>CM035154.1:104928083-106240194 GCA_020205615.1 Panax quinquefolius | reverse complement strand
TATATCCAGATATTTCACTAGAAGTATCGTTATTTTGAGGTAAGGGTTGTTATTTTCTTCGTAAATGGTATTATTTCTTTCAATATCATTATGCCAAAATATTGGTCTGAACTTTTTATCAAATTTGGAAACTTTTTGTGTCGGGGTTACTATTCACGTATACGGCACTATTCACCAAAAAATAAAATTTTTTCTTTTTGTCCAAGATGTCTATTATGGTTACTATCTTTGATTGTTTCCATGTTTTGATCTTTATTTTTGAATTCTACTTCATAATTGGTTATTATGGAGTATTATTAAATTTGGATAAACCGAAATACGAATCCCTAATATTTGTCCTTCTGTCTCACTGGATTCGTTCTCTAAATTATTTTTCATCATCCTCAGTCCTTAATAGGTGATACTGGATAAATATCTTTGGCTTGTAGTGCAAAGATGAATTATTATCTGATGAATATCTTTGGCCCATAGTGCAAAGATGAACAGGTGTTGAGATGAACATTATCAACTGATGATACAAATGAATATCTTTGGCCTGTAATGCAAAGATGAATATTTGATGTAAGATGTAAATTGATTGATGTTACAGGGATAAAATATTGATGATGGATTTTTAAATCTTAGAAGATAGTAGAATTCATTCTCTACGTGACTCTTCTAATGGATTGCTGTTTTCGCTGAATTTGTTGATCTAAAACTTGTTGTCTATTATATTTTATAAGATTTTTCTCTATTGAAGACTAATGATAATTTGTTGTATATTGTCTTAGTCATAATATTTCTTTCTTTGGGCTAGTTGAAACTCACCCTTTTCTTGTTGTTCCATTTTTCTTCTCGAGAAGCGAGAATATAAAGCGAGAACCACGGGGTAGAGAGTGATGGTTCTAGAAAGTTATTTAGCAATCCTCACTATTTTTGTAAAATAGTGTATGAATAATTGTAATGAGGACTTATTTGAGTGTGGATATTGTCTAGAAGACAATATTTGTATTTAAACTCACAGTATGTGTTGTCGTATTATACACGACAATTGTAATAATGAAGTTGTAGTTTTCTTTCTATACCATGTATTTGGCGACTTAGAATGGGTGTTGTATACCTATTTTGGGGGCGTCACAGTTGGTATCAGAACTTAGGGATATGGTCTCTGGCGGAGATCGGGGAATAGAACTAGGAGGGGAGAGATGAGTAAATCCTTCACTAGTATGTCCTACCTAAGCTTATTTGTTGGTCGGTCATAATATAGGGATATTATGTGATATGTTAATTTGTTTAATTAACCCTTATTTTATGGCAGTATTTAAGAATGGTAGCTGAGAACGTTAACAATGGAGTGTATGAGACTGTGGAACAACCTTTAGTCACAAACCAGGGGAACGTGCAACATGAAGGCAATATTCCTCCTGTAAACAATACTACCGAGCAAACGATGAATGATGGAATGTTTAGGAGCTTTTTGCAGTTCATGCAAAATTAGACGAGGGAGACTCGTGTACAAAATATGGATAGAAATGATAGCAACGCGCGGTTTGTCACAGCCAAGCAGTTCAAAGAGTTGGGACCACCGAAATTCTTTTGAAAGCCAGATCTGATTAAGGCAAAAATATGGGTCAAGCAAATTACCAAGATATTCGATGTCTTGGGATGCATGTAGGAACAGAAGGTTCCATTCGCCACCTTTATGTTCCGTGGTGAGACAGATTACTGGTGGGAATCCGTGAAGTATACCCAGCTAGCCGCACTCAACATGTCTTGGGAAAAATTTTAGAAACTGTTCAATGATAAGTACTTTCCTGAAAGTATTCGTCATATGAAGGAGGTAAAGTTTATTAGACTGGAATAGAACAACATGACGGTGTTTCAGTACGAGGCGAAGTTCGCGGAGTTATCCAGGTTTGTACCTCATTTGGTAGAGAATGAGGAACATATGACACAGATGTTTCTGAGAGGTCTAAAACTCGAGATTCGTCAATACCTTATCTTTCATAAATTTTCTCTGTATTCAGATGTTGTCAACAGGGCTCAATTATTAGAGCGAGATAGTAAATATGGTCAACCGAGGGACCACAACCAGGGTCATACCGGTGACAACAATCATCGGAGCGATGATAAACAGCGAGGAGGGAAAAATACGGACAAAAGCGATAACCACTCAGGTGGTAATCGTGGCCATGATAATAGGAGAGGAGAGTCAAGTGGAAATTTCAAAAAGAGGAGATTCAACAATGACGGGAAGACATCAGCAGCAGCACCAACATCAATTGTTCCTAGGGGAGGAGAACGACCACCGATCGTGTGTTATAAATGCGGGAAAGAGGGACATATCAGCCCAAACTGCCTACAACAATCCAAGGTATGTTATAACTGTGGAAAGTAGGGCCATATAGCTCAAGACTATTCTATAGCAAAACCAAATTCAGCAGGGATGGTGACTTCAAAGGCTGTTCCGGATAAGTTAAAATCAGCGGTTCTTGGAAGAGCATTTGTCGTGACTGGCCAAAATACATGAAACCCGAACGAGGTGATCACGGGTAAGCTTATCATAAACTCTTACGAAGTTTATACCTTACTAGATACCGGTTCTACACATTCTTTTATCTCCCCTGCTTGTGCTCAACGTTTAAACTTGACTCCAGAGAAATTAGACTTTGATTTATCAGTGGAGACTCCGTTAGGAGAAACTTTCATTACATCCACTGTTTATAAATCTTTCTTAATCCAAGTTGGCACTATCACATTAGCTGTGGATCTTATCTCTTTAAAGATACTTGATTTTAATGCGATTTTAGGGATTGATTGGTTAACCACTCATTATGCCAAAATTGATTGTTTTCGTAAGGTTGTGAGTTTTCATATTCCTAACCAACCTGTTATACGAATTCAAGCAACTAAACCACTAAAATCAGTCACTGTTATATCAAGCCATAAAGCTATTCGTTTATTGAAAAACGGATGTCAAGCTTTCTTAGCCCATGTTATGGACTTGAACAAAAACACGTCAGATTTGAATAATATTTCTGTTGTTAATGAATTTCCTGACGTATTTCCTGAAGAACTTCCTGGTCTACCCCCAGAACGTGAAGTTGAATTCTTTATTGATCTTGAACCGGGTACAAAGCCCATTTCTAAAACCCCATATCGAATGGCTCCTATTGAACTTCAGGAGTTAAAAGTCTAACTACAGGAATTGTTAGACATCGGTTTCATTCGTCCTAGTACATCTCCCTGGGGTGCTCCTATTTTATTCGTAAAGAAGAAAGACGGGAGTATGCGACTTTGTATTGACTACCGAGAATTGAACCATGTCACCATCAAGAATAGGTATCCGCTACCTCGCATTGATGACCTGTTTGACCAGTTGCAAGGAGCAAAATTCTTTTCAAAGATCGACCTTCGTTCTGGATATCATTAGCTGAAGATTAAAACTGAGGATATTCCAAAGATTGCCTTCAAAACTTGGTACGGGCATTATGAATTCTTAGTCATATCTTTTGGATTGACTAATGCTCCTCCTGCTTTCACGGATATGATAATCCGTGTATTCAAGGAATATTTGGATCAGTTCGTTGTTGTCTTTATTGATGACATCCTCATCTATTCCAAAAGCCGTAAAGATCATGAGCACCATTTGAAGCTGGTACTTCAAAGACTTCGTGACAACAAGCTATATGCTAAGCTGAAGAAATGCGAGTTCTGGCTTGAGGAAGTACCATTCCTTGGGCACATGGTGTCAAAACATGGAGTATCTGTTGACCTGGCGAAGATTGAAGCAATACAAAGTTGGGAGCAGCCCAAGTCGGTGACCGAAGTGCGTAGCTTTCTGGGCTTAGCTAGTTATTATCGAAGATTCATGGAAGGATTTTCTCGAATCGCTACCTCGTTAACTCAGATGACTCAGAAAGATACAAAATTCTATGGAGCGAAGAATGTGAGAAGAGTTTCCAAGAGCTCAAGAGGAGACTCATTTCGGCACCTGTTCTGGCAAATACCATCTGGTTCGGATGGATTTGTTATCTACAATGATGCTTTAGGCAAAGGGTTAGAATGTGTTCTCATGCAACATAGAAAAGTCATAGCGTATGCCTCACGACAACTCAAAGAATATGAGAGGAATTATCCTACTCATGATCTAGAGTTGGCAGTAGTCATTTTCGCGTTGAAAATCTGGAGACATTATCTGTATGGGGAGAAAGTGGAGATTTATACGGATCATAAAAGCCTCAAATATTTCATCACCCAAAAGGAACTCAACACGCGGCAATGACGTTGGCTCGAGCTGTTGAAACATTACGACCATAGCATTCAATATCATCTTGGAAAAGCAAACGTTGTAGCTGCTGCATTGAGTAGAAGATCGTATGCGGGTACAAGTGCGATGTTGTTAACACAAAGACCCATTTTGTACGACTTACAAAGGATGGAAATAGAGTTAAAGGCTCCAAGTACCCACGTGATGATATCAAACATATGAGTAGAACCGACTTTAATCGATAAAGTTAAAGCTGCTCAAGCTACGGACCTGGGCCTGATGCATATGAAGAAGAAAGTGCAAGAAGGTACTATCCGAAAGCAAGAATCGATGAAAAAGGAATACTTAGAGTCAACTCCAGAATTTGTGTTCCTAACGACTCAGACTTTAAGCATAGAATCATGATGGAGGCACACAACACACCGTTTGCAATCCATCCGGGGAGTACCAAAATGTATCTTGATATTCGACACACATTTTGGTGGAACAATATGAAGAGAGAGATTGCGGAGTTTATCTCGAGGTGTTTAACTTGTCAACGTGTAAAGGCCAAGCATCAAGTACCAAAAGGTCCATTGCAACCACTTGAGATTCCGGAATGGAAGTGGGAACACATTACTATGGATTTCGTTACGGGTCTTCCCAAAGTTGCTCAAGGCATATATACGATTTGGGTTATTGTTGATAGATTAACCAAGTCTGCTCATTTCTTGCCTATATGTGAGACTTATTCCCTTGAACGTCTTGCTCGTATGTACGTGAATGAGATTGTGAGATTGCATGGCATGCCAGTATCCATAGTTTTGGATCGTGACCCAAGATTCACTTCACGATTTTGGGTTAGCTTACGAGTAAAGCTATGGGCGCGGATTTACGATTGATTCAAAGATGCCATCCTCAAACGGACGAAAGCAACCTGGAAAGGACTATTAAAACTCTTGAAGATCAATTAAGACTCTGTGTCCTAGATTTTAAAGGAAGTTGGGATAAGTACTTGCCACTGGTGGAATTCTCCTACAACAACAGTTATTAAGCAAGTATAGGCATGGCTCCATTCGAGGCGTTGTATGGACGAAAGTGTCGTTCTCCAGTATGCTGGGACGAGGTGGGAGAAGCAACGTTGTTGGGACCAGAATTAGTACGTATGACTATAGAAAAGATCCAAATGATTCGACAACGTATTCAAACCTCACAAGATCGACAAAAGAGTTATGCCGATCTTCATAGATAGGACGTGGAATTTAATATTGGAGATTATGTACTGTTACGTATTGCTCCATGGAAGGGAGTTACAAGATTTGGGAAGAGAGGAAAGCTCAATCCACGATTTGTTGGTCCATTTGAGATTCTTGACCGAATAGGAAATGTGGCCTATAGACTCGCATTACCTCCAATCATGTCTTGTGCTCATAATGTTTTTCATATATCTATGCTTCGTAAACATGTGAAAGACCCAAGCCACATTATTGTGTTAGAACCAGACGAGATAGCCGAAGATTTAACGTACGAGGAAATACCTGTCAAGATATTGGACAAGAAAGAGCATGTCCTACGAACAAAGGTTATACCACAAATTAAGGTTTTGTGGAGGAACCATGCTATTGAGGAAATGACCTGGGAGTTGGAATCAGAAATGAAAATGAGGTACCCTCACCTTTCGAAACACAAGGTACGTACGTCAATTTCGGGGATGAAATTTCATAAGGAGGGGAGGTTGTAAGACCCCAACTTATTATAAATAAAATTGAATTTTCTCTATTTATTATCTTGAAATATTAAGGTGATAATTTGATATAATACTTTGGTTATGGGTGAAATGTGCAAATTTTGCAAAATAAGCAAGTGGTTATAAAATATTCATTGTTGTCGGGGAATATTCGTTTGGTCGGGGAATATTCTTGTTATCGGGGAATATTCGTACGACAGCGCAGTCATTTGTGGGCCCCATAACGGAATAACTGTCGGATGAAGAAAATGACAAAGTTTGAGTTTTTATAAATAACGACATAATTGTTACCGTTAACACTGTTGGATTACCTGGTGGTTAAAATACGATGTCTGGCGTGGTTGCACGAGCAATACGGTATTGCAGTATTATTGAATTATTGATTCTTACGTAAGAAGGCACTTACTCGATAATTGTTATAGTAATTAATGTTCAATATTTTATTTTATTGATTCAATAATTGTTTGCGTTGATATTTTATATTATTGTTGTTTCAATAATTGTCATCACACAATATTTCCCATTATCGGATCAATAATTCATATTATTTGAATAATATTATTAGATACCATTATTAGCAATGTCTAGAAAGTTACATCAAGGAGAGGTTTGGTCACCTAATTCAATTGCCACTAAGAGAGAAATCCTTATCGGAAAGCCCTCTTTTCCGAGAACCGTCTCGGTTATTATTATTGTAATTACGTAATATTATTTGTGAATAATTAATTATTGATTTATATGATAAGGAAAATATTTATCTGATGTGGATATAAATGATGGATTTATTTATTGTGGTTATAAATGAAGGAATTAATCCTGAGGTGTTTTATCAGTATTTTGTTGGAATGGAGGTATTAAAAATCATCCGTTTGTGGATTTCAGATATTTTCTGTTGGGAATTTGGAAAAACTTAAAGCTACACAGTTGTAGAAAATTTGATTTCGTGTGGAATGGACATAAAATTCGTATTTTTTGATAAAAGGGCTATTTTCTATGAATTACTGAAGTTTCGGAAAATAAAATAATTTTTATTAAAATTGGGTGGGACCCACTTTTGGTTGGTGTTGAATACATGTGCTGAATTGATTTTCAAGTGTGGTAGGCGTAGAAAAATTAAATGATTATTTTATTATTTTAGTCTCTTATGACGTTCTAGCATTTTTCTATAAATTGGTGCTTAGGTTAGAATTGAAAATCACACCAGAATCAAGTTTTATTTCTCTCTATATTGTCGAGCGTATTTTTGTGAGTATTTAGATATTTTGAGAGTTGTTGTTCAGTACAAGCTTCCTTTGGCGTTATATCTGATATTTCGACCAGAAGTACCGTTATTTTGAAGTAAGGGATTTTATTTTCTTCGTAAATGGTATTATTTCTTTCAATATCATTATGCCGAAATATTGGTCTGAACTTTTTATCAAATTTGGAAACTTTTTGTGTCGGGGTTACTATTCACGTATACGACACTATTCACTAAAATAATAAAATTTTTCCTTTTTGTCCAAGATGTCTATTATGGTTACTATCTTTGATTGTATCCATGTTTTGATCTTTATTTTTGAATTCTACTTCATAATTGGTTATTATGGAGTATTATTGAATTTGGAGAAACCGAAATACGATTCGTTCTCTAAAATGTTTTTCATCATCCTCAATCGTAATAATAGGTATCGGATAAATATCTTTGGCAATATGTGCAGATGAATTATTATCTGATGAATATCTTTGGCCCGTAGTTCAAAGATGAACAGGTGTTGAGATAAACATGACCAACTGATGATACAAATGAATATCTTTGGCCCGTAGTGCAAAGATGAATATTTGATGTAAGATGTATATTGATTGATGTTACATGGATAAAATATTGATGATGGATTTTTAAATCTTAGAAGATAGTAGAATTCATTCTCTACGTGACTTTTCTAATGGATTGCTGTTTCCGCTGCATTTGTTGATCTAAAACTTGTTGTCTATTATATTTTATCAGATTTTTCTCTGTTGAAGACTAATGATAATTTGTTGTATATTATCTTAGTCATAATATTCTTTACTGGGCTAGTTGAGCTCACCCTTTTTCTTGTTGTTCCATTTTTCTTCTCGAAGCGCGAGAATATAGCGAGAACCAATTAAAGGTAGAGAGTGATGGTTCTAGAAAGTTGTTTTAGCAGTCCTCACTATTTTGGTAAAATAGTGTATGAATAATTGTAATGAGGACTTATTTGAGTGTGGATATTGTCTAGAAGATAATATTTGTATTTAAACTCACATTATGTGTTGTCGTATTATACACGACAATTATAATAATGAAGTTGTAGTTTTCTTTCTGTACCATGTATTTGGCGACTCAGAATGGGTGTTGTATACCTATTTTGGGGGCTTCACATAGCTGGTTATTATCGGAGATTCGTTGAAGGGTTTTCTCGAATCTCTACTCCCTTAACTCAGCTGATTCGAAAAGATACAAAATTCGGTTGGAGCGAGGAATGTGAGAAGAGTTTTCAAGAACTCAAGAGGAGACTAATTTCAGCACCTGTTCTGACAATACTATCTGGCTCAGAGGAATTTGTCATCTACAGTGATGCTTTAGGCAAAGGGTTAGGATGTGTTCTTATGCAACTTGGGAAAGTCATAGCCTATGCCTCTCGACAACTCAAAGAATATGAGAGGAATTATCCTACTCATGATCTAGAGTTGGCAGCAGTTGTCTTCGCACTTAAAAATTGGAGGCATTACCTATATGGAGAGAAGGTGGAGATCTATACGGATCATAAAAGCCTCAAATATTTCTTCACTTAAAAGGAACTCAACATGCGACAACGACGATAGCTTGAGCTGTTGAAAGATTATGATCATACCATCCAATACCATCCTTGAAAAGCGAACATAGTAGCTGACGCATTGAGTAGAAGATTATATGCGGGTAGGAGTGCAATATTGTCAACGTAATAGCCCATTTTTTATGACTTACAAAGGATGGAGATAGAGTTAAAGACTCCAGGGACCCATGTGATGATGACGAATATACGAGTAGAACTGACTTTAATCGATAAAGTTAAAGCTGCTCAAGCTATAGACTTGGAGCTGATGCGTGTGAGGAAGAAAGTGTAAGAAGGTGCTATGCCAGAAGCAAGAATTGATGAAGAAGGAATACTTAGAGTCAACTCCAGACTTTGTGTTCCTAATGACCCTAACTTGAAGTATAAAATCATGATGGAGGCACACAACACACCGTTTGCAATCCATTCGGGGAGTACCAAAATGTATCGTGATCTTCGACACACATTTTGGTGGAGCAATATAAAGAGAGAGATAGCGGAGTTTATCTCAAGGTGTCTAACTTGTCAACGAGTCAAGGCGGAGCATCAAGTACCAAAAGGTCCATTTTAACCACTTGAAATTCCAGAATGGAAGTGGGAGCACATTACCATGGATTTCGTTACTGGTCTTCCCAAGGTTTCTCAAGGCATAGAAGCAATTTGGGTCATTGTTGATAGATTGACCAAGTCGGCTCATTTCTTACCTATACGAGAAACTTATACACTTGAACGTCTTGCTCGTATATATATAAACGAGATTGTAAGACTGCATGGTATGCCAGTATCCATAGTTTCTGATCGAGACCCAAGATTCACTTCAAGATTTTGGGTTAGTTTGCAAAAAGCTATGGGCATAGATTTACAATTTAGTTCAGCTTATCATTCTCAAACGGACGGGCAGTCAGAGAGGACTATTCAAACTCTTAAAGATCTGTTAAGACTCTGTGTCCTTGACTTCAAGGGAAGTTGGGACAAGTTCTTACCATTTATGGAGTTTTCCTACAATAACAGTTATCAAGCAAGTATTGGCATGGCTCCATTCGAGGCATTGTATGAAAGAAAGTGTTGTTCTCCAGTATGCTGGGATAAGGTGGGTGAAGCAACATTGTTGGGACCGGAGTTGGTACGTATGACTACGAAAAAGATTCAAACGATCTGACAACGTATAAAAACCTCACAAGATAGACAAAAGAGTTATGCTGATCTTCATCAAAAAGACGTGGAATTCAATATTGGAGATCATGTGTTGTTACGTGTTGCTCCATGGAAAGGAGTTACGAGATTTAGAAAGAGAGGAAAGCTCAATCCTCGATTCATTGGCCCATTTTTAATCCTTGACCGAGTAGGAACTGTGGCCTATAGACTCGCTTTACCGCCAAGTATGTCTCGTTTTCATAACGTTTTTCACATATCCATGTTATGTAAATATGTGGAAGACCCGAACCACATTATTTAGTTAGAACCAGACGAAATAGTGGAAGACTTAACGTATGAAGAGGTTCCTGTTAAAATCTTGGATAAGAAGGAACATATTCTACGCTCCAAGGTTATACCTCAAGTCAAAGTTTTGTGGAGAAACCACGATGTTGAGGAAATGACCTGGGAGTTAGAATCTGAAATGAAATCAAGGTATCCTTACCTATTCGTCATACCAAGTATATACCCTAATTTCGAGGGCTAAATTTCATAAGAAGGGGAGGTTGTAAGACCCCAACTTTTATGAATAAAGATGAATTTTTCTATAAATATCATTTTTGAATATTAAGGTTTGAATTTGTTATAATGTTATAGTTGTGGGTAATATTTATGAATTTTGCAAAGTAAGCAAGTTGTTATATAATATTCGATTGGTCGGGGAATATTCTTTTTAACAGGGAATATTCGTACGACGACACAATCATTGGTGGATCCCACAACGTAATTATTGTCGGAATGAGAAAATGATAAAAATATCTTTTTATGAAAATAACGGCGAAAGTTTTATCGTTAACTGTTGGAATAACCGGTGTTAAAAGTACAGTAATACGCATGGTTACATAGTAGCACACAGTATTGATTATTGATGCTTATGTGAGAAGTCACACAGTTATACTCAATTATTACTACAGTAATTGCTGCATCATATTGATTCAATTATTGTCACAGTATCATCTGCATAATATTTATATTATTAAATCAATAATTGAGACGACAAAGTTATTGATATTATTATTTGCAATATTAACGATGTCTAGAAGTTCTATCAAGGAGAGGTTTGGTCACCTAATTGCGCGCCAATAGGGAGAAATCCTTATTGGAAAGCCCCTTCTTTCCTGGGAACGACCTGGTCGTTAAATGTTATGAATTATAATAATGATGATAAATGTTGTTAAAAATATTAAGGTGATTTTTATTTGTTGTAAATATTGACGTATTATTTGGACCTCCATTTACCCATTTTTCAAAATAATCGGTAGAAAATTATTTAATATAATAATAGTGAGGGCCACAAGTGGGTTAGGTGGGACCCATATGTTCGTGGAATGATGAAAGTTGTCCTGGGAGTTTTTTTCAAAGATATTCACGGGTGGTTGAATTTTGTTTCCTTTTAAGCATGTGTTATATATATATATTTGGTTTTGTTTTATTGGGAAATTCAATCGCCAAATGAATTCCGTGACTTATATTTTGAATCCGTGAGTTTTTTTTCTTCACAGTACTCCTTCCATTCTCCTATAAATAGGATGCTTAGTTAGAATTGAAAATCACACCAAAATCAGAGAATTCTTCTTCTATAATCTTAAGCATATTTCTTTTGAGTTTTAGTAAGCTTTGAAGTTTTCTTCAAGAATATTCCCGCTATACCAGTTGGAATACTCTTCTTTTCAAGGTAAGGGATGTTATTTTTGTTCAATATTCACTTGAAATTATATTTTCTTCCATACTCTGTAGTATGTAAGTAATATTATTTCGTTTCAGATTTCGAATTCTGTACTTGTTTTGTTAAAGTTTTGGCTTATAAACTCCATGAAATTAGTAGAATATCCTTGATATTTATGCTTCAGCCAGTATCTTTTCATGGAAATATTATTCTGAGCATTCTTGATAAGTTCTAACTTTTTTATGTCGGAGTACTATTCACGAGGTTACTATTCCTGAAGTACTATTCACGAGATACTATTCACTCGAGTACTATTCACCCGGGGTACTATTCATGATAAAAATTGATTCGTTTTCGGTCCAAATTATTTTTGGTTCAATATTACTCTTGAATTTTACTCCACAAAGCAGTATCATGTTGACAATTTGGACATTCTTGATTTCTGGATAAATTAAATTATAAATCTTTAAAAATTTATCCTTGAACTTGTTTTATTGAATTCTTATATCATTGTTATCATCCTCATATTTATATTATGTTGTAAGTCATCTGTGGCCTGTAGTGCATAGATGGACTTGGTATGATTATGACCGAGGATTATTCGGGTATAATCATGGTAGTAATGTTGCAAATGATGTGGTAAAAGTCCTTATTGGCCCGTAGTGCATTGATGGATAGTTGTTGGCATGATCATGACCATTGATGAATATACAAATATCCTTGGCCCGTAGAGCATGGATAATTTGTGGTTGTCATACTAAAGAATATCCTTGGCCATAGTGCAGGAGTGATTCGATAATGTGGATTATTTATTAAGCTGAGTCTCAGCAATTAAAGAGATAAAAATCTTTTAAATCATAGATGATAGTAGATTTTATGCTCTACTTGACTCTTCTAATGGATTGCTTATTCCGCTGCAGTTAAACTTGATGTTTGTTATATTTTATAAGTTTAACACTATTGAAGGCTAATGATAAATTATTATGCATTATCTTAGTCATAATATTTCTTACTGGGCTAGTTGAGCTCACCCTTTTGCCTTTAGAACTCGGTACGGGCATTATGAATTACTAGTCATGTCTTTTGGATTGACTAATGCTCCTGCTGCTTTCATGGATATGATGAACCGTGTATTCAAGGAATATTTGGATCAGTTTGTTGTTGTCTTTATTGATGACATCCTCATCTATTCCAAAAGCCATGAAGATCATGAGCACCATTTGAAGTTGGTACTTCAAAGACTCCGTGACAACAAGCTATATGCCAAGCTGAAGAAATGAGAGTTCTGGCTTAAGGAAATAGCATTCCTTGGGCACGTGGTGTCAAAACATGGAGTATCTGTTGACCCGACAAAGATTGAAGCAATACAAAGTTGGGAGCAATCGAAGTCGGTGACCAAAGTGCGTAACTTTTTGGGCTTAGCTGGTTATTATCGGAGATTCGTGGAAGGATTTTCTAGAATCGCTACTCCATTAACTCAGCTGACTCGAAAAGATACAAAATTCGTATGTAGCGAGGAATGCGAGAAGAGTTTCCAAGAGCTTAAGAGGAGACTCATTTCGGCACCTGTTCTAACAATACCATCTGGTTCGTATGGATTTGTTATCTACAGCGATGCTTTAGGCAAAGGGTTAGGATGTGTTCTCATGCAACATGGGAAAGTCATAGCCTATGCCTCGCGAAAACTCAAAGAATATGAGAGGAATTATCCTACTCATGATCTAGAGTTGGCAACAATCGTTTTTGCATTGAAAATCTGAAGACACTACCTGTATGGGGAGAAAGTGGAGATTTATTCGGATCATAAAAGTCTCAAATATTTCTTCACCCAAAAGGAACTCAACATGCGGCAACGACGTTGGCTCGAGTTATTGAAAGATTACGACCATAACATTCAATATCATCCTGGAAAAGAAAACGTTATAGCTGACGCATTGAGAAGAAGATCATATGGGGGTACGAGTGCAATGTTGTTAACACAAAGGCCCATTTTGTATGACTTGTAAAGGATGGACATAGAGGTAAAGGCTCCAAGTACCCACGTGATGATATCAAACATACGAGTAGAACCGACTTTAATTGATAAAGTTAAAGCTGCTCAAACTACAGATATGGAGCTGATGAGTATGAAGAAGAAAGTGCAAGAAGGTGCTATTCCGGAAGCAAGAATCGATGAAGAAGGAATACTTCGAGTCAACTTCAGACTTTTCGTTCCTAATGATTCTGACTTGAAGCATAGAATCATGATGGAGGCACACAACACACCATTTGCAATCCATCCTAGGAGTACCAAAATGTATCATGATATTCGACATACATTTTGGTGGAGCAATATGAAGAGAGAGATCGCAAAGTTTATTTCGAGGTGTTTAACCTGTCAACGTGTAAAGGTGGAGCATCAAGTACCAAAGGGTCCATTGCAACCACTTGAGATTCTGAAATGGAAGTGGGAACACATTACTATGGATTTCATTACGGGTCTTCCCAAAGTTTCTCAAGGCATAGATGCGATTTGGGTTATTGTTGATAGATTAACCAAGTCTGCTCATTTCTTGCCTATACATGAGACTTATTCCCTAGAACGTCTTGCTCGTATGTACATGAATGAGATTATGAGATTGCATGGCATTCTAGTATCCATAGTTTCGGATCGTGACCTAAGATTCACTTCACAATTTTGGGTTAGCTTGCAAAAAGCTATGGGCACAGATTTACGATTCAGTTCGGCATACCATCCTCAAACAGACGGGCAATCAGAAAGGACTATTCAAACCCTTGAAGATCTATTAAGACTTTGTGTCCTAGATTTCAAAGAAAGTTGGGATAAGTACTTGCCACTGGTGGAATTCTCCTACAACAACAGTTATCAAGCAAGTATAGGCATGGCTCCATTCGAGGCGTTGTATGAACGAAAGTGTCGTTCTCTAGTATGCTGGGACGAGGTGGGAGAAGCAACGCTGTTGGGACCAGAATTAGTACGCATGACTACAAAAAAGATTCAAATGATCCGGTAATGTATAAAGACCTCACAAGATCGACAAAAGAGTTACGCTGATCTTCATCGAAAGGACGTGGAGTTTAATAATGGAGATCATGTACTGTTATGTATTGCTCTATGGAAGGGAGTTACAAGATTTGGGAAGAGAGGAAAGATTACTCTACGATTTGTTGATCCATTTGAGATTCTTGACCGAATAGGAAATGTGGCCTATAGACTCGCATTACCTCCAAACATGTCTCGTGTTCATAATGTTTTTCACATATCTATGCTTCGTAAATATGTGAAAGTCCCAAACCACATTATTGCGTTAGAACCAGACGAGATAGCCGAAGACTTAACGTACGAGGAGGTACCTGTTAAGATCTTGGATAGGAAAGAGCATGTCCTATGAACAAAGGTAATACCACATGTCAAGGTTTTGTGGAGAAACCATGCTATTGAGGAAATGACTTGGGAGTTGGAATCGGAAATGAAAGCAAGGTACCCTCACCTTTTTGAAACACTAGGTACGTACGTCAATTTCGAGGATAAAATTTCATAAGGAGGGGAGGTTGTAAGACCCCAACTTATTATAAATAAAATTGAATTTTCTCTATTCATTATCTTAAAATAATATGGAGTTAATTTGATATAATACTTTTGTTATGGGTGAAATGTGAAAATTTTGCAAAATAAGAAAGTGGTTATAAGATATTCATTTTTGTCGGGGAATATTCGTTTGGTCGTGGAATATTCTTGTTGTCGGAAATATTCGTACGACGACGCAGCCATTTGTGGCCCCATAACAGAATAACTATTGGATAAAGAAAATGACAAGTTTGAGTTTTTATAAATAATTGGCAGTAGTTATTCACAGATAACACTTGTTGGAATACCCTTGGTTAAAATACTGATGTCTGGCGTGGTTGCACGAAGAAGTACACCAGTGATTGCACAATATTTTGAATTATTGTTTCTTACGTGAGAAGGCACTACTCAATAATGTTTACGATAATTCTTTATTCAATATTTTATTTTATTGATTCAATAATTGCTTCGTTGATATTTTATATTATTGTTGTTTCAATAATTGTCACTGCACAGTATTTCCCATTATCATATCAATAATTCATATTATTTGAATAATATTATTAGATAGCATTATTGGCAATGTCTAGAAAGTTTTGTCAAGGAGAGGTTTGGTCACCTAATTGCGCGCCAGTAAGGAGAAATCCTTATTGGAAAGCCCCCTCTTTCCTGGGAACGGCCTGGTTGTCATTATTGTGATTCTGTAATATTATTTGTGAATAATTAATTATTGATTTATATGATAAGGAAATATTTATTTAATATGGACATAAATGATGGATTTATTTATTTTATGTGGTTATAAATGAAGGAATTAATGTTGAGGTGTTTTATTAGTATTTTGTCGGGTTGGAGGTATTAAAAATTCAAATCAGTGTTCTTAAAGCACTATTGCGTGAGTTATAATTTTAATTCGATCGTTGAATTATTGTGATTTTTGGATATGTTATATATATAAGTTGTGTATATGTCCACAAATTTTGAACCGTTAAAAATTAACGTATGATTTGTTATGAATTTTATGAGGTGTTGAGAATTGTCCGTTTGTAGAATTCGGATATTTTTTGTTTGGAATTTGGAAAAAAAAATTTCTGCGAAGTTATAGAGAATTCGATTTTGTGTGGAATGGATAAAAAATTAGTATTTTTCTGATAAAAGGACTATTTATTACGAATTATTGAAGTTTCGAAAAATAAATATTTTTTATTAAAAACATGGGCGGGCCCCACTTTTTGTTGGTGGTGGGACCCACTAGAAGTAGCTGAAATTTGGTCTTGGTTGGTGGCATGCGTAGAAATTTTGAAAAATAATAATATTATTTTATTATTTAGTCTCCTATGACGTTCTAACATTTTCCTATAAATATGCGCTTAAGTTAGAATTGAAAATCACATCAGAAACAATTTTTTTCTCTTTCTATATTATCGAGCGTATTTCGTGAGTATTTAGATACTTTGAGAGTTGCTATTCAGTGCAAGTTTTCTTCGGCTTTACATCCGATACTTCGATCAGAAATACCGTTATTTTGAGGTAAGGGATGTTATTTTCTTCATAAATAATATTATTTTCTTCAATATCTGCTAAAATATTGATATAAATTTTATTGCAGAATTTATACCTTTTTGTGTCAGGGTTACTATTCATGTATATGACACTATTCACTAATACGACACTATTCACCGAAAAATGAAATTTTCTCTTCTTTGTCCCAGATGTCTATTATGGTTACTATCTTTGATTGTATCCATGTTTTGATCTTTATTTTTGAATTCCACTTCACAATTGGTTATTATAGAGTATTATTGAATTTGGATAAACCAAAATACGAATCCCTAATATTTATCCTTTTGTCTCACTGGATTCGTTCTCTAAAATGTTTTTTTATCATCCTCAGTCCTTAGTAGGTGATACTTGATGAATATCTTTGGCCTGTAGTGCAAAGATGTATGATTACCTGATGAATATCTTTGGCCCGTAATGCAAAGATGAACAGGTGTTGAGATGAACATGACCAACTGGTGATACAAATGAATATCTTTTGCCCGTAGTGCAAAGATGAATATTTGATGTAAGATGTATATTGATTGATGTTACAGTGATAAAATATTGATGATGGACTTTTAAATTCATAGATGATAGTAGATTTCATTCTCTACTTAACTCTTCTAATGAATTGTTGTTTCCGCTGTAGTTGTTGATCTAAAACTTGTTGTCTATTATATTCTATCAGATTTTTCCCTGTTGAAGACTAAGGATAATTTGTTGTATATTATCTTAGTCATAATATTCTTTACTGGGCTAGTTGAGCTCACCCTTTTCCTTTTTGTTCCATTTTTCTTCTTAGGAAGCGAGAACATAACGGGAAGTAGTCGGGGTGTGGAATGATGGTTCTAGATAGTTGTTTAGCAGTCCTCACTATTTTGTAAAATAGTGTGTCAATAATTGTAATGAGGACTTACATAATCATGTTATTAACCTATCTTCTCCTTCTTCTTATTCTAACTGTCCGCTTGTTTAAGTTACTAGCATTCATTAGGTTAGTTAACGTCCATTACGGCTTTATAACATTTTATTGTTATAAGTGACCTTACTTATTCAATGTTTAAGTATTTACATTTCAAGCAATCTCAAACATCCATTCAAAGTTCGTATGATTTATCGTATTATTAAACTTACTTTGTGTTTACGTTTTCGTAACCTTTTGTTTAACTTTTAATTGTTGAACTTAAGGTTTTAATCATTCTTTACGATGTTACTTTAAGTTTAATTAAGGTCATAATTCACCTTCAATCCACTTATCTTTCTTTTGTATTCACAACTATTCTTCTCTGCCTTTGGTTTAGGACCGGCGCTGCGGCGCCGTGTAGTGCAGAACATATCTCTAGTGGTTTTGACTCGGTTCCGGCGTTGCAGTGCCCCAATTCCTTCACTGGGCGGCGCTGCGACGCCTCCCTTAATACTTTGTTTTTTTTTTAATTTCTCAAGCCAGTCATTTTCCAAGCTCGTAACTTGTTCGCTATAACTCAGAATTAGCTCGTTCAAAAGTCTTTATCTGACATATCTCATATACATTGTTAAACATTTATGAACGTTCATAGCTTGTTTCTTCATTTTAAGTTGGAATTCGACCATTCTTGAGTCCACAACTCTTAAATGAAAAGTTCTACAATACGCCATCAAAAACTTAGGTTTTCAAGTTAAACAACGACTTTTGATTATCGTTCTAGAAATCTTACGATTTTGACGATTATCGTTTAACACTACAAGAAAAAGGCCTATCTGCAACCGCATATCAGCGACCGCAGTTGGTCGCTGATAATCATCTGCGACCGGACCCGGTCGCAGATAGGCGTCACATAAAATCTGGTCGCTAGAATGCACATCAACGACCACTATTAGCGACCGAAGTGTCTGCAACCAATATTAGCGATTGAAGTATCTGCAATTGATATTAGTGACTGAAATCATCGCTAAGCTGAGTCAGCATAGATCAGGACCAAAGGCTGATGTGGGCCACGTGTCAGCGAACGCAAGCGGTCGCTAATACCCTCATGTGATTAGCAATCGCTAATATTTATCAACGACTGCATACGGTCGCAGATGTATAAAAAACCAAAAACCAAAATTTTTCTGTTTTGCAGATTTCTCAAAAAATTGTACCTATTTTGTACCTGCTTTATATCCCAACACACATACACAACAATATAAACATCCATCGTCCATATACCGACACATACACCAAACTAGTATATAAACTATATAAACCTTTAAAAACTATATGAATTGAATAAATATAAACAAATCTAATCTTTAAGTAACATACAAACATCCAAAGAATGAATATAAAAGTACAAGATTCATGAATAACTAAAAAATAACACTAAGTCGGTCGTCATGCATCATTGTCCAAATTAGTTTCTCCTTGATCACCCTGTAATTACCAAAATAATAAAACAAGTTACATATATAGTATGTAGACACTCAAAATTTTCTGCATGCCTGTTACAAACACTGCAGGAGGGCAGATTCGTCTTTCTGAGATAACCCTGGAAGATAGCTTACATCCATTCCGGATACTACCGGAAGTTCAGTTCCAACCCGGAACACAAATCGGGAACGTCATTCCAAACCCCGAAACACACACCGGGAATGTCATTTCCAATCTCGGAGATAACCCCGAGGTACGCAGATCAAAAGACCGACAACAACACCAGAGAGGATAGTTCTGTCTCGGCGATAACATCGTGACATTCAGTTCCAGTCCCAAAAACAACATTGGGAGTAGCGACTCCATCCTTGGTGATAACACCAAGGGATGCTTTTGCAGTTTCGGCGATAACTCCGAAAATGCTTGTTTCAAATACATGCGATCAACTTCAAGCTCAGACCTCCTACCGAGGTACTCATACCTCAGATCCTGAGCTAACAACGGGCAGATAGATTCTCTCACATATGACATTACGGTATTCAAGCACTTGCAGCAGTCCAATCTCAGATGTAACCTTGAGCAACGTTTGCTTTCCACTCAAACCGGCGATAACCTCGGTGAGGAGTCAAACGTCATCTTGCTACCTCAACATTTCCTCTCACAAGATGATATCGCGACATACCAACAAGTAGTCCAATCTCAGATGTAACCTTGAGCAACGTCTACTTTCAACTCAAATCGGCAATAACCCCGGCGAGGAGTCAAACGTCATCTTGTCCCTTCAACACCTCCGCGTCGTCTCAAACACTTCATACATACATACATCCAACAATGCCCCACAAGAACCGAGGAGTAACAATCCCGAGTGACTATTACGCGTGGCAGTACTTTGGATAGAATTTAAAGATTGAAGACCATGGGCATAGACCCCTCTTCCTGACTTCGTACAACCTCTAATCCATGTCATTGCGTAACTCTCGACACAAGAGGTTCGAAGAAGGTCAGATATACCTCGTTCGGATGCTCGGATTGAAGTTCTACAAGTTTGAACGGACATTACAATGCATGAGTGCACGTACTATGAGACGACGGGACCCGTGAGGCTCGAATGCACCACGACCAGCCGCAGGTACAACTGCGGCTGCCGCAGGTGTACCTGCAGCCATCCTTCTATATATACAAGGCTTGAGGTCAGCCATTTGAGAAAGGGGAAGGAGAGAAAAAGGCGAGGAAGCCCTGTCCATTTTACTCTGTATACACATCTTTTGAGTGTTTCCTCATCTTTAAACACTTGTTAGCTCGCATATAGCTATCTTTTATCTAGCGGGAGCTAAGTGTTTATCCATTTAAAGTCATAGAAATCTACTTTGACAGTCCACTGTAAGCCTTCTTACATTATATCAAGCCTTCTTCTCATATTAGCACACACTATTATACACGTTAAGAGTCATGTTGTGTGCGTTTGCCCGGACTACGGTCCATGGTTTTCATTTCTGTCTATATATATATACACTTATATATATGTATATATTTCATATATGGACTAACATTATCGAGTTATGCCTCGATTGAGCCTAGACTTCGGTCTGGAGCGTTTATTGCTTATATATATATATATAAATATATATATATATATACTTATATATATAATTGTTGTCAGATATATCTGATGAGCCTGGATTTTACATCCGATGCATTTACTCGCTTATATATATATATATATATATATACTTATATATATAATCTGTTCTTGGACATATCCGATGAGCCCGGATTCACATCCAAATGTGTTTATTTGCTTTTATATATATATATATATATATATACAGAATATATATATATATATATATATATATATATTCACTCTTCTATTAGGCACAGAGTTTACTTGTGGCCTTTTGCTGCCTTTTATTTACATTTCGTCTCACTTGAGTTTACTTCATGTCACTTGATCGCTTTTGACTTTATTTACATTTCGTCCCACACAGAGTTTACTTACGTGGTGGTTGATCATGTCCATATATATATATATATATATATATATATATATATTACCACTTTTATATATTTACATTTCCGATCCCCCATGGAGTTGCTTCGTGGTGGTTGATCATGTTTGTATATATATATATTTATAGCTTTTATATATATAATTGCTTACTGCTTTCCATACAAACTGCAATATCATGTGAGCCTAGGAATCATGTGATCACAGATTCAGTCTACTGAATCCAGATTTGGTTCCCATGATGGACATTTTTCTACTGTATGTGACTTGTACATTATTTTACAAAGGTGTCAATTTCTTTGGATGGTCATGTCATGCCCATGAGGTGTTCTAAGATCACAGATATATTTTCTCTAGAATGCTTCGCATCTCAAAAATAAAAGCAAACAAGTTTTACATTTAATAATAAAATGGAAGTATCAAAGGCCTCAATTACTATTGAGCACAGGGTTTGAAAAACCTCTTTTACAAAACGTCATTGCTATATCTTGTTTAAAACTGAATTTTTCTATAAATTCAAACCCTATGTATATAGGTACGAACGAGGTACTGCACTACTTTCAAATAATTGCACATTGATCCACACACACATACACAGACATTCATATAACAATTTCTTTGAAAAGTGGCGGTCACCGTGGTAACATGGATGTCGGGGGGTGCCTAACACCTTCCCTCTACATAATCAAGCCCCCAGACCCAAAATAAATCTCAGTTTCATAGACCCGTCTAGCAGTGTCAAATCACTTGGTTAATGTGCAAACCTTTTTCGGTTGCGCTGGTACAACCAGTTAAATACACCAACTGGAGACTCTTAAAGTCATATCGTCGACATTATACATGTCGGACCGTTTTCACTTATTTTTTCAAACAAATCTCACATTAACATGAGAACACCAAAGAACAAGTAACGAAAATGGACACTCAAAAATCCCGACGTCGACATGTGGCGACTCTGCTGGGGACTCCAGTAAGAGGGCTTAAGCCGCTATTACAAGCTTTTCAAAATTGTTATATGCTTGTGTGTGAATGTTGCATTTACATTTCTAATGAATGTGTACGAATGCATTTTTACTTACTACACTGCTAAATATCTATTTGCGATATTAGTGCTTCACACATGTCATCATTTTGCCTAAACGGTGAGACACGTTGTATGTGAATGTATGTTGTGTGGTTCCTCCATCAGGAGGCTATCCTGTCGGTGTTTGATTACTGGACTTGCAGGAAGAATAATTCCAGCGAGGCTCAGGAAGGCACCACCTAGATTCGCTCCAGTTGAAAGACTGGATTAACTTCCCATCGAGTAAATTGCGATGATCTGGGAACCTTCATGCCAAAAAGCCGCGAGAGAAACCCTAAGATAGGTCAACCTCTAATAAACCAAATGCGGAGGAAAGTCTCTTCATACTTTCCATTTTCAATTACTTGTAAACACATTTACTTGTAATTTTATTCCATGTTCATCCATATGTAATGGAAAATATGAAGAATATCTGTGCATGCATGTTATCAATTAATAACCGGTTTTGCAGGACAAAAAATTCGTAAAACTGACATGTTATGATAACATTTACATTACCCTAAGACTAAACTACGTAAGTCTTTTGTAGGGAAGCAATTGGGCCTGTTACCCGCTCAAAGTCCAAAAAGGTCACAGGCCTACATCCAATCATGTCTTCTTCTGACTAGTCTAATGCTATTTCCCAAAAAGAATTTGACAGATTTAGTAAACAAATTACAGACATGGTCGTTCTACTGAAAGAATTACACCAGTCCACTCAGGGTACGAAGATACCTACACATACAGAATCCTCTACACAAGGAGGAGTTCAAGGTCTGGAAAAAAAAAAATTCCAGAACCTCAGTTGGATATGACCAACAAAGACCCTGAAAACACCCATCTCAAAGGAGATCCAAACACCGGTGATATTAGGAAGAAGGTCCTTCAAATAGAGGAAACTATCCGTGTTCTCAAAGGGATTAGAACACATGGCAGTGTTTCATATGCAGACCTTTGCATATTTCCTGGTGTTCATTATCCAGAGAAATTCAAGACCCCTGATTTTGAAAAATATGATGGATTAGGGGATCCTTATACACATTTAAAGGTGTTCATTGGAGAACTTGGGTCTTACACAGAAAATGAAAAGCTCAGAATGCAGCTGTTTCAGAAAAGTCTAACTGGAGAAGCCCGTTCATGGTATACCAGATTAGACAACTCAAAGATCCATAGCTGGGAAGAGCTGGCTCATGCCTTCCTCACTCAATACAGTTTTCAATCTCAGATGGCTCCTGACCGGTATCAAATTACCAAGGTCAAGAAACAGTCTAATGAGTCATTTAGAGAGTACGCTCAAAGGTGGAGGCGCCTTGCTGCTCAAGTTATTCCTTCCATAACGGAATCAGAAATGGTCATGAATTTCATAGATGTACAGGAAGCTCCTTTCTATGAAAGAGTTCTAGCTGGTATTGGCAAACCATTCTTTGAAATGATTAAGCATGGAGAAATGGCTGAAATGTGATTGAAGTCCGGTAAAATTCAAGATCTAGCCGCTCTTAAAGTTATGGCTGAGCACATCCAATCCGGATCTTATGGAAACAACCCCCGGAGGGTCCATAAAAAGAAAGAGGAGGATGCTTCCTTGATACTACAAGGTCAAAAAGGCAATCAAAGCATGCCTATGCAGAGGAGAAACTACTCCCCTTTTTTAGCACAATCTTCAAACCCTCCATTGCCTAAAAGTGGAGAAGTAAAGCGACCTCGAACGTTCACACCCTTAGAGGACTCGCTCAAGAATATTCTTGCTCTTCTGATTGCTCAGAAGAAAATTACACATCTTCTTCCACCAGCCAACCCTAATGGGAGGGGTTTTAATGCTACTCGGAAGTGTGTTTATCATGCCGGAGCACCTGGACATGATACTCAAGATTGTTGGGCCTTAAAACATAAGATTCAAGATCTAATAGACAATGGTGAGATCGTGGTCACCAAACTAGATCAACCTCATGTGCAAGACAACCCTCTTCCTCAACACAAAGAAGAAGAGGTCAACATGATCACTTGGAGCACTGGACAAGGTTCCAATTCTAACGACGAATCATCCCAAACCATCAAAGACGGTGTTGACAAATGGGATTTTGCAAAGTTCCAGTTTACCATGGAATGAAAGATGAAAGCTCTTTGCAAATAACTTGAGTAATTTGCAGAACTTGTGACCCACCAGTATTAAGTCACACGCCAATTAATCAGACATGAGCATGCTTATCTCCTTCCTTTTGTTATGAATTCTTCTTCACCACCTTCAGAAAGCAAAGCTATGGAGGATAAGGTTGCGAAGAGAGTAAATGCTAAAGCCCGTCGGAATTTTGCCAATCAGAGGGAATTCACCTATTTGGGCCAATCTATGGTGGAGATACTGCAGATGTTGATCAACGAAGGAAGAATTACCTTCCTTCTCCCTCCAATCAATCCCCGTTCAGGACGGTTTAATTCTGATGAAATGTGTCAATATCATTCACATTCTCATGATCACAATACAGAAAGAATCTTTGGACACTCATTCATCTTATTTAGAATCTTATTGATAATGCGGTGTCCTGCAAATAGCGATGATTACCTTTGTCAACTCAAGGGAAGGAATGCATGTCCTACCAAATGGAAGGGATCAGTAGCAGTTATATCCGAAGTGGATGATGAGACTGTCAAAGTATTTCCCATACACCCAATTCAACTTAAAGGAGTTGATAATCCTTTGAAAGTGGCCGCACCAGAGCCAATTCCTTTATCTTGCAGACTACAATATCTTGTTTTCAGCTTACACAAAGTTCCATGGAATTATGGAGAAGCTAGAGGATCAACGTCTCATACTACTGCTACAGTGTTGAAGGAAAATCCACTGTATCTTCCTCAACGGGTTATTAAACCTACTTGCGAAGCAAAGGGGAAGTTTTCCATGGAGAAGATTGAAAACTTCCTCTGCACTATGGGCCACAATGAAGCCAAAGTGGTTTAAAGCTTGAGAGAAGCTCCATGCCAGATTTCAATACTGGACTTGGTTTTCTCTTCTGAGGATCATCGGAAGATCTTACTGAAGGTTTTGGAAGAAGCCTACTTGCCAAAATTAGTGAATGTGGAAAAATTTCAACATTTGGTTGATCACATTTTCAACAACAATGTGATATCCTTCACTGATGACGACATACCGCCCGAAGGGACCGATCATTACAAGCCATTGCATATTACAGTTTTGTCTTCTAGGTACATGCTAGCTGGAGTTTTGATAGATGGAGGCTCATCTCTAAATATTTGTCCTTATGCCACCTTGGTGAAGATGAATGTCAATCTCAGACGGATCCAAAGCAGCCATACGGTTATCAGAGCTTTTGATGGATCCCGACGGAATGCCGTCGGAAAGATTGAATTGCCAATTGAGATTGGTCCAAATACATTCAATGTATCCTTCCACGTCCTCAAGATAGATTCAGGATACAACCTGCTATTAGGGAGACCATGGATACACATGGCTGGAGCCGTTCCCTCCACACTACATCAACAACTCAAATATATTATCAACAACAGTCTAGTCACTGTCAACACTGAGCCGGATTGTCCTGAACAAAGAACTCTACCAATTATCAGCTTCAATTCAGAAGTTGAACCGGCCAGTTTCCATACTTTGGAAGTGAGTAACACACAATACCATTCTATTGGAGCGCCACTTCCCATACCCAAGATTTTTGCCGAGGTTATGTCGGCCACTCAAGAAATGATGTCATTGAGTCATCAACCTGGACAAGGGCTTGGTAAAGATAAGCAGGGTATTAAGCACCCTATCCAAATGTCCAGTCAAATTGGAACAACTGAACTAGGTTATTCTGCCAGTTCCAGTCACAGGAATCCTCATAAGCACAAACAGGTTCCTCAAGCTTCCATCGCACGACGATTTTCTATACCTTTACCCCATAAGTTGATACAGTCTCTAGTAAAGGTGCCAGACCATGTTGTGGCTATGTCTTTTTAAAACAAAGGTCAATCAAAGCAAAAGAGGTCTTTGGTTCTGATCCTGAAGTGGAAGAAAAGGAATGGAAACGTAAACATGACCTTGCCTTGATGATGGCAGGCATACGCGTCATTGTTCATGATGAACATACAAACAGATACACCCCAAACGATGATTGCCCAGATGTCATGGTTATCATCCGGGAAAAGGAGGACAATGACAATCCTTCTATCACTGCAGTCCTTTAGGACTTTGCCCTCGACAATTGGAGCAACACTCCATGCATTGGTCGACGAGGGTAAAATGGGCAGAAAAATCCCTCTGCCCTGTAGATAACTTTAATTGCTTGCTTTCCTTTACAGTACTAGCAGTTATTTTATCAAGTATATGCTAACACTTTTGTATAATCGAACAGTTGCATATATTAAGTGAAAGCATCTTTTGTTCAGGACTCTGAATTTAGATGTGCCTGTACTTGCTGATGAGGTGCCTTCTCTCCACAAGGGCTGTAACTTTGATGCAAAGTTGGACTTAGACTTGATGGACATCCAAGAGGACATTGAGACACCTCAGGAAATTAACGAATGGGTCGCAGACAAACCCAAACCCAATCTTGATCAAACTGCTTCTTTTAATCTTGGAACCTTAGACAACCCTAAGCTTATCCAAATTGGTTCAGACCTTACCACAAATCAATAGAATGACATGGTTGCACTATTAACCCAATTCCAGGATGTGTTTGCATGGTCTCATAAAGACATGGTGGGTTTGTCCACGGACATTGTTCTTTATCGCCTTCCCATCAAAGAAGGATTCAAGCCAGTTAGGCAAAAACTCAGGCGATTGAAACCTGAATGGAGTTTAAAACTTAAAGAAGAAATTGTGAAACAATTTCAAGCTGGCATCATCATGGTGTCTACATATCTGGAGTGGATATCTAACATTGTTCCCGTGCCTAAACCATGAGGAAAGGTGCGAGTCTGCGTGGATTACCGGGATTTTGAACAAAGCTTGCCTTAAAGATAGCTTTCCCATGCTATTTATCCACATTCTTATTGACAATACTGCTCAATACGGCATGTACTCCTTTGCTGATTGCTTTGCGGGGTACATCAAATTATGGTCGCTGAGGAAGATCGTGAGAAAACTTCTTTCATCACGCCTTGGGGAACCTTTTGCTACATATGGTTGTCATTCGGCCTCATCAATGCCGGGGCAACCTATCAGCGAGCTATGATGGCTCTTTTCCATGATTTAATGCGCAAAGAGATATAAATCTACGTGGATGACATCATTGTCAAATCCCGAAAGGAGGAGGACCACTTAGACCATCTCACAAAACTTTTCAATAGGTTGCGTAAGTACAACTTGAAGTTGAATCCCGCCAAATGCGCCTTTGGTGTTAAATCAGGCAAGTTGCTAGGTTTCCTAGTCAGCCACAAAGGGATTGAACTGGATCCTACCAAAATCTAGGTCATCAAGGAAATGCCCATTCCTCGAGACGTAAAAAGAAATACGAGGATTTTGGGAAGAATCAACTTCATTAGCAGATTCATTTCTCAACTCACAAAGAACTCCGTAAGCCTATCTTCAAGTCATAAGGAAGAACTCCTCTATGAAATGGAATGATGAGTGTCGAAAAGCCTTCTTCACAATCAAAGAGCAACGATTAACGCTCTGTTTTGGTACCACCGGGGATGATGTTCCCCTGTTCATGTACACCGCCCATAAATGACAATGCCATGAACGTATCTTTGAAGGAGAAAAAGACAATAGAGGCCAAGAACGAGCTATCTATTAACTCAGTAAAAGATTCAGCATCAATGAACACAAGTGCACTCTGATTGAGAAGACTTGTTGTGCTTTAGCATGGGCTTCCATGAGGTTACAACATTACCTCCATGGTCACACAACCCATCTCATATCCCAAATGGATCCTCTCAAGTATGTGTTCAGTAAGCCCATACTGAATTGTCGACTGTCCAGATGGTAGTTGATCCTACAACAATTTGACATCGTCTATGTGATGCAAAAGTCTGTCAAAGGTCAGGGAATTGCGGATCAATTGGTCGCCGCATCTGCAGGGGTCTACTAACCCTTGGAAACATACTTCCCCGATGAGGGGGTAATGACTGTTCAGCTACAACATCAGTACAATACATGCCGTACATGGAGAATGTATTTTGATGGAGCTGTTAACACAGAAGGCTCTGGAGCTGGAGCAGTTCTAATATCCGATGACGGGGAGCAGTATCCGTCGTCGCCATTTAAATTATAGTTTGTCAGCACCAACAACACAGCTGAGTATGAAGGCTGTATCATGGGGCTAAAACTTGTCCGTTCAATGGGCATCAGGTGGTTAACTGTCTTTGGGGATTCTGAATTGGTAATCAAGCAATCCACATGAATCCATCAAACCAAAGAATTACATTTCTTTGCCTTACCATCGATAAGTTTCTGAGATGGCTTTGGAGTTCAAGAAATCTCCTATCTACACATTCGTCGTAATAGAATGATTTTGCAGATGCATTAGCAATGTTGGCCTCCTTGGTTTACATACCTAACAAGGAAAACATGCCAAGCATCACGTTTACTCTGTAAAAAGCCCCAGTCTATGAGAATTACGTTGGAGAAGTATCAGATGAGCTACCTCCCATCCACAACCCTTGGTATCAACACATCAAGGAGTATCTACGAGATGGATCTACACCCGCTGAGGCGAGCCTAACTGTGAAGAGGTGGATCCATTGACTTGCTATGAAATTCTACTTGAGCGGAGATGCACTCTACAAAAGAGATGCAGGAGTAGGTCTCCTCAGATGTCTGGATAAAGACCAAGCTCAAAGACTTATGGATGAAATTTATGGTGGAGTATGTGGCCCTCACATGAGCGGACCCCTACTTGTTAAGAAGATCCTCAGAACGGGGCATTATTAGCTTACACTCAAAGCTGACTGTGATGATCACGTCAAGAGATGATATCAATGCCAGATTCATGGGAATGCTATCCACACCCCTCCAAGGGAACTCCACAATATGTGTTCGCCATGGCCCTTCTCAATGTGGGGAATGGACGTGATCGGGCATATCGAGCCCAAAGCCAGTAATGGACATCGATTTATATTCACCATGATCAACTACTTCACCAAATGGTTAGAAGCAGCCTCCTTCCCCAGGGCTACTAAAGAAGTTATCATTGCTTTCATCAGAAACAATGTCATTTGTTGATATGGACAACCAGAGGTCATTGTGTCAGACAATGCTAAGAACGTCAATAACAAAATGATGGAGGAGTTATGTAGAAAATTCCACATCAAACACCTCAACTCTGTCATCTACCGTCTAAAGATGAATTGTGCTGTTAAAGCGACTAATAAAAACATCAAAAAGATCATGCAAAAAATATCCGCCAATCACAAAGGATGGCCTGACCTCTTGCCTCTGACTTTATTAGCCTACAGAACTTCCATGCGAACTTCCACTGGGGCAACCCCCTACTCATTAGTCTATGGGATGGAAGCAGTGCTCCCCATAGAGGTGGAAATGGAATCCCTCAGAGTATTGATGGATGCTCAGTTGAGTGAAGACCAATGGGTACAAGACAGGTATCACCAATTGTCTCTAATAGACGAAAGGCGATCCGCGGCTATCTTCTATGGTCAGTTATATCAGCAAAGGATCGCAAGATCCTACAACAGAAAAGTCTGACTATGGCAGTTCAAACAACATGACTTGGTTTTGAAGAAGATCATTAACAACCAAGATCAATCTAAGGGAAAATTCGTTCCTAGCTGTGAAGGCCCATTTTTTGTCAAGGAAGTATTGACATGAGGTGCTCTCAGATTGCAGGAAATGGATGGCGATGAATTACCACAACTTATCAACTCGGACACCGTGAAATGGTACTATTTCTGAAGTTACCATCAAACAAACATCCTAGTTTTGATCATCAAATCACCAGTCATTCCGGTTTTGAACCCTTTACTTTCTACATACTCTTCTGCCCCTCAGGGAAACATACACTTCAAGCTAGCAGCCTGGTTTTACCTCAATTCAAACCTTCCATACAATTTTGGTTATCCCAAAGATGGGATTTAACCTTTCATAATTTCGGTTATCCTGAAGACGGGATTGAACCTTTCACACTTGCAGTTTATCCTGAAGACGGGATTAAACTTTTCTACGCTTGCAGTTTATCCTGAGGACGTGATCAAACTTTTTACACACCTGCAGTTTGTCCCCATTATGGGATCAAACTTTCTTCTCCCCGCAGTTTAGCCTGCACATGGGATTCATGTTTCTCTTCATCTGCGATTCGTCCTAAGGGGCGAACTACGTCGACCTGATCTCCTCTTCAATAGGAGTACGTAGGTAACCATATGCTATATGGCCCGGTCGCAACAACAAAAAAATAACAAAAACATTTCTGCCCTTTCTATACAAAAACAACAAAAACATCTCTACTCCCATCTGCCTTTCACATTCAGCGCTGAACCTCCTACACTAGGTTCGAACTACGCAGACTTGATCTCCTCTTCAATAGGAATACGTAGGCAGCCATTCATGGTTCAGTCTAACCCCTACCAGAACAAAATTTCTTGTCACATGGTACTGGGATCAACCTTCAAATCACCACATTTCATCGGTTTCAGACCAAAGGGATGGAATTACCCAACCTCTTCTCACAAATAGAAGATTCGATGACCATCTAAGCTATGATTGTGCCTCAAAGAGCAATACCAACCCATAAGAGATGGAATTAACTAGGCTTCTCACAAATAGAAGTACTGGCGACCATCTGTGGTGCGGTCAATCTCAGAGAGGAAGAAACCACCCTCCTCTCCACTTTTCCATAAAGATACCAGTCCCAACACACCAAAGATGGTAGGGATTTACAGAAATTAATGATCCGTTCTGAGAGATCTTGCGACGTCTCAATGTCCATCTATCAAGGATAAGTTCAGAATGCATCAAGATCACAAGGCCCTGAAGAAACAGGCAAATATCAAGAAAGTATCAAGGCATAACTAAAAGGGAAGTGAATCAAAATATATTTCCCTGCCATACATAATACTGTTTGATATATACATATGTGATGTACATGACAAAATGGCTAAGCTAGTCTGTGCAGGAAAATACAAAGCTATCTATAGATCTGTGTGTATGCAGACTATCAGATCTAACATAGCGTCCCTCTTTGAAGACGGAGGTAGCGCTGCAAGCTCCTGCCCAAGGGTATCTACACGAGCTAGTAGATCAGAGGCTAACTGCATGGTGGCATAATGCTCATCAATGTAAGCACTCATGTTGGCAAGACTGATAGTCATCTGGGATCTAACGGAAGTGCTATCTGCAATGGCCACATCCCTAGAAGATAAGGCGGCATTCCGCTCGGCAATCAATGCATCCCTGGATGATCTAGCTTCATCCCTCTCTAACAGAGCGGCGTCTCTCCCATCAAGAGTCATAACATCATCGCGCCCTAGCATGATCTCTCTCATAGGTCATCAGATGTAAGCTCTGCTCCAAATGCTGTGTCGAATACTGAGTAACAGTGGCACTCGGGGTGGGAGAATCCATCACAAATGTTGGCAGTCCAGCAGTCAAATCATCGATGGGAATAATAGCCTCCTCTATAGGTTCCTCATCGTCAGAATCAATCCCCTGCACTGTGGATACTGCCGCAGCCGATGCAGTCTCTATCTCCATCCATGCGGATACTCTGCAGAACAACCTAGATAACTGACAGAAAATCTAGCCAGCTCTCGCTGATCCCAACAGGCATACAACCTGGATCTTTCCTCCGCTGATAAATGGTGTGAAGCGAAGTGCTGACTCACTACCCCCTCATAAGGGTGAAAATCCTAAAACTGGTCAAATTAACACATCACGGCCAGTGGATGATAAGTAATCATACCCCTCAATCCAGCTAGAGGGAGATAATCCATGCCCGGAGCATGAGTAATGAAGTTGTAGGGTGAGCTAAGCCCTGAACACGACAATATGGCAAACTGATCACTAATCCCTGCCAGAAAAATAGACCACGATGCAACATCTGTACACTCCACAGGCTGAAAGGAGTATGACATGGCTATCTCATGGGTGAAACAAAACCCCTACCGTCTAAGTGTGCTAATCGGTCTCAAGTGTGACATAAACCACACATACAGCATGACCGAGCTACCTATAAACACTCCTGCCGGATAAGTGCAGTAGTATATAGTTGACCTCAGAGTCTCTGTGATGATCATCGGTACAATGGTATGACCCTCCCTGAGAGCTCTCACAGCCATAATGACGCTGATATCCAGCTCATCCATGTACCACGACATGAAGACGTATGACAATACGTATAGAAGCAATTCATCCACGTATCCTCGGCGGGGGTTACAACGCTGAAGTTATCAACTGATGAAATATCCCCGGCGGGGGTCAGAACGCACATCTTTCAAGCATCTACGTATCCCCGGCAGGGGTTACAACGTAATGCATCCATTGATACACACATCAATGAAGGTCAAGCAACCTTGACGTCATGTCAGCCGATGGAAAGTAAACCCATTGAAGCAACCTTCCCCAGCAAGGGTTACAACGCAATGCTACCATTGACACATACATCAATGAAGGTCAAGCAACCTTCACAATACACCTAGTAGGGATCTATCCGGTGATACACACATCAACGAAGGTCGGGCAACCCTGATATCAACAAAACTATTGGCAGTAACTTCGACAGAATGAGGGAATATGTTATACACATCCTCAAACAGACAAAGCTTTATCCCCACAGATCTCTTACACACAAGAGGTACCTCTATGGAATATAAGCCAGTGTCTAGGATTCAAGACTTTGGTGATACCCCCAACATCAACATCCTTGGAGACTTGGATCGCATGTCCAAGCCATCATTGATTGTCATCCCAACAAGATTAACTGGCAACCATGCATCATACATTTGCATCATGTTGCTGCATATAACATCATGTTTATCATGCTTGCATTTCAAGTGTCTAGGATTTTTTATCCTATCCATGCCTTTCATTGCATGAATATGATAAAGAGGGGCATCTGTAGACACTCAAAATTTTCTACATGTTTGTTTACTAATATTGCAGGAGGGCAGATTCATCTTTCGGAGATAACCCTGGAAGACAGCTTACATCCATTTTGAATACTACCAGAAGTTCAGTTCCGACTCGGAACACAAACCGGGAACGTCATTCCAAACCCCAGAACACACATTGGGAATGTCATTTCCAATCTCATAGATAACCCCGAGGTACGCAGATCAAAAGACCAGCAACAATACCGGAGAGGACAATTCTGTCTCGGCGATAAACACCATGACATTTAGTTCCAGTCCCAGAAACAACACTGGGAGTAGCGACTCCATCCTTAGTGATAGCCCCAAGGGATGCTTTTGCAGTTCCGGCGATAACTCCAGAAATGCTTGTTTCAAATACATGCGATCAGCTTCAAGCTCAGACCTTCTGCCGAGGCACTCATACCTCAGACCCGAAGCTAACAACGGGCAGATAGGTTCTCTCACAGATGACATTGCGGTATTCAAACACTTGTAACAGTCCAATCTCAGATGTAACCCTAAGAAACGTCTGCTTTCCGCTCAAACCGGCGATAACCTCGGTGAGGAGTCAAACATCATCTTGCCACCTCAGTATTTCCTCTCACAAGATGATATCGCGGCATACCAAAAAGTAGTCCAATCTCAGATATAACCCTGAGCAACGTCTACTTTCAACTCAAACAAGTGATAACCCCGACGAGAAGTCAAACGTCATCTTGTCCCTTCAACACCTGCGTGTCATCTCAAACACTTCATACATACATACATCCAATAATGTCCCACAAGAAACGAGGAGTAACAATCCCGAGTGACTATTACGCGTGGCAGTACTTTGGATAGAATTTGAAGCTTAAAGACCATGGGCATAGACCCCTCTTTCTGACTTTGTACAACCTCTAATCCATGTTATTGCGTAACTCTCGACACAAGCTGTCAGAAGAAGGTCAGATATACTTCGTTCGGATGCTCGGATTGAAGTTCTGCAAGTTCGAGCGAACATTACAGTGCATGAGTGCATGTACTACGAGACGACGGGACCCGCGATGCTCGGATGCACCATGACCAGCCACAGGTGTACCTGCGGCCATCCGTCTATATATACAAACCTTGGGGTCAGCCATTTGAGAAAGGGGAAGGAGAGGTAAAGGCGAGGAAGCCCTGTCCATTTTACTTTGTATACACATCTTTTGAGTGTTTCCTCATCTTTAAACACTTGTTAGCTCACATATAGCTATCTTTTATCCGGCGAGAGCTGAGTGTTTATCCATTTAAAGTCATAGAAGTCTACTTTGGCAGCCCACTGTAAGCCTTCTTACATTATATCAAGCCTTCTTCTTATATTAGCACACACTGTTATACACGTTGAGAGTCATGTTGTGTGCGTTTGCCTAGACCTCGGTCCATGGTTTTCATTTCTGTCTATATATATATATACTTATATATATGTATATATTTCATATATGGACTAACATTATCGAGTTATGCCTCGATTAAGCCTAGACTTCGGTCTGGAGCATTTATTGCTTTTATATATATATATACTTATATATATATATTTATTGTCAGACATATCTGATGAGCTTGGATTTTACTTCCGGTACAATTCATGATTATAAATATATTAAAACTATTCATACGTACCCTGGCAGTGATATGCTGCAACTTTGAAATACGGCCGCCCCTGTAGGTTCCTTTAGCCTTTTCGCCATCAGGTACACCCGAAGATCTATTAGTGGCAGCAGTCTTGCATCTTTTGACCCAGCTCTCAGCTCTCCATTGGGCACACATCTCATCCCATATGGACTGGGTGCACCACCAGGGGCTATGCTCATGCATGTAATCCTGTCCCTGGCCTAGATGGTCGATCGATGCATTGTGAAGGGCTTTTTGTCGTTCTTTATTCAAATTATCTTTGGTGCGAACGACGTACTTCTGCTAGAATAGTGTTTGTATCACTGTAGCTTGCGCGTCCTCCCATCTATACATTTTATGCAAATTAAACAACAACAATAATATTAAAATGATACTTTTAACATATAATCCAACACTACTAAACAATTTTCCTTAGAATATTATATTATCTGTCATAATTAAAAAAACATACCTGAAATTTAGCCCAAGTTGCATCCTTGTGGGCGATAAGTGTGCTAGCCCACATAATCACAAGTGTGGGCCTATTCTGTAAGCACAACTGTGAAATGCACTTGACGATCTTATTATCTGAAAAATCACTATAATATATAACAATTTACATCAAAGATAAGTAGATATATTATAATATTTAAAGCAATTTACAATAGTTATATATCTTGTATAAATGGAATCTAAAATGCTTATATATAAATGATGCGGACGTACGTGTTGTTTGGAGGAGGACGAATCTGAATAAGAATCCAATCATCCGGATTAGTAGGGGCCTTTAGCACATGATTAGGCCCCCTACCCAAGCCGCGCTTGTTTTGCGCTGCTTCAGAAGCCATCTATATATTACAAATTTCAAGATGTTAGTATTAGTTATATTTAATTACATGCATATATGAATATAAAATGACAATAATGACAGGAAATTGCATTTAAATAGTTAAGTACATAAACATGACAATGATATAAAGAACATGTAATGCTAAACATATATTTCCTTTGTTTAAGTGTCAATGTCTGAGTCAGAATCATCTTGTATACGTATTGCAGATTCATAACCATCATCTACTTCAGATTCAGTGTCAGTCAATAACTCTTCCTCCTTAGTATCAATGTCATCTGACATAAGTATTGACTCAGGATCTAATTCATGTGATTCATCTCCAACATCTAACTGGATTACTTTATTATCGTCCTTCACATTTATTATAGTTCGTCTATAAAGCATCTGCTCTTAGTAAATCTCCCCATCAACTACTTATACACGACTGTACGCGAGAGTATGAATTATAACTTGCCAATCTGTAGGTGGTCTATCCATTTTCCTAATAGGACTAAGAGTGTAGTATACTTGTACTGTTTGAGTTGGTAAAATAAATGGTTCATTGGAGTACGCAAACCTATGGAGGTCAATATCGACGATTCCATGTCTGTTAACATGTATCCCTTTTTTTGAACCAAACCAACGACACTTAAATAAGTTAATATGATCCCTGTACATGCCCTTGTATGACAACTCTATGATTTCCTCTAACTCCCCATAAAAGGCATGACTAAGCTCATTGTAACAATCTCCTTGGACACACACTTCAGAGTTTGTTATTCTTTTACCGCGCCCATATGCCTTTGTATGAAATTCACAACCATTTATTTTGTAACCATTACGGCTGACTTGGTCACTGTCTGGTCCCATATCTAGGACTTGTACATTAGCTAGAATCGTTGATCCCTTAGTCAAAGCCTACAAAAACTCCATCTTATTAAATGAAGTTGTTAGTTCCCAATAATCACACAATAGATCTAGAAGAGGGGTTGAATAGATCCTTTTTAATTTTCAAAAACTTTTCTCTTTTATTTTGTATTGCTAATGAATTAGCATATAACAAACATAATAATCTTTTCAAGCACATCGAAATAAGTAAAATATCCCCTTCATTGATATATACATTGTTCTTAGAGTTAGTTAACTTTTAAGCAATTAATACATATATAGTAGTTAGGTACATAATGTAAATGACAGAAAGTAAATGACTAAATGTAAAAGACACAAGGGATTTTAAGTGGTTAAGAGACTCAAGCTCCTAATCCACTCTTCTGCTTTAACTAGTAGGATTTCCACTAAGGAAGGGCAGCGCCCTGAATCACTAAGATTCCTTCAAGGCCAGCAGCCTTGGAACTTCAGTTCACTAAGAACTCTTCAAGCCCAGTAGGCTTAGAACTCCTCTAGTTCCCTAGGAACTTTTCATGCCCAACAGGCTTGGAACTTCATTTAGTCCCTCCGGACAAGGACCCCTCAAGCCCTGGCTTGTTGTTGGTGGTGGTGGTGGTGGTGCCTTACTGCTAAGATGTCTTTAAGCTTGAACATCTTCTTTACTTAACAGCTTGACGTGGTCCTCTTTGCATTCTGCGTAGAGTCTGGACCACGTCTTCTCTAATGCAGCTGATCTTCACTCTGTTCTGCTCATCTTCATCTAATGTCAGTTGTGCACCATCACCATTTAGGTTTGCTAAGTGTTTAAGCTTTTGGTAGACTTCGTCTGACACTTATCATTCCTTGAACCCTTCTTAAATGTTTTGTAGACATGGTTCTTCATTTGTTTTGCTTCAGCTTTTGGTTCATGGTGATTTGTAGAGTGGCTCTCAGGATCTTCTTTGTGCTCGGCCACTTTTTTGAATGCTATCTTCTTGGCCTTCTCAGCACTCAGCTTAGCTGCTATCTTCAGTGACATTCTCATCTTTGTTGAGTGAAGCTTTAGTTTAGTCAATTCCTTCTTCAAAGCTGCTTCACTTCCACCTTTGTAGTCTTACTGTCACTAAGACTTGTTCTGATTAGTTCTGGTGGAACTCTCAGAGTCAACACTATAGCATTCCAACAACTTAACGATCCTTCAACTTAGCAACTTCAGCAACTCTTGATCTTTGAAGCTCTTGTTAATTTATACTCCTTCACAACCTTCCTATTATAATGTAGGCGTTGGGAGCTATTTGAATTGCTTCGCAGATCTCGAGTTATTTGAGGTAGATTGCAGATGTGATATGACATCCCCTTTATGACATTCTTACAGTGCAGTTTACTGTTTCATTTACCCCGTCAGAGATGTCACTTTGATGTCTTGGGCAGGTAATCGACTTTATTTCCTCTCTCTAATTTCTAGATCAGAGGTTGTCCTTTTGCATCGATGCTCTCAATAAGCTCTGTTCGAATATCAATCTTCAGATTGAACCATTACCAATGCTTCAATCTTCAGATGGCCGAACTCCACGATTCTGATGCATATCTTCTTGGACCTGATCGTAGTGTCATGTTTAATGTTTCTCATTGACCGGTTGAGATAACACTACGATCCTGACGAGTGTTCATTGGATCCTCAATGTAGATCACCTCTTCCTTCTCTTGTGCAGTGCTTCAACACTTCTGTTCGCCTCGACTGATCTTAGGTACTAATAGCTTAACTTCTTATTCTGGCTTCTTTTGAATAGCAAGACACTTCAGATTTGTGGCATGTCCAACTCGCTTTCTCCTTGTGATCTCCCGTTCACTTATCATCAATGGACTGACACGATGCTTACTCACTTTAGCCTTGTTCTTCATAAGCTGACCAATATCTCTGTGTACACTTCATTAGTTCCTTCTTTGCTTGACAAACACTACGATCCTGGTTGACCCCAAGATCATTGTCTTCTGTTCATTTAACAGCTACTGCACTTGCTGACTTTTCCTTAGTCAGTCACTTTTACTGAAGTCTTCTTTTGATCTACTTGTAGAAGGCTTCATCTTGAATGGCTTTACAACTCAATCTGGATGCTGATTGGGTTGGTGCTTAGATCTTCTGTTAGCTTGCAAGCCATTTGTTGAGTGCACTCTGGTTCCCTTCAGGTGGAATATATCTTTGCAGCTCTAACTAGAGGCTTCATCCTTTGTATATTCTGGGAGTGCTTATTTATTGAGAATCGTGTTTACTCTACGATTCTGTCTTGGCATTGTGAGCACCTTTGTTGAAGCCTTAGTTCTACACTCTACGATTTGGCTTTGGTTGTGCTGACACTACGACTACGAGATCAGATGTTGACACTCTACGATCTCTGTCCTTAAGCTTGCGATCTTCATCTGATCTGGCTCGACTACGATCTTTGCCTCTTATTTGATCAGTAGACTCTACGACTCCGAGTGTGCTCTACGATTCTTGACTTGGGTTTGTCAGATGCTCGGTCAGCTCTTAGACAGGCTGTCTCTACGATTCTGAACATGACTTCCTTAGTAGACTATGGCTCCGAGGAAGTTCTCCTCGACATACTACGATCCTTCTTCGTCTCTCCTGGCAGTCTACGAACTCCGAGATCTACTATTTTGCAGATTACAATTCTGCCTTGATAGCTCTCGAGTTTTCCTTGATTCTTCTGGCAGACTACGATTTTTGGTGCAGTGCTCGACGATCAGACAAGCCTATCTATTACATTATAAGATCAACCTAACAAGCTTGATCTTTATATATTTATAGTCCTTGTAAATCATTTCTTTTGAAGGACTTTATAAAGCTGTTTTGCTTATGTAGGATAAACCTAACATATTTGATCAATTCATTCTAAGTCCATGTATATATGTTCTTATTATCTATCAAAGGACTTTACAACTTTTCTTAATGCAAGCATACTTACATATTCATTCATTTATATCATAATCAAATCATACATAAATAGAAATATCATTCATATGCTTATTCCTAACAATCTCCCAATATTTGATTATGACAAAAACAATTAGTGCATATGCATGATATGAATGAATCTTATATACAGTGAGCAACTGTATTTCTAAAATTGATAATCATGAATGTCATTGATAATAATATGGAATTATATAAACTATGCCACTTTACATCCTGGATCCAGAACATACCTAACTAGGCAGAGATGTACCTTTTTAGCTCTATATGTGTCTCTAGGATGTCTGTTGATCAGCTACTTATCTGCTTGATCTTTTTGCTCCTGCTCCCCCTGGGATGGTGACTTCAGACTCATGATCTTCTTCTTTATTTGGCTCCCCCCTCAGATGATGATTCTGCTTCTGCAGCTGTTGTCTTCTTCTTTGCCTTTCTCTTAGCCTTCTTGTTTTCTTTTCTTCTGCTCTCCTTGCTCTTCCTTGAATGCCTCTTTTTATGCCTCTTTTTCTCCCCCCTTTTTTTCATTAATCACTTGTGAAAGCTTCTCCATGTTGGACATAAGTTGCTTCATCAGGTAAGATGAGTTACCAACCTCAATCTTGAGTTCTTGTTGGCTCAGCTCAAGTTGTAGAGAGAAAAACTGATTCAGATTATCAATCTTGTCAGAGAGGGCTTGGATTTGCTCTTCATTAGCATTCTGTGCTCGTAGAGCTTCTGCCTTCTATTCATTTATAGCCTTTAGATAGATTTGATCTCTCTCTCTCTTTGATTTTGAGAGATATATTAGATATAGTGGCTTGGAGTCTATCTTGAATCGCATTATCTCATGTTTCTGTCAACATCTTTGCCTCTTCAGTGATGATGGATATCTTCTCAACCAACTCATCAGAATTCTTTAGTAACTCCTGCTCTGTAGGAGTTTGGTCATGTGGTTGGGCAGACTCTTGTTGAACACTAGATTGAACTCTACGGTTTTCATTTTTGGATAGTTTTTCGAAAGTAGTAAGAATTTGGTAAATCGTTGAGTGTCAATCACTGTTGGACGATGAAGGAATTTTAGATAATTGTGCTTGAAGAGAGGGAAGCTTTTCAAATTAAACTTGATCATCTTCAGTGGTAGGGTGAAGGGACTCTACGATCATCCACTTGGGCATAATCCTTCTACCATCAGAACCCACTCTACAATCATAGGGAATGTAGTGGTTACCAGCTTATCGGTAGACTTTGAAGTGAGACTGGTCTTTGATCATTTTAGTTGCAAACTTCTTTACCCTTGGGAAGTTTTGAGATCCCATCTCCAAGTTCAGAAACTATGAGTAACACCAGCTAAAATAACTTTCATCCCTTTTAATATATGCCTTTAACCAGGGCATCCATGAGATGAACCATCTCATCAGAAGGTCATCAGGATTGTACAGAATTGTAGTACGATCTAACTCCATGTTGTTCCAGTTGTTAAACACATCGTTTGTAGTCATCCTTACAACTTTGAGTTGTTCATTTCTATAACTTACCCATCTTTTTGGTGGTGCATCTTATGATTCATTAAGGACTTTCACCACTATTTTTTTGCGAACTCTCGCTGGAGAGAGAACAAGATACTCTGCTGATTCCTCTGATTCCTGATTCGTAGATCTAGAATCTTTTTCCATTTCTTCACCTTTTGAGCTTGAATCATGCTGACTTCTTTTATCTGATTCATCAGTGAATCCTTCATGTTGATTCTCATCACTAGTACCTTCTTCAGCATTTTCTCCCTTGGATTCAGACTCATCATCACTCAATTCAATGATTACAATAGAAGAGTCTCCTTTCTTCTTTAGAACAGATTTGGGAAGCAATCTGTTGCTCTTTCTTCTCTTTTGAGATTCAGCTATAGGAGTTTCAGTCTTAGTCTCTTCTTCTTCTTCAGAATCTAAAGCCTCTGTATCATTAGATGAGCTTCCTTGATGTTCAACAACAATGAGGGTAGGTCCTTCTTCTTCGGACTTAGCATATTTTGATCCATCATATGAATTTGTTTGGACTTTAGCAGTAGGAGATTCAGTTGTTTCAGTTTTCAAACTTTCTTTAGCAGTAGAGTTGCTGCTCTGAGGGTTAGCCATAGGACTTGTACCTTCTTCTTCACCATAGGATTTAGCTATACCTTTTATAGATTCAACTTCTTCTTTACTGGTGTGGCTGCTACAAATACAGAGTCATCAGAAAAGGATGGCTTTCTTTCCACCTCTTGTGCCTTTCTCTTCCTCATCGAGACCTTGCTGCTGCTACCAGAAGTTATTTGCCTCTTGTTTTCCTTAGGATTTTTCTTCCAGTTCTCAAACAGCTGTGGGGACATCACTTTGTGGACATTCAGTGGTTCTCCCTCATCATCCTTTATCTTGCTTTTTAATTTCTTCTTCATTACAATGCTCAAGAGTCTTTCATGAAAAACTATTGTGAGTGGTTTATCTGTAGACTTCTTCATCTCTGCCTTTTCCAACCATTTGGTCAACCAATCAATTAGAAGAGCTCCGAAGTTTATCTGTTGTTTCATGACAATTGCAGTCACGACTCTTCGTTGCAAATCACTGATAGTATCATGTGCGGTGTCCTTGTACAATATGCATTTTCCTGTAATCTCAGCCAGAAATTTAAACTCTTCAGGAAACTCCTTCTTCTTCATATCCTTCAGATTTATATTTCTCTTGTAACACATTAACCTCTTGCCTTCTTCAATGTTAACTTTATCGAGGTTTATCAGACCCTGGTTAGGAAATCCTAGACATTGGTTGATGTCTGATGCCTTTATCTTCAGACTTGCTCCTTTGACCTTTGTGGATAGAAGTCCAGAATCTATCGATGCATTGGAGTAGAATTGCTTCACTAGCTCCGTATAGACTGAAGTATTGGCTTCCAAGCATTCAGAAAAACCAGCATCCTTTACAAGCTCAAGTATATCCTTGAACTTCTTTTCTGATCTTTCAAACTTCTTGAAGCCGAGTTGGATTCCGGTTATAACACGCCATTCCTCTTATTTTGAGGGTTCAAAATAAATGGGTATTTAGTTTTAGACTTCTTATAAGATATGGTTGAATGTGATTTGGGCAAATCTAGAGGTTTAATGGATTCAGGCTTTGAAGAGGATTTTAGGGTTTGAAAAAGAGAGGGAGAGAGGTTTGATAGCTTCTGATAGCTATTTAGAGATTTTGAATTTGTCTTTATGACAGTTTCTTTTGACTCTGCATAAGCTGTGATGTGTCAGCTAGTCATTGGTTGCACGATGCCCAGTAAGAAACTATAACTCCCCATAAACTTTTCAGTTTGATATTTCTTTTAAGAAAATAGGAATTATTGACGTGGATTGACCATTGACCTTTTCAGTACGTAGAGTATCTTGGTGAGGTAGCTATGGACTCTATGATTTTCTTTGTCGACTCAACGATCGTCTTCTGAGAGATGTTTCAGTAGATGATTTGACACTAATCTTCACCTTGAAGTTACTTGGCTTAACTGCTAATGTATAGCGAGATAGTTTGAGCACTAGAATTCTAAGGTGAGTTTGCTGAGCATCTTTTCACATTGTATTCGAACTTATCTCCGCATGATCTGAATAGTTGAGCAAGTGTCTAATTCTTCCGAGCTGCTCATGAGCTAGTATATCATTTGGGAAGACTACGATTGTCGAGTCTATTCTATAATCATTGAGGTTATACTATGATCGTCAAGTTCACTTCAGAATCTACTCTGCGATCGTTGTCTGACCTAGTCCCTGAGATGAACTTGACTAGGCATTCCTTCTGGGTTAAGGTAGCTCCGGAAGGGCCAACCTCTTAGAGTGAACTAAGGGTTAGGTTTGTCCCTGAGGCGCTTTCCAGATGAAAAATTTTAGAAGTGATTTGCACTGATCTCTCATTTGACCTTTTTTGCTTGGGAGTTCCTCTACCAACTTTAGATATTTGGTTGTAATCGTGGTGTCTTCCTGATCTTACACTACGATCAGATGTTTGATCGTAGGCGCTCCACGATTTTGAGTTGGGTGGTTGAAAAGGTTATCAGTAGTACATTTTGAGACGTTCCTACTGACTATGGATCTTTATTTGGTTCATAAGCCACAAAGTTTTGGGACTTTGTAACTGGTATATTGCTTCATAGTGTATTTTTGATACTTTCAGTGTTGCTGTTCCTTAACAGATCACTGCTCCCCCATGGTTGATACTGTCTTCTCAGAGAGGTATGAGTTCTTCTTCTTCATGTGCATTAGAAGGAAGCCTTTCATATCTCTTTCTGAGTGAAGTCATCATTATCAATTAAATCTTCTTGTATCATAGAAATGGATATCTTCAGGACTGTTCACTCTACGATCATTTGACAGTACTACGAACGTAGTCTTCTTTTGACAGTTTGTGCTTGCGGAGTTCTGCTTCTATGATGAGTTCCTTGAGGGTTCTTCTCAGCTGATATGCTTTGGATGATTGAGCATATAAGACCCTTTTTATCTTAGGGTGAATGGTCTGCTTCCATATGGAGATTAACAACCATGTGAGCTTCATTCATGTTAGCTCAGCAATCTTCAAGGACAGGCTTTGACAAATAAGGATTTTGTTTGAAACATTTCTGAAATGTCTTAAGCCTTCTGTTGTTTGAATCCTCTTGACTAAAGTCTTATGCTTCAGCATTCCTTAGTGTGGTCAGATAGACCAAGTACTTGCAGCTTAGATAAATTTCTATTTTTGGTACCCATGGTTAAATGGTACCCAGCTTGAATTTTCATAATATTGATCACCACCAATCATATTCATGCATGTATCCAATTTAGATATTACATTTTAAGATGCATGATGATGAGTGTGTATAAGATTAACCATTTTAACAAGACACTCTTTTTCTTTTATGGTTTTATCGTTTGCTTGGTTATGTTCATAGAGTTTAAATGTTCACAGAGTGAGAATCAACTCTAACACTTATTTGTATCTGGTTGATTCATGGAGGTGATCAGTTTTTACGAATCTTCAAGATACTCTTGTAGAACTGATCATACTCTATGTGTTATCAAAAACTTAGAACATAGGTTTGTACATACATACTAACCCATCAGCAAAGATTTCTCCACTTAAAATTAATTAAACCTTGATGTGCTTATGACATATCTCAGATTTCCTTCAAGGTGTTATCTTCAACCTAAAACTTGGATGGAGAGAAAGTTTGTAAGCATTTGAGTTTCCATCCTCAGTGTTCTTTCTCTGTTCCCCTTTTTAGGTAGAGTATGGTCTCTTGCTAGAATACTATTATAGTGCATAAGGTGATGCAACATGATGTACACATTTATATTAATGAGGAACCGTACCTTTCCATTGTCAGTTTCTTGTCAGTTATTTATCTTGATATAATGTGGTTAGGCATTGATTTGCATATTTTTCATTCATTTCTGACAGCTTGTTGCTCCAGTTGTCCTTCGTTCAATCAGTCATAGTCTTGAAGATGTAGGCAAAGAAAATCTCGGCTTCCTTAGTTCTTTGATAACCTTGAACCTCAAGGTTCACATCCAGCTATTGGGTAGACAAATACATATTTGAGAAATTCTTATTTCTCCTCTAAATAAGTACTTCTTAGCATATATGGCCTTTTCATCATTCGGACTGGTGGATGCTTGACACTTTGCTATTGATGCCTCTTGAGCTTCCTCGTCTGGTCTTCAGACTACTAGATTGACCGTAAGGCAAGGATTGGTCTTGTTGTTATGGCATTTAAGAACATGGGCCAATCTGAGTAGCTTCAGGTGTATAAACACATTTACATGTACACAATATTTCCAATGTGTGAGCTCATTTGTATTTACAAGTCACTTACTAATAAACTAAGTTTAAAACAATGTTTATGCCTAGGATCAAACTCAAAGCGATTAGCTTTTGAATATAGCATGAGAACCTGCTCTGATACCAATTGTTAGTTCCCAATAGGCACACAATAGATCTAGAAGGGAGGGGGGGGGGGTTGAATAGATCCTTTTTAATTTTAAAATACTTTTCTCTTTAATTTTGTATTGCTAATGAATTAGCATATGACAAACATAAGAATCTTTTCAAGCACAGCGGAATAAGTAAAATATCCCCTTCATTAATATATACATCGTTCTTAGAGTTAGTTAAGTTATAAGCAGTTAATACATATATAGCAGTTATAGTAATTAGGTATATAATGTAAATAACAAAAAGTAAATGACTGAATGTAAAAGACACAAGGGATTTTAAGTGGTTCAGAGACTCAAGCTCCTAATCCACTCTTCTGCTTTAACTAGCAGGATTTCCACTAAGGAAGGGCAGCACCCCGAATCACTAAGATTCCTTTAAGGTTAGTAGCCTTGGAACTTCAATTCACTAAGAACTTTTCAAGCACAGTAGGCTTGGAACTCCTCTAGTTCCCTAGGAACTCTTCATGCCCAGCAGGCTTGGAACTTCATTTAGTCCCTCCGGATAAGAACCCCTCAGGCCCTGGCTTGTTGTTGTTGTTGTTGGTGCCTGTAAAGCCCCCAAATCTGGGTACTTAAAACTCGAACTCGGTGCTTCACAATACCATTTCTATGAGCGGAATAATACTAATAATAATAACAATAGTATAATTATTAAACTATAATTTACATAATCATCAGGGTCTAGCTCCCAAGTACGTAACCATTATTACATTCACTACATAACATGATAGATAATATATATCATTGTCTTAATAATATTAAACTATTACATTAGATAACATTGCAATCATTCAACAACCTTTCCTTTTCCCTTGTTCCTAGCAGAGCCTTCAAGTTGTTCACACTTAGCTGAAAACATTTAAATTAAGCAAGGGATGGGCATTTGAGTGCCCATCAAGTAATAACAATTATAAATATTAGCTGAAAGGGTTAAATGTTTTCTTTGTACTACCCTTCTACAACAAATCAATAGTTATGAAGTAATCTGAACCGATAATAATAACATTACAAGTCTCTATCAAATTTTTGAAACTACGTACTGATTATATATAGGGTTAAGATGACATACTATGAACATTGTTTTCAAATTTTGAATAGGTTAAGCAGAACTTCATCCGCAAACCGTCGTAACTTACTGGCACAGGGGGGTAATCAGCCCGTTATGCCCTGTATTGATCAATACTACTTGCAAAAATGATGTTATCGTTCACTATGTCTGCCTTGGGTGCATAAAAGTTTCCCCCTGTCCGGGATGTTCATACTTAGTTGGGAATCCGAACCAAAACAATTTGATTGGATACAAAAAGATTTTTATCATATTCAACAATATTTCTAAATCTGTGTCTAGCTGGTCAAATAGCTTAGACGGCTTTTACTTAATGTATACATACGGGGGATCAATAAGTGTATATATATATATATATATATATATATATATATATATATATCAACATGTGTTTAACTACAATGATTATCCAAGTGAGGACACTTGTATAACCATATTTTGAAATTAACAAACAGAATATATATACGAGTTATATAATATAATATAATATCATGTTGATAAAGAATGATCCGATATAATATATATAACAATAGGGTTAATAATCTGGTACAATAATAATATAAATCTGAAACTTTCTTACTCATGTCCATTGGATAAAGGAAATGCAAAGGTAGGATACTTGCCTGGTACGTTGCTTACAATTCGCAACTTAGTTTTATCTTTTATATAACCACCTATCAGTAATAAGACCATTTTACTGATTAGAATAACATATCGTAACACATAATACTGCCTATTGCAGTCAACACACAACATAACCACATTGTCTCTCATGTTCAACAGTCATTGAATCACAAACAAACATTACTACAGTCAAAATATCTAAGTCCAAATCAATTTCTGAAATATGTCGGTGTACCGACGGCTTTATCGGGTAATTATCGAGTCTAAGACTCTATTATGAAATTCAATAACTGTAATTATCAGTCATATTATTCTTAAATGACTTATAATAATTTTAAAATATTTATTATAATTTATCATGAATTTTCAAACATCGGAATCATTATTAAATAATTTAAATATTAAACAATTCTATTATCATTAATATTTAATTAATATTAAACTATTAATGAAATCATTGCGAAAATATTAAAGTTATTTATAATAACTCAAAATACTTTTAAAGTATTAATATTACCCTTAAATGATTTTTAAAACACTTAAAATCATTTTTAAATAATTACCATTAATATTAAAATATTAATGTACTATTCCTCAAAATATTAAAAGTCATTAAGTATAACTTAAAATATTTTTAATTCATTTATATCCTTTTTAAATGATTAATAAAACCATTTTAAACCATTTATTTAATATAATTATTAAATAAATTTAATATCATTAATATTAAATTAATATCATTAATATTAAATTATTAATGAAATTATCTTTTAAATATTAAAAGTTATATTTGATAACTTAAAATATCTTTAAACACTTTATTTTCATTTAAAATGTTTTGTATAATATTAAAATCATTTTTAAACTAAATTATTTAATATAATTATTAAATAACTTTAATATCATTAATAATAATTAATTAATGAAATTTACCTTTAAATATTGAAAGTTATATTTTATAACTTCAAATATTTTCAAATACCTTATTATTATTTAAAATGATTTTAATATAATAAAATCATTTTTAATTAATTTATTTAATTCATTTATTAAATAACTTAATTATCATTAATATTAATTTATTAATGAATTTCATCACAAAATCTTAAAAGTCATTAAAATAACTTAAAATATTTTCTTATACCATAATATAATTTTAAATGATTTTTCAAGTATTAAAATCATTTTAAATAATTTATTTAATATAATAATTAAATAAATTAAATACCATTAATATTTCAAAAATATTAATTATTTATGAAATATATTAAAAATTATTAAAAACTAATTTTCACCTTTAAAATAATTTTTAATAATTTATTTGGTATTTTTAATAATTAAAAACTAATTTTTCTATTTATATAATAAAAATAATTAATTTTTAAAATAAACTGTCGTTAAAGACTGCCTATAGCAACATAACCGTCTTTATAGGTGTTCTTCATGTTCTTGGCCAAACCCAGAAAATCATGAGCAGTTACCGAGCTACTAGGTTTGACCATTCTTGTTTCTTGCCTCATGATGTTTCTAGGAAAGCTAATCATCAGGTCTTGTAGTACTAGTGCAGTACTACATTATTCAACAACAATCTTAATCATACAACATGTAACGAAAGAGATCTGAGCCTCTAAAGTGGCTGTCAGAGCTGTTATTCATTTCTGGGTTTGCCTAGAAATGAAGAACAGTTCGAGTAGCCATATTTGGGCTTCCACAACTTGCAATCTATGTGTTATTTTTGTGATTTAACAGTCTTAGATTGTAGCTAGCATGCAAGAGAATAGATCTGTTACATAAAATTCATCTAACAACATAACATCATCAAGATCTGTGTCGGTCAACCCATATCAGAACATATGTTCATCAGTTTTCTGGGTTGCCCAGAAAACATGAACTGTGTTCGACCAGATTACTTTGACCGGCCACTGAATCTAACCTACTTGATGTTTAGGAGATTTTAAGGCATAAATATGTAGGATAACCTACATACTACAACTTAGATACAACAACAACATCAAAACAACAATATCTTGCAAGATCAGAGGCGTCAAAAGTCTTGTAAGACCGTTCTGGGCAAGATCTGGGTCACCCAGATTTTGTCCAGTTATGATCGGTCAACGACCTTTGACCAATAATATCTTGATTCAACTTCCAGAGTACAGATCTCATGACATACTACAAGATTAAACACTTAAAACACCAAATCAATAAACACACTTAGATCTAGAAGGTCTGACATTCATTGTCAGACATTAAAAGTAAAAATTTCCAGATTTTGTAAAATGCTAGATCTGAGCCATTAGATGTTATGGATCTAACATCTATCAACCCAGATCATCATTATACACTATATCTAACATGTTTAACACATAAAAAAACTACATCTAACATGGGATCAAATGTCATAATTCTAGTTAGGGTTTTATACCTTTTATGAACAAATTCTGATTCAAGGCTATTGATGTTGTTATATGTATTAGTGGGGCTTGTCTTTGTGACTGAAAAACTATAAATTTCTGAGTGTGGAGCTTGAGAGAGTTTAGTTGAGTGTTGGGACAAAAATAAGCTAACAAATGACATTTTTCTCTCTTCCAATCTATTTATATAAGTGGTAGATACATGAATTGGCTGAGCATAGACTAATGTGCTGGAGATATAGGTTATGCTAAGTCAATAAATTAGGTCACCAACTAAAGGTATTGAAAATCTTATAAGTTATCTAATAAAATATGCAAGAGGGGAATTATTGTCTTTTGCCATATAATTTTAATGGCTAAAATGTAACTTGGCCAACCCTTAGGGTTTGAACCTTAGGGTTTAACACTAAGGTTTAGTATATAGAATTTATAGGATTTCTAATTAGGGTTTGTACAAAAATAAAATTTTAGTTTCTAAAATTTGTAATTAGGGTTTCCTTAATTAGATTAGGTTTCTAATTAAATTATACAGGAACATTAGGGGTTTAAAATCACTAATTATAATTAACCTTACTAATTTTAGCAATTAGGGTTTACAATATTGATAATTAGGGTTACCAAATCATAGTTAGGGTTTCTAATTACTAAATTAGGGTTCTAATCATTAGGGTTTTAAATTACTAATTAGATTTTCCCATAATTAGCAATAACATGTATCATACATAATATTAATCACATTAACACAATTTTTGATTGATCACAAACTCTGGTTGAAGTTTCAAATTAGGGTTTTTAATAATAACTTAGGATTTTCTAAATATTAATTAGGGTTTACCTAATTAATCATATAATACACAACATAAATCATATAACACAGTTATATAACAGTCTTTGAATTTCCCATTTGAATTTAAAAATAGGGTTAAACAAATTAATGCTAAGGTTTTGACATTATACACCATAATTGACCAACCATTATCAATACGTACATACAGTACATATTTATAGCACTGAAAAATCAAAATATAATTAATATTATATTATTATTCTCATTCCCTAATCAAAATCTAAAAATTAGGGTTTGGATTACATATCCGATTTATTCTTCATATATAACATTATAAGTTAGAAATAACTAACTTAATTAATCTAACATAAATTCATATAATAAAATAAATAATTATTATAATAATTCTAAGAATCATTTCATATATTATTTAAATAATATATAATTATATTTTCATGGAAAATAATTAATAAAAACATTTCTACTATAAAATTAATTATTATAAGAATATAATTTATAATAATCAATAATTCTAAAATAAAATTATTTGTAAATATTCATGTAATAAATATATTTTTATTGATCACATAAATACATATACACATTATCTTGGCACATATTCCCCATATTTATTTTAATAAATAAAAAAAAAATTACACAAAATTTCTAGTTTATTTATATAGAAAATATCGGGTTGTTACAGTGCCTTGTTGCTAAGATGTCTTTAAGCTAGAACATCTTCTTTACTTAGCAGCTTGGCGTGGTCCTCTTTGCATTCTGCGTAGAGTCTAGACCACGTCTTCTCTGGTGCAGCTAATCTTCACTCTGTTCTGCTCATCTTCATTTGATGTCGGCTGTGCACCATAACCATTTAGGTTTGTTACGTGGTTGAGCTTTTGGTAGACTTCGTCTGACACTTAGCATTCCCTGAACCCATCTTGAATGTTTTGCAGACATGGTTCTGCATCTGTTCTGCTTCAGCTTTTGGTTCATGGTGATTTTTAGAGTGGCTCTCAGGATCTTCTTTGTGCTCGACCACTTTTTTGAATGCTATCTTCTTGGCCTTCTCGGCTCTCAGCTTAGCTACCATCTTCAGTGACATTCTCATCTTTGTTGAGTGAAGCTTTAGTCCAGTCAATTCCTTCTTCAAAGCTGCTTCACTTCCACCATTGTAGTCTTACTGTCACTAAGACTTGTTCTGATTAGTTCTGGTGGAACTCGTAGAGTCAACACTATAGCATTCCAACAACTCGACGATCCTTCAACTCAGTAACTTGAACAACTCTGATCTTTGAAGCTCTTGTTGATTTATACTCCTTCACAATCTTCCCGTTGTAATGTAGCCATTGGGAGATATTTGAATTGCTTCGCAGATCTCGAGTTATTTGAGGTAGACTGCAGATGTGACATGACATCCCCTTTATGACTTTCTGACAGTGCAATCTACTGTTTCACCTACCCCGTCAGAGATGTCACTATGATGTCTTGGGCAGGTAATCGACTTTATTTCCTCTCTCTCTCTCTCTCTGATTTCTAGATCAGAGGTTGTCCTTTTGCATTAATGCTCTCAATAAGCTCCGTTTGAATATCAATCTTCAGATTGAACCGTTACCAATGCTTCAATCTTCAGATGGCTGAACTCCACGATTCTGATGCATATCTTCTTGGACCTGATCGTAGTGTCATGTTAAATGTTGCTCATTGACCGGTTGAGACAACACTACAATCCTGACGAGTGTTCATTGGATCCTCAATGTAGAACACCTCTTCCTTCTCTTGTGCAGTGCTTCAACACTTCTGTTTGCCTCGACTGATCTTAGGAACTAATAGCTTAACTTCTTGTTTTGGCTTCTTTTGAATAGAAAGCCACTTCAAATTTGTGGCATGTCCAGCTTGCTTTCTCCTTGTGATCTCATGTTCACTTATCATCAATGGACTAACACGATGCTTAATCACTTTAGCCTTGTTCTTCATAAGCTGACCAGTATCTCTGTGTATACTTCATCAATTCCTTCTTTGCTTGACAACCACTATGATCTTGGTTGACCCCAAGATCGTTGTCTTCTATTCATTTGACAGTAACTGCACTTGCTGACTTTTCCTTAGTCAGTCACTTTTACTGAAGTCATCTTTTGATCTACTTGTAGATGGCTTCATCTTGAATGGCTTTACAACTCAATCTGGATGCTGATCGGGTTGGTGCTTAGATCTTCTGTTAGCTTGCAAGCCATTTGTTGAGTGCACTCTGGTTCCCTTCAGGTGGAATATATCTTTACAACTCTGACCAGAGGCTTCATCCTTTGGATTTTCTAGGAGTGCTCATTTGTTGAGAATCGTGTTTACTCTACGATTCTGTCTTGGCATTGTGAGCACCTTTGTTGAAGCCTTAGTTCTACACTCAACGATTTAGCTTTGGTTGTGCAGACATTACGACTCCGAGATCAGATGTCGACACTCTACAATCTCTGTCCTTAAGCTTTCGATCTTCATCTGATCTGGCTCGACTACGATCTTTGCCTCTTATTTGATCAGTAGACTCTACGACTCCGAGTGTGGTCTACGATTCTTGACTTGGGTTTGTCAGATGCTCGGTCGGCTCTTAGACAGGCTGTCTCTACGATTCTGAACATGACTTCCTTAGTAGACTATGGCTCCGAGGAAGTTCTCCTCGACATACTACGATCCTTCTTCGTCTCTCCTGGCAGTCTACGAACTCCGAGATCTACTATTTTGCAGACTACGATTCTACCTTGATAGCTCTCGAGTTTTCCTTGACTCTCCTGGCAGACTACGATATCTGGTGCAGTGCTCGACGATCAGACAAGACTATCTATTACATTATAAGATCAACCTAACAAGCTTGATCTTTATATATTTATAGTCCTTGTAAATCATTTCTTTTTAAGGACTTTACAAAGCTGTTTTGCTTATGTAGGATCAACCTAACATATTTGATCAATTATGTAAGACCCCAGATTTTATCAATAAAGATTTAAATTTTGTCAAAATAATTTTTAATATTATGGTGTGAATTTGAGATAATATTATAGTTGTGGGTAGTATTTATAAATTTTGCAAAGTATGCAAGTGGTTATATTATATTCGATTGGTCGGGAATATTCGGTTTAGCGGGGAATATTGAGTACAACTACTCAATCATTGGTGGACCCCATAATGTAATTATTGTCGGATTGAGAAAACGACAAAATATTTTATTGAAATAACGGCGGAAGTTTTACCGTTGATCTTGTTGAACTACTTTAGAGTAAAAGTAAAAGTAGATGTCGTGTGGTTGCATAGTAGCACCACAGTATTGATTATTGATGCTTATGTGAAAGTCACCGGTTTGATTCCATTATTGTCGATTAATAATATGAATTATTATAGCGATAATGACGTTTTGTTTTATTCGTATTATTAACGTAATAAAATGTAAACATCTTTTATATAAAATGTAATACTTTATTAAAGTTATTCTATAAATAGAATATATTATATTTTATTATGCATAGTGTTGTATAGTGTTTTGCATAGTGTTGCATAGTGTTTGTGTGACGCCCCCAAAATAGGTCCATTCCGTCCAACCCATTCTGAGTCGCCAAATACATGGTACAGAAATAACTACAACTTTATTATTACAACATATAAACTGTGAGTTTAAATACAGATATTGCCATCTAGACAATATCCACACGCAAATAAATCCCCATCATAATTATTGATACATTATTTTACAAAAATGATGAGGACTACTAAACAACTCTCTCTAGAACCTTCATTCCATACCCAGACTAGTACTACGCTACATTTTACCCTCCACGAGAAGAAAAATGGAACAACAAGGAAAAGGGTGAGCTCAACTAGCCCATAAAAGAATATTATGACTAAGATAATATACAACAAATTATCGTTAGTCTTCAACAGGAAAAAATCTAATAGAATACAATAGACAACAAATTTTAAATCAATATTCGCAGTGAAATAATAATTCATTAGAAGAGTTAAGTAGAGAATGCAAACTACTATCTTACTATGTATGAATTTAAAAGTTCATCCCTATCTTTTATCCCCAGTAACATCAATCAATATACATCTGGAATCAAATATTCATCTTTGCACTACTGGGCCAAAGATATTCATCGATTGATCATGTTCATCTAAACACTGTTCATCTTTGCACTACGGGCCAAAGATATTCTTCAGAAATCATTCATCTTTTGCACTACGGGCCAAAGATATTCTTAAGAAATCATTCATTTAAGATCAAGATGATGAAAAATATTTTTAAAGAAATCGAATCGGTGAAACAAAATGACAAGGATTAAGGATTAAGGATTCGTACTTTGTTTTATCCACGTCCAAAAATATCTCAAAAATAATCATAGGGGTGTAAAATTCAAGAATGATCAAAACATGGATACAATCAAAGCTAGTATCCAGAATAGATATTTTGGACAAAAAGAAGAAATTTTATTTTTCGATGAATAGTCTTGATATCGTGAATAGTCTTGTATCGTGAATAGTAACTCCGACACCAAAAGATAGAAATTCCACAAAAACATCTTCACGCTTCATGAATAGTACTCGTAAATAGTAACTCGTGAATAGTAACTTATGAATAGTAACTCATGAATAGTAACTCGTGAATAGTAACTCATGAATAGTAACCCCGACATGAAAAAGTTCCAAATTTGATAAAAAGTTCCAACCAATATTTCAGCATAATGATATTGAAGAAATAATATCATTTGAGAAGAAAATAACATCCCTTACCTCGAAAGGCAGTGATTTAGTTGAAACAGGATATAGGCTATGACTTGAACTTGCATAGTATAACAATACTCAAAGTATACTCAAAATACTCACAAGAATACGCTCGATAATATAGAGAGAAAACTTGATTTACGGTGTGATTTTCAATTCTAACCTAAGCACCCTATTTATAGGAAATTGCTTAGAACACCAAAGCAGAAAATTGAATATAATAATATTATATATAAACAAAATTCATACGCCCACATCTTGAATCTGAATTCAGCCACCATGCACATGTTAAATATGCCTACAACATATAAAAAACGTTTTTCTTAAAAAACATAATTAAAACTTCCAAAAATCAATTATTTCGGAGCTTCGGAACTTAAATAATTCATAATAAATAGCCCTTTTATCAGAAAATTTGAATCTCGCGATTTTTTAAAGGAAATTCCATTATCTACAACTTCGCAGAAGGAAGTTTTTCCAAATTCCAAACAGAAATTGACCGAAATCCTCAAACGGGCGATTTTACAGGCTATAATCAAATTTCAGTCAAGAAATGGGGTCCACCGACACACAAAACATGTGTTAATCATTTAATGCCACAAAAATACTCTTCCTCCTCATATACTCATATATCCCACATTCATTATAAAAATATCACCGTTAATATATTATTAAAATAATATATTTAAATGAATTATTTTATCGAGAAAAAGATAAAATATTAATTTTCAACAATTGTCACATTAAAAATTTTCTCCATCTATATCCACATAAAATCAATATTTTCTCTTCATATAAATCAATAATTAATTATTCACAAATAATATTCTGAGAATCACAAGATCTTTGTGACCGGTAGTTCCTCGGAAAGAGGGGCTTTCGAATAAGGATCTCTCTTCTTGGCGCCGAATTAGGTGACCAAACCTCTCCTTAGATGTAACTTTCTAGACATTGCCAATAATGTTATCTAATAATATTATTCAGATAATATGAATTATTGCTTCGATAATGAAAAAATAATGTGTAATGACAATTATTGAAACAACAACAATATAAAATATCAACGCAAAGAATTATTAAATCAATAAAATACTTGAGCGATAATTACTCGTAACAATTATTGAGTAGTGTCTTCTTACGTAAGAATCAATAATTGGTGCAATACTGGTGTCTTCTGGATTCAACAACGCGTATTAGTGTGTTTTAACCACCGGGTATTCCAACAATATTAATTGGTAACAACTACTGCCAGTTATTTATAAACAACTAATATTTGTCGTTTTCTTCATCCAATCGCTTTTTCCGTTATGGGGCCCACAAAAGATAGCAACCATTCAAATTTAATATTCCCAAGCGATCACGAATATTCCACGACCAAACGAATATTCCCGACAATAATGAATATTTTATAACCACTTGCTTATTCAAATATTTGCGTATTTTACCCATAACTATCCACATTAATCAAATCAACCCTTACTATTTCAAAATAATAAATAGAGGAAAATAAATTTCATTTATTAATAATTTGGGGTCTTACAACCTCCCCTCCTTGTGAAATTTCATCCTCGAAATTGACGTACGTACCTGGTGTTTCGAAAAGATGAGAATGCATCGCTTTCATTTCCGTTTCCAACTCCTAGGTAATTTCCTCAATAGCATGGTTTCTCCACAAAACTTTAACTTGTGGTATAACCTCGGTACATAAGACATGTTCTTTCATATCCAAGATCTTGACAGGTACCTCCTCGTACGTTAAGTCTTCGACTATCTCATCCGGTTCTAACTCAATGACGTGGTTCGGGTCGTCCACATATTTACGTAACATCGATCGTGAAAAAGCGTTACGCCATCGTACTTGGCGGTAAAAGCGAGTCTATAGGCCACAGTTCCTATTCGATCGAGAATTTCAAATGGATTAATAAATCGAAGGTTTGAGCTTTCCTCACCTCACCGATTCTCGTTTTTGAAATAACAACTTCTTGCACCTCCTTCTTCAAATTCATCAGCTCCGGTGTGTAGCTTGAACAGCCTTTAACTTTATCGATTAGAGTCGATTATACTTGTATATCATCACGTGGGTACCTAGAGTTTTCATCTCCATCTCTATTATTTGTAAATTATCTGAAATGAGTCTTTGACAATATCGTACTCATTCGATATATCGATCTTCTACTCAACACGTCGGCTACCACGTTCGCTTTTCCGGGATGGCATGGTCGAAACATGTCTTTGAAATGAGTCTACTCTTGAGTTCTTCTTCAAGCTCTTCCCACATTCCTTGCTCCATTCGAATTTTGTATCTCTACGAGTCAATTTGCGTTAATGGAATAGCGATTCGAGAATATCCTTCAACGAATCTCCGATAATAACCAACTAAGCTGAAAGCTACTTATTTCGATTCTGAATTAGGTTGTTCTCAATGTGACTCATATCCCAACCTTGGATAACACGTTACAATGACACCTATCGGTTTACTATCGCACAAAATATGGTGTCCCCTACGAGAGAATCGGCTTCGGTGCATTCCACAAAGGAAGTCACCAGATAAAGGCTCGGTACCAAATTCTATAGTTGAATTTTTAACTCCAGAAGTTCAATAGAGCCATTCGATATGAGATTTTAGAAATGAGTTTTGTCTGGGGTTCAAAGTCGATACAAAATTTAATATCGATCTTTGGGAGTAAGCGAAATTCTTCAGAAATACATCGGGAAAAATTAATAACAACGGAAATATTATTCAAATCGGCGTGTCTTTATTCAAATCCATAACATGGACTAAGAAAACTTGACATCCATAATAAGCGAATGACTTCATGGCTTGATATGAAAATGTTTGACTACAATGGTTTGATTGCTTGAATTGAATAACGGGTTGCTTAGGAATATGAAAACTAACAACCTTACAAAAGCAATCAATTTGGCATGATGAGTAGTTAACCAATCAATCCCTAAAATCACATCAAAAGCAAGTATCTTTAAATAAATAAGGCCAACGGTAATGTGATGGTGCCAACTTGGATCAAACAAGATTTCTAAACAACGAATGTAATGAAAGTTTCTCTAACTGAGTCTCCATAAATAGGTCAAAGTCTAATTTCTCCATAGTCAAGTTCAAGCGTTGGCGCAAGCAAGAGATAAAAAGAATGGGTAGAACCGGTATCTAGTAAGGTATAAACTCAAAGAAGAATTTATAATTAACTAACCGTGCTAACTAACCGTTCAGGTTACTCGCTTTTTGAGAAGTCACGAAAACGCTCTTCCAAGAACCGTTGACTTTGACTTTTCTGTATCCGCCTCTGGTGCCAACGTCCCAACTGGACTTGATTTCGCTATAGGACAAAATCGAGCTATGTGACCATCTTTTCCACAACTAAAACATACCTTGGAAGGCTTTGAACAGTTTGACCTTATATGTCCCTCCTCTCGCATCTTGGTAGCATCTAACTGGCGATCGTTCTCTTCCCTAGAATTTGTTCTTTGGTCTTGATCTTTCTTTGACGCCGTCTTCCGTCATTGTTAAATCTTCTCTTTTTAGATTGGACATCTCTTTCCATAATATCAACGCGTCGTGCGGCTTTTACCCATGCATCACTCATTCTCACTCGTTCAGTTATTTCTTCTTTCAGCTCAGATTCCAGCTTTATCATCTTATACTCTGCCAAAGAGTGCTTCTGTTCAAGCATCACATATCGGGTAACATAAGCTTGAATCGTTGCATCCTTTTGCTCCACGACTACCTGCAATTCTTCAGCCTGCTCTTCTAACTCATGAATACGATTTTGCAATTCTATATTTTGATCATAAAATACCTCTAATAAACTCTCTTCAGGTACCTCTTCTTCTTCTTCTTCCTCACTCTCAGCTGTTACCTCTGCGACTATCTCGGGTGCAACAATCAATTTTTCACTCACCACATGGATATCTCTAATTCCTTCTTCGCCTGACATCACATTATCCTGGTTGGCGATTAGAGGTGTCTCCACGATCTCATTCACTCCATTGTTAACGTTCTCGTGACCATTCTTAAAACTATCATAAAACAAGGGTTAATTAAATAAATTAACAAATCACATAATACCCTATATTATGACCAACCAACAAATAAGCTTAGGTAGGACACACTAGCGAAGGATTTACTCGTCTCTCCCTCCTAGTTCTATTCCCCGATCTCCGCCAGAGATCATATCCCTAAGCTCGATACCAACCGTGACGCCCCAAAATAGGTCCATTCCATTCCAACCCATTCTCGAGTCGCCAAATACATGGTACGAAATAACTACAACTTTATTATTACAACATATAAATGTGAGTTTAAATACGAGATATTGCCATCTAGACAATATCCACACGCAAATAAATCCCCATCATAATTATTGATACATTATTTTACAAAATGATGAGGACTACTAAACAACTCTCTCTAGAACCTTCATTCCATACCCCGACTAGTACTCGCTTTACATTCTCGCCTCACGAGAAGAAAAATGGAACAACAAGGAAAAGGGTGAGCTCAACTAGCCCAATAAAGAATATTATGACTAAGATAATATACAACAAATTATCGTTAGTCTTCAACGAGGAAAAATCTAATAGAATACAATAGACAACAAATTTTAAATCAAGATTATTATGGTGAAATAATAATTCATTAGAAGAGTTAAGTAGAGAATGCAAACTACTATCTTCTATGTATGAATTTAAAAGTTCATCCCCGATCTTTTATCCCCAGTAACATCAATCAATATACATCTGGAATCAAATATTCATCTTTTACACTCAGGCCAAAGATATTCATCGATTGATCATGTTCATCTAAACACTGTTCATCTTTGCACTCTGGGCCAAAGATATTCTTCAAAATCATTCATCTTTTGCACTACTGGCCAAAGATATTCTTAAGAAATCATTCATTTAAGGCTGAAGATGATGAAAAATATTTTTAAAGAAACGAATCCAGTGAAACAAAATGACAAGGATTAAGGATTAAGGATTCGTACTTTGTTTTATCCACGTCCAAAAATATCTCAAAAATAATCATAGGGGTGTAAAATTCAAGAATGATCAAAACATGGATACAATCAAAGCTAGTATCCAGAATAGATATTTTGGACAAAAAGAAGAAATTTTATTTTTCGATGAATAGTCTTGGTATCGTGAATAGTCCGTATCGTGAATAGTAACTCAAACACCAAAAGATAGAAATTCCACAAAAAATCATCTTCACGCTTCATGAATAGTACTAAGTAAATAGTAACTTCGTGAATAGTAACTTATGAATAGTAACTCATGAATAGTAACTCGTGAATAGTAACTCATGAATAGTAACCCCGACATGAAAAAGTTCCAAATTTGATAAAAAGTTCCAACCAATATTTCAAAGATAAATGATATTGAAGAAATAATATCATTTGAGAAGAAAATAACATCCCTTACCCTCGAAAGACAAGTGCTTACAGTTGAAACACCTGGATATAGGCTATGACTTGAACTTGCACCGTATAACAATACTCAAAGTATACTCAAAATACTCACAAGAATACGCTCGATAATATAGAGAGAAAACTTGATTTACGGTGTGATTTTCAATTCTAACCTAAGCACCTATTTATAGGAAATTGCTTAGAACACCAAAGAAAAATTGAATATAATAATATTATATATAAACAAAATTCATACGCCCACATCTTGAATCTGAATTCAGCCACCATGCACATGTTAAATATGCCTACAACATATAAAAAAACGTTTTTCTTAAAAACATAATTAAAACTTCCAAAATCAATTATTTGAGACTTGAACTTAAATAATTCATAATAAATAGCCCTTTTATCAGAAAATTCGAATCCACATGACTTTTTATAGGAAATTCCATTATCTACAACTTCACGGAAGGAAGTTTTTCCAAATTCCAAATGAAATTGACCAAAATCCTCAAGCAGATTTTTTACAGCTATAATCAAATTTCATCGAGAAATGGGGTCCACATGACACACAAAAACATGTGTTAATCATTTAATGCCACAAAAATACTCTTCCTCCTCATATACTCATATATCCCACATTCATTATAAAAATATCACCGTTAATATATTATTAAAATAATATATTTAAATGAATTATTTTATCGAAAAAGATAAAATATTAATTTTCAACAATTGTCACATTAAAAATTTTCTCATCTATATCCACATAAAATCAATATTTTCCTCATCATATAAATCAATAATTAATTATTCACAAATAATATTACGAAATCACAAAGATCTTGTGTGCCGCTAGTTCCGAAAGAGGGGCTTTCCAATAAGGATCTCTCTCTTCTTGGCGCGCATTAGGTGACCAAACCTCTCCTTAGGCGAACTTTCTAGACATTGCCAATAATGTTATCTAATAATATTATTCGGATAATATGAATTATTGCTTCGATAATGAAAATAATGTGTAATGACAATTATTGAAATAACAACAATATAAAATATCAACGCAACAATTATTAAATCAATAAAATATCTTGAGCGATTAATTCTTTGTAACAATTATTGAGTAGTGTCTTCTTCGTAAGAATCAATAATTGGTGCAATACTGGTGTCTTCTGCTTTAACAACGGCGTATTAGTGTGTTTTAACCACCGGGTATTCCAACAAAGATAACGGTATAACAACTACGCAGTTATTTATAAACAACTAATATTTGTCGTTTTCTTCATCCAATCGCTTTCCGTTATGGGGCCCACAAAAAAGACTAACTGGTCGTCGTGCGAATATTCCCCAATTCTAATATTCCACGACCAAATGAATATTCCCAAAACGATAATGAATATTTTATAACCACTTGCTTATTCAAAATTTTTGCGTATTTTACCCATAACTATCCACATTAATCAAATCAACCCTTACTATTTCAAAATAATAAATAGAGGAAAATAAATTTCATTTATTAATAATTTGGGGTCTTACAACCTCCCCTCCTTGTGAAATTTTGTCCTCGAAATTGACGTACGTACCTGGTGTTTCGAAAAGATGAGAATGCATCGCTTTCATTTCCGTTTCCAACTCCCAGGTAATTTCCTCAATAGCATGGTTTCTCCACAAAACTTTAACTTGTGGTATAACCTCGGTACATAAGACATGTTCTTTCATATCCAAGATCTTGACAGGTACCTCCTCGTACGTTAAGTCTTCGGCTATCTCGTCCGGTTCTAACTCAATGACGTGGTTCGGGTCGTCCACATATTTATGTAACATCGATCGTGAAAAAACGTTACGCGTACGTACTTGGCGGTAAAAGCAGTCTATAGGCCACGGTTCCTATTCGATCGAGAATTTCAAATGGATTAATAAATCGAAGGTTTGAGCTTTCCTCACCTCACCGATTCTCGTTTTGAAATAACAACTTCTTGCACCTCCTTCTTCAAATTCATCACTCCGGTGTGTGTAGCTTGAATGACCTTTAACTTTATCGATTAGAGTCGATTATACTCAGTATATCATCACGTGGGTACCTAGAGTTTTCATCTCCATCTCTATTATTTGTAAATTATACTGAAATGAGTCTTTGACAATATCGTACTCGTTACTTGCATATATCGATCTTCTACTCAACACGTCGGCTACCACGTTCGCTTTTCGAGATGGCATGGTCGAACATGTCTTTGAAATGAGTCTACTCTTGAGTTCTTGAAGCTCTTCCCACATTCCTTGCTCCATTCAATTTTGTATCTCTACGAGTCAATTGCGTTAATGGAATAGCGATTCGAGAATATCCTTCAACGAATCTCCGATAATAACCAACTAAGCCTAGAAAGCTACTTATTTCGATTCTGAAACTTAGGTTGTTCTCAATCGTGACTCATATCCCAACCTTGGATAACACGTTACAATGACACCTATCGGTTTACTATCGCACAAATATGGTGTCCCCTACGAGAGTCGGCTTGTGCATTCCACAAAGGAAGTCACCGGATAAAGGCTCGGTACCAAATTCTATAGTTGAATTTTTAACTCCACGAAGTTCAATAGGAGCCATTCGATATGAGATTTTAGAAATGAGTTTTGTCTGGGGTTCAAAGTCGATACAAAATTTAATATCGATCTTTGGGAGTAAGCCAAGAAATTCTTGAGAAATACATCGGGAAAAATCAATAACAACAGAATATTATTCAAATCGGCGTGTCTTTATTCAAATCCATAACATGGACTAAGAAAACTTGACATCCATAATAAACGAATGACTTCATGGCTTGATATGAAAATGTTTGACTACAATGGTTTGATTGCTTGAATTCGAATAACAGGTTGCTTAGGAATATGAAAACTAATAACCTTACAAAAGCAATCAATTTGGCATGATGAGTAGTTAACCAATCAATCCCTAAAATCACATCAAAAGCAAGTATCTTTAAATAAATAAGGTCAACAGGTAATGTGATGGTGCCAACTTGGATCAAACAAGATTTCTAAACAACGAATGTAATGAAAGTTTCTCCTAACGGAGTCTCCATAAATAGGTCAAAGTCTAATTTCTCCATAGTCAAGTTCAAACGTTGAGCGCAAGCAAGAGAGATAAAAGAATGGGTAGAACCGGTATCTAGTAAGGTATAAACTTCGCAAGAATTTATAATTAACTAACCCGTGCTAACTTCGTTCGGGTTACTCGCTTTTTGAGAAGTCACGAAAAACGCTCTTCCAGTAATCGTTGACTTTGACTTTTCTGTATCCGCCTCTGGTGCCAACGTCCCAACTGGACTTGATTTCGCTATAGGACAAAATCGAGCTATGTGACCATCTTTTCCACAACTAAAACATACCTTGGAAGGCTTTGAACAGTTTGACCTTATATGTCCCTCCTCTCCGCATCTGTAGCATCTAACTGGCGATCGTTCTCTTCCCCTAGAATTTGTTCTTTGGTCTTGATCTTTCTTGCGAGCGTCTTTCCGTCGTTTGTTAAATCTTCTCTTTTAGATTGGACATCTCTTTCCATAATATCAACGTCGTCTTTGCTTTTACCCATGCATCACTCATTCTCACTCGTTCGATTATTTCTTCTTTCATTTCGATTCGACTTTATCATCTTATACTCTGCGCGAAAGAGTGCTTACATTCAAGCATCACATATCGGGTAACATAAGCTTGAATCGTTGCATCCTTTTGCTCCACGACTGCCTGCAATTCTTCAGCCTGCTCTTCTAACTCATGAATACGATTTTGCAATTCTACATTTTGATCATAAAATACCTCTAATAAACTCTCTTGATACCTCTTCTTCCTCACTCTCATTTGTTACCTCTGCGATTATCTAAAGATGCAACAATCAATTCTTCACTCACCACATGGATATCTCTAATTCCTTCTTTGCGACATCACATTATCACGGTTGGCGATTAGAGGTGTCTCCACGATCTCATTCACTCCATTGTTAACGTTCTCGTGACCATTCTTAAAACTATCATAAAACAAGGGTTAATTAAATAAATTAACAAATCACATAATACCCCTATATTATGACCAACCAACAAATAAGCTTAGGTAGGACACACTAGCGAAGGATTTACTCGTCTCTCCCCTCCTAGTTCTATTCCCGATCTCCGCCAGAGATCATATCCCTAAGCTCGATACCAACCGTGGCGCCCCCCCAAAATAGGTCCATTCCGTCCCAACCCATTCTCGAGTCGCCAAATACATGATGCGTAAATAACTACAACTTTATTATTACAACATATAAATCATGTGAGTTTAAATACGAGATATTGCCATCTAGACAATATCCACACGCAAATAAATCCCCATCATAATTATTGATACATTATTTTACAAAATGATGAGGACTACTAAACAACTCTCTCTAGAACCTTCATTCCATACCCAACTAAGTACTATTTACATTCTCGCCTCTGAGAGAAGAAAAATGGAACAACAAGGAAAAGGGTGAGCTCAACTAGCCCAGTAAAGAATATTATGACTAAGATAATATACAACAAATTATCGTTAGTCTTCAACAGGGAAAAATCTAATAGAATACAATAGACAACAAATTTTAAATCAATATTCGCAACGGAAATAATAATTCATTAGAAGAGTTAAGTAGAGAATGCAAACTACTATCTTCTATGTATGAATTTAAAAGTTCATCCCCTATCTTTTATCCCTGTAACATCAATCAATATACATCTGGAATCAAATATTCATCTTTGCACTACAGGCCAAAGATATTCATTAGTTGATCATGTTCATCTAAACACCTGTTCATCTTTGCACTACGGGCCAAAGATATTCTTCAGAAATCATTCATCTTTGCACTACAGGCCAAAGATATTCTTAAGAAATCATTCATTTAAGACTGAAGATGATGAAAAATATTTTTAAAGAAACGAATCCAGTGAAACAAAATGACAAGGATTAAGGATTAAGGATTCGTACTTTGTTTTATCCACGTCCAAAAATATCTCAAAAATAATCATAGGGGTGTAAAATTCAAGAATGATCAAAACATGGATACAATCAAAGCTAGTATCCAGAATAGATATTTTGGACAAAAAGAAGAAATTTTATTTTTCGATGAATAGTGTCAGATATCGTGAATAGTGTCGTGATAGTCATCGTGAATAGTAACTCAGACACCAAAAGATAGAAATTCCACAAAAACATCTTCACGCTTCATGAATAGTACTAAGTAAATAGTAACTCGTGAATAGTAACTTATGAATAATAGTAACTCATGAATAGTAACTCGTGAATAGTAACTCATGAATAGTAACCCCACATGAAAAAGTTCCAAATTTGATAAAAGTTCCAACCAATATTTCAAAGATAATGATATTGAAGAAATAATATCATTTGAGAAGAAAATAACATCCCTTACCTCGAAAAGACAAGATTTCTTAGTTGAAACACCTGGATATAGGCTATGACTTGAACTTGCAGAGTATAACAATACTCAAAGTATACTCAAAATACTCACAAGAATACGCTCGATAATATAGAGAGAAAAACTTGATTTACGGTGTGATTTTCAATTCTAACTTAAGCACCCTATTTATAGAAATTGCTTAGAACACCAAAGCGAAAAATTGAATATAATAATATTATATATAAACAAAATTCATACGCCCACATCTTGAATCTGAATTCAGCCACCATGCACATGTTAAATATGCCTACAACATATAAAAAAACGTTTTTCTTAAAAAATATAATTAAAACTTCCAAAATCAATTATTTTGAGCTTGAACTTAAATAATTCATAATAAATAGCCCTTTTATCAGAAAATTCGAATCTCGCGATTTTTATAGGAAATTCCATTATCTACAACTTCGCAGAAGGAAGTTTTCCAAATTCAAACAGAAATTGGCCAAAATCCTCAAGCAGGCGATTTTACATTATAATCAAATTTCGATCGAGAAATGGGGTCCACCAAACACACAAAACATGTGTTAATCATTTAATGCCACAAAAATACTCTTCCTCCTCATATACTCATATATCCCACATTCATTATAAAAATATCACCGTTAATATATTATTAAAATAATATATTTAAATGAATTATTTTATCGAGAAAAGATAAAATATTAATTTTCAACAATTGTCACATTAAAATTTTCTCCATCTATATCCATATAAAATCAATATTTTCCTCATCATATAAATCAATAATTAATTATTCACAAATAATATTACAGAATCACAAGATCTTGGCAACCGGTAGTTCCTCAGGAAAGAGGGGGCTTTCGATAAGGATCTCTCCTTCTTGGCGCGCAATTAGGTGACCAAACCTCTCCTTAGACGAGAACTTTCTAGACATTGCCAATAATGTTATCTAATAATATTATTCAGATAATATGAATTATGCTTCGATAATGAAAAATAATGTGTAATGACATTATTGAAACAACAACAATATAAAATATCAACGCAAACAATTATTAAATCAATAAAATCTTTGAGCGATAATTCTTTGTAACAATTATTGAGTAGTGTCTTCTTACGTAAGAATCAATAATTGGTGCAATCTGGTATCTTCCGGATTCAACAACGCGTATTAGTGTGTTTTAACCCATAGGGTATTCCAACAATAATTGGTAACAACTTCTGGCAGTTATTTATAAACAACTAATATTTGTCGTTTTCTTCATCCAATCGCTTTTTAGTTATGGGGCCCACAAAAAGCTGCTACCGCAGCATTTAATATTCCCAAAGCGATCTAATATTCCACGACCAAACGAATATTCCCTAACAATAATGAATATTTTATAACCACTTGCTTATTCAAATATTTATGTATTTTACCCATAACTATCCACATTAATCAAATCAACCCTTACTATTTCAAAATAATAAATAGAGGAAAATAAATTTCATTTATTAATAATTTGGGGTCTTCTAGGTTTTGCATAGTAAAATATTTTTATACAAATAGAATATATTATATTTTATTTAAAAGATTTTTGCTTTAAATATGGACCGTCGATTAAAAATAAATCAATACGGACCGTTCATGGATTAATTACTATGCATTCTATTTTCCTATAAATAGAAGCTCATTCCTTCATTATTTTCTTACAATTCACTTTGAAACTCTAGAGAGAGAAATTATAGAGAAAGCTATAGAGAAAAATCTATAGAGAGAAAGAAGAAGAGTATTCCGGTACTTCACTACTTTGATATCCAATGTCTTTTACGGTAGGGAATATTATTTGTTGTACCGTAAGGTGTTATTCTTTCTTATTCATGAAGAGAACTTACATTATTCCATTCATTATTATTTTGTTGGAATAACTTTTGTAAAAGTGGCATACCCTATACATAACTTTTGTATACGCGTATACCCTATACTTTGTGAAATCCTTATATTATTCCATTCTTATTTATTACATTGGAATAACTTTGTATCTGTGAATCCCCTATACTTGGTGATCTTCTTCTGTTATTCCATTCTTTATTATTACATTTGGAATATCACATGCATGTGTGTTTTACACCTTTACAGTTCCATTGTTTATTATTCCGCATTTATTATTACATTGGAATATCCATGCATGTGTTTTACACCTTTGGACACAGTTCCATTGTTTATTATTCAAATTTATTATTACATTGGATCATCCACGCCGGTGTGAATTTCACACGACACCGTTCCGTTATTATTATTACATTGGAATAACTTTGCCTATCTGCGAAGCACCGCATGCGTGGTGATTTCTTTTGTTATTCCATTCTTTATTATACCCAAATTGGTTAAAACTTTGACTTCTATACTCCATGAAATTAGTGGAATATCCTTGATATTTGCGCTTCATCCATATCTTTTTCATGGAAATATTCTTCTGATCATTCTTGAATTTTACTCTACAAAACAGTATCTTGTTGACAATTTGGACGTTAATAATTCCTAGATAAATTAATTCTTGAACTTGTTTTATTGAATTATTATGTCATTGTCATCATCCTCATGTTATATTATGTTATCTTTGGCTTACGTGCATAGATGAACTTAGTATGATTATGACTAGGGATCATTCGGTATAATCATGGCTTGTTATAAATGATGTGATAAAAGTCCTCAGTGGCCTGTAATGCATTGATGGATAGTTTTTGGTATGATTATGACCAGGGGTGATTCGGTATAGTCATGACCATTGATAATTTGAAGAAAATCCTTGACCGTGGTACAGGGATGATTAGATGTGGTGGTTTATTTATTAAGCTGAGTCTCAGCGATAAAAAAATTGATGAAAACCTTTTAAAACCTAAAAGAAAGTAGACTTTATTTTCTACTTGACTCTTTTAATGGATTGCATATTCCGCTGCAGTTAAACTGGTTGTCTATTGTATTTTATCAGTTTAACACTGTTGAAGGCTAATAATAATTTATTCTGCATTATCTTAGTCATAATATTTCTTCTTTGGGCTAGTTGAGCTCACCCTTTCTTTCACTTTATTCTCTTCGGAAATGAGAACATAGTTGGAGACGAGTCGGGGAGCGGAGTAATGGTCCGAGGATAGCATTAGTAGTCCTCACTATTCGTAAAAAATAGTGTGATAATAGTTGTAATGAGGACTCCTTTTGAGTTTGTATAATATCTAGTAGACAATATTTGTATTCAAACTCACGCTTTATATCGTATTATACCTACGGCAGTTAGGTTAGTAAGTTGTATTTGAATTTATGTACCATGTAAGTGGCGACCCAAGATGGGTGGCGTATACCTAATTTTGGGGCGTCACGGTTGGTATCGAGCTTAGGGATATGATCCTGGCTAAGATGCTAGATAAGAACTAGGAGGGAGAGACGGGGAATTCCTTCGCTAGTATGACCTACCTAAGTTTATTTGGTATTTGATTGGTCGATCGAGTATAGTGATAATATGTTGCATGTCAATTAACCCTTATTTTGTGGCGTTGTTTGAGAATGACATCCGAAAATGCCGAGATAAGCAATGAAGCACATGAGAGTGTTGATTCAAATTTCAAACAAATGGTAACGACCAACAACACGATAATAATCATCTTTGGTGGCAACGGCTATCGAACAATGATAACCATCGTGGGGAAATTATTATGCTAAGAATGGTAACCACTTGATTGGTAATCATGGCAAAGATAATAGAAGTGGAAATTTCAAGAAGAGAAGGTCATTTAGCTCGATTTTGTCGTATAGTGAAGTCAAGTCCAAATTGGGATAGTGGCACCAAAGGCGGATCTGCACAAAACAAAGTCGGTGGTTTCGGGAAGAGCGTTTTTCTTGACTTCTCAAAAAGTGGGTAACCCGAGCGAAGTTAGCACGGGTTAGTTAATTATAAATTCTTGCGAAGTCTATACCTTATTAGATCTTCTGTTCTACCCATTCTTTTATCTCTTTTTGCTTGCGTTCAACGTTTAAATTTGACTCAGGAGAAATTAGACTTTGATTTATCTATTGAAACTTCGTTGGGAGAAACCTTCGTTACCTCCACATTTATCAATCTTGTTGTTTCAAATAAACACTTTCACGTTACTCGTCGATCTTATCTCTTTGAAAATACTTGCCTTTGAGGTAATTTTTGAAAACGATTGATTAACTACTCATTATTCTTTTTGTAAGGTTGTTAGCTTTCATATTCCTAACCAACTGTTTATACGAATTCAAAGTAACCAAATCCTAAATTTAATCATTTGTTATATCAAGTCATAAGTAAAGAGCCCGATCCTTTCGTTGTTGACTTCCTTGTGTGGAATGCACCGACCGGACTTTACAGAGGCGACATCGTGAATGAAGATGGCAAGTTTATAGGTATCATTGTGAGGTGCTATCTAGGTTAAGGGATAGAAGTCACGGTTGGTATCAATGTGACGTACTATCCAAGTCTTGGATGAGAGTCACAGCTTTTGAATGATATTTCTATTATTAATAAATTTCTGGCGTATTCATGAAGACTTCTTAGCCTACTTAGGCGTGAAATCGAATTTTGTATTGACCCAAAGATGAAAACCCATTTCTTAAACCCTCAAATATTTAAATCAACTAAAAGGATCTGCTTACGAGGATTATGATGAAAGTCATAATAAAAGCATTGGACTAATGAAAATCATGGGTATATGAAGTATTAGTAAGTGTTATGATGAGTTATGTGGTTATTATGTGAAAACATGAAAGTTTCTTAGAAATCACAAAGGGTTGAAAAATCGATTTTGGTAAAAAACGTAACATGAAATTCAATTGACCATATCTCCTATTATATTTTGAATTTTTGAGTGTGGTCAAGTCCTAGAGTTAGATCTATGAGTTACCTAACTAATCCAAGTGGAATTACTGGAAAAGGTGTTGTAGATTTTTGTGTGAACTGATTTTAGCAAAGGAGTGCAAAGCTGCAAAAACCGAAAAAAGCTTCTGCCATGATTTTAGAGAGGCTATTTCGGCCACTTAAATTATGAGAAAATTTCAGGCCTTTTGGGACATGAAGGTATATGGTATAAAGTACCTCCTGTCCAAAAAATGAGCTCATTCTCGACTTAAAATGAGCAAGTTATGACTATTTCAATATTTAGGTTTTTCCGATTGAAACGCTATAACCGGGAGTTCTATAACTCCGATGACCATGAAATTTAAACTAGAAGCTCAAGTTAACATGTGTAAGTCCTGCCAAGATTTGGGAATTTTGGAGTTAAACTTGAGGTAGCTAATTTCTTAAGAAATTAATTAGAAATTAATTTTTGAAAAATAGTAAATGAATTTTAAAATTCCGAGAAAAATATATTTTCATCATGGGACTATATTATGCTAAATCCCAGAAAAGAAATATTTTTGGGACTGATTTGGTATTTTTCATGAAAATAGTTTAATTACTGAACATATGAGTTAAATATGTTATGTGAAGTAACAAAGTTGAAAATAGGATTTTATGGCTAGAAATCCTATATAGAGTATATGCATATTTTTGAGAGATTTGATAATTGGTGATGATATCTTATGAGTATGGCATTTTTGAATGATTAAATGCATTATATGGTAAAAGCGTAAACAATTAAGATAAATTGTTTATAAATTTAAGAAGTGATTAAAATATTGTTATAATATTAATGATATTAGATTATGAGATTATTAAGTGATTGATAACATGGGGATATTCTTGAATCTGGATAAATTATATTATAAATGTTTAATATTTATCCTTTATCTCATTTGATTGATTCTTTATATCATTATCCTCATGTTTATATTATATTGAAAGTCATCTCGTGGCTTTCAGTAGTGCATAGATGGACTTGGTATGATTATGACCGAGGGATTGTTGGGTATAATCATAACCATAATTGAATACGATTATCTTTAAGCAGAAAGTGCATGTATAATTTGTGGTCGTGACACTAATGAATACACGATTATCTTTGGTAGTAGTTCATGGATAATTTGTGGTCGTGATCTTGATGAATACACAATTATCTTTGGTAGTAGTGCATGGATAATTTGTGGTCGTGATACTTAATGAATACACAATTATCTTTGGTAGTAGTGCATGGATAATTTGTGGTCGTGATATTAATGAATACACAATTATCTTTGGTAGTAGTGCATGGATAATTTGTGGTCGTGATACTAATGAATACACAGTTATCTTTGGTAGTAGTGCATGGATAATTTGTGGTCGTGATACTAATGAATACACAATTATCTTTGGTAGTAGTGCATGGATAATTTGTGGTCGTGATATTAATGAATACACAATTATCTTTGGTAGTAGTGCATGGATAATTTGTGGTCGTGATACTAATGAATATCCTTGGCACAGTAGTGCGGGATGATTCGATGATATGAATTAATTATTGAGCTAAGTCTCGAAGAATGAAATATTAATTCATGGATGTGGTAAAAGTCATCTTTGGTAGTAGTGCATTGATAGACTTGGTATGATTATGACCAAGGATTATTCGGTATAATCATGGTAGTAATTAAAAACACGAATATCCTGGCGATGGTGCATGGATAATTACGTGGTCGTGATACTATTAAAATTTGAGTCTCGACATTATTGGTTTTATAGTTGTATACCTTTGGCACAGTGGTGCAAAGATGAATTGTTAATGAATATCTTTGGTAGAATTGCGAAGATGAATTTAATATTTTTAACGATAAAGGTATTCAAGGTATCCTCACCTCTTATCATACCAGTATCGCACCCCTAATTTCGAGGGAAATTCCATAAGGAGGGAGATTGTAAGACCCAGATTTTATCAATAAAGATTTAAATTTTGTCAAAATAATTTTTAATATTATGGTGTGAATTTGAGATAATATTATAGTTGTGGGTAGTATTTATAAATTTTACAAAGTATGCAAGTGGTTATATTATATTCGATTGGTCGGGGAATATTCGGTTTAGCGAGGGAATATTGGTACAACTACTCAATCATTGGTGGACCCTACAAATGTAATTATTGTCGGATTGAGAAAATGACAAAAATATTTTATTGAAATAACGGCGGAAGTTTTACCGATTATTATCTTGTTGAACTACTCGGTAGTAAAAGTATGCGATGTACATGTGGTTGCATAGTAGCACACGGTATTGATTATTGATGCTTATGTGAGAAGTCACTCGGTTTGATTCCATTATTGTCGATTAATAATATGAAATATTATAGCGATAATGACGCTTTTGTTTTATTCAGTATTATTAACGTAATAAAATGCGAAATATCTTTTATATAAAATGAATACTTTATTAAAGTTATTCTATAAATAGAATATATTATATTTTATTATGCATAGTGTTGTATAGTGTTTTGCATAGTGTTGCATAGTGTTTGCATAGTAAAATGTTTTTATATAAATAGAATATATTATATTTTATTTAAAAGATTTTGCTTTAAATATGGACCGTCAGATTAAAGTAAATCAATCTGGACCGTTCATGGATTAATTACTATGCATTCTATTTTCCTATAAATGAAGCTCATTCCTTCATTATTTTCTTACGAATTCACCAAACTCTGTAGAGAGAAATTATAGAGAGAAGTTATAGAGAGAAAATCTATAGAGAGAAAGAAGAAAGAGTATTACGGTACTTCACTACTTTGATATCCAATGTCTTTTACTAGTAGGGAATATTATTTGTTGTACCTCGTAAGGGTGTTATTCTTTCTTATTCATGAAGAGAACTTCAGTTATTCCATTCATTATTATTCTGTTGGAATAACCTGTAAAAGTGGCATACCCTATACATAACCTGTATACGCAGCATACCCTATACTTGGTGAAATCCTTATATTATTCCATTCTTATTTATTACATTGGAATAACTTTTGTATCACGCTGAATCCCCTATACTTGGTGATCTTCTTACATTATTCCATTCTTTATTATTACATTGGAATATCACATGCATGTGTTTTTACACCTGACTGGGTTCCATTGTTTATTATTCCGCATTTATTATTACATTGGAATATCACATGCGTCATGTTTTTTGCACCGACACAGTTCCATTGTTTATTATTTAGCATTTATTATTACATTGGATCATCCATGGTGTGAATTTCACGACTTTGGTTCCGTTATTATTATTCTGTTGGAATAACTTTTACTGTCTGAAGTACCGCATGCATGGTGATTTCTTTTGTTATTCCATTCTTTATTATACCCAAATGGTTAAAACTTTGACTTCTATACTCCATGAAATTAGTGGAATATCCTTGATATTTCAAGCTTCATCCAAAGATATCTTTCATGGAAATATTCTTCCGATCATTCTTGAATTTTACTCTACAAAATCGTATCTTGTTGACAATTTGACGTTAATAATTCCTAGATAAATTAATTCTTGAACTTGTTTTATTGAATTATTATGTCATTGTCATCATCCTCATGTTATATTATGTTATCTTTGGCTTACGTGCATAGATGAACTTAGTATGATTATGATTAGGGATCATTCTAAGATAATCATGGCTTGTTATAAATGATGTGATAAAAGTCCTCGGTGGCTTTTGTAATGCGATGATGGATAGTTTTGGTATGATTATGACCGAGGGGTGATTCGGTATAGTCATGACCATTGATAATTTGAAGAAAATCCTTGGCCAAGTGAGTACGGGGATGATTAGATGTGGTGGTTTATTTATTAAAATTTGAGTCTCAAATGATAAAAAATTGATGAAAACCTTTTAAAACCTAAAAGATAGTAGACTTTATTTTCTACTTGACTTTTTAATGGATTGCATATTCACTGCAGCTTAAACCGGTTTGTCTATTGTATTTTATCGGTTTAACAACGCTTGTTGAAGGCTAATAATAATTTATTCGCATTATCTTAGTCATAATATTTCTTCTTTGGGCTAGTTGAGCTCACCCTTTCTTTCACTTTGTTCTCTTGAAATGAGAATATAGGCCTGGGACGAGTCGGGGAACGGAGTAATGGTCCAGAGGATAGCATTAGTAGTCCTCACTATTCTGTAAAATAGTGTGATAATAGTTGTAATGAGGACTCCTTTTGAGTTTGTATAATATCTAGTAAACAATATTTGTATTCAAACTCACAGTTTATGTCGTATTGTACACGACAGTTAGGTTAGTAAGTTGTATTTGAATTTATGTACCATGTAAGTGGCGACCCAAGATGGGTGACGTATACCTAATTTTGGGGGCGTCACAAATTAATTCTAAGTCCTTGTACATATGTTCCTATTATCTATCAAAGGACTTTACAGCTTTTCTTAATGCAAGCATACTTGCATATTCATTCATTTATATCATAGTCAAATCATACATAAATAGGAATATCATTCACATGCTTATTCCTAACAGAAGTCATAGTTAATTTGGAGTATATATATGTCATGCTTAAGAAACTAAACTTACTTTTTCCTTTAGCCAAAGTGCAAATTTTTATCACGATTAATTTGAATATCGTTATCGCTTATCTTGGGATGCTTCACTTTTAACTCGTCATCATACAATCTATATACATGTTATAAACATTAACATATCGAAATGTATATTATATGTCATTACAAGTTAAGGGATAAATTTTCAAGTTTACATGTGTACCTCACAAATTAAATCGATCTCCTCGCAATTGAGAAGAATGTAAGTATATGCGACATGTAATTCTTGCTCGAGAGAGGAATATGTGTTTCCTTTTTCCATAAGCGCATGACCCGATAGATCAAATCTGAAAAGTCACCATTTAGTTCAACATTTCCCCCATCATCATGTCTCGAGACTCGATTGACCTTTGTCAAGACTTCATCCGAAAAATAGTCTGAGACAAACGTAAATATCTCATTGAAACTGTATGCCTCACATATCGACCCCTCGACATAAGCTCTATTCTTCACCTTCTTAAGATTTCCTATCACCCTCTAGAAAGGGTACATCCATCTATATTGAACTGGACCCCCAACGCGAGCTTCATAGGGAAGATGGATTTGCAAATGCTCCATGGAGTCAAAAAAACCAGATGGGAATATTTTTTCCATTTTACACGTGATCTCTATGATGTTCTTCTCAAGTACAGACATGTCCTTCTCATTTAATGTTTTTGAACATAAGTCTGAAGAAACGACTAAGATCCGTCAAAGCATCCCATATTGGTTTATCAAGCAGATCCCGAAATGTTATAGGCTTGAGTCTCTCCATGAACACATGACAATCATGACTCTTCATCCCTTGCAATTTCCCACCCATAACACACCTTGCAATGTTTGACGCATATCCATCTGGTAGTTTCAGAGACTTAACCCATGTGCACACATCTTCAAATTTACTTTTTAGGCAATGTGTACCTTGCATGCGGCTTGACAATCTTACCATTAGAAGATTCATAAAGTTCTAATCCACGACGCTTACAAATATCTTTCATGTCTAAATGTGCCTTATCATTATCTTTTGTCTTCCCCATAACATTCATCACAGTGTTAAACACATTGTCGAACACATTCTTCTCAATATGCATCACATCTAGATTATGACGAATCAAATTTATAGACCAATAAGGCAGTTCCCAAAAGATGTTTCTCTGAACCCAGTTATGAGATTCGCCAAACCCATTAATTATGTTTGTGGCATCAATCTTACCAAATGGGATGACCAGAAATCTCATCACACTTGCTCTCGCATCTCTGTTCCCAATAATCGCATAAGTGCGATACATATCATTGTCTACTTTCCCTTTCACGAAGTGTTCTCTATTTCTTGAAACGGGTGATCTACCGGAAAGAACCGACGATAATAAATAAAACTAGCAAGGCTTTCGACCTTTTGATAGATTGAAAGACTTTTTATGCTCCATACAATCTGAGATAAAGCCAACTTCCGTGTGTACTCCATCCAACTAACATACCATAAGTCGGGAAGTCACTTATAGTCCACATAACCACGCCCTAAGGTTGAAATTTGTTTTCGTTGCAACATCACAAGTCTGTACTCCATCCTCCCACAATACCTGCAACTCATCTATAAAAGGTCTTAAGTAAACATCTAAGTTCATTCCTAGACTCTTAGGACCGGGAACCACGAGTGGAAGAAACAAGTATGGTCAATTTATACATATCCAGGAGGAGCAAGTTATGCGGAGTAACAATCACAGGCCAACATGAGTACGGAACAACTGAGTGGCCAAATAGGGTGAAACCATCTGTGGACAATCTAAGCCTCATATTTCTAGGTTTCAATGCAAACCTAGGATGTGCTAAGTTGAAATCTTTCCAAGCTTGCCCATCCGCGGGATGATTTAGTTTTCCATCTTTAGCTGGAGATTTCGCATGCCAACTCATATGTTTAGCTGTTCTTGAAGACATGTACAATCTTTTTAGCCGATGTGTTATTGGAAAATACCTTAGAATCTTAAACAGTATAGTTGAATTTTTATAGTCACACCCTCTTTATTTGGCCTAAACCAATCATGACTGCAAAACGTGCACCTTGTCATATGTTCATTTTCCTTATAAAATATCATGCAATCGTTGGGACATACATCGATCTTTTGGTATCCAAGACCCAACTTCTTCACCATTTTCTTACAAAAGTAATAGTTATCAGGTAATTTCTCACCGTCAGGCAACATACTCTTAATGGCCTTCAAGAGCGACTCAAAATACTCATGGCTCATGTTGTGATCAGCCTTGATGTTAAGTAATGTCGCCATTGTAGACAATGTAGTGTGTTTGGTGCAACCATGCTACAATGGCTCGCTACCCTTGTCTAACAACTTAAAGAAGTCTTTGGCATCAGAATTGATAGGTTGCTCTCTGCCTTGTTTCCAATCAAAATTTGGCACTGCAATATCATGAACCATTTCATTCATACAATGAGTACTACTGCCCGGATTGTGTACTTCTGTGATGCCACCATCTCTTCTCTGCCCATGTGCCCACCAGCATTCTTCGTAATTTTTCATGAACCCAGAAATAAGTAAATGATAGTTTACCACGTCTCAGTCCATATAATTTACATTCTTACACTTCAAACATGGACATCGTATCTTGTTACGACCATTCACATTTTCGGTGACTATACACATACTCCAAAACACTTGGCAATCAAATCTAAATTAAGTTGTAACACCTATTTGGGCACTTGACTTTCGTCGTGTCATCCAACTACGGTCTGGATAGAGGTCCATGATACTACGATACATACTACAGACAACATGAGCTTATTAATGTATAGCATGGTTGTAAGCATATGACTTGAGCATACTTGTAACCATATAACTTGAGCATACTTGTAAGCATATGATTAACATTTAAGCATACTTGTAAGCATATGACTTGAGCATACTTGTAATCATATGATTTAAGCATACTAGCTAGTAAGCATATAACTTGAGCATACCAAGAAAGCACATAAAGAGCTTGTTAATATTATAAATGTTACATGACTACCCTACCAACAAATTTTTTTTGCCAGAGTCTCCCCTATAATATGGACTAGCCATATGCACGACGACATGCATATATGGTCATTTATGGGCACCCAAGATACAAACCAATAGAAATATACAAATTTCTAATATAATAAGACCAAAACAATAACGAATGAATGCAAATTAAAGCAGTAAAAAGTTCTGGAGTATACTACAAATTCAAAGTTCCAAAACTCGCTTTCATTTTTGCGAGCTTCTTTCTTTACTTTACACATGAGCTAAATAATTAACTTACTTACGATTAGAGCACTTATCTCTTAGTTCTTTAACTTAGTAGTGGAACTAAGCAAATGCTACTCAATATATTATATTATATTTTAATATATTTAATATGATTATATTTTACTTTAATATTATAATTTATTATATTAATGATATTATATTTTATTTTAATATAATATTTTACTATATTGTATTATATTGCATTTTAATAATATATTTTATATTATTTAAGTTTAATATTATATTTGTATGATATTATATTTTAATTTAATTATATACTTAATCATATTTAATATATATTATATGTCAAATATTAAATTTAGTATGAGAAACTAAGTAAATGCTACTTAGTTTAATATTTATATTATATCTTGTTATTTTATCATGTTATTTCTATTTCTATTAATTATGTTATTTTTGGAGATAAGACACTGGAATCCATGGTTGTCATGCTTTTACTATTATATAGCTAAAATGAGTATTAATATGCAAGGAAAGGTGTAACATTTAGTATATATGACAAGATGAGACTAAAAACTACAAAGTAGCTTTCAAGACTTAAATAGGCACCTCTTAGTGATTAATTAATAATAATTTTAATTTTGTCTTGGTTTTTGTTGTATATTTGATATTTGTTTGGAGTTGTAGGCAATTATGAGATACTTCTATCTTTATATAAGTTTAGACATGAGTTTGTGACCTAGAGTTAGTTTGAGGATACTTATACGTACAATTATTCCACAAGGTTAGTGAATTAGATTTCATTTTAGAAAAAATTTGTGGACTTTTGAAAAGTATATAAATTAGGCAACATTGTATTTTGTAGGTTTTTCAATAAAATTTTTAATATTTGTTTTGTTAATGTTATTGAATCATTTTTTATACATGTTATCCTCTTAGAGGAAATTTATATGTTAATTGTAGATATGGATTCATACTATTTTGAAAAAGAAAAAAACAAAGTATGGATTCATATTATAGATGTGTTTCTCTTACAACAAACAATTCCCAAGCTCCATTAGCACCATTTCTTGATTTTTAAATCACAAAAATGGAGACACCTTAATTCAAGCTCCAATTCCTTCCCTTGAAGATCTTATATTCTGCTTTTTAGGTAATTGAAGGCTATGACCTCTTTTTGTCATTCCACCAAACATATAATATGCAAAAAGGACATTGGACATTATGAATCATATTATTATTACCATTAATACTTTTCCTTATAGTTTTTTTTCAAAAACCAAACAGAAAACATGATGCAAACCATTTTAAGCTCCCCATACAATCTGAGAAAGTATTGGTGTTTCATTAGGAGTTCCCTTCAGTATAATGTTGCTAAAGCCAAACCCTACACCCAACACTAATCCTGGAAGCACTACACAAGTAGTTTCCAGCCTTTCTATCTTTTCTTTTTACTAATCTTCCCTCCTCACGTTTTGGTTCAGTGGCTAACAGTACCAAATGAACATAACAACTACCCATAATATTTGTTTGCCCTAGATCTTCAATAAAAAAGACTTTAGCAGATAGGATAACAAAAACTTAACTATGTAAATAATTAAGATGACTTATATATTTCAAGTCAATAACCAAAAACCCACAAGTCAATTGTAGAGTAATAACGTACGCTAACAAGAAAACATTAATATCCAGAATAACTAATTATTTAATTACAATTTTGAGGAACTATATGAGATTTATTGAGTTTAACAATTTTTTGAGAGCCAGTCCATTACAATCATTCTTTAGATGCATCTCTAATTTCTTTTCCACAACATAAAGGCTTAAACAACTAAATATTACACAGAGACATCAAAACTAGAATGAAAGTCGCCCAAGACCTTACTTACTATGCTGAAAATTATATAACACCCAATTCAGAAATCTATATACCACATTCAACATTAACCTTCAAATTCAGAAAACTATAAAAATTATTGCATAGTTAGGGTTACCTGTGCGGTAATGGCGGCGATGGCAGTGGTGGCGGCGACGGGTGGCGTGCTTCTTCTCCTTCTTCTTTTCTCCCCTTCTCCTCTTCTCTCTATTCTTCTCCTCTTTATTTCCTTCTCCTCTGCGTAGTTTGAATCGTATAATCTGGTTACATTAAGTTTGATCAGTGACCGCCTGCGGCCGCTAATTTTTAATGACATGGACTTATCAATGACCGCATGCGGTCACCGATGTTAAGTGGTCGCACAAAACCTTCGTGCCAACATTTCCTGCCAAATTTTGGGAGGCAAATTTGTGCTAGCGACCGCTCAGCAACCGCATGCGGTCCCTGATATTAAATAGCGACTTGATTAAGTCACGGTCGCAGATGTCAATCTCTATTACTAATATCAACAACTGCACGTGCGGTCGCTGATAGTATTGGTCGTTGTTAGGCCTTTCTCTTGTAGTGTAATCTCATAAATTTCGCCATAAATTTGTTACTCAAGATTTTTGCTCCATTCAAAATAGATTCATTCCATTATTCAAACATCTATCATCCTAACCAAGCATATAGAATCTAATCCTATACATGATGGTTTTAAACTTTTCCATCAACAACATGTGTTAAGTTTTTATGTTTTCTTCATTATTTCTTTCTTATTTGGTTATGATTCCACTTGTAACATGGTTATTAATGTTTAAGTCCACTAATAGCCATCCTTGTTACTCCTTATGATACACACAACACTAATTTCACTTCTCTACTAAATCAAACTAGAAAAGAGAAGTAAGATAAGTGGTTTAATGTTTTTACCTCTTGCGTTTTTGGCGTTCTTGAGTTTTAGCTAACTCCTTTTCTCTTTGATTCCTTGTTATAGCTTTCTCTTCTCGCTCTTTCTCTCAATATATTTCTTAAGTGGCTAGTGAAATTGAACAACTAACAAATGACAACCTATGGTTCTTATTTATAGAATTACAAAGTGGGGGCAAAAGGGTCAAATGGTCCCACCTCCACAAACAAAACTTCCAAAGGAAGCTATCTACACTCCCTTTTGGCCAGCCATGACTCAACATGGGGGGCCCACATGGGTTACCCCATGGGTTTTACCCATCCGATGACCCAACGGTTCGATCCACGGGTTCGGTTCTTGGTTCGGGCATAAGTTTAATTTAATTTGGGCCTAACCTTGGGCTTGAATGAAATTATCTTTGGGCCTTGATTAAGTTTGTCATTGGGCCTTAAACATCTTTCACTTGGGCTTACCAAAGTTTACATTCGAATTCCACTAGTCCAATAATAATGGTTTGTGCTCTTACCGTATAATTCTCGTATTCTTTTCGTATGCTAGTTCGTATAACATTTATCTTATATGTTATATTATTTTTCGTATATATTTATACAATACCTTGTATTATACTCATATTCTTTCCTGTATAATAACTTCCTTATTATACATAATCGTTAAGTATTCAAATCTTCACTTTCCCTAACATTCTCGAACTTGAGGCAAAAAACTGCATTTGCCAGAATTGAATTATTATTAAATAATCCATCTTTCCTTAAAATTCTATCATTATGTATTTCCCAGAAGTTCACAAATAATTTCCGAGTAGAAATGAATGAATAGTATTTTCAGAGAATTTCTCGGAAAGCTTTTATTTTCATCTTGAAAATTCAAATACTTTATTTCTAGCACTAAGCCAGAATACTACTATCATATGTGACACCCTCAAAATAGGTATAGAAAACCCATTCTGAGTTGCCAAATACATGGTACATAATTTAAATACAAACTTAATTTACACAATATGACAAACGTATGATGAGAGTTTTAACACGAATATTGTCTCATAGACAATATCCAATCTCAAATGAAGTTCTCATTACAATTATTATCACACTATTTCATAGAATAGTGAGGACTACTATAGCCACCATCTTGGACCATCACTCCATTTCCTGACTAGTTCCAGCTATATTCTCATTTCCTGAAAAGAACAATTAAAGAAAAGGGTGAGCTCAACTAGCCCAATAAAGAATATTATGACTAAGATAATGCAGAATAAATTATCCTTAGCCTTAAACAGCGTAAAACTAATAGAATACAATAGACAACAAGTTTAACTGCAGCGAAACAAGCAATCCATTAGAAGAGTCAAGTAGAGCATGATGTTTTCTATCTTCTATGATTTAAAAGTTCATCATCAATATTTTATCTCTGTAACATATCTCAATAATTAATCCAAATCACCGAATTATCCATGCACTACGAGCTAAGGATATTCGTTAGTATCACATCCACGAATTATCCATGCACTACGAGCCAAGGATATTCATTATTATCACCAGTGGTCATGATCATGCCAAACAACTATCCATCACTGCACTACAGGCCAATGAGAACTTTTTCCACATTATTTATAACATTACAAGTCATGCTTATACCAATACATAATTCACGGTCATAATCATACAAATCAATAGTCCATCTATGCACTACGGGTCAAAGATGACTTTCATCACAATTTAAGCATGAGGATGATGACAATGATATAAGAATTCAATTAAGTGAGAGCAAGGATAAATTTTAAAGATTTATAATTCAATTTATCCATAGTTCAAGAATGTCTAAATTGTCAACATGATAACTACTTTGTAGAGTAAAATTCAAGAATAATATTCATGTATCAAAAATAATTTGGACATAAAATAAATCAATTTTTATCGTGAATAGTATCCCGGGTGAATAGTACTCGAGTGAATAGTACCGTATGAATAATACCGTATGAATGAATAATGTTGTTTGTATAAATAGTGCCCATGAATAGTACTCCGGCATGAAAAAGTTAAAATTTAACCAGAATGTTTAGAAAAATATTTCAGTGGAATGATACCAGATGAAGCGCAAATTTCAAGGATATTCTACTAATTTCAAGGAGTATAGAAGCAATAGTTATCAAAATAAGTGTAGAATTAGGAATATGAAACGAAATAATATTACTTACATACTATAGAGTATGGAAGAAAATATTATTTCTTATTAATATTGAACAAAAATAATACCTTTACCTTAAAAGGAGAGTACTTCTGACTGGTACAACGGGGATATTCTTAAAGAAAACTTGTATTGTTTTTTACACTCAAAGCTTCCTTAAACTCAAAAGAAATACGCTCAATATTATAGAAGAATAATTCTCTGATTCTGGTGTGATTTTTATTTCTAAACTAAGCATCCTATTTATAGGAGAATGGCAGGGTACTATTTAAGAAAATAATCACGGATGCACAGTAAAAATTTTGGACAAAGTTCTTGGGTTTTATCAATATTTATTTTGAAAGTTTTGGCTTAATAGGAAACAACGATCAACACATCAATTAAGACATTGTCCAATGAGGGAGCACCCTCACTCATAAGTTAGTGAACAGGGATTGTATCATTGGAAATTTTTTGACCAATAAGATCCATTCTTTGCAAATAATCTCATTATCTGCCCAATCAAAATAAAAGTAGATTACCTCATTTGAAGGTAATTGAGGGCCACCCCCTTTAATATAAATCAATTCATATAGAACAAATACCAATTTAACAAGATAATTGAACAAACATCTTCCATTTATCAATTATTATTCATATCTTTAATCAATACAATCTTTCAACAACTATTCATTATTAATATTATAACTCACAATATTAATAACGGATCATTCCTGGGAAAGAGGGCTTTACGATAAAGACTTCTCCTTATTGGCGCGCAATTAGATGACCAAACCCCTTTCCTTGATAGAACTTTCTAGACATTGTCAATAATGCAAATAATAATATGAATAACTGTGTCATCTTAACTATTGATTTAATAATATAAAATATTGTGCAGATGATACTGTGACAATAATATGAGATACAATGCATCAACTACTGTTGCAATAATTGAATAAAACTGAGTGACTTCTCATGTAAGCATCAATAATCAAAGATACTGTACAATACTGTGTGCTACTATGCAACCACGCGTATTACTGTACTTTTATCACCGGGTATTTTAATAGTTAACGGTAAAAGTTTTGCCATTATTTTTATAAAGGTTATTTCTGTCGCTTTCTAAATCTGACAGTAATTCTATTGTGGGGTCCACCAATGATTGTGCCGTCGTCCTGATAAAACGAATATTCCCCGGCCAAACGAATATTTTATGACAACTTGCTTACTTTGAAAAATTTGTAAATATTACCCACAACTATAACATTAAATTAAATCCACACTTTATTATTCAAAATGATATTTAGAGAAAATTAAATCTTTATTCATTAAAGTTGGGGTCTTACATCATACCTCTCTTTTATGTTATAGAATAATCTTCATCTTGCTTACTCGTTATAAATAATATATAATATAATTTTATTCAAATAAAATTAATTTACATTATAATCCAATTTTCTCGGTTGTTACATTCTTCCCCCTTATAAGGATTCTTTCCCTAGAATCTCGATATAAGTTAGTTAAACAACTGAGGGTAATTCTTCATTATCTTTTCTTCAAGTTCCCATGTTGCTTCTTTGGCATCGTGGTTTCTCCATACTACCTTCACCGAAGGTATTACTTTATTCCTTAGAACTTGCTCTTTTCTATTAATGATTTGAATAGGCATTTCTTCGTACGTTAAATCCTTCTTAACATGAATAGGCTTATATTCTATTACGTGCTTATAATCGGGCTTATAAGGACGTAACATAGATACATGAAACACATTGTGTATGCATTCTAACTCTGGAGGTAATGCTATCACATAAGCTACCTCTCCTACCCTTTTTAATATCTCAAAAGATCCTATAAACCTTGGATTTAATTTTCCTTTCTTCCCAAAGCGCATCTTTCCTTTTCAGGGAGATACCTTTAGAAACACATACGAGCTAACTTCAAACTCTCTTTTCATTTGATGAGGATTTGCATACTTTTTCTGTCTGTCTTGAGCTGCTACCAGTAGCATTCGTATCAACTTAACTATATCTGCTATTTTTTGTACCATTTCAGGTCCTAGCATTCGGCGCTCTCCAACCTCATCCCAACACAATGGTGTTCTGCACTTCCTCCCATATAATACTTCATAAGGCGGCATGCCTATGATTGCATGATAACTGTTGTTATAAGCAAACTCTACCAATGGCAGATGATCATCCCAACTACCATTAAAATCCATGATGCAAGATCTTAGCATATCCTCTAACGTCTGAATTGTTCTTTCGCTTTACCGATCTGTCTGTGGATGATAAATTATACTTAACTTCAACTGCGTCCCCATCTGTTCTTGCAAACTTCTCCAGAAATTTGATGTGAATCATGGATCACGATCTGACACTATTGAAACTGGTACCCCATGTCTTGAAACAATTTCCTTAACATAGAGTTTAGCTAACTGATCTAAATTAAATTTGACTTTTATTGGCAAAAAGTGAATCGACTTCGTCAAACGATCAACTATTACCTAAATAGTGTCGTATCCCTTACGTAGTCAAGTAAGTCTTACCACAAAATCCATTGTGATATGCTCCCACTTCCATTCTCGAATTTCTAATGACCGTAACAAGCCACTTGGTCATTGATGTTCTACCTTAACTTTTGATTAGTTAAGCACCTACTTACATAATCTGCTATTTCTTTCTTCATGTTTGGCCTCAAAAAATTCCATCGAAGGTCTTGATACATCTTAGTATTACCAGGATGAATCGATTACCTTGAACTATGAGCCTCCTTTAATATTTCTTCCTTCAATTCTGTTTCATATGGAACCCAAATTCTTATGAAAAAAACGATAAAACTTTTACCGTTAACTGTTGAAATACCCAATGATAAAAGTATAGGAATACGCGTGGTTGCATAGTAGTGCACGGTATTGTACCGTATCTCTGATTATTGATGCTTACGTAAGAAGTCACTCATTTCATTTTGTTAGGAATAAGCATGTGAAGGATATTCTTATTTATATATGATTTGATTATATATATATATATATATATATATATATATATATGAATATGCAAGTATGCAAGCATTAAGAAAAGCTGTAAAGTCCTTTGATAGATAATAGGAACATATGTACAAGGACTTAGAATGAATTGATCAACTATGTTAGGTTGATCCTGCATAAAGCAAAATAGCTTTGTAAAGTAATTAAAAAGAAATGATGTACAATGACTATAAATATAGAAAGATCAAGCTTGTTAGGTTGATCTTATAATGTAATAGATAGGCTTGTCTGATCGTCGAGCATTGCTCCAGAAATCGTAGTCTGCCAGGAGAGTCAAGGAAAACTTGAGAGCTATCAAGGCAGAATCGGAGACTGCCAGGAGAGACGAGGAAGGATCGTAGTGTGTCGAGGAGAACTTCCTTGGAGCCATAGTCTAGTGAGGAAGTAATGTTCATAATCGTAGAGACAACCTGTCTAAGAGCCGACCGAGAATCTTCCAAAACCAAGTTAAGAATCGTAGACTACACTCTGAGTCATAGAGTCTACTGATGTCAAAGCCAAGTCAAGAATTGAAGACTACACTCAGAGTCGTAGAATCTACTGATCATATCAGAGGCAAAGATCGTAGTCGAGTAAGATCAGATAAAGACAATAAGCACAACGATAAAAATTGTAGAGTATCAAGATCGATCTCGAGTCGTCTTCGTCTGCCAAGACAAATTGTGAATCGCAGAGTGTAGAACTGAGACTTCAGGAGATGTGCTTATAACGCCAAGATAAAATTGTAGAGCAAACACGATTCTCAACAATTGAGCACTCCCAGAATATCCAAAGGAACGAAGCCTCTGGTTGGTACTACAAAGATACATTACACCTAAAGGAAACCAGAGAGCACTCAACGAATGGCATGTAAGCTACCAGAAGATCTAAGCACCAACTCAATCAACATCCAGATTGGGTTGTGAAGCCATTTGAGATGATGTCTTCCACAAGTTGATCAGAAGAAGACTTCAGTAACCGACTAAGGAAAGTCAGCAAGTATAGTAGCTGTCAAGAAGATAGAAGACGACGATCTTGAAAGCAATCAGGATCGTAGTGTTTGCCAAACAAAGAAGGAACTGATGGAGTGTACACAAAGATACTGTTCAGCCTCTGAAGAATAACACTAAAGTGATTAAGCAATGGGTCAGTCCATTGATGATAAGTGAACGGGAGATCACAAGGAGAAAGTGAGCTGGACATGCCACAAATATGAAGTGTGTTGCTATTCAGAAGGGGCCAGAATTAAGAGTCAAGCCATCGATGATCGAGAAGCGATCAAATACAAATGTAAGTGTTCAAACACTGTACAAGAAAAGGAAGAGATGTTCTATATTAAAGATCCAATCAACACTCTTCAAGATTGTAGTGTCGACTCTACCTATTAACTAAACACTACGATCAAGTCCAAGAAGATATGCATCAGAATCGTAGAGTTCGGTCGTCTGAAGGTTGAAGCATTGGCAACGGTTCAATCTGAAGATTGATGGTCGAACAGAGCTTATTGAAGAGCATCGATGCAAAAGGACAACCTCTGATCGAGAAATCAAAAGGAGGAAATAAAGTTGACTACCTGCCCGAGACATCAAAGTGACATCTCTAACAGGTAGGTGAAACAGCAGATTGTAGTGTCAAAAAGTCAGAAAAGGGGATGTAATGTCACATCTACAGTCTACACCAAATAACTCAAGATCTGCGAAGCAATTCAAAAAGCCTTTAATGGCTACTTTCCAATGGGAAGATTGGGAAGGAGTATAAATCAACAGAGCTTCAAAGATCAAGAGTTGCTGATGAATGCTAAGTTAAAAATCGTTAAGTTATTGGAATGCTATTGTTAACTCTATGAGTTCCACTAGAGATTAACAGAACAAGTCTCAATGACAGTAAGATTACATAGGTGGAAGTGAAACAGCTTTGAAGAAGGACTTAAACAGACTAGAGCTTCACTCAACAAAGATGAGAATGCCACTGAAGATGGCAGCTAAGCTGAGAGCCGAGAAGGACAAGAAGATAGCATTCAGAAAAGTGGCAGACTACAAAGAAGATCAAGAAAGCCACTCTACAGATCACCATGAACCAAAGGCTGAAAAAGAACATGTATGACCCCAAATTTTATGAAATGAAATTATTCAATTTTCTTATAATTATTATTTCATTTAGTAAATGGTTAAATTGATAAAAGGATTAAAGTTAAGGGTGATATATGAAATTTTTTGAAAGTAAAGCAAGTTGTTATAAAATATTCGTTTGGTCGGGGAATATTCTTTTTATCGGGGAATATTCGTACAATGACACAATCATTGGTGGACCCCATAACAGAATTATTGTTGGAGTTAGAAAATGACAAAATTATCTTTTTATAAAAATAACGGCTAAAGTTTTACCGTTAACTATTGAAATACCAGGTGATAAAAGTATAGTAATACGCGTTGTTGCATAGTAGCACACAATATTGATTATTGATGCTTACGTAAGAAGTCACTCAGTTATACTCAATTATTGCTACAATAATTGTTGCATTGTATTTCACATTATTAATTAAATTATTGTCACAGTATTATCTGCATAATATTTTATATTATTAAATTAATAATTGAGACAATAGAGTTATTCATATTATTATTTGTATTATTGACGATGTCTAAAAAGTTCTGTCGAGGAAAGGGGTTTGGTCACCTAATTACGCGCCAATAAGGAGAAGTCCTTATCGGAAAGCCCCTTCTTTCCTGGGAATGATCTGGTTATCAATATTGTGAGTTATAATATTAATGATGAATAATTGTTGTAAGATTAAGAAAATGTGTTGATTGAAGATAAAATGATTTGTAGCAAATATTTATTCAATCTTTGATATAAATAAGAAGTCCGTTATGAGACGTTTGTTACAAATTTGGTTTATTCTATGGGGCCCATATGTCATCATCTAAGAGTCACTTTCACCAATAGTATTTGCCCTTACCAGACGTTAAACCACTTGCCATTTCATATTACAGACATCGAACCACTTGTCGTTTCACATTACAGGCGTCGAACCAATTATCATTTCACATTATAGGCATCGAACCACTTGTTGTTTCACATTACAGGCGTCAAACCACTTTTCTTTTCACATCACCAAATACAAGCCACTTGCCTCTTCCCATTGTGTAGGGCTAAGCTAGAAATCTTTTATAAATAGAAGCTTATTTCTTCTTTTATTTTCACCAATTCACTACGACTCACAAGAGAATTCTATAGATAGCGAATCAAAGAGAAAAAAGAAGAAGAGTATTCGTACTACACTATAGTATCCAATCTCCTACTACTAAGGTAAGGGGTATTATTTCTTTCGTATTCATGAAGAGAGTTATTTCTTTCAATACTCGTATGGGTTGTTGTTCCATTCTTTATTATTCTATTGAATAACCTGCCTCACGCGACTACAAAGATGCATGGTGAAATCCTTTTGTTATTCCATTCTTTATTATTCTATGGGAATAACTCGCCTCACGCAGATCTACTACGCATGCCCGTGAATAACCCTTCATATTCATTTGTTATTAAATTATGGAAATGATCATCGCTCACGCAGACTCTGAGATGACAGCTTGAAAATCCATTTACGCTTTAGATATTGTTCATTTCAGATTCCTAAATTTAAACTTACTATGGTAAGTATTGCTTCTATAATTCACAAATTAGTAGAATATCCTTGATATTTGCGCTTCATCCAAAGATCTTTTCATGAAAATATTATTTTGAGAATTCGGATAAGTTTTAACCTTTTCATGCCGAGTACTATTCACGGGGTACTATTCTCAAGTACTATTCACACGGTACTATTCACTCGAGTACTATTCACCCAGGATATTATTCATGATAAAAATTGATTTCTTTTCGGTCCAAATCATTTTTGATGCAATATTATTCTTGAATTTTACTCCACAAAGCAGTATAATGTTGACAATGTGGACATTATGGAATTTTGGATAAATTGAATTATAAATCTTTAAAATTTATTCTTTACTTTCTTTTTTTAATTGAATTCTTATATCATTGTCATCATCCTCATGCTTATATTATGATGAAAGTCATCTTTGCTTACATGCATAGATGGATTGTTGATTGGTATGATTAAGACCGTGAACCATTCTAAGATAATCATGACCTATAATGTTACAAATGATGTGGTAAAAGTCCTTATTGGCCAGTAGTGCATTGATGGATGCTTATTGAGATGAACATGACCATTGGTGATAGTAATGAATATCATTGGCCCGTAGTGCATGGATAATTCAAAGATGTGGATTATTTATTACGATGAGTCTCAAATGATAAAATTGGTGATAACTTTAAATCATAGAAGATAGTAGATATCATGCTCTACTCGACTTTCTTCTAATGGATTGCTTATTCAGCCGCAGTTAAACTTGATGTCTATTGTATATTATCAGTTTAACACTATTGAAGGCTAACGATAATTTATTCTGCATTATCTTAGTCATAATATTTCTTACTAGGCTAGTTGAGCTCACCCCTTGCTTTCATTGTTCTCTTCAGGAAATGAGAATATAGTTGGGACTAGTCGGGGAATGGAGTGACGGTCCAGATGTTTGCATTAGTAGTCCTTACTATTCTGTGAAATAGTGTGATAATAAATGTATTGAGGACTTATTTTGAGTTTTGAATACTGTCTAGAAGACAATATTCGTATTAAAACTCACAGCTCATGTTGTATGTTTAAGTTTATATTTGTATTATGTACCATGTATTTGACGACTCAAAATGAGTGATGTATACCTATTTTGGGGGCGTCACAGTTGGTATCAAAGCTTAGGGATATGATCCCTGACTGAGATGTGAGACAAGAACTAGGAGGGGAGAGACGATGAATTCCTTCGCTAGTATGACCTACCTAAGTTTATTTGGTATTTAATTGGTCGGTCAGAGTATAGGGATAATATGTTACATGTTAATTAACCCTTGTTTTGTGGCAGTGTTGGAAAATGGCAGCTGAAAATATTAACAATGGTGTGAATGAGACCGTTGAGTCACCAACGATCAATACCCAGGATAATGTGATGTCAGGAGAAGAAGAAATTAGAGATATCCATGTGATGAGTGAAGAATTAATAGTTACACCCAAGCTAGTCGCAGAGGTAGCAGCTGAGAGTGAGGAAGAAGAGGAGAATTTATTAGAAGAATTTTATGATCAAAATTTAGAATTACAAAATCGTATTCATGAGTTAGAAGAGCAGGCTGAAGAACGACATGCGGTCGTGGAGCAAAGAGATGCAACAATTCAAAATTGTGTTACCCGATGTGCGATACTTGAACAGAAGCACTCTTTGACAGAGTATAAGATATTAGAGCTAGAATCTAATAATGCTATGATCAAAGTTCTGATGAAAGAAGAAACAATTGAATGAATGAGAATGGAGGATACATGGGTAAAAGTCGCACGACACATTGATATTGTAGAAAAAGACGTCCGATCCAATAAAGCCAAAATAGATGAAATAGATTTCGCTTTTTGGACAGCAATTGGTAGAATCCAACATCGAGTTCGTAATTACCCTATGCAGAGCGGTCAACCCCAATTCGATATGGATCAGAGAGTAATGATTCAAATCATGGATCAGGAATGCGATGAAGCAATTAAAGGTGGAAAGTCCTTTATAGCAAAGTCAAGTCCAGCTGGGATGGTGACGCCAAAAGATGTCTCAGACAATTCAAAATCGGTAGTTTAAGAAAGTGTTTTTTGTGACGAAGGGAAAGTAGTATGCACACAAGCCAATCATGTTTGATGATAAAACATATACTTTGTAACAATCTTATTCATTTATTAATAAAAAGTATTAATTTATTAAAGGCTTTTAATTATCTACATGATGTTATTTTATAATATGTGATAAACCCATAGTTTTAAGCAATACTTTTAGAATAATGATGATGATCATTCTAATGAGACCTAAATTCTTAGAAAGCTTAAAACTAAAATAGTTCCCAATCATTGGATTACTAAATTGGGGATTAGTGAATCCGGATAGATTGGTACATACGTTGCTTGCTCATTGGATGAGGATGATTGATCTCATGATCATTTGTGTGGAGACACTAAAGCAAGTATGTAGGTGCTTATTTGAGAATAAGTTCACTAAACATGGCTCGTTAAGGAATACCTAATGGAGTTTTACTTGCCTGTCAATAGGAATTCCTGTAGTGATAGTAGTACAAGTGATCCTTGGACTTGAGATCATCAAAGTATCTTGTGTATGATGAGTTATACTTTGACTTATTCCTTAAGACCCTTAGGGTATATCAAAGGGTATGCTTGGGTATAATAAGTTGTACATGGAGATAATGTATGATCAATAAAGAATCTACCACTTCTAGTAAAAGAAGAGAAATGTCCTATGTGATTCGATAAATGACAACCCAGTAGTCCTTGGCCAAGGCAGAATGAAATTAGAAAGGAGTTTCTAATTTGCATTATTTGAGTCATATGCGTTTAAGAGTCGAAATACATATAATTAAATAAAATAAGACTTGTGACAAAGAATTTCCATGTCTTATATTTAATTGGGACATTATATGGTGGAAGGATTGAATTATACTAAGAACCATTTACTCAAAGGTTCTTTTATGATTAATGTTGAAATCTATATTATCCGAAAAGTCGCTGATCGATAGAGAGGCTTATTCATATTGTAGAATAAATATTATTTATTTAAATAAATTAATAGTTTAATTTATTTATTTAAATAAGATTAGAATTGTTCTAATTGATTTATTCACAACCGATTTAATATGGAGAACCTAAAGGGTCACACCATAAAAGGAAGAATAATTATTTAAGAAGTTAATGGCATAATCGTAATAATAAGTTAAGTATATTAATTTAATCTATGGTGATAGAATAAATTAAATAACTTAATATCTATTATTTAATATTTTGGAAATATTAAATATAAATTAATAAGAGGAGTCTTATTATTATTATTACTATTATTATTATTATTTAATTCCTAAAGGAGATTGGGAATTAATTAATAAAAGTACTCTCAAATATCTTAATAAGATTAGAGACTAATTAATTAAAAGAGTTTAATTAATTCTTCCTAATAAGATTAGGAGGCAAATTAATTAAAAGAGTTTAATTAATTATCCCTAATAAGATTAGGGAGCTTAATTAATTAAATAATACCCTATTTTCTAATTAGATTAGAAGGGTTAACTGATATCTTTATAAGAGGAGTCTTATATCAGATATCAAGACATATGCGATTCCAATTGTTGGAGAGTACGCACCTTTTTCTATAGAGATAGAAAACTAGGATTTTTCCAAATACCCATCTTCTTGAATCTTTCTTCTTCCTTGGTGGATCACCTCTAGAGGCCAAACACTTGGGTGGCTAACATTGATCAAAGGAAGGAGCCAAACCCGGTGGATTCAAGTTGAACGCGAAAAGGATTGGAGGTGAACTTGTACCTGAAGAAGCTCGAATCTTCAAGGGTATGATTCTTGTTCTTTATCTTTTCGTTTAATTAATAATTGTGCATAAAGGATGATCCGGGTACATGGTTTGTAAAATTTTAAACTCTTATTTTTACACATTTTTGCTTATTTGTGCAATTTGATTGCGTTCATGAATATTTCAAACCTAACACGAAGAACCCGAACGAAATTATCACGAGTAAGCTAAATCATAAACTCTTGCAAAGTCTATACCTTATTTGACACCGGTTCTACCCATTCTTTTATTTCTCCTACTTGCGCTTTAAATTTGACTCCGGAGAAATTAGACTTTGATTTATATGTTGAAACTCCGTTGGGAGAAATCTTCGTTACCTCAACTATTTATAAATCTTGTTTGATTAAAATTGTCACCCTCACGTTACCTGTCGATCTTATCTCTTTGAAAATATTCGCATTTGATGTGATTTTAGGAATCTACTGGTTAACTACTCATCATGCTAAAATTGATTGTTTCGTAAGGTTGTTAGCTTTCATATTCCTAACCAACCTATTATGCGAATTCAAGCAACCAAATCATTAAAGTCAATCACTGTCATCTCAAGCCATAAAGCTATTCGTTTATTGAAAAACGGATGTCAAACTTTCTTAGCTCATATCACAAATTTAAACAAAAATACGTCAGATTTGAATGATATTTCTATTGTTAATAAATTTCTTGATGTATTCCCTGAAGAATTTCTTAGCCTACCCCAGAGCGTGAAATTGAATTTTGTATCGACCTTAAACCTGATACAAAACCCTCAAATATTGTTTTCACCTAAAACAAACGCATTATGCGCCAAAGACGTTGGCTCGAGCTGTTGAAAGATTACGTACGACCATACCATTTAATACCATCCTGAAAAAGCGAACGTAGTAGCTGACACGTTGAGTAGAATATCATATACGGGAACGAGTGCGATATTGTCAACGCAGATGCCCATTTTGTATCTTGCAAATGATGGAGATAGAGTTAAAGACTCTAGGGACCCACGTGATGATATAAAATATACGAGTAGAACCGACTTTAATCGATAAAGTTAAATCTGCTCAAGCTACAGACTCAGAGTTAATGAATGTGAAGAAGAAGGTTCAAGAGGGCGTTATTCTAGAAGCAAGAATCGACGAAGAGAGGAGATCTCAACCCTCGATTTTATTGGCCTATTTGAAATCCTCAATTAAGTAGGAACTGTGCCCTATAGACTTTCTTTACCATCAAGTATGTCGTGTATTCATAACGTTTTTTTTACATTTCTATGTTATGTAAATATGTGGAAGACCCGAACCACATTATTGAGTTAGAACCGAACGAAATAGCGGAAGATTTAACGTATGAAGAGGTTCCTGTTAAAATCTTGGATAAGAAGGAACATATTCTACGCTCCAAGGTTATACCTCAAGTCAAAGTTTTGTGGAGAAACCACGATGTTGAGGAAATGACCTGGGAGTTAGAATCTAAAATGAAGTTAAGGTATCCTCACCTCTTCGACATACCAGGTACGTACCCTAATTTTGAGGGCGAAATTTCATAAGGAGGGGAGATTGTAAGACCACGAATTTTATGAAATGAATGTATTTAATTTTATTATAATTATTATTTCATTTAGTAAATGGTTAAATTTATAAAAAGATTAAAGTTAAGGGTGATATGTGAAAATTTTGCAAAGTAAAGCAAGTTGTTATAAAATATTCATTTGGTCGGGGAATATTCTTTTTGTCGGGGAATATTCGTACGATGACACAATTATTGGTGGACCCCACAATGTAAATATTGTTGTGAAAGTTAGAAACGCGACCAAATTATCTTTTTATAAAAATAATGGCGAAGGTTTTACCGTTAACTGTTGAAATACCCGGTGATAAAAGTACAGTAATACGCGTTGTTGCATAGTAGCACACGGTATTGATTATTGATGCTTACGTAAGAAGTCACTCAGTTATACTCAATTATTGCTACAGTAATTGCTGCATAGTACTTCACGTTATTGATTAAATTATTATCACAGTATCATCTGCACAATAGTTTATATTATTAAATTAATAATTGAGATGATAAAGTTATTCATATTATTATTTGTATTATTGCCGAGGAAAGGGGTTTGGTCACCTAATTGCGCGCCAATAAGGAGAAGTCCTTATCGGAAAGCCCCCTCTTTCTTGGGAATGATCTGGTTGTCAATATTGTGAGTTATAATATTAATGATGAATAATTGTTGTAAGATTAAGAAAATGTGTTGGTTGAAGTTAAAATGATTTGTAGTAAATATTTATTCAATCTTTGATATAAATAAAAGTCTGTTATGAGACGTTTGTTATAAATTTGGTTTATTATATGGGGCCCATATGTCATCATCTAAGAGTCACTTTCTCCAATAGTACTTGCCCTTACCAGACGTTAAAGCACTTGTCGTTTTGTATTACAGGCGTCAAACCACTTGTCGTTTCACATTACAGGCGTCAAACCAATTATCGTTTCACATTACATGCATCGAACCACTTGTCGTTTCACATTACAGGCGTCAAACCACTTGTTTCATATTACAAAGCGCCAAAACCACTTTTCTTTTTACATCACCAGTCGTCAAGCCACTTGCCTCTTCCCATTGTAAGGGCTAAGCTAGAAATCTTTTATAAATATAAGTTTATTTCTTCTTTCATTCTCACCAATTCACTACGACTCACAAGAGAATTCTATAGAGAGAGAATCAAAGAGAAAAAAGAAGAAGAGTCTTCTGTTACTACACTATTGTAGTATCCAATCTCCTACTAAGGTAAGGGGTATTATTTCTTTCGTATTCATGAAGAGAGTTATTTCTTATATTCCATTCTTTATTATTCTATTGAATAACTCCGCTCACGCTGACCATCGCATGCATGGTGAAATCCTTTTGTTATTCCATTCTTTATTATTCGTTGGAATAACCTTGTCTACACGGGACTACCGCATGCTCGTGAATAACCCTTCGTATTCATTTGTTATTAAATTATGGAAATGATCTGTCTACGCGGACTACCACATGACAGCTTGAAAATCCATTTGCGTTCAGATATTGTTCATTTCAGATTCCTAAATTTAAACTTACTATGGTAAGTATTGCTTCTATAATTCTCGAAATTAGTAGAATATCCTCGATATTTGCGCTTCATCGAGATCTTTTCATGAAAATATTATTTTGAGCATTCTTGATAAGTTTTAACTTTTTCATGCCGGAGTACTATTTACGGGGTACTATTCCTGAAGTACTATTCACGCGGTATTATTCACTCGGGTACTATTCACCCGGGATACTATTCATGACAAAAATTGATTTCTTTTCATTCAAATCATTTTTGATACAATATTATTCTTGAATTTTACTCCACAAAGCAATATGATGTTGATAATTTGGACATTATGAAATTCTGGATAAATTGAATTATAAATCTTTAAAACTTATCATTTGCTTTCTTTTAATTGAATTCTTATATCATTGTCATCATCCTCATGCTTATATTATGATGAAAGTCATCTTTGGCTTACGTGCATAGATGGACTGTTGATTGGTATGATTAGAACCAGAAACCATTCAGTATAATCATGACCTGTAATGTTACAAATGATGTGGTAAAAGTCCTTATTGGCCCATAGTGCATTGATAGACAGTTGTTGAGATGAACATGACCATTGGTGATAATAATGAATATCCTTGGCCCGTAGTGCATGGATAATTCAGTGAAGTGGATTATTTATTACGCTGAGTCATAGCGATAAAATTGGTGATAACTTTAAATCATAGAAGATAGTAGATATCATGCTCTACTTGACTCTTCTAATGGATTGCTTATTCAGCCGCAGTTAAACTTGATGTCTATTGTATATTATCAGTTTAACACTATCGAAGGCTAACAATAATTTATTCTGCATTATCTTAGTCATAATATTTCTTCTTCGGGCTAGTTGAGCTCACCCTTGCTTTCATTGTTCTCTTTAGGAAATGAGAATATAAATTTGGGACTAGTCGGGAAACCGGAGTGACTGTGGTCCGGATGTTTGGATTAGTAGTCCTCATTATTCTGTGAAATAGTGTGATAATAAATGTATTGATGACTTATTTTGAGTTTGAATACTATCTAGAAGACAATATTTGTATTAAAACTCACAGCTCATGCTGTATATTTAAGTTTTATTTGTATTCTGTACTATGTATTTGGCGACTCAGAATGGGTGATGTATACCTATTTTGGGGGCGTCACAGGACAGATGCAGAATCATGTCTGCAAAGCATTCAAGAAGGGTTCAGGGATTGCTAAGTGCCAGACGAAGTCTACCAAAAGCTCAAAGACTTAGCAAATCCAGATGGTGATGGTGCATAGCTGACATAAGATGAAGATGAGAAGAAAAGAGTAAAGATTAGCTGCACCAAAGAAGATGTAGTCCAGACTCCAAGCAGAATGCCAAGAGGACTATGCCAAGCTGCTAAGTACACAAGATGTTCAAGCTTAAAGACATCTTAGCAGCTGAACACCAACAACAATAACAACAACTACAACAAGAAGAAACCAGGGCCTGAGGGGTCCTTGTCCGGAGGGACTGAACAAAGTTCCAAGCCTGCTGGGCTTGAAGAGTTCCTAGGGAACTAGAGGAGTTCCAAGGCTGCTGGCCTTGAAGAGTTCTTAGTGAACTGAAGTTCCAAGGATACTGGCCTTGAAGGAATCTTAGTGATTCAGGGTGTTGCCCTTCCTGAGTGGAAATCCTGCTAGTTGAAAGTAGAAGAGTGGATTACGAGCTTGAGTCTCTAAACCACTTAAAATCCCTTGTGTCATTTATATTATGTCATTTACATTATGTTCCTAACTGCTATAACTACTATGAATGTATTAACTACTTACCACTTAACTAACTCTAAGAACAATGTATGTATGATTATGAATATATCAATTAAGGGGATCTTTTACTTATTCCGCTTTGCTTGAAAAGATTCTTATGTTTGTCATATGCTAATTCATTAGCAAAACAAAATAAAAGGGAAAAGTATTTGAAAATAAAAAGGATCTATTCAACCCCCCCCTTCTAGATCTATTGTGTGCCTACTGGGAACTAATAATTAGTATCAGAGCTGGTTTTCTTGCTATATTCAAAAGCTAATCGCTTTGAGTCTGATCCTAGGCACAAACATTGTTCTAAACTTATTTTAGTTTTAAGTCACTTGTAAATGCAGATGAGTTCACAAGTTGGAAATATTATGTACAGGTAAATGTGTATATACACCTGAAGCTGCTTAGATTGGTCCATGTTCTTAAATGCTATAGTAGCAAGACCAATCTGTGTCCACAATCAATCGTGTAGTCTGAATAGCAGATATGGGAGCTAAAGAGGCATCAACAGAAAATAGTCAAGCATCCACCTGACTAAAAGATGAAAAGGCCACATGTTCTAAGAAGTACTCATTCAGAGAAGAAAGAAGAATCTCTCAAATCTATATTTGGCCAACCAACAGCTAGATGTGAACCTTGAGGACTCAAGGTTGTCAAAGAACTAAAGATGTCAAGATTCTCTGAGCCTGCATCTTCAAGACTATGACTGATTGATCAAAGGACCACTAGAGCAACAAGCTGTCAGAAGTAAGGGAAAACGTATGCACATCAATGCCTAACCTTAGTATATCAAGATAAATAACTGTCAAGAAATTGACAATGTAAAGGTACGGTTCCTCATCAGTATAAATGTGTACATCATATTGCATCACCTTATGCATTATAACTGCATTCTATCAAGAGGCCATACTCTACCTAAAAAGGAGAAGAGAAAAAGTACACTGAAGTTGGAAACTCAAATGCTAACAAACTTTCTCTCCATCCAAGTATTAGGTTGAAGATAACATCTTGAAAGAAGTTTTAAATATGTCATAAGCATACCAAGGTTTAATTAATGTTAAGTGGAGAAATATTTGTTTGATGGGTTAGTATGTATGTGCACAAACCTATGTTCTAAGTTTTGATAACACATGAGTATGATCGCCTTATAAGAGTATCTTGAAGATTCGTAAAAATTGATCACCTCCATGAATCAACCAGATATAAATAAGTGTTAGAGTTAATTCTCACTCGTGAACATTTAAACTCGTGAACATAACCAAGCAAATGATGAAACCATCAAAGAAAAAGTGTGTCTTATTAAATTGGTTAATCTTACACACACTCATCATCATGCATCCTAAAATGTCATATCTAAATTGGATACATGTATGAATATGATTGTTGGTGATCAATATGATGAAATTTCAAATATATGAGGAATGAGGATTTTGAAAATCGACTTAAAGGACCCATTTAACCATGGGTACCAAAAATAGAAATTTAACTAACCTGCAGGTACTTGGTCTATCTGACCACACAAAGGAAAGCTGAAGCAAAAGACTCCAGTCAAGAAGATTCAACCAGTAGAAGGCTTAAGACAGTTCAGAAATGATTCTGATAAACTTCCTATTTGTCAAAGCCTGTCCTTGAAGATTTGCTAAGCTAACATAAATGAAGATCACATGGCTGTTGATCTCTATATGGAAGTAGACCATTCAACCTAGAATGAAAAAGGTCTTATATGCTCAATCATGCGAAGCATATCACATGAGAAGAATCCTCAAGGAAGTTCACATCAGAGGATCATCAAGCATTAATCACGAGGAACTCATTACGGAAGCAGAACTCCACAAGTACAAACTGACAAGGAAGACTACGTTCAGAAGTCACAAATGATCGTAAAGTGATTAGTCCTAAAGATATCCACGTCTATGATATAAAGAGAGTTAATTGATGGTGATGATTCCAGTCAGAAGAAGATATGCAAGGCTTCCCTCTAATGCACATGAAGAAGAAGAAATCACACCTCACTGAGAAGATAATATCAACTATGGGGGAGAAGTGATCTGCTAAAAAAAATAGCAGCGCTAAAGATAGTAGAGATATACCATGAAGCAATGTACCAGTAATAGAGTCCCAAAACTTTGTGGCTGATGAATCAAATGAAGATCCATAGTCAGTAGGAACATCTCAAAATGTACTACTGATAACCAGTTAACCACACAACTCAAAATCGTGGAGAGCCTACGATCAAACATCTAATCGTAGTGTAAGAGTAGAAGAAAACCATGATTACAACCAATGCAAATGTCTAAAGGTGGTAGAGGATCTCCCCAGCAGAAAAGGTCAAATGAGATAGCAGTGAAAAACACTTCTAAAAGTTTTTCATCTTGAAAGCGCCTCAGGGACAAACCTGACCCCTGTTCACTCTAAGAGGTTGGCCCTTCCTGAGCTACCTTAACCCAGAAGGAATGCTTAGTAAAGGTCATCTTAAGGACCAAGACAATCAACGATCGTAGAGTAAAGATTGAAGAGAACTCAACGATCGTGGAGCAACCTCAGCGATCGTAGAAGCAGACTCGATGATCGCAGTCTTACTAGAGGATACACTAGCTCATAAGGAGCTTGGAAGAATTGGATACTTGCTCAACTACTCAGATCGTGTGGAGATAAATGCGAACATAGTTTGGAAAGACATCATGCAAACACACCTCAGAACTTAAGTGCCCAAACTAGCTTAGGGTACTTCAATGATCAAGCTATACAGTTTCAAGATGAGGATTAGTGTCAAAACCATCCATTGCAGCACATCTCAAAAGAAGATCGTTGAGTCAACAAAGGAAAATGTATAGTCCATAGCTACCTCACCAGGATACTCTACGAACCAAAAAGGTCAACGGTCAATCCACATCAATATTGCTTATTCTCTTAAAAGGAATATACACCGAAAAGGTTATATGGAGTTATAGCTCATTACTGGGCATCGTACAACCAATGGATAGTTGACACATCACAGCGTATGTAGAGTCAGAAAGGACTGCCATAAAGACAAATTCAAAATCGCAACATGCTTATCAAAATTATCAAACCTCTCTCCTCCCGCCAAAACCCTAGAATCCCTTTCTAAGCCAAAATCCGATTAACCCTCCGAGCATTGCCTAAATCACACTCATCGATCTCTTAAAAGACTCTCTAAATCAAATACCCATATTCTTTGTAGACTTTTCAAATGGCGATCGCAAGTAATCACCGGCATTCATTTAGGAACCAAGTCGTTTGAGAAATCCAAAAGAAGTTCGTAGACATTCTTAAACTTGTAAAGATAGTTGAACTCTCAAAATGTCTTGAGGCAATCACTTGAGTATATCTTGAATCGGTTAAGGAGTTTTACTCAAACGCATCTATAAATTCCTAACCCTTTCTACCAAGGTCAAAGGTCACTCTCTAAAGTCGAAAAACATCCGATATCAATCAATGTTTAGGCTTTCCGACCGAGGACTTAAAAGCCTTGATGAGATCGACCTTCAACAAGTGAAGAAAATTATGGGTACTAACGAAACCCTTGCACAAGGACATGAAGAAAAGGAGTTTCGGAAGAATTCAATTCCTTCACGAGATAGTGGGCACATGTATACTATATGCAAGAACACCGCATACGTGACAATCGCGCTTGATCAACAACCGAAGATTATGTCTGCAATAGTTCTGAAGAAGCAAATAGACTTTGGAGCTATCTTGTTCGATCAAATCTCCAAATGGGTGGAAAAGGCTGAGACGAAGAAGTCTACAGATAAATCCCTTACAAAGGTTTTTCATGGAAGACTATTGAGCATTGTGCTAAAGAAGAAACTAGGAGGTAAGATCAAGGATGATGAAGGAGAGCCTCTGAATGTTCATAAAGTAATGTCTCCACAACTATTTGTGAACTGGAAGAAAACAAGAGGTTAACAACAACTGGGAGAAGCAGAAAGAACTCTGAGAAGAAGAGGAAGGAAAAAGAGGAGAAAAGCTCTGAATCTGGTGAATCTGTGCCAATAGCAATCACACCAGCAAGGAAGAAATCCAAAGGTGTGAAGAAAACTGAGTCCTTACCAAGAAGTCCCTCCACAGAAGACAAGGATGAAGATGAAAAGGTCTCAACTCTAGAGACCACAAAGAGGAGAAGTAACAGATTACTTCAAGGGCCATCCAGAAAGAAAGCTAAAGTGGTAAACAAGTAAGCCCCATATTCCCGAGAAAGTTCCTCTGACAAAGAAGAGAATGTAGAGTCAGAAAAAGATAAGGGAACTGATAAACTCAAAACTGGGTCCCCAAAGAACAAATCCAGAAATGAAGGTGAAGCTGGATCAATGAAAGAAAATGCAGACTTTGATAACGAAGAAGAATGTATAAGCCCTACTACTAACTCTCGTGAGCATCCACTTTGATGATGAATAAAGGTTGCAAGTTGATACATCATCATCTCCTACCGCAAATGCTCCAACAAGCTCCAAAGATGCTGAGTCAAAAAAAGAAGGACCTGCCCATTCTGATGATAAATATCAAGGAAGCTTATTTGATGGTTTAGAGGCTTCACATTCTGAGGAAGAAGAATTTTCTGTCTCTCCTATGGTTGAACCTCCAAGGAGAGGAAAGAGCAATAGAATGCTGGCGTCAGACTGATGGCAAGATCTATCGCAAGAAAGGAAGATGAACACTCTACCGCGATCATTGAAGTCAGTGATGATGAGCCTGACTCTGAGGGAGAAGATGATGAAGAAGGCACTAATCATGAAAACCAGCATGAAGAAATCTCTGATGAATCAGATGAAAGAAGTCAGCATGACTCAAGCTCAGAAGGTGAAGAAATGGAAAAAGATTCTAGTTCTGCAAATCAAGAGTTAGAGGAACCAACTGACTATCCGGACCTCTCTCCAAAGAAATTTGCAGAAGAATAGTGGTGGAAGTCTTTGATGAACCACCAGTTGCACCACCAGCAAGATAGATAAGCCATGAAAATGAACAACTCAGAGTTCTAAGAATGACAACAGACGAGGTGCTTAACAACTGGAAAAATATGGAGTTAGATTGCACAACAATACTGTATAATTCTGAAGATCTTTTGATGAGATGGTTCTTCCTGTGGATGCCTTGGTTAAAAGCACATACTGATAAAGATGAGAGCTACTTCAGCTAGTGCTACTCTTAGTTTCCAAATCTGGAGCTGGTGTCACAGAACTTCCCAAGGGTAAAGAAGTTTGCAACCATGATGATCAAAGACCAGCCTCACTACAAAGTCTACCGACATGCTGGCAATCACTACATTCCCTATGATCATAGAGTGGGTTCTGATGGCAAAAGGATTATGGCCAAGGAGATGATCGTAGAGTCTGATCACTCTAACAATGATGTTGATCGTGTCCAAAGTGAGAAGCCTCCCTCGGCCCAAGCACTATTACCCGACATTCCTTCATCCTCCAATAGCGATTGGTACTCAACGATTGTTCAAATTCTCAACGCTTTCAAAAATCTGTCCAAAGATGAAAATTGTAGAGTCCAATCTGGAGTTCAACAAGAGGATGCCCAACCAGATGACCAAATTCCCATGGAAAAGAAGTTATTGAAGAATTTTGATGAGCTGGTTAAGAAGATATATCAAATCAATGAAGAGTCAAAGATGTTGAAAGCAGCAAGAGATAATTCAGCTCAAGACAAACTTCAAGCCACTATGGGTCGATTATATCTCAGAATCAAAGAGAGAGATCAAATTTATCTGAAGGCCATACATGATCAGAAGGCAGGAGCTCTACGAGCACAGAAGGCCAATGAAGAGCAAATTCAAGTCCTCTTTGATAAAATTGACAACCTGAATTAATCTTTCTCCATGCAACTTGAGCTGAGCCAATACGAACTCAAGATTGAAGTTGGTAACTCCTCTTATCTGATGGAGCAACTTATGTCCAACATGGAACATCTCTCACAAGTGATTAATGACAAAAAGGGGGAGAAAAAGAGGCATGGAAAAAGGCAATCAAGGAGGAGTAAGGCGAAAAGAAGGAGAAGAAGAAGACAACAGCAACAGAAGCAGAAGAAGAGTCATCATCTGAGGGGGAGCCAAAGGATGATGATCCCATGAATGCAAAGTTTAGAGGGAGCCAAAAAATGAAAAAGAAATGAAGTCAACATCCCAGGGGGAGCAGGAGCAAGAAAATCAAGCAGATGAGTAGCTGATTAACAAGACATCCTGGAAACACAGATGGAGCCAAAGAGGTACATCTCTAAACATTAGGTATGTTCTGGATCCAAGATGTAAAAGTGTCATAGCTTATAAAATTCCATATCATTATAAAATGACATTCATTATTATCTGTTTTTAGAAATACAGCTGCTCACTGTATATTAGATTCATTCATATCATGCATATGCACTTATTGTTTTTGTCATAATCAAATAGGGGAGATTGTTAGGAATACGTATGTGAATGATATTCCTCTTTATATATAATTTGATTATGATATATATATAAATATATATATGAATGGATATGCAAGTATGCTTGCATTAAGAAAAGCTGTAAAGTCCTTTGATAGATAATTGGAACATATGTACAAGGACTTAGAATGAATTGATCAAATATGTTAGGTTGATCCTGCAAAAAGCAAAACATCTTTGTAAAGTCCTTAAAAAGAAATGATATACAAGGACTATAAATATAGAAAGATCAAGCTTGTTAGGTTGATCTTATAATGTAATAGATAGGCTTGTCTGATCGTCGAGCACTGCACCAGAAATTGTAGTCTGCCAAGAGAGTCAAGGAAAACTCGAGAGCTATCAAGGCAGAATCGTAGTCTGCAAGATAGTAGATCTCAGAGTTCGTAGAATGCCAGGAGAGACGAGGAAGGATCATAGTGTGTCGAGGAGAACTTCCTCGGAGCCGTAGTCTACTGAGGAAGTCATGTTCAGAATCGTAGAGACAGCCTGTCTAAGAGCCGACCGAGAATCTGCCAAAGCCAAGTCAAGAATCGTACACTACACTCTGAGTCTTAGAGTCTACTTATGTCAAAGCTAAGTCAAGAATCGTAGACTACACTCAGAGTCATAGAGTCTACTGATCGTATCAGAGGCAGAGATCATAGTCGAGTAAGATCAGATAAAGACAACAAGCAGAACGACAAAAATTATAGAGTGTCAAGATCTGATCTCAAAGTCGTAGTGTCTGCACAGCCAAAGCTGAATCGCAGAGTGTAGAACTGAGACTTTAAGGGATGTGCTCACAATGCCAAGACAGAATCATAGAGCAAACACGATTCTCAATAATTGAGCACTCCTAGAATATCCAAAGGAATGAAGCCTCCGTTGGTACAACAAAGATACATTACACCTAAAGGAAACCAGAGAGCACTCAACGAATCGACATAAGCTACCGTAAGATCTAAGCACCAACTTAATCAACATCCAGATTGGGTTGTGAAGCCATTCAAGATGAAGTCTTCCACAAGTTGATCAGAAGAAGACTTCAGTAACTGACTAAGGAAAGTCAGCAAGTATAGTAGCTGTCAAGAAGATAGAAGACGACGATCTTGAAAGCAATCAGGATCCTAGTGTTTGCCAAATAAAGAAGGAACTAATGGAGTGTACACAAAGATACTGGTCAGCTTCTGAAGAATAACGCTAAAGTGATTAAGCATTGGGTCAGTCCATTGATGATAAGTGAACGGGAGATCACAAGAAGAAAGTGATTTGGACACGCCACAAATCTGAAGTGTCTTGCTATTCAGAAGGGGCCAGAATTAAGAGTCAAGCCATCAAGATGTGTGAGAGCAATCAAGCAAATGTAAGTGTTGAAGCAATCGTCATAAGAAAAAGAAGAGATGTTCTATATTAAAGATCCAATCAACACTCTTCAAGATCGTAGTGTCTTTTACATTATGTCATTTACATTATCTTCCTAACTGCTATGTCATTTACATTATCTTCCTAACTGCTATAACTGCTATGAATGTATTAACTGCTTACCACTTAACTAACTCTAAGAACAATGTATGTATGATTATGAATATATATCAATGAAGGGGATCTTTTACTTATTCTGTTGTGCTTAAAAAGATTCTTATATTTTTCATATGCTAATTTGTTAGCAATACAAAATAAAAGGGAAAAGTATTTGAAAATAAAAAGGATCTATTCAACCCCCCTTCTAGATCTATTGTGTGCCTACTGGGAACTAACACATTTAATAATTGCCATAGTAGTTGTTGCATAGTATCTCATATTATTGATTCAATTATTGTCACAATATCATCTACACAATATTTTATATTATTAAATCAATCATTGAGACGACACATTTATTCATATTATTATTTTCGTTATTGACAATGTTTAGAAAGTTCTATCAAGGAAAAGGGTTAGGTTATTTAATTACGCGCTAATAAGGAGAAGTCCTTATCGGAAAGCCCCCTCTTTCCTTGGAATGATCTGGTTGTCAATATTGTGAGTTATAATATTAATGATGAATAATTATTGAAAGATTAAAAATGTGTTTATTGAAGATTAGTGATTTGCGATATATATTTATTTAATTTTTGATATAAATAGAGGGGTTTGTCATGAAGTATTTATTGTAAGTTTGACTTATTACATGAACTCCCACTTACTCATTTTTCAAAATCATCGGTAGAAAGTTATCTCACTTTTGTTTTATTATTATTATAATAGTAATAAAATAGAAAACTTTTTATATAAAACAGAATACTTTTTATATTATATATAAAGTTATTCGTTTTATTAGATTATAAATAAAATAGATTATATTTTATATAAAGTTTTCATTTTATTAGAATATTTTATCGCATGATAATAAATAGTAAAATTAGATTTTTTGTTTAATTCGCTACCGTGAATTTCTCTTCTTCACTTCACCGTGATTATATTCAAATAGTGCTATGCCATTCTCCTATAAATAGGATGCTTAGTTAAGAAATAAAATCACACCGTAATCGTAGAGAATTTCTTCTTCTATAATATTGTGCGTATTTCTTTCTAGTATAAGAATACTTTGAGTGTTGCTAATAGTGAAATTTTTCCTTAAGAATATCTTCGCTATACTAGTCAGATTTAGTCTTCTACTAAGGTAAAGGATATTATTTTTTTGTAAGGGATATTATTTTTCGTATTCATAATGGATATTATTTTTCGTACTCATAAGGGATATTATTTTTCGTATTCGTAAGGGATATTATTTTCATTCAATAGTCGTAAGAAATATTATTTTCTTCCATACTCTATAGTATGTAAGTAATATTATTTCGTTTCATATAACTGAATCTACACTTACTTTGATAAGTAGTGCTTCTATAATCCCTGAAATTAGTAGAATATCCTTGAGTTTTGCGCTTCATCTAGTATCATTTCATTAGAATATTGGTCTGAACTTTCTTATTAAATTTAAATATTTTCATTCTGAATACTATTCATGGAGTACTATTCACTCGGGTACTATTTATTTGGGTACTATTCACGGGTACAATTCACGACAAAAAATTAGTTTCTTTTCTCATCCAAATTATTTTTGATACATGAATATCATTCTTGAATTCTACTCCACAATTCATGTTAACAATTTGGACATTCTTGAACTATGGATGAATTGAATTATAAATTTCTAATATTTATCCTTTATCTCACTTGATTGATTCATTGTATCATTGTTATCATCCTCATGCTTATAATGTGGTGAAAGTCATCTTTGACCCGTAGTGCATAGATGGACTGTTGATTGGTATGATTATGACCAAGAATTATACCGGTATAATCATGACTTGTAATGTTACATACAAATGTTGTGGTGAAAGTCTTCTTTGGCCCGTAGTGCATAGATGGACAGTTGTTTGGCATGATCATGACCACTGATGATACAAACGAATATCCTTGGCCCGTAGTGCATGGATAATTTGTTGATTTGAATCATTTATTAATTGTTGTTACAGGGATAAAATATTGATGATGAATTTTAAATCATAGAAGATAGTAGACTTTACGCTCTACTTAAATATTCTAATGGCTTGCTTATTCCGCAGCAGTAGTTGATCTAAAACTTGTTGTCAATTGTATTCTATCAGATTTTCCCTGTTGAGGACTAAGGATAATTTGTTCTACATTATCTTAGTCCTAATATTCTTTACTAGGCTAGTTAAGCTCACCCTTTTCTTTCATTGTTCTCTTTAGGAAATGAAAATATAGCTGGGACTAGTCGGGGAATGGAGTGATGGTCCAAGATGGTTGCTATAGTAGTCCTCACTATGCTATAAAATAGTGTGATAATAATTGTAATGGGGACTTTATTTGAGTTTGGATATTGTCTATGAGACAATATTTGTATTAAAATTCACAGCTTATGTTTTATCATGTTTTTTACGACTACGCTTAATAATTGTATAAATGAAGTTTGTATTTAAATTTTGTACCATGTATTTGGCGACTCAGAATGGGTTGTATGGACCTATTTTGCTGGCGTCACAGTTGGTATCAGAGCTTAGGGATATAATCTCTGGTGGAGATCTGAGGTTAGAACTAGGAGGGGAGAGACGAGTAAATCCCTTGCTAGTGTGTCCTTGTTAGGTAAAATCTAATTACGCACGACACACAAGTATACACGGTCAACAAGTAATATAATAGTAAGTAAAGTATTATTCCCACGAGAGACAATTAAGTAAGAATTTAACCTCACAATTATCAATTTCCTATTAATCCTAATTTTATTAAACTATTCAAATCAATGATTAAAATTATAAAAACTAAATTATTAATAAATATAAGATCACAAACCAATCACAAATATTAAAAACTGAAATTTCAAACAATTATTGGAGAATTATGCTTACGATTTCACCCTAAGCTTCACTCTGATTTTTACACTTTTATTCCAGTTTAATTCACTATTCCAGCTTTATTAATCAAGAACACGAATGTAGCATTAGCCACCTCTCGATGCACTAATACCGTATTAACTTAAATCCACATTTTAGATAGAAACAAGTTAAGCACCTTAATCAACAAACTCACTATATCTCTATGTGAATTATAATTAAAGAAGGTTTAAGATTAAGTTCTCTATCAGATTACATGTGATGCCAAACATATATCTACCTTAACATTCATCAAGATTCTATTCATTCACAAAATTCAAGAACACATGCTATATTAACTAAGTCTAGATTCGTACTTCCTCTCTCGAATTCATACAAATTCACAAAGAATTGTTGATCAGGCAATTCATAAATTCAAGCTCAAATTAATATAGATAAACTGGATAATAGCTTATTAACTGGAAATCAAAGTTACAAAATCATCGTTTCACTTAAGGTTCCATCATAAGCCTAAAAAGTAAATTAGTTCATAATAAATGAATTAAATACTGAATAAATATAAGAAAACATCATCCCAATTTCACAAATTGAAATTAAAGGAGAATAGTAATACACCACCCTTCTCGTCCTTCAATTCTGCAATCTTTGTGAAAATCTTCCCTTCTTCGTTCCTCTATGTTCTTGTTCTTCAAAAATCTCATTCCCAAAAAAGTGTATCTTAGTTGTAATGATGCTTTTTTTTCCTTTCACACATAGCATAAATTTGCCTCACTTCAGCTCCACACCATCAATCATAATCCAACTCAAAATCATTACCAAGAAAATCTAAAAGAAGTCCAAATCCTTTTCAAAACCAATAAGTCATTAGTCAAAGACTCCTAGAGCATGAAATAACAACCATAACACAATCCTATTATAATCATATTACATAGCTCCCAACATTGCTCATCATCCAGCACATACTAATCTTGACCAGCTCAAATCCCGTAACAGCGCGCCCCGCGCTATGATGTACTCTCCGACAGCGTGGCCCACGCTACCCAATCAGTAAGAAGCCATGCACTGCACTAGCGCGCCCCGGGCCTCTTTACTCAGCACCACAACGCGCCCTGAGCTAGGAAGTCAAAATGTCCATAATTGCTTGAAAAAAATCCTTCCAATGCTAGCATCTTGATAAGTTTATTGATTATCCTGCAACAAGCGCATAACCTATCAAAAGTAACATGAAAGTAACCAAAAACTAACAATATAACAAGCTAAACGAATATAAATCATAGGTTAAAAACCTTCTCACACTACTAGAAAAATAAGAATACATGACGAAATTTTGTGACAGTTTTTAAAAACAATCACAAAAGATAGTAATTTATGATGGACTTTCTAAGCAATCACAAAATAATAGTATATATGATGGCTCTTAGTGATGACTAATCTTGTCATCAATGTATTTTAATTGTCATAGCCATGTCAATCACACCAATTTTTTCACGCAAAAAAAAATTCTTTTTGTGATGCACTAAGTCATCACTTATAGATATACCCTTTTCGTGATTGCATTTAAGCTATCACTAATATTTTAATGTAAGAAATAATCAAAGCAATATTTTATGACGGCCGTGATAATCATTAAAAAAGATAGATTTTTGTGACGACTTTTATTTGCAATTACAAAAACAAGGTATTTTGTGATGGAATTTTTAAGTCATCACAAAACAATAAAATATATGATGGCTCTTAGTGATGACTAATTTTACCATCATTATAGAGTATTTGTGACTTCCATTACAATCACCAAATCTTATGTGGAAGTAATTTTGTTTAGTAAGTCAACTCATATATGTTTCCTTTTATATTTGTTTAAAAATTATAATCATGATCTGGACTTTGGTGTAGTGGTAATACTCGTTATTTAGTCTGCAAATGGGAGAGGGTTCGAATCCTACAAGTATTATTTGATACAATTAATTTAGATATAATTAATACAGTGAAATAAATTATACGTAAATAGAGATTCACGTTCTTACATTTGATCCCTAAAGTCTTGTTTTTTTTGTGTTGACTTTGACAATCACAATAGATTATGTGTTAATGTGATTGTATTAATCATCACAAAAGCACTAAGACTTTGCGTGATTGCCAAAACCATCACGTAAAACCTTTCATGATGGGCATAGACAAGACGGCCATTGTGATGCTTAAAGCCATCACGTAATGACCGTTCATCTTTGCACTACAAGCCAAAGATATTCATCAGTTGGTCATATTCATCTAAACACCTGTTCATCTTTGCACTACGGGCCAAAGATATTCATCAGAAATCATTCATCTTTGCACTACAGGCCAAAGATATTCAATAATATCATCATTTAAGACTGAGGATGATGAAAAATATTTTTACATAAACGAATCCAGTGAAACAAAATGACAAGGATTAAGGATTAAGGATTCGTACTTTGTTTTATCCATGTCCAAAAATACCTAAAAATAATCATAGTGGTGTAAAATTCAAGAATGATCAAAACATGGATACAATCAAAGCTAGTATCCACAATAGATATTTTAGACGAAAAGGGAAAATTTTCATTTTCTATGAATAGTGCCAGTATTCGTAAATAGTGTCAGATATCGTGAATAAAGGCCGATATCGTGAATAGTAACTCAAACCAAAAAGTTCCAAATTTGATAAAAGCCTCGGATCAATATTTCAAAGATAATGATATTGAAGAAATAATATCATTACGGAAAAAAATATCCATTACCTCGAAAGATCGGTATTTCTAAATTTGAAACACCAATATATAGGCTATGACTTGAACTTGCAAATCAGATAGCAATACTCAAAGTATACTCAAAATACTCACAAGAATACGCCGATAATATAGAGAGAGAAAACTTGATTTCGATGTGATTTTCAATTCTAACCTAAGCACCATATTTATAGAAAATGCTTGTAAACACCAAAGTAGAAAATTTAATAAATTAATATATATATATATATATATATATATATCAAATTCATACATCTACTTTAGAATTCAGCTCCTAGCATTTTCCACATGCCACCTTCTAGAAAAGTAAGAAAAAAACATTTTTTCATAAAATAAATAATTAAAACTTCCAAAAATCAATTATTTCGGAGCTTCGGAACTTCAATAATTCATAATAAATAGCCCTTTTACCAGAAAATTTGAATCTCGCTCATTTTTATAGGAAATTCAATTCTCTACAACTTTGCAGAAGAAAGTTTTTCCAAATTCCAAATGTAAATTGACCAAATCCACAAACCAAGCGATTTTACGTGCTATAATCAAATTTCGATCGATAAATGGGGTCCAATTTACATGTTTAACATGTTTTAAACATTTATTGCAACAAAAATACTCTTCCTCCTCGTATACTCATATATCCCACATTCGTTGTAAAAATATCACCATTATTATATTATTAAAATATAATAATATATTTAAATGAATTATTTTATCGTAAAAGATAAAATTTTAATTTTTAACAATTGTCACATTAAAATTTTCTCCATCTATATCCACATAAAATCAATATTTTTCTCATCATATGAATCAATAATTAATTATTCACAAATAATATTACATAATCACAATATTGATAACCAAGCGGCCCCAGGAAAAGGGGGCTTTCGAATAAGAATTTCTCTCTTCTTTGGTAAGCGCAATTAGGTGACCAAACCTCTCCTTAGATGAACTTTCTAGACATTGCCAATAATGTTATCTAATAATATTATTCAGATAATATGAATTATTGGTTTGATAATGAAAAATAATGTGTAATGACAATTATTGAAATAACAACAATATAAAATATCAAAGACATCAATTATTAAATCAATAAAATATCAATAAGAATTATCAGAACCATTATTGAGTAGTGCCTTCTTACGTAAGAATCAATAATTGGTGCAATACCGCAAAGCTACTTGTGTTTTAACCAATTTAGTATTTTAACAAGATATAATTGGTAATAACTACGCCGTTATTTTTAAACAACTTATATTTGTCGTTTTCTTCATCCAATCGCTTTTCGTTATGGGGCCCACAAAAGATCAATTTGTTATTTAATATTCCCCAACAATACGAATATTCCACGACCAAACGAATATTCCCTGACAATAATGAATATTTTATAACCACTTGCTTATTCGAAATATTTGCGTATTTTACCCATAACTATCCACATACCTTGGAAGGCTTTGAACAGTTTGACCTTATATGTCCCTCCTCTCCGCATCTGTAGCATCTAACTGGCGATCGTTCTCTTCCCTAGAATTTGTTCTTTGGTCTTGCGATCTTTGCCGACGCGTCTTTCGTCGTTGTTAAATCTTCTTTTTTTAGATTGGACATCTCTTTCCATAATATCAACGCGTCGTCTTTGCTTTTACCCATACATCACTCATTCTCACTGTTCGATTATTTCTTCTTTCACTCGATTCCACTTTATCATCTTATACTCGCCAAAGTGTGCTTCGCTCAAGCATCACATATCGGGTAACATAAGCTTGAATCGTTGCATCCTTTTGCTCCACGATCGTCTCGCAATTCTTCAAATTTCGCTCTTCTAACTCATGAATACGATTTTGCAATTCTACATTTTGATCATAAAATACCTCTAATAAACTCTTTTCGTGTACCTCTTCTTCCTCTTCTTCCTCACTCTCATTTGTTACCTCTGCGACTATCTCTAAAAGTGCAACAATCAATTCTTCACTCACCACACGATATCTCTAATTCCTTCTTTGCACGACATCACATTATCCCGTCATTTGGCGATTAGAGGTGTCTCCACGATCTCATTCACTCCATTGTTAACGTTCTCGCAAAGTGACCATTCTTAAAACTATCATAAAACAAGGGTTAATTAAATAAATTAACAAATCACATAATACCCCTATATTATGACCAATCAACAAATAAGCTTAGGTAGGACACACTAGCTAAGGATTTACTCGCCTCCCTCCTAGTTCTATTCCCCGATCTCCGCCAGAGATCATATCCTAAGCTCGATACCAACCGTGACGCCCCCAAAATAGGTCCATTCCGTCCAACCCATTCTCGAGTCGCCAAATACATGGTACGTAAATAACTACAACTTTATTATTACAACATATAAAGCGTGAGTTTAAATACGATATTGCCATCTGACAATATCCACACGCAAATAAATCCCCATCATAATTATTGATACATTATTTTACAAAAATGATGAGGACTACTAAACAACTCTCTCTAGAACCTTCATTCCATACCCCGACTAGTACTCGCTACATTCTCGCCTCCCAGAAAGAAAAATGGAACAACAAGGAAAAGGGTGAGCTCAACTAGCCGAAGAAAGAATATTATGACTAAGATAATATACAACAAATTATCGTTAGTCTTCAACAGGAAAAATCTAATAGAATACAATAGACAACAAATTTTAAATCAATATTCATGAACGGAAATAATAATTCATTAGAAGAGTTAAGTAGAGAATGCAAACTACTATCTTCTATGTATGAATTTAAAAGTTCATCCCCTATCTTTTATCCCCCAGAACATCAATCAATATACATCCGGAATCAAATATTCATCTTTGCACTACAGCCAAAGATATTCATTAGTTGATCATGTTCATCTAAACACTGCTCATCTTTGCACTACTTGGGCCAAAGATATTCTTCAGAAATCATTCATCTTTTTTCTGTGCCAAAGATATTCTTAAGAAATCATTCATTTAAGATGAAGATGATGAAAAATATTTTTAAAGAAACGAATCCAGTGAAACAAAATGACAAGGATTAAGGATTAAGGATTCGTACTTTGTTTTATCCACGTCCAAAAATATCTCAAAAATAATCATAGGGGTGTAAAATTCAAGAATGATCAAAACATGGATACAATCAAAGCTAGTATCCAGAATAGATATTTTGGACAAAAAGAAGAAATTTTATTTTTCGATGAATAGTGCCGTATACGTGAATAGTGTCGTATACGTGAATAGTAACTCCACACACCAAAGATAGAAATTCCATAAAAACATCTTCACGCTTCATGAATAGTACTAAATAAATAGTAACTCGTGAATAAGAATCTTATGAATAGTAACTCATGAATAGTAACTCGTGAATAAGAACTCATGAATAGTAACCCCGACATGAAAAAAGTTCCAAATTTGATAAAAAGTTCCAACCAATATTTCAAAGATAATGATATTGAAGAAATAATATCATTTGAGAAGAAAATAACATCCCTTACCTCGAAAAAGACAATTATTTAGTTGAAACACCTGATATAGGCTATGACTTGAACTTGCAATCGTATAACAATACTCAAAGTATACTCAAAATACTCACAAGAATACGCCGATAATATAGAGAGAAAAACTTCATTTACGGTGTGATTTTCAATTCTAACCCAAGACCCTATTTATAGGAAATTGCTTAAACACCAAAGCGTAAAATTGAATATAATAATATTATATATAAACAAAATTCATACGCCCACATCTTGAATCTGAATTCAGCCACCATGCACATGTTAAATATGCCTACAACATATAAAAACGTTTTTCTTAAAAAACATAATTAAAACTTCCAAAATCAATTATTTTGAGCTTGAACTTAAATAATTCATAATAAATAGCCCTTTTATCAGAAAAATTCGAATCTCATGATTTTTATAGGAAATTCCATTATCTACAACTTCGCAGAAGGAAGTTTTTCCAAATTCCAAACAGAAATTGACCAAATCCTCAAACCAAGCGATTTTACTGTGCTATAATCAAATTTCACCAAGAAATGGGGTCCACCGACACACAAAACATGTGTTAATCATTTAATGCCACAAAATACTCTTCCTCCTCATATACTCATATATCCCACATTCATTATAAAAATATCACCGTTAATATATTATTAAAATAATATATTTAAATGAATTATTTTATCAGAAAAAGATAAAATATTAATTTTCAACAATTGTCACATTAAAAATTTTCTCCATCTATATCCACATAAAATCAATATTTTCCTCATCATATAAATCAATAATTAATTATTCACAAATAATATTACAGAATCACAGTACTGGCAACCAGGTCGTTCCCAGGAAAGAGGGGGCTTTCCAATAAGGATCTCTCCTTCTTCGGCACAGCCTTGATTAGGTGACCAAACCTCTCCTTAGACAGAACTTTCTAGACATTGCCAATAATGTTATCTAATAATATTATTCAGATAATATGAATTATTGCTTCGATAATGAAAAATAATGTGTAATGACAATTATTGAAACAACAACAATATAAAATATCAACGCAGCAATTATTAAATCAATAAAATATTTGATAAGAATTATCGTAACAATTATTGAGTAGTGTCTTCTTACGTAAGAATCAATAATTGGTGCAATACTGTATGCTACTGCTCAACAACGCGTATTAGTGTGTTTTTTAACACCGGTATTCCAACAATATAATTGGTAATAACTACGCCAATTATTTATAAACAACTAATATTTGTCGCTTTCTTCATCCAATCGCTTTTTACATGGGGCCCACAAAAGATCTGCTACTGTCACATTTAATATTCCCCGACAATCTGAATATTCCACGACCAAAACGAATATTCCCAAACAATAATGAATATTTTATAACCACTTGCTTATTCGAAATATTTACGTATTTTACCCATAACTATCCACATTAATCAAATCAACCCTTACTATTTCAAAATAATAAATAGAGGAAAATAAATTTCATTTATTAATAATTTGGGGTCTTATACAGTTTGCATAGTAAAATATTTTTATACAAATAGAATATATTATATTTTATTTAAAAGATTTTGCTTTAAATATGGGCCCGTCAGATTAAAAAGTAAATCAATCGACCGTTCATGGATTAATTACTATGCATTCTATTTTCCTATAAATAGAAGCTCATTCCTTCATTATTTTCTTACGAATTCAATGAAACTCTAGAGAGAGAAATTATAGAGAGAAGCTATAGAGAAAATCTATAGAGAGAAGAAGAAGAGTATTCGGTACTTCACTACTTTGATATCCAAAGTCTTTTACGGTAGGGAATATTATTTGTTGTACCCGTAAGGGGTGTTATTCTTTCTTATTCATGAAGAGAACTTACATATTCCATTCATTATTATTTTGTTGGAATAACTTTTAAAAAGTGGCATACCCTATACATAACTTTGTATCTGTGGCACCCTATACTTTGTGAAATCCTTATATTATTCCATTCTTATTTATTCTGTTGGAATAACTCAGTATATGCTGAATCCCCTATACTTGGTGATCTTCTTCATTATTCCATTCTTTATTATTCATTGGAATATCCATGCGTGTGTTTTACACCTAACCGGTTCCATTGTTTATTATTCCGCATTTATTATTACATTTGGAATATCCTCATCGTGTGTTTTACACCTTAACTGGTTCCATTGTTTATTATTCAGCATTTATTATTACATTGGATCATCCTGCTTGCGGTGTGAATTTCAACCGACTGGTTCCGTTATTATTATTACTGTTGGAATAACTTTTATACATGCTGATCACCGCATGCATGGTGATTTCTTTTGTTATTCCATTCTTTATTATACCCAAATGGTTAAAACTTTGACTTCTATACTCCATGAAATTAGTGGAATATCCTTGATATTTGCGCTTCATCCAAAGATCTTTTCATGGAAATATTCTTCCGATCATTCTTGAATTTTACTCTACAAAACAAAGATCTTGTTGACAATTTGGACGTTAATAATTCCTAGATAAATTAATTCTTGAACTTGTTTTATTGAATTATTATGTCATTGTCATCATCCTCATGTTATATTATGTTATCTTTGGCTTACGTGTAGATGAACTTAGTATGATTATGACTAGGGATCATTCGGTATATAATCACGGCTTGTTATAAATGATGTGATAAAAGTCCTCGTTGGCACTGTAATGCATTGATGGATAGTTTTTGGTATGATTATGACCAGGGTGATTCGGTATAGTCATGACCATTGATAATTTGAAGAAAATCCTTGACCGTGGTACGTGGATGATTAGATGTGGTGGTTTATTTATTGTTGAGTCTCAAATGATAAAAAAATTGATGAAAACCTTTTAAAACCTAAAAAAGTAAAGTAGACTTTATTTTCTACTTGACTCTTTTAATGGATTGCATATTCCGCCGCAGCTTAAACCGGTTGTCTATTGTATTTTATCGGTTTAACAACGTTGAAGGCTAATAATAATTTATTCTCGCATTATCTTAGTCATAATATTTCTTCTTTGGGCTAGTTGAGCTCACCCTTTCTTTCACCGTTCTTCTCTTCGAAATGAGAACATAGGCGGGACGAAGCCTGGGAACAGAGTAATGGTCCGGAGGATAGCATTAGTAGTCCTCACTATTCGTAAAATAGTGTGATAATAGTTGTAATGAGGACTCCTTTTGAGTTTGTATAATATCTAGTAGACAATATTTGTATTCAAACTCACGCTTTATGTCGTATTGCATACCCACGACGATTAGGTTAGTAAGTTGTATTTGAATTTATGTACCATGTAAGTGGCGACCCAAGATGGGTGACGTATACCTAATTTTGGGGCGTCACGGTTGGTATCGAGCTTAGGGATATGATCCCCGGCTAAGATCGAGATAAGAACTAGGAGGGAGAGACGGGAATTCCTTCGCTTAGTATGACCTACCTAAGTTTATTTGGTATTTGATTGGTCGGTCAGAGTATAGTGATAATATGTTGCATGTCAATTAACCCTTATTTTGTGGCAGTGTTTGAGAATGACATCTGAAAATGCTGAGATAAGCAATGAAGCACATGAGAGTGTTGATTCAGCTCAAACAAAAGGTAACGACCAACAACACGATAATAATCATCTTCGGTGGCAACATTATCGTAACAATGATAACCATCGTGGGGAAATTATTATGCTAAGAATGGTAACCACTTCTTGGTAATCATGGCAAAGATAATAGAAGTGGAAATTTCAAGAAGAGAAGGTCATTTAGCTCGATTTTGTCGTATAGTGAAGTCAAGTCCAATTGGGATAGTGGCACCAAAGGCGGATATGAACAAAACAAAGTTCGGTGGTTTCGTGAAGAGCGTTTTTTCTTGACTTCTCAAAAAGTGGGTAACCCGAACGGTTAGCACGGGTTAGTTAATTATAAATTCTTGCGAGTCTATACCTTATTGAGATACCTGGTTCTACCCATTCTTTTATCTCTTTTGCTTCAAGCTCAACGTTTAAATTTGACTCAGGAGAAATTAGACTTTGATTTATCTATTGAAACTTCGTTGGGAGAAACCTTCGTTACCTCCAATCGCTTATTAATCTTGTTGTTTCAAATAAACACTTTCACGTTACTTCGTCGATCTTATCTCTTTGAAAATACTTGCCTTTGAGGTAATTTTTGAAAACGATTGATTAACTACTCATTATTCTTTTTGTAAGGTTGTTAGCTTTCATATTCCTAACCAACCCGTTATACTGAATTCAAAGTAACCAAATCCTAAATTTAATCAACGTTATATCAAGTCATAAGTAAAGAGCCCGATCCTTTCGTTGTTGACTTCCTTGTGTGGAATGCACCGCCGGACTTTTTGTGAGGCGACATCGTGAATGAAGATGGCAAGTTTATAGGTATCATTGTGAGGTGCTATCTAGGTTAAGGATGAAGTCACAGTTGGTATCAATGTGACGTACTATCCAAGTCTTGGATGAGAGTCACAGCTTTGAATGATATTTCTATTATTAATAAATTTCTGGCGTATTCATGAAGACTTCTTAGCCTACTTAGAGCGTGAAATCGAATTTTGTATTGACCCCGAGACAAAACCCATTTCTTAAACCCTCAAATATTTCAATCAACTAAAAGGATCATTTACGAGGATTATGATGAAAGTCATAATAAAAGCATTGGACTAATGAAAATCATGGGTATATGAAGTATTAGTAAGTGTTATGATGAGTTATGTGGTTATTATGTGAAAACATGAAAGTTTCTTAGAAATCACAAAGGGTTGAAAAATCAGATTTTGGTAAAAACGTAACATGAAATTCAATTGACCATATCTCCTATTATATTTTGAATTTTTGAGTGTGGTCAAGTCCTAGAGTTAGATCTATGAGTTACCTAACTAATCCAAGTGGAATTACTGGAAAAGGTGTTGTAGATTTTTGTGTGAACTGATTTTAGCAAAGGAGTGCAAAGCTGCAAAAACCGAAAAAAGCTTCTACCATGATTTTAGAGAGGCTATTTCGGCCACTTAAATTATGAGAAAATTTCAGGCCTTTTGGGACATGAAGGTATATGGTATAAAGTACCTCCTGTCCAAAAATGAGCTCATTCTGACTTAAAATGAGCAAGTTATGACTATTTCAATATTTAGATTTTTTCGACGAAAAATGCTATAACCGGAGTTCTATAACTCCGATGACCATGAAATTTAAACTAGAAGCTCAAGTTAACATGTGTAAGGTCCTGCCAAGATTTGGGAATTTTTGGAGTTAAACTTGAGGTAGCTAATTTCTTAAGAAATTAATTAGAAATTGATTTTTGAAAAATAGTAAATGAATTTTAAAAAATTCTGAGAAAAATATATTTTCATCATGGGACTATATTATGCTAAATCCCAGAAAAGAAATATTTTTGGGACTGATTTGGTATTTTTCATGAAAATAGTTTAGTTACGAACATATGAGTTAAATATGTTATGTGAAGTAACAAAGTTGAAAATAGGATTTTATGGCTAGAGAATCCTATATAGAGTATATGCATATTTTTTGAGAGATTTGATAATTGGTGATGATATCTTATGAGTATGGCATTTTTGAATGATTAAATGCATTATATGGTAAAGCGTAAACAATTAAGATAAATTGTTTATAAATTTAAGAAGTGATTAAAATATTGTTATAATATTAATGATATTAGATTATGAGATTATTAAGTGATTGATAACATGGGAATATTCTTGAATCCTGGATAAATTATATTATAAATGTTTAATATTTATCCTTTATCTCATTTGATTGATTCTTTATATCATTATCCTCATGTTTATATTATATTGAAAGTCATCTGTGGCCTGTAGTGCATAGATGGACTTGGTATGATTATGACCAGGGATTGTTCGGTATAATCATAACCGTAATTGAATACACGATTATCTTTAGCCGTAGTGCATGTATAATTTGTGGTCGTGACACTAATGAATACACAGTTATCTTTGGCCGTAGTTCATGGATAATTTGTGGTCGTGATACTGATGAATACACAATTATCTTTGGCCGTAGTGCATGGATAATTTGTGGTCGTGATACTAATGAATACACAATTATCTTTGGCTGTAGTGCATGGATAATTTGTGGTCGTGATACTAATGAATACACAATTATCTTTGGTCGTAGTGCATGGATAATTTGTGGTCGTGATACTAATGAATACACAGTTATCTTTGGCCGTAGTGCATGGATAATTTGTGGTCGTGATACTAATGAATACACAATTATCTTTGGCCGTAGTGCATGGATAATTTGTGGTCGTGATACTAATGAATACACAATTATCTTTGGCCGTAGTGCATGGATAATTTGTGGTCGTGATACTAATGAATATCCTTGGCCCGTAGTGCGTGGATGATTCGATGATATGAATTAATTATTGAAATGAGTCTCAAAGAATGAAATATTAATTCATGGATGTGGTAAAAGTCATCTTTGGTAGTAGTGCATTGATAGACTTGGTATGATTATGACCAAGGATTATTCTTGTATAATCATGACTCAGAATTAAAAACACGAATATCCCTGGCCAGTAGTGCATGGATAATTCGTGGTCGTGATACTATTAAGCTGAGTCTCAGCATTATTGGTTTTATAGTTGTATACCTTTGGCCTGTAGTGCAAAGATGAATTGTTAATGAATATCTTTGGCCGAATTGCGAAGATGAATTTAATATTTTTAACGATAAAGGTATTCAAGGTATCCTCACCTCTTATCATACCAGGTACATACCCTAATTTCGAGGGCGAAATTCCATAAGGAGGGGAGATTGTAAGACCCCAGATTTTATCAATAAAGATTTAAATTTTGTCAAAATAATTTTTAATATTATGGTGTGAATTTGAGATAATATTATAGTTGTGGGTAGTATTTATAAATTTTACAAAGTATGCAAGTGGTTATATTATATTCGATTGGTCAGGGAATATTCGGTTTAGCAGGGAATATTGGTACAACTACTCAATCATTGGTGGACCCCTAGCAATGTAATTATTGTCCGGATTGAGAAAACGACAAAAATATTTTATTGAAATAACGGTGGGAAGTTTTACCGTTATCTTGTTGAACTACTACTCTAGTAGTAAAAATAAAGATGTACGTGTGGTTGCATAGTAGCATTACACCAGATTGATTATTGATGCTTATGTGAGAAGTCACTCGGTTTGATTCCATTATTGTCGATTAATAATATGAAATATTATAGCGATAATGACGCTTTTGTTTTATTCAGATTATTAACGTAATAAAAGCGAAATATCTTTTATATAAAATGTAATACTTTATTAAAGTTATTCTATAAATAGAATATATTATATTTTATTATGCATAGTGTTATAGTGTTTTGCATAGTGTTGCATAGTGTTTTGTATAGTAAAATGTTTTTATATAAATAGAATATATTATATTTTATTTAAAAGATTTTGCTTTAAATATGGACCGTCGATTAAAGTAAATCAATCTGACCGTTCATGGATTAATTACTATGCATTCTATTTTCCTATAAATAAAGCTCATTCCTTCATTATTTTCTTACGAATTCACCAAACTCTAGAGAGAGAAATTATAGAGAGAAGTTATAGAGAGAAAATCTATAGAGAAAAGAAGAAGAGTATACGTACTTCACTACTTTGATATCCAATGTCTTTTACTAGTAGGGAATATTATTTGTTGTATTCGTAAAGGGTGTTATTCTTTCTTATTCATGAAGAGAACTTCATTATTCCATTCATTATTATTTTGTTGGAATAACTGTAAAAGTGGCATACCCTATACATAACTTTTGATACGCTGGCATACCCTATACTTGGTGAAATCCTTATATTATTCCATTCTTATTTATTCTCATTGAATAACTTTGTATACGCTGAATCCCCTATACTTGGTGATCTTCTTCATTATTCCATTCTTTATTATTCTGTTGGAATATCCTGTGCGTGTGTTTTACACAGGACTGGTTCCATTGTTTATTATTCCGCATTTATTATTCTCATTGAATATCCTGCATCGTGTTTTTACACCTACTGGTTCCATTGTTTATTATTTAGCATTTATTATTCTGTTGGATCATCCTGCTTGCGTGTGAATTTCACCGACTGGTTCCGTTATTATTATTCTCATTGAATAACTTTGCTCTATCACGCAAGTACCGCATGCATGGTGATTTCTTTTGTTATTCCATTCTTTATTATACCCAAATGGTTAAAACTTTGACTTCTATACTCCATGAAATTAGTGGAATATCCTTGATATTTCAAGCTTCATCCAAAGATCTTTTCATGGAAATATTCTTCCGATCATTCTTGAATTTTACTCTACAAAATCTGGCGTATCTTGTTGACAATTTGGGCGTTAATAATTCCTAGATAAATTAATTCTTGAACTTGTTTTATTGAATTATTATGTCATTGTCATCATCCTCATGTTATATTATGTTATCTTTGGCTTACGTGCATAGATGAACTTAGTATGATTATGATTAGGGATCATTCGGTATAATCATGGCTTGTTATAAATGATGTGATAAAAGTCCTCGATTGGCTGTAATGCGTTGATGGATAGTTTTGGTATGATTATGACCGGTGGGTGATTCTAGATAGTCATGACCATTGATAATTTGAAGAAAATCCTTGGACCGTGGTACAGGATGATTAGATGTGGTGGTTTATTTATTGTCGAGTCTCAAATGATAAAAAAATTGATGAAAACCTTTTAAAACCTAAAAGATAGTAGACTTTATTTTCTACTTGACTCTTTTAATGGATTGCATATTCCGCACGCAGCTTAAACCGGTTGTCTATTGTATTTTATCGCTTTAACACCGTTGAAGGCTAATAATAATTTATTCTCGCATTATCTTAGTCATAATATTTCTTCTTGGGCTAGTTGAGCTCACCCTTTCTTTCCTTTGTTCTCTTCGTGAAATGAGAACATAGCCGGGAGACGAGTCGAGGGAACGGAGTAATGGTCCGGAGGATAGCATTAGTAGTCCTCACTATTCTCAGTAAAATAGTGTGATAATAGTTGTAATGAGGACTCCTTTTGAGTTTGTATAATATCTAGTAAACAATATTTGTATTCAAACTCACGGCTTATGTCAGATTGCATACCTACGCTTTAGGTTAGTAAGTTGTATTTGAATTTATGTACCATGTAAGTGGCGACCCAAGATGGGTGACGTATACCTAATTTTGGGGGCGTCACAAATTAATTCTAAGTCCTTGTACATATGTTCCTATTATCTATCAAAGGACTTTACAGCTTTTCTTAATGCAAGCATACTTGCATATTCATTCATTTATATCATAGTCAAATCATACATAAATAGGAATATCATTCACATGCTTATTCCTAACAGAAGTCATAGTTAATTTGGAGTATATATATGTCATGCTTAAGAAACTAAACTTACTTTTTCCTTTAGCCAAAGTGCAAATTTTTTATCACGATTAATTTGAATATCGTTATCAGTTATGCCGGGATGCTTCACTTTTAACTCGTCATCATACAATCTATACAATGTTATAAACATTAACATATCAGAATGTATATTATATGTCATTACAAGTTAAGGGATAAATTTTCAAGTTTACATGTGTACCTCACAAATTCGTCAATCTCCTCGCAATTGAGAAGAATGTAAGTATGTGCAGCATGTAATTCTTGCTCAGAGAGGAATATGTGTTTCCCTTTTTCCATAAGCGCGACCCGATAGATCAAATACAGAAAGCCGACCATTTAGTTCTACATTTCCCCCATCATCATGTCTCGAGACTCGATTGACCTTTGTCAAGACTTCATCCGAAAAATAGTCTGAGACAAACGTAAATATCTCATTGAAACTGTATGCCTCACATATCGACCCCTCGACATAAGCTCTATTCTTCACCTTCTTAAGATTTCCTATCACCCTCTAGAAAGGGTACATCCATCTATATTGAACTGGACCCCCAACGCGAGCTTCATAGGGAAGATGGATTTGCAAATGCTCCATGGAGTCAAAAAAACCAGATGGGAATATTTTTTCCATTTTACACGTGATCTCTATGATGTTCTTCTCAAGTACGTACATGTCCTTCTCATTTAATGTTTTTGAACATAAGTCCAAGAAACGACTAAGATCCGTCAAAGCATCCCATATTGGTTTATCAAGCGAGATCCCGAAATGTTATAGGCGAGTCTCTCTCCATGAACACATGACAATCATGACTCTTCATCCCTTGCAATTTCCCACCCATAACACACCTTGCAATGTTTGACGCATATCCATCTGGTAGTTTCAGAGACTTAACCCATGTGCACACATCTTCAAATTTACTTTTTAGGCAATGTGTACCTTGCGTGCGCCATTGACAATCTTACCATTAGAAGATTCATAAAGTTCTAATCCACGACGCTTACAAATATCTTTCATGTCTAAATGTGCCTTATCATTATCTTTTGTCTTCCCCATAACATTCATCACAGTGTTAAACACATTGTCGAACACATTCTTCTCAATATGCATCACATCTAGATTATGACGAATCAAATTTATAGACCAATAAGGCAGTTCCCAAAAGATGTTTCTCTGAACCCAGTTATGAGATTCGCCAAACCCATTAATTATGTTTGTGGCATCAATCTTACCAAATGGGATGACCAGAAATCTCATCACACTGTCTCGCATCTCTGTTCCCAATAATCGCGGTGCAGGCATATCATTGTCTACTTTCCCTTTCCTGAAGTGTTCTCTATTTCTTCGAAACGGGTGATCTACCGGAAAGAACCGACGATAACAGTCAAACTAGCAAGGCTTTCGACCTTTTGATAGATTGAAAGACTTTTTATGCTCCATACAATACAGACAAGCCAACTTCCCGTGTGTACTCCATCCAACTAACATACCATAAGCTGGGAAGTCACTTATAGTCCACATAACCGCTGCCCTAAGGTTGAAATTTGTTTTCGTTGCAACATCACAAGTCTGTACTCCATCCTCCCACAATACCTGCAACTCATCTATAAAAGGTCTTAAGTAAACATCTAAGTTCATTCCTAGACTCTTAGGACCAGGAACCACGAGTGGAAGAAACAAGTATGGCTGTTTCATACATATCCAAGGAGGCAAGTTGTACGGAGTAACAATCACAGGCCAATATGAGTACGGAACAACTGAGTGGCCAAATAGGGTGAAACCATCTGTGGACAATCTAAGCCTCATATTTCTAGGTTTCAATGCAAACCTAGGATGTGCTAAGTTGAAATCTTTCCAAGCTTGCCCATCCGCGGGATGATTTAGTTTTCCATCTTTAGCTGGAGATTTCGCATGCCAACTCATATGTTTAGCTGTTCTTGAAGACATGTACAATCTTTTTAGCCGATGTGTTATTGGAAAATACCTTAGAATCTTAAACAAAGATAGTTGAATTTTATAGTCACACCTCTTTATTTGGCCTAAACCAATCATGACTGCAAAACGTGCACCTTGTCATATGTTCATTTTCCTTATAAAATATCATGCAATCGTTGGGACATACATCGATCTTTTGGTATCCAAGACCCAACTTCTTCACCATTTTCTTACAAAAGTAATAGTTATCAGGTAATTTCTCACCGTCAGGCAACATACTCTTAATGGCCTTCAAGAGCGACTCAAAATACTCATGGCTCATGTTGTGATCAGCCTTGATGTTAAGTAATGTCGCCATTGTAGACAATGTAGTGTGTTTGGTGCAACCATGCTACAATGGCTCGCTACCCTTGTCTAACAACTTAAAGAAGTCTTTGGCATCAGAATTGATAGGTTGCTCTCTGCCTTGTTTCCAATCAAAATTTGGCACTGCAATATCATGAACCATTTCATTCATACAATGAGTACTACTGCCCGGATTGTGTACTTCTGTGATGCCACCATCTCTTCTCTGCCCATGTGCCCACCAGCATTCTTCGTAATTTTTCATGAACCCAGAAATAAGTAAATGATAGTTTACCACGTCTCTGTCCATATAATTTACATTCTTACACTTCAAACATGGACATCGTATCTTGTTCTGACCATTCACACATTTCGGGTGACTATACACATACTCCAAAAACACTTGGCAATCAGCTCTAAATTAAGTTGTAACACCTATTTGGGCACTTGACTTTCGTCGTGTCATCCAACTACGGTCTGGATAGAGGTCCATGATACTACGATACATACTACAGACAACATGAGCTTATTAATGTATAGCATGGTTGTAAGCATATGACTTGAGCATACTTGTAACCATATAACTTGAGCATACTTGTAAGCATATGATTAACATTTAAGCATACTTGTAAGCATATGACTTGAGCATACTTGTAATCATATGATTTAAGCATACTAGCTAGTAAGCATATAACTTGAGCATACCAGTAAGCACATAAAGAGCTTGTTAATATTATAAATGTTCGCAACTACCCGACCAACAAATTTTTTTTGCCAGAGTCTCCCCTATAATATGGACTAGCCATATGCACGACGACATGCATATATGGTCATTTATGGGCACCCAAGATACAAACCAATAGAAATATACAAATTTCTAATATAATAAGACCAAAACAATAACGAATGAATGCAAATTAAAGCAGTAAAAAGTTCTGGAGTATACTACAAATTCAAAGTTCCAAAAACTCGCGCTTTCATTTTTGCGAGCTTCTTTCTTTACTTTACACATGAGCTAAATAATTAACTTACTTCTGATTAGAGCACTTATCTCTTAGTTCTTTAACTTAGTAGTGGAACTAAGCAAATGCTACTCAATATATTATATTATATTTTAATATATTTAATATGATTATATTTTACTTTAATATTATAATTTATTATATTAATGATATTATATTTTATTTTAATATAATATTTTACTATATTGTATTGTATTGCATTTTAATAATATATTTTATATTATTTAAGTTTAATATTATATTTGTATGATATTATATTTTAATTTAATTATATACTTAATCATATTTAATATATATTATATGTCAAATATTAAATTTAGTATGAGAAACTAAGTAAATGCTACTTAGTTTAATATTTATATTATATCTTGTTATTTTATCATGTTATTTCTATTTCTATTAATTATGTTATTTTTGGAGATAAGACAATTTGGAATCCATGGTTGTCATGCTTTTACTATTATATAGCTAAAATGAGTATTAATATGCAAGGAAAGGTGTAACATTTAGTATATATGACAAGATGAGACTAAAAACTACAAAGTAGCTTTCAAGACTTAAATAGGCACCTCTTAGTGATTAATTAATAATAATTTTAATTTTGTCTTGGTTTTGTTGTATATTTGATATTTGTTTGGAGTTGTAGAAATTATGAGATACTTCTATCTTTATATAAGTTTAGACATGAGTTTGTGACCTGTAGTTAGTTTGAGGATACTTATACGTACAATTATTCCACAAGGTTAGTGAATTAGATTTCATTTTAGAAAAAATTTGTGGACTTTTGAAAAGTATATAAATTAGGCAACATTGTATTTTGTAGGTTTTTCAATAAAATTTTTAATATTTGTTTTGTTAATGTTATTGAATCATTTTTTATACATGTTATCCTCTTAGAGGAAATTTATATGTTAATTGTAGATATGGATTCATACTATTTTGAAAAAGAAAAAAACAAAGTATGGATTCATATTATAGATGTGTTTCTCTTACAACAAACAATTCCCAAGCTCCATTAGCACCATTTCTTGATTTTTAAATCACAAAAATGGAGACACCTTAATTCAAGCTCCAATTCCTTCCCTTGAAGATCTTATATTCTGCTTTTTAGGTAATTGAAGGCTATGACCTCTTTTTGTCATTCCACCAAACATATAATATGCAAAAAGGACATTGGACATTATGAATCATATTATTATTACCATTAATACTTTTCCTTATAGTTTTTTTTCAAAAACCAAACAGAAAACATGATGCAAACCATTTTAAGCTCCCCATACAATCTGAGAAAGTATTGGTGTTTCATTAGGAGTTCCCTTCAGTATAATGTTGCTAAAGCCAAACCCTACACCCAACACTAATCCTGGAAGCACTACACAAGTAGTTTCCAGCCTTTCTATCTTTTCTTTTTACTAATCTTCCTCCTCACGCTTTTGGTTCAAGTTACTTGATGCCAAATGAACATAACAACTACCCATAATATTTGTTTGCCCTAGATCTTCAATAAAAAAGACTTTAGCAGATAGGATAACAAAAACTTAACTATGTAAATAATTAAGATGACTTATATATTTCAAGTCAATAACCAAAAACCCACAAGTCAATTGTAGAGTAATAACGTCACGCTAACAAGAAAACATTAATATCCAGAATAACTAATTATTTAATTACAATTTTGAGGAACTATATGAGATTTATTGAGTTTAACAATTTTTTGAGAGCCACTCCATTACAATCATTCTTTAGATGCATCTCTAATTTCTTTTCCACAACATAAAGGCTTAAACAACTAAATATTACACAGAGACATCAAAACTAGAATGAAAGTCGCCCAAGACCTTACTTACTATGCTGAAAATTATATAACACCCAATTCAGAAATCTATATACCACATTCAACATTAACCTTCAAATTCAGAAAACTATAAAAATTATTGCATAGTTAGGGTTACCTGTGCGGTAATGGCGGCGATGGCAGTGGTGGCGGCGACGGGTGGCGTGCTTCTTCTCCTTCTTCTTTTCTCCCCCTTCTCCCTCTTCTCTCTATTCTTCTCCCTCTTTTATTTCCTTCTCCTCTGTGTCGAGCGAATGCGTAATACTGGTTACATTAAGTTTGATCAGTGACCGCCTGCGGCCGCTAATTTTTAATGACATGGACTTATCAATGACCGCATGCGGTCACCGATGTTAAGTGGTCGCACAAAACCTTCGTGCCAACATTTCCTGCCAAATTTTGGGAGGCAAATTTGTGCTAGCGACCGCTCAGCAACCGCATGCGGTCCCTGATATTAAATAGCGACTTGATTAAGTCACGGTCGCAGATGTCAATCTCTATTACTAATATCAACAAGCGCACGTCATGTCATTGATAGTATTGGTCGTTGTTAGGCCTTTCTCTTGTAGTGTAATCTCATAAATTTCGCCATAAATTTGTTACTCAAGATTTTTGCTCCATTCAAAATAGATTCATTCCATTATTCAAACATCTATCATCCTAACCAAGCATATAGAATCTAATCCTATACATGATGGTTTTAAACTTTTCCATCAACAACATGTGTTAAGTTCTTATGTTTTCTTCATTATTTCTTTCTTATTTGGTTATGATTCCACTTGTAACATGGTTATTAATGTTTAAGTCCACTAATAGCCATCCTTGTTACTCCTTATGATACACACAACACTAATTTCACTTCTACTAAATCAAACTAGAAAAGAGAAGTAAGATAAGTGGTTTAACGTTTTTTTACCTCTTGCGTTTTTGGCGTTCTTGAGTTTTAGCTAACTCCTTTTCTCTTTGATTCCTTGTTATAGCTTTCTCTTCTCGCTCTTTCTCTCAATATATTTCTTAAGTGGCTAGTGAAATTGAACAACTAACAAATGACAACCCTATGGTTCTTATTTATAGAATTACAAAGTGGGGGCAAAAGGGTCAAATGGTCCCACCTCCACAAACAAAACTTCCAAAGGAAGCTATCTACACTCCCTTTTGGCCAGCCATGACTCAACATGGGGGCCCATATGGTTACCCCCATGGGTTTTACCCATCCGATGACCCAACGGTTCGATCCACTCAGTTCGGTTCTTGGTTCTGCATAAGTTTAATTTAATTTGGGCCTAACCTTGGGCTTGAATGAAATTATCTTTGGGCCTTGATTAAGTTTGTCATTGGGCCTTAAACATCTTTCACTTGGGCTTACCAAAGTTTACATTCGAATTCCACTAGTCCAATAATAATGGTTTGTGCTCTTCTTAGTATAATTCTCGTATTCTTTTCGTATGCTAGTTCGTATAACATTTATCTTATATGTTATATTATTTTTCGTATATATTTATACAATACCTTGTATTATACTCATATTCTTTCCTGTATAATAACTTCCTTATTATACATAATCGTTAAGTATTCAAATCTTCACTTTCCCTAACATTCTCGAACTTGAGGCAAAAAACTGCATTTGCCAGAATTGAATTATTATTAAATAATCCATCTTTCCTTAAAATTCTATCATTATGTATTTCCCAGAAGTTCACAAATAATTTCCGAGTAGAAATGAATGAATAGTATTTTCAGAGAATTTCTCGGAAAGCTTTTATTTTCATCTTGAAAATTCAAATACTTTATTTCTAGCACTAAGCCAGAATACTACTATCATATGTGACACCCTCAAAATAGGTATAGAAAACCCATTCTGAGTTGCCAAATACATGGTACATAATTCAAATACAAACTTAATTTACACAATATGACAAACGTATGATGAGAGTTTTAACACGAATATTGTCTCATAGACAATATCCAATCTCAAATGAAGTTCTCATTACAATTATTATCACACTATTTCATAGAATAGTGAGGACTACTATAGCCACCATCTTGGACCATCACTCCATTTCCTGACTAGTTCCAGCTATATTCTCATTTCCTGAAGAGAACAATTAAAGAAAAGGGTGAGCTCAACTAGCCCAATAAAGAATATTATGACTAAGATAATGCAGAATAAATTATCCTTAGCCTTAAACAGCGTAAAACTAATAGAATACAATAGACAACAAGTTTAACTGCAGCGAAACAAGCAATCCATTAGAAGAGTCAAGTAGAGCATGATGTTTTCTATCTTCTATGATTTAAAAGTTCATCATCAATATTTTATCTCTGTAACATATCTCAATAATTAATCCAAATCACCGAATTATCCATGCACTACGAGCTAAGGATATTCGTTAGTATCACATCCACGAATTATCCATGCACTACGAGCCAAGGATATTCATTATTATCACCAGTGGTCATGATCATGCCAAACAACTATCCATCACTGCACTACAGGCCAATGAGAACTTTTTCCACATTATTTATAACATTACAAGTCATGCTTATACCAATACATAATTCACGGTCATAATCATACAAATCAATAGTCCATCTATGCACTACGGGTCAAAGATGACTTTCATCACAATTTAAGCATGAGGATGATGACAATGATATAAGAATTCAATTAAGTGAGAGCAAGGATAAATTTTAAAGATTTATAATTCAATTTATCCATAGTTCAAGAATGTCTAAATTGTCAACATGATAACTACTTTGTAGAGTAAAATTCAAGAATAATATTCATGTATCAAAAATAATTTGGACATAAAATAAATCAATTTTTATCGTGAATAGTATCCCGGGTGAATAGTACTCGAGTGAATAGTACCGTATGAATAATACCGTATGAATGAATAATGTTGTTTGTATAAATAGTGCCCATGAATAGTACTCCGGCATGAAAAAGTTAAAATTTAACCAGAATGTTTAGAAAAATATTTCAGTGGAATGATACCAGATGAAGCGCAAATTTCAAGGATATTCTACTAATTTCAAGGAGTATAGAAGCAATAGTTATCAAAATAAGTGTAGAATTAGGAATATGAAACGAAATAATATTACTTACATACTATAGAGTATGGAAGAAAATATTATTTCTTATTAATATTGAACAAAAATAATATCCTTTACCTTAAAAGGAGAGTACTTCTGACTGGTACAACGGGGATATTCTTAAAGAAAACTTGTATTGTTTTTTACACTCAAAGCTTCCTTAAACTCAAAAGAAATACGCTCAATATTATAGAAGAATAATTCTCTGATTCTGGTGTGATTTTTATTTCTAAACTAAGCATCCTATTTATAGGAGAATGGCAGGGTACTATTTAAGAAAATAATCACGGATGCACAGTAAAAATTTTGGACAAAGTTCTTGGGTTTTATCAATATTTATTTTGAAAGTTTTGGCTTAATAGGAAACAACGATCAACACATCAATTAAGACATTGTCCAATGAGGAGCACCTCACTCATAATTTAGTGAACAGGATTGTATCATTGGAAATTTTTTGACCAATAAGATCCATTCTTTGCAAATAATCTCATTATCTGCCCAATCAAAATAAAAGTAGATTACCTCATTTGAAGGTAATTGAGGGCCACCCCCTTTAATATAAATCAATTCATATAGAACAAATACCAATTTAACAAGATAATTGAACAAACATCTTCCATTTATCAATTATTATTCATATCTTTAATCAATACAATCTTTCAACAACTATTCATTATTAATATTATAACTCACAATATTAATAACCAGATCATTCCCAGGAAAGAGGGGGCTTTCTGATAAAGACTTCTCCTTATTGGCGCGCAATTAGATGACCAAACCCCTTTCCTTGATAGAACTTTCTAGACATTGTCAATAATGCAAATAATAATATGAATAACTGTGTCATCTTAACTATTGATTTAATAATATAAAATATTGTGCAGATGATACTGTGACAATAATATGAGATACAATGCATCAACTACTGTTGCAATAATTGAATAAAACTGAGTGACTTCTCATGTAAGCATCAATAATCAAAGATACTGTACAATACTGTGTGCTACTATGCAACCACGCGTATTACTGTACTTTTATCACCGGGTATTTTAATAGTTAACGGTAAAAGTTTTGCCATTATTTTTATAAAGGTTATTTACGTAAACTCTAAATCGGCGATGAATTCTATTATCAGGGTCCACCAATGATTGTCTTGAATCGTCACGATAAAACGAATATTCCCTACCAACGAATATTTTATATGACAACTTGCTTACTTTGAAAAATTTGTAAATATTACCCACAACTATAACATTAAATTAAATCCACACTTTATTATTCAAAATGATATTTAGAGAAAATTAAATCTTTATTCATTAAAGTTGGGGTCTTACATCATACCTCTCTTTTATGTTATAGAATAATCTTCATCTTGCTTACTCGTTATAAATAATATATAATATAATTTTATTCAAATAAAATTAATTTACATTATAATCCGATTTTCTCGGTTGTTACATTCTTCCCCCTTATAAGGATTCTTTCCCTAGAATCTCGATATAAGTTAGTTAAACAACTGAGGGTAATTCTTCATTATCTTTTCTTCAAGTTCCCATGTTGCTTCTTTGGCATCGTGGTTTCTCCATACTACCTTCACCGAAGGTATTACTTTATTCCTTAGAACTTGCTCTTTTCTATTAATGATTTGAATAGGCATTTCTTCGTACGTTAAATCCTTCTTAACATGAATAGGCTTATATTCTATTACGTGCTTATAATCGGGCTTATAAGGACGTAACATAGATACATGAAACACATTGTGTATGCATTCTAACTCTGGAGGTAATGCTATCACATAAGCTACCTCTCCTACCCTTTTTAATATCTCAAAAGATCCTATAAACCTTGGATTTAATTTTCCTTTCTTCCCAAAGCGCATCTTTCCTTTTCAGGGAGATACCTTTAGAAACACATACGAGCTAACTTCAAACTCTCTTTTCATTTGATGAGGATTTGCATACTTTTTCTGTCTGTCTTGAGCTGCTACCAGTAGCATTCGTATCAACTTAACTATATCTCGCTATTTTTGTACCATTTCAGTCCTAGCATTGGCGCTCTCAACCTCATCCCAACACAATGGTGTTACGCACTTCCTCCCATATAATGCTTCATAAGTATGATGCATGCTATGATTGCATGATAACTGTTGTTATAAGCAAACTCTACCAATGGCAGATGATCATCCCAACTACCATTAAAATCCATGATGCAAGATCTTAGCATATCCTCTAACGTCTGAATTGTTCTTTCGCTTTACCGATCTGTCTGTGGATGATAAATTATACTTAACTTCAACTGCGTCCCCATCTGTTCTTGCAAACTTCTCCAGAAATTTGATGTGAATCATGGATCACGATCTGACACTATTGAAACTGGTACCCCATGTCTTGAAACAATTTCCTTAACATAGAGTTTAGCTAACTGATCTAAATTAAATTTGACTTTTATTGGCAAAAAGTGAATCGACTTCGTCAAACGATCAACTATTACCTAAATAGTGTCGTATCCCTTCTGTGTAGTCAGAAGTCTTACCACAAAATCCATTGTGATATGCTCCCACTTCCATTCTGGAATTTCTAATGACTGTAACAAGCCACTTGGTCATTGATGTTCGGCCTTAACTTTTTGATTAGTTAAGCACCTACTTACATAATCTGCTATTTCTTTCTTCATGTTTGGCCTCAAAAAATTCCATCGAAGGTCTTGATACATCTTAGTATTACCAGGATGAATCGATTACCTTGAACTATGAGCCTCCTTTAATATTTCTTCCTTCAATTCTGTTTCATATGGAACCCAAATTCTTATGAAAAAAACGATAAAACTTTTACCGTTAACTGTTGAAATACCCAATGATAAAAGTATAGGAATACGCGTGGTTGCATAGTAGTGCACGGTATTGTACCGTATCTCTGATTATTGATGCTTACGTAAGAAGTCACTCATTTCATTTTGTTAGGAATAAGCATGTGAAGGATATTCTTATTTATATATGATTTGATTATGATATATATATATATATATATATATATATATATATATATGAATATCTGCAAGTATGCAAGCATTAAGAAAAGTCAGAAAGTCCTTTGATAGATAATAGGAACATATGTACAAGGACTTAGAATGAATTGATCAACTATGTTAGGTTGATCTGCATAAAAAAATAGCTTTGTAAAGTAATTAAAAAGAAATGATGTACAATGACTATAAATATAGAAAGATCAAGCTTTTAGGTTGATCTTATAATGTAATAGATGAGGCATGTTCGATCGTTAGAGCAATTGCTCCGTAAATCGTAGTCTCTGCCGGAGAGTCAAGGAAAACTTGAGAGCTATCAAGGCAGAATCGGAGACTGCCAGGAGAGACGAGGAAGGATCGTAGTGTGTCGAGGAGAACTTCCTTGGAGCCATAGTCTAGTGAGGAAGTAATGTTCATAATCGTAGAGACAACCTGTCTAAGAGCCGACCGAGAATCTTCCAAAACCAAGTTAAGAATCGTAGACTACACTCTGAGTCATAGAGTCTACTGATGTCAAAGTCAAGTCAAGAATTGAAGACTACACTCAGAGTCGTAGAATCTACTGATCATATCAGAGGCAAAGATCATAGTCGAGTAAGATCAGATAAAGACAATAAGCACAACGATAAAAATTGTAGAGTATCAAGATCTGATCTCGGAGTCGTACTGTCTGCACAGCCGAAGCTGAATCGCAGAGTGTAGAACTGAGACTTCAGGAGATGTGCTTATAACGCCAAGATAAAATTGTAGAGCAAACACGATTCTCAACAATTGAGCACTCCCAGAATATCCAAAGGAACGAAGCCTCTGGTTGGTACTACAAAGATACATTACACCTAAAGGAAACCAGAGAGCACTCAACGAATGGCATGTAAGCTACCAGAAGATCTAAGCACCAACTCAATCAACATCCAGATTGGGTTGTGAAGCTATTTGAGATGATGTCTTCCACAAGTTGATCGGAGAAGACTTGATGTAATCGTAAGGAAAGTCGGCAAGTATAGTAGGCGTCGAAGAAGATGAAGACGACGATCTTGAAAGCAATCAGGATCGTAGTGTTTGCCAAACAAAGAAGGAACTGATGGAGTGTACACAAAGATACTGTTCAGCCTCTGAAGAATAACACTAAAGTGATTAAGCAATGGGTCAGTCCATTGATGATAAGTGAACGGGAGATCACAAGGAGAAAGTGAGCTGGACATGCCACAAATATGAAGTGTGTTGCTATTCAGAAGGGGCCAGAATTAAGAGTCAAGCCATCAGTATCTGAGAGCAGTCGAAGCAAACAGAAGTGTTCAAACACTGTACAAGAAAAGGAAGAGATGTTCTATATTAAAGATCCAATCAACACTCTTCAAGATTGTAGTGTCGACTCTACCTATTAACTAAACACTACGATCAAGTCCAAGAAGATATGCATCAGAATCGTAGAAGTTCGATTAAATGCGAAGGTTGAAGCATTGGCAACGGTTCAATCTGAAGATTGATGGTCGAACAGAGCTTATTGAAGAGCATCGATGCAAAAGGACAACCTCTGATCGAGAAATCAAAAGGAGGAAATAAAGTTGACTACCTGCCCGAGACATCAAAGTGACATCTCTAACAGGTAGGTGAAACAGCAGATTGTAGTGTCAAAAAGTCAGAAAAGGGGATGTAATGTCACATCTACAGTCTACACCAAATAACTCAAGATCTGCGAAGCAATTCAAAAAGCCTTTAATGGCTACTTTCTAATGGGAAGATTGGGAAGGAGTATAAATCAACAGAGCTTCAAAGATCAAGAGTTGCTGATGAATGCTAAGTTAAAAATCGTTAAGTTATTGGAATGCTATTGTTAACTCTATGAGTTCCACTAGAGATTAACAGAACAAGTCTCAATGACAGTAAGATTACATAGGTGGAAGTGAAACGACTTTGAAGAAGGACTTAAGCAATTTAGAGCTTCACTTTCAACAAAGATGAGAATGCCATTTGAAGATGGCGACTAAGGTTTGAGGCGAGAAGGACAAGAAGATAGCATTGAGGAAAAGTGGCGGACTACAAAGAAGATCAAGAAAGCCACTCTACAGATCACCATGAACCAAAGGCTGAAAAAGAACATGTATGACCCCAAATTTTATGAAATGAAATTATTCAATTTTCTTATAATTATTATTTCATTTAGTAAATGGTTAAATTGATAAAAGGATTAAAGTTAAGGGTGATATATGAAATTTTTTGAAAGTAAAGCAAGTTGTTATAAAATATTAAGTTTTGGTGAGGAATATTCTTTTTATCGGGAATATTAAATGACAATGACACAATCATTGGTGGACCCCTGGCATGTAATTATTGTTGGAGTTAGAAAATGACAAAATTATCTTTTATAAAAATAACGGCTAAAGTTTTACTGATTAACTATTGAAATACCGGTGATAAAAGTATAGTAATACGCGTTGTTGCATAGTAGCACACAATATTGATTATTGATGCTTACGTAAGAAGTCACTCAGTTATACTCAATTATTGCTACAATAATTGTTGCATTGTATTTCACATTATTAATTAAATTATTGTCACGGTATTATCTCGCATAATATTTTATATTATTAAATTAATAATTGAGACAATAGAGTTATTCATATTATTATTTGTATTATTGTTGATGTCAAAAAAGTTCACGAGGAAAGGGGTTTGGTCACCTAATTACGCGCTGATAAGGAGAAGTCCTTATCGGAAAGCCCCTTCTTTCATGGGAATGATCTGGTTATCAATATTGTGAGTTATAATATTAATGATGAATAATTGTTGTAAGATTAAGAAAATGTGTTGATTGAAGATAAAATGATTTGTAGCAAATATTTATTCAATCTTTGATATAAATAAGAAGTCCGTTATGAGACGTTTGTTACAAATTTGGTTTATTCTATGGGGCCCATATGTCATCATCTAAGAGTCACTTTCACCAATAGTATTTGCCCTTACCAGACGTTAAACCACTTGCCATTTCATATTACAGACATCGAACCACTTGTCGTTTCACATTACAGGCGTCGAACCAATTATCATTTCACATTATAGGCATCGAACCACTTGTTGTTTCACATTACAGGCGTCAAACCACTTTTCTTTTCACATCACCAGTCGTCAAGCCACTTGCCTCTTCCCATTGTAAGGGCTAAGCTAGAAATCTTTTATAAATAGAAGCTTATTTCTTCTTTTATTTTCACCAATTCACTACGACTCACAAGAGAATTCTATAGATAGCGAATCAAAGAGAAAAAAGAAGAAGAGTATTCTGGTACTACACTATTGTAGTATCCAATCTCCTACTAAGGTAAGGGGTATTATTTCTTTCGTATTCATGAAGAGAGTTATTTCTTTCAATACTCAGAAGGGTTGTTGTTCCATTCTTTATTATTCTATTGGAATAACCTGTCTACGCGGACTACAGCATGCATGGTGAAATCCTTTTGTTATTCCATTCTTTATTATTCTATGGGGAATAACCTGTCTACGCAGACTACCGCATGCCTGGTGAATAACCCTTCATATTCATTTGTTATTAAATTATGGAAATGATCTGTCTACGCAGACTACAGCATGACAGTTGAAAATCCATTTACAGTTTCGTATATTGTTCATTTCAGATTCCTAAATTTAAACTTACTATGGTAAGTATTGCTTCTATAATTCCTGAAATTAGTAGAATATCCTTGATATTTGCGCTTCATCCAGTATCTTTTCATGAAAATATTATTTTGAGAATTCTGGATAAGTTTTAACCTTTTCATACCGGAGTACTATTCACGGGGTACTATTCTCGAAGTACTATTCACACGGTACTATTCACTCGAGTACTATTCACCCAGGATATTATTCATGATAAAAATTGATTTCTTTTCGGTCCAAATCATTTTTGATGCAATATTATTCTTGAATTTTACTCCACAAAGCAGTATAATGTTGACAATGTGGACATTATGGAATTTTGGATAAATTGAATTATAAATCTTTAAAATTTATTCTTTACTTTCTTTTAATTGAATTCTTATATCATTGTCATCATCCTCATGCTTATATTATGATGAAAGTCATCTTTGGCTTACATGCATAGATGGATTGTTGATTGGTATGATTAAGACCAGGAACCATTCGGTATAATCATGACCTATAATGTTACAAATGATGTGGTAAAAGTCCTTATTGGCCCGTAGTGCATTGATGGACAGTTATTGAGATGAACATGACCATTGGTGATAGTAATGAATATCATTGGCCCGTAGTGCATGGATAATTCAGTGATGTGGATTATTTATTACGATGAGTCTCAGCGATAAAATTGGTGATAACTTTAAATCATAGAAGATAGTAGATATCATGCTCTACTTGACTCTTCTAATGGATTGCTTATTCCGCCGCAGTTAAACTTGATGTCTATTGTATATTATCAGTTTAACACTATTGAAGGCTAACGATAATTTATTCTGCATTATCTTAGTCATAATATTTCTTACTAGGCTAGTTGAGCTCACCCCTTGCTTTCATTGTTCTCTTCAGGAAATGAGAATATAGTTGGGACTAGTCGGGGAATGGAGTGACGGTCCAGATGTTTGCATTAGTAGTCCTTACTATTCTGTGAAATAGTGTGATAATAAATGTATTGAGGACTTATTTTGAGTTTTGAATACTGTCTAGAAGACAATATTAGTATTAAAACTCACACTTCATGTCAGATATTTAAGTTTATATTTGTATTATGTATTATGTATTTGTTTTGACGACTCAAAATGAGTGATGTATACCTATTTTGGGGGCGTCACAGTTGGTATCAAAGCTTAGGGATATGATCCCTGACTGAGATGTGAGACAAGAACTAGGAGGGGAGAGACGATGAATTCCTTCGCTAGTATGACCTACCTAAGTTTATTTGGTATTTAATTGGTCGGTCAGAGTATAGGGATAATATGTTACATGTTAATTAACCCTTGTTTTGTGGCAGTGTTGGAAAATGGCAGCTGAAAATATTAACAATGGTGTGAATGAGACCGTTGAGTCACCAACGATCAATACCGTGATAATGTGATGTCGGTAAGAAGAAATTAGAGATATCCATGTGATGAGTGAAGAATTAATAGTTACACCCAAGCTAGTCGCAGAGGTAGCAGCTGAGAGTGAGGAAGAAGAGGAGAATTTATTAGAAGAATTTTATGATCAAAATTTAGAATTACAAAATCGTATTCATGAGTTAGAAGAACAGGCTGAAGAACGACATGCGGTCGTGGAGCAAAGAGATGCAACAATTCAAAATTGTGTTACCCGATGTGCGATACTTGAACAGAAGCACTCTTTGACAGAGTATAAGATATTAGAGCTAGAATCTAATAATGCTATGATCAAAGTTCTGATGAAAGAAGAAACAATTGAATGAATGAGAATGGAGGATACATGGGTAAAAGTCGGACGACACATTGATATTGTAGAAAAAGACGTCCGATCCAATAAAGCCAAAATAGATGAAATAGATTTCGCTTTTTGGACAGCAATTGGTAGAATCCAACATCGAGTTCGTAATTACCCTATGCAGAGCGGTCAACCCCAATTCGATATGGATCGAGAGTAATGATTCAAATCATGGATCGAGGAATGCGATGAAGCAATTAAAGGTGGAAAGTCCTTTATAGCAAAAGTCAAGTCCAAATTGGGATGGTGGCCTTGAAAAGATGTCTCGAACAATTCAAAATCGGTAGTTTAAGAAAGTGTTTTTTGTGACGAAGGGAAGTAGTATGCACACAAGCCAATCATGTTTGATGATAAAACATATACTTTAGAACAATCTTATTCATTTATTAATAAAAAGTATTAATTTATTAAAGGCTTTTAATTATCTACATGATGTTATTTTATAATATGTGATAAACCCATAGTTTTAAGCAATACTTTTAGAATAATGATGATGATCATTCTAATGAGACCTAAATTCTTAGAAAGCTTAAAACTAAAATAGTTCCCAATCATTGGATTACTAAATTGGGGATTAGTGAATCCGGATAGATTGGTACATCGTTAACGCTCATTGGATGAGGATGATTGATCTCATGATCATTTGTGTGGAACACTAAAGCAAGTATGTAGGTGCTTATTTGAGAATAAGTTCACTAAACATGGCTCGTTAAGGAATACCTAATGGAGTTTTACTTGCCTGTCAATAGGAATTCCTGTAGTGATAGTAGTACAAGTGATCCTTGGACTTGAGATCATCAAAGTATCTTGTGTATGATGAGTTATACTTTGACTTATTCCTTAAGACCCTTAGGGTATATCAAAGGGTATGCTTGGGTATAATAAGTTGTACATGGAGATAATGTATGATCAATAAAGAATCTACCACTTCTAGTAAAAGAAGAGAAATGTCCTATGTGATTCGATAAATGACAACCCAAAGTAGTCCTTGGCGGCGAGAATGAAATTAGAAAGGAGTTTCTAATTTGCATTATTTGGAGTTGTGCGTTTAAGAGTCGAAATACATATAATTAAATAAAATAAGACTTGACAGTAATTCCATGTCTTATATTTAATTGGGACATTATATGGTGGAAGGATTGAATTATACGGTAACCATTTACTCAAAGGTTCTTTTATGATTAATGTTGAAATCTATATTATCTGAAAAGTCGTTGATCGATAGAGAGGCTTATTCATATTGTAGAATAAATATTATTTATTTAAATAAATTAATAGTTTAATTTATTTATTTAAATAAGATTAGAATTGTTCTAATTGATTTATTCACAACCGATTTAATATGGAGAACCTAAAGGGTCACACCATAAAAGGAAGAATAATTATTTAAGAAGTTAATGGCATAATCGTAATAATAAGTTAAGTATATTAATTTAATCTATGGTGATAGAATAAATTAAATAACTTAATATCTATTATTTAATATTTTGGAAATATTAAATATAAATTAATAAGAGGAGTCTTATTATTATTATTACTATTATTATTATTTAATTCCTAAAGGAGATTGGGAATTAATTAATAAAAGTACTCTCAAATATCTTAATAAGATTAGGAGACTAATTAATTAAAAGAGTTTAATTAATTCTTCCTAATAAGATTAGGAGGCAAATTAATTAAAAGAGTTTAATTAATTATCCCTAATAAGATTAGGGAGCTTAATTAATTAAATAATACCCTATTTTCTAATTAGATTAGAAGGGTTAACTGATATCTTTATAAGAGGAGTCTTATATCAGATATCAAGACATATGCGATTCCAATTGTTGGAGAGTACGCACCTTTTTCTATAGAGATAGAAAACTAGGGTTTTTCCAAATACCCATCTTCTTGAATCTTTCTTCTTCCTTGGTGGATCACCTCTAGAGGCCAAACACTTGGGTGGCTAACATTGATCAAAGGAAGGAGCCAAACCCAATGGATTCAAGTTGAACGCGAAAAGGATTGGAGGTGAACTTGTACCTGAAGAAGCTCGAATCTTCAAGGGTATGATTCTTGTTCTTTATCTTTTCGTTTAATTAATAATTGTGCATAAAGGATGATCCGGGTACATGGTTTGTAAAATTTTAAACTCTTATTTTTACACATTTTTGCTTATTTGTGCAATTTGATTGCGTTCATGAATATTACAAACCTAACACGAAGAACCCGAACGAAGTTATCACGAGTAAGCTAAATCATAAACTCTTGCAAAGTCTATACCTTATTTGACACCGGTTCTACCCATTCTTTTATTTCTCCTACTTGCGCTTTAAATTTGACTTCGGAGAAATTAGACTTTGATTTATATGTTGAAACTCCGTTGGGAGAAATCTTCGTTACCTCAACTATTTATAAATCTTGTTTGATTAAAATTGTCACCCTCACGTTACCTGTCGATCTTATCTCTTTGAAAATATTCGCATTTGATGTGATTTTAGGAATCTACTGGTTAACTACTCATCATGCTAAAATTGATTGTTTCGTAAGGTTGTTAGCTTTCATATTCCTAACCAACCTATTATGCGAATTCAAGCAACCAAATCATTAAAGTCAATCACTGTCATCTCAAGCCATAAAGCTATTCGTTTATTGAAAAACGGATGTCAAACTTTCTTAGCTCATATCACAAATTTAAACAAAAATACGTCAGATTTGAATGATATTTCTATTGTTAATAAATTTCTTGATGTATTCCACAAGAATTTCTTAGCCTACCCAGGCGTGAAATTGAATTTTGTATCGACCTTAAACCTGATACAAAACCCTCAAATATTGTTTTCACCTAAAACAAACGCATTATGCGCCAAAGACGTTGGCTCGAGCTGTTGAAAGATTACGTACGACCATACCATTTAATACCATCCTGAAAAAGCGAACGTAGTAGCTGACACGTTGAGTAGAATATCATATCACGAGGAACGAAAGTGCGATATTGTCAACGCAGATGCCCATTTTGTATCTTGCAAATGATGGAGATAGAGTTAAAGACTCTAGGGACCCACGTGATGATATAAAATATACGAGTAGAACCGACTTTAATCGATAAAGTTAAATCTGCTCAAGCTACAGACTCAGAGTTAATGAATGTGAAGAAGAAGGTTCAAGAGGGCGTTATTCTAGAAGCAAGAATCGCATTTAAGAGAGGAGATCTCAACCCTCGATTTTATTGGCCTATTTAAAATCCTCAATTAAGTAGGAACTGTGCCCTATAGACTTTCTTTACCATCAAGTATGTCGTGTATTCATAACGTTTTTTTTACATTTCTATGTTATGTAAATATGTGGAAGACCCGAACCACATTATTGAGTTAGAACCCGAATCGAAATAGCGGAAGATTTAACGATATGAAGAGGTTCTGTTAAAATCTTGGATAAGAAGGAACATATTCTACGCTCCAAGGTTATACCTCAAGTCAAAGTTTTGTGGAGAAACCACGATGTTGAGGAAATGACACGGGGAGTTAGAATCTAAAATGAAGTTAAGGTATCCTCACCTCTTGACATACCGTCAGTATCGCCCTAATTTTGAGGGCGAAATTTCATAAGGAGGGGAGATTGTAAGACCACGAATTTTATGAAATGAATGTATTTAATTTTATTATAATTATTATTTCATTTAGTAAATGGTTAAATTTATAAAAAGATTAAAGTTAAGGGTGATATGTGAAAATTTTGCAAAGTAAAGCAAGTTGTTATAAAATATTCATTTGGTCGGGGAATATTCTTTTTGTCGGGGAATATTCGTACGATGACACAATTATTGGTGGACCCCACAACAGAAATATTGTCGGAGTTAGAAAACGACCAAATTATCTTTTTATAAAAATAATGGCGAAGGTTTTACCGTTAACTGTTGAAATACCCGGTGATAAAAGTACAGTAATACGCGTTGTTGCATAGTAGCACACGGTATTGATTATTGATGCTTACGTAAGAAGTCACTCAGTTATACTCAATTATTGCTACAGTAATTGCTGCATAGTACTTCACGTTATTGATTAAATTATTATCACAGTATCATCTACACAATAGTTTATATTATTAAATCAATAATTGAGATGATAAAGTTATTCATATTATTATTTGTATTATTGCCGAGGAAAGGGGTTTGGTCACCTAATTGCGCGCCAATAAGGAGAAGTCCTTATCGGAAAGCCCCCTCTTTCTTGGGAATGATCTGGTTGTCAATATTGTGAGTTATAATATTAATGATGAATAATTGTTGTAAGATTAAGAAAATGTGTTGGTTGAAGTTAAAATGATTTGTAGTAAATATTTATTCAATCTTTGATATAAATAAAAGTCTGTTATGAGACGTTTGTTATAAATTTGGTTTATTATATGGGGCCCATATGTCATCATCTAAGAGTCACTTTCTCCAATAGTACTTGCCCTTACCAGACGTTAAAGCACTTGTCGTTTTGTATTACAGGCGTCAAACCACTTGTCGTTTCACATTACAGGCGTCAAACCAATTATCGTTTCACATTACATGCATCGAACCACTTGTCGTTTCACATTACAGGCGTCAAACCACTTGTTTCATATTACAGGCGTCAAACCACTTTTCTTTTTACATCACCAGTCGTCAAGCCACTTGCCTCTTCCCATTGTAAGGGCTAAGCTAGAAATCTTTTATAAATATAAGTTTATTTCTTCTTTCATTCTCACCAATTCACTACGACTCACAAGAGAATTCTATAGAGAGAATCAAAGAAAAAAGAAGAAGAGTCTTCTGTTACTACACTATTGTAGTATCCAATCTCCTACTAAGGTAAGGGGTATTATTTCTTTCGTATTCATGAAGAGAGTTATTTCTTATATTCCATTCTTTATTATTCTATTGGAATAACCTGTCTACGCGGACTACTGCATGCATGGTGAAATCCTTTTGTTATTCCATTCTTTATTATTCGTAGAATAACTTTGTCTACCACGGACTACCGCATGCACCGTGAATAACCCTTCGTTATTCATTTGTTATTAAATTATGGAAATGATCATCTCTACGGACTACCACATGATGATTGAAAATCCATTTGCGCTTTTAGATATTGTTCATTTGATTCCTAAATTTAAACTTACTATGGTAAGTATTGCTTCTATAATTCCTGAAATTAGTAGAATATCCTTGATATTTGCGCTTCATCAGTATCTTTTCATGAAAATATTATTCTGAGCATTCTTGATAAGTTTTAACTTTTTCATGCCGGAGTACTATTTACGGGGTACTATTCCTGAAGTACTATTCACGCGGTATTATTCACTCGGGTACTATTCACCCGGGATACTATTCATGACAAAAATTGATTTCTTTTCGGTCCAAATCATTTTTGATACAATATTATTCTTGAATTTTACTCCACAAAGCAGTATGATGTTGATAATTTGGACATTATGAAATTCTGGATAAATTGAATTATAAATCTTTAAAACTTATCATTTGCTTTCTTTTAATTGAATTCTTATATCATTGTCATCATCCTCATGCTTATATTATGATGAAAGTCATCTTTGGCTTACGTGCATAGATGGACTGTTGATTGGTATGATTAGAACCAGAAACCATTCAGTATAATCATGACCTGTAATGTTACAAATGATGTGGTAAAAGTCCTTATTGGCCCATAGTGCATTGATAGACAGTTGTTGAGATGAACATGACCATTGGTGATAATAATGAATATCCTTGGCCCGTAGTGCATGGATAATTCAGTGAAGTGGATTATTTATTACGCTGAGTCATAGCGATAAAATTGGTGATAACTTTAAATCATAGAAGATAGTAGATATCATGCTCTACTTGACTCTTCTAATGGATTGCTTATTCCGCCGCAGTTAAACTTGATGTCTATTGTATATTATCAGTTTAACACTATTGAAGGCTAACAATAATTTATTCTGCATTATCTTAGTCATAATATTTCTTACTGGGCTAGTTGAGCTCACCCCTTGCTTTCATTGTTCTCTTTAGGAAATGAGAATATAGCTGGGACTAGTCGGGAAACGGAGTGACGGTCCAGATGTTTGGATTAGTAGTCCTCATTATTCTGTGAAATAGTGTGATAATAAATGTATTGATGACTTATTTTGAGTTTGAATACTATCTAGAAGACAATATTTGTATTAAAACTCACAGCTCATGCTGTATATTTAAGTTTTATTTGTATTCTGTACTATGTATTTGGCGACTCAGAATGGGTGATGTATACCTATTTTGGGGCGCGCCACAGAGACGAATCTTGAATCATGTCTGCAAAGCATTCAAGAAGGGTTCAGGGATTGCTAAGTGCCAGACGAAGTCTACCAAAAGCTCAAAGACTTAGCAAATCCAGATGATGATGGTGCATAGCTGACATAAGATGAAGATGAGAAGAAAAGAGTAAAGATTAGCTGCACCAAAGAAGATGTAGTCCAGACTCCAAGCAGAATGCCAAGAGGACTATGCCAAGCTGCTAAGTACACAAGATGTTCAAGCTTAAAGACATCTTAGCAGCTGAACACCAACAACAATAACAACAACTACAACAAGAAGAAACCAGGGCCTGAGGGGTCCTTGTCCGGAGGGACTGAACAAAGTTCCAAGCCTGCTGGGCTTGAAGAGTTCCTAGGGAACTAGAGGAGTTCAAAGGTCATTGCCTTGAAGAGTTCTTAGTGAACCAAGTTCCAAGGATCTTGGCCTTGAAGGAATCTTAGTGATTCGTGGTGATGCCCTTCCTTAGTGGAAATCCTCGCTAGTTGAAAGCAGAAGAGTGGATTAGGAGCTTGAGTCTCTGAACCACTTAAAATCCTCAGTGTCTTTTATATTCTGTCATTTACATTATGTTCCTAACTGCTATAACTGCTATGAATGTATTAACTGCTTACCACTTAACTAACTCTAAGAACAATGTATGTATGATTATGAATATATCAATGAAAGGGATCTTTTACTTATTCCGCTGTGCTTGAAAAGATTCTTATGTTTGTCATATGCTAATTCATTAGCAAAACAAAATAAAAGGAAAAGTATTTGAAAATAAAAGGATCTATTCAACCCCCTTCTAGATCTATCAGGTGCTCTTTGAGGAACTAATAATTAGTATCGAAATTTGTTTTCTTGCTATATTCAAAAGCTAATCGCTTTGAGTCTGATCTTAGGCACAAACATTGTTCTAAACTTATTTTAGTTTTAAGTCACTTGTAAATGCAGATGAGTTCACAAGTTGGAAATATTATGTACAGGTAAATGTGTATATACACCTGAAGCTGCTTAGATTGGTCCATGTTCTTAAATGCTATAGTAGCAAGACCAATCGTGTCCACAATCAATCGTAGTCCGAATAGCAAGATATATGGGAGCTAAAGAGGCATCAATGAAAAATAGTCAAGCATCCACCGACTAAAAGATGAAAAGGCCACATGTTAAAGAAGTACTCATTCAGAGAAGAAAGAAGAATCTCTCAAATCTATATTTGGCCAACCAACAGCTAGATGTGAACCTTGAGGACTCAAGGTTGTCAAAGAACTAAAGATGTCAAGATTCTCTGAGCCTGCATCTTCAAGACTATGACTGATTGATCAAAGGACCACTAGAGCAACAACAAGTCGTCGAAGTAAGGGAAAACGTATGCACATCAATGCCTAACCTTAGTATATCAAGATAAATAACTGTCAAGAAATTGACAATGTAAAGGTACGGTTCCTCATCAGTATAAATGTGTACATCATATTGCATCACCTTATGCATTATAACTGCATTCTATCAAGAGGCCATACTCTACCTAAAAAGGAGAAGAGAAAAAGTACACTGAAGTTGGAAACTCAAATGCTAACAAACTTTCTCTCCATCCAAGTATTAGGTTGAAGATAACATCTTGAAAGAAGTTTTAAATATGTCATAAGCATACCAAGGTTTAATTAATGTTAAGTGGAGAAATATTTGCTGATGGGTTAGTATGTATGTACAAACCTATGTTCTAAGTTTTTGATAACACATAGAGTATGATCAGTTCTATAAGAGTATCTTGAAGATTCGTAAAAATTGATCACCTCCATGAATCAACCAGATACAAATAAGTGTTAGAGTTAATTCTCACTCTGTGAACATTTAAACTCTGTGAACATAACCAAGCAAATGATGAAACCATCAAAGAAAAAGTGTGTCTTATTAAATTGGTTAATCTTACACACACTCATCATCATGCATCCTAAAATGTCATATCTAAATTGGATACATGTATGAATATGATTGTTGGTGATCAATATGATGAAATTTCAAATATATGAGGAACAGGGATTTTGAAAACTGACCTAGCAGGACCCATTTAACCATGGGTACCAAAAATAGAAATTTAACTAACCTGCAGGTACTTGGTCTATCTGACCACACAAAGGAAAAACTGCAAAAGACTCACCCAAGAAGATTCAACCAAAGAAGGCTTAAGATAGTTCGTAAATGATTCGATAAACTTCCTATTTGTCAAAGCTCCGTCCTCAAGATTTGCTAAGCTAACATAAATGAAGATCACATGGCTGTTGATCTCTATATGGAAGTAGACCATTCAACCTAGAATGAAAAAGGTCTTATATGCTCAATCATGCGAAGCATATCACATGAGAAGAATCCTCAAGGAAGTTCACATCAGAGGATCATCAAGCATTAATCACGAGGAACTCATTACGGAAGCAGAACTCCACAAGTACAAACTGACAAGGAAGACTACGTTCGTAGTGCTGTCAAATGATCGTAAAGTGATTAGTCCTAAAGATATCCACGTCTATGATATAAAGAGAGTTAATTGATGGTGATGATTCCAGTCAGAAGAAGATATGCAAGGCTTCCCTCTAATGCACATGAAGAAGAAGAAATCACACCTCACTGAGAAGATAATATCAACTATGGGGGAGAAGTGATCTGCTAAAAAAAATAGCAGCGCTAAAGATAGTAGAGATATACCATGAAGCAATGTACCAGTAATAGAGTCCCAAAACTTTGTGGCTGATGAATCAAATGAAGATCCATAGTCAGTAGGAACATCTCAAAATGTACTACATCGATAACCAATCAACCCACCAACTCAAAATCGTGGAGAGCCTACGATCAAACATCTAATCGTAGTGTAAGAGTAGAAGAAAACCATGATTACAACCAATGCAAATGTCTAAAGGTGGTAGAGGATCTCCCCAGCAGAAAAGGTCAAATGAGATAGCAGTGAAAAACACTTCTAAAAGTTTTTCATCTTGAAAGCGCCTCGTGGACAAACTGACCCTCTTCACTCACTCTAAGAGGTTGGCCCTTCCTGAGCTACCTTAACCCGTAAGGAATGCTTAGTAAAGGTCATCTTAAGGACCAAGACAATCAACGATCGTGAGAGTAAAGATTGAAGAGAACTCAACGATCGTGGAGCAACCTCAGCGATCGTAGAAGCAGACTCGATGATCGCAGTCTTACTAGAGGATACACTAGCTCATAAGGAGCTTGGAAGAATTGGATACTTGCTCAACTACTCAGATCGTGTGGAGATAAATCACGAACATAGTTTGGAAAGACATCATGCAAACACACCTCAGAACTTAAGTGCCCAAACTAGCTTAGGGTACTTCAATGATCAAGCTATACAGTTTCAAGATGAGGATTAGTGTCAAAACCATCCATTGCAGCACATCTCAAAAGAAGATTGTTGAGTCAACAAAGGAAAATGTATAGTCCATAGCTACCTCACCAGGATACTCTACGAACCAAAAAGGTCAACGGTCAATCCACATCAATATTGCTTATTCTCTTAAAAGGAATATACACCGAAAAGGTTATGTGGAGTTATAGCTCATTACTGGGCATCGTACAACCAATGGATAGTTGACACATCACAGCGTATGTAGAGTCAGAGGGACTGCCATAAAGACAAATTCAAAATCTGCAAACAGTTATCAAAAATTATCAAACCTCTCTCCCTCCCAGTTTCAAACCCTAGAATCCCTTTCTAAGCCAAAATCCGATTAACCCTCCAGAGCATTGCCTAAATCACACTCATCGATCTCTTAAAAGACTCTCTAAATCAAATACCCATATTCTTTGTACTCTTCAAATGGCAGACTGGCAAGTAATCACTGGCATTCAGCTAGGAACCAAGTCGTTTGAGAAATCCGAAAAGAAGTTCAGAGACATTCTTAAACTTGTAAAGATAGTTGAACTCTCAAAATGTCTTGAGGCAATCACTTGAGTATATACTGAACTGGTTAAGGAGTTTTACTCAAACGCATCTATAAATTCCGGAACCCTTTCTACCAAGGTCAAAGGTCAGTCTCTAAAGCTGAAAACATCTGATATCAATCAATGTTTAGGCTTTCCTGACCGAGGACTTAAAAGCCTTGATGAGATCGACACTGAACAAGTGAAGAAAATTATGGGGTACTAACGAAACCCTTGCCTGAAGGACATGAAGAAAAAGGAGTTTCCAGAAGAATTCGAATTCCTTGCTGAGATAGTGGGCACATGTATACTATATGCAAGAACACTGCACATGACACTGTGCTTGATCAACAACTGAAGATTATGTCTGCAATAGTTCTGAAGAAGCAAATAGACTTTGGAGCTATCTTGTTCGATCAAATCTCCAAATGGGTGGAAAAGGCTGAGACGAAGAAGTCTACAGATAAATCCCTTACAAAGGTTTTTCATGGAAGACTATTGAGCATTGTGCTAAAGAAGAAACTAGGAGGTAAGATCAAGGATGATGAAGGAGAGCCTCTGAATGTTCATAAAGTAATGTCTCCACAACTATTTGTGAACTGGAAGAAAACAAGAGGTTAACAACAACTGGGAGAAGCAGAAAGAACTCTGAGAAGAAGAGGAAGGCAAAAGAGGAGAAAAGCTCTGAATCTGGTGAATCTGTGCCAATAGCAATCACACCAGCAAGGAAGAAATCCAAAGGTGTGAAGAAAACTGAGTCCTTACCAAGAAGTCCCTCCACAGAAGACAAGGATGAAGATGAAAAGGTCTCAACTCTAGAGACCACAAAGAGGAGAAGTAACAGATTACTTCAAGGGCCATCCAGAAAGAAAGCTAAAGTGGTAAACAAGTAAGCCCCATATTCCCGAGAAAGTTCCTCTGACAAAGAAGAGAATGTAGAGTCAGAAAAAGATAAGGGAACTGATAAACTCAAAACTGGGTCCCCAAAGAACAAATCCAGAAATGAAGGTGAAGCTGGATCAATGAAAGAAAATGCAGACTTTGATAACGAAGAAGAATGTATAAGCCCTACGGCTAACTCTCAGAGCATCCACTTTGATGATGAATAAAGGTTGCAAGTTGATACATCATCATCTCCTACTGCAAATGCTCCAACAAGCTCCAAAGATGCTGAGTCAAAAAAAGAAGGACCTGCCCATTCTGATGATAAATATCAAGGAAGCTTATTTGATGGTTTAGAGGCTTCACATTCTGAGGAAGAAGAATTTTCTGTCTCTCCTATGGTTGAACCTCCAAGGAGAGGAAAGAGCAACAGAATGCTGGCAAGATCTATCGCAAGAAAGGAAGATGAACACTCTACCGCGATCATTGAAGTCAGTGATGATGAGCCTGACTCTGAGGGAGAAGATGATGAAGAAGGCACTAATCATGAAAACCAGCATGAAGAAATCTCTGATGAATCAGATGAAAGAAGTCAGCATGACTCAAGCTCAGAAGGTGAAGAAATGGAAAAAGATTCTAGTTCTGCAAATCAAGAGTTAGAGGAACCAACTGACTATCCAGACCTCTCTCCAGCAAGAATTTGCAGAAGAATAGTGGTGGAAGTCTTTGATGAACCACCAGTTGCACCACCAGCAAGATAGATAAGCCATGAAAATGAACAACTCAGAGTTCTAAGAATGACAACAGACGAGGTGCTTAACAACTGGAAAAATATGGAGTTAGATTGCACAACAATACTGTATAATTCTGAAGATCTTTTGATGAGATGGTTCTTCCTGTGGATGCCTTGGTTAAAAGCACATACTGATAAAGATGAGAGCTACTTACCTAGTGCTACTCTTAGTTTCAAATCGAGCCGGTGTCATTCAAAACTTCCCAAGGGTAAAGAAGTTTGCAACCATGATGATCAAAGACCAGCCTCACTACAAAGTCTACCGACATGCTGGCAATCACTACATTCCCTATGATCATAGAGTGGGTTCTGATGGCAAAAGGATTATGGCCAAGGAGATGATCGTAGAGTCTGATCACTCTAACAATGATGTTGATCGTGTCCAAAGTGAGAAGCCTCCCTCGGCCCAAGCACTATTACCCGACATTCCTTCATCCTCCAATAGCGATTGGTACTCAACGATTGTTCAAATTCTCAACGCTTTCAAAAATCTGTCCAAAGATGAAAATTGTAGAGTCCAATCTGGAGTTCAACAAGAGGATGCCCAACCAGATGACCAAATTCCCATGGAAAAGAAGTTATTGAAGAATTTTGATGAGCTGGTTAAGAAGATATATCAAATCAATGAAGAGTCAAAGATGTTGAAAGCAGCAAGAGATAATTCAGCTCAAGACAAACTTCAAGCCACTATGGCTGATTTATATCTCAGAATCAAAGAGAGAGATCAAATTTATCTGAAGGCCATACATGATCAGAAGGCAGGAGCTCTACGAGCACAGAAGGCCAATGAAGAGCAAATTCAAGTCCTCTTTGATAAAATTGACAACCTGAATTAATCTTTCTCCATGCAACTTGAGCTGAGCCAATAAGAACTCAAGATCAAGTTGGTAACTCCTCTTATCCGATGGAGCAACTTATGTCCAACATGGAACATCTCTCACAAGTGATTAATGACAAAAAGGGGAGAAAAGAGGCATGGAAAAAGCAATCAAGGAGGAGTAAGAGAAAAGAAAAGAAGGAGAGAAGAGAGAAGAAGAGTCAAGAATGAAGGGAGCCAAGAAGAAGTCATCATCATCTGAGGGGGAGCCAAAGGATGATGATCCCATGAATGCAAAGTTTAGAGGGAGCCAAAAAATGAAAAAGAAATGAAGTCAACATCCCAGGGGGAGCAGGAGCAAGAAAATCAAGCAGATGAGTAGCTGATTAACAAGACATCCTGGAAACACAGATGGAGCCAAAGAGGTACATCTCTAAACATTAGGTATGTTCTGGATCCAAGATGTAAAAGTGTCATAGCTTATAAAATTCCATATCATTATAAAATGACATTCATTATTATCTGTTTTTAGAAATACAGCTGCTCACTGTATATTAGATTCATTCATATCATGCATATGCACTTATTGTTTTTGTCATAATCAAATAGGGGAGATTGTTAGGAATACGTATGTGAATGATATTCCTCTTTATATATGATTTGATTATGATATATATATAAATATATATATGAATGGATATGCAAGTATGCTTGCATTAAGAAAAGCTGTAAAGTCCTTTGATAGATAATTGGAACATATGTACAAGGACTTAGAATGAATTGATCAAATATGTTAGGTTGATCCTGCAAAAAGCAAAACAAATTTTGTAAAGTCCTTAAAAAGAAATGATATACAAGGACTATAAATATAGAAAGATCAAGCTTGTTAGGTTGATCTTATAATGTAATAGATAGGCTTGTCTGATCGTCGAGCAATCGCACTGTAAATTGTGAGTACGCCAAGAGAGTCAAGGAAAACTCGAGAGCTATCAAGGCGTAATCGTAGTCTGCAAGATAGTAGATCTCGAGTTAAGTAGAGATGCCGGAGAGACGAGGAAGGATCATAGGTGTGAGGAGAACTTCCTGAGCCGTAGTAATCTCTTGAGGAAGTCATGTTCGTAATCGTGAGAGACAACTGTCTAAGAGCCGACCGAGAATCTGCCAAAGCCAAGTCAAGAATCGTACACTACACTCTGAGTCTTAGAGTCTACTTATGTCAAAGCTAAGTCAAGAATCGTAGACTACACTCAGAGTCATAGAGTCTACTGATCGTATCAGAGGCAGAGATCATAGTCGAGTAAGATCAGATAAAGACAACAAGCAGAACGACAAAAATTATAGAGTGTCAAGATCTGATCTCAAAGTCGTAGTGTCTGCACAGCCAAAGCTGAATCGCAGAGTGTAGAACTGAGACTTTAAGGGATGTGCTCACAATGCCAAGACAGAATCATAGAGCAAACACGATTCTCAATAATTGAGCACTCCTAGAATATCCAAAGGAATGAAGCCTCTGGTTGGTACAACAAAGATACATTACACCTAAAGGAAACCAGAGAGCACTCAACGACTGACATGTAAGCTACCAGAAGATCTAAGCACCAACTTAATCAACATCCAGATTGGGTTGTGAAGCCATTCAAGATGAAGTCTTCCACAAGTTGATCAGAAGAAGACTTCAGTAACTGACTAAGGAAAGTCAGCAAGTATAGTAGCTGTCAAGAAGATAGAAGACGACGATCTTGAAAGCAATCAGGATCCTAGTGTTTGCCAAATAAAGAAGGAACTAATGGAGTGTACACAAAGATACTGGTCAGCTTCTGAAGAATAACGCTAAAGTGATTAAGCATTGGGTCAGTCCATTGATGATAAGTGAACGGGAGATCACAAGGAGAAAGTGATTTGGACACGCCACAAATCTGAAGTGTCTTGCTATTCAGAAGGGGCCAGAATTAAGAGTCAAGCCATCAGTATGTGAGAGCAGTCGAAGCAAACAGAAGTGTTGAAGCACTGTACAAGAAAAAGAAGAGATGTTCTATATTAAAGATCCAATCAACACTCTTCAAGATCGTAGTGTCTTTTACATTATGTCATTTACATTATCTTCCTAACTGCTATGTCATTTACATTATCTTCCTAACTCTTATAATCTGCATGAATGTATTAAGCTTACCACTTAACTAACTCTAAGAACAATGTATGTATGATTATGAATATATATCAATGAAGGGATCTTTTACTTATTACATTGTGCTTAAAAGATTCTTATATTTTTCATATGCTAATTTGTTAGCAATACAAAATAAAAGGAAAAGTATTTGAAAATAAAAGGATCTATTCAACCCCTTCTAGATCTATTGTGTGCCTCTTGGGAACTAACACATTTAATAATTGCCATAGTAGTTGTTGCATATCTCATATTATTGATTCAATTATTGTCACAATATCATCTACACAATATTTTATATTATTAAATCAATCATTGAGACGACACATTTATTCATATTATTATTTTCGTTATTGACAATGTTTAGAAAGTTCTATCAAGGAAAAGGGTTAGGTTATTTAATTACGCGCTAATAAGGAGAAGTCCTTATCGGAAAGCCCCCTCTTTCCTTGGAATGATCTGGTTGTCAATATTGTGAGTTATAATATTAATGATGAATAATTATTGAAAGATTAAAAATGTGTTTATTGAAGATTAGTGATTTGCGATATATATTTATTTAATTTTGATATAAATAGAGGGGTTTGTCATGAAGTATTTATTGTAAGTTTGACTTATTACATGAACTCCCACTTACTCATTTTTCAAAATCATCGGTGAAAGTTATCTCACTTTTGTTTTATTATTATTATAATAGTAATAAAATAGAAAACTTTTTATATAAAACAGAATACTTTTTATATTATATATAAAGTTATTCGTTTTATTAGATTATAAATAAAATAGATTATATTTTATATAAAGTTTTCATTTTATTAGAATATTTTATTGCACAATAATAAATAGTAAAAATTAGATTTTTTGTCGAATTCGCGCCCGTGAATTTCTCTTCTGCTCACCTGTGATTATATTCAAATAGTGCTATGCCATTCTCCTATAAATAGGATGCTTAGTTAAGAAATAAAAATCACACCAGAATCAGAGAATTCTTCTTCTATAATATTGTGCGTATTTCTTTCTAGTATAAGAATACTTTGAGTGTTGCTAATAGTGAAATTTTTCCTTAAGAATATCTTCGCTATACTAGTCAGATTTAGTCTTCTACTAAGGTAAAGGATATTATTTTTTTGTAAGGGATATTATTTTTCGTATTCATAATGGATATTATTTTTCGTACTCATAAGGGATATTATTTTTACGTATTAAGTAAGGGATATTATTTTCATTCAATAGTCGTAAGAAATATTATTTTCTTCCATACTCTATAGTATGTAAGTAATATTATTTCGTTTCATATAACTGAATCTACACTTACTTTGATAAGTAGTGCTTCTATAATCCCTGAAATTAGTAGAATATCCTTGAGTTTTGCGCTTCATCTAGTATCATTTCATTAGAATATTGGTCTGAACTTTCTTATTAAATTTAAATATTTTCATTCGGAATACTATTCATGGAGTACTATTCACTCGGGTACTATTTATTTGGGTACTATTCACGGGGTACAATTCACGACAAAATTAGTTTCTTTTCTGTCCAAATTATTTTTGATACATGAATATCATTCTTGAATTCTACTCCACAATTCATGTTAACAATTTGGACATTCTTGAACTATGGATGAATTGAATTATAAATTTCTAATATTTATCCTTTATCTCACTTGATTGATTCATTGTATCATTGTTATCATCCTCATGCTTATAATGTGGTGAAAGTCATCTTTGACCCGTAGTGCATAGATGGACTGTTGATTGGTATGATTATGACCAAGAATTATACCGGTATAATCATGACTTGTAATGTTACATACAAATGTTGTGGTGAAAGTCTTCTTTGGCAGTAGTGCATAGATGGACAATTGTTTGGCATGATCATGACCATTTGATGATACAAACGAATATCCTCGGCGTAGTGCATGGATAATTTGTTGATTTGAATCATTTATTAATTGTTGTTAGAGGGATAAAATATTGATGATGAATTTTAAATCATAGAAGATAGTAGACTTTACGCTCTACTTAAATATTCTAATGGCTTGCTTATTCCGCAGCAGTAGTTGATCTAAAACTTGTTGTCTATTGTATTCTATCAGATTTTCCCTGTTGAGGACTAAGGATAATTTGTTCTACATTATCTTAGTCCTAATATTCTTTACTAGGCTAGTTAAGCTCACCCTTTTCTTTCATTGTTCTCTTTAGGAAATGAGAATATAGCTGGGACTAGTCGGGGAATGGAGTGATGGTCCAAGATGGTTGCTATAGTAGTCCTCACTATGCTATAAAATAGTGTGATAATAATTGTAATGGGGACTTTATTTGAGTTTGGATATTGTCTATGAGACAATATTTGTATTAAAATTCACAGCTTATGTTTTATCATGTTTTACACGACAGTTAATAATTGTATAAATGAAGTTTGTATTTAAATTTTGTACCATGTATTTGGCGACTCAGAATGGGTTGTATGGACCTATTTTGCTGGCGTCACAGTTGGTATCAGAGCTTAGGGATATAATCTCGGTGGAGATCCGAGGTTAGAACTAGGAGGGAGAGAGAGTAAATCCCTTGCTAGTGTGTCCTTGTTAGGTAAAATCTAATTACATACGACACACAAGTATACACTATTCGACAAGTAATATAATAGTAAGTAAAGTATTATTCCCACGGAGACAATTAAGTAAGAATTTAACCTCACAATTATCAATTTCCTATTAATCCTAATTTTATTAAACTATTCAAATCAATGATTAAAATTATAAAAACTAAATTATTAATAAATATAAGATCACAAACCAATCACAAATATTAAAAACTGAAATTTCAAACAATTATTGGAGAATTATGCTTACGATTTCACCCTAAGCTTCACTCTGATTTTTACACTTTTATTCCAGTTTAATTCACTATTCCAGTTTATTAATCAAGAACACGAATGTAGCATTAGCCACCTCTCGATGCACTAATACCGTATTAACTTAAATCCACATTTTAGATAGAAACAAGTTAAGCACCTTAATCAACAAACTCACTATATCTCTATGTGAATTATAATTAAAGAAGGTTTAAGATTAAGTTCTCTATCAGATTACATGTGATGCCAAACATATATCTACCTTAACATTCATCAAGATTCTATTCATTCACAAAATTCAAGAACACATGCTATATTAACTAAGTCTAGATTCGTACTTCCTCTCTCGAATTCATACAAATTCACAAAGAATTGTTGATCAGGCAATTCATAAATTCAAGCTCAAATTAATATAGATAAACTGGATAATAGCTTATTAACTGGAAATCAAAGTTACAAAATCATCGTTTCACTTAAGGTTCCATCATAAGCCTAAAAAGTAAATTAGTTCATAATAAATGAATTAAATACTGAATAAATATAAGAAAACATCATCCCAATTTCACAAATTGAAATTAAAGGAGAATAGTAATACACCACCCTTCTCGTCCTTCAATTCTGCAATCTTTGTGAAAATCTTCCCTTCTTCGTTCCTCTATGTTCTTGTTCTTCAAAAATCTCATTCCCAAAAAAGTGTATCTTAGTTGTAATGATGCTTTTTTTTCCTTTCACACATAGCATAAATTTGCCTCACTTCAGCTCCACACCATCAATCATAATCCAACTCAAAATCATTACCAAGAAAATCTAAAAGAAGTCCAAATCCTTTTCAAAACCAATAAGTCATTAGTCAAAGACTCCTAGAGCATGAAATAACAACCATAACACAATCCTATTATAATCATATTACATAGCTCCCAACATTGCTCATCATCCAGCACATACTAATCTTGACCAAATTAAATCCAGTAATAAATAGCCGCCAAGGCTTATGATGTACTCTCAACAAGTGGGCCCACGCCACCCAATCAAGATGAAGCCATACCTTTGCACTACTAAGCGCGCCGGGCCTCTTTACTCAAGACCACAACGCATACAGCTAGGAAGTCAAAATGTCCATAATTGCTTGAAAAAATCCTTCCAATGCTAGCATCTTGATAAGTTTATTGATTATCCCGCAATGCAACATAACCTATCAAAAGTAACATGAAAGTAACCAAAACTAACAATATAACAAGCTAAACGAATATAAATCATAGGTTAAAACCTTCTCACACTACTAGAAAAATAAGAATACATGACGAAATTTTGTGATGCTTTTTAAAAACAATCACAAAAGATAGTAATTTATGATGGACTTTCTAAGCAATCACAAAATAATAGTATATATGATGGCTCTTAGTGATGACTAATCTTGTCATCAATGTATTTTAATTATCATAGCCATGTCAATCACACCAATTTTTCACATAAAAAAAATTTCTTTTTGTGATGCACTAAGTCATCACTTATAGATATACCCTTTTAAGTGATTGCATTTAAGCTATCACTAATATTTTAATGTAAGAAATAATCAAAGCAATATTTTATGACTACCGATAATCATTAAAAAGATAGATTTTTGTGACGACTTTTATTTGCAATTACAAAAACAAGGTATTTTGTGATGGAATTTTTAAGTCATCACAAAACAATAAAATATATGATGGCTCTTAGTGATGACTAATTTTACCATCATTATAGAGTATTTGTGACTTCCATTGCAATCACCAAATCTTATGTGGAAGTAATTTTGTTTAGTAAGTCAACTCATATATGTTTCCTTTTATATTTGTTTAAAAATTATAATCATGATCTGGACTTTGGTGTAGTGGTAATACTCGTTATTTAGTCTGCAAATGGGAGAGGGTTCGAATCCTACAAGTATTATTTGATACAATTAATTTAGATATAATTAATACAGTGAAATAAATTATACGTAAATAGAGATTCACGTTCTTACATTTGATCCCTAAAGTCTTGTTTTTTTGTGTTGACTTTGACTCATCTTTGCACTACAAGCCAAAGATATTCATCAGTTGGTCATATTCATCTAAACACCTGTTCATCTTTGCACTACGGGCCAAAGATATTCATCAGAAATCATTCATCTTTGCACTACAGTGCCAAAGATATTCAATAATATCATCATTTAAGACTGAGGATGATGAAAAATATTTTTACATAAACGAATCCAGTGAAACAAAATGACAAGGATTAAGGATTAAGGATTCGTACTTTGTTTTATCCATATCCAAAAATACCTCAAAAATAATCATAGTGGTGTAAAATTCAAGAATGATCAAAACATGGATACAATCAAAGCTAGTATCCACAATAGATATTTTAGGCGAAAGGAAAATTTTCATTTTCTATGAATAGTCTTAGATATTCGTAAAATAGTGTCATTATCGTGAATAAAGTCTTATATCGTGAATAGTAACTCAGACACCAAAAGTTCCAAATTTGATAAAACCTCGAGATCAATATTTTAGCATAATGATATTGAAGAAATAATATCATTACGGAAAAAAATATCCATTACCTCGAAAGATCAAGACTTCTAAATTTGAAACACCTAATATAAAGCTATGACTTGAACTTGCACCGTATAGCAATACTCAAAGTATACTCAAAATACTCACAAGAATACGCTCGATAATATAGAGAGAAAACTTCAGCTTACGGTGTGATTTTCAATTCTAACCTAAGCACCATATTTATAGGAAAATGTTTAGAACACCAAAAGTAGAAAATTTAATAAATTAATATATATATATATATATATATCAAATTCATACGCCCACTTTAGAATTCACTCCTAGCATTTTCCACATGCCACCTTCTAGAAAAGTAAGAAAAAAACATTTTTCATAAAATAAATAATTAAAACTTCCAAAAATCAATTATTTGAGCTTGAACTTCAATAATTCATAATAAATAGCCCTTTTACTAGAAAATTTGAATATCGCTCATTTTTATAGGAAATTCAATTCTCTACAACTTTACGTAAGAAAGTTTTCCAAATTCCAAATGTAAATTGACCAAATCCACAAACCAGGCGATTTTACAAAGCTATAATCAAATTTCAAATCGATAAATGGGGTCCAATTTAGACATGTTTAACATGTTTTAAACATTTATTGCAACAAAAATACTCTTCCTCCTCGTATACTCATATATCCCACATTCGTTGTAAAAATATCACCATTATTATATTATTAAAATATAATAATATATTTAAATGAATTATTTTATCAGAAAAAAATAAAATTTCAATTTTCAACAATTGTCACATTAAAAATTTTCTCCATCTATATCCACATAAAATCAATATTTTTCTCATCATATGAATCAATAATTAATTATTCACAAATAATATTACATAATCACAATATTGACAACCAAGCAGTTCCCAGGAAAAAGGGGGCTTTCCAATAAGAATTTCTCCTTACTGGCGCGCAATTAGGTGACCAAACCTCTCCTTAGACAGAACTTTCTAGACATTGCCAATAATGTTATCTAATAATATTATTCAGATAATATGAATTATTGGTTCGATAATGAAAAATAATGTGTAATGACAATTATTGAAACAACAGCAATATAAAATATCAGCACATCAATTATTAAATCAATAAAATCTTTGAGCGATAATTCTCGTAACCATTATTGAGTAGTGCCTTCTTACGTAAGAATCAATAATTGGTGCAATACCGTGGTGCTACTCTTGTGTTTTAACCATAGAGTATTTTAACAATATTAATTGAGAATAACTACTGTAGTTATTTTAAACAACTTATATTTGTCGTTTTCTTCATCCAATCGCTTTTTAGTTATGGGGCCCACAAAAGATCATACTTGTCATACGAATATTCTCCAACAATACTAATATTCCACGACCAAACGAATATTCCCCAAACAATAATGAATATTTTATAACCACTTGCTTATTCAAATATTTTTGCGTATTTTACCCATAACTATCCACATTAATCAAATCAACCCTTACTATTTCAAAATAATAAATAGAGGAAAATAAATTTCATTTATTAATAATTTGGGGTCTTACAAGTGTATTTACTACATTCTTATTACAATAATAATAAATCTTTTCCCAAGTTCTGTAACCGAATACATTCTTCATTTATCATAGTATAATTCATACAAATATACTTGTCTATTACAGGATAATCTACTTATCCATCTTAGCCTTGCCTTTATCCCTACTGGGACCCTCAGTTCATTCGGCCTTAGCTGCAATTATATAATTCAAGCAAGAAGTGACCATAACTAGCTCAGCAAGTCTAGCAATAGATAATACCAATACCACGTCAAGAATTATATGATTATTCTTCAATAACTGAACAAATATCTATGAAGTACTATGAAATAGTAAATAGCACTTTTCATTTAATAAAAATAATTCGAAAGTACATATAGTAACTTAGGAATTGTGAGCAGGTTAAAAGACCATGAGCATCATCTTTTGGTTTTCATTCATGAAAAAGGACAACCCGACACTAAGTCCGATATATCTTACGAGCACTTATAGGTGATCAACCTATAGTAATCTATGTTGATCAACATTCATCCGTTAAATGTATCTATGTTTAAGTTTTGGCAACCTCACGTGCCCATCGAATACTCGATGAAGAATACATTTGTTTATTTATACACAAGCTTACCTTGAATCCATACCAAATAATTGGCATAGGATAGCGTTAACAATACTATATTAAAATACTTGTAAACAAATCAATCAAACTTTTAAGGTTTGTCTAGCCAAGTTAACACTGGCATCGACTCTTTCATGAAACAATTCATGCATAGTATAACATGAATCACAGAAATTTGACTAACACGAAGGTTAGACAAGCGTTAAGGAAACTTGCCTTCAAGTGTCTTCAATTAAATATTCAACAGTTCTTGATCTTTATAGTTTATACATGATATATTTACATAGCACACTGAAATTAGCTACCAAACAATCTAATCACATTATTTTTACCAACTTCTTTCTCTTCTATAACTCAATCGAATTTATTTCAATAATAAAACTTGATTCACATTACTATTCTTCCTTACGGCTTGTTAACATTCTCATGTCCCTAAATCAATATTCAAAGACCCTTGGTTAAATACCATAGTAGTTGAATATGATTCAGTTTCTCACTCTTTACATTCTTCGTTTAATTACTATTAAACAACGTTCATTTTCTACAGTCATCACTACATAAGTGATTTAAGAATGGTCTTATAATGTATACTAAGTATATACATGCTCCATCATTGTTGAGTAAATAATTGGGTTCAAAAGTAACTTGGTCAACATTTCTTCTCTCTCATGCATTTACATTTCTAACTAACAAGATGAGGCAAGCCCTCGTCTCAAGATCATGGCGTGAGACTTACTATACATAAGTGGCGGCTGCAATTCAACTAACAAAAAGATAACCCATCCCTAACTTTCGGTACTGCATGGCCGAGGTTTCTAAGCTTGGGGTGGCTCTGCGGTGCCTACCCTTAGCCCTTCATTTTTTTTTTAAATTTTCCAATTCAATTCTTTCCAGACTTCTAATTTGGTCATTATAAGTCGGAATTGGCCCGTTCAAAAGCCATTTTGCTACACAGTCCATGTACTTTTATTTCATTTGGATAAAAGTAGTTTTTAAATCCGTTAACAATAAATTCACTATTTAACGTTCTATTACACGTTCGTTTAACGTTCGTGAGCGTTAATAACTCATTTTCTTTGTTCTAAGTCGAAATTCGACCATTCTTGAGTCCACGACTCTTAAATACGTTGGTCAATGTTATGCCATCAAAAACTAGGGTTTTTGAGTTAAACGACGAGTTTTGATTACTAATCCAAAAATTCTACAATTTTAACGTTTATGCCTAATCTCGTAAATTTCGCTATAACTTCGTTACTCGTGTTTTATACGCCAAATCAAATGGAACCAATCCATTGATTCATTGTCTATAACCTAACCAAGCAATATGCACATAACCTATATATGATGGTTTTCAACTTGTCCATCAACAACCACTAGTAGAAAGTAGTAAATAGACAACACTTAAACCACAACGTTTTTATAAAAATATTGGGGTATTTTTTTTTCATAACGTTTTTTAACAAAACGTTATAGATATATATGAAAAAACGTTATCTATTTAAAAGGAAAATTTTTGGTTTTAAATAGATAATGTTTTTTAAAAAAAAAAGTTATCTATGTCAAAAACACGGAGCTTAAAATAAATCTGTCTTTTCACTGAAATTAAAAAACCTCCGCCTTGCGGCCTTGCCTCCTAGCCTTTGATAAGTGGATTTTATGTCCACTTATTCGGTATATTTTACTTGAATTAGTTGCTTATATTCAAGTGTCTTAGTTACGTTTCATGCATTTTGTGTTTATTTTGTACATCTTATGCTTGGGAATGATGTGAGCGATTATTGGTATGAAAACGCAAGGAAAAGCAAGGAAAAGGCAAAGAAAAACAATCCGGACATCATTTGGGCTTTCAAGTTTACTTCATATTCTTGGTTTGGAACTTAGCTCACATTGTAGAGCGTCTTCGTAGCTTTCCGGAACATCTTGAATCGTTCTAATCAGAGTTCGGATGAAAGAGTTATGATCTTTGTACCAACAGACGTCAAACTTTGCTGTTTTGGTTAGCCATTTTCATAGCAGTCTCTTCCAGCCCAATTTCAGCCTTGATTCGTCCAGAATTTCTCAATCCTCAAAGAATAAAAGTTGTAGATCTCGTCAATATCTTCGATTTTATAGGTAGCAGGTCCTGTAACTCTTTTCGGATCAAAAGTTATGGTCATTTTACCAAAGGACACTGCAGCAGAAAATGGACCGCGCGGGCGCGCGAATTTGTGCCCGGCCGCGCGCGACCCTGGAGCTAAAAATGCGATTTTTTGCTAGTTATGCGCTACTTGAGCAACCCTTCAGCCAATTCTGCTGTGACACATGACTTGACGATGATGACCACGATTGACTTTTCATTAAATGAGCAATTGAAGCGTAATTGAGAGAGGGGTTCAATTAGGGCTTATATATTAGACGTATTTTCATTATGTAAGAGATATTCCACCCCTTGGGGGCTGAACTTACTGCTATATTTTTTTTCTTCAACTTTCAATAAGTAGATTATAGTAGATTAGAGTAGTGATTTTCTAGAGTTGATTAGATTTAAGACTTGAAGCGATTGGAAAGCATTGAAGATTTAACCTTGGATCAAGAGAATGATTTGCACTACCATTCTCTATTCTTACTCTCTATGATTCCTAATTGTATCTTATGATGTTTATTCAATATGTGGATGAAAGCATTAATTCAATTATGATTTAAATTCTATTCTGAGATTGCAATGGAGTCTATGGATTAGTTTAATCTGATATATTTCATTGTTAGCCTTATTGATTGCTATGGGATTGTCTATTAAGATTTATGCTTATTTGCTTAGTTGATTGGCCATCAATTACTGTGATAACCCATATGAACTTGAAAGATGAAGTATGGGTTTAGATCTGATCTTGATAGCTTGTGATTGTATATTCTACATTGTGATGGGATGTATGATTTGTGCTTAGGATGACATATATACCAAAGCGCCACTCATAGTCAATTGAGAACTTGGGCTTAAACCCTAATTATTTGTAAATCACATAGACATATAGTGATTTAGGTAATGTGGGTTTCATGTGTATTCTATCAATTGTGGATTATATGTGGTATGGGTATGGTACATTGAAAGATGGCTATACTTTACTTTAGTGTTCTCACTAAAAACCTGCATAATTAGTTTGGCTTAACATGAAGTGTATGGATTTAAATTATTCAAGAGATGAAATTGTAATCTCGTGTCTTCATTATCTAATCTCACTCTAGGAATATTTAGATTTATTTAATTTTATAGTTTAAATATAAAATATACTATCATTCATTTAAATAAGATTTGAAATGGTTATGGGTTAATGCTTGGTAAACTTTATTAGTTAATTCCACGTGGATCGATACTCAACTTACTCAGACACTTGTTGACGCATGTATACTAGAATGAGTTAGAGCTCTTTTATCAGAAATGAAAAAGAGGCAACAGCCTTCCAACTTTTGAAGTAATTCTCCCAAATCCCAATCTACACCCTCCCCTATCTCTCACTCATCTTCACTCTCTCACCTCAATCAGATCAGGAAACAACTTTAAAATCGGCGTCATCCCCTTCAACCCCGACGGCTGGGGACCTGTTGAACCCTCCGCCAGAACCAACACTTCTCTCCTCCCCAACCACCCCGACAACGTTCCCTTCGCTCCCTTTTCTCATTCCGATAAGCTGGGTCAGATCTCCGACATCGCAACAACCCCAATTCCAATAACCCTAAAAGAGCTCGCGGTAACCCTATTGTGGATGGCGTACTTTCAACACAGGATGACAACCCATTCGCAAGGAAGATGCATCACTTGTGGCTGCACATGCTAGCTGGCGCTTGAATTGAAATCATAAAAATTGGGATGCCGATTTGGGGGTTTCATCTCAGAGTAAGAAACTCAAACTAAAATCTTTTAAGGGTAAAACCCTTTCTCGTGTAAGTACCCGTGCTTCCTATTCTTCTATTCTGAAATCTCATGGTACTATGCTATCTACTGTAAGTACCCGTGCTTCCCATTCTTTTATTGTGGAATTACCTAATGTGGTTGAAATTTCTCCTATAAACAATGTATATTCATAAAATAATTCAGGCAAATAAGCTTAGGTTATAAGTTATAGCATAAGTTTGTAATATTGTCTTGGATGTATTTTTCCTATATCAATCCTGTGAACCTTCTTAGTTTTTGAGGAGATTATTTACCCATTTGCTTTGGTAAATAAGCTTTTGTCATGTGTATATATATATCTTAGGTATAGAATGAATTATTCCTTTTAGAGATTAAAATGCATCATCACATGCTCTCTTTGTGAAGCTACTATACATGATCGTGCCTTAATAATAAAAAAACATCACCTACACGATGTCCATGTATGGCTGCTTTTGATTACTGTACTAGTTCTCAGATTCCTTATTTTCTTAACCCTGGTTGTTCTCGAACTTCTTATAGACTGAAAGAGAAAAAAAAATAACTTGAGAATTTGAAGTTAGAAACTTTGATTTTTTATCCAAGTATGGCTTGCTCTGACTGTGGACTAATTCTCAAAGTCCTTTATTTCTTAACTGTGGTTATTCTCAAACTTCTTAAAGGATGAAAGAGAGAAAGAAGTAACTTGACCTCTTTAATTTTGGGAGATAAGCCTTTCCAACTGCTGTTGTTATCCATTTGATTATTCTGTGATTTAATATTGGTATGCAACTCATTCTTTTTTATATTGCTATTGGTGCAGACATTTCAGGAGTCACTAATTTCAACTGAAGCTGACATCTCCTTGGTAGATTCAGTGGTGATGTCTCAATCTAGTACATTAGTCACCTCATAATTATATTCCTTCTCCCATTTCTATATAGCAAAATAGTTTCAGTTCTTGTATATTCTTTTGGTTATACATTTCTTAGGATGACATGTCTAGAGCTTCAATTTACAACCGGACTTGCATAATATATGATGCTGATCTTGAATTCTATAATCAAAATCTGATTCAGCTGATGCTTGGAGTACCTTGTCAATTGTAATAATGTATGTATAGGTAACGGCATCAAGAATTGGGTAGGACCCTCCCACTGGTTTTGCTCTTATACGACCTCCAGGACATAATGCTGTTCCGAACGGGCCCATTGTATGTTCTTTATTCGGCATTCCCTTTACTAGCATAAAAGTATTATTTTCTTAACATTGTCGTTCTATTTCAGGATGTGAGGTAGATGAAGTAGAGCCTATACTGGATGTGTAACGTCCACAAATTTTAAACTCCCTATTAATTAAATATGTGATTTAATTTTAATGAGTTAGTTTTGTGAGTTTATTTAAACCTTAAGTGGTTATGTGAATTTACGAAATGATTAAAGGGAGTCATTAATAGTATATTTAAATTTGTGGACTAACCCTAAGGTTTTAATATCAAGAAATTGATAGGATTCTTAATGATTAAATATTCATTTTATTTGAATATAGTGGCGAGAGTTGAACATATTGATTTATGTCAAGTATGGATATATCACCATTGAAGAAGTTAAATTACCTCATATAGGACTTATGTGGTGATAGATATTTGAACTGGCTTGAAGCTAACCCATTTTTTGCCTTTGTCGGGGGGCCAAAGTAAATTGCGCCCCCAACAATACAAAATGGTGCAAATTCTTGTGAGGTCCAAACTTAGAAAAATTAGTTTACATTGTTGATAATGAAATGGAACATTAGTGTAATGTGTGACATTCATAGAAACATATAATAAGAATACCTTCTAATGATATGAAGTATCAGTAGTGCAATAAAATCACAAGTGATTTTAATAATCAAAAATAATTAAATATCTCGTGTATTTCAAAATTGGATAAGAAATTATGTGTGTACCTTTGGATAGATAATATTAAATAATGTTATGTTATGGCTAGGTGAGTAGTAGAGATAATTATGGAACTACCCGGTCAATAATACTTAACTATGTTATTTTTAATTGCGTGTTTTTAATGTACATGAGTTATATGATGTAGATACGTAAAATAATCCTCAAATTTCCTTTGTGTAGTAGCAATAACACATTTATATTACATTATGGGAATTATAGTGTCCAAACCAAGCCTTAGAATAACAAATGCTGAGATTTTGCTCTTATCCCAAATTGAGTGTCACCAAAGTACATGAACATTGGACAAAAGCTAATTTACTTATTCTTCAAGTGGCTAACCTTAGGTGATCATTTGCTAACCAATGGTCGGTGGTGGGTTGCTCAACCACTCCTTAGCAACCAATGTGTCTTTCCTTTCACACACCATGAGCTCCAACATTAGGATAATGTGATTGTCCAATTCATAGTTCCCTTATAAATATAAGCTCCAAATTCAGATTTTGTGTTGTTGATAAGTTGTTGCTAGCCTAATTAGAGAGTTCTAAGTTACTAGCATTGTAGAAACATACTCAGAGGGTAGGAGGTTCAGTCCAAGCTTAAGAAGGTATAAGTTCTAACTATGCTCTTGAAATGGGTCTTGTTTGATTATTGAAATTTCTTGAATTCATTTGTTAATTGATATGAACAAGCATGTTATAAGGTGTGTAAGAAGTTTTCTAATATGTACGAACACTTTAAAATTGATTTGGAGCATGTTTGAATTGTTGGAAAACAAGTTGGTAGTTACTCTGCAAAACAAAGTAACTTTACGCTTACGAAATCGACTGGCAGCAATTGCATACTGTTGTACTAGGGTGCTGCGTGACAGATTCTGTAAATACCTCGAGATCCGATTCTTTGGTTTACATTGGTTATATGTGTTACTAACTTGATGTTATGACTTTGATACATACCTATAGAGGAGTATAACATGATATGTAAGGTTTTCTTGTATAGTATAAAGTGATCAACATATTTTAGTAAGAGATTTGTAATGAAAACTTAAAGTTTAGAGAACAAACTTTGAAGTAATATATATCTTACAAGTTCTAAACTTATGAGACCATATACATGACTGATGTGGAACCTAAGTGAGCATGATATATGATGTATATTGTCTTTATCATGATTTAAACTTGTTAGCTTTGTGTTAGAGAATGTTTTAAAGGAAAAGTTGTTATATTGAAGTAATATACATGAATGCTACATGATATAGGTTCTGGTTTTTAAAGATGTTAAACATAACTTAATCACACATGATATAAGTTCTAAAGTTGTCTTGTATATATATTGCATCATTCGTGCTAAAATGATTTCAAAGACAACCTTGGACATGCTTTCAAACATAAGTTGCATATTATGTGAGTACTTAGATACTAAAGTAGTAAGATGTCATGTTATATCTATATTACTCCTAAACATGATTTATATGTATTAAGCATGATGATTACATGATTTTTATGTTTTAATGACATATAAATTGTAAGTTAAACTTAAAGTAATGAACTCAAGTATGATCATGTGTTATATGTGAAACTCTAGCATGAATGTATGTTAATATTTATGTATAGGTGTATGTTAGAGTTGGACTGAAGTCAGGAAGTGCAAGGCTCAAACACAGTGCAGCCGGGATATAAGCGAGCCCTACGCCAGTCCCTAAGCCAGGACAAGCCTTTGCACCACCATCCTGCAGTTTTGCTAGATTTTATTTTTGGATTGAAGTTTTAAGGCATGCTTATATGATTACTTTACCTTGTAATGTTTGACCAATGTGCCATATAATGTGTTGAAAAGCATGCTATGTGATGACTTAATTCTTTTAAGTGTAGACTCGTACTAGTTTGCATATACTAATTGAAAAGACTGACTTGTTAATATTAGGTCATTTCAACGCAAGTAATTAAAGCTAGACTTAATTGTAACTGAGCAAAAAGGCAAGTTTCCTGAATTCTTACTCTTTTATTGAGCAAGTTTCCCTAACCTTACTCAAATTTATATTGAGCAAGTATCTGAACACTATTTTATTATGTTGCAATGTTTTCTATGTAACGCCCCCAAATTCAGGTACTTGAATCCCAAACTTGGTGCTTTATGATACCATTTCTATGAGCAGAAATAATACTAATAATAATAACAATAATATAAAAATCAAACTTAACTTATATTTATCAGAGTCTAATCCCAAGTACGCAACCTTTACTATAATTCTTTACATGATATATAATACATATCATTATCGTAATACAGTTTAACTGTTACAAAAGATACCATTAAACATATTTTGTTTGCTTTCCTTTTCACTTGTTCTGGTCTGAACCTTCGGGTTAATCATGCCTAGCTAAAAACATTTAAATTTAAAGCAAGAATGAGCATTTGGGTGCCCAGGAAGTAATAATAATTATAAATATAATTAGCTGAAAGAATTAAATATTTTCTTTGTACATCACTTCTACAACAAATCAATAGTTGTGAAGTAAACTGAACCGATAATAATAGCATAACAATTCTATATCAAATTTTTGAAACTATGTACTGACTATAAATGGGGTTATGTTGACATACTATGAACATTGTTTTCAATTTTCGAATAGGTTTAGCAGAACTTTATCCGCAAACCGTCATAACTTACGGGCACGAGGGTGATCATCTCAATGTGCCCTGTATTGATCAATACAACATACAAGAATGATATTATCGTTCACTCTGTCCGCCTTGGGCGCATAAAAGTTTTCCTTTATTCGGGATGTTCATACTTAGTCTGTAATCTGAACCAAAACAATTTGATTGGATACAAAAAGGTTTTATCATATTCAACGATATCTCTAAATCTGTGTCTAGTTGGTCAAATAACTTAGACGACTTTTACTTAATGTATACATACGAGGGATCAATAGGTATATATATATATATATATATATATATATATATATATATATATCAATATGTGTTTAAATACAATGATTATCCAAGTGAGGTCACTTGTATAACCATATTTAGAAATTAACGAACAGAATATATATTTGACTTATATAATATAATATCATGTTGATAAACAATGATCGGGTATATTATATATAATAATAGGGTTAATAATCTGGTAAAATCATAATATAATTCTGAAACTTTCTTTCTCATATCCATTGCATAAAGGAAATGTAAAGGTAGGATACTTGTTTGGTTTGCTGCTTACAATACGCAAATTAGTTTTATCTTTTATATTAAGACCTATCATTAATAAGATCATTCGTTCGATTAAAATAACATACTATAACACATAGCACTGCTTATTGCAGTCAGCACATAACCTAATCACCTTGTCACACATATTCAATAGTCATTGAATCACAAACAAACATTAATACAGTTAAAATATCCAAGTCCAGAGTAATTTCTGAAATATGTCAGTGTATCGACGGCTTTATCGGGTAATTATCGAGTCTAAGACTCTATCCTGTAGTTCAACATCTATAAGTATCAGTCATATTATTTTTAAATGACTTATAATAATTTTTAAACATTTATCATGAATTTTCAAACACCGAAATCATTATCAAATGATTTAAATATTAAACAATTCTATTATCATTAATATTTAATTAATATTAAACTATTAATGAAACCATTACTAAAATATCAAAGTTATTTATAATAACTTAAAATACTTTTAAAGTACTAATATTACCCTTAAATGATTTTTAAAACATTTGAAATCATTTTTAAATAATTACCATTAATATTTAAATATTAATGTATTATCTATCAAAATATTAAAAGTCATTAATTATAACTTCAAATATTTTTAATTCATTTATATCCCTTTTTAAATACGCTCAAAGCTTTCTTAAACGCTAAAGAAATACGCTCAAGATTATAGAAGAAGAATTCTCTCTTTAGAGTTTCAGTGAATTTGTAAGAAATAATGAAGGAATGAGCTTCTATTTGTAGAAGAATGGACTGAATAGTAACCAATCCATAAACGGTCCAGATTGATTTACTTTTAAACGGACAGTCCAGATTGGTTTACAATAAAATATAATATATTCTATTTATAATCTAATAAAATGAATAACTTTATAAAATTATTCTATTTTATATAAAAATATTTTACTATGCAAACACTATATATAAGGCACTATGCAAATACTATGCGTAATAAAATATAATATATTCTAATTATTGTCTAATAAAATGAGATAACTTTATAAAAGTATTCATTTTATATAAAAAATTTTACTATTAGCTTTAATAAAACGAATAACTTTATAAAAGTATTTTATTTTATATAAAAAGCTTTTCATTTTATTATATTAATAATACTAATAAAACAAAACTTCATCATCATTATCATAATTCACACTATTAATCGACTGTGTCGTTCCCGGAAAGAGGGCTTTCGAATAAGGATTTCTCCCCCATTAGTAGCCATGATTAGGTGACCAAACCTCTCCTTGGCGTAACTTCTACAGACATCGTTAATAATGCAAATAATAATATTAACAACTTTGTTATCTCAATTATTAATTTAATAATATATAAAATATTGACAATAATTGAATCAAATAACGTGAGATACTATCGTGATTCTTTGAAGCAATAATTGAACAAAAGCGAGTGACTTCTCACGTAAGCATCAATAATCAATATTGTGTGCTACTTATGCAACCACGTGTATTCTTGTACTTTTAACACTGGGTGTTTCAACAGTTAACGGTAAAACTTTCGCTGTTATTTTCATAATATATATATATATATATATATATATATTGTCGTTTTCTCAATCCGAAAATAATTCCATTGTGGGGTCCACCAATGAGTGTGCCGTCGTACGAATATTTCCTGTTAAAACGAATATTCCCCGACCAATCGAATATTATAAACAACTTGCTTACTTTACAAAATTTCTAAATATTACCCACAACTATAACATTATATCAAATTCATTCCATAATATTTAAAAATGATAATTATAGAAAATTCATCTTTATTCATAAAAGTTAGGGTCTTACAATCACCCCTTCTTATGAAATTTACCTACTCGAAATTAGGGTGCGATACACGGTATGTCGAAGAGGTAAAGATACCTTGATTTCATTTCAGATTCTAACTTCCAGGTCATTTCCTCAACATCGTGGTTCCTCTATAAAACTTTGATTTGAGGTATAACCTTGGAGCGTAGAATATGTTCCTTCTTATCCAAGATTTGAACAGGAACCTCTTCATATACGTTAAATCTTCTACTATTTCGTTTAATGGGTTAAACTTCAATAATGTGGTTCGGGTCTTTCACATATTTACGTAACATGGATATATGAAAAATGTAATGAACACGAGACATACTTGGCGGTAAAGCGAGTCTATAGGCTACAGTCCCTACTCGATCGAGTATTAAAAATGGGCCTATGAATCGAGGATTGAGCTTTTCTCTCTTTCCAAATCTCGTAACTCCTTTCCATGGAGCAACACATAATAACACATGATCACTAATATCGAATTCCACGTCCTTTCAATGAAGATCAACATAACTCTTTTGTCGGTCTTGTGAGGTTTTTATACATTACCGGATCATTTGAATCTTTTTCGTAGTCATACGTACCAACTCCAGTCCCAACAACATTGTTTCACCCACCTCATCCCAACATACTGGAGAACGACACTTTCTTCCATACAACGCCTCGAATGGAGCCATGCCAATACTTGCTTGATAACTGTTGTTGTAGGAAATCTCCACCAATGGTAAGAACTTGTCCCAACTTCCCTTGAAGTCAAGGACACAGAGTCTTAATAAATCTTCAAGAGTTTGAATAGTCCTCTCTGATTGTCCGTCCATCTGAGGATGATATGCCGAACTAAATTGTAAATCCGTGCCCATAGCTTTTTGCAAACTAACCCAAAATCTTGAAGTGAATCTTGGGTCTCGATCAGAAACTATGGATACTAGCATACCATGCAATCTTACAACCTCATTTATGTACATACGAGCAAGACGTTCAAGTGTATAAGTTTCTCGTATTGGTAAGAAATGAGCAGACTTGGTCAATCTATCAACAATGACCCAAATTGCATATATGCCTTGAGAAACCATGGTAATGTGCTCCCACTTCCATTTTGGAATTTCAAGTGGTTGCAATGGACCTTTTGGTACTTGATGTTCCGCCTTGACTCGTTGACAAGTTATACACGTTGAGATAAACATCGCTATCTCTCTTCATATTGTCCCACCAAAATGTATGTCGAAGATCATGATACATTTTGGTACTCCCAGGATGGATTGCAAATGGTGTGTTGTGCGCCTCCATTATGATTTTATACTTTAAATCAAGGTTGTTAGGAACACAAAGTCTGGAGTTGACTCGAAGTATTCCTTCTTCATTGATTCTTACTTCCGGAATAGCACCTTCTTGTACTTTCTTCCTCATACGTATAAGCTCCAAGTCTGTAGCTTGAGCAGCTTTAACTTTATCGATTAAAGTCGGTTCCACTCGTATATTCGCCATCATCACTTGGGTCCCTGGAGTCATTATCTCTATCTCCATCCTTTGCAAGTCATACAAAATGGGCCTTTGCGTTGACAATATCGCACTTCGTCTTGGTATATATGATCTTCTACTCAATAAATACTACCAAGTTCGCTTTTCCAGGATGGTATTGAATGGTATGATCATAATCTTTCAACAGTTCAAGCCAACGTCGATGTCGCATATTGAGTTCCTTTTGAGTGAAGAAATATTTGAGGCTTTTATGATCCGTAAAGATCTCCACTTTCTCCCCATACAAGTAATGCCTCTGAATTTTAAGTGGGAAGACAACAACATAACTCTAGATCATGAGTAGGATAATTCCTCTCATATTATTTGAGTTAATCGAGAGGCATAAAGCTATGACTTTCCCATGTTACATGAGAACACATCCTAACCCTTTGCACAGAAGCATCCACAGAGATGACAAATCCTCCGCGCGGATGGTATTGCCGAGCAGTCTTGAAATGAGTCTTCTCTTGAGTTCTTGAAAACTCTTCTCACATTCCTCGTTCCAACTAAATTTTGTATCTTTCCGAGTCAGTTGAGTTAAGGAAGTAGCGATTCGAGAAAACCCTTCTACGAATCTCCGATAATAACCAACTAAGCCGAGAAAGCTACATACTTCAGTCACTAATTTAGGTTGCTCCCAGCTTTGAATAGCTTCAATCTTTGCTGGGTCAACAGATATTCCATGACTTGATACCATGTGCCCAAGGAATGCTACGTCCTCAAGCCAGAACTCGCATTTCTTCAACTTGGCATAAAGCTTATATTCACGAAGCTTTTGAAGTATTAGCCTCAAGTGTTGCTCATGATCTTCACGGCTTTTGAAATAAATAAGGATGTCATCAATAAAGACGACCACAAAGTGATCCAAATATTCCTTGAATACTCGGTTCATCATATCCATGAAGGCAGCAGGAGCATTAGTTAATCCAAAAGACATAACTTGGAATTCATAATGCCCGTACCGAGTTCTAAAAGTCGTCTTTGGAATGTCATCGATTCTAATCTTCAATTGCTGATATCCGGAACGAAGATCAATCTTTGAAAAGAATTTGGCTCCTTGCAACTGGTCAAAGAGGTCATCAATACGTGGCAATGGGTACCTATTTTTGATGGTGACATGATTCAACTCCCGATAATCAATACAAAGTCGCATACTCCCATCTTTTTTCTTCACGAATAGAACAGGAGCACCCCAAGGAGAAGTACTAGGACGAATGAAACTGATGTCTAACAATTCCTGCACTTGGGTCTTTAACTCTTGAAGTTCAATAGGAGCCATTCGATATGGGGCTTTGGAAATAGGTTTTGTACCGGGTTTAAGGTCAATATAAAATTCAATTTCACACTCTGGGGATAGTCCAGGAAGTTCTTCAGGGAATACGTCAGGAAATTCATTAACAATAGAAATATCATTTAAAACTGACGTATTTTTATTTAGATCCGTGACATGAGTTAAGAAAGCTTGACATCCGTTTTTCAAAAAACGAATAGCTTTATGGCTTGAGATGACAGTGATTGATTTTAATGGTTTGGTTGCTTGAATTCGCATAATAGGTTGGTTAGGAATATGAAAGCTAACAACCTTACAAAAACAATCAATTTTTGCATGATGAGTAGTTAACCAATCAATCCCTAGAATTACGTCAAATGTAAGTATTTTCAATGAAATAAGATTGACAGGTAATGTGAGGGTACCGATTTGAACCACACAAGACTTATAAATAGTGGATGTAATGAAGGTTTCTCCCAATGGAGTTTCAACAGATAAGTCAAAGTTTAATTTCTCAGGAGTCAAATTTAAACGTTGAGCGCAAACAAGAGAGATAAAAGAATGGGTAGAACCGGTATCTAATAAGGTATAGACTTCGTAAGCGTTTATGATTAACTTACCCGTGATAACTTCGTTCGGGTTCCTCTCTCACTTAAACTACCGGTTTTGACTTGTCTGAGACATCCTTTGGCATCACTATCCCAGCTGGACTTGACTTCACTACACGAAAAAATTGAGCTAGGTGACCTTCTCTTCCGCAATTGAAACACGCTTTGGATGGCATCGCGCTGTTTGAACTGATGTGTCACTCCCCTCCACATTTGAAGCATATGATAGGTGGTCGTTCTCCTTCCTTAACAACGGGTACTGATGCTGACGTCTTTCCATCATTGTTGAATCTCATCTTCTTGAAATTTCCACTTCTATTATCTTGGCCATGATTACCACCGAAGTGGTTACCATTCTTGGCATGATAATTTCCCCCACGATGGTTATCATTGTTCCGATGGCCGTTGCCACCGGTATGATTATTATCGTGTTGCTTTGGTCATTACCTTTTGGTTGTCTTTGACTCATTATCGCGCTCGAATAAGCGAGCCCTATTCACAACATCTCAATACAAACACTGTCACAAAACAAGGGTTAATTAACATATCACATATTATCCCTATACTCTTACCGACCAATTAAATACCAAATAAACTTAGGTAGGTCATACTAGCGAAGGAATTCCCCGTCTCTCCCCTCCTAGTTCTTATCTCACATCTCAGCCAGGGATCATATCCCTAAGCTTTGATACCAACTGTGACACCCCCAAAATAGGTATACATCACCTATTCTGAGTCGTCAAATACATGGTACAAAATACAAATACAATCTTTAATATACAACAAGAGAGCTATGAGTTTTAATACAAATATTGTCTTCTAGACAATATCCACTCTCAGAATAAGTCCTCATTACATTTATTGTCACACTATTTAACAGAATAGTGAGGACTACAAATACTATCATCTGGACCGTCACTCCGTTCCCCGACTAGTCCCGGCTACGTTCTCATTTCCTGAAGAAAACAATGAAAGAAAGGGTGAGCTCAACTAGCCCAGTAAGAAATATTATGACTAAGATAATGCAGAATAAATTATCATTAGTATTCAACAATGTTAAACTGATAAAATACAATAGACATCAAGTTTAACTGCAGCAGAACATAAAATCCATTAAAAGAGTCAAGTAGAGAATAAAATCTACTATATTATATGATTTAAAAGGTTTTTCATCACTTTTATCGCTGGGACTCAGCTTAATAAATAAACCACATCATCCCTGCACTACGGCCAAGGATATTCATTAGTATCACAACCACAAATTATCCATGTACTATGGGACAAGGATATTCGTATATTCATCAATGGTCATGATCATGCCAACAACTGTCCATCAATGCACTACGGGCCAATGAGGACTTTTACCACATCATTTGTAACATTACGATCATGATTACAATCGAATAATCCCCAGGTCATAATCATACCAAGTCCATCTACATGCACTACTGAATACACAAGATGACTTTCAAATATATATATATAAACATGAGGATGATGAGACAATGATATAAGAGTTCAATAAAACAAGTTCAAGAATTAATTTATTCAGGAACTAATAACATCCAAATTGTCAACATGATACTTCTTTGTAGAGTAAAATTTAAGAATGCTCGGAAAGAATATTTCCATGAAAAGATCTTTGGATGAAGCGCAAATATCAAGGATATTCCACTAATTTCATGGAGTATAGAAGTCAAAACTTTAACCAACTGAGTATAATAAAGAATGGAATAACAAAAGAAATCACCATGCATGCGGTACTTCGCATAGATAGGTTATTCCAACAGAATAATAAATAACGGAACCGAATCGGGCATAATACACGCACCGGCGGGATATTCCAACGAATAATAACGAATGGAATAACAATAGAAATCACCATGCATGCGGTACTTCGCATAGACATGTTATTCCAACAGAATAATAAATAACGGAACCAAGTTCGGCGTAAAATGCACAGAAAGGATATTCCAAAAGAATAATAATGACGAAACCAGGTCCGGTGTAAAACGCACAGACAGGATATTCCAACAGAATAATAAAGAATGGAATAACAACAGAATTTCACCATGTATGCGGTACTTCGCATTGATAGGTTATTCCAGCAGAATAATAAATAATGGAATAACAGAAGAATTTCACCAAGTATAGGGTAGACCGCGTATACACGTTATTCCAACAGAATAATAATGAATGGAATAACAAAAGTTCTATTCATGAATATGAAAAAAAAAAGAATACCCCTTACCTTATAAAGAAGAGTACTCCGACTGTAGGACGGGGATATACTTGAAGAAACTTGCACTACGCTCAAAGCTTTCTTAAACGCTAAAGAAATACACTCAAGATTATAGAAGAAGAATTCTCTCTAAAGTTTCTCTCTCTAGAGTTTCAGTGAATTCGTAAGAAATAATGAAGGAATGAGCTTCTATTTGTAGAAGAATGGACTGAATAGTAACCAATCCATGAACGGTCCAGATTGGTTTACAATAAAATATAATATATTCTATTTATAATCTAATAAAACGAATAACTTTATAAAATTATTATGTTTTATATAAAAAGATTTTACTATGCAAACACTATGCAAGCACTATGCAAACACTATGCATAATAAAATATAATATATTCTAATTATTGTCTAATAAAACAGATAACTTTATAAAAGTATTCTGTTTTATATAAAAAGATTTTATTATTAGCCTAATAAAACGAATAACTTTATAAAAGTATTCTATTTTATATAAAAAGTTTTTATGTTTTATTACATTAATAATACTAATAAAACAAAACTTCATCATCATTATCATAATTCACACTATTAATCGACCAGGTCGTTCTCAGGAAAGAGGGGGCTTTCCAATAAGGATTTCTCCCTATTGGTACGCAATTATGTGACCAAACCTCTCCTTGGCAGAACTTCTAGACATCGTTAATAATGCAAATAATAATATTAACAACTTTGTTATCTCAATTATTGATTTAATAATATATAAAATATTGACAATAATTGAATCAAATAACGTGAGATACTATCAAAGAATTATTGAAGCAATAATTGAACAAAAGCGGTGACTTCTCACCTAAGCATCAATAATCAATACCGGTGTACTACTATGCGACCACGCCGTATTTACATGCTTTTTAACACGGGGTGTTTCAACAGTTAACGATAAAACTTCCGCCGTTATTTTCATAAAATATATATATTTTTAATCATTTTCTCAATCCGACAATAATTCCGTTGTGGGGTCCACCAATGATTGTGTCGTCGTATGAATATTCCCTGTTAAAACGAATATTCCCCGACCAATCGAATATTATAAACAACTTGCGTACTTTAAAAAATTTCTAAATATTACCCACAACTATAACATTATATCAAATTCATTCCATAATATTTAAAAATGATAATTATAGAAAATTCATCTTTATTCATAAAAGTTGGGGTCTTACAAAATGTCACTGCCACCTACGAGAGATTTAATGTTCTGCTCAACTCTCTACGAGCCTATGGAAAGATCTACCCAAACAAAGATCTAATCATAAAATTCATGAGAGCCTTACCAAGCAAGTGGGATGACAAAACCACTACCATTAGAGAGTCAAAGAATCTACATAAAATAACTGTTCAACAGTTATATGGCAACCTTCTTACATACGAACTGGAGCTGACTCAACGAGCAGAAACTCTATTTGAAGGAAGAAAGAAGGATAAAGGTGTTGCTCTCAAAGTAACTGAAAACACCTCCAAAGTCAACACTGAAGTTGACTCTGACTATGATGAAGATGACGATGAGGACTTTGCAATGCTAGTGAAAAGACTCAGAAGGTTCATGCGTCAAGGCAAAATCAACAAGCCAAAGAAAGTCAACAACTACAACTGCAAGAAGCCTGGTCATTTCATTACTAACTGCAACAAATCTCTCAGAGAAGAAGTAAAGAAGAAATCACATCCAAAGAAGGAATTCAAAGGCAACAAAAGACCTCAAAAGAGAGACAAAGGCCTTATTACTAGAGGATCGTGGAGTGACTCAGACAATTATTCAACTCTCGAATCTAGAGATGATGAAGATCCTCAAATGGCAAATCTTTGCCTGATGGTTAAGCATGCAAAGGACAAACAGAACTACAACATACATGAAGTAAGTATAGATGAGGTATTTGACTTCAATTCTCCTGATGTAGACATTGATGATTTAAGAACTGCACTACATGGCATAACATCTGACCTGCATCAATACATGAAATGGTTTAGAGTTCTGTCTAAGGATTATTCACTTCTTCAAAAGGAGAAAGAGATAGTTCACGAAGAACTGGAAATAAGCTGACTCGCTCCCCAAGTTTAAAGCTGAGAATAAGCTTTTAAAACAAACCATTGAGCTCAATGCACAAAGAGAGTCAAGTCTAACCTCTAAGATTGAGGAACTAGAGAAGACAATCTCTACATGGAATAAATCTTCTTCATCCATGGACTCCCTGATCTCTAGTCAGAGAAGTGTCAGAACAAGTTTAGGCTTTGGGAAATCCATCTCAGAGTCATGTGTGGAAAAGGTAAAGGAAACTATCACTAGTAATGCGTCAAGTTTTAGTAGAGGCATTATATTTATGAAATCCTCACAGAAGGATGAGCCAGTCCAACTCTGCTCTACTGATTCAATCCACATTCCAAGAAGTAAATGATCTCATGCTGGCTTGGGTTTCAGAAAAGAGAAGAGTAACCCAGCCACTACTCACCAACCTCGAAGGATCGTAGAGTCGAGTAAAATCAACTCTACGAACCAACTGGGAAGGAACAGTAAAGGTAAGGTACACTCCTCACAAATCATGAAACACAAAAACACATGGAAAAAGGAAAATTAGTTTAACAAAAAGATGATTAAAGATCCACAAAAATTCAAATGGAGGAAGAATCCTCACACACACACAAGCATGCATCATATTAGACGTTTTGTATGCAATAAGGTTGGTCACAAGGCTGCAATGTGCTATTATAATCCTACTCATGTGAAACCCAAAATCAAGCAGATTTGGGTTCCTAAGGGTACTAACAAAGTAGGACCCATGCAAGTATGGGTACCAAAATGAGAGTTTCATCTTACCATAGGAACCAAGCTCCACGACCACAACCTGGTATCTGGACAGTGGATGCTCAATGCACATGACAGGAAACAAAGCCCTTCATTCCAACTACATAGAGAAGGAAGGTCCTGCGGTCATCTTTGGAGATAATGGCTCCGGCAAGACAAGAGGATATGGCTCAGCTGGAAATGGTGCAGTGTCTTTCAGCGAAGTGGCCTATGTGGAAGGACTACAACACAATCTTCTGAGAATAAGTCAACTCTGCGACAAGGGTCATCAAGTAACATTCCTCAACAATCAATGTCAAGTCAAAGATTTGAAGACATCTGCCATAAAGCTAACTAGAGCAAGAGAAGGAAATGTCTACACAATAAATCTTGGACAACTAAGCTCAGATGAGAAAATATGCTTTCTGGCTAAAGCATCTAAAGAAAAGACACTGAGTGTTGAAGTTTCAATTCACATCATCTTTGATGAGACAGACTTAGATAAAACAATGCCTCAAGACACTATAACCAATAGTTCAGACACTACAAACGAGGTCGTCGAGCTCAACACTACAATCGTAGTCCCAGAAAATGAGATCGTTGAGCAAGAAGAGGAGATCGTAGAGAGGACTATGCAAGACAGCGAACCTCCACATCTAGAAGCTAAAATTGATCTCGAAGGTCTCAGACAAGAAGGCATCAGGACAGATGTTCCAACAGGAAATAGATGGGCAAGAGATCACACTCTCAAGACTTAATCATTAGAGATCCAAATGCAAGAGTCAAAATAAGAGCTGCCACCCAAAATGAGTGATTCTATCTGAGCTTTCTATCACAGATGGAACCCAAGAAGATAGAAGATGCTATAGAAGACTCCAGCTGGATAGAAGCCATTCAGGAAGAACTAAATTAGTTTGAAAGAAGCAAAGTATGAAGATTAGTCCCAAGACCAAAAAATATCCTGTCAATGGCACCAAGTGGGTCTTCAGGAACAAGATGGATGAAGATGGAGTAATAACCAGGAATAAAGCAAGACTGGTGGCCAATGGTTACTCTCAGGAGGAAGGCATTGACTACGATGAAACATTTGCACCTGTTGCCAGACTAGAAGCCATCAGAATATTCCTTGCCTTTGCTGCTCATATGGAGTTCAAAGTATTTCAGATGGATGTCAAAAGTTCATTCCTAAATGGTGAAATTCAAGAAGAAGTATATGTAGAGCAACTTCTAGGTTTCATCAATCCATCTCTTTCTAATTATGTCTATAGATTAGACAAAGCCTTATATGGTCTTAAACAAGCACCTAGAGCATGGTATGAAACATTAACTAACCTTTTTTGTTGAAAATGGGTTCACTAGAGGTAGAGTAGATACTACATTATTTCTTAGAAAGCATAAAGACAAAGTCTTATTAGTTCAAATATATGTTGATGACATTATTTTTGGATCTACTGATGAAAAGTTATGCAAGAGATTTTCCAAGCTTATGCAGAGCAAGTTTGAAATGAGCATGATGGGTGAGCTGAACTTCTTCCTTGGAATGCAAGTAAAGTAGACTGATGAAGGAATCTTCATAAACCAAGCCAAGTACATCAAAGACTTACTTAAAAAGTATGGCATGGAATCAGCTTCTTCTATGAAAACTCCAATTTCTCCTGCAACCAAGCTTGACAAAGATGAAAAAGGTAAAAGTATTGACATAACTCAATACAGAGGTATGATAGGCTCTCTTCTATATCTAACTGCCTGTAGACCAGACATAATGTTTGGAACATGCATATGTGCTAGATTTCAAGTTAATCCTAAGGAATCAAACTTAACTACTGTAAAAAGGATTTTCAGGTACCTTAAAGGCACACCTCACTTGGGGCTATGGTATCCCAAGGAGTCTTCATTTGAACTAACAGGATATCTGATCTTGACTTAGCGAGTTACAAAATAGAGCGAAAAAAAATACTTGATGGCACATGTCAATTTGCTAGGAAATGAGACTTGTGTCTGGTTCAAAAAGAAGCAAAACTTAGTGTCTACTTTAATCACGGAAATTGAATACATTCTTCTTTGCTAGCATTCTTTGGCAACTTTGCTCAAAAATCCTCTAGATGAAAAATCAGCTAGCAGACTATGGGTTTGAATTCAAATCTATACATGTTCACTGTGATGACACAAGTGCCATAGCAATAACACATAATCCTGTCATGCATTCTAGGATTAAACATATAGAAATAAGGTATCATTTCATTAGGGATCATGTGCAAAAAGGAACCATATCTTTACAATATATCCCTACTGAAAATCAACTTGTTGATGTCTTTACAAAGCCTTTATATGAATCCAGGTTTAACAAATTAATAAGTGAGCTAGGCATGCTTAATTTACAACCATGAAATCTATGCTCTAGTTTGTGCTAACCATGCAGATATAAAGGCTATGTTCGAAATCATTAACATGATGAAAGGAAGCCCACGATTGTAGAGCTGCGATAACATGAAAGACAACGATCGCAGTGCAGACTCAATGATCGTAGTACAGACTCAACGATGGCAGAACAAAGGAGCATCCTGTGATGACAAAAGTTCAACAAATCAAAGAAATCTCTTTGTCAAGCGCCTAAGGAACAAACCTAACCCTTGATGCACTCTATGAGTTCAGACACGACGGCTGCAGAACAGACTCAATGAATACAGAGCAGACTCAAAGATCATAAAGGCTACCTCAACGATCGTAGTCTTCCCAAAGGACACATCAGCTCAGGAGGAGCTAAAGGGAAAATTAGTATTTTCCCACAAGTTAAAATCGTGGAGCCAAGTAGAACTTGACACATGTTTCTCTAATCAGATCGTGTGGATGGAAGTTACAAGAACAGTTTAAAAACCTTTTTTTTGAAAACTCAAAAGTTCAAAAAGCTCATATCTCTCTCTCTTTCTCCAACAGCAAAAACCCTAGCTTTCAAAATTGCAAAATCATCCTCAGAACAAAGAAATCAATGGCAGCCTCAAATATCATCTCTGGTTACAAAATCTGTTTCGATGAGTTCAAGACAGCTGACCCCAAGTTTCTCAAAACTCTGTCTCTGATAAAGAAAGTTGGTCTTGAATAGGCCCTGGGTATGAGCACTTGGATCTACCCTAAGATGATAAAAGAATTCTACAGAAATGGTGTATTCGAGAACGACGTCATCACTACGAGGGTCAGGGACATGGAAATCAAGCTTAAGGATGAGGATATAAATATAGCCCTAGGCTTTAAATCGAAAGGGTTTTCGTTCATAAATGGCATCGATTTCCATGAAGGACTTAAGAGAATGCACCACAAAAAGTTCCCCACTATCAAAGGGTACAAGAAGAAAGAGTTCCCTTAGAGGTACGAATTTCTGGCAGACATTGTTGGAAAATGCATATGCTACAAGAGCTCCGGCCATGACTCTGTAAATGAAGTGCAACTCAAGCTCATGACAGCCATTAGTTGTGGGATACAGCTTAACTATGGAGCCCTACTACTTGAATGGATTGGGAAGTGGATTCTTAGCTCGAAGAAGTCAAAGAGCTCTGGAAAGATGCTATACGGACGATTCATAAGTATTATCCTATAGTCTGCCTTAGGAGATAAGATAGGGGATGATGAAGGAGAGTCCATCAATCTGAACAGATGAATGACCCAGCAACTATTCGAAAATTGGAAAAGGAATCCAGCAGAAAATGTATGAATGATGTCTGAGTCAAGTGGTAGAACTGGTGATGCAAACGAGTCAGGGATCCCAGGGAACATGTCTGTTGTTAAGGAAATTGAAGAAGATGAAGAAGAAACCAATAAGGAGGAACCAATTGCTTTAGTCAGAAAAAGCAAAGGAAAAAGAAAGCTGAAGGCTCAAATGGCTGAAGAACCCCAGGGGTCAACCACTGATATACCACAAGAGCTATCTGACATTGAAACTCTGAGGATTTTGAGAAGTAAAGAACAGCTGGCTGAGGCAGATGAAGACAGAGCTACCATCTCTCAGCTACTAAAGAAGAATAAAAACAGTCACAAGTCCAAGAGGTCATCTCTCTCCTCGATCGTAGAATCTCTACCGATCATAGAGACCAGACTGGACGCCTCTCCTAAAGAGGTTGTTGCAAAAGATACTCTGGCTGATCAACAGTTCAGAGCTGAAGCTGAAGGAAGTATTGAGGCTGTGGCTCAGCCTAAAAAGTCAAGAAGAAAACTTGTCAAGAAATACATTCTTGTCAATGAAAAGGCCTTAAAGAAGGAAGATAAAAGGATAGCTGTAGAAAAGAGGCTATCCAGAGCAAGTCAAAAGAACATAGCTCAAATTGAGGGAGAGCTACCTGAAATTCTCACTCTAGAGAATGTTTCAGCTGAGGGGGAGCTGCGTGAAATACAGATGGATGATCATGTTGAGGGGGAGCCCCATGATATCCTTATAGGAGAAGAGACTGGTCCTGAAGAAAATGTGAATGCACCAGAGCAAGAAAGTGATTGATATAGTGGAATCCTTGAAAGAAGATAGAGAAGAAGAAGATGATGATGACATCAAAATCATAGTTGTGGGTTGTGATGGGTATAGAAGAGCCAACTACAATCAATTGTTCTCCTATCTACCCATGATGCCTTTTCACAGAGCTCAAATTCTCAACTACTGGGATAACATGTTCTGGAGCTTCAAAGCATATCCAGTAATCTCAGTACTAGCTCATGGATTTCCAGGCAACTTCAACTTTGCCAAAAAGCTGATCACAGATAACCCTTCTTCAAAGAATGAGCATGAGGTACTATCTATCCTAATCCTTTTCAGAGTTAATCGCTATCCCCCATCATTTTTCAGTCAATTTTATGAATTCCCAAGCTGGTTGGAAGTGATCCTAAATCCACTAAATCAATTCCCAGTTGCAGAATTCCAAAATTTTGTAGCTGATGACCCAAATATGCCCAACTTCATTTTAATCCCATCTCCTCTCATGTCTACAATTACTGACTCAAGTCTAATCGTAGAGTCACATGCCCAAATCGTAGAGCCACCTACTCAAGAAGCCCAAACACAAGCCCCTCCACCAGATATTCCATCCTTATCCTCCAATGAATGTTTCAACCTTGATCTTGCTCTTTACACCCTGCAAGATCAATTCAAAAGAGCCCCTCCTCCAAACAATTCGCAACTCCTTGAACTCATATCTGATCTTCCCACCAAAGCAGAACTGTTTGAAGCATCCTAAAAAGTGACTAAGGACATACAGGAAGAACTTGAAGTTCACTCAGACCTTGTTCAACTGAGGCTGACTCATGTCATTGATCTTGCCGACTCCTCCCAAGCACCCTAAGCTCTGAGCTCTCAAAGAAGCTTCGGGAGATCATAAAGGAGATGATTCAGAGCATAAATGAATGAGATCAAATTCATTTTCAAGCTGCCAAAAGACACAGGGATGTTGTTTTGATCCTACAGACTACTCAGGAGTCCCAGAACAATCTTATGATGGAAAGTCTCACGAATTTACGAACCGCAGTGAAACAATTTCAAGAATTCTCCCTAGGCCAAATGAAGCAAACTGACAATGTTCTGCACATCCTCCAACGAAGGGAAGCTCGCTCTGATGCTCTCATTAAAGAGAACCATGAAGACATTACTCAATCCCAAAGTCAGCTTAACGAGCTTGTTCAAGGTATGACTCGCTTATCGGAAGACATTCGAGCCCTTGATGCTGATATAAAGGGGAGAATAAAGGGAAAAGAGATCAAGGCAAGGGCAGAGGTAGAGGCACTTTCTTAGCTTAATCATCAAGGAGTCCTACAATGCAGCCTCACTATCAGACTACACGATCTAGCCATCACACTCAACGATTTGATCAACAACCAATTATCATGGCTCAACCATTAAGGAGTCAAGGGCCTTCTCCCAGCTCACACGAGGTGACCACCACAGGCCTAAGAATGCTAATTGGAGATCCTACATTCATGAATAGGCACGATCATAATGAAAGACTAAGTCAAAGCGAGCTGGAAGAAATAAAGACGGAGAGACGAAGCTAGCGGGAGAGAAGAAGAGGTGAGGAATATGCAAATCCTCCAGAAAGCAAAAAAGGCAAAAAGAAATAGAGACAAGTTGAAACTCAATTCTTATTGATGTAACTAAGTTTAAATGTAATATCTATCCTCAAACATCAATAAATTCATACTTATTCTCTAGAAATTTTAGATGCTCACTAAAATATTAAGTCATATTTACTTTGCTGCAACTGCATATAGAATTTGATAATCATGGCAACAAATCTCCTTGGTTATGTCAACATCAAATAGGGGGAGATTGTTGGAAGAGTGCATATTTTGATTTGATGTTTAAAGTAAATGCTCATGATTATATGTGAAGTCCTTCAAGGAATATATGTACAAGGACTTAGTGATAGATCAAAATTGTTAGGTTGATCTAAGCTTTTAATGTTTATCATTCTGTAAATGAATGTATAGATAAAGAGATCAAAGATGTTAGGTTGATCTATATCTTGAAATGTAATAGATAGGCTTCAAACAGAATTGTAGTCTATTAAGCTGATTAAGAGTTTGCAGAAGCCAAGAAAAAATCATAGAGCATCAAGGATCGTAGTATGACTGCCTTGAAGGGCCTCTCCAGAGATCGTAGAGTGGTCCAGACGTTTGCTGAAGCCAACTTAAAGATCGTAGTGTGCTCTCAAAAACGTAGAGTCTGCAAGACAAGCAAGTGAAGATCGTAGTGTGCCAGTCCTTAAGAGAAATAGTAGTGTTCTCGTTTGCTTGCATCAAGCACCAAGGTAGCAAGACACCACGATCAAAATCGTAGAGTATCATCTGGCTGTGTCAGAAGCAGTGGGCCTTGACCATTTGTTCAAAGATAAAATCTTTACAAATGTGGAATGGGTTACAAACATTGAAGTAATCCCCAGTCCCAATGGCATAAAAAATATCTTTAGTATGCAACAAAGAAACGTATTGAAGAAGCTAAGGAAAGGACCATGGGTCAGAGGAAAACACATTTTCAGGTGTTAGGTGAGAAAGCAGTTTGCTATGTCAGTGGGCCAGAATGCAATTCAGAAGATATGCAGAAAAGTCTCCATCAAAGTTCGGAAATGACAAACGCATTAAATGCTCCAACGGATGGATTCAACGGACAGATTTCAGGGATCACATATATGCAAGACATCTGCAGATGATTCAACTAAGCAAGCATTAAACAAAAAAAAGGAAGAAGACTCAACGCTCAACTCGACGATCTAAGAAAAAGAGAAAGCTTGCTCAGCTACTCAGTTCTTTCGAACAAAAGCTTAACGGCAACTAAGTAGCACCAATCAAGAACTCAACAACAGCCAAACAAGTGAAGTAAGAAGTTCCAAGTCAGAAGGACTTGAAGAGTTCTAACGTGAACTGTGAAAAACCAAGTCTGCTGGACTTGAAGAGTTCAAGAGTGAACTAAGAAGTTCCTAGACTGCAGGTCTAGACGGAATCTGTGAGATTCAGAAAGTGTAAAAGACATCCTTAGTGGATTTCCTACTCGAGGAGTAAAGGAGTGGACTAGGAGCTTTAAGTGCTCTGAACCACTTAAAAGCTAACTTTGTGTCTATTGCATTTTTTTGCTATAAGCGCTATATAAGCATTATAACTGCCTCACTCTCATTAACTCACTATATCTAAAAAGGGAGATCAAACAAATCTTAATTATGCTGTGTTTAAATCATTATCAAAACTAACAAAGTAAAATGAAAAGAATTTTAAATATCTATTCAACCCCCCCCCCCCCCCTTCTAGATAACTATTGTGCCTCCGGGAACTAACAAAATATTATGCAGATGATACTGTGACAATAATTGAATCAATAATATGAGAGATATTATGCATCAATTACTGTAGCAATAATTGTGTATAACTAAGTGACTTATCACGTAAGCATCAATAATTAATACCGTGTGGTACTTTTACTACCACGCGTATTACTGTACTTTTACTACCGGGTAATTCAAAAGTTTAACGGTAAAACTTTCACTGTTATTTTTATAAAAAGATATTTCTGTCGTTTTCTAACTACGTCAATACTTCCGTTGTGGGGTCCACCAATGATTATGCCGTCGTATGAATATTCCCTGTTAAAACAAATATTCCCCGATCAATCGAATATTCCCCGACACAACGAATATTTTATATCAACTTGCTTACTTTGCAAAATTTTCAAATGTCACCCTTAACTTTAACCTTTATCAATTTAACCATTTACTAAATAACATTATAAGAAAATTGAATACTTTCATTTCAAAAAATTCAGGATCTCACAGCTAGTGCTACATACGTGTTCTTGATTAATAAACTGGAAAAGTGAATTGAATTGGAATAAAGGTGTAAAAATCAAAGTGAAGCTTATGGTGAAGTCGTAAGCCTAATTCTCTAATAATTGTTTAAAATTTCAAATTTTAATATTTTTGATTGTTTTGTGATCTTAGTATTTTTAATAATTTAGTTTAATAGTATTAATCATTAATTTTGATAGTTTAATAAAATTAGGATTAATAAGAAACTGATAATTATGAGGTTAAATTCTTACTAAATTTCTGTGTGGGAACGATACTCTACTTACTATTATATTACTTGTTGACCACGTATACTTGCGTGTTGTGCGTAATTAGATTTTAACAAACAAAAATATAAAAAAAATTATTTCACTAAAATATTAAAATTAAAATTACATGCATCAAACCATCATTAAAAAAATACTCCATCCTTCCAAAAATATCGATCAAATTTTGTTTTTTTTATAATTCAAAATTGAGATGATTTATTAAACTTTAAAAATAACAAATATTGTAATTAGTATTAGTACTTAGATAATTTACGCTTTAATTGTATTGTTTAAGATTGAAATAATTCATATCAATTGTAAAATTAATTTGCCAAAAGTTAATATTGATCTTATATTTTAAAATAGATAATGGACTAAAAATGTAATTAATAGTGTTATATACACAGTTTATAATTTTATAATTCTTTTATCAAAAATTAAATTAATTATATTTATTTTGAATTTAATATATTTTAAATTGACTTCAAAAATTAATATTAATCGTGTATTTTGGAACATAAAGAATACATAATAAGATTAAATAAGTATTATACAGGTATGGAAAAAAACATGTTATAGTATATTAATCAATTAATCAATCAATACAAAAATATAATAAGGTAAAGACGAGTTGTTTTTGTTAGTCCCGAGTCGATTCAATAATTTTTTTGTCAACTCAGTGGTTCAAGATCTTTTTTATTTTTATTTTACTAACATGCAGTGTATGTTTTGCCCCAATTAACATGCAATGTAAATTATGTAATAATTCATTAATCTCACTAGGTACAAACATTGTATTTTAATTTTTACTTTTAAATTTACAAAGAAAATATTATAATGTTACGACCATTAGATTTCCTAATTCATGGACTTAATTAGTATAAAATTATATCATTCAAGTTGCTTAAATATGATTCTAACTATACCAAGTTACACCCAAAATTTCAACTATAACGCCCGAGAAAATCGAATTTTTATGTGAATTAAATTTTATTTGATTATTTGAATTAAATGAATTTAATTGAGTATTTATGTGAGTAATTTGTTTGAAGATCGTTCTATGGCCTAGAATGTGTTGATGTGGTTAGGATTCTGGCTATGTGCTAGGATTAATTATTTTGAATTTTCAAGACGAAAATAAAAGTTTTTCGAGAAATTTTTGTAAAAACAGTATTCATCCGTTTTTGCTCAGGAATTAATAATGAATTTCAAAGAAACGCGTAATGATAGAATTCTATGACGAGTTGGAATATCCAATAATATTTCAGTTATGGCAAACGCAGTTTTCGCATGCGGATTTAAAACCTAAGGGTTAAGGAAAGTGAGTTTCGAGAATGAAATGACTACGTATAATTATTAGGGTTATTATACCTGAGAAATACGAGTATGGTACTAGTTATTATACGAGTATAGTAGGAAGAATATTACGACATATAATACGAATATCGTACGAATAGTGTACGAAGAGAATACGTGAGTTATACGAATAGAATACGATTAGTTCTTAATGGACTCTTAGTAATGGGACTTTGTCAATTACAATTGGACTTGAATTATGTCAATTCCAAAGTTTTGTAACTGAAGCCCAAGATTGAGTAATATTAAAGCCCAATGTAAGGTTAAATCAAGCCCGAACCAAGAAATCGAACCGCGGATCGACCCGATGGATCACCACATGGATAAAACCCATGTGGGACCCAAAAGGCCATGTGGGCCGGCCACTTGGTGGCCAGGTAAAGTGTATTACTTGGTTTCTAAGCCATAAAAAGTAAGGAGGTGGACCAATGGAACAAATTGCCCTCCATTTGGTTTTTCTATAAAAGGAAGCATAAGTTAGTCATTTATTGTTTTCACCAACATTGAGCCAATATATTGAGAGAGAGAAAAGAGTATTAACAGGTAATACGGAGCATCCATGTGACGCCCCCAAAATAGGTATACATCACCCATTCTGAGTCGCCAAATATATGGTACAGAAAAACCTACAACTTCATTAATACAATTGTCATGGAAAATACGACAACACATATACTGTGAGTTTAAATACAAATATTATCTTCTAGACAATATCCACACTTAGATAAAGTCCTCATTACAATTATTGATGCACTATTTTACAAAATTGTGAGGACTGCTAAAACAACTATCTTGAACCATCACTTCATACCCCGGCTAGTTCCTACTAAATTCTCACCTCTTGAGAAGAAAAATGGAACAAAAAAGAAAAGGGTGAGCTCAACTAGCCCAGTAAGAAATATTATGACTAAGATAATGTAGAATAAATTATCATTAGCCTTCAACAGTATAACAACTGATATAATATAATAGATGTAAGACCCCAGCTTTTATAAATAAAGATGAATTTTTCTATAAATATTATTTTTGAATATTATGGAATAAATTTGATATAATGTTATAGTTGTGGGTAATATTTATAAATTTTGCAAAGTATGCAAGTTGTTATAAAATATTAGTTTGGTCGGAAATATTCTTTTTGTTAGGGAATATTAAATATAAAGGCTCAATCATTGTGGACCCCACAATGTAATTATTATCGGATTGAGAAAACGACAAAAATATTTCATAAAAATAACTCGGCGGAGGTGTTACTGTTAAAAGCTGTTGAACTACCCTTGGTAAAAGTACAAGATGTCTGGCGTAGTTGCATAGTAGCACACTAGATTGATTATTGATGCTTACGTGAGAAGTCACTTTCCTATGCTCAATTATTATTACAATAATTCTTTGCATCATATCTCTTATATTATTGATTCAATTATTGTCACAAAGATCATACGTATAATATGTTATAGTATTAAATCAATAATTGAGACGACAAGTTATAAATGATTAATAATTGTTGAAAGATTAAATATGTGTTGATGAAAAAAAAATGATTTGTGGTAAGTTTGATTATTTTATGGGGGCTCATATGTCATCATCTAAGAGTCTCTTCAATCGATAGTAATTACCTTCGTCAATAGTAATTACCCTTGTGAATAGTATTTACCTTCGTCATCGATAGTAATTACCCTTGTGAATAGTATTTACCTTCGTCGATAGTATTTACCTTCGTTAATAGTAATTACCTTTACCGGACGTCGAACCACTTGTCATTTCACATTACACAAAGCGTCGAACCACTTGTCGCTTCACATTACAAAAGGCGTCGACCGATCGTCGAGCCACTTGCCTTTTCACACGGCAGTGCTAAGCTAGAAATCTTCTATAAATAGAGGCCTAGGGCTTCATTATTTTCATGAATTCATTCAAGCTATAGAGAGAAAAGTATAGAGAGAATAAGAGAGAAAGAAGAAGAGTATTTTGTTACTACACTGCTGCGATTATTCAATCTCCTACCAAATGTAAGAAATCATTATTCTTTCTTATTCATGAAGAGAACTGTTGTTATTCTATTGCTTATTATTACTGTTGGAATAACTTTGTATAAGTGGTTTACCCTATACTTGGTGACATTCTTCTATTATTACATTGGAACATCACATGCATGTGTTGTACACGGACTGGTTCCGCCCTTATTATTATTACATTGGAACATCACATGCATGTGTTTTACAGGACTGGTTCCGCCCTTATTATTCTGTTGGAACATCACATGCATGTGTTTTACACCCAACCACATCCTGCTCTGTGTGTTTTACACGGACTGGTTTAAAATCTTTATTATTCTGTTGGAATATCCTATCTCATGTGTTTTACACCTGGATCCGGTTCCATCTTTATTATTACATTTGAACATCCTGTGCGGTGTGAATTTCACCTAACTCGGTTCCGTTTCTTTATTATTCATTGGAATAACCTATCTGTATGCTGATCTATCGCATGCATGGTGATTTCTTTTGTTATTCCATTCTTTATTATACCCAAATAAGTTAAAACTTTGACTTTTATACTCCATGAAATTAGTGGAATATCCTTGATATTTGCGTTTCATCCAAATATCTTTTCATGAAAATATTCTTCCGATCATTCTTGAATTTTACTCTACAAAACGATGTCATGTTGATAATTTGGACGTTAATAATTCCCCGGATAAAATAATTCTTGAACTTGTTTTATTGAATTCTTATATCATTGTCATCATCCTCATGTTTATATTTCTTTTAAAGTCATCTATGGCACTGTGGTGCATAGATGGACTTGGTATGATTATGACCGAGAGACTATTCTTGTAATCATGGCCGTAATGTTACAAATGATGTGGTAAAAAAAAAAATCCTCGATGGTAGTAGTGCATTGATGGATGATTGTTGGCATGATCATGACCATTAATGAATACACAAATATTCTTGGCCGTGAGTGTATGAATAATTGTGGTCGTGATACTAAAGAATATTCTTGGCAGTAGTGCGGGGTGATTCGATGATGTGGAATATTTATTAAAGTCGAGTCTCGACTATAACAAAGATGAAAAACCTTTTAAAACCTAAAAGATAGTAGACTTTATTTTCTACTTGACTCTTTTAATGGATTGCATATTCATTGCAGTTAAACCGGTTTGTCTATTGTATTTTATCGGTTTAACATTGTTGAAGACTATTGATAATTTATTACGCATTATCTTAGTCATAATATTTCTTCTTGGGCTAGTTGAGCTCACCCTTTCTTTCACCGTTATTCTCTTGAAATGAGAATATAGTCGGGACGAGTCGGGGAAGCGAGTGATGGTCTTGAAGATAGCATTAGTAGTCCTCACTATTACGTGAAATAGTGTGATAATAATTGTAATGAGGACTTTTTTTTGAGTTTGTATAATATCTAGTAGATTTATATTTGTATTTAAACTCACGATTTATAAATATTGTACCACAGCAGCTTATGTTAGTAAGTTATATTTAAATTACATGTACCATGTAAGTGGCGACCCAAGATGGGTGATGTATACCTAATTTTGGGGCGCCACGGTTAATATCGAGCTTAGGGATATGATCCTGGCTAAGATGTGAGAATAGTACTAGGAGGGGGCAGCGGGAATACCTTCGCTAGTATGACCTACCTAAGTTTATGTGCTATTTTATTGGTTGGTCGGAAGATAGGGATAATTTGTTACATGTTAATTAACCTTTTGTTTTGTGGCGATGTCTGAAAATGACATCCGAGAATGTTGAGAATAGCAATGGAGCGCAGACGATCGTTGATTCACAACATATCAATAATCGAGATAATGTGCATCGAGGCGACAATCCTCATGCAAACAACAACAACCACCCAAATGATGAATGATCAAATGTTCGGAGGCTTTATGCAATTTATGCAACAAAGAAAGCAGAGCGACTTCACCCAAAACGTAGGTGGAAACACGGAAAACTCTCGGTGGGCCATCACCGCTAAACAATTCAAGGAGCTGGGACCACCGGGAGTTTAAGGAGAGCAAAACCACTTCAGGCGGAAGCATGGATAAAGCAGATTACCAAGATATTTGATGTCTTGGGATGCTCCGAGGAGCAAAGGTTCCTTCTTCTAGCCTTTATGTTGCTACCGAGAGGCGGATTCTTTGGTGGGAATCGGTAAACGTACTCAACTTCTTTGTCTTCAAGATATCTTGGGAGAAGTTCGAGAGTCGTTCAACGACAAATACTTTCCCGAAAGTATTCGCCACATGAAGGAGGTGGAATTTATCAAGTTGGAACAAAACAATATGGCCAGTGTCGCAATATCGAGGCAAAATTTGCGGAGTTATCACGGTTTGCATCCCACTTGGTGGATAATGAAGAGAGAATGGCCGCGAATGTTTTTAAGAGGTTTGAAGCCGGAGATATGTCAACATCTTATTTCTCATAAACTGTGTTTGTATTCAGATGTTGTAAATAGGGCTCAGTTAGTGGAACGCGATAATGAGTCAACACAACTAAAAGAGTGCAGCCGGCAAAATTATAATACCAGCGAGAGTAGTCATCGAAGCGGTGACAACAAGCGTGGAGGGAATCAACAGGCGAGATATGGTAACCACTTCCGGTGGTAATCGTAGGCCAAAACAAAAAGAATGGACATTTCAAGAAAGCGGAGATTTAACAATGGTGGAAAGACGTCGGCACCAAAGACCCATTGTTAAGGAAGGAGAAAGACCACCTATAATATGCTTCAAATGCGGAGGAGAGGGACACATCAGTCCAAACTGCGTCATGCCGTCAAAGCATGTTATAATTGTGGAAGAGAAGGTCACTTAGCTCGATTTTGTCGCCATCAAAGACAAATTCAATTAGGATGGAGGCACCAAAGGCCATCCCGAAAATTCAAAACCTAGAGTGCAAGGGAGAGCGTTTGTTGTGACCTCCCAAAGAGAAAGGAATCCGAATGAGGTCATCACGGGTAAGCTTATCATAAACTCTAATGAAGTCTATACTTTATTTGATACTGGGTTCTACCCATTCTTTATTTCTCCTACTTGCGCTCATCGATTAAATTTGACTCAGGAGAAATTAGACTTTGACTTATCTGTGGAAACTCCGTTGGGAGAAACCTTCATTACATCCACTTGCTTATAAGTCTTGTTTGGTTCAAATCGGTACCCTCACATTACTCCATTGATCTTATTTCATTAAAAATACTTGCATTTGACGTGATTCTAGGGATTGATTGGTTAACAACTTATCATGCAAAAATTGATTATTTTCATAAGGTTGTTAGCTTTCATATTCCTAATCAACCTATTATGCGAATTCAAATGACCAAACCATTAAAATCAATCACGGTCATCTCAAGCCATAAAGCTATTCGTTTATTGAAAAACGGATGTCAAGCTTTCTTAGCTCATGTCACAGATTTAAATAAAAATACGCCGGTTTTAACGATATTCCTATTGTTAATAAATTTCTGACGTATTCCCCAAGAACTTCCCTGGCCTACCCCGGGCGTGAAATTGAATTTTGTATCGACCTTGAACCCAGTGACAAAACCTATTTCCAAAGCCCCATATCGAATGGCTCTATTGAACTTCAGGAGTTAAAGACCCAATGCGAGAATTGTTAGACATTGGCTTTATTCGTCCTAGTACTTCTCCTTGGGGTGCTCCTGTTCTATTCGTGAAGAAGAAAGATGGGAGTATCGCGACTTTGTATTGATTATCGGGAGTTAAATCATGTCACCATCAAAAATAGGTATCCATTGCCACGTATTGATGACCTGTTTGACCAGATTCTGAGGAGCCAAATTCTTTTCAAAGATTGATCTTTGTTAGGATATCACCAATTGAAGATTAGAACCGTGACATTCCAAAGACGGCTTTGGAACTCCTTCGATGCGGGCATTATAAATTCCTAGTCATGTCCTTTGGATTGACTAATGCTCCTATTTGCCTTCATGGATATGATGAACCGAGTATTCAGGAATATTTAGATCACTTTGTGGTCGTCTTTATTGATGACATCCTTATTTATTCCAAAAGCCGTGAAGATCATGAAAGCAACACTTGAGGTGACACTCCAAAAGCTTCGTGAATATAAGCTTTATGCCAAGTTGAAGAAATCGCGAGTTACGGCAAGAAGTAGCATTCCTTGGGCACGTGGTATCAAGTCATGGAATATCTGTTGACCCAAAGAAAGATTGAAGCTATTCAAAGTCGAACAACCTAAATCGATGACCAAAGTCACGTAGCTTTCTCGGTTTAGTTTGGTTATTATCGGAGATTCGTGGAAGGATTTTCTCGAATCGCTACTCCATCGACTCGGTGACTCGGAAAGATACAAAGTTCGGTTGGAGCGAAGAATGTGAGAAGAGTTTTCAAGAACTCAAGAGGAGACTTATTTCAAAGACTGTTACGACAATACCATCTCGGCTCGGAGGGATTTGTCATCTACATGATGCTTCGCAAAAGGGTTGGGGTGTGTTCTTATGCAACATGGAAAAGTTATAGCCTATGCCTCATGACAACTCAAAAGAATATGAGAGGAATTATCCTACTCATGATCTAGAGTTGGCAAATTATTATCTTTGCACTTAAAATTTGGAGGCATTATTGGTATGGGGAGAAAGTGGAGATCTTTACGGATCATAAAAGCCTCAAATATTTCTTCACTCAAAAGGAACTCAACATGCGACAACGACATTGGCATGAACTGCTGAAAGATTATGATCATACCATCCAATACCATCTGGAAAAGCGAGCGTGGTAGGTACGGCGCATTGAGTAGAAAATCATATGCAAGTACGAAAGTGCGATATTGTCAACGCAAAGGCCCATTTTGTGTGACTTGCAAAGGATGGAGATAGAGTTAAAGACTCGAGGGACGCGTATGATGATAGCGAGTATCTGAGTAGAACCGACTTTAATCGATAAAGTTAAAGATGCTCAAGCTACTGGACACGGAGCTGATGCGTATGAGGAAAAAAGTGCAAGAAGGTGCTATCTTAAGGAAGCAAGAATCGATGAAGAAGGAATACTTGAGTCAACTCCGGACTTTGTGTTCCTAACGACCACGATTTAAAGTATAATATCATGATGGAGGCGCACAACACACCATTTGCAATCCATCACAGGAGTACCAAAATGTATCATGATATTCGTCATACATTTTGGTGGAGCAATATGAAGAGAGAGATAGCGCATTGTTTATCTCAAGGTGTCTAACTTGTCAACGAGTTAAAGCGGAGCATCAAGTACCAAAAGGTCCATTGCAACCACTTGAAATTCTAGAATGGAAGTGGGAGCACATTACCATGGATTTCAATTCTGGGGTCTTCCTAAGGTTTCTCAAGGCATTGATGCGATTTGGGTCATTGTTGATAGATTGACCAAGTCTGCTCATTTCTTCCGAAACGAGAAACTTATACACTTGAACGTCTTGCTAGTATATACATAAACGAGATTGTAAAAAGCGCATGGTATCTTGGGTACCCATAGTTTACGATCGAGACCCAAGATTCACTTCACGATTTTGGGTTAGTTTGCAAAAAGCTATGGGCACAAACTTACGATTTAGCTTCGGCATATCATCCTCGAACCAGACTTTGACGATCGGAGAGGACTATTCAAACTCTTGAAGATCTATTAAGACTCGTGTCCTTGATTTCAAGGGGAGTTGGGACAAGTTCTTACCATTGGTGGAGTTTTCCTCAACAACAACAGCTTATCAAGCAAGTATTGGCATGGCTCCATTCGAGCGTTGTATGGAAGAAAGTGTCGTTCTCAAAGATCTTTGGGATGAGGTAGGTGAAGCAACGTTGTTGGGACCGGAGTTGATGCGTATGACTACGGAAAAGATTCAAACGATCCGACAACGTATAAAAACCTCACAAAATCGACAAAAGAGTTATCTTTGATCTTCATCGAAAGGGCGTGGAATTCGATGTAGGAGATCATGTGTTGTTAAGAGTTGCTCCATGGAAAGGAGTTACAAGATTTGGAAAGAGAGGAAAACTTAACCCTCGATTCATCGGTCCATTTTTAATCCTCGATCGAGTAGGAACTGTGGCCTATAGACTCGCTTTACTGCCAAATATGTCTCGTGTTCATAACGTTTTTCACATATCTATGTTACGTAAATATGTGAAAGACCCGAACCATATTATTGAGTTAGAACCGGACGAAATAGCGGAAGATTTGACGTATGAAGAGGTTCCTGTTCAAATTTTGGATAAGAAGGAACATATTCTACGCTCCAGGTTATACCTCAAGTCAAAGTTTTGTGGAGGAACCACGATGTTGAGGAAATGACTTGGGAGTTAGAATCAAAAATGAAATCAAGGTATCCTTACCTCTTGACATACCAGTCGTACGCACTAATTTCGAGGAAATTTCATAAGAAGGGAGGTTGTAAGACCCAGCTTTTATAAATAAAGATGAATTTTTCTATAAATATAATTTTGAATATTATGGAATAAATTTGATATAATGTTATAGTTGTGGGTAATATTTATAAATTTTGCAAAGTATGCAAGTTGTTATAAAATATTCGTTTGGTCGGGAATATTCTTTTTGTTAGGAATATTCGTGACAAAGGCTCAATCATTGGTGGACCCCACAATGAATTTATTGTCGGATTGATTGAAAAAACGACAAAAATATTTCATAAAAATAACGGCGGAGGTGTTACCGTTAAAAGCTGCTGAACTACCCTTGGTAAAGTAAAGTAATCTGAGTGAGTTAAGTAGTAGCACTACGGTATTGATTATTGATGCTTACGTGAGAAGTCACTCAACTATGCTCAATTATTATTCACGATAATTCTTTGCATCATATCTCTTATATTATTGATTCAATTATTGTCACAAAGATCATCTGTATATATATGTTATAGTATTAAATCAATAATTGAGACGACAAGTTATAAATGATTAATAATTGTTGAAAGATTAAATATGTGTTGATGAAAAAAAAATGATTTGTGGTAAGTTTGATTATTTTATGGGGGCTCATATGTCATCATCTAAGAGTCTCTTCGTCAATAGTAATTACCTTCGTCAATAGTAATTACCCTTGTGAATAGTATTTACCTTCAATCGATAGTAATTACCTTCTTCATAGTAATTACCCTTGTGAATAGTATTTACCTTTGTCAATAGTATTTACCTTCGTTAATAGTAATTACCTTTACCGACGTCGAACCACTTGTCATTTCACATTACAGAGCGTCGAAACCACTTGTCGTTTCACATTACAAAGCGTCAAACCCGATCGTCAAGCCACTTGCCTTTTCACACGGCGCTGCTAAGCTAGAAATCTTCTATAAATAGAGGCCTAGGGCTTCATTATTTTTCATGAATTCATTCAAGCTATAGAGAGAAAAGTATAGAGAGAATAAGAGAAAAGAAGAAGAGTATTTTGTTACTACACCGCTGCAGTATTCAATCTCCTACCAAATGTAAGGGTGTTATTCTTTCTTATTCATGAAGAGAATCTGTTGTTGTTATTCTATTGCTTATTATTACGTTGGAATAACTTTGTATAAGTGGTTTACCCTATACTTGGTGACATTCTTCTATTATTCTCATTGGAACATCACTGCTCGTCATGTGTTTTACACCGGACTGGTTCCGTCTTTATTATTCTTGCTGAACATCCTGCTGCACATGTGTTTTACACGGACTGGTTCCGCCTTTATTATTCTGTTGGAATATCCTATCATGTGTTTTACAATCGGATCGGTTCCATCTTTATTATTACATTGGAACATCCTGTGATTGTGAATTTCACGACTGGTTCCGTTATTTATTATTCTGTTGGAATAACCTGTCTGTGCGGTCTATCGCATGCATGGTGATTTCTTTTGTTATTCCATTCTTTATTATACCCAGTTGGTTAAAACTTTGACTTTTATACTCCATGAAATTAGTGGAATATCCTTGATATTTGCGTTTCATCCAGTATCTTTTCATGAAAATATTCTTCTGATCATTCTTGAATTTTACTCTACAAAAAACAATGATCATGTTGATAATTTGGGCGTTAATAATTCTGGATAAAATAATTCTTGAACTTGTTTTATTGAATTCTTATATCATTGTCATCATCCTCATGTTATATTTTTTTTTAAAGTCATACGTGGCACATAGTGTATAGATGGACTTGGTATGATTATGACGAGAGACTATTGGTGTAATCATGGGCCGTAATATTACAAATGATGTGGTAAAAAAAAATCCTCAATGGTAGTAGTGCATTGATGGACGATTGTTAGGCATGATCATGACCATTAATGAATACACAAATATTCTTGGCAGTAGTGCATGAATAATTGTGGTCGTGATACTAAAGAATATCCTGGCAGAGTAGTGCGGGGTGATTCGATGATGTGGAATATTTATTAAAAGCGAGTCTCAAATATAACAATGATGAAAAACTTTTAAAACCTAAAAGATAGTAGACTTTATTTTCTACTTGACTCTTTTAATGGATTGCATATTCATTGCAGCTTAAATTGGTTGTCTATTGTATTTTATCGGTTTAACATTGTTGAAGACTATTGATAATTTATTCTCGCATTATCTTAGTCATAATATTTCTTCTTCGGGCTAGTTGAGCTCACCCTTTCTTTCACTTTGTTCTCTTGAAATGAGAATATAGGCCGGGACGAGTCGGGAAACGAGTGATGGTCTTGAAGATAGCATTAGTAGTCCTCACTATTACTCGCGTGAAATAGTGTGATAATAATTGTAATGAGGACTTTTTTTTGAGTTTGTATAATATCTAGTAGATTATATTTGTATTTAAACTCACGCTTTATGTCGTATTGTACCACATGCAGTTATGTTAGTAAGTTATATTTAAATTCTGTACCATGTAAGTGGCGACCCAAGATGGGTGATGTATACCTAATTTTGGGGGCGTCACAATAGACAACAAGTTTTAGATTAACAACTGCAGCGGAACAAGCAATCCATTAGAAGAGTCAAGTAGAGCATGATATCTACTATCTTCTATGATTTAAAAATTTATAATCAATTTTATCGCTGAGACTCAGCTTTAATAAATAATCCACATCACTAAATTATCCATGCACTACGGGCCAAGGATATTCATTAGTATCACGACCACGAATTATTCATGCACTACGAGCCAAGGATATTCGTGTTTTCACCAATAGTCATGATCATGTCAACAACTGTCCATCAATGCACTACGGACCAATGAGGACTTTTACCACATCATTTGTAACATTACGGTCATGATTATACCGAATAATCCCTGGTCATAATCATACCGATCAACAGTCCATCTATTCACTACGGGTCAAAAATACTTTCATTACAATATAAACATGAAGATGATGACAATGATATAAGAATTCATTTAAATGAAATCAAAGGATAAATTTTAAAGATTTATAATTTAATTTATCCAGAATTCAATAAAGTCCAAATTGTCAACATGATACTACTTTGTGGAGTAAAATTCAAGAATAATATTGTATCAAAAAATGATTTGGACATAAAAAAAATCTATTTTTGTCATGAATAGTACCTGGGTGAATAATATTTGAGTGAATAGTACCCCGTGAATAGTACTTCAGGAATAGTAACCCGTGAATAGTATCCCGACATGAAAAGATTAAAAATTATCAAGAATGCTCAGAATACTATTTCCATGAAAAGATACTGGATGAAGCGCAAATATCAAGGATATTCTACTAATTTCATGGAGTATAGACGCAATACTTATCAACATAAGTGTGGAATTAGGAATATGAAACGAAATAATATTACTTACATACTACACAGTATGGAAGAAAATATTATTTCTTATGAATATTGAACAAGAATAATATCACATATGCATACGAAAGAAATAATACCCATTACCTTAACAAGAGATTGGATACTGCAATAGTGTAGTAACAGAATACTCTTTTTCTTTCTATTTGATTATCTCTCTATAGAATTCTTTTGTGAGTCGTAGTGAATTGGTGAGAATGAAAGAAGAAATAAGCTTCTATTTATAGAAGATTTATAGCTTAGCCCTTGCAATGGGAAGAGGCAAGTGGCTTGACGACTGGTGATGTGAAAAGAAAAGTGGTTTGATGCCTGTAATGTGAAACAACAAGTGGTTCGATGCTTGTAATGTGAAACGACAAGTGGTACGACGCCTGTAATGTGAAACGACAAGTGTTTCGACGCCTGTAATGTGAAACGACTAGTGGTTCGACGCCTGTAATGTGAAATAACAAGTGGTTTGATGCCTGTAATGTGAAACAACAAGTGATTTGACGTCTGGTAAAGGCAAGTACTATTGGCAAAAGTGACTCTTAGATGATGACATATGGGCCCCATAGAATAAACCAAATTTGTAACAAACGTCTCATAACAGACTTCTTATTTATATCAAAGATTGAATAAATATTAACTACAAATCATTTTATCTTCAATCAACACATTTTTTTAATCTTTCAACAATTATTCATCATTAATATTATAACTCATAATATTGACAACCATATCATTCCCAGGAAAGAGGGGGCTTTTCGATAAGGACTTCTCCTTATTGGCGTGAAATTAGGTGACCAAACCCCTTTTCTCGACAGAACTTTCTAAACATCGTCAATAATATAAATAATAATATGAATAATTTTATCGTCTCAATTATTGATTTAATAATATAAAATATTGTGCAGATGATACTATGACAATAATTGAATCAATAACGTGAAATACTATGCAGCAATTACTGTAGCAATAATTGAGTATAACTGAGTGACTTCTTACGTAAGCATCAATAATCAATATTGTGTGCTACTATGCAACCAAACTTATTATTGTACTTTATCACCAGGTATTTCAACAAGTAACGGTAAAACTTTCGCCGTTATTTTTATAAAAAGATAGTTTTATCGTTTTCTAACTCCGACAATAATTCTGTTGTGGGGTCAACCAATGATTGTGTCGTCGTGTGAATATTCCCCGACAAAAAGAATATTCCCCGACCAAACGAATATTCTCCGACCAAATGAATATTTTATAACAACTTGTTTTACTTTGCAAAATTTTCACATATCACCCTTAACTTAATCCTTTTATCAATTTAACCATTTACTAAATAAAATAATAATTATAAGAAAATTGAATACTTTTATTTCATAAAATTCGGGGTCTTATAATCTCCCCTACTTATGAAATTTCGCCCTCAAAATTGGGGTACGTACCTGGTATGCCGAAGAGATAAGGATACCTTGTTTAAATTCTAACTCTTGAGGTATAACCTTTGAGCATAAAATATATACCTTCTCATCTAATATTTTAACAGGTATCTCCCCATACGTTAAATCTTCTGCTATCTCGTCTAGTTCAAATTAAATAATGTGGTTCGATTCTTCCACATATTACGTAACATCGATATATGAAAAACATTATGAACACGCGACATACTTGGCGGTAAAGCGAGTTTATATGGCACAGTTCCTACTTGATCGAGGATTTCAAATAGACCAATAAAATCGAGGGTTGGTATTTCATCTCTTCTTCGATTCTTGCTTCTAGAATAACGCCCTCTTGAACCTTCTTCTTCACATTCATCAACTCTGAGTCTGTAGTTTGAGCGGCTTTAACTTTATCGATTAAAGTCGGTTCTACTCGTATATTTGATATCATTACGTGGGTCCCTAGAGTCTTTAATTCTATCTTCATCCTTTGTAAGTCATACAAAATGGGCATCTGCGTTGACAATATCGCACTTATACCCGCATATGATCTTTTACTCAACGCGTTAGCTACTACGTTCACTTTTCCATGATGGGATCGAATGGTATGGTTGTATGTAATCTTTCAACAGCTCAAGCCAACGCCTTTGGAGCATAATACATTCATTTTAGGTAAGAAATTTTTTTTGAGGGTTTTGTATCAAGTTCAAGGTTGATACAAAATTCGATTTCACGCTCTGGGGTAGGCTAGAAAATTCTTCAGGAAATACGTCAGGAAATTTATTAACAATAGAAATATCATTCAACTCTGACGTATTTTTGTTTAAATCTTTGATATGAGCTAAGAAAGCTTGACATCCATTTTACAATAAACGAATGGCTCTATAGCTTGATATGACAGTGATTGACTTTAGTGGTCTGGTTGCTTGAATTCTCATAACAGGTTGGTTAGGAATATGAAAGCTAACAACCTTACGAAATAATCAATTTTAGCATGAAGAGTAGTTAACCAGTAGATTCCTAAAATCACATCAAATGCGAGTATTTTTAAAGAGACAAGATCGACAGGTAACGTGAGGGTGCCGATTTTAATCAAGCAAGATTTATAAATAGTGGAGGTAACGAAGATTTCTCCCAACGGAGTTTCAACAGATAAATCAAAGTCTAATTTCTCCGGAGTCAAATTTAAACATTGAGCACAAGTAGGAGAAATAAAAGAATAGGTAGAACCGGTATCAAATAAGGTATAGACTTTGCAAGAGTTTATGATTAGCTTACCCGTGATAACTTCATTTGGGTTCCTCATCACGAAAAACACTCTATCTTAAACTACCGATTTTGACTTGTCCGGGACATCCTTTGGCGTCACCATCCCAACTGGACTTGACTTCACTACACAACAAAATTGAGCTAGGTGACCTTCTCTTCCATAATTGTAACACGCTTTGGACTGCTGTGTACAGTTTGGACGGATGTGTCCCTCATGTCCGTATTTGAAACATACGACCGGTGGTCGTTCTTCTTCCTTTGAAACGGGTGTTGGTGCTGCTGCCAACGTCTTTTCGTCATTATTGAACCTTCTCTTCTTGAAATTTTCACTTCTATTGTCTTGTCCATGATTGCCACCGAAGTGGTTACCATTTCTGGCATGTTGATTCCCTTCACATTTGTTGTCACCGCTTCGATGACTACTACCACTGTATTATCATTTTACCGGCTGCTTTCTCTTGGTTGGGTTGACTCATTATCTCGCTCCAATAACTGAGCCCTATTCACAACATCTGAATACAAGTAAAGTTTATGAGAAATGAGGTATTGACGTATCTCGAGTTTTAAACCTCTTAGAAACATCTGCTTCATACGCTCCTCATTATCTACCAAATGGGATGCTGAGCGGGATAACTCACAACTTTGCAGTGTTACGATCTGATCATATTGTTTTGCTCCAGCTTGATGAATTCAACCTCCTTCATGTGACGAATACTTTCGGGAAAGTACTTGTCGTTAAACAGTTCTTGGAACTTTTTTCAAGACATTTTGAGTGCGGCAGGCTGAGAAAGTTTTACTGATTCCCACCAGTAATATGCATCTCTTCTCAACATGAAGGTGGCAAAGGGAACCTTTTGCTCCTTGGAGCATCCCAAGAGGTCAAATATCTTGGTGATCTGCTTTATCCACGTCTCCACCTTAAGTTGTTTTGGCTCTCCCAAAAACTTCGGTGGTCCCAGCTCCTTGAACTACTTAGCAGTGACCATCCATGAGTTGCCAGTGTTTCCACCTGCATTTTGGACAGGAATCTCTCTAGCCTGATGTTGCATGAATTGCATAAAGCCTCTGAACATCCCATCGTTCATCATTTGGTCGGTGTTATTGTTTGCATGAGGATTATTGCCCTCCTGATGCACATTATCTTGGTTATTGATCATCGGTGACTCAACGGTCTCGTGTGCTCCATTGCTTATCTCAATATTTTCGGATGTCATTTTAAAACACTGCCACAAAAAAAGGGTTAATTGACATGCCACATATTATCCCTATACTCTGACCGACTAATTAAATAACAAATAAGCTTAGGTAGGTCATACTAGCGAAGGATTTACCCGTCTCTCCCCTCCTAGTTATAGTCTCACATCTCAGCCAGGGATCATATCCCTAAGCTTTGATACCAACTGTGATGCCCCCAAAATAGGTATACATCACCCATTCTGAGTCGCCAAATATATGGTACAGAAACAACTACAACTTCATTAATACAATTGTCGTGGAAAATACGACAACACATATATTGTGAGTTTAAATACAAATATTGTCTTCTATGCAATATCCACACTCAGATAAAGTCCTCATTACAATTATTGATGCACTATTTTATAAAATAGTGAGGACTGCTAAAACAACTATCTTGAACCATCACTACATATCCCGGTTAGTTCCTGCTAAATTCTCACCTCCTGAGAAGAAAAATGGAACAAAAAGGAAAAGGGTGAGCTCAACTAGCCCAGTAAGAAATATTATGACTAAGATAATGCAGAATAAATTATCGTTAGCATTCAAAATTATAAGAATTGATAGAATATACTAGACAACAAGTTTTAGATCAACAACTACAGCAGAACAAGCAATCCATTAGAAGAGTCAAGTAGAGAATGATATCTACTATCTTCTATGATTTAAAAATTTATCATCAATTTTATTGCTGAGACTCAACTTTAATAAATAATCCACATCACTGAATTATCCATGCACTATGGGCCAATGATATTCATTAGTATCACGACTATGAATTTTCCATGCACTACGAGCCAAAAATATTCGTTTTTTCACCAATGGTCACGATCATGTCAACAACTGTCCATCAATGCACTATGGGCCAATGAGGACTTTTACCACATCATTTGTAACATTACAGTCATGATTATACCGAATAATCCTTGGTCATAATCATACTGATCAACAGTCCATCTACGCACTACGGGCCAAAGATGACTTTCATAACATTATAAACATGAGGATGATGACAATGATATAAGAATTTATCTAAATGAAAGCAAATGATAAATTTTAAAGATTTATAGTTTAATTTATTCAGAATTCAATAAAGTCCAAATTGTCAACATGATACTACTTTGTGGAGTAAAATTCAAGAATAATATTGTATCAAAAAATGATTTGGACATAAAAGAAATCAAATTTTGTCATGAATAGTATCCTAGGTGAATAGTATTCGAGTGAATAGTACCCATGAATAGTACTTCAGGAATAGTAACCCGTGAATAGTACCCCAACATGAAAAGATTAAAAATTATCAAGAATGCTCAGAATAATATTTCCATAAAAAGATACTGGATGAAGCGCAAATATCAAGGATATTCTACTAATTTCATCGAGTATAGAAGCAATACTTATCAACATAAGTGTAGAATTAGGAATATGAAACGAAATAATATTACTTACATACTACACAGTATGGAAGAAAATATTATTTCTTACAAATATTGAACAAGAATAATATCACTTACGAATACGAAAGAAATAATACCCCTTACCTTAGCAGGAGATTGGATACTGCAATAGTGTAGTAACAGAATACTCTTCTTTTTTCTATCTAATTCTCTATGTATAGAATTCTTTTATGAGTCGTAGTGAATTGGTGAGAATGAAAGAAGAAATAAGCTTCTATTTATAGAAGATTTATAGCTTAGCCCTTGCAATGGGAAGAGGCAAGTGGCTTGACAACTGGTGATGTGAAAAAAAAAGTGGTTTGACGCTTGTAATGTGAAACAACAAGTGGTTCGACGCATGTAATGAGAAATGACAAGTGGTTCGACGCCTGTAATGTGAAATGACAAGTGGTTCAACGCCTGTAATGTGAAACGACAAGTGGTTCGATGCCTATAATATGAAACAACAAGTGGTTCGACGACTGTAATGTGAAACAGCAAGTGGTTTGACGTCTAATTTATAACAAATGTCTTATAATAGACTTCTTATTTATATCAAAGATTGAATTAATATTTACTATAAATCATTTTATCTTCAATCAACATATTTTTTTTTAATCTTTCAACAATTATTCATCATTAATATTATAACTCACAATATTGACAACCAGATCATTCCCAGGAAAAAGGGGGCTTTTAGATAAGGACTTCTCCTTATTGGCGCGCAATTAGGTGACCAAACCCTTTTCCTCGACAGAACTTTCTAGACATCGTCAATAATATAAATAATAATATGAATAACTTTATTGTCTCAATTATTGATTTAATAATATAAAATATTATGTAGATGATACTGTGACAATAATTGAATCAATAACGTGAAATACTATGCAGCAATTACTGTAGCAATAATTGAGTATAACTGAGTGACTTTTTACGTAAGCATCAATAATCAATACCGTGTGCTACTATGCAACCACACGTATTACTGTACTTTTATCACCGGGTATTTCAACAGTTAACGGTAAAACTTTCGCCGTTATTTTTATAAAAAGATAATTTTGTCATTTTCTAACTCTGACAATAATTTTGTTGTGGGGTCCACCAATGATTGTGTCGTCGTACGAATATTCCCCGACAAAAAGAATATTTCCCAACCAAACGAATAATCCCCGACCAAACGAATATTTTATAACAACTTGTTTTACTTTGCAAAATTTTCACATATCACCCTTAACTTAATCCTTTTATCAATTTAATCATTTACTAAATAAAATAATAATTATAAGAAAATTGAATACTATCATTTCATAAAATTTGTGGTCTTACAATCCAAAGCAAAACATTCAAGTTTTATTCAAGAACGCGAAGAACGTTAAGGTAATAATACGTAAACTTTAGTCTTCAATCTTTTTCTATTTGTTTTTCGTAGAGAAGTATGAATTGGTGGAGCATGTCTCTTCCGGAATAATAAGGATGTCTATTAGTGTATTAAAACATTGATAAGCCATGTATAAACAGGAATCATAAGCGTTTAAGTAAGTGTAATCGAAGAAAAACCATTAAGTGTTAACTTGGTTGTTGATGGATAAATTGAAAACCATTAAGTATAGGGTATGTGCATATTTCTTGGTTAGGTTATAGATAATGAAGATTGGTTCCATTTGATTTAGCGTATAAAGCACGAGTAACGAAGTTATGGCAAAATTTATGAGATTAGGCGTTAAACGTTGAAATCGTAGAATTTCCAGATTAGTAGTCAAAACTTGCCGCTTAACTCAGAAACCCTAGTTTTTGATGGTGTAACGTAAAAAAATATATTTAAGAGTCGTGGACTCAAGAATAGTCGAATTCCGACTTAGAATGAAGAAAACAAGTTATGAACGCTCATGAACGTTAAACGAACGCGTAATAGAACGTTAGATAGTGAATTCATTGTTAACGAATTTTAAAACTACTTTTATTCGGATGATATCAAAGTACATGGTATATGTAAGAAAACGACTTTTGAACGAGCTAATTTCGACTTATAACGACTAAGTTACGAGTCCGGAAAGAATTGAATTAGAAAATGTAAAAAAAATTCAAGGGCTTAGGGTAAATAGCAATATTTCACCCCAAGCTAAACCCTCGCACTACTGTTGTAGGGTAGGTAGAATTAATTCTTTGCTCAATGGCGCCCAGCCACCACTTATATATATAGTAAGTCTCGTCTTTGCAGTCTTTGTAGGACGAGGGCTATCTCTACTTTTAGTTGCGTAGCATGATACCAATGATATACTAAAAATTTGGAACCGCAACGCCGGTAAGGAAGAAATGTTGACCAAGTTAATTTTTAAACTCAAATTGTTGCAAGACAATCATGGAACAAGTAAATACTTAATATACATGGTAAGACCATCCCTATATCATATATATATTGATGACTTTAGTAATTTAGCGTTGTTTAATAGTAATTATGTAAGACCCCGAATTTTATGAAATGAAAGTATTCAATTTTCTTATAATTATTATTTTATTTAGTAAATGGTTAAATTGATAAAAGGATTAAGTTAAGGATGATATGTGAAAATTTTGCAAAGTAAAATAAGTTGTTATGGAATATTAGATTCGATTGGGAGAATATTCTTTTTGTCGAGGAATATTAAATGCGACGACCACGATCATTGGTGGACCCCACAATGTAATTATTATTTGAGTTAGAAAATGATAAAATTATCTTTTATAAAAATAACGGCGAAAGGTTTACCATTAAGCTGTTGAAATACCCTGATAAAAAATACGATGTCTGGCGCATGGTTGCATAGTAGCTACCAGTATTAATTATTGATGCTTACGTGAAGAAGTCACTCGGTTATACTCAATTATTGCTACGATAATTGCTTTGCATAGTATTTCATGTTATTGATTCAATTATTGTCACGCGATCATCATGCATAATATTTTATATTATTAAATTAATAATTGAGACGATAAAGTTATTCATATTATTATTTATATTATTGACGATGTCTAGAAAGCTCTATCGAGGAAAGGGGTTTGGTCACCTAATTTTGCGCCAATAAGAAGAAGTCCTTATCGGAAAGCCCCCTCTTTTTTGGGAATGATCTGGTTGTCAATATTGTGAGTTATAATATTAATGATGAATAATTGTTGAAAGATTAAAAAAATTGTGTTGATTGAAGATAAAATGATTTGTAGTAAATATTTATTCAATCTTTGATATAAAGAAGTCTGTTATGAGACGTTTGTTATAAATTTGGTTTATTTTATGGGGCCCATATGTCATCATCTAAGAGTCACTTTCGCCAATAGTACTTGCCTTTACCAGACGTCAAACCACTTGTTGTTTCATATTACAAGCATCGAACCACTTATTTTTTCACATTACAAGCATCGAACCACTTGTCATTTCATATTACAGGCGTCGAACCACTTTTCGTTTCACATTATAGGTGTCAAACCACTTGTCGTTTCACATTACAGGCGTCGAACCACTTATCGTTTCATATTACAGGCGTCGAACCACTTGTTGTTTCACATTACAGGCATCAAACCACTTTTCTTTTCACATCACCAGTCGTCAAGCCACTTGCCTCTTCCCATTGCAAGGGCTAAGCTAGAAATCTTCTATAAATAGAAGCTTATTTCTTCTTTCATTCTCACCATTTCACTACGACTCACAAAAGAATTCTATAGAGAGAGAATCATATGGAAAGAAGAAGAGTATTCTGTTACTACACAATTACAGTGTCCAATCTCCTGGTAAGGTAAGGGGTATTATTTTTTCATATTCGTAAGTGATATTATTCTTGTTCAATATTCGTAAGAAATAATATTTTCTTCCATACTCTATAGTATGTAATTAATATTATTTCGTTTCATATTCCTAATCCTACACTTATGTTGATAAGTATTGCTTCTATACTCCAAGAAATTAATAGAATATCCTTGATATTTGCGCTTCATCCAGTATCTTTTTATGGAATAGTATTCAGAGCATTCATGATAATTTTTAATCTTTTCATGTCGAGGTACTATTCACGGATTACTATTCTCAAAGTACTATTCATGGGGTACTATTCACTCAAATACTATTCACCCAGGGTACTATTCATGACAAAAATAGATTTCTTATGTCCAAATCATTTTTTGATACAATATTATTCTTGAATTTTACTCCACAAAGCAGTATCATGTTGACAATTTGGACTTTATTGAATTCTGGATAAATTAAATTATAAATCTTTAAAATTTATCCTTTGCTTTCATTTAAATAAATTCTTATATCATTGTCATCATCTTCATGTGTATATTGTAATTAAAGTTTCTTTGGCCCGTAGTGCATAGATGGACTGTTGATCGGTATGATTATGACCAGGGATTATTCGGTATAATCATGACCGTAATGTTACAAATGATGTGGTGAAAGTCCTCATTGGCCCATAGTGCATTGAGGGACAGTTGTTGACATGATCATGACCATTGGTGAAAACACGAATATCCTTGGCTCGTAGTGCATGAATAATTCGTGGTCGTGATACTAATGGATATCCTTGGCCCGTAGTGCATGGATAATTTAGTGATGTGGATTATTTATTAAAGCTGAGTCTCAGCGATAAAATTGATGATAAATTTTTAAATCATAGAAGATAGTAGATATCATGCTCTACTTGACTCTTCTAATGGATTGCTTGTTCCGCTACAGTTGTTGATCTAAAACTTGTTGTCTATTATATTCTATCAGTTGTTATACTGTTGAAGGCTAATGATAATTTATTCTGCATTATCTTAGTCATAATATTTCTTACTGGGCTAGTTGAGCTCACCGTTTTCTTTTTTGTTCCATTTTTCTTCTCAGGAGGTGAAAATTTAGCAGGAACTAGCCGAGGTATGGAGTGATGGTTCAAGATAGTTGTTTTAGCAGTCCTCACTATTTTGTAAAATAGTGCATCAATAATTGTAATGAGGACTTTATCTGAGTGTGGATATTATCTAGAAGACAATATTTATATTTAAACTCAAAGTATATGTGTTGTCGTATTTTCCACGGCAATTGGATTAATGAAGTTGTAGTTGTTTCTGTACCATGTATATGGCGACTCAGAATGGGTGATGTATACATATTTTGGGGGCATCACAAATTAAACAAAGAATGTAAAGTATAAGAAGGTAAAACGTATTCAACTACTTTGGTACTTAACCAAATGTCATTGAGTATTGAGTTAGGGACATGAGATCGTTAACAAGCCGTAAGGAGGATTAGTAATGTGAATCGAGTTTTATTAATGAAATAAATTCGATTAAGTTATAGAAGAGAAAGAAGTTGGTAAAAATAATGTGATTAGATTGTTTAATAGCTAATTGCAGTGTGCTATGTGAATATATCATGTAGAAACTGTAAAGATCAAGAACTGTTAAATTTTATTTGAAGACGCTTGAAGGCAAGTTTTCTTAATGCTTGTCTAACCTTCGTGTTAGCCAAGTTTTTGGTGATTCATGTTATGAGTTGAATACGTATACAAAATAGGTATACAACACCCATTCTGAGTTGCCAAATACATGGTACAGAAAGCAAACTACAACTTCAATAATACAATTGTCATGCAGAATACGACAACACATACTGTGAGTTTAAATACAAATATTGTCTTCTAGACAATATCCACACTCAAATAAGTCCTCATTATAATTATTCAAACACTATTTTACAGAAATAGTGAGGACTGCTAAAACATCTTTCTAGAACCATCACTCCATATCCCGACTAGATCCTGCTATGTTCTCACCTCCTGAGAAGAAAAATGGAACAAAAAGGAAAAGGGTGAGCTCAACTAGCCCAGTATAGAATATTATGACTAAGATAATATACAACAAATTATCATTAGTCCTCAACAGGGAAAAATCTGATAGAATATAATAGACAACAAGTTTTAGATCAATATTCTGCAATGAAATGAAGAATCCATTAGAAGAGTCAAGTAGAGAATGAGTTCTACTATCTTCTAAGATTTAAAAGTCTATCATCAATATTTTATCCCTGTAACAACAATCAATATACATCTTTAATCAAATATTCATCTTTGCACTACAGGCCAAAGATATTCATTTATATCACCAGTTGGTCATGTTCATCTCAACACCTGTTCATCTTTGCACTACGGGCCAAAGATATTCATCAATTAATCATTCATCTTTGCACTACAGGCCAAAGATATTCAGTAATATCATCATTTAGGACTGAGGATGATGAAAAATATTTTAAAGAAAACGAATCCAGTAAGACAGAAGGACAAATATTAGGGATTCGTATTACAGTTTATCCAAGATCAATAATACTTCATAATAACCAATTATGAAGTAGAATTCAAAAATAAAGACCAAACCATGGATACAATCAAAGATAGTAACCATAATAGACATCTTGGACAAAAAGAAGAAAATTTCATTTTTCGATGAATAGTGTCGTATTCGTGAATAAAGTAATCGTATTATAGTGAATAAAGTCGATATCGTGAATAATTATGTATATCGTGAATAGTAACCCCGAGCACAAAAAAGTTCCAAATTTGATTAAAAGTTCAGATCAATACTTGACGTAATGATATTGAAAGAAATAATATCATATATGAAGAAAATAACATCCCTTACCTCAAAAAACAATGCTTGAAATGAAATATCTGGATATGATGTTGAATGAAACTTGTCTTTGAATAAAGAACTCTCAAAGTATCTAAATACTCACAAAATACGCTTCGATAATATAGAGAGATAAGAGAGAACTTATTATTTACGGTGTGATTTTAATTCTAACTTAGCCCTCTATTTATAGGAAAATGTTAACACGCCGAAGCAGACTTGACATGCTACCTGATGGCTTTACCTGCTACTATTGCCACCCACCACATTTGAAATAAAATTCAGTATATTTCTTCACCAACCATAAGTGGGGCCCACTCAATTCTAGAATTTTCCACCAAAATTATTTATAAACCTAATTTTTGAATTAGTCACCTCTTAAAATTCATAACAAATCATACATTCATTTTTAACGGTTAAAAACTTGTGGACATATAATCAACTTATATATGTATAACATATCCAAAAATCACAACGATCCAACGGTCGGATTAAAAATTATAACTCACGCAATATATCGTAAAAATACTGATTTGATTTTTAATACCTCCATTCCGACAAAAATACTGATAAAACACCTCAACATTAATTCCTTCAATTATAACCACATAAAATAAATAAATCCATCATTTATATCTGCATCAAATAAATATTTCCTTATCATATAAATCAATAATTAATTATTCATAAATCATATTACGAATCACAATTATGACAACCAGTAGTTCTAGGAAAGAGGGGCTTTCCAATAAGGATTTCTCCTCATCGGGCGCAATTTAGGTGACCAAACCTCTCCTTGATGTAACTTTCTAGACATTGTCAATAATGCTTATCTAATAATATTATTCAAATAATATGAATTATTGATCCGATAATGGGAAATCTTGTGCGATGACAATTATTGAAACAACAATAATATAAACTATCAACGCAAAGAATTATTGAATCAATAAAATAAAATATTGAAAGATAATTATTGTAACAATTATTGAGTAGTGTCTTCTTACGTATGAATCAATAATTCAACAATACTGCAATACAAAGTGTCTTCTTTATGCCACCACGCCAGTATTACTATATTTTAACCACCGTGTATTCCAACAATTAATTCAGTAATAACTACGCGTTATTTATTTATAAAACTCATACTTTGTCGTTTTCCTTCATCCAACCGCTTTTCCATTATGGGGCCCTGAAATGATCTGGCAGTAGAAATACGAATATTCCCCGACAAAAAGAATATTCCACGACCAAATGAATATTCCCCAACAGAAATGAATATTTTATAACCACTTGCTTATTTTGCAAAATTTTGCACATTTCACCCATAACCAAAGCATTATATCAAATTAACACCTTATTAATTTAGAATAATGAATAGAGGAAAAATTAAATTTTATTTATAATAAGTTGGGGTCTTACAACCTCCCCTCCTAATAAAATTTCGTCCTCGAAATTGACGTACGTACCTGGTGTTTTGAACAGGTGAGGGTACCTTGCTTTTATTTCTGATTCCAACTCCCAGGTCATTTCCTCAATAGCATGGTTCCTCCACAAAACCTTAACTTGTGGTATAATCTTGGTGCGTATGACATGCTCTTTCCTATCCAAGATCTTGATGGGTACCTCCTCATATGTTAAATCCTCGGCTATCTCGTCTAGTTCTAACGCAATAATGTGGTTTGGGTTGTCCACATATTTACCTAACATCGATACGTGAAAAATATTATGAACACGCGACATACTTAGCGTTAAGGCAAGTCTATAGGCCACAGTTCCTACTCGATCGAGGATTTCAAATAAATCAAAGGTTTGAGCTTTCTTCTCTTCATCGACTCTTACTTCTAGAACAATGCCATCTTGCACCTTCTTCTTTATATTCATCAGCTCTGGTGTGTAGCTTGAGCAATTTTATCTTTATCAATTAAAGTCGATTCTACTCGTATGTCATCACGTGGGTCCCTAGAGTTTCTAACTCTATCTCTATCATTTATAAATTATACAAAATAGGTCTTTGAATTCAACAATATCGCACTCGTACTCGCGTACGATCTTCTACTCAACGCGTCAGCTACCACGTTCGCTTTTCCAAGATGGTATGGTCAAAACAGGTTTCAAAATGAGTCGCCTCTTGAGCTCTTGGAAAATCTTCTCGCATTCCTCGCTCCATACGAATTTTGTATCTTTCCGAGTCAGCTAAGTTAACGGATTAGAGATTCAAGAAAATTCTTCCACGAATCTCCGATAGTAACCAGCTAAGCCTAGAAAGCTAGATATTTCGATTACTAACTTAAGTTGCTCTCAACTGTGACTCATATCCCAATCTTGGATAGCACGTCACAATGGCACCTATTAGTTTACCACCACACGAATATGACATCCCCTACGGAGAGTCTAGCTTCGGTGCATTCCACAAAGGAAATCACCAGATAGAGGCTCGAGTACCAACTTCTATAGTTAGGTTTTTAACTCCTAAAGTTCAATAAGAGCCATTTGATATGAATTTTTGAAAATGGGTTTTGTACCAGGTTCAAAGTCGATACAAAATTCAATATCACACTCTGGGGGTATGCCAGGAAATTCTTCAGGAAATACGTCAGGAAATTCACTAACAACAGAAATATCATTCAAATCTGACGTATTTTTGTTTAAATCCATGAAATGGGCTAAGAAAGCTTGACATCTGTTTTTTAATAAACAAATAGCTTTATGGCTTGATATAACAGTGTTTGACTTCAATGGTTTGGTTTCTTGAGTTCGCATAACAGTTTGGTTAGGAATATGAAAACTAACAACCTTACGAAAATAATCAATTTTGGCATGATGAGTGGTTAACCAATCAATTCCTAAAATCACGTTAAATGCAAGTATCTATAAAGAGATAAGATCAACAGGTAATGTCATTATGCCAACTTGGATTAAGCAAGATTTATAAACAGTGGATGTGATAAAGGTTTCTCCTAACGGAGTCTCCACAGATAAGTCAAAATCTAATTTCTCCGAAGTCAAGTTTAAACGTTGAGCACAAGCAGGAGAGATAAAAGAATGGGTAGAACCGGAATCTAGTGAGGTATAAACTTTGCAAAAATTTATGATTAACTAACCCATGATAACTTCATTTGGGTTCCTCACTTGTTGGGAAGTCATGACAACCGCTCTCCCTTGAACTACCCGGCTTTGACTTGTCTGGGGCAGCATTTGGTGTCATCACTACCGTTGAAATTAAATTTTCTGTAGGGCATATTCCACCCTCAACTGCTTCATCGTACTCCTGTTTCATAATTTGAATCATTAATCTTCGATCCATATCGAATTGGGGTTGACCGCAATGTACAGGGTAATTCAAAACTCGATGTTGGGTTCTCTCAATTGTTGTCCAAAAAGAGAAATACATATCATCTATTTTAGCCTTCTTAGATCGGACATCTCTTTCCATAATATCAACGCGTCGTGCGGATTTTACCCATGCATCACTCATTCTCACTCGTTCAGTTGTTTCTTCTTTCAGCTCAGATTCCAGCTTTATCGTCTTATACTCTGCCAAAGAGTGCTTCTGTTCAAGCATCACATATCGGGTAACACAAGCATGAATTTTTGCATCCCTTTGCTCCACGACCGCCTGCCGTTCTTCAGCCTGCTCTTCTAACTCATAAATTCAATTTTGCAATTCTAAATTTCGATCATAAAATTCTTCTAACAAATTCTCCTCAAGTACCTCTTCTTCCTCTTCTTCCTCACTCTCAGCTGCTACCTCTGCGACTATCTCAGGTGCAACTATTAATTCTTCACTCACAACATGGATATCTATAATTCCTTCTTCGCCTGACATCACATTATACTGGTTGGTGATTAGAGGTGTCTCCACGATCTCGTTCACTCCATTGTTAACGTTCTCAGCTGCCATTCTTAAAAACTGCCATAAAATAAGGGTTAATTAAACAAATTAACTTATCACATAATATCCCTATATTATGACCGACCAACAATTAAGCTTAGGTAGGACACACTAGCGAAGGATTTACTCATCTCTCCCCTCCTAGTTCTATTTTCACATCTCAGCCAGAGACCATATCCCTAAGCTTTGATACCAACTGTGACGCCCCCAAAATAGGTATACAACACCCATTCTGAGTCGCCAAATACATGGTACAGAAAGCAAACTACAACTTCAATAATACAATTATCGTGAAAAATACGACAACACATACTTTGAGTTTAAATACAAATATTGTCTTCTAGACAATATCCACACTCAAATAAGTCCTCATTACAATTATTCAAACACTATTTTACAGAAATAGTGAGGACTGCTAAAACATCTTTCTAGAACCATCACTCCATACCCCGACTAGATCCTGCTATATACTCACCTCCTTAGAAGAAAAATGGAACAAAAAGGAAAAGGGTGAGCTCAACTAGCCCAGTATAGAATATTATGACTAAGATAATATACAACAAATTATCGTTAGTCCTCAACAGGGAAAAATCTGATAGAATATAATAGACAACAAGTTTTAGATCAATATTCTGCAGTGAAAACAACAATCCATTAGAAGAGTCAAGTAGAGAATGAGTTCTACTATCTTCTAAGATTTAAAAGTCTATCATCAATATTTTATCCTTGTAACAACAATCAATATACATCTTTAATCAAATATTCATCTTTACACTACAGGCCAAAGATATTCATTTATATCACCAGTTGGTCATGTTCATCTCAACACCTGTTCATCTTTGCACTACGGGCCAAAGATATTCATCAATTAATTATTCATCTTTGCACTACAGGCCAAATATATTCAGTAATATCATCATTTAGACCGAGGATGATGAAAAATATTTTAAAGAAAAGCGAATCCAATGAGACGTAAGGACAAATATTAGGGATTCAGACATTACGGTTTATCCAAGATCAATAATACTTCATAATAACCAATTTTGAAGCGAAATTCAAAAATAAAGACCAAAAACATGGATACAATCAAAGATAGTAACCATAATAGACATCTTGGACAAAAAGAAGAAAATTTCATTTTCTATTGAATAATGATCAGATTCGTGAATAGTGTCGTACGTGAATAGTAACCCCGACACAAAAAGTTCCAAATTTGATTAAAAGTTCAGATCAATACTTCAGCATAATGATATTGAAAGAAATAATATCATATATGAAGAAAATAACATCCCTTACCTAAAAGAAACAGTACTTCGGAATGAAATATCGGATATGATGCTGAATGAAACTTGTACTGAACAACAACTCTCAAAATATCTAAATACTCACAAAATACGCTCGATAATATAGAGAGAGAAAGAGAGAAAACTTGTTTCTGGTGTATTTTCAATTCTAACTTAGCCCTCTATTTATAGGAAAATGTTAGCACGCCGAAGCAGACTTGACCACTTTACACGATGGCTTTACCTCGCTACTATTTCCACCCACCACATTTGAAATAAAATTCAAAGACATTTCTTCACCAACCACAAGTGGGGCCCACTCAATTCTAGAAATTTCTACCAAAATCATTTATAAACCTAATTTCTGAATCAGTCACCTCTTAAAATTCATAACAAATCATACGTTCATTTTTAACGGTTCAAAACTTGTGGACATATACATAACTTATATATGTATAACATATCCAAAAATCACAACGATCCAACGATCGGATTAAAAATTATAACTCACGCAATATATCGTAAAAATACTGATTTGATTTTTAATACCTTCATTCTGACAAAAATACTGATAAAACACCTCAACATTAATTCCTTCAATTATAACCACATAAAATAAATAAATCCATCATTTATATCCGCGTCAAATAAATATTTCCTTATCATATAAATCAATAACTAATTATTCATAAATAATATTATAGAATCACAATTATGACAACCAGACCGTTCCCAGGAAAGAGGAGGCTTTCCAATAAGGATTTCTCCTTACTAGCGCGCAATTAGGTGACCAAACCTCTCTTTGACAGAACTTTCTAGACATTGTCAATAATGCTTATCTAATAATATTATTCAAATAATATGAACTATTGATCTGATAATGGGAAATACTGTGCAATGACAATTATTGAAACAACAATAATATAAACTATCAACGCAGCAATTATTGAATCAATAAAATAAAATATTGAGCGAAGAATCACTAATTTGTAACAATTATTGAGTAGTGTCTTCTTACGTGCACGTAATCAATAATTCAACAATATCGCATAACACTGTCTAGTAATGTGCTAATGTGCCGCCAGACATATTCTTGTATTTTAACCACCAGTATTCCAACGATTATTAATGTGAATAACTACGCCGTTATTTATAAAACTCATACTTTGTCGTTTTCCTTCATCCAACCGTTTTTCATTATGGGGCCCATAAATGATCGTCGTCGTCTTAATATTTCCTTTTAAAAGAATATTCCACGTCCCAAACGAATTTTCCCAAATGAAATGAATATTTTATAACCACTTGCTTATTTTGCAAAATTTTCACATTTCACCCATAACCAAAGAATTATATCAAATTAACACCTTATTAATTTAGAATAATGAATAGAGGAAAATTTTAATTTTATTTATAATAAGTTGGGGTCTTACAAGATGCATGAATTGTTTTGTGAAAGAGGCGATGCCAGTTTTAACTCGGCTAGACTAATCTTAAGAGTTTGGTTGATTTGTTTACAAGTCTTTCGATATAGTATTGTTAATGTTATCCTATGTCAATTGTTTGTTACGGATTCAAGGTAAGCTTGAGTATGAACAAACAAATGTATTTCACATCGACTATTCGATGGGCACGTGAGGTTGCCAAAACTTAAACATAAATACGTTTAACGGATGAGTGTTGATCAACATAAAGTACTATCGGCTGATGTAAAACCCCAAATTTTATGAATAAAGATTTAATTTTCTCGAAATATTTTTTTGAATATTATGGTGTGGATTTGAGATAATGTTATAGTTGTGGGTAGTATTTATAAATTTTGCAAAGTATGCAAGTTGTTGTATTATATTCGATTGGTCGGGGAATATTCATTTTAAAAGAGAATATTCGTACGATGGCATAATTATTGGTGGACCCCACAACGGAATTATTGTCAGAATGAGAAAACGACAGAGATATCTTTTTATGAAAATAACGGCAGAAGTTTTACCGTTAAAACTGTTGAGCTACCCAAATGAAAAAAAGTACAAATATGTCTGGCGTGGTTGCGTAGTAAATACTGGGTATTGATTATTGATGCTTACGTGAGAAGTCACTCAGTTTTGTTCAATTATTGCTACAGTAATTGCTGCATACTATCTCACGTTATTTGATTCAATTATTGTCGATATTTTATATATTATTAAATCAATAATTGAGATGACAAGTTATTCATATTATTATTTGCAATATTGACAATGTCTAGAAGTTTTGCCAAGGAGAGGTTTGGTCACCTAATTGCACGCCAATAGGGAGAAATCCTTATTGAAAAGCCCCCTCTTTCCTGGGAACGACCTGGTTGTTAAATATTGCGAATTATAATAATGATGATATATGTTGTTAAAAATATTGAGGGAATTTTTATGAAGTATTTGTCGTAAATGTTGGTTATTTTATGGACCCCCATTTACCCATTTTTCAAAATAATCGGTAGAAAGTTATTCGGTATAATAAAGGTGGGGGCCCACATGTGGGGCCCACAGAAGAAAATTGAGAAATTGGGGGGGGAAATAAAACGTGGGAGATTATATATATATATAAATTTTGTTTTTATTATTATTATATTAGTAATAAAATAAAAAACTTTTTATATAAAACAAAATACTTTTTATAAAGTTATTTGTTTTATTAGATTATAAATAGAATATATTATATTTTATTTAAAAGTTTTTTGTTTTATTAGAATATTTTATTGCATAGTGCTGCATAGTAAAATCAAATTTTTTAGCGAAATCAGCCGATGAATTCGCCCGTGAACTTCTTCCCACTGTGCGCTCAAATAGTATCCTTTTCATTCTCCTATAAATGGGATGCTTAGTTAGAATTGAAAATCACACCAGAATCAGAGAATTCTTCTTCTATGATATTGAGCGTATTTCTTTCGAGTTTTAGGAAGCTTTGAGTGTAGAAAATAGTGAAAGTTTTCTTCAAGAATATATCCGCTATACCAGTTGGAATACTTTTCTTTTTGAGGTAAGGGGTATTATTTATTTCACATTCTGAAGAGATATTATTTTTTATATTTGTATGAATATTATTTTCGTTCAATATTCATAAGAAATTTTATTTCGTTCAATATTCGCAAGAAATATTATATTCGTTTAATATTCGTATTGAATATTAGTTTCGTTTAATATTCGTAATGAATATTATTTTTGTTTAATATTCGTAATGAATACTATTTTCGTTTAATATTCGTAAGGGATGTTATTTTTGTTCAATAGTCACTTGAAATAATATTTTCTTTCACACTCTGTAGTATGTCAGTAATATTATTTCGTTTCACATTTGAATTCTATACTCATTTGATTAAAGTTTTGGCTTCTATACTCCATGAAATTAGTAGAATATCCTGTTAGGTTTGTAATATTCAAGAACGCAATCAAATTGCATAAATAAGCGGAAACGTGTAAAATCAGAGTTTAAAAATTTTACAAATCATATACCCGGATCACCCTTTATGCACAATTATTAATTAAACGAAAAAGATGAATAAGAAACATACCCTTGAAGATCCGAGCTTCCTCAGGTACAAGTTCACCTCCAATCCTTTTCGCGTTCAACTTGAATCCACCGAGTTTGGTTCTTTCCTTTGATCAACGTTAGCCACCCAAGTGTTTGGCCTCTAGATGTGATCCACCAAGGAAGAAGAAAGATTCAAGAAGATGGGTTGGTTGGCTAAACCCTAGTTTTTCTATCTCTATAGAAAAGGAGCGTACTCTCCAACCATTGGAAATATTACGTACCCTTGATATCTGATATAAGACTCCTCTTATAAAGATATCAAGTAACCCTATTAAAATAAGGTATTATTTAATTAAACCCTTTTAATTAAATGGGCTCCCTAATCTTATTAGGGATAATTAATTAAACTCCTTTAATTAATTTTTCCCTCCTAATCCAATTAGGAATAAATGAGAGTACTTATATTAAATTAATTCCTAAACTCTTTTAAAAATTAAAATAATAATAATTATAATAATATTAATAAGACTCCTCTTATTAATTTATATTTAATATTTCTAAAATATTAAATAATAAATATTAAGCTATTTAATTTATTCTATCACCATAGATTAAATTAAATATACATAACATATTATTACGATTATGCCATTAACTTCTTAAATAATTATTCTTCCTTTTATGGTGTGACCCTTTAGGTTCTCCATATTAAACCTATTGTGAATAAATCAATTGAACAATTCTAATCTTATTTAAATAAATAAATTAAATAATTAATTTATTTAAATAAATAATATTTATTCTACAATAGGATAAGTCTCCCTAGCGATCAACGACTTTCCGTATAATATAGATTTCAACATTAATCATAAAAGAACCTTTGAGTAAATAGTTACCGTATGATTCAATCCTTCCACCATACAATGTCCCAATTAAATATAAGATATGGAATTATCACAAGTCTTATTTTATTTAATTATATGTATTTCGATCCTTAAATGCACAACTCCAAATAATGCAAATTAGAAACTCCTTTCTAATTTCATTCTGCCTTGGCCAAGGACTACTGGGTTGTCATTTATCGAATCACATAGGACATTTCTCTTCTTTTATTAGAAGTGGTAGATTCTTTATTGATCATATATTATCTCCATGTACAACTTGTTATACCCAAGCATACCCTTTGATATACCCTAAGGGTCTTAAGGAATAAGTCAAAGTATAACTCATCATACACAAGATACTATGATGATCTCAAGTCCAAGGATTACTTGTACTACTATCACTACAGGAATTTCTATTGACAGGCAAGTAAAACTCTATTAGGTATTCCTTAGCGAGCCACGTTCAGTGAACTTATTCTCTAATAAGCACCTACATACTTGCTTTAGTGTCTCCACACAAATGATCATGAGATCAATCATCCTCATCCAATGAGCAAAGCAACGTATGTACCAATCTATCCAGATTCACTAATCCCCAATTTAGTAATCCAATGATTGGGAACTATTTTAGTTTTAAGCTTTCTAAGAATTTAGATCTCATTAGAATGATCATCATCATTATTCTAAAAGCATTGCTTAAAACTATGGGTTTATCACATATTATAAAACAGCATCATGTAGATAATTAAAAGCCTTTAATAAATTAATACTTTTTATTAATAAATGAATAAGATTGTTACAAAGTATATGCTTTATCATCAAACATGATTGGCTTGTGTGCATACTACTTTCATATCCTTGCTATTTGCATTTCATCTAGTATCTTTTTATAGAAATATTATTCTGAGCATTTTTGATAAGTTTTAACTTTTTCATGTCAGAATACTATTCACGGGTTACTATTCCCAAATTACTATTCCTGAATTACTATTCACGAGGTACTATTCACTCGAGTACTATTCACCCGGGGTACTATTCATGATAAAAAATTGATTCGTTTTTTGTCCAAATTATTTTTGGTACAATATTATTCTTGAATTTTACTCCACAAAGCAGTATCATGTTGACAATTTGGACGTTATTGATTTCTGGATAAATTAAATTATAAATCTTTAAAAATTTATCCTTGAACTTGTTTTATTGAATTCTTATATCATTGTCATCATCCTCATGTTTATATTATGTTGAAAGTCATCTCGTGGCTCAGTAGTGCGTAGATGGACTTGGTATGATTATGACCGAGGATTATTCGGTATAATCATGGCCGTAATGTTACAAATAATGTGGTAAAAGTCCTCATTGGCCGTGTAGTGCATTGATGGACAGTTGTTGGCATGATCATGACCATTGATGAAAACACGAATATCATTGGCCCGTAGTGCATGGATAATTTGTGGTCGTGATGCTAATGAATATCCTTGGCCATAGTTGTGATACCCCCAAAACAAGTATACATCACCCATCTTGAGTCGTCAAATACATGGTACACAATTTAAATACAACTTAATTATACAACAGTCGTGTAAAATACGATAAAACATAATCTAAGAGTTTTAATAAGAATATTGTCATCTAGACAATATCCACACTCAATGGAATCCTCATTATATTTATTGTCACACTATTTAACAGAATAGTGAGGACTACTAATGCTATCATCTGGACCGTCACTCCATTCCCCGACTAGTCCCGGCTACGTTCTCATTTTCTGAAGAGAATAGTGAAAGAAAGGGTGAGCTCAACTAGCCCAGTAAGAAATATTATGACTAAGATAATGCAGAATAAATTATCATTAGCCTTCGACAATGTTAAACTGATAGAATATATTAGACAACAAGTTTAACTGCAGCGGAACAAGCAATCCATTAGAAGAGTCAAGTAGAGCATAAAATATACTATCTTCTATGATTTAAAAAGTTTTTCATCAACTTTATCGCTGAGACTCAGCTTAATAAATAAAATCGAATCATCCTAGCATCACGACCAAAGATATTCATGTAATCATCAATGGTCATGACTATACCGAATAATCCTTGGTCATAATCACACCCACAACTGTCCATCAATGAACTACACGCCAATGAGGACTTTTACCACATCATTCGTCATATTACGGTCATGATTATACCGAATAATCCCTGGTCATAATCATACCAAGTTCATCTATGCACGTAAGCCAAAGATAACTTTCATCATAATATGAGCATGAGGATGATGACAATGACATAATAATTCAATAAAATAAGTTCAAGGACAAATTTTAAAGATTTATAATTTTAATTTATCCAGAAATCAATAACGTCCAAATTGTCAACATTATACTTCTTTGTGGAGTAAAATTCAAGAATGCTCAGAAGAATATTTTCATGAAAAGATATTGGATGAAGCGCAAATATCAAGGATATTCTAGTAATTTCATGGAGTATAGAAGCCAAAACTTTAACCAACTGGGTATAATAGAATATATGAAACCGCAAATGGAGTTTTGCCCACCATGCGATAATCCACGTAGATTGATCATTTTCACAATTTAATAAGGAATGAATACGAAGGATCATTCACCATGCATGCGGTAATCCACATAGATAGGTTATTCCAACAAAATAATAAAGAATGTAATAACAGAAGAATTCACCAGGCGTGCGTAATCCGCACAGACAGGTTATTCCAACAAAATAATAAAGAATGGAATAACAAAAGAATTCACCAGGCGTACGTAATCCGCACAGACAGGTTATTCCAACAGAATAATAATGAATGGAACTAGGTCATGCGTAACCCGCACAGACAGGATATTCCAACAGAATAATAAAGAATGGAACCTGGTCATGCGTAATCCACACAGACAAGATATTCCAACATAATAATAAAGAATAGAATAACAACAGAATTCACCAGGCATGCGATAGATCGCATGCATGTGTTATTCCAACAAAATAATAAAGAATGGAATAATGTAAGAATTTCACCATGTATGCGGTTGCCGATGAGGCGGAGTTATTCCAACATAATAATAAAGAATGGAATAACAACCCTTACGAGTATTGAAAGAAAATAACTCTCTTCATGAATACGAAAGAATAATACCTCTTACCTTAGAAGAAGACTGGATACTGGAATAGTGAGGTAGCAGAGTTCTCTTCTTCTTTCTCTCTATAATTTCTATCTATAATAATTGATGTATAGCTTTAGTGAATTGGTGAGAAATGAAGGAAGAATGAGCTTCTATTTATAGGAAAATATAGTTTCGATAATTGTACATTTTGGGGCTCAAAATATTACAGTATAATACCTTTCTCTTTTTCTTCATTTTTAATTTAGTCCTGCAAGTATTATCAAACTTGCACCACCTCCCCTAATAGTAAATAATGTGAATCAATAGTTCAATCATGTGAATCAATAGTTATAATCATGTGAAAATACAAATTACAGTATAATACCTTCAACTATACCTCCATTTTTAACTTAGTCATGCAAGTATTATCAATCTTGCACCACCTCCCCTAATAGTACAAGAATGTGAATCAATAGTACACACATGTGAACAAAAAGTTATAATCATGTGAATTAATAGCAATTAATTACTCATTTATCCGGTTAATTACCCGATTGGTCAATATAACCTCCAGACATCAATTATTATCGAAATAAATGTCGATTTTCACTAACACTAATAATTCTAACACAATGGAACTATCCAATTCATCTTTAATCAACACGAACTTATTTATCATTAATATTATAATTCACAATATTTAACAACCAGGTCGTTCCTAGGAAAGAGGGGGATTTTCGATAAGGATTTCTCCTTATCATGCCGCAATTAGGTGACCAAACCTCTCCTCGATGTAACTTCTGACATTGTCGATATTACAAATAATAATATGAATAACTTTGTCGTCTCAATTATTGATTTAATAATATATATTATGCGGATGATACCTTGTGACAATAATTGAATCAATAATATGAGAGATATGATCAAGAATTATCTTGTAGCAATAATTGAGTATAACCGAGTGACTTCTCACGTTAGCATCAATAATCAATACCGCAGTGCTACTACGCAACCACGCCAGACATCGTACTTTTACTACCGTGTAGTTCAACAGCTTTTAATCTGTAACACTTTCGTCGTTATTTTTATAAAAGATAATTACATCATTTTCTAACTACGACAATACTTCCGCTAGGGTCCACCAATGATTGTGTCGTCGTACGAATATTCCCTGTTAAAACAAATATTCCCCGACCAATTGAATTTTATATAACCACTTGCTTACTTTGCAAAATTTGTAAATATTACCCACAACTATAACATTATATCAAATCCACACCATAATATTCAAAAGTATATTTCAAGAAAATTATTCTTTATTCATAAATGTTGGGGTCTTACAGTAGTGCAGGGATGATGTGGATTATTTCTTAAGTCGAGTCTCAGCGATAAAAGTGATGAAAAACATTTTAAATCATAGAAGATAGTAGATTTTATGCTCTACTTGACTCTTTTAATGGATTGCTTATTCCGCTGCAGTTGTTGATCTAAAACTTGTTGTCTATTATATTCTATCAGTTGTTATCTTGGTTGAAGACTAATGATAATTTATCTGCATTATCTTAGTCATAATATTTCTTCTTGGGCTAGTTGAGCTCACCCTTTTTCTTTCACTTTGTTCTCTCGTGAAATGAGAATATAAATTTGGACTAGTCAAGGAATTGACGGTCCAGATGGTTGTATTAGTAGTCCTCACTATTCTGTGAAATAGTGTAAAAATAAATGTATTGAGGACTTATTTTGAGTTTGAATACTGTCTAGAAGACAATATTTGTATTAAAACTCACAGTTCATGTGGTATATTTAAGTTTGTATTTAAGTTCTGTACCATGTATTTGGCGACTCAGAATGGGTGATGTATACCTATTTTGGGGGCGTCACAGCTGATCACCTAGAAGTGCTAGTAAGATATATCGGACTTACGGACTTAGTGCAAGGTTGTCCTTTTTCATGAATGAAAATCAAAAGAGAATGTTCATGGTCTTTTGACCTACTCAGAATTCCTAAGTTACTGTATGTACTCTGGAATGGTATTATGAGAATGAAAAGTGCTATTAAATGTTTCATAGTACTTCATAGCTACTTGTTCAGTTATTGAAGAATAATCATATAATTCTCGACGTGGTATTTGAATTATTTATTGCTAGACTTGCTGAGCTAGTTATGCTCACTTCTTGCATGAATTATATGATTGCAGCTAAGGTCTAACGAATTGAGGGTCCCAATAGGGATAAAGGCAAAGCTAAGATGGATAAGTAAATTATCCTGTAATAGGCTAGTATGTTTGTAAGAATTATACTATGATAAACAAAGAATGTATTCGGTTACAGAACCTGGGAAGAGATTTATTATTATTATTGTAATAAGAATGTAATAAATACAATCATTTTGATGTTGTTTCAATGGAATGAATGTATAATTATGAGTACCGTGTAACACCATATCTGTGTGTTAAAAGTATTCGGATTTGAGGGCGTCACATCGACAATATCACTATGGATCAATAACATATTTTCTTAAAATAATTATTTTTTAAAAGAGATGTCCTTAATATATAAAAATTATTATCAGCAATAATGCTATTCTAGTGAATGTAGATGTATGTCTATCAATCAATATCTCAATGTTCTATCAATCAATATCTTAATGTATAAATATTTTTTCAAATACCAAAACAACTCATTTTTTTTATTTTTTATTTTTTATATTAAAAGTATTACTATAAATATATAATGACGATGAAAATCGTTACTAAAATCGTCGCTATAATATTTATAAAGACAATTTTATTATAAAAATTTTATTTTTTATTGTGTATTTATCAATTTCTTTATTAATATTGTTATTGCCTATTTGCTTAGAATTACTTAGTGGTCGTATATTATTTTCGTTGACTAAGTGGAGTATATACAAGAAAAGAAGGCAGGTAAGGAAACAGGAAGCAGCTGAAAGCTATGAAACCAGGAGTGAGAGTCAGAAGCAGCAGGAGAGCAAGAAGCTCACGCCTCTCGAATGCACCTAGCACGTTTACGAGAATGATGAATCAGGTACTTCGTCAAAACATAGAAAAAGCGGAAGCAGCAGGAGAGCATAAAGATCACGTCACGTCTCTGTATATAGGTATGATGGTATTCCAGCCAATCAGCTGTTCATCAAAAATAAAAAATAAAATAAATTCTCAAAATTATAGGAAAGAAAGAAATTTACAGTTGACTTCATTTTATGCAGCCCTTCTTTGTTCCCCTGAATTGAACCGGAATCGAGCAAAACATTCATATGGGTATCACTTCAGGTTCTTAATCTTCTGTCCCATTAGTTCGATTTTAATTTCATTCCCCTAATTTTGTTTGCTTTTTTATGTTAATTGAAGTGACAAGCAATATTTTCAAAATTGGGCATTTTACATGACTTGATCAGTTGGGTGTTTAAGATTTTGATTTTGATTTATATGAAATTAGAAAGAATAATATACATGAGTCATTTGAGTTGTTGAGGAACTCAACACTTTGTTGAACTATTATATGTTTATTAGCTTTTTAGTTTTATTTGTTTAGTTGATTTGGGTTACTGCAAAGTAATTTAGGGTTCACTTAATATTTTTATTCAATGATTTCAGAATTCTGACCAAAAACTGATTAAACTCCCAAATTTGTTTATAATATTTGATGTTCAAGAAGTTTATGGCAGATCAATAAAAGCCTAAAAGAGAAGAAAAGAATACTGAGATTCAAAGATTTCTACTATATAGTCGTCGAAAGGGTTCAAGTTTATCAATTGCGATAATGTAGTTCTAACTTGTGCAGTTTTATGTTTGCCATGTCAATTACTTTTAGCCACAGTATTAAACAATTTTGAAATTCCAGGCAAGATTAAATCCGATAAAGAAGATGGCATATCAAGCACGTACCCGTTGCTAGACGGTGTGGAGGAAGATGATATCTATTCTAAAGATGGGACGGTAGATTACTGTAATAATCCTGCTAATAAGCTAAAAACTGGAACCTGGAAAGCCTGTCCTTATATTCTAGGTATTTTTGTTACCCAAACTAGTACTAAATTTGAACTTTTTCATTGTGGGAAGCCACGTATTTATATTGAACATTTGTTGACAGGAAATGAATGCAGTGAAAGATTGGCATACTATGGGATGAGCTCCAACTTGTTGCTCTATTTCAAGCATCAACTGAATGAGCACAGTGTGACTGCATCAAAAAACCGTTCAAATTGGACAGGAGCATGTTACACAACCCCACTGATCGGAGCATTTATTGCTGATGCGTATCTTGGAAGATATTGGACAATTGCTAGTTTCTCGATAATCTATGCTGTTGTAAGTTTAACTTGTAAAATTTTGAATTTAATGCATTTATTTTACGTGTAAAAGTTTAAAAACATTAATTTATGACTCACCCCATTTTCATAATATGACCTTGCCTTTATTGAAATGCTTTGGTTTGAGTTCTAGATTTACTGTATAAAACTTAAGAAGATTTTAATTTCATATAGGGGATGACACTTTTGACATTATCAGCATCGGTCCCTGGCCTAAAGCCAATCTGTTCCGAAAAAGATGTTTGCTATGCAACAGATACTCAGACTGCAGTTTGCTTCATAGCGATTTACCTTGTAGCTCTTGGAACTGGAGGGATTAAGCCTTGTGTCTCTTCATTTGGAGCAGATCAGTTTGATGATGCGGATGCGAATGAGAAAAAGTATAAGAGTTCTTTCTTCAATTGGTACTATTTTACGATCAATATTGGTGGGCTTATTGCTCATTCTGTGCTGGTTTGGGTACAAGATAACGTGGGTTGGGGATGGGGTTTCGGCATTCCTACGTTGGCCATGGCAATTGCAGTAGCGTCTTTCTTTTCAGGCACTAAGTTATATCGGAACCAGAAACCTAGAGGGAGCCCTCTGACCAGCCTATGCCAGGTGATGGTGGCTTCTTGGAGAAAAAGGGGAATTGAAATGACAGATGAAAATTCATTATTTTATGGGAGTGCAGATACAGAATTTGTTGCTATAGGAAGCCTCAAGCTCGATCATACAGAAAACTTAAGGTGAGTCTTAACTTCTAAACCTTTCAAAGAGATTAAAAATGTTTTTCCTTTTTTGTCATTACTGTTTTTATTAGGCTTTTTCCTCATTCACCATAGTCTAGTCGAAATCAGGACCTTCGACGCAGGTACTAGGGGATTCACGCGCAGCTAGCCCTGAGCAGATTCAAACTGTAGCTATAATTATCCAGTATGCTTGATTAGATAGATATTCTATGACTCGCTAAACAGTGTTTATCAATTACATTTCTCAAGTTTTTCCTCCTAAATTCATGGATGCCTAATGGAATTGATGCTACTGTTACGATACTAACAAAATATAAAGAGTTGTGTGAAGAGAAATTAACAAAGAAAATTTTGGTAATCAAATTGTATCCTATAATCTCTGAGAGACCTGTTCATCAAAATTTTCTTTGGAAATCAACACATGTACTATGTTACATGAACTCTTCAATTTTCCCTGAAGGACCCGTGTCGAACAAGGGTATAGGTGTTGGACACTTCAAAATACCTGACCAAACACTGCATCCGAGTCCATGTAACTTAAACTTGTATACTCTACATTGCTTACTTAATATATATATATATATGTATATATACGGTCCGGATCTTAAGCTCACTCCTTATTTAGCTCACCTTGCTCACCCCCTTTTAGCGACGGACCGGGCGACGATTCGGTCCGTCGCTATATATAGAACCGTTGTCTTAGCTTTTAGCGACGGACAACATATAGCGACGGACAACATATAGCGACGAACCGAACATGCGATGGATCGAATCGTCGCCCAGTCAATCGCTAAAATGGGGTTAGCAAGGTGAGCTAGATAAGGGGTGAGCTTAAGATCCGAACCGTATATATATATATATATATATATATATATATATATATATATATATGGAGAGAGAGAGAGAGAGAGAGTCCGGATCTTAAGCTCACCCCTTATCCAACTCACTCAAGCTCACCCCCCTTTAGCGACGGACACGACGACAGTTCGGTCATACAATCGTCGTCTATAGTTTTAGCGACACTATATGTTGTCCGTCGCTAAAAGTATAGACGATGGTTGTATGACCGAACCGTCGTCGGGTTCGTCGCTAAAGGGGGGATGAGCTCGGGTGAGTTGGATAAGGGGTGAGCTTAAGATCCGGACCGTATATATATATATATATATATATGACCATAAAACTTTTAGCAGACGGAAGCTCGATAGTGTCGTTTTATCTTCCTGTTATCAACTAAGCTGATGCTATCATTTTTAGTTTCTTTGACAAGGCAGCGGTGGAATTAGAATCTGATCACATAAAGGGCTCAATAGACCCATGGAGACTCTGCACAGTAACCCAAATTGAGGAGCTGAAAGCTATCGTTCGGTTGCTTCCAATATGGGCTACGGGTATAATCTTCTTCACTGTATCAACTCAAGTGAGCAACTTATTTGTGTTGCAAGGCTCTGCAATGGATATTCATGTGGGCAACTCTAGCTTCGAGATCCCACCAGCATCACTCGGGATTTTTGACACCATCAGTGTTCTTTTCTGGGTCCCGGTGTATGATCGCCTCATTGTCTCAGTTGCTAGAAAATTCACCGGTCACAGAAATGGCCTAACTCAGCTGCAGCGAATCGGCACTGGCCTCTTCATATCAATTTTCGCCATGCTGTCTGCAGCGGTTTTAGAGGTTGTTAGACTTGGCATTGTGAGAAGGCACAACTACTACGAACTCCAGCACATGCCCATGTCAATCTTTTGGCAGATACCACAGTACTTCATAATGGGTTGCGCTGAAGTTTTTACAAGTATTGCACAACTGGAATTCTTTTACGAGCAAGCACCTGATTCAATGAGAAGCATGTCCACTGCTCTTTCGCTCACCACTACTGCGCTAGGAAGCTATTTTAGCTCCTTACTGGTAATTGTTGTTATGAATATTACTACTAGGAATGGGAATCCCGGATGGATACCAGACAACTTGAACTATGGTAATCTACATTATTTCTTCTGGCTTTTGGCTCTGCTAAGCATCATAAATTTAGGAGCTTTCATTTTGGTATCTAGGTGGTACACGTATAAAAGGTCGATTAGCACACTCAACTAATGACAACAAGTGAACAAGGAGTGACAATCATTTCTGTGTTTTGTACAAGGGAATTCAGTTACATGTAAGTAAATTTCAGTTTCTTTGTATTATCATATTCTTTGAGTAGGTACACGGTACATACGAAATAAACTCCATAGTTGGGTTTTTTATTTTTTATTTTATTTTATTTATTTTTTTGTTTTTTATGTATTCCTAGTTTATGTGATCTAGCTTGTGTCTCTCTTATTATATTGGTTGAAGTTCTCAGTTATATTTGATCTCGTTAGTGGAAAATAAGCAGCTATTCAGCTCCATCTATTTCCATGATTCTTCCCAACTTTTTTCTTTTTCTCCCAGTGTTCTCTCTTTTCTCTCTAGGCAGAAACCTTAACCTCAAAAAACTTTCAGATTTAGATTTGGGGATCTTCTCTCTTTTGAAGAGGCCTTCCCTATCTTTTTGTTATCATTAACATCTTATTTTATTGTTATTTTTTCCTTTTGTGGAGTTTATTTTTCCCTTTTTCGAAATTTTGTTTTCTCCTAGTTTGAGGTTAGATCTCTTGTTCTTTCTCCATTCTTGTGGAGTCATTTTTCTCCTTTTAAGAGTTTGGATTATCTCTATGTAGAGAGTTTATTTCATCAACAGTGATGGGTAATTGCAGATATGGTCGGATGTGAGTATGTCTCCGACAATTTTCCTTCATTTTTTTTATTACTTAGAGCATCTCCAACAGTAGTAGCAAAAAAAACTCTTCAAATTGAAGTTTGTTGACCTATGTGGCAATTTGAAGAGTATTATTTGTTACTTTCATATTTTGTGTCTCATCAGTCTATTCAATTAAGTGAGTTGTGCATCAAATCCATCAAGCAAAATAAATATTTTTAGCCTTTTTCATATGATTTTGATTCTCCCAAAAATAAAATAAATGTTTTAAAGAGAGAATGAGATTGCAGATTTTAAGAGAGAGAATGAGATTGCAAATTTGATAACTAAGGTTAAAGAGGCTGTTGGAGATTTTTTTGATGTGGCTCACCTATTTGAGTATCCTAAAATGATTGATTAGACCATTGGAGATAAAAGTTTACAAGTCAGGAGTTCATTTTCTAGACTGCAAATATCCACTCAACTATCATACATGAAATTCACATATGTTTTATTGATGAATCTTCCCTCGTCTTGTTTCAAGATTTGTTAAAAAAGAAAAAATTGAAATGAAACAAAGTTTTCTTCTTCATTCCTTTTGGATAATTTTGACAAATTGGATTAGAACTTCACTTAACTATGTATCAAGTTCTTGTGAAATTGTAATTTGAAAGTGAGCCTTGCAATTAACAGTTTGGAAATGTTGCTGAAAAAAAATCTAAAAAGTAATTTATTTATTTTCTTGTAATATTTCTTTTGGTGATGATAGAACTCACAACACTGGCGAAGTTGTAAAATTATCTCTCAAAGTTCCTACCCTTCTTTTAGAAAAATTTGTTCTCAGATATTTCAAAATTAGCACTTGTGTTTCTTCTAACTTTCAAAAATTTTACAGTTCTGCTACGTACGTCAATAAATTTATGTTAATTGTAAATACTGACATTTGTGCATACTGAGATAGGTGAGAATTTAAAATGATTTCACCCTATTTTTATCTTATTGTGTAAAATTCTAGCAATTTAATTTTGTTATAAATTTATCGACATAAATTATTTTTTTAATTTTTAATAATGTTCTTTTCTATTTGCCCGGTTCCAGATAACCTAAATCGGTTACATATTTCACACAACTGATATATTAAGTTTTGACTATATATTACACACATTTTATACTCTTATTTTAATAAATTTAACAACTAAAAACATAACTAAAAATTGCAAAATATTTTATTTTTGATAAAGAAAAAAAACTAATACAAATAAATAAAAATAACTCAATAATAAAAATCATTGAAATAATCAATTCATTTGTACAACTAATTTATCTACTACAAAATATTCATCTTAAGAGCCCGTCTTTGTTAGAAATAAAATAATTAGAAGGAAGTAAGTAAGTAACCACCAAAATAAGTGGTACCCTTAAAAGACTTTAAATTACTTTAATGCAACTTAAAAGTTGTTTTAAGAAGAAGGTTAACTTATGATATATATATATATATATATATATAGAGAGAGAGAGAGAGAGAGAGAGAGAGAGAGAGAGAGAGAGAAGTGAGGTGAAAAAAACTTGTGAGACACACCTCATCCAAGAATTTTATTTGATATCAATAGAATATTGGATGACCACTTGAATACAAGAAATTATTAATATATTTATATATTTTGTTCTCTTCTTAATTTGTTTTATCTATCATTTCACAACATATTATCAGCACGAATCTCTACCCAATTTTGAAAAGAAAATTCTCTCAACTCACTGAAAGTATTGTTTTATTACAATTAAATTTGACCATATAATATATATATATATATATATATATAGTAATTTAATTTCTTACGTAATTATATATTTATATAGATGTCGAACTTTACAAAACTTGAATTTGCTCCCCTTTTGACATCTCAGACAAGAATTATTTGTCATGGACCCTTGAGGCTGAGATTCATCTAGAGGCAAAGAATCTTGGAGATACAATTAAGGTTGACAATCATGCATCCCTGCAAGATCATGCAAAATCAATGATTTTTATTCACCATCATCTCCATGAAGAATTAAAATCTGAGTACCTTACACCGTAAAAGATCCTCGTCTTATGAATGATTTAAAAGAAAGATATGAGAATAAAAAATTTGTAATCCTCCCAGAAGCTCGCTATAATTGGTTGAACCTGAGGTTGCAAAATTTTAGAAGTGTGAGTGAGTATAATTCTGCACTTTTTAAAATAATCTCATTATTAAAATTATGTGGGGAGAAGATTACTGATGAAGATATGTTAGAGAAAATATTTACTACATTTCTTGCCTCGAATATGCTCCTGCAGCAGCAATATCGAGAGCGTAATTTCATAAAATATTCTGAACTAATATCTTGTCTTCTAATGACTGAACAAAATAATGAGCTTTTGTTGAGAAACCACCAATCTCTCCCGATCGTTTCTACTCCATTCCCTGAAGAGAATGAAACCTCATTTAATAAATATAGAGGAAATTATGTTCGTGGTCGTGGTTGTGGGCGTGATCGTTATCGTAGGCGTGGAAGGAACAATCAATATAGAGATGATCGTACTCATAATTTTTCAAAAGGGAATAACACACCTTACCTTCAGAAGAATCAAAATGGCAAGGGTTTACAAAATAAACATCAAGTGGTCATAAAAATAAGTGTTATAGGTGCGGAATGGAAAGTCATTGGTCACTTATCTGTCGTACTTCTAAACATTTGGTAGAGCTATATCAAGCCTCCATAAAAGATGATGAGTAGGTTTTATACCTATGAATCCGATATTATTAAACTTAATTATTGCTATCTTTAAGTGTTTTTAGTACCTTTTATGTGTTTTTGTGTTTATTTCTTGTAAGTTGGAGCCGGAGGGACAAATTGGTCATTTAGGAGAAGAAAAAGATCAAAAATCATTAAAATTAGAGCTAAGTGGTATTTTTGTAAACACGTGATCCTGGTCAAGCGCCTAGGCGCTTGGATTTGTACTAGGTTGAGCGCCTAGACGCTCATACCCGATCAAAGTTGGATTTTTCTACTTCTGAGTTATTTTTGAAACCAATTAGGAATCTTGATGAGGGCTGGGACCAATACAAATAAAAGAAGACTTCAGGAAAGAGGTATCACTCAATTTATCAAGGATTTGCAGAGAGAACAATGAAGGAGAACACGAAGGATATTGCATAGGCTAAAGATCAAGTGGAGGATTAGGAGCAATCTGACAAGTTCTTCTAAACTTTTCTCTAATTCTTATCTTTGTAATTACCTGGGATGTCTGGATTATTAATTTGGATAATGTTTTTCTTTATTATCATGAACTAAACTTTAATTAAGATTGCAACGGAACTTGGTATGTAGTTTAAATTGAACCTTCCCATTGAATGAAAGTTAGTTTTTATTGAATTTTTTATTATATCTTTTGCTTATTAATTAATTGTTTGGCCAACAATTACTTTGATAATCTATATAAAATTGGAAGATGGAGTATAGACTGAGATTTGGATATGATAACATCTGTTCATATAATCTGAATAAGGTTAATATGATTAACATGTTGGATAGGAATATACTTATGTGTCTTTTGTATCCATTGAAAGAATTTATGCTTAAAACCCTAATTAACTTGATTCACATAGGAATTTAGTGAGATGATTGACTAGGGTGTTCCTTGTAATTCTGTGTCTTAAAGATTGAATTTAGGAGAATTTGTTCACGTGTCTTTGTAAGAAGTGCGTGAGTACTATAAAACATTCTTGGATAATGATTCATATTAATTAATTGAATTAAATGGGAAGTAAATTGATTTAAATGAAATACCAAGGGAAATTGTAATCTAAACCTGTTAAATCTGCATTAATCTTGTGAACTTTTGATCTTAGTTATTAATTAGTTTTGTTAATTTTAATTTTCAAATCCCAAACATTATTCCGTAGTTTAAAATAGGATTAATTGCATTGAAATTGATAATTGCTAAATATTAATCTATTTTCTCGTTGGAACGATACTTTTCTTATCATTGTATTACTTGTTGACCACATATACTTGCGTGCGAATTGTCAATATCATTTTTGGACAACAAGTTTTTTGGCGTCGTTGCCGGGGATTTATTTTAATAGTTTGTCATTATTAATTTCAATCAAATTAATCTTAATTTAAACGTTTTTTTTATTATTTTATTTCTCTTGGTATTTTAACTCCTTTTCAGGCACCATGGACAACTATGAAACCATGGACAACTATGACTATCAATGGCCTTATACTAGAATTACTCAGCCAAGAGCGGTAGGGATTTTACGACTCGATGAATTGTCAGCACAATTTGACACTTTCGAGGACGATTGACGCTGTAGAATCACAACTTATCCAAAGTATAGCGGTGATATGTGATTATTGTGCTGGAAACCATCCAAGTCATCAATGCGCCATCAGTTTCAAGTTGGTACAGTATGGTAGTAACATCGGTGACTATCCCGACGAGTATTATTATAGTTCGGGGAATCATCTGGATTTTTCATGGAGCCATAATAATCAATTTCAAACCTTTGCTCCAATCCAATCATACACTCTAGACTTTCAGGATCAAGTTCCTAATTATGAAGAAGAAAGGATGTCAAACTTGGAGGGACTTCTTTCCAAGTTCATGGTTTTGATTGAGGAGCAGACGAATAGTCATGAGATGTCGATTCGAAATCTTGAGAACCAGGTGGGAAAACTTCTCAACTCCATCATCAATCGCCCTCAAGGAGAAGTGTCAAGCAACATGGTTCCCGAGACTGATGGATTGCCCACGCTAAATCTAGAACCGGATGTGCCAAAAGAAAAGGATGTGGAATCCCGTGCCCAATTGGTAGTCAATTTTTCGATAAAGCTATATATGACATGGAAGCTAGCTTAAAATTGGTGCCATGGTGTGAAGAGAATGAGAAGAGAGATGAAGAACAAGTTGTTCTGGAAAAGCTTCAACGCAAAAATTCGTTCACATATACAATTCGAAAAATGCCTAGTTATTTGAAGGTTGTAAAAGAGAATCTACCTATAAAGAACAAGCTAGGTGAATTTGAATCAATAACCCTTACTGATGGGAAACTCTCGAAATTTACGTTATTACTAATGGATGGAGGGTTCCTCAATTTTTGAAGGGGAATTGGATAGAGAAAGTTGAAGTAGTCGGGCTGAGGATGTTAAACTAAGCGCTCACTAGGAGGCAACCTAGACTTGCATTTTATCTCTTTAAATTTTAGTTCATTAATTTTATTTTAGTATTTTAGTTCATTTAGCTATATATTTTATCTTAGTTTAGGGTTGTATGTTCAGTTGTAATCTCCTTGCAAATGATAACTGAGAATTGGGTTCATGGCTTGCAGGTTAGAAGGATAAAAGAGCACAAATTTTGGCCAAGGCTGGCCCAAGCGCCTAGGCACCCAAAACAAGCTCTTTTCAAGCTCCTAGGCACTTACCATCACCATCAAATTCTGTTCCCAAGCGCCTAGGCGCTCCAACCTTCACAATTTCAAGCGCCAAGGCACTCTACCTGTGCACTTAAAAAAAATAAAGCTCTAAGTCAAACAATTCTAATTCAAACCCAATTCCTTTCACTCCTAATTCAAAAGCAACTCTTTTCCAAGCCCTTGCACCTCAATAACACCAACTCTTGCACTCTCCCAATCAAAATCTAATTCATCTTCTCCAAACCACAATCAAGAAGAAATCAAGCTAAAGTCAACTTCTTTATCTCCTACTTGGATTCCAACTATAACAATTCAAACCAAGGTTCAAGCTTCAAGATTTGCTCCAAACAAAGTTTGGGGGAGGTTCACATAGGGGTCTAAGCCTGCAAGTGATTGGCGCTCCATACCAGTTCCCACCACTTCCACCTTTGTCCGTGTACTCCTCGACTGACTTAGCTCCTGAGGATGATGCTAATACAGAAGAAATAGATGATGCTGATGAAGAGTAAAGCTTCAATCTTTCAGGGAAGTCCTCAGTGCCTAATTTCTTATATTTTTTTATATACAATGAGGACATTGCATATGTTAAGTTTGGGGGTGCATTCTTCTAGTTGCATTGCATTCATTTAGTTGCATTCATTTAGTATTTGCATTTGTTTAGCATAACTCATTCATCTTATAGTTTTGCCTGTAGTTATCATTCTAATTTCTAAAAATAAAATAAAATTTCTTGCATTTAGTTAGTTCATAATGCATGAATCCGAGCATGTCAGTTAGTGTGAGTTTGACTTGGCCAATGATGAGATTGGGGTCGCGTATACATTTGAACACTATTACAACTGAGACATAGATGTAATTTCATATCATGATGTAAATCTTATCTAGTTTAAAACTGATATAAATAGATAGCACGTTAGGTTAACCATTTTGATTAACTTAGTTTAAATGATCGCATAATTGTCTTCTTGAGGGAAATCTTGGTTTTAATGAAGAAAAATCGGTAAACTTGTAGTAAAGGCTATGATGATGCAAAAACTCAAGTTTAGGGGAAAATATGGGATTTTAAAATAAAAAAATAGAAAACCTAGAAAAAGAAAAAAAATCATATGAATAAACACGTTGACTAGTTTAGTTTTGTGGCCTTTCTTATTGGAGTAAGTAAGCCCTTAGGGGTGTCTCTACACCCAGTGCCCTAAAACCATATGGTTTGGGAGTTGTTGGTCGAAAGCTCGTTACATGGGTAACATTGAAAAGCTTAACAGAACTAGACATTGCACGGTCAAGTGTAAACATGAGAAATAGCATAAATTCCATCGTGAGCAAATAAAAGAAGAAATAAATTCCGTATTGACTCTGAATTTGGTGATTGTGTAGTTTTAGCTGGAGCTTAACTTGTGAACGGAGTTTCTTAAGTTAAACTGTGTCTTTTCCTCTAAGAAGCATATTATGCAATGTATTTGAACTGTAGTTGATTTTAATGGTTGCTAAGCCCACACACACTACGTCAGTAATAACAGGCTTTGATTTATGGACTGGTATGGGTTATTGAATTGTCTTATTTGAATGTATTGTTTGAATCTATTGTTGATACCTCTGAGGCATATTTGTTTGATTTCATACTGACTAATGGCTGGATTTGTAGGCATATAGTTAGGATGCATTTTTATTTGCATTGCTCGGGGACAAGCAATTGGTTAAGTTTGGGGGTATTTGATGAGTATATTTTATACCTATGAATCCGATATTATTAAACTTAATTATTGCTATCTTTAAGTGTTTTTAGTATCTTTTAATATTTTTTGTGTTTATTTCTTGTAGGTTGAGCTTGAGGGACAAATTGGTCATTTAGGAGAAGAAAAAGATCAAAAATCATTAAAATTAGAGCTGAGTGGCATTTTTATAAATACGTGGTCCTGGTCAAGCGCCTAGGCACTTGGATTTGTACTAGGTTGAGCGCCTAGGCGCTCATGCCCGATCAAAGTTGGATTTTTCTACTTCTGAGTTGTTTTTGAAACCAATTAGGAATCTTGATGAGGGCTGGGACCAATACAAATAGAAGAAGACTTCAGGAAAGAGGTATCACTCAATTTATCAAGGATTTTTAGAGAGAACAATGAAGGAGAACGCGAAGGATATTGCATAGGCTAAAGATCAAGTGGAGGATTAGGGGCAATCTGACAAGTTCTTATAATCTTTTCTCTATTTCTTATCTTTGTAATTACCTGGGATGTCTGGATTATTAATTTCGATAATGTTTTCATTTATTATCATGAACTAAACTTTAATTAGGATTGCAACGAAACTTGGTATGTATTTTAAATTGAACCTTCCAATTGAATGAAAGTTCGTTTTTATTGAATTGTTTATTATATCTTTTTCTTATTGATTAATTGTTTGGCCAATAATTACTGTGATAATCTATATAAAATTGGAAGATGAAGTATAGACTGAGATCTGGATATGATAACATATGTTCATATAATCTGAATAAGGTTAATATGATTAGCATATAGAATAGGAATATACCTATGTGTCTTTTGTATCCATTGAAAGAATATATGTTTAAAACCCTAATTAACTTTATTCACATAGGAATATAGTGAGTTGATTGACTAGGGTGTTCCTTGTAATTCCGTGTCTTAAAGATTGGATTTAGGAGGATTTGTTCACGTGTCTTTATAAGAAGTGCGTGAGTACTATAAAACCTTCTTGGATAATAATTCATATTAATTAATTGAATTAAATGTGAAGTAAATTGATTTAAATGAAATACCAAGGGAAGTTGTAATCTTAACATGTTAAATCTGCATTAATCTTGTGAAATTTTGATCTTAGTTATTAATTAGTTTTGTTAATTTTAATTTTCAAATCCCAAACATTATTTCGTAGTTTAAAATAGGATTAATTACATTGAAATTGATAAATATTAATCTATTTCCTCGTGGAAACGATACTTTTCTTATCATTGTATTACTTGTTGACCATGTATACTTGCGTGCGAATTGTCAATGTCATTTTTGGATAATTAAAGACAGGGGAAAAGGAATTGAAACAAACTTTGTTGATCATAATGATGTTGAAGATCCCATGAATTATCTTGATCTTCCAAATGGAGTGTTAGATCAGGTACCTGAAAATAACAAGATCTCGATACATATGTACATATAGGAGAAGTATTAGATAGAAATAAAATTGTTGTCGATAACATATTTTCATACAAAGTTGTTCTCGATATTACCAGAATTAGTGATCATGAATATGAACCACAATCTGTTGATGAATGTCAATGTAGAAATGATTGTCCAATGTGGAAAGAGACAATTCAAGCAGAATTTAATACACTAACTAAACGTGAAATTTTTGGACCTGTAGTTCGAACACCTAAAGGTGTAATGCTTGTTGGATACAAATAGGTATTTGTACGTAAACGAAATGAGAAAAATGAAATTATAAGGTATAATGCGTGACTTGTAGCACAAGGTTTCTCGTAGAGACTCGATATTGATTATGAAGAAAAATATGCTCCTATAATAGACGCAATTACATTCAGATTTTTAGTTAGCTTGGAAGCAAAAGAAAATTTGGATATGCGATTAATAGATGTTGTTACAGCATATCTGTATGGATCATTAGATAATGATATCTACATGAAAATCCCTGAATGATATAAAATGCTTGAAGCATATAGTTCTATATCTCGAAGTATGTATTTTATCAAACTACAAAGATCCTTATATGGGTTAAAGAAATCCGGATGCATGTGGTATAATCGGTTAAGTGAATATTGTGACACTCCCAAAATAGGTCCACACAACCCACTCTGAGTCACCAAATACATGGTACAGAATTCAAATACAACTTCACTTATACAACTACGACAAAATATGAGCTGTGAGTTTTAATACAAATATTGTCTCATAGACAATATCCAAACTCAAATAAAATCCTTATTACAATTATTGTCACACTATTTTACAAAATAGTGAGGACTATTAAAATAACCATCTTGGACCATTACTCCACTCCCCGACTAGTCTCAGCTACATTCTCGCCTCCTGAGAAGAACAATGGAACTAAAAGGAAAAGGGTGAGCTCATCAAGCCCAGTAAAGAATATTATGATTAAGATAATGTAGAAAAAATTATCCTTAGTCCTCAATGGGAAAAAATCTAATAGAATACAATAGACAACAAATTTTAGATCAACAACTGCAGCGGAAATAACAATCCATTAGAAGAATCAAGTAGAGCATGATGTCTACTATCTTCTATGATTTAAAAGTCCATCATCAATATTTTAACCCTGTAACACCAATCAATAAATGTTTCAAATCAATAAATTATCCATGCACTACGGGCCAAGGATATTCGTTTGTATCACCAGTGATCATGATCATGCCAAACAACAGTCCATCTATACACTACGGGCCAAAGAGGACTTCACAAACCTTTATCTGTAACATTAAAGGTCATGATTGTAACGCCCTGAAATCTGGTCTATCTTCACATGCGGAATCCGTACGTCATGAGTACATCATTCATTCCAACATACATCATTATATACTGAAATATAACAACATACATTCTCAAATCCCAGTTTCTAATACCTTATAACCTTGTTCATTACAAATAATGTTAATTAAATTATTCTTTACATCTTACATGAGTGACTTTCATCCGCCACCAAGGATACATAACCGTTCATTAAACTAATCTAAAGTTCAATTAAATTATTCTTCATTACAAGTCTTCACTTGATCTTCACGCTCATTCATATACCGTATGGCACTTCGTCTGAATACCAGACATCTTGATCTTTACGGGATCCTTAAGTTCTTCTATCATCGTTCGCTGAAAATATTTTTCATTTAAAGCAAGTGTGAGCATTTAATTTCCCAACAAGTCATAATAGTTGAACAAACAACTTTAAGAATTCAAACATTCCTTTAGAACTTCGATAACCGAACAAAGGTTATGAAGCAGCTTGAATAATAGGAATAATTCTGATTCCTTTCATTTTAAAACCTTAATCACATTCACTTTTAAATACTTTCCTTCTTCTACCTTTTTTATACGTATCCTATCTGGCTAGAATCATTATCACAAACTTAATAATAACGATTCATGTATAAATAGAACATACTCATATTGAATAAGTTCAATCACAGAACAGTTCATCTCATAGAAACACCGAAGTGTTCACATTGTGGCACAAGGCCTCATACGTTCTACCACCTTGTACAAATATCACACATTTGCACATAGACAGAACTTCTCAAGTTCAACATCTAAGAAGTTTAAGAAACTAACATTCATTTAGAATATGAATAAAGTTAGAAAACTTACTTACGCACAGCTACAGCTTAAAGTTTATGCTGAACTGCTCATTCCAATTCCTATATAACACACAAGGAAAATAACATGTACCAATTAGCCACATATTTGACTTACGCATTGGTTTTAACTTATATTTACTTCTTAGGGTTCGCGTTCTTGCAATCTAAGTTTACGTGACCAACTTTCATTACCAGTTTACGGCTTCATGACATACGGAACATTTTACGTTACCTTATTCTTATCTTACAACGTCCGGTTCATTCGACTCGGAACGTCATCCAAGTTATACACATTAACTCGGCTTCTTTGCGTTATACGTACTTGTTTTTAATTCAGTTCTTCACCGTTCCCAGGTTTAGTCATTAGTCTTCATTATCGTTCTTTACGGCTTTCTTGATAATTCATATCTTACTTACTACCTTCGTCAACGTCTACGTCATACAACCATTGTATACCTAGAACGTTCGTCCAATGAAAATACGATTCGCGAGAATCGTTTACGTATTCAGCGTTTACGTTGCTCGTCTCTTAATCTCTCGTTCAACCTTTTCTCGAGGTTTTAATCACTTTTAATCATTCTCCACCCCATGAACCCCATGTTAATTATTCTTTCTTATTGTCGAAGCCACAATGTTCGTTGTAAGCTAAGACTGCTCGCAACTGCATTATGTTTACATTCATTACCTTTTTAGTCTTTTAATCTCTTTCAATCATTTCGTTCAACCTGTACTAAAGGTTTAAATTACTTGTTTAAGTGTTACATTCGATGAACTATATGTTCATTAGCTTTCGTTACAATTCCCCCAGGTTTTGATTAATTAAAAGCTCATTACTGGGCTTTGCCTCGCATCGTATTCTTGGCCACGGGTCCCCTTCCCTTTCCTTCCGTCTTTAGTTGATGCCATTGGCCATGCATGGCCTCCTCACACACTATGACTCGTCTTTGCGACACGAGTTTCTAGTAACCAACTCTCCCAGTCCGATACTTGCGGCGCCACTTATAAGGGCATGGTCATGCCGCAGATTGCCAAGCCCTAATTCTTGAAAAGTTTTCTTAAGTCTTTAATCGTTCTGAGACGCTTACTTCCCGATCTCATAACTTACTCATTATAACTCAGAACGAGGTTGTTCCAAAGCTATTCTCTTCCTTATCTTACGTATTTCAATCCCCCTTAGACAGAACTTCGTTCTGAATCCGTTAACATGCCTTTTGATTGGCTTAATCTTCTTTCTTCATTCATTTTATGTTTTTAACATTCTTCGTTCGTTCGTCCGTAATTCGGTCATCCAAATCAGAATTCGTTCGTTCTTGAGTCCACGACTCACATTTTCTACGTTCTCTTACTTTCTTATAAAACTCTACACCTTCGGGTTCATTTACACACTTTCTAATTCTCGTTTGTCTTTTACAAAATTTTCACGATAACTTCATTATAGCTCAATTTTAATCCGTTCTTCATGAACGTTTCTATCGTTCCTAACCAAGAAATAAGCATCTAACTTATACGCGATGGTTTTAAACTTTTCCATCAACAACAAATTATACTACGATGGTTTTAAATTTGTCCATCAACAATGTTCTTCGTATTCTTCGCGTGTTCTTCGCTCGTTCTTCATTTTTAATCGATATTTTGATTATGATTTCACTTTTTATTGGAATTCGATTTTATAAAACACCATTCCTCATTTATTTTACCGAATCGTTCATATGATACATTCGGATCACTCAATTTCATTACGAATCTTACATTTCCTTAAGAAATTTATAAAATAAACTTCTAATTCTTATTTCTTCATTTTCTCATGATTTCAACCATATGAAATCATTCCTAACATCATTTACTTCTTATTCTCATTAAGCTATGTTTTAAACATATAAAACATAAAGAAAATTATTAGAGGTTAGGTTTTCGGATTAACTCTCTTCTTTAATCTTCCTCCGTTGGACAAAGCGTGCACTCGAGCTAGCTTTTTCTCCTCCTTTTACTCTTCTTTCTCCCATCCGAACTCTCTCTCTCTCTCTCTCTCTCTCTCTCTCTCTCTCATGTTGTAGGATTTTCAAAATCCCATTTAAATGAATTAAGCTCTCCTTTTATAGATTTTCAAGGCAAGGGGCGTTTTGGTCATTTGGCTAAACCGCCTTACTATTCATACCTCCTTACTATTCCCACCTCCTTACTATTCACGTAGCTTCCCTTTGAAGCTTTGTGGTTTCGTCTTTCAGGTTTCTTTTGACAGTTTTAAAAACTGCGATTCTCGGAATTCAAATATTTTTGGATATTTCGTCTTTCCTTTACCGATTAACTTTTACGCATTCTTCAGATCTCCGAAAAACTAAAAAACACTTTTTGGCATTAAGTGTTTTCCTTCACGTTTTTCCCTAACGTAGTTAAACGAGCGAAAATTACATAGCAATACTTTTCGTCGTTTTTATTTCGTCCGATTTCTGCACATTTTTCGAGAAAAACTTTCATCGGCTTACTTAACTTTTCACGATAAATTATCGTCAAATCTTTTGACGGAATGTCATTTTAACATACCGAACTCTCGAAAAGGCTTAGGTTATTCAAACCCCAACCCTTAGGGTTTCGTCGGGTGAATAGTGCCTATTTTGTCTTTTTCCCCAAAAATATTTTTGTTCCCGAAAATTTTTTATTTTCGTCTTGAAAATTCGTACTCGTTCAGTCTAGCTTGTAGCCAGAATCTTCCCGTATTATAATTATCATAGGTTCTAGAATGATTAATAAACACATAGCACAGAATATTATTAATAAAAATTTATTTTATTAATAACTAATTCTTTAAATCTTAAATTCTGAACAATCCAGATTCTCTGGGTTGTTACAATGATTATATCAATACAAAATTCCTGATCATAATCATACCAATCAATAGTCTATCTTTGCATTATGGGCCAAATATGACTTTCACCATAATATAAGCATGAGGATGATGACAATGATATCAAGGATAAATATTAGAGATTTATAATTCAATTTATCCATAGTTCAAAATGTTCAAATTGTCAACATGATAACTAATTGTGGAGTAAAATTCAAGAATGATATTCATGTATAAAAAATAATTTGGTCAAAAAAGAAAATTAAATTCTGTTGTGAACAGTACTCATGAATAGTACCGTATGCATAGTACTCTTGAATAATACCCATGAATAGTACTCCGACATGAAAAGATTAAAATTCAATAAGAAAGTTCAGACCAATATTCCAGTGAAATGATAATCGATGAAGCGCAAAACTTCAGGAATTTCTAATCATTTCAGGAATTATAGAAGCAATACTTACCATAGTAAATTTAGGAATATGAAATAAAATAATATCAGTTACATAATATATAGTATGAAAGAAAATGATATTTCTTATGAGTATTGAGATAAAATAATATTCTTTACAATAAAAAAAAATCCTTTACCTTAGTAGAAACTAGATTTGACTGGAATATCGGATATTATCCTAAGAAAATCTTGCACTAAAAGTTACACTCAAAGTTTTCTTATACTAAAAAGAAATACTCACAATATTGCAGTAGGAATGCTTGAGATTTTTGGTGTGTTTAGGAAGGAGGGTTACCCCTCTTTTATAGTGCAGCACGGAGGAATGAATAAACTAATCAGCCTAAATTTTTCTTTTTTCTTATTTGCCTAACATCCTACCTAACTTTTCTCTTTCTTTTTATTTCCTTGCATAACCTCTTCCCATTTCTTATGGGTGAGACCCACACCAAATGAAACAATTGAATACATTGCAGGAGAAACTCTTCTGCCCACCAACTTAGAAAAAAAAAAGAATACAAAGCAACCTTCTCACCTCCACTCATAATTTACATGCATGCAAATTATATATTATTATAATAATATTAACATTTAAATTATAAAAATTATTCTATTATATTATCACATTATACTATTATAATGTTATATTATAATAATATATTTGAATGAATATTTTATCGGAGAAGATAATTGTGATTCCATAGAAAAATATGTCAAACTTTCAACAAATGTTTCATGCTAAAATTCCTTCATTTATATCAAAATTGAACCAATATCCACCACATAATAATTATTTATAATTAATATTATAAACTCACAATATTAACAACCAGATCATTTCCAGGAAAGTGGGGGCTTTCCGATAAGGATTTATCCTTATTGACATGCAATTATATAACCTAACCCCTTTCCCCAACAGAATTTTCTAGACATTGCCAATAATGCTAACTAATAATATGAATAATTATGTCGTGTCAATTATTGATTTAATAATATAAAATATTATGCAGATGATACTATGACAATAATTGAATCAATAATATGAGATACTATGTAACAATTACTGTGACAATTATTGAATGAAACTGAGTGACTTCTTGCATAAGAATCAATAATCAAAGATGCTGTGCAATACCGTGTGCTACTGTGGAACCACATATATTACTGTACTTTTATTTGTGACGCCCCCAAAATAGGTTCACACAACCCATTCAGAGTCGCCAAATACATGGTACAGAAAACAACTACAACTTCATTAATCCAACTGTCGTGCAAAATACGACAACACATATGCTGTGGATACCATCTGTGACTCTCATCCCTTTACTTGGATAGCACCTCACATTGATACCTTACAATGGTACCTTACATAAAGGTATAGTCAATAACTGTTTTAGAAATTAAAATCTTTGGAAAATGCTCAAGGAAACCTTCGTACATGAGAGCCCATGCATCTAAGTTATAATAGATATCATATAACTCGAGAATTATCCTTGGTTGACCCAATAGACCCCAAAGAAAAATGAGAAGATTTCTATTATGTTCTTTCCAATGGTGAGTGTTCTCTTGCCATATAATTATCTCCATAGTCTCCAATTAAGAATTATATTTCAACTAAACTCCAAGATTATATAGGTAGTGCTCATAGATATAATCAGCAAGTGGATTTGCACAACCCTGTCTTATGAAAACACGAAGTCTTATGTCATTAGACATCTTGTATGATAGTGGCAAAACACCCTTCCAAAGTTGGGTTCAACTCATCCTATTCGGTTCACCAAAATCAACGGTTAACTGACATATAAAATACGATACACTTATCCAAAATTCTCAATAAAATTATTTCCATACTATTTTAGGGGAAACCTCAATAGCTATAGACCACCGTTTTATTCTCTTATTACCCCCTCTCGACCCAGCTACACTCTTATTACCTAAAAGAAATTGTGAAGCAAAAGGGTGAGCACAACTAGCCCAGTAAAGAATATCATGACCAAAGATAATTAAATTATCAATAGCCTTCGTCAGTAATAAATCAGAGATTTAGAACATATGGTAGATAATAAAATTTTTCAACCATAATTGCAGCAGAATCAACAATCCATTAAAAGAGTCAAGTAGAACATAATGTCTACTATCTCCTCCAAATTAAAAGTTCATCGTTAATATTTCATTCCTGTAATACTCATCAATAGTTCTTTGTTGCATCCAAGATAAAGAGAACTTTCATCACCTGTCTTCACCTGAACCATTATAGTTAAATTCATAATTCATATTTATAATCATGTAAATCAACAGTTTCTCCCCGACACAAAGGCTTAATAGAACGTTTACTCAATATCCTTACCCCAAAGGCTAAAGATATTCAAATATAATAACAATGATCATACCAATCAGTTGTCTATCTTTGCACTACGGGCCAAAGATATTCAACTATAAAACCAATGGTCATGATCATACCAATCAATTATCTGTCAGTGCACTACGGCCAAAGACATTCAACTGTTAACTAATGGTCATGATTCTGCCAATCACATCATCGAATTATCCATGCACTACGGGCCAAGTATATTCGTTAGTATCACCAGTGGTCATGATCATGTCATACACCTGTCCATCTTTGCACTATGGGCTAAAGCTATCAATCAACAGTTCATCTTTGCACATAAGCCAAAGATATACAACTGTAAAACCAATAATCAATAGTCCATCTATGCACTACGGGCCAAAGATGACTTTCGTTACAATATAAGCATGAGGATAATGACTATGCTATAAGCATCAATCAAATGAAATCAAGGATAAATATTAAATATTTTTAATTTATCCAGAGTTTAAAAATATCCAAATTGTCAACATGATACTACTTTGTGGAGTAAAATTCAAGAATAATATTCACGTATCAAAAATAATTTGGACAGAAAAGAATCAATTTTTTATCGTGAATAGTACCCCATGAATAGTACTTCGTGAATAGTACGTCGTGAATAGTACTTCGTGAATAGTACTTCATGAATAGTATCTCGTATTCGTAAATAGTACCGTGTACATAAACAGTGCCATATACATAAATAATACCATATACATGAATAATGTAATATATCGTGAATAATAAATAGACAGATATCGTGAAACAAGCGAACTCCCAAACAAAAAAGATAAAGTTTCACAATAAAATTCATATCAATATTTTGGTATAATGATATTAAAAGAAATAATATCATTTATGAAAAAAAATAACATCCCTTACCATCCCTTACCTCAAAAGAATAGCACCTCTGACTGGAATATCGGATATAATACTGAAGGAAACTTGCACTGTATAGCAACACTCAAGATATCTAAATACTCATAAAAATACGTTCGATATTATAGAGAGGGAAAACTTTTGATTCTTATGTGATTTTCAATTCTAACCTAAGCACTCTATTTATAGTAAAATGCTTAGAACACCAAAGCAGAAAATTTAATAAAATAATATTTTATAAAAAAAAATTCACGTCCACCCTTAAAAATCAGGATTCAGCACACTAGTGGGGCCCACCAACATAAAAAAACATTTTTCTTTAAAAAATATATTTAAAACTCCAAAAATAAATTATTCTGGAACTTCAATAATTCATAATAAATAACCCTTTTATCAGAAAAATTTGAATCTTATGTCCATTCCATAGAAAATCTAATTCTTTACAACTTTGTAGAAAAAAGTTTTTCCAAATTCTAAATGGAAAATGATCAAAATTCACATATTGACGATCTTGCAAGCTATAATCAAATTTCAGTCAAAAATGGGCCCCACCAACATATTTAACATATTTTTTGTAACAAAAATACTCCAGACCCAATTTGCTCTCTTCCTCCTCATTAATTCATATATCGTGCATTCATTGTAAAAATATCACCGTTATTATATTATTATATTATTACATCATACACTTATAATGTAATATTACAATAATATATTTGAATAAATTATTTTATCGAAGAAGATAAAATATCAACTCTTAATAATTGTCTCTTTCAAAATTTCTCCATTAAATAAATATTTTCTTATCATATAAATCAATAATTAATTATTCACAAATAATATGATAGAACTACAATATTGACAACCAGGTCGTTCCCAGGAAAGAGGGGGCTTTCCGATAAGGATTTCTCCTTACTGGCGCGCAATTAAATAACCTAACCTCTTTCCTCGACAGAACTTTCTAGACATTGTCAATAATGTTATCTAATAATATTATTCAAATAATATGAATTATTGGTTTGATAATGTAAAATATTGTGCAATGATAATTATTGAACAACAATAATATAAAATAATGTGCAATACCGTGTGCTACTGTGCAACAACGCGTATTACTTTACTTTAACCACCGGGTATTTCAACAGTGTTAACGGTAATAACTACGCCATTATTTTTAGAAAACTCATTCTTGTCATTTTCTCCATCCGATAATTTTCCATTACGGGGCCCACAAATGGCTGCGCCGTCATACAAATATTCCCCGACAATAAGAATATTTCACGACCAAACGAATATTCCCCGATAACAATGAATATTTTATAATCACTTGTTTATTTTGAAAAATTTACATATATCACCCTTAACTTTAACTTTTTATCAATTTAACATTTTACTTAATAATAATTATAAGAAAAATTGAATACTTTTATTTCATAAAATTCGGGGTCTTATAATATCCCCTTATGAAATTTCTTCCCCGAAATTTATGTACCTGGTATTTCAAAGAGTTGAGAATACCTTGCTTTCATTTCAGATTCTATTTCCCCGGTCATCTCTTCTGTATCATGATTTCTTTATTGTTTATTCTAGAATACAGCTTCAAAACAAAGGCTAATTGACATATCACGTATTAACTCTATACTACGACCAACTAATTAATTACCAAATAAGCTTAGGTAGGACACACTAGTGAAGGATTTACTCATCTTTCCCCTCCTAGTTCTATTCCCTGATCTCCGCCAAAGATCATATCCCTAAGCTTTGATACCAACTGTAACTCTCATCCCAACCTTGGATAATATCTCACACTGATACCTATCAGCTTGCTACCATTATTCACAGCGTCCCCTACGAAGAGTCTGGCTTCGGTGCATCCCACACACAAGGAAGTCACCAGCGAGAGGCTCGGAGCTCTTTACTTATAGCTCTGATACCAACTGTGACGCCCCCAAAATAGGTCCACACAACCCATCTTGGGTCACCAGAAACAACATTACTGACAACTCCATTTATTCAACTGTTGTGCAAATTACGACAACACATATGTTGTCGATACCAACTGTGACTCTCATCCCTTTACTTGGATAGCACCTCACATTGATACCTTACAATGGTACCTTACATAAAGGTACAGTCAATAACTATTTTAGAAATTGAAATCTTTAGAAAATGCTCCAGGAAACCTTCGTACACGAGAGGCCATGCATATAAGTTATAATAGATATCATATGACTCGAGAATTATCCTTGGTTGATTCCCAAAGAAAAACGAGAAGATTGCTATCATGTTATTTCCAATAGTGAGTGTTCTCTTGCCATATAATTATCTCCATGGTCTCCAATTGAGAATTATATTTCAACCAAACTCCAAGATTATATAGGTAGTGATCATAGATAAAATCAGCAAGTGAATGTGCACAACCCTATCTTATGATAACACGAAGTCGTATGTCATTAGACATATTGTATGATAGTGGCAAAACACCCTTCCAAAGTTGGGTTTACCTCATCCTATTCGGTTCACCAAAATCAACGGTTAAATGACATATAAAATACGACACACTTATCTAAAATTCTCAATAAAATTATTTCCATACTATTTTAGGGGAAACCTCAACAGCTATAGACCACCATTCTATTCCCCTGTTACCCCTGCTCGACCCAGCTACACTCTTATTACCTGAAAGGAATTGTGAAGCAAAAGGGTGAGCACAACTAGCCTAGTAAAGAATATCATGACTAAAGATAATTAAATTATCAATAGCCTTCGTCAGTAATAAATCAGAGATTTAGAACATATGGTAGATAATAAAAGTTTTCAACCATAATTGCAGTGGAATCAACAATACATTAGAAGAGTCAAGTAGAACATAATGTCTACTATCTCCTCAAAATTAAAAGTTCATCGTTAATATTTCATTCTTGTAATACTCATCAACAATTCTTTGTTGCATCCAAGACAAAAAGAACTTTCATCACCTGTCTTCACCTGAACCACTAAAGATTATAGTTAAATTCACAATTCATATTTATAATCATGTAAATCAACAGTTTCTCCCTGCCACAAAGACTTAATAGAACGTTTACTCAATATCCTTACCCCAAAGGCTAAAGAGATTCAAATGTAATAACAATGATCATACCAATCAGTTGTCTATCTTTGCACTACAGGTCAAAGATATTCAACTATAAAACCAATGGTCATGATCGTACCAATCAATTGTCTGTCAGTACACTACGGCCAAAGATATTCAACTGTTAACTAATGGTCATGATTCTGCCAATCACATCATCGAATTATCCATGCACTACGGGCCAAGGATATTCATTAGTATCACCAGTGGTCATAATCATGTCATACACCTGTCCACCTTTGCACTACGGGCCAAAGCTATCAATCAACAGTTCGTCTTTGCACATAAGCCAAAGATATACAACTGTAAAACTAATAATCAACAGTCCATCTATGCACTACGGGCCAAAGATGACTTTCGTTACAATATAAGCATGAGGATAATGATCATACTATAAGCATCAATCAAATGAAATCAAGGATAAATATTAAATATTTTTAATTTATCCAGAGTTTAAAAATATCCAAATTGTCAAACATGATACTACTTTATGGAGTAAAATTCAAGAATAATATTCACGTATCAAAAATAATTTGGACATAAAAGAATTAATTTTTTGTCGTGAATAGTACCCCGTGAATAGTACTTTATGAATAGTATCCCATAAATAGTACTTCGTGAATAGTACCCCGTATTCGTAAATAGTATCTTATACGTAAATAGTGCCATATACATGAATAGAACCGTATACGTAAATAGTAACCCCGACACAAAAAAGATAAAGTTTCACAATAAAATTCATATCAATATTTTGGTATAATGATATTAAAAGAAATAATATCATTTATAAAAAAAATAACATCCCTTACCATCCCTTACCTCAAAAGAATAACACTTTTGACTGAAATATCAGATATAATATTGAAGTAAACTTGTACTGTATAGTAACACTCAAGATATCTAAATACTCACAAAAATATGCTCGATATTATAGAGAGAGAAAACTTCTGATTCTGGTGTGATTTTCAATTCTAACATAAGCACTCTATGTATAGAAAAATACTTAGAACACCAAAGAAGAAAATTTAATAAAATAATATTTTATAAAAAAAAAATTCACGACCACCCTTAAAAATCAGATTTCAGCACACCAGTGGGGCCCACCAACATAAAAAAATGTTTTTCTTTAAAAAAATATTTAAAACTCCAAAAATCAATTATTCTGGAACTTCAATTGTGACGCCCCCAAAATAGGTATACATCACCCATACTGAGTCGCCAATTACATGGTACAGAAACAACTACAACTTCAAATACAATTGTCGTGTAAAATACGACAACACATATACTGTGAGTTTAAATACAAATATTGTCTTCTAGACAATATCCACACTCAGATACAGTCCTCATTACAATTATTGATGCAGTATTTTACAAAATAGTGAGGAATGCTAAAACAACTATCTTGAACCATCACTCCATACCCCGGCTAGTTCTCGGTATATTCTCGCCTTCTGAGAAAAAAAATGGAACAAAAAAAAATGGTGAGTTCAACTAGCCCATTAAAGAACATTATAAATAAGATAATGAACAACAAATTATCGTTAGCCTTCAACAAATCAGATAAAATATAATGGACAATCAGTTTTAAATCAATATTCGCAGCGAAAATAACAATTCATTAGAAGAGTTAAGTAGAGAATGAAATCTACTATTATCTATGAATTTAAAAGTCCATCATCAATATTTTATCCCTGTAACATCAATCAATATACATCTTGAATCAAATATTCATCTTTGCACTACGGGCCAAAGATATTCATCTGTATTACCAGTTGGTCATGTTTATCTCAACACCTGTTCATCTTTGCACTACGGGCCAAAGATATTCATCAAGTAATCATTCATCTTTGCACTATAGGCCAAAGATATTCATCAAGTATCACCATTAAGGACTGAGGATGATGAAAAATATTTTAAAGAACGAATTCAGTGAGATAAAAGGACAAAGATTAGAGATTCGTACTTTAGATAATCCAAGTTTAAAAATACTTCATAATAAACCATAGTGGAGTAAAATTCAATAATGAAGATCAAAATATGGATACAATCAAAGATAGTAACCACAATATACATCTGGGACAAAGAAGGGAAAATTTTATTTTTCGATTAATAGTGCTGTATTTGTGAATAGTGTCGTATACATGAATAGTAATCCCGACATAAAAAGGTAGAAATTTTACAATAATATTCATAACAATATTTTGGCATAATGATATTGAAAGAAATAATATCATTTACGAAGAAAATAACATCCCTTACCTCAAAAGGACAGTACTTCTGACTAGAATATCAGATATAAAACTGAAAGAAACTTGCACCGTATAGAAACACTCAAAGTATCAAAATATTCATAAAAATACGCTCGATAATATAGAGAGTGAAAACTTCATATTCTGGTGTAATTTTCAATTCTAACTTAAGCATCCTATTTATAGGAAAATGCTTAGAACACTAAAGCAGAACATTTAATAAAATAATATTATTTATTAAAAATCATACGCACAATTTGAATTCTGATTTCAGCACATTTACCACACATGTGGGGACCACCCAATTGCAAAAAATATTTTTCTTAAAATAAATATTTTAAACTCTAAAAATTAATTATTCTGGAACTTCAATAATTCATAATAAATAGCCCTTTTATCATAAAAATTTGAATCTTATGTCCATTTCATAGGAAATTTAACTTTCTACAACTTTGTAGCTTTAAGTTTTTCCAAATTCTAAACAAAAATTGACCGAAATCCACATACGGACGATTTTACAGGCTATAATCAAATTTCAGTCAAAAATGGGGTCCACCAATATGTTTTTGTGGCGCCCCAAAATTAGGTATACATCACCCATCTTGGGTCGCCACTTACATGGTACGCAAATTTAAATACAACTTACTAACATAAGCGTAGGTATACAATCGACATAAAGCGTGAGTTTAAATACAAATATAAATCTACTAGATATTATACAAACTCAAAAAGGAGTCCTCATTACAATTATTATCACACTATTTCACACGAATAGTGAGGACTACTAATGTTATCTTGAGGACCATCACTTTCGTTTCCCAGGCTAAGTCCCGGCTATATTCTCATTTCACGAAGAAACGGTGAAAGAAAGGGTGAGCTCAACTAGCCCGATAAAAATATTATGACTAAGATAATGCGAGAATAAATTATCAATAGTCTTGACAATGTTAAGCGATAAAATACAATAGACAACCGGTTTAAGCTGCGGTGAATATCGATCCATTAAAAAGAGTCAGTAGAAAATAAAATCTACTATCTTTTAGGTTTTAAAAGGTTTTCATCAACATTATAGGCGAGACTCGACTTTAATAAATATTCCACATCATCGAATCACCCCACACTTTTCTGACGAGGATATTCTTTAGTATCACGACCACAATTATTCATGCACTACGGGCGAAGAATATTTGTGTATTCATTAATAATCATGATCATGCCAACAAGCATCCATCAATACACTTCTGACCCTTTGAGGATTTTTACCACATCATTTGTAACATTACGGTCGTGATTACAATCAATAGTCTCTGGTCATAATCATACCAAGTCCATCTATGCACTTCTGAATACGATGACTTTAAAAAATATAAACATGAGGATGATGATGACAATGATATAAGAATTGATAAAAACAAGTTCAAGAATTATTTTATCCGGGGAATTATTAACGTCAAATTATCAATATGATCTTATTTTGTAGAGTAAAATTCAAGAATGATCGGAAGAATATTTTCATGAAAAGATCTTTGGATGAAACGCAAATATCAAGGATATTCCACTAATTTCATGGAGTATAGAAGTCAAAGTTTTAACCAATTGGGTATAATAAAGAATGGAATAACAAAAGAAATCACCATGCATGCGATAGACCGCGCGCAGACGGGTTATTCCAATGCGAATAATAAATAACGGAACCGGTCGGTGAAATTCACAAGCGGGATGTTCAACGAATAATAAAGATGGAACCCGGTCCGGTGTAAAACACACGAATAGGATATTCAGCGAGAATAATAAAAAGCGGAACCGGTCCGGTGTAAAACACATGAGCGAGATGTTCCAGCGAATAATAATAAAAGCGGAACCGGTCGGTGTAAAACACACGAGACGAGGATGTTCCAACGAGAAAATAATAAAGAGCGGAACCGAATCGGTTGTAAAACACCACAGACGAGGATGTTCCAGCGAGAATAATAGAAGAATGTCACCAAGTATAGGGTAAACCACGTTATCTGAGGTTATTCAAACGAGAATAATAAGCGATGGAATAACAACGATTCTCTTCATGAATAAGAAAGAATAACACCCCTTACATTTGGTAGGAGATTGAATCTTTATGACGGTGTAGTAACAAAATACTCTTCTTCTTTCTCTTATTCTCTCTATACTTTCTCTCTCTATAAGCTTGAATGAATTAAGTGAAAAATAATGAAGCCCTAGGCCTCTATTTATAGAAGATTTCTAGCTTAGCTTTTCTTAGTGTGAAAAGGAGTGAGTGGCTTGACGGTGGTTTGGCCTTTGTAATGTGAAACGACAAGTGGTTCGGCGCTTTGTAATGTGAAGCGACAAGTGGTTCGACGTCTGGTAAAGGTAATTACTATTAACGAAGGTAAATACTATTGATGAAGGTAAATACTATTCACAAGGGTAATTACTATTGACGAAGGTAATTACTATTGACGAAGGTAAATACTATTCACAAGGGTAATTACTATTGTGAAGGTAATTACTATTGGCGAAGGTAAATACTATTCACAAGGGTAATTACTATTGACGAAGGTAAATACTATTCACAAGGGTAATTACTATTGAAAGGTAATTACTATTGTGAAGGTAAATACTATTATTGAGAGACTCTTAGATGATGACATATGAGCCCCCGTAAAATAATCAAACTTACCACAAATCATTTTTTTTTCATCAACACATATTTAATCTTTCAACAATTATTAATCATTTATAACTTGTCGTCTCAATTATTGATTTAATACTATAACATATTATCTGAGATGATCTTGTGACAATAATTGAATCAATAATATAAGAGATATGATGCGTGAATTCTTTAGCAATAATTGAGCATAGGTTGAGTGACTTCTCACGTAAGCATCGATAATCAATATCTGTGTGTCTTATTATGCGACTACAGCGTATTCTTGTACTTTTACCATAGGGTAGTTCAACGGTTTTAACGGTAACACCTCCGCCGTTATTTTTATAAAATATTTTTTATGTCGTTTTCTCAATCAAATGATAATTACATTATGGGGGTCCACCAATGATTGAGCCATTATGCGAATATTCCCTAACAAAAAGAATATTCCCAGACCAAGCGAATATTTTATAACAACTTGCATACTTTGCAAAATTTATAAATATTACCCACAACTATAACATTATATCAAATTTATTCCATAATATTCAAAAATAATATTTATAGAAAAATTCATCTTTATTTATAAAAGTTGGGGTCTTACAACCTCCCTTCTTATGAAATTTAAGCCCTCGAAATTAGAGTGCGATACTGGTATGTCGAAGAGGTAAGGATACCTTGATTTCATTTGATTCTAACTCCCAGTCATTTCCTCAACATCGTGGTTCCTCCACAAAACTTTGACTTGAGGTATAACCTTGGAGGCGTAGAATATGTTCCTTCTTATCAAAATTTGAGCAGGGAACCTCTTCATACGTCAAATCTTCCGCTATTTAAATGGGTTCTAACTTCAATAATATGGTTCGGGTCTTTCACATATTTACGTAACATAGATATGTGAAAAAGCGTTATGAACACGAGACATATTTGGCGGTAAAAGCGAGTCTATAGGCCACGATTCCTACTCGATCGAGGATTAAAATGGACCGATGAATCGAGGTTAAGTTTTCCTCTCTTTCCAAATCTTGTAACTCCTTTCCATGGAAGCGACTCTTAACAACACATGATCTCTATATCAATTCCCACGTCCTTTCGATGAAGATCGGCATAACTCTTTTATCGATTTTGTGAGGTTTTTATCGTTGTCGGATCGTTTGAATCTTTTCCGTAGTCATACGTACCAACTCCGGTCCCAACAACGTTGCTTCACCCACCTCATCCCAAAGATATCTTTGGAGAGCGACACTTTCTTCCATCTGGCCTTTGAATGGAGCCATGCGATACTTGCTTGATAAGCTGTTGTTGTAGGAAAACTCCACCAATGGTAAGAACTTGTCCCAACTCCCCTTGAAATCAAGGACACAGAGTTTTAATAGATCTTGAAGAGTTTGAATAGTCCTCTCCATTGTCCGTCCGAATCGAGGATGATATCTTAGAAGCTAAATCGTGAAGTCATGCCCATAGCTTTTTGCAAACTAACCCAAAATCGTGAAGTGAATCTTGGGTCTCGATCGAAACTATGGATCTTAGGCATACCATGCGATCTTACAATCTCGTTTATGTACATCTGAGCAAGGCGTTCAAGTGTATAAGTTTCTCGTATCGGTAAGAAATGAAGCGGACTTGGTCGATCTATCAACAATGACCCAAATCGCATCAATGCCTTGAGAAACCTTAGGAAGGCCGTGCTTGAAATCCATGGTAATGTGCTCCCACTTCCATTCTGGAATTTCAAGTGGTTGCAATGGACCTTTTGGTACTTGATGCTCCGCTTTAACTTCGTTGACAAGTTAGACACCTTGAGATAAGCAATGTATCTCTCTCTTCATATTGCTCCACCAAAATGTATAGCGAATATCATGATACATTTGGTACTCCCGAGATGGATTGCAAATGGTGTGTTGTGCGCCTCCATCATGATATTATACTTTAAATCGGGGTCGTTAGGAACCTGAAAGTGCGGAGTTGACTCGAAGTATTCCTTCTTCATCGATTCTTGCTTCCGGCGTAGCACCTTCTTGCACTTTCTTCCTCATCGCATCGGCTCAGTGCAGTAGCTTGGCGACTTTAACTTTATCGATTAAAGTCGGTTCTACTCGTATACTCGCTATCATCACATGCGTCCACAGAGTCTTTAACTCTATCTCCATCCTTTGCAAGTCACACAAAATGGGCCTTTGCGTTGACAATATCGCTTTTCGTGCTTGCATATGATTTTCTACTCGATCGTCGGCTACCACGTTAAACTTTTCGGGATGGTATTGGATGGTATGATCATAATCTTTCAATAGTTCAAGCCAGCGTCGTTGTCGCATATTGAGTTCCTTTTGAGTGAAGAAATATTTGAGGCTTTTATGATCAAGTAAAGATCTCCACTTTCTCCCCATACAAGTAATGCCTCCAAATTTTAAGTGCAAAGACAACATTACCAACTCTAGATCATGAGTAGGATAATTCCTCTCATATTCTTTGAGTTGTCATGAGGCATAAACTATAACTTTTCCATGTTGCATAAGAACACATCCCACCCTTTGCCCGAAGCATCACTATAGATGACAAATCCTCAAGGCAGGATGGTATTGTCGAGCAGTCTTTGAAATAAGTCTCCTCTTGAGTTCTTGAAAACTCTTCTCACATTCTTCGCTCCAATAGAACTTTGTATCTTTCAAAGTCAAATTTGAGTCGATGGAGTAGCGATTAGAAAATCCTTCCACGAATCTCCGATAATAACCGGCTAAGCAGAAAGCTACGTGCTTGGTCAGCGATTTAGGTTGTTCCCGACTTTGAATAGCTTCAATCTTTCTTTGGGTCAGCGGATATTCCATGACTTGATACCACGTGCCCAAGGAATGCTACTTCTTGAAGCGAACTCGCATTTCTTCAACTTGGCATAAAGCTTATATTCACGAAGCTTTTGGAGTGTCGACCTCAAGTGTTGCTCATGATCTTCACGGCTTTTGGAATAAATAAGGATGTCATCAATAAAGCGACCACAAAGTGATCTAAATATTCCTTGAATACTCGGTTCATCATATCCATGAAGGCGGCGGGGCATTAGTCGATCCAAAGGACATGACTAGGAATTCATAATGCCGTCTGCAGGAGTTACGCCGTCTTTGGAATGTCGTGATTCTAATCTTCAATTGGTGATATCCTAAGCGAAGATCGATCTTTGAAAAGAATTTGGCTCCTTGCAACTAGTCAAACAGGTCATCAATACGTGGCAATGGATACCTATTTTTGATGGTGACATGATTCAACTCCAGATAATCAATACAAAGTCGCATACTCCCATCTTTCTTCTTCACGAATAGAAACAGGAGCACCCCAAGGAGAAGTACTAGGGCGAATAAAGCCAATGTCTAACAATTCCTGCGGTTGGGTCTTTAACTCCACGAAGTTCAATAGAGCCCATTCGATATGGGGCTTTGGAAATAGGTTTTGTCTGGGGTTCAAGGTCGATACAAAATTCAATTTCACGCTCTGGGGTAGGCCGGGGAAGTTCTTGAGAATCGTCGAAATTTATTAACAATAGGAATATCGTTTAAAATTGGCGTATTTTTATTTAAATCAGTGACATGAGCTAAGAAAGCTTGACATCCGTTTTTCAATAAGCGAATAGCTTTATGGCTTGAGATGGCCGTGATTGATTTTAATGGTTTGGTCGTTTGAATTAGCATAATAGGTTGATTAGGAATATGAAAGCTAACAACCTTACGAAAACAATCAATTTTGCATGATAAGTAGTTAACCAATCAATCCACTAGAATCACGTCAAATCTGAAGTATTTTTAATGAAATAAGATCGACGGGTAATGTGAGGTGCCGATTTGAACCAAACAAGACTTATAAGCGATGGATGTAATGAAGGTTTCTCCCAGCGGAGTTTTCCACGAGATAAGTCAAAGTCTAATTTCTCCGTCAAATTTAATCGATGGCGCAAGTAGGAGAAATAAAAGAATGGGTAGAACCAGGTATCAAATAAAGTATAGACTTCATTAGAGTTTATGATAAGCTTACCCGTGATGATCTCATTCGGTTCCTTGCTCTTTGGGAGGTCACAACAAACGCTCTCCCTTGCACTTCTGGGTTTTGAATTTTTACGGGATGGCCTTTGGTGCCTCCATCCTAGGCTGAATTTGTCTTGATGGCAATAAAATCGAGCTAAGTGACCTTCTCTTCCACAATTATAACATGCTTTGGATGGCATGATGCGATTTGGTGATGTGTCCCTCTCCTCGCATTTTGAAGCATATGATGGGTGGTCTTTCTCCTTCCTTAACAATGGGTCTTTGGTCTTGGCGTCTTTCCACCATTGTTGAATCTCCGTTTCTTGAAATGTCCATTCTTATTGTTTTGGCCACACGATTACCACCGGTGGTTTACCATATCGCTTTGTTGATTCCCTCCACGCTTGTTGTCACCGCTTGATGACTACTCTCATTGGTATTATAATTTTGCTCATTTGCTCTCTTTTAGTTGTGTTGACTCATTATCGCGTTCCACTAAGCGAGCCCTATTTACAACATCTGAATACAAACACGGTTTATGAGAAATAAGATGTTGGCGTATCTCCGACTTCAAACCTCTTAAAACATTCGCGCCATTCTCTCTTCATTATCCACCAAGTGGGATGCAAACCGTGATAACTCATAAAATTTGCCTCGTATTGCGACACGGTCATATTGTTTTGTTCCAACTTGATAAATTCCACCTCCTTCATGTGGCGAATACTTTCGGAAAAGTATTTGTCGTTGAAACGACTCTGGAACTTCTCCCAAGATATCTTGATGCAATGAGTTTGAGTCGTTTCTGGATTCCACCGATAATCCGCCTCTCCGCAAGTAAAAGGCGTGAAGGGAACCTTTTGCTCCTCGGAGCATCCCAAGACATCAAATATCTTGGTAATCTATTTTATCCATGCTTCCGCCAGAAGTGGTTTTGGCTCTCCCTTAAACTCCGGTGGTCCCAGCTCCTTGAATTGTTTAGCGGTGACCGCTTGAGAGTTCCGTGTTTCCACCTACGTTTTGGGCGAGAGTCGCTCTCTCTTTTTCTTTGTTGCATAAATTGCATAAAGCCTCTGAACATTTGATCATTCATCATTTGGTTAGTGTTGTTGTTTGCATGAGGATTATCGCCTTCATGATGCACATTATCCTGATTATTGATATGTGGTGAATCAACGATCGCCTGCGCTCCATTGCTATTCTCAACATTCTCAGATGTCATTTTTGAATCTTGCCACAAAACAAAAGGTTAATTGACATGTAACAAATTATCCCTATCTTCGACCAACCAATAAAATAGCACATAAACTTAGGTAGGTCATACTAGCGAAGGTATTCCCGTCTCTCCCCTCCTAGTACTATTCTCACATCTTAGCGAGGATCATATCCTAAGCTCGATACCAACCGTGTGGCCCCCCAAAATTAGGTATACATCATCCATCTTGGGTGCCACTTACATGGTGCAAATTTAAATACAACTTACTAACATAAGCGTAGTGTACAATCGACATAAAGCGTGAGTTTAAATACAAATATAAATCTACTAGATATTATACAAACTCAAAAAGGAGTCCTCATTACAATTATTATCACACTATTTTCACGAATAGTGAGGACTACTAATGCTATCTTCAAGACCATCACTTTCGTTTCCCAGACTAAGTCCCGGCTATATTCTCATTTCACGAAGAAACGGTGAAAGAAAGGGTGAGCTCAACTAGCCCGATAAGAAATATTATGACTAAGATAATGCGAGAATAAATTATCAATAGTCTTCAACAATGTTAAAGCGATAAAATACAATAGACAACCGGTTTAAGCTGCGGTGAATATCTGATCCATTAAAAGAGTCAAGTAGAAAATAAAGTCTACTATCTTTTAGGTTTTAAAGGTTTTTCATCATTTATTATAGGCGAGACTCGACTTTAATAAATATTCCACATCATCGAATCACCCACACTTTTCTGACGAGGATATTCTTTAGTATCACGACCACAATTATTCATGCACTACGGGCGAAGAATATTTGTGTATTCATTAATAATCATGATCATGCCAACAAGCGTCCATCAATGCACTACTACCCTTTGAGGATTTTTACCACATCATTTGTAACATTACGGTCGTGATTACAATTAGAATAGTCTCTGGTCATAATCATACCAAGTCCATCTATGCACTACAGGGCCCACAGATGACTTTAAAAAATATAAACATGAGGATGATGACAATGATATAAGAATTCATAAAAACAAGTTCAAGAATTATTTTATCCAGGAATTATTAACGTCCAAATTATCAATATGATCTTTGTTTTGTAGAGTAAAATTCAAGAATGATCGAAGAATATTTTCATGAAAAGATCTTTGGATGAAATGCAAAATATCGAGGATATTCCACTAATTTCATGGAGTATAGAAGTCAAAGTTTTAACCAATGGGTATAATAAAGAATGGAATAACAAAAGAAATCACCATGCATGCGATAGACCCTTGCAGAGCGAGGTTATTCAGCGAATAATAAATAACGGAACGAAGTCGGTGAAATTCACCAAGCGGATGTTCCAATAGAATAATAAAGATGGAACCCGATCCGGTGTAAAACACACGAATAGGATATTCCAACGAGAATAATAAAAAGCGGAACCGAGTCCGGTGTAAAACACACGTAGACGAGGATGTTCCACGAGAATAATAAAAAAGCGGAACCCGAATCCGGTGTAAAACACCTGAGCGGATGTTCCAACAAAATAATAAAAAAGCGGAACCGGTCCGGTGTAAAACACATGACGAGGATGTTCCAACGAGAATAATAGAAGAATGTCACCAAGTATAGGGTAAACCACGTATCTGAGTTATTCCAACGAATAATAAGCAATGGAATAACAACAGATTCTCTTCATGAATAAGAAAGAATAACACCCCTTACATTTGGTAGGAGATTGAATCTTTACTGACGATTAGTAACAAAATACTACTTTCTTCTTTCTCTCTTATTCTCTCTATACTTTCTCTCTCTATAAGCTTGAATGAATTAAGTGAAAATAATGAAGCCCTAGGCCTCTATTTATAGAAGATTTCTAGCTTAGCACTCTTAGTGTGAAAAGGAAAGTGGCTTGGCTTGTTGGTTTGGCGCTTTGTAATGTGAAAAGACAAGTGGTTCGGCGCTTGTAATGTGAAACGACAAGTGGTTCGGCGTCTGGTAAAGGTAATTACTATTAACGAAGGTAAATACTATTGAAAGGTAAATACTATTCACAAGGGTAATTACTATTGACGAAGGTAATTACTATTGATGAAGGTAAATACTATTCACAAGGGTAATTACTATTGACGAAGGTAATTACTATTGACGAGGTAAATACTATTCACAAGGGTAATTACTATTGACGAAGGTAATTACTATTTGAAGGTAAATACTATTCACAAGGGTAATTACTATTGATGAAGGTAATTACTATTGACTTCTTAGATGATGACATATAGAGCCCCCGTAAAATAATCAAACTTACCACAAATCATTTTTTTTCATCAACACATATTTAATCTTTCAACAATTATTAATCATTTATAACTTGTCGTCTCAATTATTGATTTAATACTATAACATATTATCTGAGATGATCTTGTGACAATAATTGAATCAATAATATAAGAGATATGATCGGCCAATTCTTTGTAGCAATAATTGAGCATAGCTAAGTGACTTCTCACGTAAGCATCGATAATCAATCTGGTGTCTTCTTATGCAACTACTGGCGTATTCTTGTACTTTTACCATAGGGTAGTTCAACGGTTTAAACGGTAACACCTCCGTAGTTATTTTTATAAAATATTTTTGTCTTTTTCTCGATCAAACAATAATTACATTGTGGGGTCCACCAATGATTGAGCCATTATATCGAATATTCCCTAACAAAAGAATATTCCCACCAAACGAATATTTTATAACAACTTGCATACTTTGCAAAATTTATAAATATTACCCACAACTATAACATTATATCAAATTTATTCCATAATATTCAAAATAATATTTATAGAAAAATTCATCTTTATTTATAAAAGGCTGGGGTCTTACAAACGAGAATCACAATAATGACAATCAGGTCGTTTCCAGAAAAATAGGGGGCTTTCTGATAAGGATTTCTCCTTACTAGCGCGCAATTAGGTGACCAAACCCCTTTCTTAGACATTGCCAATAATGCTATCTAATAATATTATTCAAATAATATGAATTATTGATCTGATAATGGGAAATACCGTGCAGTGACAATTATTGAAACAACAATAATATAAAATATCAACGTAATAATTATTAAATCAATAAAATATTGAACAGTAATTACTTTAACAATTATTGAGTAGTGCCTTCTTACGTAAGAATCATTAATTGGTGCAATACCGTGTGCTACTGTGCAACACCGCGTATTATTGTGTTTTAACCACCAGGTATTCTAACAGTGTTAACGGTAATAACTACGCCATTATTTATAAAAACTCATTCTTGTTGTTTTCTTCATCCGCCGTTATTTATAAAATAACTAATACTTGTTATTTTCTTCATCCGATAGTTTTCCGTTATGGGGACCACAAATAGCTGCGCCGTCGTACGAATAGTCCCCGATAGCAAGAATATTCCACGACCAAACGAATCTTTCCCGACAACAATGAATATTTTATAACCACTTGCTTATTTAAAATATTTGTGCATTTTACCCATAACTAACCACATTAATCGAATCAAACCCTTACTATTTCAAAATAATAAATAGAGGAAATTTCATTTTATTAATAAAAAAAATTTGGGGTCTTACATCAATAATTCATAATAAATAACCCTTTTATCAGAAAAATTTGAATCTTATGTCCATTCCATAGAAAATTTAATTCTCTACAACTTTATAGAAGAAAGATCTACCAAATTCTAAAGGAAAAATGATCGAAATCCACATACGGATGATCTTGCAACCTATAATCAAATTTCAGTCAAAAATGGGCCCCACCAACATATTTAACATGTTTTTTGTAACAAAAATACTCCGGACCCAATTTGATCTCTTCCTCCTCATTAATTCATATATTGTGCATTCATTGTAAAAATATCACCGTTATTATATTATTATATTATTACATCATACACTTGTAATGTAATATTACAATAATATATTTGAATGAATTATTTTATCGAAGAAGATAAAATATCAACTCTTAATAATTGTTTCTTTAAAAATTTCTCCATTAAATAAATATTTTTTTATCATATAAATTAATAATTAATTATTCATAAATAATATTAGAGAACTACAATATTGACAACCAGGTCGTTCCCAGGAAAGAGGGGGCTTTTCGATAAGGATTTCTCCTTACTGGCGCGCAATTAAATAACCTAACCCCTTTCCTCGACAGAATTTTCTAGACATTATCAATAATGTTATCTAATAATATTATTCAAATAATATGAATTATTAATTTGATAATGTAAAATACTGTGCAGTGGCAATTATTGAAACAATAATAATATAAAATAATGTGCAATACCGTGTGCTACTGTGTAACAACGCGTATTACTTTACTTTAACCAATGGGTATTTCAACAGTGTTAACGGTAAAAACTACGCCATTATTTTTAGAAAACTCATTCTTGTCGTTTTCTTCATCCGATAATTTTCTGTTACGGGGCCCACAAATGGCTACGTCGTTGTACGAATATTACCCGACAACAAGAATATTCCACGACCAAACGAATATTCTCCGACAATAATGAATATTTTATAATTAGTTGCTTATTTTGAAAAATTTATATATATCACCCTTAACTTTAAATTTTTATCAATTTAACATTTTACTGAATAATAATTATAAGAAAAATTGAATACTTTTATTTCATAAAATTTGGGGTCTTACATTTATCACTGGGTATTTCAACAGTTAACGGTAAAAGTTTTGCGATTATTTTTTATAAAAAGGTTTTTTTGTCACTTTCTATATCCGACAGTTATTTCGTTATTTGGTCCACCAATGATTGCGCCGTCGTACGGATATTCCTCGATAAAAAGAATATTCCTCGAGAAAACGAATATTCCCCGATAAAACGAATATTTTATGACAACTTGCTTACATTGCAAACTTTGCACATATCACCTATAACCATAGCATTATATTAACTCAACACATTATTATTCAAAATAATATTTAGAGAAAATTAAATCTTTATTCATAAAAAGTTGGGATCTTATAACCTCCCCTCATTATGAAATTTTGTCCTCGAAATTGATGTACGTACCTGGTAGTAGAAGAGGTGAGGACACCTTGTTTTCATGTCAGATTCTAACTCCTAAGTCATTTCCTCAATATCGTGGTTTCTCCATAAACTTTGACTTGATGTATAACCTTTGAGCGTAGAATATGTTCCTTCTTATCCAAGATTTTAACAAGTACATCCTCATATGTTAAATCTTCTGCTATCTCATATGGTTCTAATTTAATAATGTGGTTCGGGTCATTCACATATTTATGTAGCATAGATATATGAAAAAAGTTATGAACACTAGACATACTTGGCAGTAAGGCGAGTCTATAGACCACAGTTCCTACTCGATCGAGGATTCCAAATAGATCAATAAATCGAGGGTTGAGCTTTCCTCTCTTCGTCGATTCTTGCTTCTGAAATAACACCTTCTTGTACTTTCTTCTTCATATTTATCAGCTCCGGGTATATAACTTGAACAACTTTAACTTTATCGATTAAAGTTGGTTCTACTCGTATATTTTTCATCTTCATGTGGGTCCCTGGAGTCTTTAACTCTTTCTCTATCCTTTATAAGTTATATTAAATGGGTCTTTGTGTTAACAACATCACACTTGTACCCGCATACGATCTTCTACTCAACGCGTCAGCTACCACGTTCACTTTTTCAGTATGGTATTTAATTGTATAGTCATAATATTTCAACAGCTCGAGCTAACGTCTTTGGCGCATGTTAAGTTCCTTTTGGGTAAAGAAATATTTGAGGCTTTTGGAGTATATTAGGATGTCATCAATAAAGACAACCACAAAATGATCCAAATATTTCTTGAATATTTGGTTCATCATGTCCATGAAGGCAACATGGGCATTGGTCAATCCGAAAGACATGACTTGGAATTCGTAATGCCTGTATCATGTCTTAAAAGAAGTCTTTGGAATGTCATCAGTTTTAATCATTAACTGATGATATTCGGAACGAAGATCGATCTTTGAGAAGAATTTAGCACCTTGTAACTGGTTAAACAGATCATTAATAAGAGGTAACGAGTACCTATTTTTTATGATGACATGGTCCAACTCCCGATAGTCAATGCAAGGTCACATACTCCCATCTTTTTTTTTTTTACGAATAAAATAAGAGCACCCCAAGGAAATGTACTAGGACAAATGAAACCAATGTCTAACAACTCATTTAGTTTGGTTTTTAACTCCTAAAGTTTAATAGGAGTCATTCGATATGGGGTTTTAGAAATGGGTTTTGTACCAGGTTTAAGGTCAATAAAAAATTCAATTTCAAGCTCTGGGGGTAGGCTAAGAAATTCTTTGGGAAATACATCAGGAAATTCATTAACAACAGAAATATCATTCAGATCTGACGTATTTTTGTTTAAATCCATGACATGGGCTAAGAAAGCTTGACATCCGTTTTTCAATAAATGAATGACTTTATGGCTTGATATGACAGTGATTGACTTTAGTGGTCTGGTTGTTTGAATTCGCATAACAAGTTGGTTAGGAATATGAAAACTAACGACCTTACGAAAATAATCAATTTTAGCATAATGAGTAGTTAACCAATCAATCCCTAAAATTACATCAAATGTAAGTGTTTTCAAAGAGATGAGATTAACACGTAATGTGAGGGTGCCGATTTGAATCAAATAAGATTTATAAACAGTGGATTTAATGACGGTTTCTCTTAATGGAGTTTTAACAGATAAGTCAAAGTATAATTTCTCAGGGGTCAAGTTCAAATGTTGAGCACAAGTAGGTAAAATAAAAGAATGGGTAGAACATGTATCTAATAAGGTATAGACTTCTCAAGAGTTTATGATTAGCTTATAACCCGTGATAACTTTGTTCGGGTTCCTCGCTTTTTGGGAAGTCAAGAAAAATGCTCTCCCTTGAACCACCAACTTTGTCTTGTCTAGGATAGCCTTTGGTGTCACCATCCCAGCTGGACGTGACTTCGCTGCATGACAAAATCAAGCTAAGTGACCTTCCTTTCCGCAATTATAACACACTTTGGGTTGCTGCGTACAGTTTGGACTGATGTGTCCCTCCTGTTCGCATTTGTAGCATACGACCGGTGGCCGTTCTCCTTCCTTAAAAACGGGTGTTGGTGCTGCTACCGATGTCTTTCCGTTGTCATTGTTGAATTTTCTCTTCTTAAAGTTGTTCCCACTTAGTTCACCTCTCCTATTATCTTAGCCATGATTAACACCAAAGTGGTTACCATTTCTGACATGATAATTTCCTCCATGATGGTTATCATAGTTCCGATGGCCATTGTTATCGGTACGATTATTATCGTGTTGTTGGTCGTTGTCTTTTGGTTAAAAAGTCTCATTATCTCGTTTCAATAATTGAGCCTTTTCATAACATCTAATACAAAGAAATTTTATGAAAAATGAGGTATTAACGAATTTCAGGTTTTAAATCTCTCAGAAACATTAGTGTCATTTGCTCCTTATTATCCACCAAATGGGATGCAAATCGGGATAACTCCGTAAACTTGACCTCATATTGTGATACAGTCATATTGTTCTGTTCCAGTTTGATAAAATCCACCTCTTTCATATGACGAATACTTTTTGGAAAATACTTGTCGTTGAACAATTCCTGGAACTTCTCCCAAGACATCTTAAGTGCTGAAAAATGAGTACGTTTTACGGATTTTCACCAGTAATCTGCCTCTCCACGCAACAAAAAGGTGGCGAAGGGAACCTTTTGCTCCTTTTGCTCCTCTATGCATTCCAAGACATCAAATATCTTGGTGACCCGCTTAATCCATGCTTCTACCTTAAGTGGCTCTGGCTTTCCAAAAAACTCTAGCGGTCCCAACTCCTTGAAATGCTTAGCAGTGACCAGTCGTGAGTTATCATTGTTTTCACATGCATTTAGAATAGGAGTCTCTCTCGTTTGGTGTTGTATTAATTGTAGAAAGCTCCTAAACATCCCATCGTTCATCATTTGGTCGGTGTTGTTATTTACAAGAGGATTATTGCCTTCCTGATGCACATTATCCTGGTTATTGATTGGCGGTGTCTCAACGGTGTCATCTGCTCCATTGCTTATCTCAAAATTTTCAGATGTCATTCTCAAATACTGCCACAAAACAAAGGTTAATTAAAGAAGCTGGCATGCCACATATTATCCCTGTAAGACCCCAACTTATTATTAATGAAATTTAATTTTCTCTATTTATTATTTTAAAATAGTAAGGGTTGATTTGATTAATGTGGATAGTTATGGGTAAAATACGCAAATATTTCAAAATAAGCAAGTGGTTATAAAATATTCATTGTTGTTTGGGAATATTCGTTTGGTCGTGGAATATTAAATGCTTTGTCGGAGAATATTAGTATGATGACGCAGCGACCATGTGTGGCCCCATAACGGAAAAAAACGATTGGATGAAGAAAACGACAAATATAAGTTGTTTAAAAATAACGGCGTAGTTGTTACCGTTAATACTGTTAAAATACTTGGTGGTTAAATCACAGTAGCACACGGTATTGCGCCAATTTTTGATTCTTACGTAAGAAGGCACTACTCAATAATGGTTACAGTAATTACTGTTCAGTATTTTATTTTATTGATTTAATAATTCTTTGCGTTGATATTTTATATTCTTTGTTGTTTGAATAATTGTCATTACACAATTTTTTTCATTATCGAAGCAATAATTCATATTATCTGAATAATATATTAGATAACATTATTGGCAATGCCTTGAAAGTTCTGTCTAAGGAGAGGTTTGGTCACCAAATTGCGGCGCCAATGAGGAGAAATTCTTATTGGAAAGCCCCTTTTCCAGGAACCTGCTGGGTTGTCGATATTGTGATTACGTAATATTATTTAATTATTGATTCATATGATGAGGAAAATATTGATTTTTATATGGATATAGATGGAGAAAATTTTAATGTGACAATTGTTGAAAATCGAAATTTTATCTTTTTCGATAAAATAATTCATTTAAATATATTATTATATTTTAATAATATAATAATGGTGATATTTTTACAACGAATGTGGGATATATGAGTATCTGAGGAGGAAGAGTATTTTTGTTGCAATAAATGTTTAAAACATGTTAAACATGTCAATTGGACCCCATTTCTTGATTGAAATTTGATTATAGCTTGTAAAATCGCTTTGTTTGTGGATTTCTTCCAATTTTGTTTGGAATTTAGAAAAACTTTCTTACGTAAAGTTGTAGAGAATTGAATTTCCTATAAAAATTGCGAGATTCGAATTTTTTCGATAAAAGGGCTATTTATTATGAATTATTGAAGTTCAAAACTCAAAATAATTGATTTTTGGAAGTTTTAATTATTTTATAAAAGAAAAACGTTTTTTAGATGTGTGAGCCTCATTTTACATGTGTTAGGTTGATGATTTTAGATTCTCAAAGGTTGGCGTAGACAAATTTTTATAAATATATTATTATATTAAATTTTCTGCTTTGGTGTTCTAAGCATTTTCTATAAATAGGGTGCTTAGGTTAGAATTGAAAATCACACCGAAATCTGAAGTTTTCTCTCTATATTATCGGCGTATTCTTGTGAGTATTTTGAGTATACTTTGAGTATTGCTATACAATGCAAGTTCAAGTTATAGCCTATATCCGGTGTTTCAACTAGAAGTCTTGTCTTTTCGAGGTAAGGGATATTATTTTTTTTTCGTAATGATATTATTTCTTCAATATCATTATCTTTGAAATATTGATCTGAAGTTTTATCAAATTTGGAACTTTTGGTGTCTGAGTTACTATTCACGTATACGGCCTATTCATTCACGTATCGACACTTATTCACGAATACGGCATTATTCATCGAAAATGAAAATTTTCCTTTTTAGTCCAAAATATCTATTACGGATACTAGCTTTGATTGTATCCATGTTTTGATCATTCTTGAATTTTACACCACTATGATTATTTTTGAGGTATTTTTGGACATGGATAAAACAAAGTACGAATTCTTAATCCTTAATCCTTGTCATTTTGTTTCACTGGATTTGTTTCTTTAAAAATATTTGTCATCATCCTCAGTCTTAAATGATGATATTATTGAATATCTTTGGCTTGTAGTGCAAAGATGAATGATTTCTGATGAATATCTTTGGTAGTAGTGCAAAGATGAACAGTGTTTAGATGAACATGACCAATGATGAATATCTTTGGCTCAGTAGTGCAAAGATGAATATTTGATTCGGATGTATATTGATTGATGTTACGAGGATAAAAGATGAGCGATTTAACTTTTAAATTCATACATAGAAGATAGTAGTTTGAATTCTCTACTTAACTCTTCTAATGAATTATTATTTTCGCTGCGAATATTGATTTAAAACTTGTTATCTATTGTACTCTATTAGTTTTTTCCCTGTTGAAGACTAATGATAATTTGTTGTATATTATCTTAGTCATAATATTCTTTACTTTGGGCTAGTTGAGCTCACCCTTTTCCTTTTGTTCCATTTTTCTTCTCGGGAGGCGAGAATATAGCGAGTACGCAGTGAAGTATGGAATGAAGGTTCTAGAGAGAGTTGTTTAGTAATCCTCACCATTTTGTAAAATAATGTATCAATAAATGTGATGTGGATTTATTTGAGTATAGATATTGTCTAGAAGATAATATTTGTATTCAAACTCACGCTTTCTTGTTGTAATAATAAAGTTGTAGTTGTTTACATACCATGTATTGACAACTTTCGGAATGGGTGATGTATACCTATTTTGGGGCGTCACGGTTGGTATCGAGCTTAGGATATGATCTCTGGCGGAGATCGGGAAATAGAACTAGGAGGAGAGAGACAAGTAAATCCTTCGCTAGTGTGTCCTACCTAAGCTTATTTGTTAGTTGGTTAGTATATAGGGATATTATGTGATATATTGATTTCCTTAATTAACCCTTGTTTTATGGCGATTTGAGAATGTCGTGAGAATATTAACAAGTGGAGTAAATGAGACCGTGGAGATGCTGTACTTACCAACGAGGAAAACGCGTCAACAGTGGCAATGTTCCTCCCGAACAACACCACCGAGCGAGATGATGAACGAGGGATGTTTAGAAGCTTTTTGCGATTCATGCAAAAATCGATTTGAGGAGACTTCGTGTTCAAAATACTGAGGAGAAATGATAGAAATTCACGGGTTGTCACAACCCAAGCGGTTCAAAGAGTTGGGACCATCGAATTTAAGGGAAAGCTAGATCCGATTATGGGCGGAAACATGGGTCAAGCAAATTACCAAGATATTCGATGTCTTGGGATGCACGGAGGAATGAAGGTTCCATTCGCCACCTTTATGTTCCATGGCGAGGCGGCATCATCGGTGGTGGTCTGTGAAGCGTACCCATCCAAACCGCACTTAGCATGTCTTGGGAGACGCGTTTGAACTATTTAATGACAAATACTTTCACGAAAGTGTTAAATCATATGAAGGAAGTGGAGTTCATCGATTAAAACAAAACAACATGGCGGTGTCTCAAAGATGCGAGGCAAAGTTTGCGAGTTATCCGAGTTTGCACCTCATTTGGTGGAGAATGAGGAGCGTATGACGCGGATGTTTCGAGCGGGTTTGAAACCCTAAGATCTGACAATATCTCATTTCTCATAAATTTTCTCTCTATTCGGATGTTGTAAATGTGGCTCAATTATTAGAGTGAGATAATGAGTACGGTCAACTGAGGACCACAACCGGGATCATCTAGGAGATGGTAGTCAACAAAACAACGATAACCAAATGGAGAAAGAAAAAGAGACGGACAAAAATGGTAACCACTCTGGTGGTAATCATAGCCATGAGAATAGAAGAAGCGAATCGGGAGGAGATTTTAAAAAGAGAGATTTAAAACGACCATGTGAAGGCAACAGTCTTAAGCGTGAGAATCGGTTCTAAAGGAGGAGAACGACCACCGATCATATGCTATAAATGGGAAAGAGGGACATATTAGTCCAAACGCCCCACAATAGTTCAAGGTATGCTATAATTGTGGAAAGGAAGGACATATCGCTCGAGATTATGCGGTAGCAAAACCTAGTTCTGCATGGGGGACGGTGACTCAAAAGATCATCCCGAAAAGTCAAAATCAACGGTTCTGGAAGAGCATTTGTTGTGGATCGGTCAAAATGCGAGGAACCCAAACGAGGTGATCACGGGTAAGCTAATCATAAATTCTTGTGAAGTTTATACTTTACTAGATCTGGGGTGCTACCCATTCATTTATCTCTCCTACTTGTGCTCAACGTTTAAATTTGACTCAGAAAAAAATTAGACTTTGACCTATCTGTGGAAACTCAGATTGGGAGAAACTTTCATCACATCCATTTGTTATAAATCTTGTTTGATTCAAGTTGGCACCATCACCTTACTGTTGACCTTATCTCTTTAAAGATACTTGCTTTTGATGTGATTTTAGGGATTGATTGGTTAACTACATCATGCCAAAATTGATTGTTTTCGTGGGTTGTTAGCTTTCATATTCCTAAACAACTTTGTTATGCAATTTAAGCAACTAAACCATTAAAATCAATCACTTTGTCATATCTAATCATAAAGCTATTCGTTTATTGAAAAACGGATGTCAAGCTTTCTTAGCCCATGTTATGGATTTGAATAAAGACACGTCAAATTTGAATAATATTCTGTTGTTATTGACTTTCTGAAGAACTTCCCGGTCTACCCCCGAGCGTGAAGTTGAATTCTTTATTGATCTTGAACTTTGTACAAAGCCCATTTCTAAAACCCCATATCGAATGGCTCCTATTGAACTTCAGGAGTTAAAGGTCCAACTACAGGAATTGTTGGACATCGGTTTCATTCGTCCTAGTACATCTCCTTGGGGTGCCCCTGTTTTATTTGTAAAGAAGAAAGACGGGAGTATGCGACTTTGTATTGACTATCGGGAATTGAACCATGTCACCATCAAGAATAGGTATCCTCTACCTCGTATTGATGACTTGTTTGACCCGATTGCAAGGGCACAATTCTTTTCAAAATCGATCTTAGCTTACGGATATCATCAATTGAAGATTAGAATCGAGGATATTCCAAAGATCGCCTTGAAACTTCGAGACGGGCACTATGAATTCTTAGTCATGTCTTTCGGATGACTAATGCTCCTAACGGCTTTTATGGATATGATGAACCGAGTATTCAAGGAATATTTAGATCGGGTTCGTTGTTATTTTTTTATTGATGACATCCTCATATATTCCAAAAGTCGTGAAGATCATGAGCACCATTTGAAGTCGTACTCCAAAGGCTTCGTGAAAACAAACTATATGCCAAATTGAAGAAATGCGAGTTACGGCGAGAAGTAGCATTCCTTGGGCATGTGGTGTCGAAACATGGAGTATCCGTGGACCCGGCGAAGATTGAAGCAATACAAAGTTGGGAGCAACCAAAAGTCGGTGGCCAAGAAATCACGTAGCTTTACGGGTCTAGTTTGGTTATTATCGGAGATTCGTGGAAGGGTTTTCTCGAATCGCTACTCCATTAACTCAAATAACTTTAAGGATACAAAATTCGTTTGGAGCGAAGAATGCGAGAAGAGTTTCCAAGAGCTTAAGAGGAGACTTATTTTGGCACTTTTTCTAACAATACCATCCGGTTCGGATGGATTTGTTATCTCATGATGATGCTTCGAGGCAAAGGGTTAGGATGTGTTCTCATGCAACGTGGGAAAGTCATAGCCTATGCCTCGCGACAACTTAAAGAGTATAAGAGGAATTATCCTACTCATGATCTAGAGTTGGCAGCAGTCGTTTTCGCGCTAAAGATATGGAGGCACTATCTATATGGGGAGAAAGTGGAGATATATTCAGACCATAAAAGCCTCAAATATTTCTTCACGCAAAAAGAACTAAACATGCGGCAACGACGTTGGCTTGAGTTGTTGAAAGATTACGACCACACTATTCAATACCATCCTGGAAAAGTGAATGTGATAGCTGACGCGTTGAGTAGAAGATCATATCGCGAGGAACGAGTGCGATGATGTCAAGTATCTGCGACAGAGCCAACTTTAATAGAAAAGTTAAGGTTGCTCGAAGCCACCGATCCGGAGTCGATCGCGTGATGAAGAAGAAAGTACAAGAAGGAGCTATTCCGGAAGCGAGAATTGATGAAGAAGGAATACTTCGAGTCCACTCTAGACTTTGTGTTCCTAACGACTTTGATTTAAAGTACAAGATTATGATGGAGGCACACAATACACCATTTTCAATCCATCCTGGAAGTACTAAAATGTATCGTGATCTTCAACATACATTTTGGTGGAACAATATGAAGAGAGAGATTGCAAAGTTTATCTCAATGTGTTTAACTTGTCAACGTGTAAAGGCGAAGAATCTAGTACTTAAGGGTCCGTTGCAACCACTTGAGATTCCGAAATGGAAGTGGGAACACATTACCATGGATTTCGTTACGGGTCTTCCTACGGTTTCTCAAGGCATCAATGTTATTTGGGTTATTGTTGATAGATTAACCAAGTCTGCTCATTTCTTACCGATCACGGAGACTTATTCCTTGAACGTCTTGCTAGTATATATATGTAAATGAGATTGTGAGGTTGCATGGCATGCCAAGATCCATAGTTTGGTTCGTGACCCAAGATTCACTTCAAGATTTTGGGTTAGCTTGCAAAAAAAGCTATGGGCACGGATTCTGATTGATTCGACATACCATCCTCAAACAGACGGACAATCGAGAGGACTATTCAAACTCTTGAAGATTTATTAAGACTCTGTGTCCTAGACTTCAAGGGCAGTTGGGATAAGTATTTACCATTGGTGGAATTCTCCTACAACAATAGTTATCAGGCAAGTATAGGTGTGGCTCCATTTGAAGCATTATATGGACGAAAGTGTCGCTCTCCAATATATTGGGATGAGGTGGGTGAAGCAACATTGTTGGGACCCGAGTTGGTACGTATGACTACAGAAAAGATTCAAATAATTCGACAACGTATACAAATGGCACAAGATCGACAAAAGAGTTATGTGGATCTTCATTGAAAGGACGTGGAATTTAGTATAGGGGATCATGTATTGTTGCGAGTTGCTCCATGGAAGGGAGTTACAAGATTTGGGAAGAGAGGAAAGCTCAATCCACGATTTATTGGTCCATTTCAAATTCTTGACCGAGTAGGAAATGTAGCCTATTGACTTGCGTTACCTCCGAGTATGTCTCGTGTTCATAATGTGTTTCATATATCGTACTTAAGTAAATATGTGAAAGACCGAACCACGTTATAGAGTTAGAACCGGACGAAATAGCCGAAGACTTAACGTATGAGGAGGTACCTGTCAAGATCTTGGATAGGAAGGCGCATGTCCTACGCGCAAAGGTCATACCACAAGTTAAAGTTTTGTGGAGGAATCATGCTATAGAGGAAATGACCTGGGAATTGGAAACAAAAATGAAAGCGAGGTATCCTCACCTTCTCGAAACACCAGGTACGTACATCAATTTCGAGGACGAAATTTCATAAGGAGGGGAGGTTGTAAGACCCCAACTTATTATTAATGAAATTTAATTTTCTCTATTTATTATTTTGAAATAGTAAGGGTTGATTTGATTAATGTGGATAGTTATGGGTAAAATACGCAAATATTTCAAAATAAACAAGTGGTTATAAAATATTCATTATTGTCGGGGAATATTCGTTTGGTCGTGGAATATTAAATCTTTTTGGGAATATTCATACGACGCATTGACCATGTGTGGGCCCCATAACTGAAAGCGATTGGATGAAGAAAACGACAAATATAAGTTGTTTAAAAATAACAAATACGTAGTTGTTAACGTTAATCTACGTTAAAATACTCGGTGGTTAAAACACGATGCTTACTATATTGCTTGAATTTTGATTATTACGTGAAGACACTACTCAATAATGGTTACGATAATTCTTTGTTCAATTATTTTATTTTATTGATTTAATAATTGCTTGCGTTGATATTTTAAATTGTTGTTGTTTCAATAATTTTCATTACACAGTATTTTTCATTATCGAAGCAATAATTCATATTATCTGAATAATATTATTAGATAACATTATTGGCAATGTCTAGAAAGTTCTGTCTAAAGAGAGGTTTGGCCACCTAATTGCGTGCGATGAAGAGAAATTCTTATTGAAAGCCCCTCTTTCTTAGGAACCGCACGGTTGTCAATATTGTGATTACGTAATATTATTTAATTATTGATTCATATGATGAGGAAAATATTGATTTTTATATGGATATAGATGGAGAAAATTTTTAATGTGACAATTGTTGAAAATTGAAATTTTATCTTTTTCGATAAAATAATTCATTTAAATATATTATTATATTTTAATAATATAATAATGGTGATATTTTTACAACGAATGTGGGATATATGAGTATCTGAGGAGGAAGAGTATTTTTGTTGCAATAAATGTTTAAAACATGTTAAACATGTCGGTGGACCCCATTTCTTGGTCGAAATTTGATTATAGCTTTTTGTAAAATCGCTTTGTTTGTGGATTTCTTGGTCAATTTACGTTTGGAATTTGGAAAAACTTTCTTCTGCAAAGTTGTAGAGAATTGAATTTCCTATATAAGATTACGAGATTCGAATTTTTTGATAAAAGGGCTATTTATTATGAATTATTGAAGTTCCGAAGCTCCGAAATAATTGATTTTTGGAAGTTTTAATTATTTTATAAAAGAAAAATGTTTTTTAGATGTGTTTGCCTCATTTTACATGTGTTAGGTTGCTGATTTCAGATTCTCAAAGGTTGGCGTAGATAAATATTTATAAATATATTATTATATTAAATTTTCTGCTTTGGTGTTCTAAGCATTTTCCTATAAATAGGGTGCTTAGGTTAGAATTGAAAATCACACCGTAAATCAAGTTTTCTCTCTATATTATCGGCGTATTTCTTGTGAGTATTTTGAGTATACTTTGAGTATTGCTATCGGTTGCAAGTTCAAGTTATAGCTTTTATATCCTGTTTCAACTAAAATCTTGTCTTTCGAGTAAGGGATATTTTTTTCTTAATGATATTATTTCTTCAATATCATTATCTTTGAAATATTGATCTGAAGTTTTATCAAATTTGGAACTTTTGGTGTCTGAGTTACTATTCACGATACTCGGACTATTCACGTATACGACACTATTCACGAATCACTTACATTATTCATCGAAAAATGAAAATTTTCCTTTTAAGTCCAAAATATCTATTTTGGATACTAGCTTTGATTGTATCCATGTTTTGATCATTCTTGAATTTTACACCACTATGATTATTTTGAGGTATTTTTGAACATGGATAAAACAAAGTACGAATCCTTAATCCTTAATCCTTGTCATTTTGTTTCACTGGATTCGTTTCTTTAAAAATATTTTTCATCATCCTCAGTCTTAAATGATGATATTATTGAATATATTTGGCTTGTAGTGCAAAGATGAATGATTTCCGATGAATATCTTTGGTAGTAGTGCAAAGATGAACAGGTGTTTAGATGAACATGACCAATCGATGAATATCTTTGGAATATGTAGTGCAAAGATGAATATTTAATTCAGATGTATATTGATTGATGTTACTGAGGATAAAAGATAGACAATAAACTTTTAAATTCATATATAGAAGATAGTAGTTTGAATTCTCTACTTAACTCTTCTAATGAATTATTATTTTTCATTTAATAATATTGATTTAAAACTTGTTGTCTATTGTATTACATTAGTTTTTCCTGTTGAAGACTAATGATAATTTGTTGTATATATATCTTAGTCATAATATTCTTTCTTGGGCTAGTTGAGCTCACCATTTTCCTTTTGTTCCATTTTTCTTCTCGGGAGGCGAGAATATAAGCGAGTGCGAGTCGGGGTATGGAATGAAGGTTCTAGAGAGTTGTTTAGTAGTCCTCACCATTTTGTAAAATAATGTTTCAATAAATGTGATGAGGATTTATTTGAGTATAGATATTATCTAGAAGATAATATTTGTATTAAAACTCACGCTTTCTTGTTGTAATAATAAAGTTGTAGTTGTTTACGTACCATGTATATTGTGACAACTCGTAATGGGTGATGTATACCTATTTTGGGAGCGTCACAATCCCTATATTCTGACTGACCAATTAAATAACAAATAAGCTTAGGTAGGATACACTAGTGAAGGATTTACTCGTCTCTCCCCTCTTAGTTCTAATCTTAGATCTCCACCAAAGATCATATCCCTAAGCTCTGATACCAATTGTGACGCCCCCAAAATAAGTCCACACAACCCATTCTGAGTCGCCAAAATACATGGTACAGAATTCAAATACAACTACGACAAAACGTGAGTTGTGAGTTTTAATACAAATATTGTCTCATAGACAATATCCAAATTCAAATAAAATCTTTATTACAATTATTGTCACACTATTTTACAAAATAGCGAGGACTACTAAAATAACCACCTTGGACCATTACTCCACTCCCCGACTAATTTCAGTTACATTCTCGCCTTCTGAGAAGAACAATGGAATCAAAAGTAAAAAAGGTGAGCTCAACTAGCCCAGTAAAGAATATTATGACTAAGATAATGTAGAACAAATTATCCTTAGTCCTCAACAGGAAAAATCTGATAGAATACAATAGACAACAAGTTTTAGATCAACAACTGCAGCGGAAATAACAATCCATTAGAAGAGTCAAGTAGAGTATGATGTCTACTATCTTCTATTATTTAAAAGTCCATCATCAATATTGTAACCTTGTAACACCAATCAATAAATATTTTAAATCAACAAATTATCCATGCACTACGGGCCAATGATATTCGTTTGTATCACCATTGGTCATGATCATGTCAAACAATTGTCCATCAATGCACTACGGGCCAAAGAGGACTTTCATAACAAACTTTTATCTGTAACATTAAAGGTCATGATTATACCAATACATAGTTTCTGGTCATAATCATACCAATCAACAATCCATCTTTGCACTACGGGCCAAAGATGACTTTCACCACAATATAAGCATGAGAATGATGACAATGATATCAAGTGAGATCAATGATAAATATTAGAGATTTATAATTCAATTTATCAAGAGTTCAAAATGTTCAAATTGTCAACATGATAACTAATTGTGGAGTAAAATTCAAGAATGATATTCATGTATCAAAAATAACTTGGACAAAAAAGAAAATTAAATTACATTTATGAAACGATTTATAAAATAATCTTAGTATGAATAGTATTCATGAATAGTACTCCGACATGAAAAGATTAAAATTCAATAAGAAAGTTCAGACCAATATTCCAGTGAAATGATAATAGATGAAGCGCAATACTTAAGGAATTTCTAATCATTTCAGGAATTATAGAAGCAATAATTACCATAATAAATTTAGGAATATGAAATGAAACAATATCAATTACATAATATGGAGTATGAAAGAAAATGATATTTCTTACGAGTATTGAAATAAAATAATATCTTTAAAAAAATAATATCATTTACCTTAGTAGAAACTAGATTTGACTGGAATATTGAATATTCTCTTGAGAAAATCTTGCACTAAAAGCTACACTCAAAGTATTCTTATACTCAAAAGAAATACTCATAATCTTATAGTAGGAATGCTTGAGATTTTTAGTGTGTTTAGGAAGGAGGGTTACCCCCCTTTTTTAGTGCAGCACGGAGGAAGGAACAAACTAATCAGCCTAACTTTTCTCTTTTTTTTTATTTCCTTGCCTAAACTCCTCCCATTTATTATGGGTGAGACCCACACCAAATGAAACAATTGAATACATTACAGGAGAAACTCTTTCGCCCATCAATTTAGAAAAGAAAAGAATACAAAGCAACCTTCTCACCTCCACTCACAATTTACATGCCTGTAAATTATATATTATTATAATAATATTATCATTTAAATTATAAAAATTATACTATTATATTATCACATTATACTATTATAATGTAATATTATAATAATATATTTGAATGAATATTTTATCGAAGAAGATAATTGTGATTCCATAGAAAAATATGTCAAACTTTCAACAAATGTTTCATGCTAAAATTTCTTCATTTATATCAAAATTGAACAAATATCAACCACATAATAATTATTCACAATTAATATTATAAGCTCATAATATTAACGACCAGATCATTCCTAGGAAAGAGGGGGCTTTCCGATAAAGATTTATCCTTATTGGCACACAATTATATAACCTAACCCCTTTTCTCAATAGAATTTTCTAGACATTGCCAATAATGCTAACTAATAATATGAATAATTGTGTCGTGTCAATTATTGATTTAATAATATAAAATATTGTGCAGATGATACTGTGACAATAATTGAATCAATAATATGAGATACTATGCAACAATTACTATGATAATTATTGAATGAAACTGAGTGACTTCTTACGTAAGAATAAATAATCAAAGATACTGTGCAATACCGTGTGCTACTATGTAACCACGCGTATTACTGTACGTTTATCACCGTGTATTTCAATAGTTAACGGTAAAATTTTTGCAGTTATTTTTTTATAAAAAGGTTATTTCTGTCGCTTTTTATATCCGACAGTTATTTCGTTATGTGGTCCACCAATGGTTGCGCAGTCGTACGGATATTCTCCGACAAAAAGAATATTTCTCGACAAAATGGATATTTTATGACAACTTGCTTACTTTGCAAATTTTGCACATATAACCCATAATCATAGCATTATATCAACTCAACACCTTATTATTCAAAATAATATTTAGAGAAAATTAAATCTTTATTCATAAAAAGTTGGGGTCTTACAAATATCTTTTAATTTGAGAATAATCTAATTTGTCCATGTATTTTTATCAAGAAATCAGAATCTGGATTTGTTATTGTTGCAGTATATGTTGATGATTTAAATCTTATAGGGACTCCAGAAGAGTTAACAAAAATAGCAAATTGTTTAAAAAATGAATTTCAGATTAAAGATCCTGGTAAGATAAAATTTTGTCTTGGCCTGCAAATTGAACATCTTCCAAATGGAATTCTTGTTTATCAATCAACATACAAAGAAAAAGTTCTGAAACAATTTTACATGGATAAAGCTCATCCTTTGAGCACTCCAATGGTGGGTTTGTCAGTTGATGTCAAGAAAGATCCATTTCGACCACAAGAAGATGATGAAGAAACTCTTGGACCTGAAGTACTATATCTTAGTGCAATTGGTGCTTTGATGTATCTTGTATATTTCACACGACCTGATATAACATTTGCAGTTAACTTACTAGCAAGGTATAGTTCTGCACCAATTCGAAGACATTGGAATGGAATTAAGCATATTTTTTGATATCTTCATGGGACTAATGATTTTGGATTATTTTATCTAAATGGATCAAAATCACAGTTAGTTGGATATGCTGATGCGGGTTACCTTTCAAATCCACACAAAGGTCGATCACAAACATGATATTTATTTACTTTTGGAAATACTGTTATTTCATGAAGATCTGTTAAGCAAACAATTTCTGCTACTTTCTCAAATCATGTAGAGATTATCACAATTCACGAAGCGAGTCATGAATGTGTTTGGTTAAGATCGGTAGTTCAGCATATTCGTGAGAATTGTGGATTATCATCAATCATAAATAGTCCAACAATAGTATATGAAGATAATGCCATTTGTATCACTCAAATTAGGGGAGACTATATCATTGCACCAAAATTCTTTTATACACATTAGCTCCAGAAGAGTGGTGATATTGATGTCAAGCAGATACGATCATGTGATAATTTGGCTGATATGTTTACTAAGCCATTACCACTTGCGACTTTTAAGAAGATGGTGCACAACATTGGCATGAGTCGATTTAAGGATATGTTTACCATGAACAGTTGTTCTCATGAGGAGAATAATTTTTTTGAAGGATATGTGTTGATTGTACTCTTTTTTCTACGCTAAAGTATTTTTTTGCACTGGGTTTTTCTTTGCAAAGTTTTATGAGGCAATCCCATGACACTAGAAGTTATACAAGAATATTGTACTCTTTTCCTTAGACAAATTTTTTCCCACAGAATTTTTCTTTGGTAAGATTTTTAACGAGACATATTCTTAAGAAGTGGTCATCCAAGGGGGAGTGTTAGAAATAAAGTAATTGGACAGAAGGTAACCACCAAAATAAATGATGGAGCCTTAAAAGGCTTTAAGTTGCTTTAATGCAACTTTAAGAAGAAGGTTAGCTTATAGTGCATATATATATATATATATATATATATATATATATATAGAGAGAGAGAGAGAGAGAAAGAAGTGAGGTGAAAAAAACTTGTGAGACACACTCCATCCGAGAGTTTTATTTGATATCAATAGAATATTGGACGACCACTTGAATACAAGAGATTGTTAATATATATTTTTTGTTCTCTTCTTAATTTGTTTTTTCTATCATTTCATAACAGTTGAGATTTTTTATATTTTTAAAAAGAGTTAATTGCACTAAATTAGTCCAAGTTTACTCTATTTTGCATATTATATCCTATAATTCAAAAAATTATACTTTGCAACTCAACCTTTAGAAAAGTCAGCACATAACACCCTCAATCCAAAATTAGTCCCTAAAAGTGAAGGGTTAGCTACGAATTTTGCACCTTTAGGGATAAAATTTTGGGTCGGGGGTGTTATGTATTGACTTTTCTAAAGGTTAGGTTGCAAAGTGCAACGTTTTAAATTATATAATGTAATATGGAAAATAGGGTAAATTTGGGGACACAAAGTGCAATTTAGTCTTTTAAAAAATGATAGATATTTTTTTGAAAAAATTATTGTTTTGAAGTTTGATTTTAAATTTAATTATAAAAATTTTAGGGCCTAAATTAACCGCCTTCTGTTGGTAAAATTTTAGAGGGATGCATTAACTCGTTCGAATTTTAATTTATTAATTAAAAAGGCCTTATGTTGGCTCTATAATTTTGGTCTTTCAAAATTGAAATTTGCAATTTGAGAACTTATTTAATCAGAGTGTAAGATGTTAGGAACCACCTAATTTTGGTGAATCATGGTTATTGACTTTATATATATATATATATATATTTTAAAATAGAGTAGTTGCATGAAAAATATAAGTATGTGTCATAGATGTGCATTTTGTGCGTTTGTATCACTCTATAACGCAAAATTTGTTAGTCTGGACTCTGGAGGAATGGAATAGGACAGGAAAGTATAGGAGGGGAAAATAATTTTATTTTTAAAATTCATTATTACTATATTACTCTTATATATAAATATAATAAATGTATAATTTAATAATATTTAACTATTGAATTATTTTTTTTCAGTCTTTTTTATGTTCATATATATATATATATATATATATATATATATATATATATATATATATCCTTCAGTCTAAGTCTTGGCTTCACCCTTATCTAACATATCTTGCTCACTCCCTTTAGCGACGGACCGGGTAATGCTTCGGTCCGTCGCTATATATAGAACCGTCGCTATATGTTGTCCGTCGCTATATGCAGGGCCGGTTCTACGGTTAAAGCAATTAAGCAATTGCTTGAGGCCCCAAAATTAAGAAGGCCCTCAAAATTAAGAAGGCTCTCAAAATTTAATAATCCTTATGTTAGAACCCATTAAAAAAGTCCAAATTATTTTTTCTCCAAATTTTAATAATCCTTATGTTAGAGCCCAAATTATTTTTTCTAAACAAATCAGTAGTATCGAGATGTGACTTTCCTTCTTGAGATTGGAACAGTGACTCTTCTTCTACCAAGACTACCAGTGACTCTCTATTTCTGTCTCTTACTATCTGAGAACTCTCTACTTCTATCTCTTCCTCTCTGGCTCTTTATACGCATCTCACTTTCTCTCTCTGAATAAGTCTTTTTCTCTAAATACAGTCTACAAATCTATAATTGTCAATAAATATTATATCTTTTAATCTTTTATATTTTTTGTTTGCTTCAATTTTGAGGAGTTGAGTGTTGAGATCCTCTGGCTCTACAAAAATTGAATTCAACACATCAATAGGTAATAATATCAATCTTTACTCACTTGTGTAGTTTTTTTTCTTTGCAATTAGAATTTGTAAATTAATATTTCTTACTCTGAATTTGTGATGTTAATTGTTTAGGTATTTAATATTGGAAAAAATCACTAAATCTATTGAAAAAAACACTTTGATGAAAATGTTGATCATGAGGTAACACAATCTATTGAAGAATCTTTTAGAATTGATTATTTCTTATTTATAGTTGATCAAGCTATTTCCTCAATTGAGCAAAGGTTTGAATAGTTTCATTTATATGAAGAGCTTTTTGGTTTTCTATTTAGTTTCGAAAAATTAAAATCATTTGATAATGATAACTTGTGTGATAAATGTCTTTGTCTCGAAAATGCTCTCAAATATAAAAATTTCACTGATATTGATCGTATAGATTTATTTTTGGAATTAAAAATTTTAAGTGAAGTTATACGAACGGAAGAAAAGAAAAACACTCCAGTTGACATTCTGAATTATATAAAAAAAAACTAGAATCTTTTCCAAATGCATGCATCACATATAGAATTTTATTAACAATTCCTGTAACAGTTGCTTATGCAGAAAGAACTTTTTTAAAATTAAAATTGATAAAATCTTACTTAAGATCGACTATGTCCAAGAAAGATCAAGTGGATTAGTGATTTTATCAATTGAAAAGAATGTTAGAGAAAATTGATTATAAAAGTTTGATCAATAATTTTGCATCTAAAAGAGCAAGAAAAATGAAATTTTAATTTAAAAAAATCATAAATACTAATTTAATTTAATATTGAATGGTAAAAAAAGGCCCCAATTTAAGATTTGACTTGATGCCGCCAAAATGTTTGGACGACACTTGCTATATGTTGTTCGTCTCTAAAAACTAAGACGACGGTTCTATATATAGCGATGGATCGAAGTATCACCCGATTCATCGCTAAAAAGAGGTGAATAAGATATATTAAATAAGGGATGAACTTAAGATCCGGACCGATATATATATTAACACAACCATGCAAAACTCTCTCATGTAAACAATTCTTCCCGACGTGGATACTTCAGACTGAAGTATTAAATCCATAGTTACTAATTTGATATCTTTGGGTCAGACTGAAGTATTTACCCATAGGCTATACAACTCAGTATACTCTGGGCTGGGCTGGGCTGGGCTGGGCTGGGGGGGGGGGGGAATTTTTAAAATGATTTTGTATAAAATTTAATTTTTGAAAATGAATTTCGTACTGTTTGGGGTGGGGTGGGGTGGGTGGGGGTGGGGGAATTGGGTGGCGTGGGGTGGGTGGGGTAGGAAAAAGAGAAAAATTGTATTTTCAAAAATTGGGAGTTATAATAATTAGAGATAAGATTGTCATGTTATTTATTTTAAAAGGTTATTTTTGATAATGTAAAATATTTCATTTACCCATCCAAATCCTCTCACTTTTGAGGGGAAGTTTTGAGTTAAAAATAAAATTAATTTTACCTCCAAATCCTTCCCTTCCTCCCTAAAAAAATTCACAAACATAAGATTTGAAAGAATTTTAATTATTTTTTCTTTTCTTCCCCTCAAATAAAAACATACAAAACAGCCTAAGAATATGTGTGTCATCATTCCATTAATGTTGATCCCTTTGCATTTGAAAATGAATTACAAAGGAGTTAAATAAAATAAAATCCTAGTCTAAAAAAGCAATAAATATTCACTTTTAGTATAACATATGAAAAGGATAAGGATTCCTAGTTAAAGTGTTAGTTTATGCTTTATTATATACAAAATAATTAGTAAGAATAAGAATAATAATATAGAAATATAAGTGATGATGATAATAATTAAGTGTATAAAATGAGTATGATTTTTAAAAAAGTTTAAGAGTTTTATATTTGAAAATAGATGTTTTAAGAGTTTATATTTTGAAAAAGATTGTTTTAGATTTTTAATATTTAATCAATAACTTCGATTTAATTTGACTTAATTTAAAAGTCACTCAAAAAGATTATTTTAAAGATGTCATTCCAATTTTATTTTGAGTTTGCTTTAATATGTCATTCGAAGTTTTAGGTTGTTTCCAAAATATTAATTTTATTTTCAAATTGTCTTTCCAAAATTAAAACTACTTTTAAAATCATTTGATTATTTTCTTTTTATGATGTCATTTTAAAATATTTGATATAAATATAATAGCCTATATGGCCTAAACTATTTTAAAAACCATTTTTTAGAAAGTTGTATAATAATAAAACCACACCAAGTAAATACTCGACCTAAAGTTATCTTGTTGGGTAACACAACTTTAGTCCACAAATCAAATAACACTCTTTTGGGATTAAAACGGACCTTTTTGGCACAAAAGGCATAGGCCATTTTAATCCACCAAATCAAAACTACAAACTAACTAAAAAATAGGGACAATTATATATTTTATTACATTTTTAAAAATAATTGCATAAAAAGAGTATAAACAAAATAATTACAAAAAGAGTGATATGCAATATTTAATTACAAAAAAAAAGTACAATCTTATCCCTTTAATTATGCACACAATTACCATCTCTCCCACAATTTTCTCCCCATCTCTCCCACGATTTTCTCCCACTCCATTTCTGTTTTCCTTCTTCTTATCCTCCTCCTCCTCCTCCTCCTCCTCCTCCTCCTCCTCCTGTCCCACCCCTCGCCTCCCCGCCTACCCTCCTCCCTCCTCCGCCTCCACCTCCTCCTTCCTCCCTCCCCCCCCCTCCTCCCCTCCTCCGCTTCCCTCCTCCTCCCCCGCCTCCCCTCCTCCTCCCCTCCTCCTCCTCCTCCTCCCTCCTCCTCCTCCCTCCCCCTCCTCCTCCTCCTCCTCCTCCTCCTCCTCCTCCCTCCTCCTCCTCCCCTCCCCCCCCTCCCCCGCCTCCCCTTCCATCCACCCCTTTCTCCTCCCCCCTCCTCCGCCCCCTTCTCCTCCCTCCGTCGCCCACTTCCACCTGTTCATTCTCCACCTCCACCCAGTAACCAAACATTCATACGTTGGTAGCAGAAATACCGTGTAGTTGGTAACCAAACATTCCGATAAGGTAACCAATTCAATTTTATTTGATTACCTATTTATTTTGAATGTGATGCGATTGGTAACCAAACTTCATACAGATTGGTTACCAAACTTTTTCGATAAAGTAACTAATTCAATTTTATTTGATTACCATTTTATTTTAAATGTGATGCGATTGGTAGCCAAACTTCAGTATAAAGGTAAACATTTTAATTTTTGTTGGTAACCAAATCGTCAAAAAAATTCGAAATAGCAACTCAAGCGGCGGTGGAGGCGACGATGATATAATGGCTACGGACGGCAACGATTTATATAGCTAATGGGCGGGAGGAGGCTGGGAGAGGATGATGTACAATAACTCCTTCATAATTTTTTTTTAATTTTCTCATTTTGATTTGAATTTTGAATTATGGATTTGAAATTGTTGTTAGAGACAAGATTTGAATTTGAATTTGAATTATTAGTTATCCTTGATTTTAGGTTTCCTTATTAATGTGAATTGTACTATTTTTGTAATAATTACATTCTTTTTTGTAATTATTTAATTGATACACTTTTCTTATAATTACTTTCTATTTGTTGTATACTTATGTAAAGGACCCAAAAAAGTATTACAATACCAAAACCAAGTCCATGTTGATATAGATCCACAAGCCCATTTCTCTATTAATAGGATCACATAAATTAGTACAAGTACTATCTAAATTTATAATAATTAAATATTATCTAAATAAATTTATAAAGTAACAATATTTTTTTATTTTAAAAGATCAATACTAGGTAAAATATACACAATAATCTTGATTTTTTGTACCAAATATTTACAGCAAGAAGTAATTACTGGTGACCAAATAAGTTATACCAAATAAAATATAATACAATATATTCACTTTCTGTTATAATTAAATAGCTAGTAATTTGAATTTTATTAGCGCATAGGTGATTTAGTAATTTAGGCAACAACTTACTATATCATAAACATGGATAGGGTGAAGACCCACAAATTTTGATAATTGAATTAAATTTTACGTAAATTAGAAGTTAGACACCATAGTTTAGAAACATTAATTTCGATTAAAAGCATCCTACCTAAAATATAATTTACCCCATTAATTCGCTCTATTTTTCATCCATTTATATAGTTGACTAAACCGTTAAAATGAAAAGCGTACACACCTAAATTAAAATGGGGTTAATTAATTATTTTAGATGAATTTACATATTAATGTGTTCTACTCAATGAGTAAATAAAAATAAAGTATTTAAAAGCTTAAATTTATGGGATAATGAATGAGAAATTTACTCCCAAAGATTATTCTTGTAAATGTTAATAAATACTTGTGAAAAACTAAGTGCCACATCGAGTAAGAACTAAACATTAAGTGAGTATATATAAAATTACATTACTCTTGAGTTTGGAACCCAAGGGGCACCTCACTTTTATGGATGAGAGATGACCTAGCCAAGACTTGGTTTGGTTTTATAACGATTGCGATCGTAAAATATCTTCGTAATAAGCTTTTTAATATTTATTAAATAACATAAATATTTTGATATAAAAAATTGTGTGTTATGAGTTTTTAGGTCGATTAATGATCTAGTTTACGTGTTACGTGACTATGTATTAGTATTGTGAATTTTTGGGATAAAATAATTTTTTTTCGAGAAAAACGCAAAAATACTATTCATAAAACGCAACAAACTCTAATAAACGTTTATTTTCGAAATTTCGAATTACGTTATAGTATTTATTTGAGAAGGAGAGATGAAATCTCTAATAAAAGTTTTTTCGAGAAAAAGTCGTAAAAATATTATTCACGCAAAAAAAATATACAACTTCGTTTTTTTTGACTTTTCATAGAGCGACATAGAGTTTATTCGGGAAAGGGGAACAATGGCGAAATCGAATTTTTAAAAATCGAAAGTCGATTTTTTGACTAACTGAGCGGGTTACGAAAACTTAACCGAAAAAGTTCAAAAATCTAACTAAAAAGAAAATGAGCAATCAAATTAATTTTGGTCTAACCAAGCCTAGGTTTTGAATGACTTGGTTAGTAATTGAAAAGGGCTTAGTTAGGGTTGAGCCAATGATTTGGAATGGCTAGGCTTGGGTTTAGCCTAGGGTTGGAGCAGTTTGGCTAGGATTGAGCCTAGGGTTAAAACCTAGTTTCTTGGAGCCAAATGAGGGAGTCATAGCTTGGACTTGGAGCCAAAGTCTTGGTAGTTACATGTATCACTTGCTAGCATTAAGCATGAGGTAAATTTAATGAGGGCAAGAAAATGAGGGCCATGTGCCATGTGTTGGGCAATTTAGCACATGGGATAAAGGAGAGCAAAAGCTAAAGTAGTGAGTCATTAAGAGGAGTATCCGACTATGGGGTTTGGAGAGACAAGGATGGATTGAAAATTTCCATTTTTGTAAAATTTAGAGCAAGAAGGGACAAACCCTTTTATGTTTTTCTCCTCCACCAAATTTGTTTCAACCAAACAAGGCCTTAAGCCATAATTTTATCAAGCTTAAGTTAATTAATCATGGATGGTTAACCATTGGAGTCGTGGTTAAGTTAGTAAGATATGACATATTACCGTTATACCCCAACTCTTGCTAATCCTATAAATAGAGCTCATTTTCTCTTCATTTCTCATAAATTCACTAAAACTAAGAGGGAAAACTCTAGTAAATTGGAGAGAGAAGAGAGAGAGAGAGAGGCCGGATTCCTAGAGTGAGAAGGAAGAGCAAGGAGCTTGGATAAATCAAGCTAAGAATTAGAAGAACCAAGAAGGTAAGAAATCTAAAACCCATCTTCTTCATCTTATTTCTTTTAAAAGCTTTGTAATATGGTGTGAAGTGCCTTGTTGGTGGATGTTGTTGTTTAATGAAAGAGCATGGAAGGATCTTGGAGTGATAAAGGTGTATATATTTTAAATATGTTAAACTACTTGTTAAATGTCATGAAAGTGGAACCAAAAATGAAAATACAAACCTATGCGTACATAAAAGAATGAAAGAACGGACTAATAGTGGACTAAAGGGGTTGTTTTGAGACACTTTTTATGTGGGTCTCAAATGTAAAAGTTAAGTTTTAGGGTGTTGTGTTACGCTACTAGGAGTTACTAACACCACCCAATTGGAACGGAAGCAAAAGCTTGTATAACGAAGTTATGGTGATTTTTTCTGTAAAACTAGTTAAAAATCAAAAAGTCTTGTGTGGCCCTTGATTTTTGAACAGATTTCTATTCTGAATGGGTTACTGATTTTTTTTTCTATTTTGGGGGTTATGTAGTACGTTGAATAAGGAATTCGTAGACGTAAGAATGACCTCATTCTGAGTTCGAAGGTGGGAGTTATGCCCTTCAGAAGGAGTTTAGTCAAATCTACCAAAAACAGAAAGTTTGTCATTGGAGGTTTTTGGGGCCACTATTTTTGCCTGAATATGGGTCTGGAAAAAAATTTCACTCGAGAGGATTTTTAGTAGATGTTATAAGGAAGAAAATAATGTGAGATCGGACTAATTTCAACTTATAACGACTGAGTTATGAGGTTCGAAAGGAGGGGTCAGAAAAATAAAACATAGTTGAGCAGCGCACGCCGAAGTCTTCATTTAGGGAGACTTTTTATTATTTCATTGCTTCTCTCAAATTAACAAAGAAAGAGGTGATTAGAAGTCCAATTACTTCGTTCTAGTTTGATTAGCATCAAAAGGAGCAATCCCATGACTACCGCGTTCAAAATGATGCGTATATATCACACGAGTCTTCATTTAGAAAGACCTTTTTATTGTTTCATTTGTTCTCGCAAATTGTCAAAGAAAGAGGTCATTAGGAGTTCTATTATTTTGTTATAGTTTGATTAGCATCAAAAGGAACAATCCCATCACTATCGCGTTCAAAACGATTTGTACATCTTACACGAGTCTTCATTTAGGAATACCTTCTTATAGTTTCATTAGTTCTTTCAAATTATCAAAGAAAGAGGGTATTAGGAGTCCTATTACTTCATTCTAGTTTGATTAGCATCAAAAGGAGCAGTCCCATCACAATCGCGTTCAAAACGATGCGTACATCTCACACGAGTCTCATTTAGGAAGAGCTTCTTATTATTTTCATTTTTTCTCAGAAATTGTCAAAGAAAGAGGTCATTAGGAGTCATATTACTTCATTCTAGTTTGATTAGCATCAAAAAGATCAATCCCATCACTATCACATTCAAAACGATACGTACATCAGACAAATCTTTATTTAGGAAGATTTTCTTATTGTTTCATTAGTACTCTCAAATTGTTTGAGAAAGAGGGTATTAGGAGTCATATTACTTTGATCTAGTTTGATTAGCTTCAAAAGGAGAAATTCCATCACCATCGCGTTCAAATTGATGCGTACATCTCACACAAGTCTAAAAACCTTCTTATTATTTCATTAGTTCTCTCAAATTGTCAAAAAAGGGGTATTAGGAGTCCCATTACTTCGTTCTAGTTTGATTAGCATCAAAAGGAGCAATCTCATGACTATCGCTTTCAAAATGATGCATATATCTCACACAAGCCTTTTTTTTTCTATATTCGACTGAAATTTAACATTACTGCTTTTGGCAAGAATGGATCCCAAGACCTCATGCACCCAAGCCTTATGAGTAGTTTTTTTTACAATTTAGCCATGAAAGCCTTGGTGCATCTCACACAAGTCTTCATTTAAGTAGACCTTTTTATTGTTTCATTGGTTATCTCAAATTGTCAAAGAAAGAAGTGATTAGGTGTCATATTACTTCTTTGTAGTTTGATTAGCATCAAAAGGAGCAAGACATGACTATCACGTTAAAAACGATGCGTACATCTCACATAAGTCTGTATTTCGGAAGACTTTTTAATGTTTTATTGGTTCTCATAAATTGTCAAAGAAACAGTTGATTAGGAGACCTATTACTTCGTTATAGTTTGATTAACATCAAAAGGAGCAATCCATGACTATCGCGTTCAACACGATGCTTACATATCACACAAGTCTTCATTTAGGAAGACCTCTTTATTGTTTCATTTGTTCTAACAAATTATCAAAGAAAGATGTCATTAGGAGTCCTGTTACTTCGTTATAGTTTGATTAGCATCAAAAGGAGCAATCCCATAACTATCGCATTTAAAAAGATGTGTACATCTCATATGAGTCTTCATTTAGGAATATCTTCTTATTGTTTCATTAGTTCTCTCAAATTGTCAAAGAAAGAGGGTATTAGGAGTCCTATTACTTTGTTCTAGTTTGATTAACATCAAAAAGAGAAATCCCATGACTTCCCATGACTATCGCGTCCAAAAGGATGCGTACATATCACACAAATCTTCATTTAGGGAAACATTTTATTGTTTAATTGGTTCTCTCAAATTGTCAAAAATAGAGGTGATTAGGAGTCCTATTACTTCATTCTAGTTTGACTAGCATCAAAAGGAGTAATCCCATGACTATTGCGATCAAAATGTTGCATAAATCTCACACGTCATCATTTAGGAAGACCTTCTTATTATTTCATTTGTTCTCATAAATTGTCAAAGAAATAGGTCATTAGGAGTTCAAAATGATGCGTACATCTCACACAAGTCTTTTTTTTTGCTATACTCAATTGAAATTTAACATAGCCTTTGGCAAGAATGGATCCCAAGACCTTATGCACCCAAGCCTTATGAGTAGTATTTTTACTATTGAGCCATGAGGGGCTTGGTGCATCTCACACAAGCCATCATTTAGGGAGACCTTTTTATTGTTTCATTTGTTCTCTCCAATTGTCAAAGAAAGAGGTGATTAGGAGTCCTATTACTTCGTTCTAATTTGATTAGCATCAAAAAGAGCAATCACATGACTATTGATAAGTGGGTTCTATACCCACGAAGCGGTTACTAATTTAAGCTTAATCGGTGTTAATTCCTTGTTTTTATGTTTGTTTTTACTTGTTTAGCTTTGTTTTGTGATTAGGATTGGTGGAGTGGCATTTGGACAAAAAGGGTGGACTTAAGGTGCAATGTGGCAAGAAATTGGGCAATCATAGGAGCAATACATGACCATTGAAAGCCACCCTCGGCGGGTGGGGCCTTTTATACGCCTTACACCCCGTAGAAGCGAGGGGGGTTCTTGAACTCGAAGTCGAGAGCATGCATGCACGGGCGGTAAGCTATTTTAAGCAACACCCCGCCCAGAAGCGGGCGCGGGCAAAGCAGTTGTTTATTTGATTTCAAATGCTATAGTAACTAGAGTTTAGGTGTTTGGGATGACTTGGGACTCATATTGGCATGAAATTTCAATCAGAATGCATGTCTTAGTGATATATCTGACATCAAATAACAAGATTGGGAGATATCATACAACACAAGGCAATTAACATTAAAAGAAGACAGATTTTTAGAGCAAGCATTGGAGTGAAGATATTTGAAGAATTTTCATATCAATTGCGAATTGGGCTGAAGAAAAGGGTGGTTCTGGATTTATTCTTTTCTTTTAGTTTATATTTTTACTTGGAAGGATGATATCTTTAATTTATTCAGTTTTTATTTCGTTTATGATGAACTAAATCACTTTTTAGGCTTATGACGGATCTTTAAGTGAAACGATGATTATGTAATCTTTGATTTTCAGTTTAAGAAGCTATTCCTCGGTTTATCTATATTAATTTATGCTTGAATTTATGAATTGTTTGATCAACAATTCTTTGTGGTCATGTATGGATTCGAGAGAGGAATTAAAAGTCTAGACTTAGTTAATATAGCATGTGTTCTTGAATTCTGTGAATGAATGGAATCTTGATGAATGTTAGGGTAGAGATATGCTTAACATCGCATGTAATCAGAAAGAGAACTTGGACTTAAACCTTCTTTGATTGTAATTCATATAGAGATATAGTGAGTTAGTTAATTAAGGTATTTAACTTAATTCTATCAAATTTGTGGATTTGAGTTAATATGGTGTTAGTGCATCGAGAGGTGGCTAATTCTGCTTAAGTTTTCTTGATTAATAATCTGGGATAGTGATTTAAAACTGGAATAGAGTGTAATAATCAGAGTGGATCTTAGGGTGAAGTTGTGAGTCTAATTCTCCAATAATTGTTTAAAAATTCAGTTTTTATATCTGTTGATTGTTTGATACTTTTAATAAATTTAGTTTTTAAGATTTTAATCATTAAATTGGTTAGTTTAATAAAATTAGGATTAATAGGAAGCTGGTAATTGTGAGGTTTAAATTCATACTAATTTCTCTTTGGGAACGATACTCTACTTACTATTATATTACTTGTTGACCACGTATACTTGTGTGTTGTGTGTAATTAGAAATTAACCAACAAGTTGTTGGCGCCGTTGCCGGTGATTATTAGTATAGATTTTAATATTTTGTGATATCAGTTTAATTAGTCCAATTTTACTTAAACATTTTTTTTTGTTTTGTTTATTCTTATTTCAGGTTTTTGAAGTTGGTTTATGCAAACTCGGCCCAAAAATCCAAACTTACTTCCTTTTGAGGATGACATTGAGAGACGGTTTCAAAGGCTAAGTAAGGGGATTAAGGAAACAAGGGAAGACTTCGAGAATTCTGAAAAAGAAGAAGCAATGGCTGCCGAAAACCAGAAAGCGTTGAGGGACTTTGCTACACCCAAGGTGACTGAGCTTCAGTCGAGTATCACCAGGCCTTCTATAGCTACGAACACATTTGAAATCAAGCCTGGGACTATTCAGATGATCCAAAATTCGGTTCAGTTTGGGGGACTAGCGAATGATGATCCGAATGAACATTTAGTCAGCTTTTTTGGAGATTTGTGACACTTTCAGGTATAATGGGGTGTCGGATGACGCAGTTAAACTTCGTTTGTTCCCATTCACTTTACGGGACAAGGCGAAGAGTTGGTTACACTCTCTACCGCCGGGATCAATAACTACATGGGAAGTCCCCGCTTAAAAATTCTTAGCAAAATTTTTCCCACCAGCAAAGACGACAAAAATGACAAACGAGATTACCATGTTTGAACAGCAACATGGGGAATCATTGTATGAGGCATGGAAAAGATACAAGGAATTGCTCAGAAAGTGCCCGCATCATGGATTGCCTAAGTGGTTGCAGATGAACACATTCTACAATGGATTGCATGGGAATCTTAGGACTAGTATAGATGCATCTTTGGGTGGGGCTTTTATGGAAAAAATTTATGAGGAACCATATCAATTGATAGAGACAATGGCATCTAACAACTACCAGTGGCCCACGGCAAGAATGACATAAGCTAAGGCAGCTGGAGTGTTAGAGGTAGATTGAGTGACCGCATTAGTAGCTCAAATTTCAGCATTATTGAAAAAAGTGGATGTTTTGTCGGGGGTACAGACTCAGCAGGTTGCAATTATTTGTGAATTATGCGCGGGTGAACATCCTATAGAACAATGTGCAATCAACCCAGCGTCAGTGCAATTTATGGGCAGCTACAATAGGATTCCACAGAACATGTACCAGAATGCATATAATCCGGGGAATATGAATCATCCTAATTTTTCATGGAGCAATAATCAGCATCAGCAAGCTCCACGACCATCTTATCCCCCAGGATTTCATAATCAACATCAACAACCAGCCCAACATCAACAGAGGAAAACAGATTTAGACGAGTTATTGTCAAAGTATATAACAAACAACGAAGCAACCATGAAATCACAAGTAGTAGCCATCAAGAATTTAGAAAATCAGATGGGACAAATTGCCTTAGCATTGAACAATAGACCACAAGGGACTCTACATAGTGACACCGAAAGAAATTCGAAGGGAAATCACGAGTAGTGTCAGACAATTATGTTGAGAAACGAAAAACAGCTTGAGGGTCAGAAAATAGAAAATTTGGCTGTAAAAGGTGATGATAAAGAAAGTGAAAATAAAGTGGTTGAGGACGGACAAGGGGAAGAAAAGAAGGTGGAAAAGAGCAAGACAGTTAACGAACCGATTGTTTATCCTCCACCGCCGTTTTAGTAGAGAGTCTAAAAGAAAAAATTAGATAAATTCATAGAAGCCCTAGAGCAGATGCCAAGTTATGCAAAATTTATGAAGGGTATTCTGTCTAGGAAAACGAAGTTGGAAGATTTTAAAACTGTGGCACTAACAGAGGAGTGTAGTGCAGTTTTACAGCGAAAGTTCCCACCAAAGTTGAAAGATCGTGGGAGTTTTACCATTCCGTACACAATTGGGAACATGGCATTCAATAAATGTTTATATGATTAGGGAGCAAATGTAAATCTTATGCCATTATCAGTTTATATAGAATTAGGTTTACCCGCTCCAAAGCCTACGAACATCTGATTGTAGTTGGCGGATAGGTCAGTCACGTACCTGAGAGGCATTGTGGAGGACATTTTGGTCAAGGTTGACAAATTTATATTCCCCACAGACTTCATAATTCTGGATTTTGAGGAAGATAAGAACATCCCAATTATCCTAGGGAGACCATTCTTGGCTACGGGAAGGACTCTCATCGATGTGAAAAAAAGGTGAACTAACTATGAGAGTCCAAGATCAAGAAGTAAAGTTCAATGTTTTCAAGGCCATGAAATTCCCTACGGATGAAGAGGAGTGTTTTAGGATGGATATCATTGATCAGATGATCAGCAAAGACATGGGTAAAAGTTTGGCTAACGATCCATTGGAAATGACATTATTGGGAGATGAAGATTTAGATGATCCGGAGTTTGTGGATTACTTGCAGATGCTATACTCCTTGCCATGAGTTAGCAGATTTAAAGCACCATTTGAACCATTGCACACGGAGGAAAGAGCCATAATAAGGATGAAACCTTCATTGGAGGAGTCACCTGCTCTTGAGCTAAAGCCACTCCCTAAACACCTTAGGTATGCGTATTTAGGCAATTCTAATACTTTACCTGTTATTATTTCTGCCACACTTAATGAATTACAGGAAAATAAGTTGTTGAGAGTGCTTTGAGAACATAAATCAGCTATAGGATGGACAATTGCAGATATCAAAGGAATCAACCCATCCTTTTGTATGCACAAAATTCTGATGGAAGAGGATGCAAAGCCAACAGTGGAGCAACGGAGACGGCTCAACCCAATTATGAAGGAAGTTGTAAAGAAAGAAATACTGAAATGGTTGGACGCATGTATCATCTACCCAATTTCAGAAAGCAAATGGGTCAGCCCGGTTCAATGTGTACCAAAAAAAGAAGGAATGACCGTGGTACAAAATGATGACAATGAGCTAATTCCAACGAGGACAGTGACTGGCTGGAGGGTTTGCATGGACTACATAAAGTTGAATAAGGCAACCCGCAAAGACCACTTTCCTCTGCCTTTTATCGACTAGATATTGGATAGATTGGCTGGCCACGAATTTTACTACTTATTGGATGGGTATTCGGGGTATAATCAGATAGTCATTGCTTCTGAAGATCAAGAGAAGACCACTTTCATGTGCCCATATGGCACATTCTCATTCAGGAGAATGTCATTTGGCTTCTGTAATGCACCCGGTACTTTCCAACGGTGTATGATGGCCATCTTCTCGGACATGGTGGAGAAAAATGTGGAAGTCTTCATGGATGACTTTTCTGTCTATGGAGATGATTTTGATGCATGTTTAGAGAACTTGGTGATGGTTTTAAAGAGATGCACAGAAACAAATTTGGTTCTTAACTGGGAAAAGTGTCATTTCATGGTTGAGGAAGGAATAATTTTGGGTCACAAGGTTTCAGCGAAAGGATTAGAGGTTGATAAAGCAAAGCTGGAAACGATTGAAAAGCTTCCACCACCAACTTCAGTTAAGGGAGTCCACAACTTTTTGGGATATACCGTGTTCTATAGGAGATTTATAAAAGATTTCTCTAAGATTTCAAAACCATTGTACAGTCTTTTAGAGAAAAAAAGATTCAATTTTTAAGTTTGATGAAGATTGTAAGTTGGCATTCGAGCTATTGAAGAAGAAATTGACTACAGCTCCAGTTATCGTCGCACTGGATTGGAATATGCCTTTTGAGTTAATGTACGATGCAAGCGACTATGCGGTTGGGGCTGTCTTGGGTTAACGCCGAGAGAAGGTATTTCATGCCATATAATATGCAAGTAAAACACTTGCGGAGACCCAAATGAATTACACAACTACGGATAAGGAATTACTTGCAGTAGTATATGCCTTTGATAAATTTTGGGCATATTTGACTGGAACAAAGGTGGTAGTTTATACAGATCACTCAGCTATTCGGTACTTAATTTTGAAAAAAGATGCTAAACCACGCCTTATCAGATGGATTCTCTTTCTACAGGAATTTGATTTAAAAATAAAAGATAGAAAGGGGACGAAGAATCAAGTTGCAAATCATTTATCGAGGCTGGAAAATTAGGGTAAAGATGAAGAGGATAAGTGTGTAATCAATGAGTCATTTTCGGATGAACAACTGTTTGGAGTCAATGCGGAATTTCTATGGTACGCGGATTTCGCTAATTATTTAGTGAGCAACATCCTTCCCCCTGATCTTACACGTTAGTAGAAAAAGAAATTCGTACATGACGTCAAGTGGTATATGTGAGATGAGCCATACCTATTTAAACAGTGCGCCGACAAGATGATTAGAAGGTGTGTGCCCTACAGTGAGGTGAATAATATATTGCATGAATGTCATTCGTCTGCATACGAGGGACATTAAGGAAGTGAGAGAACAGCAGCAAAAGTTCTTCAAGCCGGGTTCTATTGTCCAACATTATTTTAAGATGCTCACCAGTTCGTTAAAAACTGTGATAGATGTCAAAGGGTGGGCAACATATCGAAAATGAATGAGATTCCACTACAAACAATCTTAGAAGTTGAGATTTTTGATGTATGGGGCATGGATTTTATGGGGCCATTCCCTTCTTCATTCAACAATCAGTACATATTGCTTGCGGTTAACTATGTATCAAAATGGGTTGAAGCCGTAGCACTCCTAACAAATGATGCCAAGGTGGTTATTAAATTCTTACATTAGAATATTTTTACAAGATTTGGCATGCTAAGAGCTATTATAAGTGATGAAGGTAGTCACTTTTGCAACAGATCATTTACAGCTCTCTTGGTGAAATATGGGGTCAACCATAAGGTGGCGACGACATATCATCCCCAAACAAGTGGGCAAGATGAAGTTTCAAATAGGGAGGTGAAGAAAATCTTAGAATAGGTGGAAAACCCGAATAGAAAAGACTGGTCTCTCAGATTGGATGATGCATTATGGGCCTACCGGACTGCATACAAAACACCAATTAGTATGTCACCATATCAATTGGTCTACGGGAAAGCATATCACCTGCCTGTGGAGTTACAACATAAAGCCTACTGGGAAATTCAAAAACTTAAATTCGATCAAGCAGCTGTTGGCGAAAAGAGACTACTTCAGTTAAATGAGCTCGATGAATTCCGACTTCAAGCTTACGAAAACTCTAAGTTATACAAGGAAAAAGTTAAGAAATGACACGACCAAAAAATCATGCAAAGAACATTCGAACTGGGGAAATCAGTACTACTGTTTAACTCAAGGTTGAGGTTGTTCCCAGGGAAGCTAAAATAAAGGTGGTCGGGTCCATTTACCATCAAAAGAGTTTTCTCACATGGCGCCGTTGAACTCTACAGTAGGAATCCATTGGAAATGTTCAAGGTCAATGGTCAAAGGCTAAAACATTATTGGGGTGGCGATTCCAACACGGATGTCATCGCAATCACACTAGCCGACGTACCATAAACAGGGAGTAGTCAGGCTGGATGACTTAAAATCAAGCGCTAATTGGGAGGCAATCCAATTTTATTTTCGTTCTCAGTAACTTTATCTATGATAGTTAGATTATAGTTTAGAATAATAATTAGGATATAATAAGTTCATTACGTAGTTATGTAGTTGTATTGCTCTAGATAATCTAATCTCTTATGCTTAATTTGCGCAAGATCTAATGATACTTATGTTTTCATGATGAGCAGGTACTTAAGGAGCTAATAGATGCATTAAGGAGCTAATAGATGCATTAAGGAAGTAAGCAACAAGCAAAACAGAGTCCAATTACAAAACACTAGCCCGCCAGGGCGGGCCCCTACAAGCCTATTACCCTCGTCGGGGCGGGGGTTTCCACATCTCGTTAACAGATTGCATGCCCGCCGGGGCGGGGTCTCTAAAGATCAATACCCCCTGCCGAGGTGGGGGTCTCAAGTCCAAAAATAGTGTACATGCCCGCCGGGGCGGCCTTATAAAGCACAATACCCCCTGCTAGGGCGGGGGTCCTGAATATGATCCAACAAGATTCGGCAGTTACATAACGTTTACACCTCTTCTACTTCTTCCCCAACTGAAACCCCACTCCCATACATCTTCAATCCACTCTCTACCCATATTTTGGCAAGTTAATATCCATCATCCCACTTCATTAACATACTTGCCCACTACTTCACCCCATAACCTTGCACCATCTCTCATCTCTATAAAAGGTTCCACTCACAACCCAAGCCAACCAAATTTACTTCAACCAAATCAGAGAGTCAAGGATTAGGGTTATTATTGGGCAAATTTGTACAACAATTGATAGTGAGCAATTTGTCTTTCACTTCCTCCCATTCTATCACCATAGTTGAAGCAAAATCACTAAGTTTGAGGGGATTAAACATCTTGCACACCAAGTGTTCGACACATTGCATAAGTGAAGTTTGGGAGGAAATTTGTTGTGAAAGCTTCCTAATTTGAATTCAATGGCATCTAAACCCACATCAAAGAGGCAACGTGGAGAGAGTTCCAGAACCACACCACCAACACGAACCTTCGACCGACGTAAATTCGTAAGTGCCACCGCCGCCGACCGTTACAATTACATAGTGACAAAAGCACTCACACCAGAGTGGGGGTTAGCACCTGACCATGTCGACGGTGAAATGATGCAATAAATATATCAAAAAGGGTGGAATAAGTTCATGGAAGAACCCGAGGCTGTAGTTGTAAGTGTGGTCAAAGAATTTTATGCTAACGCCGAGGATAAGGCCCCTTTCAACGCTTTTGTGCGGGGAAGATTAGTTCCTTTCAGTGCTGATGCCATCAACACATACTACCAGTTATGAGTGCCTAGACATTGCCAGTATGCTCACTTACGTAATCATGATCCTGATTATGAGGTTATTATAAAGGAAATGACAAAATCGGGTACCACATGGATCAAAGGTCACAAAAGAGGCACTATTTTTCACAGCAAGGATCTTAGCAGGTATGGAAAGATATGGTATGCATTCCTGTGCGCTAAGTTGTTTCCATCCACAACCACGTCAGATGTAACCAAGGAGAAGACATTGCTCTTGTATGCCATTGTAATGGATTTCATCATCGATGTAGGGGCTATAATCAGTTTTTCAATCCGACGATGCTTACGAGGACCATTCTCAGGTGGCTTGCCACACCCATCACTCATTTGTGGGTTGTGTAGACGAATGGGAGTTAGATGGTTCGATGATGAGATCACCCAGATGCTGCTTCAGACACCGGATTCAAGAATGATTGCATGGTATACGGTATGGCCTGGAGGCGAGTTGCATCCTAGAGGATTAAGCTTTATATTTCCATCAGCCTCGGAGGATGAGGCTTCTGATAGCTCGGATGACGAAGAGTTCCAGGGGGTGGCACCATTGGGAGAACAAGGAACAGAGGCGATGTGATGCCCCCAAAATAGATCCAATCAATCCAACCTATTTTGAGTCGCCAAATACATGGTACAGAAACCAACTATGACTTTATTACTACAATTGTCGTGCAAAATACAACAACACATATACTGTGAGTTTTAATACCAACTGTGACTCATGTCCCAACTATGGACAACACCTCACATTGATACATTGCATAAATGTACAATTAATAACTGTTTTAGAAATTAAAATCTTTGGGAAGTGCTCAAGAAAACCTTCGTACATGGTAGGCCATGCGTCTAGGTTATGATAGATATCATATGTTCAGAGAATTATCCTTGGTTGATCCAATAGACCCCAAAGAAAAATGAGAAGATTACTATCATGTTCCTTCCAATGGTGAGCCTTCTCTTGACATATAACTATCTCCACCGCCTGCCATTGAACATTATGTTTCAACCAAACTCCAAGATCATATAGGTAGTGTTCGTAGATATACTCAGTAAGTGGATGTGCACAACCCTGTCTTATGGTAACACGAGGTTGTATGTCATTAGAAACCTTGTATGATAGTGGCAAAACACCTTTCCAAAGTTGGGTTCACCTCACCTTATTCGGTTCACCAAAATTAAATATCAAATGACATATACAATACGACACACTAATCTAAAGTTCTCAATAAAATTATTTCCATACTATTTAGGGAGAACATCAACAGCTATAGACCACCGTTCTATTCCCTCTCGTTATCCCCTTCGACCCGTGACACTCTTATTACACGAAAGGAATTGTGAAGCAAAAGGGTGAGCACAACTAGCTCGATAAAATATTATGACTAAAGATAATTAAATTATCAATAGCCTTCATCAATAATAAATCGAGATTTAGAACATATGGTAGATGATAAAACTTTTCAACCATAGTTGCGGTGAATGAGCAATCCATTAGAAGAGTCAAATAGACCATAAAAGTCTATTATCTTCTCCATGTTAAAAGTCCACCAACAATGCTTTAACCCTGTAACATTAATTAACAGATCCTGTTCACAGTCATGTGAATAACTCATAATCATAATTGTAGTTCTAATTTTCTCTTCTCATCCAAGATGGAGATATTTTTCATCACATGTCTTTACCTGAAACATCAAAGATCATGGTTATACCAAATCATAGTTCCTGTTTATAATCATACTAATAAGTTCATCTTTGCACTATGAGCCAAAGATATTCATTAACAGTTCATCTTTGCACTACATGCCAAAGATATTCAACAACAGGTCATCTTTGCACTATGGGCCAAAGATATTCAACAACAGGTCATCTTTGCACTACACGCCAAAGATATTCATCAAAAATTCATCTTTGCACTACATGCCAAAGATGTTAATATTTCAAAGAAATATATAATCATTTCAGAATTTATATAAACAATGTGACACCCTCAAATCCGGGTTACCTGACCTCCGAGTTTGGTGTTCACGATCCACAATATAATAGCATCTAACTACCCATTTTTATATGAATAGTAATACATACCACATTAACCACATTTTTATATAAACAATGCAACCATGCGTATTACTGTATTTTAACCACCGGGTATTCCAACAGTGTTAACGGTAACAACTACGTCGTTATTTATAAAAACTCAAACTTGTCATTTTCTTCATCCGATAGTTATTCTGTTATGGGGCCCACAAATGACTACGTCGTCATACGAATATTCCCCGACAACAATGAGTATTTTATAACCACTTGCGTATTTTGAAAAATTTATATATCTATCACCCTTAACTTTAACTTTTTATCAATTTAACCATTAACTGAATAATAATTATTATAAAAATTATATACTTTTATTTCATAAAATTTGGGGTCTTACAGGCGACACCACAACCCGAGGCCATATCTAGCCCTCAGTTCCTCTACTTTCAACGACAAGTGGATGAGCACAACAAGGAAGCACGAAGAGAGATGCGATGACTCGCAGCAAGGAAAGACCACATGTTTGAAGCCATGAATCTATTGTTCGCCTCATTGAACGTGATGCTCCAGAGCTTCAATCCCAATACACAATTCCCATACTAGCAACCAGCCCTAATGCTAAGGTTTCCACCAAGTGACTCCGATGAAGAAGAACACCCACCACCACCCCAGGCTTAAGTGATTATAGGGAAGTCCTTATATATTTATTACTATATCTATACAATGAGGGCATTGTAATTTTCAAGTTTGGGGGATTTAGTTTCATGTTTACATTTCATGTTTGCATATTTAATTTCATTAGCTAGGTTTGCGTATGTTATGTTCATTGTTTAGTTTTAGGATTATTAAATGTTGCATTCATGTAATCATGTAGTTGCATAGTAGCTTAGGATTATAAATAGTTTTTATTTATTTTTGCAATCATGTTATGTTTACCATATATATATTTAAAAAAATAAATTTAGTTAAGTATTATGTTATTTTGCGTATGTCCAACAATTGTTATAGTTCATTTTATTTTGGCTAATGATGAGATTGAGATTAAGTAGACAAGTACAGTACTGATTATTAGAACTTTGATGTAGTTTTTGTTATGAATTAGATCTTGTGCTTGTTTGAAACTGGTATAAAAAGGGTAACACATTAATAACACCTGTGTCGACTGATTAGTTCAAATTGATACATAAAAAGTTTCTAAAGGATAATGTTAGTGTAAATGAGAAAATGGCAAGGATAGGCAGTAAAGACAAAGAATTAGGCAACAACTGAAGTTTGGGGGGAAAATATGGGGTATATAAGCTATATAAAAAAAAGAATAAAAAGGAAAAAGATCGTGGCTAGTCTTGTTTCGTGGCTTTTGTTACTTGAGCAAGTATGCCCGAGGGAGTGACTCTACACCTAGCGCCCTAAGGTCTTATATGGTCTGGGAGTCGTTGGTTGAAAGCTCTCTAAGGGGTAGCACTGTTAGCCTAATGGAATGAGACATTGCACAGTCATGAAAAATATAAAAAAAATAAAATAAACTAAAATAAAACGGGAAATAAGTGCAAAAAGCTCCCGTTATAAAAAAATAATATAATACAAATAAAAAAAAAGCATAAGTACCCAATATGAACCCTTGATAGTGGTGATTACTTGGTTTTAGTTGGAACTCATCTGTTTTTGAAACTTTTGAGTTTACTTTGTATGATTCCTTATAAGAGATTGGTTATGTATTAAATTTGAATTTGTATCAGTTAACATGGATGTTGATCACACACACACACACACATACACACTATACCAGTGACAGCGGTTTAAGACTCGAGGATTGATAAGGAATTATTGAATGGTTTTTATATGAAGTGTTGTAGTGTTTGCTTGATTTCTCCGAGGCCTTAGGAATAAATTTGGGTTTATGATGACTGTTGGATTCGTATGCATTTAGATTGGATGCATTATATAACATTTCATTGCATTGTATAACATGTTAGTTTTGTTTTTTGCTCGAGGACTAGCATGATTTAAGTTTGGGGGATTTTGATAAGTGGGTTCTATACCCACGAATCGGTTACTAATTCAAGCTTAATCGGTGTTAATTCCTTGTTTTTATGTTTGTTTTTACTTGTTCAGCTTTGTTTTGTGATTAGGATTGGTGGAATGGCATTTGGATAAAAAGGGTGGACTTAAGGTGCAATGTGGCAAGAAATTGGGCAAGCATAGGAGCAATACATGACCAGCTAGCAGAAGCCACCCCCGCCGGGGCGGGCCTTTTTATGCCTTACACCCCCGCCAGGGTTGGGGGGGGGGGTCTTGAACTCAGAAGTCAGAGAGCATGCCCGCCGGGGTGGGCTATTTTCAAAGAAACACCCCCATCGGGGCGGGGGTCTGGGGCAAAGCAGTTGTTTATTTGATTTCAAATGCTATAGTAACTAGAGTTTAGGTGTTTGGGATGACTTGGGACTCATATTGACGTGGAATTTCAATCAGAATGCATGTCTTAGTGATATATCTGACATCAAATAACAAGATTGGGAGATATCATATAACACAGGGCAATTAACATTGAAAGAAGACAGATTTTTAGAGCAAGCATTGGAGTGAAGATATTTGAAGAATTTTCATATCAATTACAAATTGGGCTGAAGAAAAGGGTGGTTCTGGATTTATTCTTTTCTTTTAGTTTATATTTGTAATTGGAAGGATGGTATCTTTAATTTATTCAATTTTATTTTGTTTATGATGAACTAAATCACTTTTTAGGCTTATGACGGATCTTTAAGTGAAACGATGATTATGTAATCTTTGATTTTCAGTTTAAGAAGTTATTCCTCGGTTTATCTATATTAATTTATTCTTGAATTTATGAATTGCCTGATCAACAATTCTTTGTGGTCTTGTATGTGTAACGACCCCAAAATTCATACAATTCGATTATCGACTTTGGTCGTTAATAACAAATCTAACTTCTGATTTTACATCATAATTCGATGTTAAACTTAATAAAATGCTGAATAATTTAAACTTTTCTACCTTATTACTGTAATTCCCTGAATCAAAACCTTTATCAATTACATGTCTTTGAATCATGATATTTTATGATTTGCTTCATCAAAGTTATTATATAGTGAAATTCAGATAAGGCACACTTAGAAGGGGGGGGGGGGTTGAATAAGTGTGGATACAAACTATGACCAATTAAAAACTTTAAATCAAATTATGAATGTAGTCAACTATATTTGTGAATACAACTTGCTGAATGAATATGGTCTACCGAATTAAATTTTTGTTTAAGAAAATATCTTGGTGTTTTTGTAAGCTAAATAAAATATTTTGTGAAAACAGATAATTAAAATCAATTAACTTGTGAGATATAAAGATAGAGCAAGTAATAGTAAATAACACCAAGATTTTTTACTTGGTTCGATTATTACCCTCTATATAATAACCTACTCCACGTCCAATACCAACTAGTATTGGAGACTCACTTTTATTTCTTTAAAAATCTTTGTTACAATACAGATTCTATAAAATTGAATAACAATAATTCACTTGAGCACTCTTGCTCCTTGTGCACCAATGCACCCCTTAAGCTTCTAAGCTTCCTTGAACCTGTTTGTAAACAAACCTTAATCCACCTGGATTAAATTCACTTTAGACAACACTAAGTCTAAAAACAAATAAGATTACAATGATAGAGGTCTAATGATCAAAGCAAATAAACAATTTAACAATGCAAGGCTCGACTAATGAATGCAATGATCAAATAGAAATAGTAAAAGATATCACCAATTTAATGTCCACGCAAATTGACTGAATATATCAATGAATCAGCAGCTCAAAATTTGCACCGGAAACAGAGTAGCTTTCAAAGTATATAAGTGCAAAATATTAAATCGAGTGTTATGTAAGTATTGAGACTGATTCTCAGTTCTTTATATAGACCAAACAAATATTACCGTTGCTAAAAAATTACGTTATAGAATAAGAAGAACAACGTTAATAATTTTCTGTTGAAAAACAAACGTAACAAATAAATGTTTGGATAAATATTGGGCTGTCTCAAAGATAAGAGAGACCAAGTCAAATAGAACTAGGTCTGTAGCAATTTATGATTTATGATAGAGATTAAGTCAGCCAATAACAGTAACTCAAGTGCCGTCACTTATCATTATAGTAACAGAACACATTCCAATTTCTTAAAGATAATCATGACTTCCTTCTTTCAAGGTATGTGCCAATTAAAGTCCTACCGCCATATGCAACTATCAATTTCCAACATGCAGCTATTAGACTTCTAATCAAAATCCACTACTGCCATTTATACAACCAATCCGTAGAAAGCAAATTATATTCAACTAATCCTTCACATGCATAATATATCATTCGGACACTAATCTTACGCAAGCATGCTGACAATTTTCTTGTTAGTAAATAGCAGTGAATGACATATATAAAATATGCAGAAAAAATTAATTCATAATTTAATGCATACATGATGTCCTAATGTTCTAGAGCCTTGAATTGAAAAATTAGATATTTGCAATGACCTTATATAATTTTCTTAGGACTCAAAACATCTTCATTCTCTTTGAATAATCCAACATACACTTCATGAGATAATTTCCTGAAATCCATAATACACAATTTAGTACTGACGAGTAAATCATCATCAAAACATTTAGGCTAGAACGTGAATTAATCAACATTCTCCCCCTTTTTGACGATGACAACATATATAAATAAAACTCCCCCTAAATTCATGCACATTTCAGGAGAAATTTATAACACTTGCATGTTAGTATTAAACCATCAATTCTTAAAATGCCTGCAACAAAATCAGTTTAAAGCATGCAGCAAAATTATAAATAGTCTTAACATCCATGCGATGTTTCTTAACATCCATGCAATTAAATAGTCTTAAAACAAACTAAAAATAGAACATGAAATTCTTAGAAATTCTCCCCCTTTGGCATCATGCAAAAAGAGAAGACCTTAATTAATCTCCTCGAGATTAGCTCGCTGTTCTACACGAGTGGTAAAGTATGGGCGATGACGAAGGCGATGAAGACGTTCTTCCAAAGTGTAATCGTTGGCCAGTCGAGGTGGTCGAGGAATAAAGGTCGCAGGAGGAAGCTCCATATCCAGAAAGTCACCCTTGTATTCAGCCAGCCAATTGTTCATTGGCCATTCGGGGATGGGAGAATACATTGTTGGAACATAAAACCTCTGGCCAATAACATTGAACCTGGTGGCCATAAAATCTGCAAGCTCCCCGAGTTGATAACTGATAAATTTTACCTCTTGACTTAACTGACAAGTGTTTCAATTAAATTTACGTTGAAGTGCTTCTACCATAGCCATCGTCTGAATCTCAAAACCCGCTTGAAGATCAATAAATTCATCTTCCACCCGATGATATAGTTTATTGATCTCGGGAGCATCCATAGGTAACTTTCTTTTCTTAAGACACACAAGACAATTTCTGATTTCAACCAACTCGTCTTTCAAAGCAGTTTGATTTTGCAAAATTTCAGTCAAGACATTTATAACATCAGATCCATTGGAATTGGACAAAGAAGAAGAAGATGATTCAGGAGGATGAGAAACAGGAGGAGGAGTAGTAGGAGGATCAGGCAGAAGACGTACGAATTCACCAGCATGAAAAGTGATGTGTGATTTTGTCAAATTGGCAGTGTCAATAAGCTCATGATTTGTGACAGAAATTTCATCATCAAAAGAAAGCTTAAAATGTTGAAAAAGTTTTGTTAACAATTTACCGTAAGGAAGACATTTCTTGCTTTGACGAATACAACTTTGCATATGAGATAACATCATTTAAGATAAATTAAAAACCTTTCCGTTGAGAATCATAGCTACGACAACCAAATCCTGATAAGTAAAATCAGAACCCCCACCGAGGCGAGGAAACAGATTATACCGAACCAACTTATGCAACACACATGGATTAGGACATACACTGACAGTTTTTGGTAAAGACAGAGATGAAAGAGAATAGTCATTCATGACTATATGAAGTTGTTCTAAAGGAGGAAAAGGAATATTGGCCGCTCCTTTGAGAGTGAAAGGACATGGTCCAGTAGAAGAAACACCCAGATTACTTCCAAAATCTATACTTGTGAAAAATAAAGATTTACCCTTGACAAATGTGGTAAAACAGTCTCCATTATACTCAAGATTGGTGTAAAATTGTTGGACCAACCGAGGATAAGCAACAGTAGGAGGAAACAGCATAGAAAAAATGTTGCACTCGGTGAAAAGTTTTTCCAAAACAGAGTGTTTGATATAGAAGAGATCCAAAGATTTTTCATACACAAATTATTTTGTAGTAATGGAGTTTTTAAAATGTGCTTCAAAACCAGGACCTCTAAAGAAATTCTCTTGTAAATCAAAAGAAGATGAAAACGGATTTACCAGATTAGAAGGAGATTCTGGCTGTGAGAAAAATTGCTCTTCATCTACTGGATGCTTCGATTTTCCCTGAGGAGACAGATCGGCTTCGGAGGTTTTCATGAAAGAAAAACTAGAATCTGAGTCGTCGGACAGAGTTGTAGCATCAGACAACACTTGCACAGAGGATTTCTTCTGTACGTGCTTGGACTTCATCTTTGTTCTTGTAACTCTAGGCAACGAGGCACCTTCATCGGTTGATTTTTCAGCAGATTGCTTACTTGCTCTGGTTTTCATGATGTGATGAATGTTGTGAGTGAAACAAAGAAAATGGTGAAGACGCAAGATCTAATTAACGATGAAGTCTGAAGATATAAAGTAAAAACTATTCAAGAGTCCATCACCGAAAAGCGTGTGTCTTTTCAAGTTTCAAAAAGAGTCTGTTCGGCTGTGGTTCCGAGTTCCAAGGTGGAAGTCCTTACGTTTCCTTCTTAATTGATATCCGGCGATAATTATGATTTCTAATAAAATCGTGTATCTATTCAGGTAAGGAATGTCTAACAAATATATTTGCATGAAATATACTTTTAAGCACGTAAATCATAATTATACCATGCACATTCCAAGTTCTCTCCTTAACATACAAAATCTTTCCTCACTCAAGGGTTTAGTAAAAATATCAGCTAATTGTTTTTCGGTAGGAATAAAAACCAATTTGACTAACCCTTTTGAAACATTATCCCTTAAAAATGGATGTCTGATCTCTATATATGTTTTGTATGCGTGAATGCAAAATGAGATTCTTTGATATGTCAATAAAGACTAGAATTATCACAATATATAGGCACATTATTGCGATAATATCAAAATCACATAATGTTTGTCTCATCCATAATATTTGAGAGCAACAACTTCCTCGCAGCCTAAATATTCACCCTCGGTGAGTTGATAAAGCAACAATGAAGTTTGCTTTTTACTATGCCACGAAACAAAGACTATATCCCAAAAATGTACATTACACCACTTGTGCTTTTTTCTATCAATTTGAAATCCTGCATAGTCAGTATCTGAATAACCCATTAGATCAAAATGATTACATATAGGGTAAAATAATCCTAAATTTAAAGTACCACTTAAATATTTAAAAATTCTTTTAACTGCTTGCAAGTGGGATTCTTTGGGTTTAGATTGAAATCGAGCACAAAGACATACACTGTACATTATATCAGGTCTAGACGCAGTTAAATATAATAAAGAACCAATCATACCTCGATATTTAGTTACCTCTACATCTATACCTTTATCATCTGATGTGAGCTTTATTGACGTGCTCATTGGTGTAGCCTTTGGATTTGTTTCTTCAAAACCAAATCTCTTAAGAAGCTCTTTTGTGTACTTGGTTTGATGAATATAGATCCCTTCTCTTGTTTACTTGATTTGAAGTCCCAAAAAGTAATTTAGCTCCCCCATTAAGCTCATATCAAATTCCTTATGCATACACTTTGAAAACCACTCACAAAGAAAATCATTAGTAGCACCAAATATTATATCATCTAAATATATTTGAACAATAATTATTTCTTGTTTTTCATGTTTATTAAATAATATAGAATCTATTTTACCTCTAGTAAAACCACTTGAAATAAGGTACTTACTTAACCTTTCGTACCAAGCCCTTGGAGCTTGTTTGAGACCATAGAGAGCTTTCTTCAGCTCAAAAACATGATTGTGATATTTCTCATGTTCGAATCCGGAGGTCATTTGACATATATACTTCTTCATTGATGTATCCATTAAGAAACGCACTCTTTACATCCATTTGATAAAGCTTGAATTTCTTGTAACACGCGAATGCTAACAAGATACGAATAGACTCTAGTCTTGCGACTGGAGCATAAGTTTCTTCGTAGTCGATCCCCTCTTGTTGATTGTACCCTTGAGCCACTAACCTTGCTTTGTTTCGAGTAATTGTCCCATGCTCATCAAGCTTGTTTTTGAACACCCATTTTGTTCCAATGATGGAACTATCCTTAGGAGGAGACATTAATTCCCAAACTTGACACCGTTCAAATTGTTGAAGTTCCTCTTGCATTGCCATAAGCCAATTTTCATCAAGTATAGCTTCTTTCGCATTCTTTGGTTCTACTTGTGATAAAAATGCAGAGAACGCGCATTAATTTTGTAGATTTCTTCGTGTAGTAACTCCTTTGTTTATATCTCCAATGATGTTTTCTGGTGGATGATCCTTGAGATATTTTGCTGTCTTTGGCATTTGAACATTGTGTATTATCTCTTCCTGTTGTGAGAAATTTTCTTCAAGATTTTGTGTTATTTCTTGTTCATTTTCATGTGACAATCCAGCCTGTTGAATTTGTCTATTCAGTTTGCTGAATGGTTCTCTTGCCATCGAATTTGTGAAAGTTTCCAAATTTCCTGCATCCTCTTCTCTTTCTTTTGGAAGATCATTGTTAGTCTCATTGAAAGTTATATGAATTGATTCTTCAACACATAATTTGTAAATATTAAAAACACGATATGCTTTGCTGTTATGAGAATAACCAATGAAAATACCTTCGTAGGATTTGGCATCAAATTTACCCAAGTTATCACTAGTATTTAGTATATAACATTTAGACCCGAATACTTTGAAATAACTTATATTAGGGATTTTGTTATTCAATAGCTCATAAGGAGTTTTCAAAATAATAGGACGAATAAGAACACGATTTAACACATAACATGAAGTATTAATAGCTTCAGCCCAAAATTTCTTAGGAAGTTTGCTTTCTTGTAAAAGTGTTCTAGCTGTTTCTTGAAGTGTTCTGTTCTTTCTTTCTACTACTCCATTTTGCTGAGGAGTTCTAGGAGCTGAAAACTCATGACTTATACCTTTTTGATCACAAAATATAACAAAGTCCTTTTGAAATTCAGTACCATGATCACTTCGAATTTTTATGAGCTTGAAACCATATTTAGTCTCTAAATTTCTTATTAACTTTTCAAACTCTTTAAAAGCTTCATCTTTGGTTTTTAAGAATAGTACCCAAGTAAATCTAGAAAAATCATCAACAATCACAAATGCATAAAATTTACCTTTAATACTAGCATGTCTTTCTGGACCAAACAAGTCAAGATGAAGTAATTGTAAAGGAGAGGAGGTTGATACCTTATTCTTTGCACTAAATGATGTTCTTACTTGTTTTCCAAGTTGGCAAGGAACACATACTCCTTTTTTTTCGAATTTTATCTTTGGCAATCCTTTGACCAGATTTTTAGAGGACAATTTCTTGATTAACTCCATGTGAACATGTCCCATCCTTTTATGCAATAGATTAGCCTCATCTTGCACCGAGGCAAGACATAATTATTCATCCTGTCCCTCAAAGTCAATAGTATATATATTTCCTTCTCTTTGTGCAACTAGAGAAACATTGTTAGTACTGTAAGACCCCAACTTATTATTAATGAAATTTAATTTTCTCTATTTATTATTTTGAAATAGTAAGGGTTGATTTGATTAATGTGGATAGTTAGGGGTAAAATACGTAAATATTTCAAAATAAGCAAGTGGTTATAAAATATTCATTGTTGTGGGAGAATATTCGTTTGGTCGTGGAATATTAAATACTATCTGGGAATATTAAATGCGACCGGTATGACCATGTATGGGGCCCCATAACTTGAAAGCGATTGGATGAAGAAAACGACAAATATAAGTTGTTTAAAAATAACTGGCGTAGTTATTACAGAATTAATCTTGTTAAAATACTTGGTGGTTAAAACACGAAGACACCGGTATTGCACCAATTATTGATTCTTACGTAAGAAGGCACTACTCAATAATGGTTACGATAATTCTTCTTAAATATTTTATTGAGTTAATAATTCTTGCGTTGATATTTTATATTCTTTGTTGTTTCAATAATTGTCATTACACGAGATTTTTCATTATCGAAGCAATAATTCATATTATCTCAATAATATTATTAGATAACATTATTGACAATGTCTAGAAAGTTCTGTCTAAGGAGAGGTTTGGTCACCTAATTGCGCGCCCGAAGAAGAAGTAATTCTTATTGAAAGCCCCTCTTTCTCTTGGAACTGCTGGTTGTCAATATTGTGATTCTCATAATATTATTTGTGAATAATTAATTATTGATTCATATGATGAGGAAAATATTGATTTTATGTGGATATAGATGGAGAAAAATTTTAATGTGACAATTGTTGAAAATTGAAATTTTATCTTTTCTCGATAAAATAATTCATTTAAATATATTATTATATTTTAATAATATAATAATGGTGATATTTTTACAACGAATGTGGGATATATGAGTATCTGAGGAGGAGGAAGAGTATTTTTGTTGCAATAAATGTTTAAAACATGTTAAACATGTCGGTGGGACCCCATTTATTAGTTCAAATTTGATTATAGCCTTATAAAATCGTCTGGTTTGTGGATTTCGGTCAATTCCTGATTGGAATTTGGAAAAACTTTCTTCTGTAAAGTTGTAGAGAATTGAATTTCCTATAAAAACTCGCGAGATTCGAATTTTCTGATAAAAGGGCTATTTATTATGAATTATTGAAGTTCTGAAGCTCCGAAATAATTGATTTTTGGAAGTTTAAAATAATTTAAATTAGAAAAACGTTTTTGATATGTTTGGTGGGCTTGGTTGGTTGTTGAAATGAGCTGATTTCAGTTTATAAGAATGTGCGTAGAAATTTTTTTTATATATTAATATTATATTAAATTTTCTGCTTTGGTGTTCTAAGCAATTTCCTATAAATAGGGTGCTTAGGTTAGAATTGAAAATCACACCGTAAATGAAGTTTTCTCTCTCTATTATCGGCGTATTCTTGTGAGTATTTTGAGTATAATTTGAGTATTGCTATTCGGTGCAAGTTCAAGTCATAGCCTTTATATCCTGGTGTTTAAATTTAAATCTTGATCTTTCGAGGTAAGGATATTATTATTTTTTAATAATGATATTATTTCTTCAATATCATTATCTTTGAAATATTGATCTGAAGTTTTATCAAATTTGGAACTTTTGGTGTCGAGAGTTACTTATTCACGTATACTGGCCTTTATTCACGATATCTGATCTATTCACGAATCACGGCACTATTCATTGAAAAATGAAAATTTTTCTTTTAGTTCAAAATATCTATTCGGATACTAGCTTTGATTGTATCCATATTTTGATCATTCTTGAATTTTACACCACTATGATTATTTTTGAGGTATTTTTTGACGTGGATAAAACCAAGTACGAATCCTTAATCCTTAATCCTTAATCCTTGTCATTTTGTTTCACCGGATTCGTTTCTTTAAAAATATTTTCATCATCTTGACCTTAAATGATGATGTTATGGAATATCTTTGGCACCAGTGCAAAGATGAATGATTTCTGAAGAATATCTTTGGCCAGTAGTGCAAAGATGAGCAGTGTTTAGATGAACATGACCAATCGATGATGAATATCTTTGGCACAGTAGTGCAAAGATGAATATTTGATTCGGATGTATATTGATTGATGTTACAGGGATAAAAGATGAGCGGTGAACTTTTAAATTCATACATAGAAGATAGTAGTTTGCATTCTCTACTTAACTCTTCTAATGAATTATTATTTCATTATGCGAATATTGATTTAAAATTTGTTGTCTATTGTATTCTATTAGATTTTTCCTGTTGAAGACTAACGGTAATTTGTTGTATATTATCTTAGTCATAATATTCTTTCTTGAGCTAGTTGAGCTCACCCTTTTCCTTTTTGTTCCATTTTTCTCGGGAGGCGAGAATATAAGCGAAATGCAGTCGGGGTATGGAATGAAGGTTCTAGAGAGAGTTGTTTAGTAGTCCTCACCATTTTGTAAAATAATGTATCAATAAATGTGATGAGGATTTATTTGAGTATAGATATTGTCTAGAAGATAATATTTGTATTTAAACTCACAGTTTTCTTGTTGTAATAATAAAGTTGTAGTTGTTTACGTACCATGTATTGTGACAACTCGGAATGGGTGATGTATACCTATTTTGGGGCGTCATGCGGTTGGTATCGAGCTTAGGATATGATCATTGGCGGAGATCGTGAATAGAACTAGGAGGGAGAGCGAATAAAATCCTTAGCTAGTGTGTCCTACCTAAGCTTATTTGTTAGTTGGTCGAGATATAGGGATATTATGTGGTATATTGATTTCCTTAATTAACCCTTGTTTTATGACGATGTTGAGAGAATGTCGATGAGAATATTAACAATGGAAATGAGACCGTGGAGACGCTGTACTCACCAACAACAAGGAGAGCGTAACAACAAAAGAAGCAATGTTCCTCCCGTGAACAACACCATTGAAAGCGGATGATGAGCGAGGGGATGTTTAGAAGTTTTTACGGTTCATGCAAAAATCGGATTTAGGAGACTTCGTGTTCAAAATACGAGGAGGAAATGATAGCAATTCACGGGTTGTCACACCAAGCAATTCAAAGAGTTGGGACCACGAATTTAAGGAAAGCCGATCCGATCATGGCGGAAACATGGGTCAAGCAAATTACCAAGATATTCGATGTCTTGGGATGCACGGAGAAAACGAAGGTTCCATTCGCCACCTTTATGTTCCGTGGCGAAGCGACCTCTCGGTGGGAGTCTGTGAAGCGTACCCATCCAAATACTTTTCGGCATGTCCCGGGAAACGCGTTTGAAACTATTTAATGACAAATACTTTCACGAAAGTGTTCGTCGTATGAAGGAAGTGGAGTTCATCGATTAGAGCAAAACAACATGGCGGTGTCTCTCGATGAGGCAAAGTTTGCGAGTTATCCGTGTTTGCACCTCATTTGGTGGAGAATGAGGAACGTATGACGCGGATGTTTCTTAGAGGTTTGAAACCCGGCATACGTCGATATCTCATTTCTCATAAATTTTCTCTCTATTCAGATGTTGTAAACAGGGCTCAATTATTAGAGCGAGATAACTTGAGTACGGTCAACCGAGGGACCACAACCGAGGATCGTACGAGAGATAGTAGTCAACGTAATAATGATAACCAATGGCGGAGAAAGAAACAGACGACAAAAATGGTAACCACTCTGGTGGTAATCATAGCCATGAAAATAGAAGAAGCGAGTCGGGAGGAGATTTTAAAAAGGAGATTTAACAACGACCATGTGAAGGCGACGGTCTTTAAGAAGAATCGGTTCTAAGGAGGAGAACGACCACCGGGTCATATGTTACAAATCTGCGAAAAGAGGGACATATTAGTCCAAACTTCCCACAACAGTTCAAGGTATGCTATAATTGTGGAAAGGAAGGACATATCGCTTCGAGATTGTACGATGAGCGAAACCTAGTTCAATGGGGACGGTGACTTAAAAAGACTGTCCCGAAAAAGTCAAAGTCAACAATTCCGGAAGAGCGTTTGTTGTGGACCGGTCATAATGCGAGGAACCCAAACGAGGTGATCACGGGTAAACTATTTATAAATTCTTGCGAAGTTTATACCTTACTTGATCTGCTGGTGCTACCCCATTCATTTATCTCTCCTGCATGTGCTCAACGTTTAAACTTGACTCGGAGAAATTAGACTTTGACCTATCTGTGGAAACTCCGTTAGGAGAAACTTTCATCACATCCACTTTTTATAAATCTTGTTTGATTCAAGTTGGCACCATTACCTTACACTGTTGACCTTATCTCTTTAAAGATACTTGCTTTTGATGTGATTTTAGGGATTGATTGGTTAACTACTCATCATGCCAAAATTTATTGTTTTCGTAAGGTTGTTAGTTTTCATATTCCTAACCAACTTTGTTATGCAGTTCAAGCAACTAAACCATTAAAATCAATCAACGTCATATCTAATTATAAAGCTATTCATTTATTGAAAAAGCGGATGTCAAGATTTCTTAGCCCATGTTATGGATTTGAATAAAGACACGTCAAATTTGAATAATATTCCTCGTTCTTATTGACTTTCCCGACGTATTTCTGAAGAACTTCCGGTCTACCCCGTAACGTGAAGTTGAATTCTTTATTGATCTTGAACTTTGTACAAAGCCCATTTCTAAAACCCCATATCGAATGGCTCTATTGAACTTCGGGAGTTAAAGGTTCAACTACGAGAATTGTTGGACATCGGTTTCATTCGTCCTAGTACATCTCCTTGGGGTGCTCTGTTTTATTAAGTAAAGAAGAAAGACGGGAGTATCGACTTTAATATTGACTATCGGGGAATTGAACCATGTCACCATCAAGAATAAGTATCCTCTACCTCGTATTGATGACTTGTTTGACCCGATTCAAGAGGGCACAATTCTTTTCAAAATCGATCTTCGCTTACGGATATCATCAAATGAAGATTAGAATTGAGGATATTCCAAAGCGCCTTTAGAACTCCAAGATGCGGGCATTATGAATTCTTAGTCATGTCTTTTCGGACTAACTAATGCTCCTGCTGGCTTTCATGGATATGATGAACCGAGTATTCAAGGAATATTTGGATCAGTTCGTTGTTGTCTTTATTGATGACATCCTTATATATTCCAAAAGTCGTGAAGATCATGAGCACCATTTGAAGCTGGTACTCCAAAGACTTCGTGAAAATAAACTATATGCCAAATTGAAGAAATGCGAGTTCTGGCTTGAGGAAGTAGCATTCCTTGGGCACGTGGTGTCGAAACATGGAGTATCCGTGGACCCGGCAAAGATTGAAGCAATACTGAGTTGGAGCAACCAAAGTCGGTGGCCATCAAGCACGTAGCTTTTGGGCTTAGTGGGTTATTATCGGAGATTCGTGGAAGGGTTTTCTCGAATCGCTACTCCATTAACTTCAACTAACTCGAAAGGATACAAAATTCGTTTGGAGCGAAGAATGCGAGAAAAGTTTCCAAGAGCTTAAGAGGAGACTTATTTCGGCACTTGTTCTAACAATACCATCTGGTTCGGATGGATTTGTTATCTACTGATGATGCTTCGAGCAAAGGGTTAGGATGTGTTCTCATGCAACGTGGGAAAGTCATAGCCTATGCCTCGCGACAACTTAAAGAGTATGAGAGGAATTATCCTACTCATGATCTAGAGTTAGCGGCCCGATCGTTTTAGCGCTAAAGATATGGAGGCACTATCTATATGGGGAGAAAGTGGAGATATATTGGACCATAAAAGCCTTAAATATTTCTTCACTCAAAAGAACTCAACATGCGACAATGACGTTGGCTCGAGCTATTGAAAGACTACGACCACACTATTCAATACCATCCCGGTAAAGCGAGCGTGGTAGGCGACGCGTTGAGTAGAAGATCATTTATGAACGAAAAGTGCGATGATGTCAAGTATCGCGTAGAGCCAACTTTAATAGAAAAAGTTAAGGTTGCTCAAGCCACCGGGCCAAGTGATGCGTATGAGAAAGAAAGTACAAGAAGGAGCTATTAGGAGCGAGAATTGATGAAGAAGGAATACTTGAGTCCACTCTAGACTTTGTGTTCCTAACGACTCGATTTGAAGTACAAGATTATGATGGAGGCACACAATACACCATTTGCAATCCATCCGGAAGTACTAAAATGTATCGTGATCTTGACATACATTTTGGTGGAACAATATGAAGAGAGATTGCAAAGTTTATCTCAATGTGTTTAACTTGTCAACGTGTAAAGGCGAGCATCTAGTACCTAAGGGTCCGTTGCAACCACTTGAGATTCTCAAATGGAAGTGGGAACACATTACCATGGATTTCGTTCACGGGTCTTCCTACGGTTTCTCAAGGCATCAATGCTATTTGAGTTATTGTTGATAGATTAACCAAGTCTGCTCATTTCTTGTCGATCACGGAGACTTATTCCTTGAACGTCTTGCTAGTATATACGTGAATGAGATTGTGAGGTTGCATGGCATGCTGTATCCATAGTTTGGATCGTGACCCAAGATTCACTTCAAGATTTTGGGTTAGCTTGCAAAAAGCTATGGGCACAGATTTACGATTTAGTTCGGCATACCATCCCCAAACGGACGACAATCGAGAGAGGACTATTCAAACTCTTGAAGATTTATTAAGACTCTGTGTCCTAGACTTCAAGGGCAGTTGGGATAAGTATTTACCATTGGTGGAATTCTCCTACAACAACAGTTATCAGGCAAGTATAAGTGTAGCTCCATTCGAAGCATTATATGGACGAAAATGTCGTTCTCTAATATGTTGGGATGAGGTGGGTGAAGCAACATTGTTGGGACCCGAGTTAGTATGTATGACCACCGAAAAGATCCAAATGATTCGACAACGTATACAAACGACACAAGATCGACAAAAGAGTTATGCGGATCTTCATCGAAAGGACGTGGAATTTAGTGTAGGGGATCATGTATTATTGCGAGTTGCTCCATGGAAGGGAGTTACAAGATTTGGGAAGAGAGGAAAGCTCAATCCACGATTTATTGGTCCATTTCAAATTCTTGACCGAATAGGAAATGTAGCCTATAGACTCGCGTTACCTCCGAGTATGTCTCGTGTTCATAATGTGTTTCACATATCTGTACTTCGTAAATATATGAAAGACCCGAACCACGTTATAGAGTTAGAACCAGACGAAATAGCCGAAGACTTAACGTATGAGGAGGTACCTGTTAAGATCTTGGATAGGAAGGAGCATGTCCCCCACGCGTGAAAGGTCATACCACAAGTTAAAGTTACGTGGAGGAATCATGCTATAGAGGAAATGACACGAATTGGAAACGGAAATGAAAGCGAGGTATCCTCACCTTTTGAAACACTGTGTCGTCGTCAATTTCGAGGACAAAATTTCATAAGGAGGGGAGGTTGTAAGACCCCAACTTATTATTAATGAAATTTAATTTTCTCTATTTATTATTTTGAAATAGTAAGGGTTGATTTGATTAATGTGGATAGTTAGGGGTAAAATACGCAAATATTTCAAAATAAGCAAGTGGTTATAAAATATTCATTGTTGTCGGAGAATATTCGTTTGGTCGTGGAATATTCGTACTATCGGGGAATATTCGTACGACGGCGCAGCCATGTGTGGGCCCCATAACGGAAAGCGATTGGATGAAGAAAACGACAAATATAAGTTGTTTAAAAATAACGGCGTAGTTGTTACCGTTAATACTGTTAAAATACTCGGTGGTTAAAACACAAGAAGACACCAGATTGTACCAATTATTGATTCTTACGTGAAGAAGGCACTACTCAATAATGGTTACGATATTACTTATTCGATATTTTATTGAGTTAATAATTCTTTGCGTTGATATTTTATATTCTTTGTTGTTTGATAATTGTCATTACACAATTTTTTTTCATTATCGAAGCAATAATTCATATTATCTGAATAATATTATTAGATAACATTATTGGCAATGTCTAGAAAGTTACATCTAAGGAGAGGTTTGGTCACCTAATTGCGCGCGCAAGAAGAAGAAATTCTTATTGAAAGCCCCCTCTTTCCTGAACCGCACGGTTGTCAATATTGTGATTCTCATAATATTATTTGTGAATAATTAATTATTGATTCATATGATGAGGAAAATATTGATTTTATGTGGATATAGATGGAGAAAATTTTAATGTGACAATTGTTGAAAATTGAAATTTTATCTTTTTCTCGATAAAATAATTCATTTAAATATATTATTATATTTTAATAATATAATAATGGTGATATTTTTACAACGAATGTGGGATATATGAGTATACGAGGAGGAAGAGTATTTTTGTTGCAATAAATGTTTAAAACATGTTAAACATGTCGGTGGACCCCATTTATTGACTGAAATTTGATTATAGCCTGTAAAATCGTCCGTTTGTGGATTTCGGTCAATTTCTGATTAGAATTTGGAAAAACTTTCTTCTACAAAGTTGTAGAGAATTGAATTTCCTATAAAAACACGCGAGATTCGAATTTTCTGATAAAAGGGCTATTTATTATGAATTATTGAAGTTCTGAAGCTCCGAAATAATTGATTTTTAGAAGTTTAAAATAAATTAAATTAGAAAAACGTTTTTGATATGTTTGGTGGGCTTGGTTGGTTGTTGAAATGAGCTGATTTCAGTTTATAAGAATGTGCGTAGAAATTTTTTTTATATATTAATATTATATTAAATTTTCTGCTTTGGTGTTCTAAGCAATTTCCTATAAATAGGGTGCTTAGGTTAGAATTGAAAATCACACCGAAATCAAGTTTTCTCTCTATATTATCGAAGCGTATTCTTGTGAGTATTTTGAGTATAATTTGAGTATTGCTATTCGATTGCAAGTTCAAGTCATAGCTTTATATCCTGTGTTTTAATTTAAATCTTGATCTTTTGAGGTAAGGGATATTATTATTTTTCGTAATGATATTATTTCTTCAATATCATTATCTTTGAAATATTGATCTCAAGTTTTTATCAAATTTGGAACTTTTGGTGTCGGAGTTACTATTCACGATATCTGACTATTCACGATATCTGATCTTATTCACGAATACGGCCTATTCATTGAAAAATGAAAATTTTTCTTTTCGTTCAAAATATCTATTACGGATACTAGCTTTGATTGTATCCATGTTTTGATCATTCTTGAATTTTACACCACTATGATTATTTTTTGAGGTATTTTTGGACGTGGATAAAACCAAGTACGAATCCTTAATCCTTAATCCTTAATCCTTGTCATTTTGTTTCAATTTGGATTCGTTTTTTTAAAAATATTTTTCATCATCTTGACCTTAAATGATGATGTTATGGAATATCTTTGCCTTTTATAGTGCAAAGATGAATGATTTCGAAGAATATCTTTGGCCGTGGTGCAAGATGAGCAGTGTTTAGATGAACATGACCAATGATGAATATCTTTGGCTCAGAGTGCAAAGATGAATATTTGATTCGGATGTATATTGATTGATGTTACGAGGATAAAAGATGAGGCGGTGAACTTTTAAATTCATACATAGAAGATAGTAGTTTGCATTCTCTACTTAACTCTTCTAATGAATTATTATTTCCATTGCGAATATTGATTTAAAATTTGTTGTCTATTGTATTCTATTAGATTTTTCCCTGTTGAAGACTAACGGTAATTTGTTGTATATTATCTTAGTCATAATATTCTTTACTGAGCTAGTTGAGCTCACCCTTTTCCTTTTTGTTCCATTTTTCTCAGGAGGCGAGAATATAGCGAGTACGAGTCGGGGTATGGAATGAAGGTTCTAGAGAGAGTTGTTTAGTAGTCCTCACCATTTTTGTAAAATAATGTATCAATAAATGTGATGAGGATTTATTTGAGTATAGATATTGTCTAGAAGATAATATTTGTATTTAAACTCACAGTTTTACTGTTGTAATAATAAAGTTGTAGTTGTTTCTGTACCATGTATTGACAACTCAGAATGGGTGATGTATACCTATTTTGGGGGCGTCACAAGTACCATGGGAAATAATTCATTTTTCTTTATCAAAACTAACTTAGTGACCATTGTCCATTAATTGACTTATACTAATAAGATTAAATTCGAGGCCGTTAACTAAATGAACATTGTCGATGTTAACCTTACTATTACCAATTTTACATTTTCCAATAATCTCACAAGTTTGATTATCTCCAAATGTGTCCGTTCCGTTTTTCTTCTTGATTTTTAGTTCAACGAACTTTGATTTGTCACCGGTCATATGACGAGAGCATCCACTATCAAGAATCCACTTTTGAGAAAGAACTCTTTCCTTGAAACATACCTGTTAAGAAAAGATATTTCATCCTTTGGTACCCACATCTTTTTGGGTCCTTTAATGTTAGTAGCAAGTAAATCATTCTTTTTAATCCATACCTTTTTAATCTTATTTTTCTTATTACAATTTATGTCCAAGTGACCTTTAATACCACAATTTTTGCATGTTGTGAAAGGAGAACAATAATTCAATTTGAAACGTGACTTGGATCTAAGTATATTCACATTACCAGTTTTATGAGTGGGATTATAACCTATTCCTTGTCTATCAAAACTAGGTTTTTGCTTTCCTAACATTACAGTTAAATTTTCTTCTCCTTGAACGAATCTAGCAAGAGATATTTTCAACGAATCTACTTCCTTTTGAAGTTCATTATCATGAATAGGTTTAGATGGAGATTCATTACCAAAAGCATCAATACATACATCTCGCATTTTTAGTTCATTTGTCAATTTTTCAACTTCATTATTCAAATGATTTACTTTATTAAAAAGAATTTTGTTATAATTCTCAAGAAAATTATTTTTAGCAATCAAAACTTTTTCTTCTTTACATATAGATTCCTTTTCAATATTTTTCTTTTCATCTATCAAGGATTCTACTTCACCCATTAATGTGTTAACTAAGTCTTTTAAATGTGCATTCTTTTCTTTTAATTTCTCATTTTCTTGTTTCAAAGAAATAGTTTCAAACATAGATACCTCATTTGATTCAACTTCTATTCCCATGAAGCATACTTGAGCTATCTCATCCTTGGCGTCGACCTCAACTTCAGATTCTTCTTCATCACTCCAAGTGACTAGTGCCTTGTTTCTCTTATTATCCTTGAAGCTTGTTTTTCCTTTATTTTTTAGTTGAAAACAGTCCTTCTTGAAGTGCCCTGGACGTCCACATTCAAAACACGTCTCCTCAGTTTGTTTTCCTTTGCCTTTATTTGAGTTGAAGATATTCTTTCGTTTATTCTTTCTTTGAAGAAGTCCTTTGAGTCTCCTTGTCTTCAAGGCTATCTCTTCATCAGAATCATCATCAAGCTCTTCTTCATTTCCCGCATTAAGAGCTAAAACCTTTCTTCGAGGAGTTTCGTCCTCATCATCATACCTTTTTAACTGATATTCATATTCCTCAAGTTCACCAAAAAGGGTTAGTGTATCCATAGTAGATATAGTAGAGGAATCTTGAAGAGTAGTAATCTTAGATGCAAACCTCTTGGGCATAGCCCGAAGTAACTTACGATTAATCTCACTTTGTGGAATAGATTTGTCCAAAGACTTTAAGGAGTTTAGAAGAACAAGGAACCTTGCTTGGGCCATCTTTATAGTTTCATCTTTCTCAAGTTTGAACATCTCATAGTCATGCATAAGCATTCTTAGTTTAACTTCTCGAACTTTTGAAGTTCCTTCATGACTCACCACAAGAGTATCCCAGATTTCCTTAGCTGTATTGCATGAAGATACTTTGTCAATCTCGGACTGCACCATGCCGCTTAGTAGAGTGTTCATTGCCCTTGAGTCATAGGATACCATGAAGGTTTCAGTTGAATCCATTTCTAGCAAGGTCTTTGGTGTACCGTCATCATTCCTTGGAATAACTGGTCCATTCTCCACAACCCACCATTCCCAAGGATCTCTTTTAAGGTAGATCCTCATTCGGAATTTCCAGAAGTTGTAGTTTTACATTTCCATACAAAGAAGGAGGTCTATTGGTTAATTGACCTTCTTGATTGTTGTTTCCAAACTGTGCCATATCAGAATCTTTCCCTACAAGTCACCTTTAAGACCAAGTAAGTAGAGCCAAGCTTTGATACCAAATGAAATTCAGATAAGGCACACTTAGAAGGGGGGGTTGAATAAGTGTGGATACAAACTATGACCAATTAAAAACTTTAAATCAAATTGCGGAATGTAGTCAACTATATTTGTGAATACAACTTGCTGAATGAATATGGTCTACCGAATTAAATTTTTGTTTAAGAAAATATCTTGGTGTTTTTGTAAGCTAAATAAAATATTTTGTGAAAACAGATAATTAAAATCAATTAACTTGTGAGATACAAAGATAGAGCAAGTAATAGTAAATAACCCCAAGATTTTTTACGTGGTTCGGTTATTATCCTCTATATAATAACCTACTCCACGTCCAATACCAACTAGTATTGGAGACTCACTTTTATTTCTTTAAAAATCTTTGTTACAATACAGATTCTATAAAATTGAATAACAATAATTCACTTGAGCACTCTTGCTCCTTGTGCACCAATGCACCCCTTAAGCTTCTAAGCTTCCTTGAACCTGTTTGTAAACAAACCTTAATCCACCTGGATTAAATTCCCTTTAGACAACACTAAGTCTAAAAACAAATAAGATTACAATGATGGAGGTCTAATGATCAAAGCAAATAAACAATTTAACAATGCAAGGCTCGACTAATGAATGCAATGATCAAATAGAAATAGTAAAAGATATCACCAATTTAATGCCCACGCAAATTGACTGAATATATCAATGAATCAGCAGCTCAAAATTTGCACCAGAAACAGAGTAGCTTTTAAAGTATATAAGTGCAAGATATTAAATCGAGTGTTGTGTAAGTATTGAGACTGATTCTCAGTTCTTTATATAGACCAAACAAATATTACCGTTGCTAAAAAATTACGTTATAGAATAAGAAGAGCAACGTTAATAATTTTCTGTTGAAAAACAAACGTAACAAATAAATGTTTGGATAAATATTGGACTGTCCAAAGATAATAGAGACCAAGTCAAATAGAACTAGGTCTGTAGCAATTTATGATTTATGATAGAGATTAAGTCAGCCAATAATAGTAACTCAAGTGCCGTCACTTATCATTATAGTAACAGAACACATTCCAATTTCTTAAAGATAATCACGACTTCCTTCTGTCAAGGTATGTGCCAATTAAAGTCCTATCGCCATATGCAACTATCAATTTCCAACATGCAGCTATTAGACTTCTAATCAAAATCCACTACTGCCATTTATATAACCAATCCGTAGAAAGCAAATTATATTCAACTAATCTTTCACATGCATAATATATCATTCGGACACTAATCTTACGCAAGCATGCTGATAATTTTCTTGTTAGTAAATAGCAGTGAATGACATATATAAAATATACACAAAAAATTAATTCATAATTTAATGCATACATGATGTCCTAATGTTCTAGAGCCTTGAATTGAAAAATTAGATATTTGCAATGACCTTACATAATTTTCTTAGGACTCAAAACATATTCATTCTCTTTGAATAATCCAACATACACTTTGTGAGATAATTTCCTGAAATCCATAATACACAATTTAGTACTGGCGAGTAAATCATCATCAAAACATTTAGGCTAGAACGTGAATTAATCAACATATAGAATCTTACATTTTAATTCGATAATTCTTTGCATAATAGATAACTCAAACTCGACAATTTATCATTACATAATCATTGTAACTTATCAAGTACATTTCTTAAAACCTTTATCTTTACCTACCTTTAAACCATGCTTAGTTTATTACTCATCTTATAAGAGTTAATAAATAAAACTTACATTCAGGTTCAATACCCTTTCAACAAACAAAACTTAAACTTCACAACTCAACATCTATTAAACATCATACATTGTTTGGAACCTTAAACATGGTTCAAATAATTATAACTCAGCTAAAGTGTATAAATCTTCAAGTATCACATATAATTCATGTCTTTCAAGTAGCACATAACTTTACCTTGAATCTTTAACCTGCAAAAGTGGTTATTTGCAAGGTTGAGCTCGACAGCCCAGCAAAATCTAATAATTTTCATGCACCACGTAGCACATAATAACATGCTCAACATATATCTCATAAACATTGGACTAACATTACATACATGCTACAGTTCATATAACAAGTATAAAGATTGAGTTCCTTACTCAATCAGCATGCTTTACTAAATCAGCGTAGTTATAAATTGACTTTAACATTTCATTCTTTCAACATATATATAACACATCATGCTCTTTGAAATAAAGATTTAAAATAGTTAATCATCAAGTTCACATAGCAAATACGAAATGAAAGACTTGCATTGATCGTTGTTTACCAATAACAGTTTAACAGCTTACCGTTATCTGCACTTCACGTGCCTACACAATTATATAATCATACACATCAACTATTAGTCACATAGCAACGCATAGTAGTTGTAATGTAAACTTTACTCTACATCCCATAACCCTTCTTATTAATCAATACACAATGTTCAATTTGATTGTATTAACTTTCGACTTATATCTCACTATATTTCATACTCAAAGTTCATTCAAGTGTTTAAGTCTTGCTAGGAATCATTATTGGTTTTATATTAAACCCATTTCATATCTTATAATATTCATTTCATTTGACATAAAACACTTTTTACGTTCATTAAAACTTATCACGGCGTTTCGACGTTTATTCATCACACGCCTGATTTGTCTCTCTTGTGTATGCTTACTATGCTTATAAAACTTGTCTAATACATTATTTATTAATGTTAAGAATCATTATGTTTACTAACATTCATGTTTTATAACTTAGAACAACATCTTTTATTGTCATAAGCACTACACATGCATACGTGCATGCTTGACGCCCTCTGATTGCCCCCAAAAATACAATAGTCCTAAAGATGACCATTTTTACCCCTTCTAACGACCTCAAATTGAAAACCTTAAAGAATAAAAGTTATAGGCCTATTCGTCCTCGTTCCGGATCATCTTGAATCACCTCAATCGGAGTTCGTATGAAAACATAATGCTTATTTTAGTAAAACATGTCCGGTCAATTTTTTTTTCTTCACAATTTGGCAAAATAGACCACCCCCCCCAGCAGGGCGGGGGTCCCTTCTGCTAGTTCGCGAATTATGATCCCGAACACTACAGAAAGCCAAATTAGGCCTACAAACTCTTTTCTAACAACCATACCAACCTACCAAAGGTATAATATGTTTACAGAAATATAAACTAATGTTTTTAACACGTTTCTAATCACATAAACAGCATAAACATCAATATTACAACCTTTAAATTTCACTATTTCTATTATTTCTTCTTCTTTTGACATTCATAGCGAAATTCTTTATTGTGAATTCATTTTACAACCAAAACAGTTAGTTTCAATTACGTTGATTTCGTTTCTTCATATATTTTCACAATCCATCACCAATTTTACATTTATAACATAAACTCCTGAAAAATTTTAGTCTCAAAATAGACCAAAACTTATATATATAACAAAATTCAAATTCTTCATCATTCAACCTATTTTCATGAATTTGATTATTCTAAAACTTGAATTTGTGTTACTCAAATTTCACATATGAATGAAAATATCATATTATTCAATACTTGACATAACCCTAATTGATTTCTTCATCAATTCATACTTCCATGATATCTAAAAAAACTCAAGAATCTAAAAACTAGAGGTTTAGGCTAGATTATTACCTTTGATTTGCTATAAAGCTTGAATAATTTTCTTGTTTCTTCTTTCTTTCTTTTCTTTCTTTCTTTCTTCTCTTTTCTTTTCTTTCTCTTCTTTTCTCTTTTCCAACTTACGTAACTTAGAAAATATAACGTATAATATAATACATATTAATATATAATATAATTATATGTGTAACTGATGTGAGTTATATCTTTTTTTTTAAAATCAAAAGCCATAAGGCTTATTTGGCTAAACCACTTTAAAAATTAATACTTAAAATCCTTATGCCTTGTTTAGTAAAACCTATTTAAATAATAGACTTAACATTCATTAAGCCTTGTTTGGCAAAAACTAAATTAAACTCCTTTAATTTTTTTAATAACTCATTTATAGTATAGTTTATGGTCTCACTTTATTTAATCAAATTCTAATATTCAATTTAATTAAATCTAATAACAATTACCATCAAATATATTTATATTCATTCACCATTTTAATTAAGTGAATTACTCTCATTATTTATGAAATTTTAATGCATACCAATTTCATTGCCATAAAACATAATAATCGAATTATATTATTTCATAATATAATTTTCAACTTAATTAAATTAACTAATATTATTTAGTTAATTACCTTCCGTAACAATCTCATTTAATTTCTTTAATAGTTAAATTAACTATTAAACCTTATTTTCCAAACATATACACCTCTTTTATATTCACACTTAATCTCTTCACACTAAATCACATATTTTAAGATAAATTACAAATATATATACTTACCCACACTCAAAACACATAATTCAAAATATATACATTTCATAATAAGAATTTTAATTATTATATTTTTATTTTAATAACTTATAAAAATTTGGGTTGTCACAGTATGGAGTCGAGAGAGGAATTACAAGTCTAGACTTAGTTAATATAACATGTGTTCTTGAATTCTGTGAATGAATGGAATCTTGATGAATGTTAGGATAAAGATATGCTTAACATCGCATGTAATCATAAAGAGAACTTGGACTTAAACATTAATTGATTGTAATTCACATAGAGATATAGCGAGTTAGTTAATTAAGGTGTTTAACTTAATTCTATCTAATTTGAGGATTTGAGATAATATGGTGTTAATGCATCGAGAGGTGGCCAATTCTGCTTAAGTGTTCTTGATTAATAAACTGGGATAGTGATTTAAACTGGAATAGAGTGTAATAATCAGAGTAGAGCTTAGGGTGAAATTGTGAGTCTAATTCTTAAATAATTGTTTAAAAATTCAGTTTTTATATCTGTTGATTGTTTGATACTTTTAATAAATTTAGTTTTTATGATTTTAATCATTAAATTGGTTAGTTTAATAAAATTAGGATTAATAGGAAGCTGGTAATTGCGAGGTTTAAATTCATACTAATTTCTCTATGGGAACGATACTCTACTTACTATTATATTACTTTTTGACCACGTATACTTGCATGTTGTATGTAATTAGAAATTAACCAACAACTATCGCGTTCAAAACGATGCGTACATCTTACACAAGTCTTCCTTTAGGGAGAATTTTTATTATTTCATTGGTTTTATGAAATTGTTAAAAAAAGAGGTGATTAAGAGTCCTATTGCTTTGTTCTAGTTTTAATAGCATCAAAAGGAGCAATCCCATGACTTTCGCGTTCAAAACGATGCGTACATATCACACGAGTCTTCAGTTAGGAAGACTTCTTGTTATTTCATTTGTTCTCACAAATTTTTAAAGAAAGATGTCATTAAGATTCCTACTACATCATTCTTGTTTGATTAGCATCAAAAGGAGCAATCTCATCACTATCGCATTCAAAATGATGTGTACATCTTACACGAGTCTTCATTCAAGAATACCTTCTTATTGTTTCATTAGTTCTCACAAATTATTAAAGAAAAGGGATATTAGGAGTTCTCTTACTTCGTTCTACTTTTATTAGCATTAAAAGGACCAATCCTATGATTATCACGTTCAAAACTATGCGTACATTTCACACAAGTCTTCATTCAGGGAGACCTTCTTATTGTTTCACTGGTTCTCTCAAATTATCAAAGAAAGAGGTGATTAAGAGTTCTATTACTTTGTTCTAGGTTTATTAGATTCAAAAGGAGCAATCTCAACATTAACGCGTTCAAAACAATGTATACATCCCATATAAGTCTTCATTAAGGAACATATTCTTATTGTTTCATTAGTTCTCTCAAATTGTCAAAGATTGGGGGTATTATGAATTCTCTTACTTCGTTCTAGTTTGATTAGAATCAAAAAGAGGAATCCCATGACTATTGTCTTAAAAATGATGCGTACATCTCACACAAGTCGTTATTTAGGGAGACTTTTTACTATTTCATTGGTTTTCTCAAATTGTTAAAGAAAGAGGTGATTAGGAGTCCTATTACTTCATTCTAGTTCAATTAGTATCAAAAGAAGCAATCCCATGACTATAGCGTTCAAAACAATGCGTACATACAACACGAGTCTTCATTTAGGAAGACTTCTTATTGTTTCATTTATTCTCAAAAATTGTCAACGAAAGAGGTCATTGGAGTCATATTACTTTGTTCTATTTTGATTAGCATCAAAAGGAGAAATCCCATCACTACCTCTTAAAAACGACGCGTACATCTCACACGAGTCTTAATTTAGGAACAACTTCTTATTGATTCACTAGTTCTCATAAATTATCAAAGAAAGAGGGTATTAGGAGTCTTATTACTTCGTTCTAGTTTGATTAGCATCTGAAGGAGCAATCCCATCACTATCGCATTTAAAACGATGCGTACATCTCACACAAGTCTTCATTTAGGAAAAAATCCTTATTGTTTCATTAGTTCTCTTAAATTGTTAAAGAAAGGGGGAATTAGGAGTTCTCTTACTTCGTTCGAGTTTTATAAGCACCAAAAGGAGCAATCCTATGACTATCATGTTCAAAATGATGCGTACATCTCACACAAGTCTTCATTTAGTGAGACCATCTTATTGTTCCATTGGTTCTCTCAAATTGTCAAAGAAAGGGGTTATTAAGAGATCTATTACTTCATTCATGTTTGATTAGCATCAAAAGGAGCAATCACATCATTAACGTGTTTAAAACGATGCGTATATCACACAAGAGTCTTTATTTAGGAACATATTCTTATTGTTTCATTAGTTCTCTCAAATTATTAAAGAAATTAGGTATTATAAGTTCTCTAACTTCATTCTAGTTTGATTAGCGTCAAAATGAGCAATCCCATCACAATCGCATTCAAAACGATGTGTACATCACACACGAGTCTTCATTTAGGATGAACTTCTTTTTTGTTTCATTAGTTCTCTCAAATCGTCTAAGAAATAGGGTATTAGTTGTCATATTACTTTGATCAAGTTTGATTAGCTTCAAAAGGAGAAATCCCATCACTATCGCATTCAAAACGATGTGTACATCTCACACTAGTCTTTATTTAGGAAAACCTTCTTATTATTTCATTAGTTCTCTCAAATCGTCAAAAAAGGGTATTAGGAGTCCTATTAATTCGTTCTAGTTTGATTAACATAAAATGGAGCAATCCCATGACTATCGCTTTCAAAATGATGCGTACATCTCACATAAGTCTTTTTTTGCTATATTCGACTGAAATTTAACATAGCCTTTGGCAAGAATGGATCCCAAGACCTCATACACCAAAGCATTATGAGTAGTTTTTTTTACTATTGAGCTATGAGGGGCTTGGTGCATCTCACACAAGTCTTCATTTAGGGGGACCTTTTTATTATTTCATTGGTTTTATCAAATTGTCAAAGAAAATGTGATTAGGAGTCATATTACTTCATTATAGTTTGATTATCATCAAAAGGAGCAATAACATGACTATCACGTTCAAAATGATGCATGCATCTCACACAAGTCTTCATTTAGGGAGATATTTTATTGTTTCATTGGTTCTCTCAAATTGTCAAAGAAAATGGTGATTAGGAGTCCTATTACTTTATTCTTGTTTTATTAGCATCAAAAGGAGTAATCCCATGACTATCATGTTCAAAACGATACGTACATCCCACACAAGTTGTCATTTAGGAAGACATTCTTATTCTTTCATTTTATATCAGAAATTGTCAAAGAAAGAGGTCATTAGGAGTCATATTACTGCATTCTAGTTTGATTAGCATCAAAAGGAGCAATCCTATCACAATTGCATTCAAAACAATGTGTACATCACACACGAGTCTTCATTTAGGATGAGCTTCTTATTGTTTCATTAGTCCTCTCAAATTGTCTGAGAAATAGGTTATTAGGTATCATATTACTTTAATATAGTTTGATTAGCTTCAAAAGGAGCAATCCCATCACTATCGCATTCAAAACGATGCGTACATCTCACACTAGTCTTTATTTAGGAAAACCTTCTTATTGTTTCATTAATTCTCTCAAATTGTCAAAAAAGGGTATTAGGTGTCCTATTACTTCGTTCTAGTTTGATTAGCATCAAATGAAGGAATCCCATGACTATTGCATTCAAAACGATGCGTACATCTCACATAAGTCTTTTTTTTGCTATATTCGATTGAAACTTAACATAGCCTTTGGAAAGAATGGATCCCAAGACCTCATGCACCCAAGCCTTATGAGTAGTTTTTTTTAATATTGAGCCATGAGGGGCTTGGTGCATCTGTCTTCATTTAGGGGACCTTTTTATTATTTCATTTGTTTTATCAAATTGTTAAAAAAAAGATGTGATTAGGAGTCATATTACTTCGTTGTAGTTTGATTAGCATCAAAAAGAGCAATCACATGATTATCACGTTCAAAACGATGTGCGCATCTCACACAAGTCTTCATTTAGGGAGATATTTTATTGTTTCATTGGTTCTCTTAAATTGTCAAAGAAAAAGATGATTAAGAGACCTATTACTTTATTCTATTTTTATTAGCATAAAAAAGAGCACTCCCATTACTATCACATTCAAAACGATGCGTACATATCACACGAGTCTTCATTTAGGAAGACCTTCTTATTATTTCATTTGTTCTCATAAATTGTCAAAGAAAGAGGTCGTTAGGAGTCATATTACTTTGTTCTAGTTTGATTAGCATCAATAGGAGCAAATCTATCACTATCATGTTCAAAAAGATGTGTAAATCTTACACGAGTATTCATTTAGAAATACATGATGACAAAAAGGGGGAGAATGAGGCTTAGTTAGTTGAAGGATCAAAGAGAAGAAGAAAAACATCAACATAGGGGGAGAAAAAAAAGCATCAGAAGAATAAATTAAAAGAAGATGATCAGAAAGGGAGAATGGTCTAAGGGGGAGAAGAGAAGTAAAGGAAATAAAAGTTGAATAAATCATTATCAGTGATAAGAAAAGTTGATTAAGTAAGGGGAAGAGAAATCAGTAGCAGCCATCAAAATCTTTTTGTCCAGAAGAAGGTTCTATAAAATCTTTTTGTCTAGAAGAAAATTCTATCGTTAAAAAGGAACAACAGACAGAAGTAAGGTTATCTTTGTTTAAGAGTAAGTTTTTTTTATTATCGTATTATCCTTTTGTACTAAGTAAGAACTATGACACTCATAAATAAATTCATCATCTTATATTAGCATTACAATGTCCTACTATATTTTAAGTCATATTTAATTTCACGCAAAGGCATTCTTAAAATTATATATCTGTTGGTTTTGTCATCATCAAATAAGGAGAGATTGTTAGAGTCTGTTTGGTTAATTTGATGATGAATGTGATTATATGATTATGTGATTATGTGATGAATGTGATTATATGTGTAACGCCCCGGGAAAATCGAACCTTTGTAAATACTTTTAATAATGAATAAAATAATATTATTTATTATTACTATGTGTTGATAAGATGAATGTCGTTCTATAACCTAGAAACGTTGGAATGTCGTAGTATTTTAACTACGTGAATGAATTAAAGTGTTTGAATTTCTAAGACGAAAATAAAGGCTTTCCGAGAAATTTTCCGAAGAACACTATTCATCGATTTATGCTCGGAAATTATTTTTGAACTTCTGAAAAATATGTAACGTTATAATATCAATATGAGATGGATTATGTAATAATAATCTAAGTATGGAAAACATAATATTTCGCATGCGAACTTAATTGGAGAACGTTAAAAATATTAAGCGTTAAGAAAAGAATGTGTTAATCGTATAATGCGTAGGCATTGTACGAGTTATTGAACATAAGTATGATACGACGTATTATACGAATATGTATGAAGAATGGAATAATGTATATTACGAATCAGTATACGAGCTAGCATACTAGAATTATACGTGGTATATTTATGTCAAGGTTCTTAATTAAAGGGAATGGACTTGTAGGATTATTAGCATAATGGTAGAAGTCCAATAGAAAGTGATACTCAAGCCCAAGTGTTTGATATGTCACGAGTCCAAACTATTGTAGTATAAGCCCAACAAGGAATTAGCTAGATTCATTCAAGCCCAATGAATTAGCCATGATCCATGGAGCAAATCATGTTAATGTGGGTAGTCTTGATGGGCAAGCTTTTTGTGTGATGAGAAAGTGTTGTGCTAGCCAAGTTTACTTGGTTGATAGGTTATGAAAAGTAAGGAGGTGGAAGTTGAGGAGGTTAATAAGGAGGTGGGATGTGTTATTGTCTATTATGCCCTCACTTTGAGTTGCCTATAAATAGAAGGCTAGATTTTTCATTTGTTGCTTGATAAATTTCTCCCAACTCCTCTCAAGTTAAGTAGCTTATTGGTTAGACAGAATAAGCCACATAAGTCAAGAATAAGTTAAAAGTTCTTTGCTAGTTTCCAAAGAGAAGAGAAGTACAAGTGCTTCTAGGGTAAGACTCTTGTCTATTATATCTTTATCTCTATCATGATAGGATTGATAGAGAAGTGGGATTATATGCTAAGAAGTCATTAATGAATGAACTTAAGCCGAATGAGTTGAATAAGCAAATTGAACCTAAATAAGTTAATAAACTTGCGAAGAACTTATCATATGTTTTTCATATGATGTTAGTATGTTTAATATAGTATGAAAACATTGATTGATGGACTTAAGTCCATAGTAAGTCATAAGCATGAGAATTTGTAGTTCATAAGTTAAATAAGTCATTGACTTATGAGAATAAGTCAAACCCTACTTTGATAATAAGTTGGTGTAATAAGTAACTTGAAATGTTCATGTGTTGGTTAAAATCCATTTAGAATGATTAGTAATGAGGTATTGCCGGAATTCACACGATTGGACGATAATCGTCGAATTCGTGAAATTCTTGGAATGGAAGTTGTATTTTGTGTTTGAAGTCGGAAACGTTGGTCAAATAAGTAATAAGTAATCGAGCGTTGAACATTCACGTACGTTTATCATTTTTGTTAAAAATGAACTAATAGGTGAAATTTTAGTAAACGAAGTCAAATAGATAAAATTCTTGCATAGACGCATAGAGTATGTAATTTGTGAAATGTAGGCTTCTGAACGAGCCAATTCGGACTTATAACGAAGAAATTATGCGTTCGGGAGTTTTGCAAAAATTTTAAAAGTCAGAATTTTCTATATAGCACGAGTTGGCCACTGCCTAACCCAAATAAATGGTGGTAATTACAAATTTCCAGCATGTTGTCATCATTGCTTACTTGAAACTCGCATGCCTTGCGGCGCGAAATGAGAGCTATGTGTGGAGTCGCAGCCTTGATCTAGGGGTTTCAAGCAGACAAGAATGTTTACAAGTATAGAATGAAAGATAACTCATTAGTAATGAACTAAGGTATAATTATAACATTGTTAAGGCATTGTTTTGAAGATGAACGTAATGAGAACGACATAATGAAAAGTCGGAACCAATAATAATAAATCTAAATTATAATTAGATTGAGAAGAAGGGTAAGATATATTAGGGTCTATGTATGTTCATTCATGACCTAATGTGTTATGTGATATTGTCATTACTGTAGAGACTTAGAGACTTAAAGTGTACGTGTTATAAACAGTAGCAAACGCTAAAGGCAAGTATTCTAACCCTTGTTCCAGTTCAGTCTGGACAAGCTTTGTAATTCATGTATCCTTTCGCATGAAGTTTTGTATGAGGAAGTCAAAGCCAATTCTTTCGACTAGACTTATGTTATGATTCTATCAAGCATGTTTAATGTTTACCAAGTTATATTGGTGTGGTTTTCAATCGAAGACTGAGTATGCTAAAAATGTTTTTGTCGTTTAACGACAGGCACGTGAGGTTCCCACAACTTAAACGTATATACGTTTAATGAACTTAGTGTTGATCAACATAGAGTATTATAGGTTGATCACCTAGACATGCTCGTAAGTAATGTCGGACTTACGGACTTAGTGCCGGGATGTCCTTTTCAAAAGAACTTATGAAATGCTCAAGGTCTTGGACCTGAACGATGTTTCTTCAATATTGTTGTTGTAAAACATTTTGAATGAAAAGAAGTGCTATTTTGAATTATCGATAGTACTTCGTAACTATTGTTCAGTTATGGAAGATATACGAGTTCTATGTTTCAAGCATGTTGTTTATTAGAATTGTAGTACTTGCTGAGCTAGTCATGCTCACTCTTGCTTGAACCATATGAACACTGCTAAGATCGAACGAACCGAAGGCTCCGGGAAGGATAAAGGCAAGGCGAAGACAAAACCTTAGAGTTCTTATGTAATAGTATAGGTGAACGATTGTAATATATTTGATATTATGACAAGAATAAATGTATGGGTTATAAAGAACCTGGGGGAATGTAATATTATTTCTAATATATAGAAGACATATTCGTTCTTTTGAGACTTTTCAATTGAATGTATGTGTGAACGGTAGTACCGTGTAGCACCATCTGTCTGGTTGAAAGATACCCAGATTTGGGGGCATCACAATATGATTATGTGATGAATGTGAATATGTGATGATTTAATTTAATATGTTTAGTTAATGTGAAATACTTGTTTAAATGGATAATGAATGTGATTGTAATGATAAATGTATTTTTGTACAAGTAAGTTTTATAAAGTGCTTAATGATATGATTAATGTATAAGGACTTCGAATATAGAAAGATCAAGCTTGTTAATTTGATCTCATTGCGTTGATCATGTTGAGTGTTAATATATGAACTTTTGATTAAAGTATATTTGTACAAGTAAGTTTTGTAAAGTCCTTAATGATCATTACAAATGTAAAAGGACTTAGATTATAATGATCAAACTTGTTAGGTTAATCTTGTGAGTTGATGAGTGGGTTGAAAACCTACGAATTGGGTACTATTTAACTTGAAATATTGTGTGTTCTTGGTAGTTTTCTATATTACTTGTTTGGTTTTGTGTCACTTTGCAGGAATAAAGGTGAGGATGGGGCTTAGGAGCTGAAAAGAAAGAAAAAGATAAAGAAATGGACCTGCTGATGAAGTGGCGCGGGGTGCACCAGGCTAGATAAAGAATTTGCATAGGCGATGCGGGGCGCGTCGCTTTTGAACTAACATTGGTGGGAGGAGCGTTGAAGGACCTGGACAATCTGATGCATTGGCATGGACCACGCAGTTTAATGAAGAGGACTGGCGCGGGGTGCACCAGCTTGACAGATTTTTGCAGATTTGTTTCCTTAAGTACTCAAAGTTGAATCAATTAAGGATTTTGACTTTGTGACACCCCCAAATTTGGGTCCCCAAACCTCAGATTCAGTGTTCACGGTACAACATCCACATCTCATCTAACTACTCATTCATTTTGAATGACATCATTCATACCATTTCTTAATACAAATTATAACAATATCTCAGGTTAACTAACCTTAACATTAATTTACATTCCCTTAGATACTCAAAAGGTTTACATAATTAATTTATATAAGGTAGCATAACAATTAAAAGTTTACATTAAACTACTCTTGAGTTTTTCCTTTGCCTTTGTCTTTCTTTGACTCTTTGGCTACCTCGGCTTTAGCTGAAATATTTTATTTAAAGCAATGGTGAGAAACTAGTTTACTCCGCAAGTTAAAGCGTTCAATAAAAGATATAGAAGAATCGAACTTTCTAGAACTTCGACAATATTCAAAAGATTGTTAAATAGCTGAACAATAAATCATTTTCAATAACAAGATTTTTCTTAAATTCCAAGCTGAATAACATATCAAGAATGAAAGAGTAAATTTTTTTGAAGGTTCAATAATATTCATTTGATTAGGAATAATTAGCAATAATACAATGATATTCAATAAAGTGGGATATTCCCAGTTTATAGACGAGAATTTTGTGTTTAATTTTTAAATATTTATTAAATTGAATAAATATTTGAGTTAGTTTATTTATTAAGTTAAATAAATATTCGATGAAATTGTTGTTAAATAATAATTTAGTTATAATTTAGTTAAGTATATATTAACTAAATTAATGTGTGGTAATTTTATGGATTGAAGATTTAATTTAATGAAATAATTAAATTAAATTAATTATTTAATAATTATAATATTATGTAATGGTGTTATTTTAATTTAATTGATTAATGAAATTAAGGAATGATTAATTTAGAAGGTTAATATTTATTAAATAAATATGAAGAATTATGTTGGCTAAGTAAATATTATGTTTATAATTAAAGATTATGATTTAAATTTAATAAGTGTGACATTTGTATACTATATAATAAGGAAAATATGAAAATAAATTAAAAGGAGGTTTGAAAGGGTTTTGCCAAACATGGTCTTATGACTTTTGGCATAATTTAACTGATAAAGCTTTTGGGTTTTTTTTACCTGATGACTTAAGTTTGCGCTTAATGTTATATCAGTTTTGTGTTTTACGTGTTTTATCAGTTTAGTATTATACATATATTTTCCTAAGTCTAAAAGCAAAAAGGAAGAATACAGAGAAGAGAGAAATTGAGAGAATTGAGAGAGAAGGTTGAGAATCAAAGAAGGAGAAGAATATAGGAATCATCTTTCCAAGAATCAAAGAGTTTTATTCTAAAACTCTAGTATATGCGTTCTTGGAGTTTTCTTTTGAAACTTGGATTTTATGGGATGATTTGATAAAAATTGATGTTATATATATGTTGGTAGATGATTATAATCTGTATATGTTGTCTAGAAATAATTTTCAGAAATCAAAATCCATGGAAACATGTTTAGGATAAAGAACTTGGTTATGTGATAATATATGTATTTTGGCTTACTTTGAGACCAAAAATAGTGGTTGAATCTTGTGTTAATCTATAAATTGGCAATGATTTGTGTTAATACATTCAAAAATGAAAATAACACAAGTTGAATGAATCAATTTAATTTAAAGAAACGAATTCATAGTGAATGAATTAAGCTAAACATGTTAAAACATGAAAATTTAGTATAAACATGAGTTTTGGGTAAAGATTTGGGTTAGTTAATGTTTCTGTAAATTGTTGATTCTTTGGTATGTTGTATTGCTAAGAATTGCAAATCCATAGAATCGAAAATGGACTAATTTGGATGTGTATAACTTGAGTTATAAAGATTAGAAGGAGAAAAAAAGGTCAAAAATCGCAAGAACAGTAAACTGCTAATTTTAGTTCTCTATAATAAAGCGTGAAATGTGATGTGCCCTAAGTTTATTGGGGCGCATGCTACTTTTTCAAGACTTATTTGGGCTATTCATGCTTTTTCCAAGACTTATTTGGGCGCAGCTGCACTCATGGAGTGTCAGGTATGACTGTTTTGACTTCTTTTGGTAAAACGACTATCCTTTTTCATATGAACTCTGATTGAGGCGATTCAGGATGATTCAAAAAAGGTAACAAGTAGACCTAAAACTTTCATACTTTAATTTTTTTCGATTTGAGGTCGGGAACAGGGGTCAGAATGGCCATCTTTGGGACTGATGTGAATTCGGAGGCAATCGGAGGGCGTCGATCATGCACGTATACAAGTGAAGTGCTTCTGATAATAAAATATTTTGTTCTAAGTTATAAAAAATGAATATTATGAAGTATAATGATGCTTAAAATTAATAAATGATGTATTAGATAAGTTGTATAAGCATACTAAGCATACACAAGAGAGATGAATCGAGCGTGTGACGAATGAACGTCGAAACGCCGTGACAAGTGTTAATGAACGTAAAAAGTGTTTCAATTCCATTGAAATGAATATTATAAGATATGGAATGGGGTTAATATAAAAATAATAAGGAGTCCTCATAAGACTTAAACACTTGAATGAATTTTGAGTATGACTAAGAAGAAATATAGTATTGATTAATAAGTTATATTAGATTGAAACTCAACATTGTAAGAGTTGAGAATGTGATTTGGATGCTAAAAGTCTTATGTTATATTTTAGTGAGTTTTCATATTCGTGTTATGTGGTTGATTAATATGGTTAAACCTTAAGCTAAAGGTTATAACTTAACTAAGATGAGAATTGAATCTATGAGGATAATGTGTATGTAGCTAATTGATGTGATAATCCTAATGGTATATGTAGGATATTGGAGTACGTATGTTGTAATTGTATATATTACGCAAGAGGCACGTTCCCTAACCTTTGCTACTTTATTATTCGGCAAGGTTTTCTTTTCACCGTTATTTTGTTATACTTATGCAAGTCTCCTAACCTTACTTTTACGTTATGCAAGTTCTTGAATCTATTATTTTATTGAGCAAGTTCTCTAACCCTAATCTTTCATTATGCAAGTTCCTATTCCTAACTTGTTATTGTTATGCAAGTTCTTTAACCCTAATTTATTGTTGAGCAAGTTAATTAATCTTTGTTTCTTCATCCCAAACAAGATTGTTTTGGTTATTCAAAGTCTGTAATTTTATTGTAAGCAAGGTGTTTACTCACCTACGAATAATTGTTGTTTGATCTCTGATCACCAATGTCATTATACAATCTTACATTGTTGTACCGAACTTTTAGTTGACTAGAGACCGTTCTATTGATTAACCTAATCCTTAGTTGATGAATGTTCTATAAACTAAATTACCCTTGAAGTCAATCCAAACCAAACTTCCTTTGGTTTTCTTATGTACCCACACAGTTTTGAAAGCATGTAGTCGATGATTAACACTTGTTCAATTTAGAAATTGTTGATACTCTATCTCTTATTGATTCATCGATATACCTTGTTCATGAAGATATTGTAATCAAACTCTTGAATAGTTATTGATCCCTATTTGATTTAACCAGTACTTTGTTGATGAGCGTTTTAAAGATCTAGAATTCCTTCGAAGCTAATTCTAAATCAAACTTCCTTTGGTACGGAACGTAGTGATTAAAACTGAGATGAACAACCCTATTAAAGGGGATTATTTTAGAGCTACGCGATAGCGTTAAAATGTTTGTATAATACAGTAAAAAACCGGGTATGAGATGATGGTCCACATAGTCGCTTAGACTATTAAAAGGTTATATGATGGTCCAGGACATAGAAGATGATTATGGTGTTTTAGACTATTAAAGGTTAAAGTAGAAATACTTGACAACCTAGAACATAGTTTGTGGTTTTGTGACACTCTAGAAGATGTTGATATCTATTGTTAACCAAAAAGTCAAATTTTGTTTGCTTTTATTTTCAAAATGCGAAACATCTTTAAGAAAATAATATACAGCAGTGCCGAACTCCTCATGGGCATGACAGCCATCTAAGGAAATTCAAACACTATAAATAATGTACAAGTCGCTACAAATGAAAAAAGTCCATCAAAGGAATCAATCTAGATTCAATGGCTGAATCATGATCATATGATTCCTAGGCTCATATGATGCCATAATTTATATGAAAAAGCAGTAAGTAGTTATATATATAAAAGCCTGACATATATATATATATATATATATATATATATATATATAGACATGATCAACCACCACGAAGCACCTCCATGGGGGATCAGAAATGTAAATATATAAAAGCGGTAAATATATATATAGAGACATGATCAACCACCACGAAGCACCTCCATGGGGGATCAGAAATATAAATAAAGCAATAAATGCAATCAACCGCAACGAAGTAAACTCTAGGCGGGACTAAATGTAAAGAAAGCAGTAAAGACGATCAACCACCACGAAGTAAACTCCAAAGTGACTAAATGTAAAGAAAAGAAAAGGCCACGTAAGTAAACTCCAGTGCCCGACAAAATGTAAATATATATATATATATATACATATATATATATATATATATATATATATATAAAAGCGGTAAATTCACAGGATGTTTCTCAATCCCTACTTTTTATCATTTCAAATGATTTGTCGCTATATATAAATAAAAGTAGTAAACGCACTGGATATAAAATCTGTGCTCATCGAATGTAGTTCGACAACAGTTCATATATATATATATATAAAAGCTAGTAAACGCTCTAGACATAAGTCTAGGCTTAATCGAGGCATAACTCGATAATGTTAGTCCATATGTAAAAATATATACATATATAAGTATATATACAAATAGAAATGAAAACCACGGACCGAAGTTCGGGCATACACACACAACACGACTCTCAACGTGAAGAATAGTGTGTGCAAAGATGAAGAGAAAGGCTTTATATAGTGTGAGAAGGCTTACAGTGGGCTGCCAATGCAAGCTTCTATGACTCTAGATGGATAAACACTCAGCTCCCGTTGGTAAAATATAGCTATATACGAGCTAACAGGTGTTTAAAATGAGAAAGCACTCAATATGGGGTGTGTACAGAGCAAATTGGATAGAGCTTCCTCGCCTTTTTTCTCTTTCAAATGGCCACCCCAAGCTCTTTATTTATAGAGTTGGTGGCCGCAGGTGTACTTGTGGCAGCCGTAGATGCACTTGCGGCAGCCCGGGGTGCCTCAAGCTCCACGGGTCCCGCTGTATCGAAGTACATGCACTCGTGCACTTTGATGTCCGCTCGAACTTGCAGAACTTCAATCCGAGCATCTGAACGAGGTGTACAAGACCTTCTTTGGACTGCTTTTGTCCAGAGTTATGCAATGAAATAGGATTAAAGGTTGTACGAAGTCAGGAAGAGGGGACCATGCCCATGTTCTTCAAGCTTCAAATTCTATCCGGTGTGCTACCAAGTGTAATAGTCACTCGGGATTGGAAGCTCTTATGGGACATTGCTATGTACAAATGTATGTATAAAATGTTGAGACGACGCACTGGGGTTGAGGTGGCAAGATGATGATTTTTCCCCTCACCGGGGTTATCTCCGATTTGGGCTGATAGCAAACGTTGCTCAGGGTTACATCTGAGATTAGACTGCTGCAAGTGTTTGAATTCCGCAAGGTCATCTGTAAGTGTGCCTGTCTTCCCGGTGTTAGCTCCGAGTCTTTGGAATGAGTGCCTCGACAGGAGGTCTGAGATTAAAGCTGATTGCATGCATTTAAAATAAGCATTTCCGGAGTTATAGCCGGAAATGCAACAACATTCCTTGGGGTTATCTCCAAGGAAGAAACTCAGGGTTATCTCCAAGGTTGGAACTGATACTCCTGGTGTGTGTTCTAGGGTTAAGACTGAACTTTCGGTAGTATCCAGAATGGATATGAGATGTTATCCAGGGTTTTCTCCAAAAGACGAATCTGCCCTCCTATAATGTTAGTAACAGGTGTGCAGAAAATTTCGAGTGTCTACAGATGCCCCTTTTTATCATATTCATGCAATGCAAGGCATGGATAGGATAAAGAATCCTAGACACTTAAAAATGAAATAAGATAAACATGATGCTATGTGCAACAACATGATGCAAATGCATGATGCATGTAGATTGTTGGATTATTTTCCAACATGATGGAATGATTGTCGGTTCCCAGTTAATCCTACCGGGGATGACAATCAGTGATGTCTTGGACATGCGATCTAAGTCTTCAAGAATGTTGATGTTGGGGTTATCACCAAAGTCCTGGATCCTTGATACAAACTTTACTCCAAAGATGTGCTCTCGTGTGCAAGAGATCTATGGGGATAAAGCTTTGTCTATTTGAGGATGTGTATAACATATACCAAGATCCTATTGGAGTTACTGCCAACAGTATGTATTGTCAAGGCTGCTTGACCTTCGTTGATGTGTGTATCACCAGATAAATCCCTGCTGGGCAAACTGTCAAGGCTGCTTGACCTTCATTGATGTGTGTATCAATGGTTGCATTGCGTTGTGAACCCCACCGGGGAAGGTTGTGGATACATATACTGATGGATGAGATCATCGAATGGCTTTCGATGCTTCGATGGGTTTACTTGCCATCGGTTGAAATGACGTCAAGGTTGCTTGACCTTCATTGATTTGTACATCAATGGTTGAATTGCGTTGTAACCCCCGCTAGGGATTCGTTCATGGACGAATAATACGTTGTAACCCTCGTCGGGGATACGTGGATGACTGAAAATCTGTGTTGTAACCCCTGTCGGGGATTAAGTCAAGGCTGCTTGACCTTCATTGACACGTATATCAATGGTCAAATTACGTTGTAACCCCCGTCGGGGATTCTTTATCAATGTTTGAAATCGGCGTTGTGACCCTCGCCGGGGAAGGTGTCTTTTAGGGTTACGACCCTGTGTTTGGTGGCATCGGACCTTTGTGAGGTATTACCGAGCATGATTTGCAAAAGCTAAGGTCACTGGTATAGTATACCTTGCATTTAGGCGAATACCAATGAGTGATGTGTGGAGTCAGAGTTTGGCCCGAGTGGATGTACTGCTATTGTGCATACTGTCGTATGTCTACATGCCACGATACATGGATGAGTTGGACATAGGAGTCATCATAGCAGTGATAGCTCTTAGGGATGGTCACATCATCATACCGATGATTATAGCAGAGACTCTGATGTCAGCCATATACTGTTGCACTTATCCGATGGGAATGTTTACAGGTAACTCGGTCATGCTATATGTGTGGTTTATGTCACACTTGAGGCCAATTGGAACTTTTAGACAACATGGGTATTGTTTCACCCATGATATAGCCATGTTATACTCCTTTCAGCCTGAGGAGTTTATAGATGCTGCATCTTGGTCAGCTTTTCTAGCAGGGATCGGAGATCCATTTGCTATATTACCATGTACAGGGCTTAGCTCACCCTACAACTTCATTACTCATGCTCCAGGCATGGATTATCTTTCTCTAGCTGGTTTGAGAGGCATGATTACTTACCACCCACTTGCTGTGATGTGTCAGTTTGACCAGTTCCAGGATTTTCATCCTTTTGAGGGGAGATTGAGTTAGCGCTTCGCTTCTCGCCACTTATCAGCAGAGGACAGATCTAGGTTGTATGCCTGTTGGGATCAGCGAGAGCTAGCTGAGTTTTCTATAAGCCATCCGGGTTGTTCTGCAGAGTATTTCGCATGGATGGAGACAGAGACTGCATTAGCTGCGGTAGTATCCACAGTGTAGGGGATTGATTCCGACGATGAGGAGCCTATCGAGGAGGCTGATATTCCCATAGATAAGGATTTGACTACTGGGTTGCCAGCATTTGTGATTGATTCTCCCACTATGAGTGCTACTATTATTCAGCATTCAGCACAGTATCTGGAGCAGAGTCTACATTTGATGACTTTTGAGAGAGATCAGGCTAGGGCCTTGATGTTGACAACTCTTGATGGGAGAGACGCAGCTCTATTAGAGAGAGACGAGGCTAGATCAGCCAGAGATGCATTGATTGTAGAGCAGGATGCTGCCCTATATCTCGCCGGGATGTGGCCAATAAGATCAAGACAAGATTACTTGGAGATCCTCACGATCGACATCCTTGCCGATATGAGTGCATATATTGATGATCATCATTCCACCATGCAGTTAGCCCATGTAGATACCATTGGGCAGGAGCTTGCAGCATTACCTCCTTCTTCAGAGAGGGATGCTATGTTAGATCTGATAGTCCGCATACACACAGATCCGTAGATAGACTTGTATTTTCCTGCACTGACTAGCGTAGCCATTTTGTCATGTACAACACATACTGTATATGTCAAACAGTATTATATATGGCAGAGAAATATATTTTGATTTACTTGCCTTTCAGTTGTGCCTTGATACTTGTTTGATATTTGCCTGTTTCTTCAGGGCTTGTGATCTTGATGCATTTTGAACTCATCCTTGATGTGTGGACATTGAGACGTCGCAGGATCTTTCAGAACTAATCATTGATCTGTGTGTATCCCTACCATCTTTGGTGTCCTGGGACTGGTTTCTGTATGGAAATGTGGAGAGGAGTGTGGCTTTTCCTATCTGAGATTGACCGCACCACAGATGGTCGCCAGTACTCCTATTTGTGAGAAGCCTAGTTAATTCCATCTCTTATGGATTGGTGTTGCTCTTTGAGGAACAATCGCAGCTTAGATGCTCATCGAATCTCCTATTGTTGAGGAGGGGTTAGGTAGTTCCATCCCTTTGGTCTGAAGCTGATGAAATATGGTGGATTGAGGTTTGATCCCAATCTTCGTGTGACAAGTATTTTGTTCGATAGGGGTTAGACCAACCATAAATGGCTACCTACGTACTCTATCAAGAAGAGAGATCAGTCTCATGTAGTTCAAACCTAGTGTAAGAGGTTCAACGTTGAATGCGAAAGGTAGATGGGTGTAGAAGCTTTATTAATGAAGAAGGGTGTAAAAGTGTTTTTGTGATTTTTGTTTTTTTATTGCGACCGGGCCATATAGAATATGGTTGCCTATGTACTCCCGGGTATCAGGGAGATTAGGTCGACTTAGTTTGCCCCTTAGGACGAATTATAGCCGAAGAGAAGTATGAATCCCATGTGCAGTATATACTGCGGGGAGAAGAAAGTTTGATCCAATGATTGGGACAAACTGCAGGTGTGGAAAAAGTTTGATCCCGTTTTCAGGACAAACTACAAGCGTGGAAAAGTTTAATCCCGTCTTCAGGATAAACTACAGGTGTGAAAGGTTTAAAATGAGGTGAAACCAGGCTGCTGGTTTGAAGTGTATGTTTCCCTGAGGGGCAGAAGAGTATGTAAAACGGGTTAGAAAACCGGAATGGCTGGTGATTTGATGATCCAAAAAATCAGGATGTTTGCTTGATGGTAACTTCAGACATAGTACCGTTTCACGGTGTCCGAGTTGATAAGCTGTGGAAATTCATCGCCATCCATTTCATATAGTCTGAGAGCGCTTCCTGTTAATACCTCGTTGACAACAAACGGGCCTTCCCAGTTAGGAGCGAATTTTCCCTTAGATTGATCTTGGTTGTCAATGATCTTCTTCAAAACCAAGTCGTGTTATTTAAAATGCCATAGCCAGACTTTCCTGTTGAAGGATCTTGCGATCCTTTGCTGATATAGCTGACCATGGAAGATAGCCGCGGTTCGCCTTTCATCTATCAGAGACAATTGGTGATACCTGTCTTGTACCCATTGGTTTTCATCCTGCTGAGCGTCCATCAACACTCTAAGGGATTCCATTTCCACCTCTATGGGGAGCACTACTTCCATCCCATAGGCTAATGAGTAGGGTGTTGCCCCAGTGGAAGTACGCATTAAAGTTCTGTAGGCTAATAAAGTCAGAGGCAAGAGGTCAGGCCATCCTTTGTGATTGGCGGACATTTTCTGCATGATCTTCTTGATGTTTTTATTAGCCACTTCAACAGCACCATTCATCTTTGGATGGTAGATGACGGAGTTAAGGTGTTTGATGTGGAATTTACTACATAACTCCTCCATCATTTTGTTGTTGAGGTTCTTAGCATTGTCTGACACAATGACCTCTGGTTATCCATATCGACAAACAATATTATTTCTGATGAAAGCAATGATGACTTCTTTGGTAACCCTGAGGAAGGAGGCTGCTTCAACCCATTTGGTGAAGTAGTTAATCATGGTGAATATGAATCGATGTCCATTACTGGCTTTGGGCTCGATGGGCCTGATCACGTCCATTCCCCACATCGAGAAGGGCCACACCGAACTCATATTGTGGAGTTTCCTTGGAGGGGCGTGGATAACATTCCCATGAATTTGGCATTGATAGCATCTTTTGACATGATCATCACTGTCAGCTTTGAGCGTTAGCCAATAATGCCCTGTTCTGAGGATTTTCTTGACAAGTAGGGGTCCGCTCATGCGTGGGCCACATACTCCACCATTGATCTCATCCATGAGCCTCTGAGCTTGGTCTTTGTCCAGACATCTGAGGAGACCTAATCCTGGATCTCTCTTGTAGAGTGCATCTCCGCTCAGGTAGAATTTCATAGCAAGTCGATGGATCTGCCTCTTTTCAGTCAGGCTTGCCTCAGCGGGTGTAGATCCATCTCACAAATACTCCTTGATATGTTGATACCAAGGGTTGTGGATGGGAGGTATCTCATCCGATACTTCTCCAACATAGTTCCCATAAGCTGGGACCTTTTGCAGGGCAAATGTGATGCTTGGCATGTTTTCCTTGTGAGGTATATGAATCAAGGAGGCCAACGTTGCTAGTGCATCCGCAAAATCATTCCTATTACGAGGAATGTGTAGAAAGGAGATTTCTTCGAACTCCAAAGCCATCTGTAAAACTTACCGATGGTAATGCAGTAAATGTAATTCTTTGGTTTGATAGATTCCTGTGGATTGTTTGATTACCAACTTTGAATCCCAAAGGACAGTTAACCGCCTGATGCCCATTGAAAGCGCAAGTTTTAGCCCCATGATACAGCCTTCATACTCAGCTATGTTGTTGGTGCTGACAAACTGCAATTTGACAGCGACGAGATACTGCTCCCCTGTACCGGATACTAGAATTGCTCCACCTCTAGAGCCTTTTGTGTTAACTGCTCCATCAAAATAAATTTTCCACGTACGGCATGCATCGTGCTGATGGTGTTGCTGAACTGTCATTACCCTTCATCGGGAAAATATGTTTTCAAGGGTTTGTAATCCCCTGCAGGTGCGGCGACCAGTTGATCCGCAATTCCTTGACCTTTGATAGACTTTTGCATAACGTAAACGATGTCAAATTGCTGTAGGATCAACTTCCATCTGGACAACCAATAATTTAGTATAGGCTTGCTGAACACATACTTGAGAGGATCCACGCGGGATATGAGATGGGTTGTATGACCATGGAGGTAATGCTGTAACCTCATGGATGCCTATGCTAAAGCACAACAAGTCTTCTCAATCAGAGTGTACTTGTGTTCACTGCTACTGAATCTTTTGCTGAGGATATAGATAACTCGTTCTTGGCCTCTATCGTCTTTTTGCCCCAGCATGCAATCGATAGCATTGTCATTAATGGACATGTACATGAATAGGAGAACATCATCCTTGGGAGGTACCAAAACAGGAGCGTTAACCAGCTGCTCTTTGATTGTAAGGAAGGCTTTCTGACACTCATTGTTCCATTTCATGGAGGAGTTCTTCCTTAACAATTTGAAAATGGGCTCATAGGTTGCTGTGAGTTGAGAGATAAACCTCCTAATAAAGTTGATTCTTCCCAAAAAATCCCTGTATTTCCTTTTCTGTCTGAGGAATGGGCATTTCCTTGATGGCCTTGATTTTGGTACGATCCAGCTCAATCCCTTTGTGGCTGACTAGAAAACCTAGCAACTTACCTGATTTAACGCCAAAGGCGCACTTGGCTGGATTCAACTTCAAGTTGTACTTATGCAACCTATTGAAGAGCTTTTTGAGATGGTCTAAATGGTCTTCTTCCCTTCGAGACTTGATAATGTTGTCATCCACATAGATCTCTATCTCTTTATGCATTAAATCGTGGAAAAAAGCCATTATGGCTCGCTGATAGGTTGCCCTGACATTGATGAGGCCGAATGACAACCGTCTATAGCAGAAGGTTCCCCAAGGCGTGATGAAAGCAGTTTTCTCACGATCTTCCTCAGCGACCATAATTTTATGGTACCCCGCAAAGCAATCAACAAAGGAGTACATGCCGTATTGAGCAATATTATCAATAAGAATGTGGATAAAGGGCACGAAAAAGCTATCTGTAAGGCAAGCTTTGTTCAGATCCCAGTAATCCGTGCAAACTCGCACCTTTCCTCCTGGTTTAGGCACGGGAACAATGTTGGATATCCATTCCGGATATGTGGACACCATAATGATGCTAGCTTGAAATTATTTCATAATTTCTTCTTTCACCTTTAAACTCCACTCAGGTTTCAATCGCCTGAGCTTCTGCCTGACTGGCTTAAATCCTTCTTTAATGGAAAGGCGATGAAGGACAATGTCAGTGGACAAACCCACCATGTCTTCATGAGACCATGCAAACACATCCTGGAATTGAGTTAGTAGCGTAACCATGTCATTCCGTTGGTTTGGGGTTAGGTCTGAACCAATCTGCATTAGCTTAGTGCTTTCTAAGGTTCCAAGATTGAAAGAAGTGGTTTAGTCAAGATTGGGTTTAGGTTTGTCTTCGACCCATTCCTTAATCTCCTGAGGTGTCTCAATGTCCTCTTGGATTTCCATCAAGTCTGAGTCTAACTTTTCATCAAAGTTACAGTCCTTGTGGAGAAAAGACACCTCATCAGCAAGTACAGGCACATCTAAATTTAGAGACCTAAAACAAAATATGCTTTCACTTAATATATGAAACTGTTTAATCATACACAAGTGTTAGCATGTACTGATAAAATAACTGCTAATAATGTATAAAAAAGTAAGCAATTAAAGTTATCTACGAGGCGTAGGATTTACTGCTTTTTACCCTCGTCGACCAATGCATGGAGTGCTGCTCCAATTGTCGAGGGTAAAGTCCTGATGGACTGCAGTGATGGAGGGGCTATCATCGTCCTCCTTTTCCCCAATGATGACCATAACATCTGGGCAATTATTGTCTGGGGTATATCTGTTTGTATGTTCATCATGCACAATGATGCGTATGCCTGACATCATCAGGGCGATGTCATGTTTACATTTCTGTTCCCTTTCTTCAACTTTGGGATCAGGAATTAGAACCTCTTTTGTTTTGAATGGTACTTGTTTAGGAAACAGCATAGCCATAACATGGGTTGACACCTTTACCAGAGACTGTATCATCTCATGAGGTGCAAGTGGAAAAAATCGCCGTGTGGTGGAAGCTTGAGAAATCTGCTTGTGTTTATGAGGATTCCTATGACTGGAACTGGTAGAATAGCCTAGTCCGGATGTCCCAGTTTGACTGGACATTTGAATTGGGTGCTTAATACCCTGCTTATCTTTACCAAGCCCATATCCAGGCTGATGATCCAATGAAATCATTTCTTGAGTGGCCGACATAACCTCGGCAAAAATCTTGGGTACGGGAAGTGGTGCTCCAATAGGATGGTATTGCGTGTTACTCACTTCCAAAGTATGAAAACTGGTCAGCTCAACTTCTGAATTGAAGCTAATGATTGGTAGATTTCCTTGTTCAGGACATTCCGGCTCAGCGTTGACAGTGACTAGGCTATTGTTGTCAATGTATTTGAGTTGTTGATGTAGTGTAGAAGGGACAGCTCCAGCCATGTGGATCTATGGTCTCCCCAATAGTAGGTTGTATCCTGAATCTATTTTGAGGACATGAAAGGATACATTGAATGTGTTTGGACCAATCTCAGTTGGTAGCTCAATCTCTCTGATAGAATTTAGTCGAGATCCATCAAAAGCTTTGATAACCGTATGGCTACTTCGGATCCGTTTGAGATTGACGTTCATCTTCACCAAGGTAGCATAGGGACAGATATTCAGAGACGAACCTCCATCTATCAAAACTCCAGCTAACATATACCCGGAGGATAAAACTGTAATGTGCAATTGCTTGCAATGACCGGTCCCTTCGAGTGGTATGTCGTCGTCATCAGTGAAGGATATCACATTATTGTTAAGAATGTGATCAACCAGATGTTGAAATTTTTCCATATCCACTGATTTTGGTAAAAAGGCTTCTTCCAAAATCTTCAATAAGATCTTCCTGTGATCCTCGGAAGAGAAAACCAAGTCCAGTATTGAGATCTGATGTGGAGCTTCTCTTAAGCTTAAAGCCACCTTGGCTTCATTATGGCCCATAGTGCGAAGGAATTTCTCAATCTTTTCCATGAGAATCTTCCCCTTTGCTTTTATGGCGGGCTTCATTACCCTCCGAGGAAGATACAATGGATTTTCATTCGACACTGTACTATTAGTATGAAATGTGGATCCTTTAGCTTCTCCATAATTCCATGGGACTTTGTGTAAGCTGACAACAGGATATTGTGGTCTGAAAGGTAAAGAAATTGGCTCTGGTGCAGCCATTTTCAAAGGATTGTTAGCTCCTTTAAGTTGAATTGCTTGTATGGGAAATGGTTTGACAGTCTCATCAGCCTCAGTGGATATAACTGCTACTAGCCCCTTCAATTTGGTAGGACAGGTATTCCCACTCTCGAGTAGCACAATGTCATTGTCTGCCAATTGCAAGACACCGCTACCAATTAGATTCTGAATAAGGTGGCGGAGTGCCCAACATTATTCTGTGCTGTGACCACGAGAATGTGAATAATATTAATATACTCCATCGGAGTTGAATCGTCTTGAACATGGATTGATTGTAGGTAGAAAGGAGGTAATTCTTCCTTCATTGATTAGCATCTGAAATATCTCCTCCATAGGTTGGCCCAGGTATATAAATTCCCTTTTATTGGCAAAATCCCGATGGGCTTTAGCAATTGCTCTCTTCGCAACCTTATCCTCCATAGCTTTGCTTTCTGAAGGTGATGGTGGAGCATTCATAACAAAAGGAAGGAGATATGCATACTCTTGGCTGACTAACTAGCGTGTGACTTGATGCTGATGGGTCACCAGTTCTGCCAATTATTCAATTTGCTTAGAAAGAGCTTTCATCTTTCGTTCCATAGAAAATTGAAACTTTGCGTAATCTCATCTATCAACATTGTCTTTGATGGTTTGGGATGATTCACTGTTAAAATTGGAACTCTGTCTAGTGCTCCAACTAATCATGTTGACCTCTTCTTCTTTGTGTTCAGGAAGAGGGTTGTCTTGCACATGAGGTTGATCTGGTTTGGTAACCACGATCTCACCGCTATCTATTAAATCTTGGATCTTGTGTTTCAAGGCCCAACAATCTTAAGTATCATGTCCAGGTGCTCCGACATGATAAGCACACTTCCGAGTAGCATTGAAACCCCTCCCATTAGGGTTGGCTGGTGTAAGAAGACGCGTGAATTTTGTAAGACCCCAACTTTTATGAATAAAGAATAATTTTCTCGAAATATATTTTTGAATATTATGGTGTGGATTTGATATACTGTTATAGTTATGGGTAATATTTACAAATTTTGAAAAGTAAGAAAGTGGTTATATAATATTCGATTGGTCGGGGAATATTCGTTTTAACAGGGAATATTCGTATGCGGCTAAGACAATTATTGGACCCCTAGCGAAGTATTGTCGTAGTAAGAAAATGACAGAATTATCTTTTTATAAAAATAACGGCGAAAGTGTTACCGTTAAAACTGTTGAACTACCTGGTAGTAAAAGTACAGTAATACGCGTTGCATAGTAGGACACGGTATTGGTTATTGATACTTACGTGAGAAGTCATTCAGTTATACTCAATTATTGCTACAGTAATTGCTGCATCATCTCTCATATTATTGATTCAATTATTATCACAGTATCATCTGCATAATATGATATATTATGAAATCAATTATTGAGACGACAAAGTTATTCATATTATTAAATTGCAATATTAACAATGTCTAGAAGTTCTGTCAAGGAGAGGTTTGGTCACCTAATTGAGCGCCAATAAGGAGAAATCCTTATCGGAAAGCCCCCTCTTTCCTGGGAATGACCTGGTTGTTAAATATTGTGAGTTATAATATTAATGATGAATAAGTTCGTGTTGATTAAAGATGAAATTGATAGTTCCATTGTGTTGGAATTATTAGTGTTAGTGGAAATCGACATTTATTTCGATAATAATTGATGTCTAGAGGTTATATTGACTAATCGGGTAATTAATCGGATAAATGAGGAATTAATTTCTATTAATTCACATGATTATAACTATTTGTTCACATGTGTGTACTATTGATTCACATTCTTGTACTATTAGGGGAGGTGGTGCAAGATTGATAATACTTGCATGACTAAGTTAAAATGGAGGTACTATACTTGTAATTCGTATTTTCACATGTCTAGAACTATTGATTCACATGATTTACTATTGATTCACATGATTTATTATTAGGGGAGGTGGTGCAAGTTTGATAATACTTGCAGGACTAAATTAAAAATAAAGGAAAAGAGGAAGGTATTATTCTGTAATATTTCGAGCCCTAAAACGTGCAATTATCGAAACTATATTTTCCTATAAATAGAAGCTCATTCTTCCTTCATTTCTCACTAATTCACTAAAGCTATGGAGCAATTATTATAGAGAGAAATTGTGACGCCCCCAAAATAGGTATACATCACCCATTTTGAGTCGTCAATAACATGGTAAAGAATATTATGACTAAGATAGTATAGAACAAACTATCGTTAGTCTTCAACAGGGAAAAATCTGATAAAATACAATAGACAACAAATTTCAGATCAATATTCGCAGCGAAAATAATAATTCATAGATGAGTTACGTAGAGAATGAAATCTACTATAATCTATGAATTTAAAAGTTCATCATCAATATTTTATCTCTGTAACATTAATCAATATTCATCTTGAATCAAACATTTATCTTTGCATTACAGGCCAAATATATTCATCAGTTGGTCATGTTCATCTCAACACCTGTTCATCTTTGCACTACCGGCCAAATGTGACGCCCCCAAAATAGGTATACACAACACCCATTCTGAGTCGCCAAATACATGGTACAAAAAGCAAACTACAACTTTAATAATACAAATGTCATGTGAAATACGACAATATATACTGTGAGTTTAAATATAATATTGTCTTCTAGACAATATCCACATGCAAATAAATCCCCATCATAATTATTGATTCATTATTTTACAAAAATGGTGAGGACTACTAAACAACTCTCTCTAGAACCTTCATTCCATACCCCGACTAGTACTCGCTACATTCTCGCCTCCTGAGAAGAAAAATGGAACAACAAGGAAAAGGGTGAGCTCAACTAGCCCAGTAAAGAATATTATGACTAAGATAATATACAACAAATTATCGTTAGTCTTCAACATGGAAAAATCTGATAGAATACAATAGACAACAAGTTTCAGATCAATATTCGCAGCGGAAATAATAATTCATAGAAGAGTTACGTAGAGAATGAAATCTACTATAATCTATGAATTTAACAGTCCATCATCAATATTTTATCCTCAGAACATCAATCAATATGCATCCGAATCAAATATTCATCTTTGCACTACTGTGCCAAAGATATTCATCACTTAGTCATGTTCATTTAAACACTGCTCATCTTTGCACTACAAAGCCAAAGATATTAATCAATCTATTCATGTTCATCTCAACACTGCTCATCTTTTGCACTACTGGTGCCAAAGATATTCTTCAGAATCATTCATCTTTTTGCACTACAAAAGCAAAGATATTCAATAATATCATCATTTAAGACCGAGGATGATGAAAAATGTTTTTAAAGAAACGAATCCAAAGAAACAAAATGACAAGGATTAAGGATTAAGGATTCGTTTTTGGTTTTATCCACGCCCAAAAATACCTCAAAAATAATCATAGTGGTGTAAAATTCAAGAATGATCAAAACATGGATACAATCGAGTTAGTATCCGAATATATGTTTTGGACAAAAAAAGAAATTTTATTTTTCTATGAATAAGATCCGATATCGTGAATAGTGCCAGATATCGTGAATAAAGGCCGATATCGTGAATAGTAACTCAGACACCAAAAGATAGAAATTCCACAAAAACATCTTCACGCTTCATGAATAGTACTCGTGAATAGTAACTCGTGAATAGTAACTCATGAATAGTAACTCGTGAATAGTAACTCATGAATAGTAACCCATGAATAGTAACCCCGATATGAAAAAGTTCCAAATTTGATAAAAACTTCAGATCAACATTTCAGCATAATGATATTGAAGAAATAATATCATTACGAAAAAATAATATCCCTTACCTCGAAAGATCAATACTTCTAGCTGAAACACCGGATATAGGCAATGACTTGGACTTGCACCGTATAGCAATACTCAAAGTATACTCAAAATACTCACAAGAATACGCTCGATAATATAGAGAGAGAAAACTTCAGTTTCTGGTGTGATTTTCAATTCTAACCTAAGCACCCTATTTATAGGAAATTGCTTAGAACACCAAAGCGAAAATTTAATATAATATATTATAATTTTTCCACAACTTCATACGCACACTAACAATCTGAATTCAGCCTCCCTAACCACATGTTAAATGAGTTTCAAAAATGAAAAAAACGTTTTGTAATTAAAATATTTTAAACTTCCAAAATCAATTATTTGAACTTGAACTTCAATAATTCATAATAAATAGCCCTTTCATCGAAAAATTCGAATCTCATGAGTTTTATAGGAAATTCAATTTTCTACAACTTTGCGCGGAAGAAAGTTTTTCCAAATTCCAAATAGAAATTGACCAAATCCACAAACGGATGATTTTACAAGCTATAATCAAATTTCAAATCAATAAATGGGGTCCACCGACATGTTTAACATGTTTTAAACATTTATTGCAACAAAATACTCTTCCTCCTCGTATACTCATATATCCCACATTCGTTGTAAAAATATCACCATTAATATATTATTAAAATAATATATTTAAATGAATTATTTTATCGTAAAATATAAAATATTAATTTTCAACAATTGTCATTTTAAAAATTTTCTCCATCTATATCCACATAAAATCAATATTTTCCTCATCATATAAATCAATAATTAATTATTCACAAATAATATTACGTAATCACAATAATGACAACCAGGCGGTTCCTCAGAAAGAGGGGCTTTCGATAAGAATTTCTTCTTCTTGGCGCCATTAGGTGACCAAACCTCTCCTTAGGCATGAACTTTCTAGACATTGCCAATAATGTTATCTAATAATATTATTCAGATAATATGAATTATTGCTTCGATAATGAAAGATGCCGTGTAATGACAATTATTGAAACAACAAAGAATATAAAATATCAACGCAAAGAATTATTAACTCAATAAAATAATCGAATAAAGAATTATCAGTAACCATTATTGAGTAGTGCCTTCTTACGTAAGAATCAATAATTGGTGCAATACTGCAGTGTCTTCTTGTTCAACAACGCCAGACATTAGTGTGTTTTAACAACCGGGTATTTTAACAAAGATAATCTTGTGAATAACTACGCCAGTTATTTAAAAACAACTTATATTTGTCGCTTTCTTCATCCAATCGCTTTCAAGTTATGGGGCCCACACATGGTCGCTATTTCATTCGCATTTAATATTCCCACTCGCATAAATATTCCACGACCAAAACGAATATTCCCCGACAACAATGAATATTTTATAACCACTTGCTTATTTTGAAATATTTATGATTTAACCCTTAACTATCCACATTAATCAAATCAACCCTTACTATTTCAAAATAATAAATAAAGGAAATTCCTTTTTATTTAAAAATTTCGAGGTCTTACACCAAAGATATTCATAAGAAAATCATTAATCTTTGCACTACAGGCCAAAGATATTCAGTAATATCATCATTTAGGACTGAGGATGATGAAAAATATTTTAAAGAAAACGAATCTAGTGAAACAAAAGAACAAATATTAAGGATTCGTACTTTAAACAATCCGAGTTCAAAAATACTTCATAAATAATCATAGTGAAGTAAAATTCAAGAATGATCAAAACATGGATACAATCAAAGCTAGTATCCATAATAGATATCTTGGACAAAAATGAAAATTTAGTTTTTCTGTGAATAGTGCCGTATTCGTGAATAGTGCCGTATACGTGAATAGTAACCCCGACACTAAAAGACAAGAATTTTACAAGAAAAATCTTACCAATATTCCGGCATAATGATATTAGAAGAAATAATATCATTTTTTTTAAAAAAAATATCCTTTACCTCGAAATGACAGTATTTCTAGCTGTAATACCGGATATAGTGCTGAAGAGAATTTGCACCGTATAGCAACACTCAAGGTATCAAAACACTCACAAGAATATGCTCGATAATATAGAGAGAGAAAACTTTAGTTTCTGGTGTGATTTTTAATTCTACCCTAATCACCCTATTTATAGGAAAATGCTTAGAACACCAAAGTAGAAAATTTAATAAAATAATATTATTTATAAACTAAATTCCTACGCACACCACCAGCTGATTTTAAACACTTAACACATGTTCCACAAATGAAAAAAACATTTTTCTTAATTAAAATATTTTAAACTTCAAAAATTATTTATTCTGGAACTTCGGAACTTTAATAATTCATAAAAAATAGCCCTTTTATCAGAAAAATTCAAACCTTCTGTCCTTTCCATAGGAAATTCCATTCTCTACAACTTTGCAGAAGAAAGTTTTTCCAAATTCCAAACAGAAATTGACCGAAATCCACAAACATACGATTTTACAAGCTATAATCAAATTTCAGTCAAGAAATGGGCCCACAAACATGTTTAACATGTTTAAAACAATTTTTAGTGACAAAAATACTCTTCCTCCTTATTTATTCATATATCCCACATTCATTGTAAAAATATTACCATTATTATATTATTAAAATATAATAATTATTTAAATGAATTATTTCATCGAAAAAGATAAAATATCAATTTTCATCAATTGTCACATTAAAAATTTTCTCCATCTATATCCACATAAAATGAATATTTTCCTTATCATAATAATCAATAATTAATTATTCACAAATAATATTACAGAATCACAATACATGACAACCCGGTAGTTCCCGAAGAAAGAGGGGCTTTCGAATAAGGATTTCTCCTTCATCAAGGCGCAATTAGGTGACCAAACATCTCCTTAGCGAGAACTTTCTAGACATTGCCAATAATGTTATCTAATAATATTATTCAAATAATATGAATTATTGATCCGATAATGAAAATATCGTGTGAAGTGACAATTATTGAAACAACAATAATATAAAATATTAACATAGCAATTATTGAATCAATAAAATAAAATATTGAATAAGAACTCATCGTAACAATTATTGAGTAGTGTCTTCTTACATAAGAATCAATAATTGGTGCAATACTGGTAAAGCTTCTTGTATTTTAACCACCGGTATTTTAATAATATTAATTGTGAATAACTACGCCAAGTTATTTATAAATAACTTATACTTGTCATTTTTTCATCCAATCGCTTTTTAGTTATGGGGCCCACAAAGGTCGCTACCAATCATACTAATAATATTTCCTCGACAAAGAAGAATATTCCAAGACCAAACGAATATTCTCCGATAAAAATGAATATTTTATAACCACTTGCTTATTTAAAATATTTGCGCATTTTACCCATAACTAACCACATTAATCAAATTAACCCTTACTATTTCAAAATAATAAATAGAGGAAATTCAATTTCATTTAATAATAAGTTGGGGTCTTACAACATACTGGAGAGCGACACTTATGTCCATATAATGCTTCGAATGGAGCCACACCTATACTTGCCTGATAACTGTTGTTGTAGGAGAATTCCACCAAAGGTAAATATTTATCCCAACTTCTTTTGAAGTCTAGGACACAGAGTCTTAATAGATCTTTAAGAGTTTGAATAGTCCTCTCTGATTGTCCGTCCGTTTGAGGATGGTATCTGTCAATCAATCAAAATCCGTGCCCATAGCTTTTTGCAAACTAACCCAAAATTGTGAAGTGAATCTTGGGTCACGATCTGAAAATATGGATACTGGCATGCCATGAAATCTCACAATCTCATTTACATACATATGAGCAAGACGTTCAAGGGAATAAGTCTCCCGTATCGGCAAGAAATGAGCAGACTTGGTTAATCTATCAACAATAACCCAAATAACATTTATGCCTTGAGAAACCGTGGGAAGACCCATAACGAAATCCATGGTAATGTGTTCCCACTTCCATTTCGGATCTCAAGTGGTTGCAATGGACCCTTAGGCACCTTGATGCTCCGCCTTTACACGCTGACAAGTTAAACACCTCGAGATAAACTTTGCAATCTCTCTCTTCATATTGTTCCACCAAAATGTATGTCGAAGATCATGATACATTTTGGTACTTCCAGGATGGATTGCAAACGGTGTATTGTGTGCTTCCATCATGATCTTGTTCTTCAAATCAGAGTCGTCAGGAACATAAAGTCTGGAGTGTACTCAAAGTATTCTTTCTTCATCGATTCTTGCTTCTAGAATAGCACCTTTTTGTACTTTCTTCTTCATACGCATTAGCTCCGGGTCTGTGGCTTGAGCAACTTTAACTTTATCGATTAAAGTTGGTTCTATGCGTATACTTGACATCATCGCACTCGTTCCTGCATATGATCTTCTACTCAACGCGTCAGCTACCATGTTTCCTTTTCCAGGATGGTATTGAATGGTGTGGTCATAATCTTTTAACATCTCGAGCCAACGTCGTTGCCGCATGTTGAGTTCCTTTTGGGTGAAGAAATATTTGAGGCTTTTATGGTCTGAATATATCTCCACTTTCTTCCCATATAGATAGTGCCTCCAGATCTTTAGCGCGAAAACGACTACTGCCAACTCTAGATCATGAGTAGGATAATTCCTCCCATACTCTTTAAGTTGTCACGAGGCATAGGCTATGACTTTCCCACGTTGCATGAGAACACATCCTAACCCTTTGCACGAAGCATCATCAGATAACAAATCCATCCGAACTAGATGGTATTGTCGAACAGTCTAAAATGAGTCTCCTCTTAAGCTCTTGGAAACTCTTTTCGCATTCCTCGCTCCATACGAATTTTGTATCTTTCCAAGTTAGCTGAGTTAACAGAGTAGCAATTCGAGAAAATCCTTCCACAAATCTCCGATAATAACTAGCTAAGCCCAGAAAGCTACGTGCTTTTGATTCTGGATTTTGCTTGCTCCCAACTTTGTATTGCTTCAATCTTTGTCGGGTCAACAGATACTCCATGTTTTGACACCACGTGCCCAAGGAATGCTACTTCCTCAAGCCAGAACTCGCATTTCTTCAACTTGGCATATAGCTTGTTTTCACGATGCCTTTGGAGTACCAGCTTCAAATGGTGCTCATGATCTTCACGGCTTTTGGAATATATGAGGATGTCATTAATAAAGACAACAACGAACTGATCCAAATAATCCTTGAATACTCAGTTCATCATATCCATGAAAGCCGCATGAGCATTAGTCAATCCAAAAGACATGACTAAGAATTCATAATGCCCGTACCGAGTTCTAAAGGCGGTCTTTGGAATATCCTCAGTTCTAATCTTCAGCTGATGATATCCAGAATGAAGATCAATCTTTGAAAAGAATTGTGCTCCTTGAAACTGGTCAAACAGGTCATCAATAAAAAGGTAGCGGATACCTATTCTTGATGGTGACATGGTTCAATTCCCGATAGTCAATACAATGTCGCATACTCCCGTCTTTCTTCTTTACAAATAAAACAGGAGCACCCCAATGAGATGTACTAGGATGAATGAAACCGATGTCTAACAACTCCTATAGTTGGACCTTTAACTCCTGAAGTTCAATAGGAGCCATTCGATATGGGGTTTTAGAAATGGGCTTTGTACCAGGTTCAAGATCAATAAAGAATTCAACTTCACGTTCTGGGGGTAGACCGGGAAGTTCTTCAGGAAATACGTCAGGAAATTTACTAACAACAGGAATATTATTCAAATCTGACGTGTCTTTATTCAAATCCATAACATGGGCTAAGAAAGCTTGACATCCGTTTTTTGATAAACGAATAGCTTTATGACTTGATATTACAGTGATTGATTTTAGTGGTTTAGTTTCTTGAATTCGTACAATAGGTTGGTTAGGAATATGAAAACTAACAACCTTATGAAAACAATTAATTTTGGCATGATGAGTAGTTAACCAATCAATCCCTAAAATCACATCAAAAGCAAGTATCTTTAAAGAGATAAGGTCAACCGGTAATGTGATGGTGCCAACTTAGATCAAACAAGATTTATAAACAGTGGATGTGATAAAAGTTTCTCCTAACGGAGTCTCCAAAGATAAATCAAAGTCTAATTTCGTCGGAGTCAAGTTTAAAAGTTGAGCACAAGCAGGAGAGATAAATGAATGGGTAGCACCGGTATCTAGTAAGGTATAAACTTCGCAAGAATTTATGATTAGCTTACCCGTGATCACCTCGTTTGGGTTCCTCGCATTTTGACCAGTCACGACAAACGCTCTTCCAGAAACCGTTGACTTTGACTTTTCTAGGACAACCTTTTGAGTCACCATCGCTGCTGGACTTGGTTTCGCTACTGTACAATCTCGAGCGATATGTCCTTCCTTTCCATAATTATAACATACCTTGAACTGTTGTGGGCAGTTTAGGCTGATAGTCCCTCTTTCTCGCATTTATAGCATACGACCAGTGGTCGTTCTCCTCCCTTAGAACCAGTTACTACTGGTGCTGACGTCTTCGTGTTGTCATTGTTAAATCTTCTCTTTTTAAAATCTCCCCCCGACTCGCCTCTTCTATTTTCATGTCCATGATTACCACCAGAGTGGTAACCGTCTTTGTCCGTATTTTTCTTTCTCCGCTGGTTATCGTTGTTTTGATGACTGCTATCACCGGTATGATCTTGGTTGTGGTCCCTCGGTAGAACGTACTCGTTATCTCACTCTAATACTTTCAAGAAAGTACTTGTCATTGAACAGTTTTTGAAACGTCTCCCAAGATATCTTTGAGTCTGTACCGGATGGAGTACGCTTCACGATTCCCACCAAAGAATCGCCTCATTACGGAACATAAAGGTGGCGAATGAAACCTTCTATTCCTCCGTGCATCCCAAGATATCAAATATCTTGGTAATTTGTTTGACCCACGTTTCTGCCTTAATCGGATCCGGCTTTCCCCAGAATTTTGGTGGTCCCAACTCTTTGAACTGTTTGGCTGTGACAAACCGTGCGTTGTTATCATTTCCACGTGTATTTTGAACACGAGTCTCCCTCATCTGATTTTGCATGAACTGCAACAAGCTTCTAAACATCCCATCATTCATCGTCTGATCAGTGGTGTTGTTTACAGGAGGAACATTGCCAGCCTTTTGCACGTTCTCCTCGTTGGTAAGTAAAGGTGTCACCACGGTCTCATTTGTTCCACTGTTAACATTCTCAGTTGCCATTCTCAAATACTGCCATAAAACAAGGGTTAATTAAAGAAATTAACATATCACATAATATCCCTATATTCTAACCAACCAACAAATAAGCTTAGGTAGGACACACTAGCGAAGGATTTAATCGTCTCTCCCCTCCAAGTTCTATTCCCCGATCTCCGCCAGAGATCATATCCCTAAGCTCTGATACCAACTGTGACGCCCCCAAAATAGGTATACATCACCTATTTTGAGTTGTCAATAACATGGTATAGAAACAACTACAACTTTATTAATACAACATATAAACTATGAGTTTAAATACAAATATTGCCATCTAGACAATATTCACACCCAAATAAGTCCTCATTACAATTATTGGTACATTATTTTACAAAAATGGTGAGGACTACTAAAACAACTTTCTAGAACAATCATTCCACACCTCGACTAGAACTTGCTACATTCTCGCCTCTTGAGAATAAAAATGGAACAAAAAGGAAAAGGGTGAGCTCAACTAGCCCAGTAAAGAATATTATGACAAAGATAATATAGAGCAAACTATCGTTAGTCTTCAACAGGGAAAAATCTTATAAAATACAATAGACAACAAATTTCAGATCAATATTCGTAGCGGAAATAATAATTCATAGATGAGTTACGTAGAGAATGAAATCTACTATAATCTATGAATTTAAAAGTCCATCATCAATATTTTACCCATGTAACATCAATCAATATTCATCTTGAATCAAACATTTATCTTTGCACTACAGGCCAAAGATATTCATCAGTTGGTCATGTTCATCTCAACACCTATTCATCTTTGCACTACGGGCCAAAGATATTCATAAGAAAATCATTAATCTTTGCACTACAGGCCAAAGATATTCGGTAATATCATCATTTAGGACTGATGATGATGAAAAATATTTTAAAGAAAACGAATTCAGTGAAATAAAAGAAAAAATATTAAGGATTCGTACTTTAAACAATTCGAGTTCAAAAATACTTCATAAATAATCATAGTGAAGTAAAATTCAAGAATGATCAAAACATGGATATAATCAAAGCTAGTATCCATAATAGATATCTTGGACAAAAATAAAAATTTAGTTTTTCTGTGAATAGTGTTGTATTCGTGAATAGTGTCGTATACGTGAATAGTAACCTCGACACTAAAAGACAAGAATTTCACGAGAAAAATCTTACCAATATTCCGGCATAATGATATTAGAAGAAATAATATCATTTTTAAAAAAAATAATATCCCTTACCTCGAAAAGACAGTACTTCTAGCTTGAATACCGGATATAGTGCTGAAGGGAATTTGCACCGTAAAGAAACACTAAGGGTATCAAAATAATCACAAGAATACGCTCGATAATATAGAGAGAGAAAACTTTAGTTTCTGGTGTGATTTTTAATTCTAACTTAAGCACCCTATTTATAGGAAAATGCTTAGAACACCAAAGCAGAAAATTTAATAAAATAATATTATTTATAAACTAAATTCCTACGCAGACCAGCAGCTGATTTCAACCACTTAACACATGTTCCACAAATGAAAAAAATGTTTTTCTTAATTAAAATATTTTAAACTTCAAAAATTAATTATTCTGGAACTTCAGAAGTTCAATAATTCATAAAAAATAGCCCTTTCATCAGAAAAATTCAAACTTTATGTCCTTTCCATAGGAAATTCCATTCTCTAAAACTTTGCAGAAGAAAGTTTTCCAAATTCCAAACAAAAATTGACCGAAATCCACAAACAGGCGATTTTACAGGCTATAATTAAATTTTAATCAAGAAATGAGCCCACAAACATGTTTAACATGTTTTAAACAATTTTTAGTGACAAAAATACTCTTCGTCCTTATTTATTCATATATCCCACATTCATTGTAAAAATATCACCATTATTATATTATTAAAATATAATAATATATTTAAATGAATTATTTTATCGAAAAAGAAAAATACCAATTTTCAACAATTGTCACATTAAAAATTTTCTCCATCTATATCCACATAAAATGAATATTTTTCTTATCATAATAATCAATAATTAATTATTCACAAATAATATTACAGAATCATAATACCGACAACTAGGTCGTTCCTAGGAAAGAGGGGGCTTTCCAATAAGGATTTCTCCTTACTGGCGCACAATTAGGTGACCAAACCTCTCCTTAGACAGATCTTTCTAGACATTGCCAATAATATTATCTAATAGTATTATTCAAATAATATGAATTATTGATCTGATAATGAAAATATTGTGTAGTGACAATTATTGAAACAACAACAATATAAAATATTAACATAGCAATTATTGAATCAATAAAATAAAATATTGAACATTAACTACCATAACAATTATTGAGTAGTGCCTTCTTACGTAAGAATCAATAATTGGTGCAATACTAGTGTCTTCGTGTTTTTAACCATCGGGTATTTTAACAAGATTAATTACTTGAATAACTACGCCATTATTTATAAACAACTTATACTTGTCGTTTTCTTCATCCAAACGCTTTCCGTTACGGGGCCCACACAAGGTTGCGCCGTCGTACGAATATTCCCCGACAGTAAGAATATTCTACGACCAAACGAATATTTTCCAATAAAAATGAATATTTTATAACCACTTGCTTATTTAAAATATTTGCGCATTTTACCCATAACTAACCACATTAATCAAATCAACCCTTACTATTTCAAAATAATAAATAGAGGAAATTCAATTTTATTTAATAATAAGTTGGGGTCTTATAGAAATTATAGAGAGAAAGAAGAAGAGAAGTCTGCTACTTCACTATTCCAGTATCCAGTTTTTTCTAAGGTAAGGGATATTATTTTTTCGTATTCATGAAGAGAGTTATTTTCTTTTAATACTCGAAAGGGTTGTTATTCCATTCTTTATTATTATGTAGGAATAACTCCATCTATGCTGGGCAATCGCATATATGGTGAAATTCTTCCGTTATTCCATTCTTTATTATTCATTGGAATAACTCGTGCATCTTGATCTATCGCATGCCTGGTGAATTCTGTTGTTATTCCATTCTTTATTATTTTGTTGGAATATCCTTTCTATGTGGATTACGCATGACCTGGTTCCATTCTTTATTATTCTGTTGGAATATCATGTCTGTGCGGATTACGCATGACCTGGTTCCATTCTTTATTATTTTGTTGGGAATAACTCTGTGCGGTCTATCGCGTGCATGGTGAATTCTTTTGTTATTCCATTCTTTATTATTCTGTTGGAATAACCTGTGTATGTGGATTACCGCATACATGGTGAATGATCCTTTGGATTCATTCCTTATTAAATTGTCGAAATGATCTGCGTACGTGGATTACCGCATGGCGGGCAAAAATCCACTTGCAGTTTCATATATTTTATTATACTCAGTTGGTTAAAGTTTTGGCTTCTATACTCCATGAAATTAGTAGAATATCCTGGATATTTGCGCTTCATCCAGTATCTTTTCATGGAAATATTCTTCTGAGCATTCTTGAATTTTACTCCACAAAGCAGTATCATGTTGACAATTTGGACGTTATTGGTTCCTGGATAAATTAATTTATAAATCTTTAAAATTTATCCTTGAACTTGTTTTATTGAATTATTATGTCATTGTCATCATCCTCATGCTTATATTGTGATGAAAGTCATCTTTGGCTTACGTGCATAGATGGACTTGGTATGATTATGACCAGGGATTATTCGGTATAATCATGACCGTAATGTGACGAATGATGTGGTGAAAGTCCTCATTGGCCTGTAGTTCATTGATGGACAGTTGTTGGTATGATTATGACCAGGGATTATTCGGTATAATCATGACCATTGATGATTACATGAATATCCTTGGTCATGGTGCAGGATTGATTCGATTTTATTTATTAAGCTGAGTCTCAGCGATAAAGTTGATGAAAAACTTTTTAAATCATAGAAGATAGTAGATTTTATACTCTACATGACTCTTCTAATGGATTGCTTATTATGCTGCAGTTGTTAACCTAAAACTTGTTGTCTATTATATTCTATCAGTTGTTATACTATTGAAGGCTAAGGATAATTTATTCTACATTATCTTAGTCAAAATATTTCTTACTGGGCTAGTTGAGCTCACCCTTTCTTTCACTGTTCTCTTCAGGAAATGAGAATATAGCTGGGACGAGTCGGGGAACAGAGTGACGGTCCAGATGATAGCATTAGTAGTCCTCACTATTTTGTTAAATAGTGTGACAATAAATGTAATGAGGACTCCTTTGAGTATGGATATTGTCTAGTTGACAATATTCTTATTAAAACTCTCAGTTTATGTTTTGTCGTATTTTACACGACAGTTGTATTATTAAGTTGTATTTGAATTTTGTACCATGTATTTGGCGACTCAAGATGGGTGATGTATACCTATTTTGGGGGCGTCACAGTTGGTATCAAAGCTTAGGGATATGATCCCTAGCTGAGATGTGAGACAAGAACTAGGAGGGGAGAGTCCTTCGCTAGTATGACCTACCTAAGTTTATTTGGTATTTAATTGGTCGGTCAGAGTATAGGGATAATATGTGATATGTTAATTAACCCTTGTTTTGTGGCAGTATTTGAAAATAACATCCAAAAATGTTGAGATAAGCAATGAATCACATGAGACCGTTGAGTCACCACAGATTAATACCCAGGATAATGTGCAACAGGAAGACAATAATCCTCAGGTAAACAACAACGATCAAATGATGAACGATGGGATGTTCAGAGGTTTTATGCAATTCATGCAACATCAAGCGACAACTCTCGGACGGTCACCGCTAAGCAGTTCAAAGAGCTGGGACCACCAGAGTTTTTTGGACAGCCAAAACCACTTAAGGCGGCGACGTGGATAAAGCAGATTAACAAGATATTTGATGTCTTGGGATGCTCCGAGGAGCAAAAGGTTCCCTTTGCAACCTTCATGTTACGGGTAGAGGCAGATTACTAGTGGGAATCTGTAAAGCGTACTCAACCTGCCGCACTAAAGATATCTTGGGAGAAGTTCCAAGAACTGTTCAAAGACAAGTCCTTTCCTGAAAGTATTCGTCACATGAAGGAGGTAGAGTTCATCAAGCTTGAGCAAAACAATATGACCGTGGCGCAGTACAAAGCTAAGTTTGTGATGTGTGGGTTTCATACCCGCATTTTAGCCCTTTTTGTTGCTTAATTTTGATGCTTATATTCAATCTTTTTATAGTTCTTGAGCATTTCTACTGGAAAGTGGAGCCTCGGCACCATCTATAATGCAAAAATCCACGCCAAGAACGCGAAAAGTAGCTAAAGTGGCGCCCACTAAAAAGCTCCGGCGCCATCAAGAATCGTTTATGTCTCGCCCCGGTGCCATCTCCAGTTAAAAGAGGGATGGTATAAATATTGATAATGACCTAGTTAAAGAGGGATGGTATAAATTAAGGGGATCGCTTTAAAGGCATCGGATATCAGATAGATATCAGAACAAATTTATTACAGTTTAAAATTAGATTTCATTTTCTGTTTTTCTAGAAGAGAAAGAAGTTTGTGAAAGGAAGAAGAGTTATTGCAGCTAGCAGTCATTCAGACTCTACACGTGAAGAGAAGATTTGGCGGAAGAACACTTCAATCAGGGGTTTTCTTATTCCAAATCTCCCATTCCTTGTATTTGTCTGATGATGTGTGGTGTATTAAAAATGCGTGTTAGTACCATAGTTATGAACTAACTCCATTTTTAGGATTGCAATGTAACCTTATGATTAGCTTAATCAACTTTCTCTCTCATTTTATATAATGAATCATTTTGGAATGGGTTGTTGTATTTGGTTCTTAATGTCTGATTGCTTGATAAAGAGATTGGTATTGATAGTGATGGAAATTGATAAATGGATATTACTGTCTATCTTTAAATACAACAACACCTGTTATGACCATGACATTGGAATGTGTGCATAATGTGCTAAGAGGATAGACATATTCTTATTTTCCTTGTGTGAACTTGGGACTGAGCTTAATGACCTTGACCTAGTTAGTGTCACCAATAGACATATTGTGTCTAGCTGGTTAGGGATGTGCATTTGACCTTCGACAAAAGCTTATGCTTATTAATGTTCTCGGTTGGCCATTCCTTGATTCGTTTGTAATATGAAGAGTTAGAAGATTTGGTGAAGCATTAGGGAAGTTGTAATCCTATCTTAACTTCCTAGCACATCTACTTCCCTTAATACTACAGTCTAGATGAAATAGCTTAACCAACCATTTGTTTCACTCGTTTAGATAAGATTAGTAACGACTTTACCTTAGTATTTGTTTTCTGATTAAGACTTTGTCCTCGTGGGTTCGACACTCAACTTACATATATTACTTGTGGACCGCGTATACTTGCGCGTGTTTATCGATTGCGAAATCGGCCAACAAGATTTTGGCGCCGTTGTCGGGGACTTAGAATTAATTGTTTTCAATATTAAAACTAAGTCATTACGATCTTACTTTAAATCAATTTTCGTTGTTCAATTTCTCTTTTCAGGTAGTCTTCATTGTTTATGCCACCTCAGAAGGTATGATATATAATTCCTCTCGATCCCGAGGTTGATAGAACATTCAGACGACTGCGGAGAGAAAAATCCGAGGACACACCCGAGGACCTACCTGCTCCTACCATTATGGCTGAGGAACTTCAGAAATCTCTGAGGGAGTGCGCTATGCCTTGTATTGATGATCTCCAGGTGAGCATTCAAAGGCCTGCCATCCAAGCTAATAATTTTGATATCAAGCCGGGCACCATCCAAATGTGTACCAACATTCAGTTTGGGGGACTGCCGAATGATGACCCCAATGATCACCTGATAAATTTTGTGGAGATCTGTGACACCTTTAAATGCAACGGAGTGTCTGACGATGCCATCAGGCTCTGGTTGTTTCCATTTACATTAAGGGACAAAGCCAAGAGCTGGCTTCATTCACTTCCGTCAGGCTCCATTACTACATGGGTCGACTTGGCACAGAAATTTGTGGCGAAGTTCTTCCCTCCGCTGCCAAAATAAAATGCCCGAAAGCTCGGCATGATATCATGTCCTTTGTTCAGTTCGAATCTGAATCCTTATACGACTCTTGGGAGCGGTTTAAGGATCTTCTGAGGAAATGCCCGCACCACGGTCTGCCAGAGTGGCTCCCCATCCAGACCTTTTACAATGGGTTGTCCGGATCTACTCGTTCGAGTATTAATGCTGCATCTGGAGGGGCATTCATGGCCAAACATCACACAGCGGGATATGAGCTGGTGTAGACAATGGCTGCCAACAATTATCAATGGCCAAATGATAGGCAAGCCCCAAAAGAAGCAAATGGGGTTTATGAAGTGGACTCTTTCACATCGTTAAGCGGCTCGGTAGCGGCCCGCTAACAAAAAGGCTAGACACCATAGGACCTTCAGCGGTTCAAAACGTGCAGAGTGTCGTGGTTCAATGTGAATTATGTCAAGGGAGCCACCCAACTGATTAGTGTGAGATAAGCCCTGAATCAGTTCAATTTGTTTCCAATTATGGGCGGCAACAAAATACCAATCTTCTCACTCATTACCACCCGGGGTTAAGAAATCATCCAAACTTCTCATGGGGCAACAACAACAATAGTACCAACCCCAACCTACCTCAACCTCCATCTAGAAGGCAGAATTATGTTAACCCTCCAGGATTCCAACCTCAAACTCAGTTCAACCCACAGCCACAGAGCACTCAGCATCAATTCCACCATCCTCCACCTCAACAGGAAAGGAAGCCCAGTTTAGAAGATCTTCTGTCGAGGTACATAGCCCAGAACAAAACCAGAAGTAATAATCAAGAGGCCTCCATTAGGAATCTTGAAGTACAGATGGGCCATTAGCTCTTGCTTTAAATAGATCGTCCACCAAAGCGCAGCATTACCTAGTGACACTGATGTCAACCCGAAACGGGAAGGCAAGGAGCAGTGTAAAGCAGTAACCCTCAGAAGTGGGAGAACCACTAAAGTGCAAAGTGGAGAGGGTATTCTTGTGGAAGATGAGGTAGTAACTGAAGAGGAACCTCCTGTGAAGGAGAATACTGAGACAAGTGGGAGTGAAGAAAGTGGTCAAGACAGACCTCCTACACCATCTCCTCCAACGACTGTGGTCAATCAACTCTCTCTCGCTTGCCTTTTCCCCGGTAGTGCGAAAATGTGTCGGATAAGTAGTTTTCAAAATTCTTGAAGGTGTTCAAAAGACTACATATAAATATTCCATTTGCAGAGGCGTTGGAAGGAAAGCCTAGTTACGTCAAGTTCATGAAGGACATTATGTCCAAGAAGCGCAAAATGGGAGACTATAAGATGGTGGCTCTAACAGAAGGGTTTAGTGCCATCCTTCAAAACAAGCTTCCGCCGAAGCTCAAAGATCCGGGAAGTTTTACAATCCCATGCACCATTGGGGACCATTTTATTGGGAAGGCTCTGTGTGATCTAGGGGCCAGCATCAACTTGATGCCCCTCTCTATTTATAAGAAGCTAGGCCTCAATGAAACCAAGCCGACAAGCGTCACCCTACAATTAGCTGACAGATCTCTGACATACCCGAAGGGAATTGTGGAGGATGTGCTAGTGAAGGTTGACAAGTTCATATTTTTGGCGGATTTCATAGTCCTTGATTTTGAAGAGGATAGGGAGATCCCGATAATATTGGGAAGGCTATTCTTGGCAACTGGGAGGACCCTCATCGATGTCCAAAAGGGGGAGTTGACAATGAGAGTTAACGATCAGGAAGTGACGTTCAATGTCTTCTGATCAATGAAGTATCCTAATACACCTGAGGATTGCTTCCAAATTAATACAATTGATAGTTCAGTGAAGGGGGTTTTCTTAGAAACTTGCATTCAAGATCCTCTAGAAGCTACTTTAACTGGGGCTAGTACTATGGCAGAGCCCTCACATGTGGAATGTGCTAAGTGGCTCGTTGAACCTCAAGGATCGAAGTAATTCCACCGACAGTTCGAGTCTCTAAATGATAAAGAGGCATCTACTTCCAAAGCTCAGTCGTCTATCATCGAGCCTCCTGTCCTTGAGCTTAAACCTTTGCCTGCTCACCTGAGGTATGCTTATTTAGGAAATTCATCTTCATTACCTGTGATAATTTCTGCTTCTCTAACCAAGTGTCAGGAAGAAAAGCTGCTGCTTGTGCTCAAGAAGTACAAAATGGCCTTAGGATGTTCTATCGCTGATATAAAAGGGATCAGCCCAACTTTATGCATGTACAAAATTCTTTTGGAGGAAGGCTCAAAGCCATCTATAGAGCATCAGAGGCGGCTAAATCCCATTATAAAAGAGGTCGTCCGAAAGGAGATCATTAAGTTGCTAGATGCGGGCATTATCTACCCAATCTCAGATAGTCCTTGGGTTAGTCCAATCCAATGTGTGCTAAAGAAGGGAGGGATGACAGTGAATTGATCCCCACCAGGACGGTGACCGAGTGGAGAGTGTGCATGGATTACAGGAAACTTAACAAATCAACTTGTAAGGATCACTTTCCCCTTCCTTTCATTGATCAAATGCTTGACTGGTTGGCTACGCACGAGTATTATTATTTGCTTGATGGGTACTCGGGGTGCAATCAGATTTCAATTGCTCCTGAAGATCAGGAGAAGACGACATTCACATGTCCTTATGGGACCTTTGCCTTCCGAAAAATGTCTTTCGGGCTATGTAATGCTCCCGTAACATTTCAGCGGTGTATGATATCAATCTTCTCGGACATGGTTGAAAAGACCTTGGAGGTCTTCATGGACGATTTCTCAGTTTTTGGGAGCTCGTTTGACAACTGCTTGACAAATCTGACTGTCGTTCTCCATCGATGTGTCAAAACTAACCTGGTGCTAAATTGGGAGAAGTCTCACTTCATGGTCGAAGAGGGAATTATTTTGGTTCATCGAGTTTCTATGGGCGAAATTGAGGTTGATAAGGCAAAGATAGATGTGATCAATAACCTTCCACCGCTCACCTCAGTGAAAGGAGTAAGGAGTTTCCTCGGGCACGCCGGTTTCTATAGAAGGTTTATTCAGGATTTCTCGCGGATCACTAAACCTTTGTGCACGCTCCTGGAAAAGGACATGCCTTTCCAGTTCGATGCCGCCTGCCTGAGCGCTTTTATGTTATTAAAGAAGAGGCTTATCTCAGTGGCCTATTGTGGTAGCTCCAGACTGGGCATACCCTTTCGAGCTCATGTGCGACGCCAGTGACTTTGCTATCGGGGCAGTGTTGGGCTAGCGAAGGGAAAAGGTTTTCCATACCATTTACTATGCCAGCAAGACATTGACTGATGCTCAGTTAAATTATACCACCACTGAGAAGGAGTTGCTGGCAGTAGTGTATGCTTTTGATAAGTTTCTTTCCTACCTCATCGGAACGAAGGTGATTGTGTACACCGATCACTCGGCGATCAAGTATTTGATTGAAAAGAAGGATGCTAAGCCGAGGTTGATACGGTGGGTTCTGCTTCTGCAGGAGTTTGATTTAGAAATCAGAGACAAGAAGGGAACTGAAAATCAAGTTGCCGACCACTTATCTAGATTGGAAAACACCACACCTTCGGGTGAAGTCGATGAAGCTATAAATGATTTTTTCTCGGACGAGGAACTCTTTGTGGTCAATGGAAAGGTTTCGTGGTATGCGAACTTCACCAATTATGTTGCTTGCCAAGTTCTTCCCAATAATCTGAGCTATCAACAGAAGAAAAAATTCCTCAAGGATGCCAAACAATATCGTTGGGATGAGCCCTTCCTGTTCAAGCAGTGTTCCGATCAGATTCTGTGTGGATGCTTGTCTGAAGAAGAAATTGAAGGTGTGCTACATCATTGCCACTCTTCAAACTATGGAGGTCATTTTGGAGGCCAACGAACAGCTGCTAAGGTGCTTCAGTCAAGATTTTATTGGCTCACCTTATTCAAGGATGCACACGCATATGTGATGCACTGCGACAGATGCCAATGGGTAGGCACCATATCAAGATGGCATGAATTACCCCTGCAGAATATCCTAGAAGTGGAGTTATTCGATGTATGGGGCATCGACTTCATGGGACCGTTCCCGTCCTCTTTTAATAATCTTTACATCCTCGTGGCTGTAGATTATGTTTCAAAGTGGGTGGAAGCAGTTGCCTTGCCGACTAATGATACTAAGGTGGTGCTTCAGTTCCTTAAGAAGAACATTTTCACCTGTTTTGGCACACCTCGGGCTATCATCAACGATGAAGGGTCATACTTCTGCAATAAATACTTTGAAGCCCTTCTAGCCAAGTATGGGGTAACTTATAAGATTGCCACTGCATACCACCCACAGACCAGCGGACAAGCTAAAATTTTGAATCGGGAGGTGAAACGAATCTTGGAAAAGATTGTTAACCCAAACCGTAAGGTCTGGTCTAAGAAGCTTGATGATACATTATGGGCCTACTGCACAGCGTATAAAATGCCTATCGGAATGTCCCCGTATAGGCTAGTCTATGGTAAAGCATGTCATCTCCCAGTTGAGTTGGAGCATAACGCTTATTGGGCCATTCAAAAGCTCAACTTTGATCTTGAAGCAGCCGGAGAAAAGCGGCTCTTGCAGCTTAATGAATTAGATGAGTTTCGTCTATAAGCATATGAAAACGCTAAGTTGTACAAGGAGAAGACCAAGAGGCGGCATGACAAGAAAATCCTCGAGAGACACTTCGAACTGGGCCAGAAGGTTCTTCTTTTCAACTCCCGGCTAAAATTATTTCCGGGAAAGTTAATGTCTCGATGGTCGGGGCCCTTCACAGTTGCTAAGGTTAATCCGCACGGGGTAATAGAGGTTGAGGACCCAAATTCGGACGCAACCTTTAAGGTCAATGGGCAGAGGTTAAAGCACTACTGGGGCGGTGAAGTTGACCGGCAGAATACTTAAATTACACTTGGAGACCCGGTGTGAAATGGGATGAAAGTCAAGCCGACGACTCAAAATCAAGCGCTTGATGGGAGGCATCAACATCGCAGTATCAACAAATTGTTTTATCTGCCTTTTCTTGAAATTTCACTTTGTTTATCAAGTTATTACTTGTGTTCTTTTTAGTGTTTGTAGTCTGTATAGTTCTTGTTGCTTGTTCATTTCATTTTCATCCCTCGGTTGAGTTTGAGTTAATTGGATTACTGATAGACTGATAGTTTGCTGATATATATGCTTGTCTGCAGAGTTGCTGGGTTAGCGTCGCGGAGCCATGCTTTATATGCTGAACTCGTGCCTCGATGCCATCTTCCGAGCCCCGGCGCCAAATTTGGCATCCCAGCGCCGTCCAATGTGCATACACATTGCAATATCTCGCCCCAGCGCCATTCACCGCGCTCTGGCGCCAATCACCGCGCCCCGACGCCAATCATCTCGCCCCGGCGCCACCTCCGGTGTCCAGATTCATTTGAGGAAATTTCATCAGTTAGTATCCATCTTCAGTTATCTTCTCTCAAATATTTCATTTCTCTCTTTATCCAAGAAAAGCAACTGCTCGTCTTCCGACCGATCACCAACCACCAGCCATTTCCTGTCGTTTGGGCAACCAACCGATCAACGGTTCATTCTTAACTGAGATATGCCTATAAAAGTTGCAGCAGGTACGGTGATTTGGCCAAACTCTTTGGCTTGTATCCTATTATCTCTTCCTTTTACTATGGCTTCCAAGCGTCCTAGAACCAGTATTGGTCCTCCTCCTCCTTCCTCGTCCCGCAGTCAGATCACCCCATGGGATTCAGTCAAATTTCCATCTGAAGAAGCCTACAAGTGATACACCCAAAATTTCAAATCTCAAAGTCTTGTGCCCGAGCGTGGCCTTCGGCCGGATGACAAATTGGATGGCCATATGCACGCCATGATAAGTGCCATGAAGTGGGTTCACTTCACCAAACCGCCAGAATCTGTTGTGATAGCAGTGGTCAAGGAGTTTTACGCTAATTCCATTCTAGATGGTCTATCGGATGTGCCTGTCAGGGGAAAATTAATTCCATTCGATGTCAAAGCCATCAATGAAGTGTACGGAACTCCCAATTTCGACAAGAAGGACTACAGGGAGAATGGGATTCGGAGTTATAAGTCTGATGACCTTATTAGCAAACTTTGTAAGCCTGGGACAGTCTGGAAAACTAACGATTACACTGGCGAGCGCACGTCCTTTCCTTCACAAGCGCTCAGTCATTGTGGTAAGGCTTGGTATGCCTTCATCTCATGCCAACCTTCAAATTGATCGTATTATATGAGTGATGTCACTTTCGAGAGCGGGCGACGCCTCCTCTATGCCATTGTGATGGGGCTAAATATTGATGTGGGGCATTTGATCAATGAATCCATCAAGAAGGCTATCAAAAGCAAGGTCATGTCTAGCCTTCCCCACCCTTCTCTTATTATAAGGCTTTGCAAATGGCGGTGTCCAATGGGGAGGCGGAAGATGTTACCCTCCCGCCCATGTCAGTCATTGATCATCAGTTGATTAGTCGTTATACCGTATAGGATGGTGCACCCTCGCATCCCCGAGGAGAAGGCTTTTTGCAAGCACCGCCTCCGCCACCTTCTGATGGCCCACAGCCCTCATCTGCGACAGGAACTTCTAGTCAGGCGCCATTTCCCCCTTCTCTCGATGCCATTGATTCAGGGGCCCTTGCTCAGATTATGAGCAGCCTAAATTTTTTGCATTACAAAGTTGACACGGTTACCCAGTGGTAGAACCAGCTTCATCACTATCATGCTGAGTTCGCTAATACTTTAGCCAACATCCATGCTGCTCAAGGTGGCGAGGACGCGAACTTCATGTCATTCCCATTTCCAGCACCCCCACTCTATGCTCCTTATCCACCGCAGTTCCCGCCGCCATCTGAAGAGGACTGCGGGTACCAGCCTATCAACGTGGAGGACGATGATGATGACGACTTGTAGTTGTTCAGTTCTGATGAAGACTTTGGTCTTGGTGATGATGACGGTGGGGATGCCAATGTTTGATGTTGTTGTGCTGGCCAGTGAGGACTCTGGCTCCTGCTCAAGTTTGGGGGAGAATTTCTGGTAGTATTTTATATATATATATGAATTGTGTTAGAGTAGTATTATTATATTTCTATTTTAAACTGCTTTGTTAGGATGGTATTTGGGCTTGATAGCCCCAGACGCTTGTTTAAGTTGTTATTTATCTATTATGGTTTTTATCGTGGTTTATCTTTTGGTTTTTGGATGCATGTTTTAAATTATCGTGAATGCATGTCTTGGCTTAGCAGTGTTTTGTGTTTCATATTATTATATGCTTTTGGTTATTTATCTTTTCATTAGGTAATATATTGACTAAGTCGGATATTGTCTTGCCTTAAGCCTATTTTTTGGGTCTTTCACTGATTTATTGGTATACTCGTTTCCATATATTTTGCTTTATTATATTTTGACTAACCCAAGCCTCGTTTCGGTAAATTCTTTATGTTGGGTGAGGGTAGTTAGCTTTAAGTTTTGTTTTGACCTTTGTTTGATTTGTCTTTGCAATTTTATCTATTTCCTAAGCTCGTGGCTTTAGTTATACGACTTTAGGGGCTTGTGTTTGATTTAACTCAAGACTGTCTTGGATCCATCCGTTTAGCGAGCACTGACCTTGCATCTTTCTAGTAGTTTTCCTTTTGTGATTGTCTTTTGCCGTGTTGAAAATAGTGTGCACTAATACTCTGCTAATTTCAAGTTGTTAAAGGCACCGATGCATTAGCAGTCTAGGCTCTTTAGTTCTTAAAAAAAATTAAAAATAAAAAAATAAAAAAAATTGTGTCCTACGGTGGGTTGAGATGGAGCGTGGAAACGCACTCACCCATAAACGTAGGCTCGTAAAATCTATTTTAGAGTTATGTTGTTTATGTGGCCTTTGTGCTTGAGTTATTAAATTCTTAGGGTTGTTCTACACCTAGTGCCCTAAAGTCTTCTGGCTTGGGAGTCATTGATCAAAAGCTTGCTAATGAGTCTCTGTTTTGCCTAAAAGTAATCAAGTTCTGTCTGAGCTAGATCTTGCTTTGATATTCTAGAACTTACGAGCCTTTCATGTTTTTGCGTCTTGTCGTTGCTCTTGTTATGCATGTGAGCTGCTTGGGTACCTATTGGTTATCACGGTCGACAATATGATCTTCATTTGGGTTATGGCTAGTTTAGATATGTGGTCTTCACACACACACTGAGTGGATCAATTACAGTCTCTTATTTTTGTTGTAGACTCTATGCCCCTAGTCGTATATGCCTTTCCCTGTTCTTATGAAATTATTTATGGTTGTCTGATAGTTTTCTTGAGGACAAGCAAACACTTAAGTTTGGGAGTATTTGATGTGTGGGTTTCATACCCGCATTTTAGCACTTTTTGTCGCTTAATTTTGATGCCTATATTCAATCTTTTAGGTAGCTTGCTTATTTATTTTAGTGTGTATCCGATTAGTTCTTTTCAGGCTGGCTTTTTATAGGTCTTGAGCATTTCTACTAGAAAGTGGCGCCTCGGCGCCATCTAAAATGCAAAAATCCATGTGTCATGATGAGAAAGTAGCTTAAAGCTACTGGAAAGTGGCACCCAACACCAAAAAGTCGCGCCCAATGCCCATCAAGATGTCAGAATCGCACGCTATGTACATATATATCATCCCACGCCATCTCGATCTCGCCTCAACATTGTTATTATTCATTCATCCAGCATATCCCAGATCCAGCCGCCCGCAGCATAGCTTGCGATGTCTTGGCTCGCGCCCCGGCGCGAGCTCCTGTTCCCCAGCTATTGCTCGTCTTTAATGACCTAGTTAAAAGAGGGATGGTATAAATAGATAGCGAGGGGGCTGCTTTAAAGGCATCGGATATAAGATAGATATCAGAACAAATTTATTACAGTTTAAAATTAGATTTCATTTTCTGTTTTTCTAGAAGAGAAAGAAGTTTGTGAAAGGAAGAAGAGTTATTGCAGAAGCTAGCGAGTCATTCGGACTTACTGCGTGAAGAGAAAGATTTGGCGGAAGAACACTTCAATCAGGGGTTTTCTTATTCCAAATCTCCCATTCCTTGTATTTGTCTGATGATGTGTGGTGTATTAAAAATGCGTGTTAGTACCATAGTTATTAACTAACTCCATTTTTAGGATTGCAATGTAACCTTATGATTAGCTTAATCAACTTTCTCTCTCATTTTATATAATGAATCATTTTGGAATGGGTTGTTGTATTTGGTTCTTAATGCCTGATTGCTTGATAAAGAGATTGGTATTGATAGTGATGGAAATTGATAAATTGATATTATTATCTATCTTTAAATACAACAACACCTGTTATGACCATAACATTGGAATGTGTGCATAATGTACTAAGAGGATAGACATATTCTTATTTGCCTTGTGTGAACTTGGGACTGAGCTTAATGACCTTGACCTAGTTAGTGTCACCAATAGACATATTGTGTCTAGCTAGTTAGGGATGTGCATTTGACCTTCGACAGAAGCTTATGCTTATTAATGTTCTCGGTTGGCCATTCCTTGATTCATTTATAATATGGAGAGTTAGAAGATTAGGTGAAGCATTAGGGGAGTTGTAATCCTATCTTAACTTCCTAGCACATCTACTTCCCTTAATACTACAGTCTAGTTGAAATAGCTTAACCAACCATTTGTTTCATTCGTTTAGATAAGATTAGTAACGACTTTACCTTAGTATTTGTTTTACGATTAAGACTTTGTCCTCGATTAGTTCGACACTTAACTTACATATATTACTTGTGGACCTTATACTTTGTTTTGCGCTCAATGTTTAAATTTAACTCCGGAGAAATTAGACTTTGACTTATAAGTTGAAACTGCGTTGGGAGAAACCTTCATTACATCAACTGTTTATAAGTCTTGTTTGATTCAAATCGGTAACCACACATTACCTGTTGATCTTATTTCTTTGAAAATACTTGTATTTGATGTGATTTTAGGGATTGTTTGGTTAACTACTCATCATGCTAAAATCGATTGTTTTCGTAAGGTTGTTAGCTTTCATATTCCTAACCAACCTATTATGTGAATTTAAGAAACCAAACCACTAAAATCAATCATTGTCATATCAAGCTATAAAGCTATTCGTTTATTGAAAAACGGATGTCAAGCTTTCTTAGCCCATGTCACGGATTTAAATAAAAATACGTCAGATTTGATTGATATTTCTATTTTAATAAATTTCTGACGTATTCCACAAGAACTTCCCGGCCTACCCTCAGAGGCGTGAAATTGAATTTTGTATCGACCTTGAATCCCAGACAAAACCCATTTCCAAAGCCCCATATCGAATGGCTCATATTGAACTTCGTGAGTTAAAACCCAACCAGTAGGAATTGTTGACATCGGTTTCATTATTCGTCCCCAAGTCGTCTCCTTTGGGTGCTCCTATTCTATTCATGAAGAAGAAAGATGGAAGTATGCGACTTTGTATTGATTATTGGGAGTTGAATCATGTCACCATCAAAAATAGGTACCCGTTGCCTAGCATTGATGACCTCTTTGACCAGTTGCAAGGAGCCAAATTCTTTTCAAAGATTGATCTTTGTTCCGGATATCATCAGTTGAAGATTAAAACTGATGACATTCCAAAGACTGCTTTCAGAACTCGGTACGAGCATTATGAATTCCTAGTCATGTCTTTTGGATTGACCAATGCTCCTGCTGCCTTCATGGATAGGATGAACCGAGTATTCAAGGAATATTTGGATCACTTTGTGGTCATCTTTATTGATGACATCCTCATATACTCCAAAACCCATGAAGACCATGAGCAACACTTGAGGCTGATACTCCAAAAGCTTCGTGAAAACAAGCTATATGCTAAGTTAATGAAATGTGAGTTCTGGCTTGAGGAAGTTGCATTCCTTGGGCACGCGATATCAAATCATGGAATATATGTTGACCCAGCGAAGATTGAAGCAATTCAAAGCTGGGAGCAACCAAAGTCAGTGACCGAAGTACGTAGCTTTCTCGGCTTAGCTGGTTATTATCGGAGATTCGTGGAAGGATTTTCTCGAATCGTTATCCATTAACTCAGCTGACTCAAAAAGATACAAAGTTCGGTTGGAGCGAGGAATGTGAAAAGAGTTTTCAAGAACTCAAGAGAAGACTCATTTCAGCACCTGTTCTGACAATACCATCTGGCTCAGAGGGATTTGTCATCTACAAGGATGCTTCAGGCAAAGGGTTAGGATGTGTTCTCATGCAACATGGGAAAGTCATAGCCTATGCCTCACGACAACTCAAAGAATATGAGAGGAATTATCCTACTCATGATCTAGAGTTGGCAGCAGTCGTTTTTACGCTTAAGATTTGGAGGCATTACCTGTATGGAGAGAAGGTGGAGATCTATACGGATCATAAAAGCCTCAAATATTTCTTCACTCAAAAGGAAATCAACACGCGGCAATGACGATGGCTTGAGTTGTTGAAAGATTATGATCATATCATCCAACACCATCCTGGAAAAGCAAACGTAGTAGCTGACGCATTGAGTAGAAGATCATATGCGGGTACGAGTGCAATATTGTCAACACAAAGGCCCATTTTGTATGACTTGGAAAGGATGGAAATAGAGTTAAAGACTCTAGGGACCCATGTAATGATAGCAAATATACGAGTAGAACCGACTTTAATTGATAAAGTTAAAGCTGCTCAACTTACGGACTTGGAGCTGATGCATATGAAGAAGAAAGTGCAAGAAGGTGTTATTCTGGAAGCAAGAATCGATGAAGAAGGAATATTTTGAGTCAACTCCAGACTTTGTGTTCCTAACGATTCTGACTTAAAGTATAAAATCATGATGGAGGCGCACAACACACCGTTTGCAATCCATCCTGGGAGTACCAAAATGTATCATGATCTTCGACATACATTTTTGTGGAGCAATATGAAGAGAGAGATAGCAGGGTTTATCTCAAGGTGTCTAACTTGTCAACGAGTCAAGGCGGAGCATCAAGTGCCAAAAGGTCCATTGCAATAACTTAAAATTCCAGAATGGAAGTGGGAGCACATTACCATGGATTTCGCTACTGGTCTTCCCAAGGTTTCTCAAGGCATAGATGCGATTTGGGTCATTGTTGATAGATTGACCAAGTCTGCTCATTTCTTATCGATACGAGAAACTTATACACTTGAAGGTCTTGCTAGTATGTACATAAACGAGATTGTAAGATTGCATGGTATGCTAGTATCCATGGTTTCTGATCGAGACCCAAGATTCACTTCAAGATTTTGGGTTAGTTTGCAAAAAGCTATGGGCACAAATTTATGATTTAGTTCGGTATATCATCCTCAAACGGATGGGCAGCTGGAAAGGAATATTCAAATTCTTGAAGATTTATTAAGACTCTGTTTCCTTGACTTCAAGGGAAGTTGGGACAAGTTCTTACCATTGGTGGAGTTTTCCTACAACAATTGTTATCACGCAAGTATTGGCATGGCTCCATTTGAGGCGTTGTATGGAAGAAAGTGTCGTTCTTCAGTATGTTGGGATGAGGTGGGTGAAGCAACACTATTGGGACCAAATTTGGTACGTATGACTACGGAAAAGATTCAAACGATCCGACAACGTATAAAAACCTCACAAGATTGACAAAAGAGTTATGCTGATCTTCATCGAAAGGACGTAGAATTCAATATTGGAGATCATGTGTTGTTACGTGTTGCTCCATGAAAAGGAGTTACGAGATTTGGAAAGAGAGGAAAGCTCAATCCTCGATTCATTGGCCCATTTTTAATCCTCGATCGAGTAGGAACTGTGGACTATAGACTCGCCTTAGCGTCAAGTATGTCTTGTGTTCATAACATTTTTCACATATCTATGTTACGTAAATATGTGAAAGACCCGAACCATATTATTGAACTAGAACCAGACGAGATAGAGGAAGATTTAACATATGAAGAGTTACCTATTAAAATCTTGTATAAGAAGGATCATATTCTACGCTCCAAGGTTATACCTCAAGTCAAAGTTTTGTGGAGAAACCACGATGTGGAGGAAATGACCTGGGAGTTAGAATCTGAGATGAAGTCAAGATATCCTCACCTCTTCGATATACCAGGTACATACCCTAATTTTGAGGATGAAATTTCATAAGAAGGGGAGGTTGTAAGACCCCAACTTTTATGAATAAAGAATATTTTTCTCAAAATATATTTTTGAATATTATGGTGTGGATTTGATATAATGTTATAGTTGTGGGTAATATTTACAAATTTTGCAAAGTAAGCAAGTGGTTATATAATATTCGATTGGTCGGGAATATTCGTTTTAACAGGGGAATATTCGTGATGACAAACCACAATCATTAGTGGACCCCACAACGAAAAGTATTATTGTCGTAGTAAGAAAATGACGTAATTATCTTTTATAAAAATAATGGCGAAAGTGTTACCGTTAAAACCGTTGAACTACCCTTAGTAAAGTACATACGAATACACGTGGTTGCATAGTAGCACACGGTATTGGTTATTGATGCTTACGTGAGAAGTCACTCGGTTATACTCAATTATTGATACATAATTCTTCGCATCATATCTCTCTCGTATTATTGATTCAATTATTGTCACAAGATTATCATACGCATAATATGATATATTATTAAATCAATAATTGAGACGACAAAGTTATTCATATGATTAAATTGCAATATTGACAATGTCTAGAAGTTCTGTCAAGGAGAGGTTTGGTCACCTAATTGAGCGCCAATAAGGAGAAATCCTTATCGAAAAGCCCCTATTTCACGGAACGACACGGTTTGTTAAATATTGTGAGTTATAATATTAATGATGAATAAGTTTGTGTTGATTAAAGATGAAATTGATAGTTCCATTGTGTTGGAATTATTAGTGTTAGTGGAAATCGACATTTATTTCGATAATAATTGATGTCTAGAGGTTATACTGACCAATCGGGTAATTAATCGGATAAATGAGGAATTAATTACTATTAATTCACATGATTATAATTATTTGTTCACATGTGTGTACTATTGATTCACATTCTTGTACTATTAGGGGAGGTGGTGCAAGATTGATAATACTTGCATGACTAAGTTAAAAATGGAGGTATAGATGAAGGTACTATACTATAATTCGTATTTTCACATGTCTAGAACTATTGATTCACATGATTTACTATTAGGGGAGGTGGTGCAAGTTCGATAATACTTGCAGGACTAAATTAAAAATAAAGAAAAAGAGGAAGGTATTATTCTATAATATTTCGAGCCCTAAAACGTGCAATTATCGAAACTATATTTTTCTATAAATAGAAGCTCATTCTTCCTTCATTTCTCATCAATTCACTAAAGCTATAGAGCAATTATTATAAAGAGAAATTACAGAGAGAAAGAAGAAGAGAAGTCTGCTACCTCACTATTCCAGTATCAAGTTTTTTCTGAGGTAAGGGGTATTATTCTTTCGTATTCATGAAGAGAGTTATTTTCTTTCAATACTCGTAAAGGTTGGTGTAACGCCCCCATATTTATACTCCCACAGTATCTGATATGATGTTTAGAAAATCAACATAATGCTTTTAAATCTATACACCCATGGTATCTGATTATAAGATTACATTAAATAGAGGGACTATCAGATACAATTCTCATAGATTCAAGATTCACAGTATCCCATAATAATTGGTAATTCTCAAGAGAACTATTACTGTGTTTGGATACCCTCAGTTGAATATATGAACTGTATCTGTGACTAGAGTCTATCTATCCAAAATTCAAAGTATCAGTAATAACATGAACAGTCCATATTACTAATACCCTCACCCAGATGTATAGTTTAAGCCAGCGAATTTATACTATCGTATCGATAGTAACTACTTATCTGAAATCCAGAGTATTAATAACAACATGAATAGTCCATGCTATTAATACCCTCACTCAGCTAAATAGTTCCCAAGGACCTCAACTAGATTCGAAGAAGTCTAATTTTACATCTATATATGTAAGAACACACGGTTGCAAAAATAAAAGATGTTATATATATCATAATATTAATATTCGATTACATGATTCTCATAATGAGTTCTTATTACAAGGTATTCAAACAAATAAGAATATAATCTAATCTATGTAGGGACGCTTCCCTTTATCTACTCCAGATGTTCTAGGATTACCATCTAAAATTGCAAAGGGAATAATTTGCAAGGGTGAGCTATGACATGCTCAGCAAGTTGTGTATTTATAACAATATAGGATTTGAAGAAATGTAACAATTCAAATTTCAACTGATAGTTGTTACCATTTCTGAATTTCTCTAATTTCAACCATTTCTGAAATTTTTCTTATTTCTGTCAGCCACAAAGACATAGAAATTTTTTTCAAATGTGAGATAGGGGATCAGCCTATTCAACATTCTAGGAGTATTCATATCACCTACAGTGCTTGAGATACACTAAAATTACTGTCAATATATGAATTGACTAAACTTCGCTCCCTTACGGGATACTCAACCTCAGTATAAGATTGTCTTACCAAAACAATTTGGTTTGACAAAACAGTTTATACTCAATAAACAATATCATATGGATAAACAATTCATTTCTTAGTTATGCTGGAACTATAGCAATAACTTTTCAATAATAAGGTAATTCAATTGTAGGTGTAGGATATTATATCAACAGCATATCAAGATAAAAAAAAATCTTGTCAAACAATAAGCAGGGTTTAAGAAATTTGCTTTATAAGAGATTTAAGGATAGAGAACTTGCCTGAGTGTATATTAGTCAAGTTATGCTATTCAAACGTTAATAAGTACCTACGATATTCATATATATAAATCTAACACGTTAATATTGATAACAATATCCAATTATAACATTTATATAATATCGGGTTAGATTTAATAGGGTTTAGTATTTAATACCTTTTTTATATGGACTAGATTTTATTTATAACATTTATTTATCCATTATAATAAATTTTAAAATATTTAAAATATTTATTTATCCTTTAAATGATTTTTAAATCATTTATTTCTATTTATAAGTAACTAATATTTACCTAAAATTTTACAAAAACATTGATTATTATTATTAAATAATTTATATTCATTTATTATAATTTTATATCATTAATAATATTTTTCCATAATTATTTAGTATTTATAAATAATTATTCTAATTTCTTTATTAATAAGTTAATTATTAATAATATCAAAATAATATAAAATATTTATTAAATTTATGTAAAAATATCGAATTTATTTATAATAATTTAATATAATTTTAAAAACTATTTTTATAATTATTTATATTTATTTATTAATTATTTCTAATTTTTTATAATTTATTTTTAAAGAAAATAATTTACGTACTGTCGCTAAAGCCCTACAAAGAGAGAAAGTGTCATTTGTAGGTGTTCTTGAGAGTTCAGGCAAATGATTTGGTGCGTGGTCGAGTGATCACTTTGACCATTAAATAACTAAATACTTGGTAATGATTTTTAGTTTGGTCAAGCATTGATGTTGTAGTACTCATACAATAGTACAACATGAAACAAATCATAGACTCTAACTTACAGATAACAAGAAATTATAGAAGCTCAAAGTCATTGTCAGAGCTGTTCTTGGGTTTCTGGATAACCCAGAACAGAAGTCATAGCTGGTCAATGGTTTTGTGGCTTAAATATCTTCGATTCTGTGTATTAGATGTGTATTTTGCTTATTGTAATATGTAGTATATATGTCAGGGTACATATATATAACATTACCAGAAACAAATTATAACTCTAAGGTCTCTAAATTGGCTGGTCAAAGTACAGCTAGATGATGTTCTTCATGTTCATGAGTTTTCTAGAAAACCCGAAAACTTGCGTTACGCTTCTAATCAATGATTTTGACCAATAATTCCAGTAAACCTATACGTTGTTTGTTCGATTAAAGATCATAGATATGTAGTATGTATAACATGGTACTAATCTATAACAAAAATGTAAACAATTAACAATCAGAAGACGATTAAACAAGTCGGTCAAAGTAGCCAGTTCGACTGTTCTTGAGTTTTCTGGGCAAACCCAGAAAACCAACATCCGTGAACGGTCAACCCACTTTGAATTCTTATAACTTGAAATCTACGGTTCAACTGAACCTGTTTTTTTTTTCCAGATTAAAGACCTACTAACGGGCTACAAATACCAATCGATTAACAGACCAAAACATAAACACACACGAATCTACAAGCCCAGACATTCGGCTGTCAGACCAAGTTTTACAAAATTTCCAGATTTCATAAAACACTTAATTAAGTCATCTAGATGTTATGAAAATATGTTCTACCAATCTAACATACTTTCTAACATCCTAATACATAATTCTAAACATCTAAACAACAAGTCTAACATAAGATCAAAGAGCAAATTATGAACTAGGGTTTGCACCTTTTCTTGAGCAATTTATGATTCTAGCTTCTGATGTTGTTGTTGCTATCACCCAGGCTTGATTTGGTAGGTTTATAAGTGTATCTAGGCTTTGAGAATTTGTGAGTTTGCTCAGCCCTAAGGTTCCTATTTGTAGAATTCTTCAACTTGGCTTTTTGGTCATTTTTCCACCTACTTGCCTCTATAAAGATCTGATTTGTGACTCTTCTACAGCTTATGAGTTTGAAAGCATGTCATGTGATGTTTTGGAACTTGAAATGGTGACTCCCAACCTACTTGTGAGCTAGTTGATCAAATTAGTAGCTTAATTAGGTTTAAATCTTCACTAATCTTGATTAGGGTTTTGTTTCTAATGGTTAGGAATGTGATTTAATGTTAATTAGTACCTAATTGAAGTTTATTAACCATGATTAGGTGTTAAGATAAGCTAATTAGGGATAAATTAGTTAATTAGGGTTTAATTTATAAATTAGGGTTAGGGTTTTACTAATTAGGGTTAAGGTTTGTTAATCTAAGATTGTTAGCCTAAATTTCTTGCTAATCCTAACAAGCATGACAAAGCGTTTTGTCAGTGTAAGCACGACAAATCAACTTGTCAAAATAATTTTATCGAAAATTCCGAATATAGAAAAAAATTTAAGCACGAGGTGTCAAGCACAACGTTTTTCGGACAAAAATTTATTTGGTCAAATTTGTAAAACCAAGTATATATTAACACATAAGACATTTAGAACAGAGAAATTTTATTTATATAATGGGATTTTACCCTTACAAGTCTTATTAGGGTTTTGGGTTTTTACATTCACCCCCACTAATAAGAATTTCGTCCTCAAAATTACAGTATGTGTTAAGTAAATAATTGAGGATAATTCTCGCGCATTTTATCTTCAAGCTCCCATGTAGCTTCTTCAACGTTCTGATTTCTCCAGATTACTTTTACCGATGCTATCACTTTATTTCTCCGGACTTGCTTTTTTACTATTGATTTATATGCATAAAGTGTTCCTCTACATAAGAAAGATCTTCCTCTATTTGATTGGCTCATATTGTACAACGTGTTTATAATCAGGTTTATATGGTTGTAATACGGACACATGAAACACATTATGAATATGATTTAACTCAGGAGGTAGTGCTATTTCATAAGCAACTTCACCAACCCTTCTCAAAATTTCAAAAGGTCCAATGAATCTCGGACTTAATTTTCCCTTTTTGCCAAAATGTATCTTGCCTTTCCAAGGAGATACTTTCAAGAATACGTGACTTCCTACGTTAAAGTTTCGTTGTTGATGAGGTGGATCGGTGTATTTTCTTTGTCGATCTTGAGATGCTTGTAATCGTTGACGAATAATTCTGATAGTTTCAGCTGTTTGTTAAGTTATCTCAGGTCCTAACATTTGTCTTTCCCCGACTTCATCCCAACATAAAGGTGTTCTACATTTACATCCATATAAAGCTTCATAGGGTGGCATATGTAAGACCCCAACTTATTATTAAATGAAATTGAATTTCCTCTATTTATTATTTTGAAATAGTAAGGGTTGATTTGATTAATGTGGTTAGTTATGGGTAAAATGCGCAAATATTTCAAATAAGCAAGTGGTTATAAAATAATCATTTTTATTGAAAAATATTCGTTTGGTCGTGGAATATTCTTACTGTCGGGGAATGACGCAGCCTTGTGTGGGCCCCATAACGGAAAGCGATTGGATGAAGAAAACGACAAGTATAAGTTGTTTATAAATAACGGTGTAGTTGCTACCGTTAATACTATTAAAATACCCGGTGGTTAAAACACAGTAGCACACGGTATTGCACCAATTATTGATTCTTACGTAAGAAGACACTACTCAATAATTGTTACAGTAGTTAATGTTCAATATTTTATTTTATTGATTCAATAATTGCTACGTTAATATTTTATATTATTTTTGTTTCAATAATTGTCACTACACAATATTTTAATTATCAGATCAATAATTCATATTAATTGAATAATACTATTAGATAACATTATTGGCATTGTCTAGAAAGTTCTGTCTAAGGAGAGGTTTGGTCACATAATTGCGCGCCAATAAGGAGAAATTCTTATTGGAAAGCCCCCTCTTTCCTGGGAACTACCGTCATTTGTCATTATTGTGATTACATAATATTATTTGTGAATAATTAATTATTGATTATTATGATAAGGAAAATATTCATTTTATGTGGATATAGATGGAGAAAATTTTAATGTGACAATTGTTGAAAATTGATATTTTATCTTTTTTGATTAAATAATTCATTTAAATATATTATTATATTTTAATAATATAATAATGGTGATATTTTTACAATGAATGTGGGATATATGAATAAATAAGGAGAAAGAGTATTTTGTCACTAAAATTGTTTAAAACATGTTAAACATGTTTGTGGGCCCATTCTTGGTCGAAATTTGATTATAGCACAGAAAAATCGTCCAGCTTGTGAATTTCGGTCAATTTCTGTTTGGAATTTGGAAAAACTTTCTTCTGCAAAGTTGTAGAGAATGGAATTTCCTATGGAAAGGACATAAGGTTTGAATTTTTTTGATAAAAGGGCTATTTTTTTATGAATCATTGAAGTTCCGAAATTCCAGAATAATTAATTTTTGAAGTTTAAAATATTTTAATGAAGAAAACGTTTTTTTCATTTGTGGAACATGTGTTAAGTGGTTTAAATCAGCTGGTGGTGTGCGTAGGAATTTAGTTTATAAATAATATTATTTTATTAAATTTTCTGCTTTGGTGTTCTAAGCATTTTCCTATAAATAAGGTGTTTAGGTTAGAATTGAAAATCACACCAGAAACTAAAGTTTTCTCTCTCTATATTATCGAGCATATTCTTGTGAGTATTTTGATACCTTGAGTGTTGTTATACGGTGCAAATTCCCTTCAGCACTATATTCGGTATTCCAGCTAGAAGTACTGTCTTTTCGAGGTAAGGGAATATTTTTTTTTTAAATGATATTATTTCTTCTAATATCATTACCCCGGAATATTGATAAGATTTTTCTATTGAAATTCTTGTCTTTTAGTGTCGGGATTACTATTCACGTATACGACACTATTCACGTATACGGTACTATTCACGAATACGACACTATTCACAGAAAAACTAAATTTTCAATTTTATCCAAGATATCTATTATGGATACTAGCTTTGATTGTATCCATGTTTTGATTATTCTTGAATTTTACTTCACTATGATTATTTATGAAGTATTTTTGAACTCAGATTGTTTAAAGTACGAATCCTTAATATTTGTTCTTTTGTTTCACTGGATTCGTTTTCTTTAAAATATTTTTCATCATCCTCAGTCCTAAATGATGATATTATCGAATATCTTTGGCCTGTAGTGCAAAGATTAATGATTTTCTTATGAATATCTTTGGCCCGTAGTACAAAGATGAACAAGTGTTGAGATGAACATGACCAACTGATGAATATCTTTGGCCTGTAGTGCAAAGATAAATATCTGATTCAAGATGAATATTGATTGATGTTACAAGGATAAAATATTGATGATGGACTTTTAAATTCATAGATTATAGTAGATTTTATTCTCTACGTAACTCATCTATGAATTATTATTTCCGCTGCGAATATTGATCTGAAATTTGTTGTCTATTGTATTTTATCAGATTTTTCCCTGTTGAAGGCTAACGATAGTTTGTTCTATATTATCTTTGTCATAATATTCTTTACTGGGCTAGTTGAGCTCACCCTTTTTCTTTTTGTTCCATTTTTCTTCTCAGGAGGCGAGAATGTAGCGAGTTCTAGTCGGGGTGTGGAATGATGGTTCTAGAAAGTTGTTTTAGTAGTCCTCACCATTTTTGTAATATAATGTACCAATAATTGTAATGAGGACTTATTTGGGTGTAAATATTGTCTAGATGGCAATATTTGTATTTAAACTCACAGTTTATTTGTTGTATTAATAAAGTTGTAGTTTTTTCTATACCATATTATTGACGATTCAAAATGGGTGATGTATACCTATTTTGGGGGCGTCACAGTTGGTATCAGAGCTTAGGGATATGATCTCTGGCGGAGATCGGGGAATAGAACTAGGAGGGGAGAGACGATTAAATCCTTCGCTAGTGTGTCTTACCTAAGCTTATTTATTGGTTGGTTAGAATATAGGGATATTATGTGATATGTTAATTTCTTTAATTAACCCTTGTTTTATGGCAGTATTTGAGAATGGCAACTGAGAATGTTAACAGTGGAACAAATGAGACCGTGGAGACACCTTTACTTACCAACGAGGAGAACGTGCAACAGGCTGGCAATGTTCCTCCTGTAAACAACACCACTGATCAGACGATGAACGATGGGATGTTTAGAAGCTTTTTGCAGTTCATGCAAAATCAGACGAGGGAGACTCGTATTCAAAATACAGGTGGAAATGATAACAACGCATGGTTTGTCACAGCCAAGCAGTTCAAAGAGTTGGGACCACCGAATGCAGGAAAGCGGATCCGATTAAGGCAAAAACGTGGGTCAAGCAAATTACCAAAATATTCGATGTCTTGGGATGCACGGAGGAACAGAAGGTTCCATTCGCCACCTCTATGTTCCGTAATGAGGCAGATTACTGGTGGGAATCATGAAGCGTACCCATCCAAACTTTTCAAAGATGTCTTGGGAGACATTTCAGAAACTGTTCAATAATAAGTACTTTCCTGAAAGTATTTGTCATATGAAGGAAGTGGAGTTTATTAGATTGGAACAAAACAACATGACGGTGTCCCAGTACGAGGCGAAGTTTGCAGAGTTATCTAGGTTTGCACATCATTTGGTGGAGAATGAGGAACGTATGATGTGGATGTTTCTGAGAGGTTTGAAACCCGGCATACGTCAATATCTCATTTCTCATAATTTTTCTCTCTATTCAGATGTTGTCAATAGGGCTCAATTATTCAGCGAGATAACCACAACCGAGGGATCATACCGGGATCATACCGGTGTGACAATATCATCAAAACAACAATAACCAGTGGAGAAAGAAAAATACGGACAAAGGCGGTAACCACTCTGGTGGTAATCATGGCCATGAAAATAGAAGAAGCGAATCGGGGGGAGATTTTAAAAAGAGAAGATTCAACAATGACAACATGAAGACGTCAGCACCAGCAGTAACTGGTTCTAAAGGAGGAGAACGACCACCGGTCGTATGCTATAAATGCTGGAAAGAGGGACATATCAGCCCAAAATTCCCACAATAGTTCAAGGTATGTTATAATTGTGGAAAGGAAGGACATATCGCTCGAGATTGTACAGTAGCGAAACCAAGTCTAGCAGCGATGGTGACTCAAAAGGCTGTCCCAAAAATGTCAAAGTCAACGGTTCCTGGAAGAGCGTTTGTCGTGACTGGTCAAAATGCTAGGAACCCAAACGAGGTGATCACGGGTAAGCTAATCATAAATTCTTGCGAAGTTTATACCTTACTAGATACCGGTGCTACCCATTCATTTATCTCGCCTGCTTGTGCTCAACGTTTAAACTTAACTCCGGAGAAATTAAACTTTGATTTATCTGTGGAGACTCCGTTAGGAGAAACTTTTATCGCATCCACTATTTATAAATCTTGTTTGATCCAAGTTGGCACCATCACATTACCTGTTGACCTTATCTCTTTAAAGATACTTGCTTTTGATGTAATTTTAGGAATTGATTGGTTAACTACTCATTATGCTGAAATTGATTGTTTTCGTAAGGTTGTTAGTTTTCATATTCCTAACCAACCTGTTGTACGAATTTAAGCAAATAAACCACTAAAATCAATCACTATAATATCAAGTCATAAAGCTATTCATTTATTAAAAAATGGATGTCAAGCTTTCTTAGCCCGTGTTATGGATTTGAATAAAGACACGTCGGATTTGAATAATATTCCTATTGTTAGTAAATTTCCTGACGTATTTCCTGAAGAACTTCCCGGTCTACCCCCAGAACGTGAAGTTAAATTCTTTATTGATCTTGAACCTGGTACAAAGCCCATTTCTAAAACCCCATATCGAATGGCTCTATTGAACTTCGTGGAGTTAAAGGTCCAACTACGGAGTTGTTAGACATCGGTTTAATTCGTCCTAGTACATCTCCTTGGGGTGCTCTGCTTTATTTGTAAAGAAGAAAGACGGAGTATGTGACTTTGTACTGACTATCGAGAATTGAACCATGTCACCATCAAGAATAGGTATCCGCTACCTCGTATTGATGACCTGTTTGACCAGTTGCAAGGAGCACAATTCTTTTCAAAGATTGATCTTCGTTCTGGATATTATCAGCTGAAGATTAGAACTGAGGATATTCCAAAGACTGCCTTCAGAACTCGGTACGGGCATTATGAATTCTTAGTCATGTCTTTTAGATTGACTAATGCTCCTGCGACTTTCATGGATATGATGAACCGAGTATTCAAGGATTATTTGGATCAGTTTGTTGTTGTCTTTATTGATGGCATCCTCATATATTCCAAAAGTCGTGAAGATCATGAGCACCATTTGAAGCTGGTACTCCAAAGGCTTCGTGAAAACAAGTTATATGCCAAGTTGAAGAAATGAGAATTCTGGCTTGAGGAAATAGCATTCCTTGGGCACGTGGTGTCAAAACATGGAGTATCTGTTGACCCGACGAAGATTGAAGCAATACAAAGTTGGGAGCAACCGAAGTCGGTAACCGAAGTACGTAGCTTTCTGGGCTTAGCGGGTTATTATCAGAGATTTGTGGAAGGATTTTCTCAAATCGCTACTCTGTTAACTCAGCTGACACGAAAAGATACAAGATTTGTATGGAGTGAGGAATGCAAAAATAGTTTCCAAGAGCTTAAGAGGAGACTCATTTCGGCACCTGTTCTGACAATACCATCTGGTTCGGATGGATTTGTTATCTACAGCGATGCTTCAGGCAAAGGGTTAGGATGTGTTCTCATGCAACGTGGGAAAGTCATAGCCTATGCCTCATGCGAAACCGAAAGAGTATGAGAAGAATTATCCTACTCATGATCTAGAGTTGGCAAGCAATGCTTTTTTGCTAAAGATCCGGACGCACTATCTATATAGGAGAAAGTGCGATATATTCAGACCATAAAAGCCTCAAATATTTCTTCACCCAAAGGGAACTCTACATGCGGCAACGACGTTGGCTCGAGTTGTTAAATGATTATGACCACACCATTCAATACCATCCTGGAAAAGCAAACGTAGTAGCTGATGCATTGAGTAGATGATCATATGCAGGAACGAGTGCGATGATGTTAAGTATACACATAAAACCAACTTTAATCGATAAAGTTAAAGTTGCTCAAGCCACAGACCCGGAGCTAATGCGTATGAAGAAGAAAGTACAAGAAGGTGTTATTCCAGAAGTAAGAATCGATGAAGAAGGAATACTTTGAGTACACTCCAGACTTTGTGTTCCTAAAGACTCTGATTTGAAGTACAAGATCATGATGGAAGCACACAATACACTGTTTGCAATTTATCCTAGAAGTACCAAAATGTATCGTGATCTTCGACATACATTTTGGTGGAACAATATGAAGAAAGAGATTGCAAAGTTTATCTCGAGGTGTTTAACTTGTTAGCGTGTAAAGGCAGAGCATCAAGTGCCAAAGGGTCCATTTCAACCACTTGAGATCCTGAAATGGAAGTGGGAACACATTACCATGGATTTCGTTACGGGTCTTCCCACGGTTTCTCAAGGCATAAATGTTATTTGGGTTATTGTTGATAGATTAACCAAGTCTGCTCATTTCTTGCCGATACGAGAGACTTATTCCCTTGAACGTCTTGCTCATATGTATATAAATGAGATTGTGAGATTTCATGGCATGCCAGTATCAATAGTTTTGGATCGTGACCCAAGATTCACTTCACGATTTTGGGTAAGTTTGCAAAAAGCTATGGGCACGGATTTACGATTCAGTTCGGTATACCATCCTCAAACGGACGGACAATCAGAGAGGACTATTCAAACTCTTGAAGATCTATTAAGACTCTGTGTCCTAGACTTCAAAGGGAGTTGGGATAAATATTTACCTTTGGTGGAATTCTCCTACAACAATAATTATCAGGCAAGTATAGGTGTGGCTCCATTCGAAGCATTATATGGACGTAAGTGTCGCTCTCCAGTATGTTGGGATGAGGTTGGTGTAGCAACATTGTTGGGACCAGATTTGATACGTATAACTACAGAAAAGATCCAAATGATTCGACAACGTATACAAATGGCACAAGATCGACAAAAGAGTTATGCGGATCTTCATTGAAATGACGTGGAATTTAGTATTGGGGATCATGTATTGTTGCGTGTTGCTCCATGGAAGGGAGTTACAAGATTTGGGAAAAGAGGAAAGCTCAATCCACAATTTATTGGTCCATTTTAGATTCTTGACCGAGTAGGAAATGTGGCCTATAGACTCGCGTTACCTCCAAGTATGTCTCGTGTTCATAATGTTTTTCACATATCTGTGCTACGTAAATATGTGAAAGACCCGAACCACGTTATTGAGTTAGAACCGGACGAGATAGCCGAAGACTTAACGTACGAGGAGGTACCTATCAAGATCTTGGATAAGAAGGAGCATGTTCTACGCACAAAGGTCATACCCCAAGTCAAAGTTTTGTGGAGAAACCATGCTATTGAAGAAATGACCTGGGAGTTGGAAACGAAAATGAAAGCGAAGTATCCTCACCTTTTCAAAACACCAGGTACGTACGTCAATTTCGAGGATGAAATTTCATGAGGGGAGGTTGTAAGACCCCAACTTATTATTAAATGAAATTGAATTTCCTCTATTTATTATTTTGAAATAGTAAGGGTTGATTTTATTAATGTGGTTAGTAATTTGTAAAATTGCAAATATTTCAAATAAGCAAGTGATTATAAAATATTCATTTTTATCGGAGAATATTCGTTTGGTCGTGGAATATTCTTACTGTCGGAGAATATTCATATTTATGACCTTAATGTGGGCCCCATAACGAAAAAGCGTTGTGAAGAAGAAATGACAAGTATAAGTTGTTTATAAATAACGGCGTAGTTGATACCGTTAATACTGTTAAAATACCCGGTGGTTAAAACACAGTAGCACACGGTATTGCATCAAATATTGATTCTTACGTAAGAAGGCACTACTCAATAATTATTACAGTAGTTACTATTCAATATTTTATTTTATTGATTCAATAATTGCTACGTTAATATTTTATATTATTGTTGTTTCAATAATTGTCACTACACAGTATTTTCATTATCAGATCAATAATTCATATTATTTGAATAATATTATTAGATAACATTATTGGCAATGTCTAGAAAGTTCTCTAAGGAGAGGTTTGGTCACCTAATTGCTTGCCCAAGATGAGAGAAATTCTTATTGAAAGCCCCTCTTTCCTGAACTACCGTTATTTGTATTGTGATTCTGTAATATTATTTGTAAATAATTAATTATTGATTATTATGATAAGGAAAATATTCATTTTACGTGGATATAGATGGAGAAAATTTTTAATGTGACAATTGTTGAAAATTGATATTTTATCTTTTTCGATAAAATAATTCATTTAAATATATTATTATATTTTAATAATATAATAATGGTGATATTTTTACAATGAATGTGGGATATGTGAATAAATAAGGAGGAAGAGTATTTTTGTCACTAAAAATTGTTTAAAACATGTTAAACATGTTTGTAGGCCCATTTCTTGCCTGAAATTTGATTATAGCCTGTAAAATCGCCTGTTTGTGGATTTCGGTCAATTTTTTTGTTTGGAATTTGGAAAAACTTTCTTCTGCAAAGTTGTAGAGAATGGAATTTCCTATGGAAAGGACATAAGGTTTGAATTTTTTTTGATAAAAGGGCTATTTTTTTATGAATTATTGAAGTTCCAAAGTTCAAGAATAATTAATTTTTAAAGTTTAAAATATTTTAATTAAGAAAAATGTTTTTTTCATTTGTGGAACATGTGTTAAGTGGTTGAAATCAGCTGGTGGTGTGCGTAGAAATTTAGTTTATAAATAATATTATTTTATTAAATTTTATGCTTTGGTGTTCTAAGCATTTTCCTATAAATAGGGTGCTTGGGTTAGAATTGAAAATCACACCAGAAACTAAAGTTTTCTCGCTCTATATTATCGAGCGTATTCTTGTGAGTACTTTGATACCTTGAGTGTTGCTATACGGTGCAAATTTCCTTCAGCACTTTATCCGGTATTCCAGCTAGAAGTACTGTCTTTTCGAGGTAAGGGATATTTTTTTTTTAAATGATATTATTTCTTCTAATATCCTTATGCCGGAATATTGGTAAGATTTTCTTGTGAAATTCTTGTCTTTTAGTGTCGGAGTTATTATTCACGTATACGACACTATTCACGTATACGACACTATTCACGAATACGGCACTATTCATATAAAAACTAAATTTTCGTTTTTGTCCAAGATATCTATTATGGATACTAGCTTTGATTGTATCCATGTTTTGATCATTCTTGAATTTTACTTCACTATGATTATTTATGAAGTATTTTTGAACTCTGGATTGTTTAAAAGTACTTAATCCTTAATATTTGTTCTTTTGTTTCACCGGATTCGCTTTTCTTTAAAATATTTTTCATCATCCTCAGTCCCAAATGATGATATTATTGAATATCTTTGGCCTGTAGTGAAAAGATTAATGATTTTCTTATGAATATCTTTGGCCCGTAGTGCAAAGATGAATAGGTGTTAAGATGAACATGACCAACTGATGAATATCTTTGGCCTGTAGTGCAAAGATAAATATTTGATTCAAGATGAATATTGATTGATGTTACAGGGATAAAATATTGATGATGGACTTTTAAATTCATAGATTATAGTAGATTTCATTCTCTACGTAACTCATCTATGAATTATTATTTCCGTTGCGAATATTGATCTGAAATTTGTTGTCTATCGTATTTTATCAGATTTTTCCCTGTTGAAGACTAACAATAGTTTGTTCTATATTATCTTAGTCATAATATTCTTTACTGGGCTAGTTGAGCTCACCCTTTTCCTTTTTATTCCATTTTTATTCTCAGGAGGCGAGAATGTAGCGAGTTCTAGTCGGGGTGTGGAATGATGGTTCTAGAAAGTTGTTTTAGTAGTCCTCACCATTTTTGTAAAATAATATACCAATAATTGTAATGAGGACTTATTTGGGTGTGATTATTGTCTAGATGACAATATTTGTATTTAAACTCACAGTTTATATGTTGTATTAATAAAGTTGTAGTTGTTTCTATACCATGTTATTAACGACTCAAAATGGGGTATGTATACCTATTTTAGGGGCGTCACAGCATACCTATGCTAGCATGATAACTATTGTTATAGGCAAATTCGACTAAGGGTAACTGATCTTCCCAACTTCCTTTGAAGTCTATAATACAAGTTCTCAGCATATCTTCTAATGTTTGTATAGTTCTCTCACTCTGTCCATTAGTCTGTGGATGATAAGATGTACTTAATCTTAGTTGTGTTCCTAAGTGTTTCTGAAGACTTTTCCAAAAATTAGAAGTAAATCTTGGATCTCGATCTGATACTATGGACACAGGTACTCCATGCCTAGAGATAATTTCATTATTGTAAAGTTTGGCAAGGTAATCTAGGTTATGAGTAATCTTAATAGGTAAAAAGTGATCTAATTTTGTTAAACGGTCAACTATTACCCAAATGGCATTATGGCTCTTTTGTATAGCTGGAAGACCAACAACAAAATCTATAGTTATATGTTTCCACTTCCACTCGGGAATTGGTAAGGGTTGAAGTAAACCACTCGGCTTTTGATGCTCAGCCTTAACCCTTTGACACGTGAGACATTTACTTACCCATTCAGCTATTTCTCTTTTCATGTTCGACCACCAAAAGTGTCGACTTAAATCTTTATACATTTTTGTACTGCCAGGATGTATGGCAAATTTAGAATTATGAGCTTCATTTAAAATTTCGTCTTTTAAAGCTTGGTTTAACGGAACCCAGATTCTATTTCCATATCTTATTATTCCATCCACATCTATTCAAAATTTATTATACTTATCATGTATTGAATTAGATTTAAACTTCTGACATTCTTCATCCTTCTCCTGTATCTCTTGAACTTTATAAAGCAGAGATGAAACTCCTTCTAAAAAATATAATTTTTGGGTAGAGGTAGTTGGAAATTCCACCTCAATTTCTAACTTTTCAAAGTCTTTTATTAACCTATTATTGGTGGTTAATACATTCAATTTTTCCTGATTCTTTCTACTTAATGCATCAGCTACAATATTGGCCTTACCGGGATGATATAAGATTTCACAGTCAAAATCCTTTATCAGTTCTAACCATCGTCTTTGTCTTAAATTTAATTCCTTTTGTGTAAAAATATATTTTAGACTTTTATGATCTGTATATATCTCGCACTTCTCCCCGCACAAGTAATGTCCCCAAATTTTTAGAGCAAAAACTACTGTGGCTAACTCTAAATCATGAGTAGGATACCTCTTCTCATAATCTTTGAGTTGTCGTGATGCATAAGCTATCACTTTCCCATGTTGCATCAACACACACCCTAAACCTCTGTGTGATGCGTCACTATATACTACAAGGCCTCCTGTATCATCTGGTAAGGATAACACTGGAGCCATGCTCAGTCGCTTCTTCAACTCTTGGAAGCTTTCCTCAAATTTATCTATCCAGATGTATTTCACCGTCTTTCGAGTTAAATTGGTTAATGGGGTTGCTATTTTTGAAAAATCTTTTATAAACCGTCGATAATAACCCGCTAAACAGAAAAAACTTCTTGATTACTTACATTGGAGTTGTTGGTTGTTCCCAATTCACAACCTGTTTTGATCTTAATTTGGATCTACGAGATATTCCATTCTTATCAATTACATGACCTAAAAATTGAACTCTCTTCAACCAGAATTCACACTTGGAAAACTTTGCATAAAGTTGTTCCTTTCGTAATATTTCCAATACGACTCTTAAGTGTTCAGTATGCTCTTCTCGTGTTTTCGAGTATACCAGAATATCAGCGATAAACACAACAACAAATTTGTCCAAGCATGGTTTAAACACTCGATTCATTAAATCCATAAATGCTTCCGGTGCATTTGTTAATCCAAAAGACATTACAAGAAATTCTAATGTCCATAGCGTGTCCTAAACGCTGTTTTCGGCACATCCTCCTTTCTTACCTTTATTTGATGATAACCTGTTCTAAGGTCAATTTTTGAAAAATGTTCAGCCCCTTTTAATTGGTCAAACAAATCATCAATCCTTGGTAAAGGATATTTATTTTTAATAGTTAACTTATTTAGCTCCCTATAGTTTATACATAATCTCATAGTTCCATCATTCTTCTTTACAAACAGAACTGGTGCTCCCCAGGATGAAACACTAGGTTATATGTACTTTTTATCTAAGAGTTCCTGTAATTGAATAAGTAACTTTTTCAGTTCTATAGGTGCCATTCTGTACGGTGCCTTAGAAACTGGCGTCATTCCTGGTGCAAGATCAATGACGAACTCAATTTCCCTATCTGGAGGCAAACCTGGTAAGTCATCCGGAAATACATCGGGAAAATCTTTAACTATAGGTATTTGATCCAGTTTTACTCCTTCCTGTCGAGTATCAACTATATAGGCCAAATATCCTAAACAACCCTTTTTAAGTAATCTTTCTGCCTGAACTATAGTCAAACATCGAGATTTCTTATGTCAACATCTACCGTTGAACACTACCTTTGACTTCGAAGCAGTCAAAAGGTTTATAAATTTTTGATGATAATCAATCATCGCGTTATGATTAACTAACCAATCCATTCCTAGAATTACATCAAATTCTCCCAACTGAATTGGTATCAAATCTACCTTAAAATTATGTCCTTTTATTACCACACTACAGTTTCTGAAAATAGTCTTAACCGGAATTTTTTCATTATTAGCAATTTTTACACAACATGGTTTGTCTAAATTTTCACAAGGTGTATTCAAGTTTGTAGAGAAATTTCTAGACACAAACGAATATGTAGCACCAGAATCGAATAACACATGCATTTAAAGTGTTGATAGGGATGATACCTGTCACCACGTCCTGTGAAGCAACAACATCCCTCACCGACATATTAAATGTTCTCGCGGTAGGTCGATTCTGAACTCCAACTGCAGCTACTGTTGATTGATTATTCTCTGGTATTCTAACCCCTTTTCCTCCTTGATACTTAGGTTTGGGACAGTTCTTAGAAAAATGGTCCAATGAACCACAATTAAAACATTTATTTTTCCTTGGAAGAGGACACTGTGGAAAATAATGTCCCGACTATCCACAATTAAAACATTTGTTAAGAAGACATTCTCCTCTATGTTTCTTACCACAATTAGGACAAGGTTTAATAATATTATTACTAAAGTTGTTATTAGTATTTCCTATCTTTTTCCCTGAGTTGTTAGAAAAAGAATTATCCCATTTACGCTTGTTATTAAACCCACCTGAACTGGGTTCTGTCCTAATTTTCCCTTTTTCATTCTGACTTCTCTTGTCCTGGTGAAATTTAGTAAGACTTTCATTCTCACTTTCGACTATAGTGGCCTTCTCTAGTATTTCAAAGAAAGTTTTTATTTGAGGTACTGACAATCTACTCCGAATCTGAGGTTTTAAACCCTCCTGAAACCTACGAGTCTTTCTAAGTTTAGTGGTTACTTGATGTAGAGCAAATCTGGACAGTTCATTAAACTTAGTTGTATACTGGGTTACAGTAAGATCTCCTTGTTTTAAGTCCAGAAATTTTATTTCCATTTGGTCTTTCAAGGATTGGGAAAAATAGTTTTCAAAGAACAACTCTTTAAATCTATCCCAAGGAATAATTTCAGTTTCTACCCGACCTTTGGTTGATTCCCACCAATAATTAGCCTCACTCTTCAAGAAAAAGGTTGCAAAAGTTGACTTTTGGTTATTACTAACATTGGTCACTAGAAAGAATTTCTCTATCTTAGAAATCCAAATCTGTGCATCTACAGGTTCTGATGTACCTTTAAATTCAGGTGATCCAACTAATTTAAAGTCTTTAAAAGTTGTGTTCTGGTTCATAGGTCTATTTACAACTCCTAGCATTAGTTCTACTAACTGCTGGGTAGAATTATCATCATTCATTTCTCTTTGGGGTCTTCTGGTTGGTGGCATGATTCTATATAAACCAATAAAATTCACATAAAAATTTGAGTAACACAACATATTGTTTATTTTATATATCACAATAGTATTACATAACAACTTCATAATTGAACATACTACTATTTTACAAAGTACTGATTACAATACAAACTTTGAATGCTTCTTTATTGTACTAATACAAAGCATTCTACCACCTATGTTATTCTCTAGAATTCATTGATATCATCAAAGGAATCCTAGATCATGTGACAAACCACAGATCGATTGATAAGATAAGCCGTCTTTTTCTCCTCTACCGGATATCGAACTACACGGTGCTGTAAATCATTAAAAGTATCTCGAACACCCAGAGATATTTTAAGAAGCCTTGACTTAATTTCCTTTCTGCCCCTTTGTGCATGGTGCAGTTGTACTTTTAGTCGTTGACTATGTCCTCTCTCATGTTGTAGCATTCCCTTAGCTATATCAGCCCTAAACCTCATCTTATTACCCTCATATTCTGTTGTTTTTAGCAGTGATGCCATTGCCTCATCATGCTCATCAATTCTCATTAACTGTCCTGCCACTGGATCCTCTTCTTCCTCAGCATCTAACAGTTGTTGATCATGAAGTAATTCCTCATCTTCTGCATCATTGGCTATGTATGACTCTATTTGTGGTAGATTATTGGCTATTACCATTTCCTCAGCATTGGAGTTGGCCATCTATAAAAGAAAACTCCTTTAATACTGTATAAAAATTTACACAACATAATAATTTTAATGTTATATTTTATATGTACTTTTAAAATTTTTACGGACTCGAAGGCTATATACTAAGATTTATCTTCCTTATATCTATAGCCTTAAGCTTTGATACCAAAATTGTAACGCCCCCATATCTATACTCCCACAGTGTCTGATATGGTGTTTACAAAAAATCAACATAATGCTTTTAAATCTATACACCCATGGTATCTGATTATAAGATTACATTAAATAGAGGGACTATCAGATACAATTCTCATAAATTCAAGATTCACAGTATCCCATAACAATTGGTAATTCTCAAGAGAACTATTACTGTGTTTGGATACCCTTACTTGAATATATGAACTGTATCTGTGACTAGAGTCTATCTATCCGAAATTCAAAGTATCAGTAATAACATGAACAATCCATATTACTAATACCCTCACCCAGATGTATAGTTTAAGCCAGCGAATTTATACTATCGTATCGATAGTAACTACTTATCTGAAATCCATAGTATTAATAACAACATGAACAGTCCATGCTATTAATACCCTCACTCAGCTAAATAGTTCCCAAGGATCTCAACTAGATTCAAAGAAGTCTAATTTTACATCTATATATGTAAGAACACACGATTGCGGAAATAAAAGATGTTATATATATCATAATATTAAGATTCGATTACATGATTCTCATAATGACTTCTTATTACAAGGTATTCAAACAAATAAGAATATAATCTAATCTATGTAGGGACGCTTCCCTTTATCTACTCCAGAAGTTCCAGGATTACCATTTAAAACTGCAAAGGGAATAATTTGCAAGGGTGAGCTATGACATGCTCAGCAAGTTGTGTATTTATAACAATATAGGATTTGAAGAAATATAACAATTCAAATTTCAACTGATAGTTGTTACCATTTCTGGATTTCTCTAATTTCAACCATTTCAGGAATTTTTCTTATTTCCGTCAGTCACTAGGGGTGAGCATTCGGTTAATAACCGAACCGAATAAGTATTTCGGTTATAACCGAAAACCGAACTTATATTGTTTTAGATATCCGAACAATTAACCGAATTTTATGATAACCAAAAAATCGAATAACTGAATAACCTATTCGGTTATTCGGTTAATAACCGAATTTAAAAGACCTAGCAAGTACAGTGAATTGAACAAGTGAGTATTCAACAAAGAAGAACAAGCCCGAACAATGAGCAGTTCCTACATATTACAAAAGACAAAGCAGGAACTAGCCAACTACAAATGTACATATTACAAAAAAGCAGAATTGTCATTCAATGAGATAACAACAAGCCAACAATAGAGCAGTTCTGATGAGACAGATAACGCGAGAACATGAACTATATTTCTCTCGGGGCAAGTAACTTGATCGCTATAAAGACCACACTTCTTCCGCATCATGATATCCGGGATGACCGTAACCTATAACAAGAAAGAAACATCTATAACACTTCTCAAAGAAAGGAATGCAGAAGCACATCCTGACATTAATATGAAGTGTCCTGCTATGTAATTTAGCAAAAAAAAAAGTCATGCTATGTATTGTGATAAATTTATACCGATTTACAATTGCAAAGTTTATCAATACAATGGATACAATGGATTGGTATAAATTATAGGAGGACCCCATTTATTACACATCACTCCACAAAAGTTATCACTAATACTTATCCAACTAATTAACAATCAAATAGTCAACATAAAATATTCGCAATATATGGTGGACTATGGAGAGGAATGCCTATCTTGGTTGCCAAGAACATATCTTTCCCAACTGAATGGGAGGGGATGATCCTGACAATACATGCATAATTGCATACGCACACTAGAAATATATATATACTGTGACGCCCCCAAAATTAGGTATACGTCACCCATCTTGGGTCGCCACTTACATGGTACATAAATTCAAATACAACTTACTAATATAAGCAGATTATGCAATCTGACATAAACTATGAGTTTGAATACAAATATTGTCTACTAGATATTATAAAAAACTCAAAAGGAGTCCTCATTACAACTATTATCACACTATTTCACGTAATAGTGAGGACTACTAATGCTATCCTCCGGACCATTACTCTGCTTCCCGACTCATCCCAAATATGTTTCTCATTTCAAGAGAACGGTGAAAGAAAGGGTGAGCTCAACTAGCCCAAGAAGAAATATTATGACTAAGATAATGCGAGAATAAATTATCATTAGCCTTCAACAAAGTGTTAAACCGATAAAATACAATAGACAACCAATTTAATCTGCGGTGAATATGCAATCCATTAAAAGAGTCAAGTAGAAAATAAAGTCTACTATCTTTTAGGTTTTAAAAGGTTTTCATAAATTTTTATCACTAAGACTCGCTTTAATGAATAAACCACAATATCTAATCATCCCTGCGTACTATAGTCAAGGATTTTCATCAAATTATCAATGGTCATGACTATACCGAATCACCCCTCGTCATAATCATACCAAAAACTATCCATCAACGCATTACAGTCACCGAGGACTTTTGTCACATCATTTATAACAAGCCATGATTATACTTAAGAATGATCCTCAGTCATAATCATACTAAGTTCATCTATGCACGTAAGCCAAAGATAACATATTATAACATGAGGATGATGACAATGACATAATAATTCAATAAAACAAGTTCAAGAATTATTTTATCCGAGAATTAGTAACGTCCCAAATTGTCAACAAGATACTATTTTGTAGAGTAAAATTCAAGAATGATCGGAAGAATATTTCCATGAAAAGATCTTGGATGAAACACAAATATCAAGAATATTCTACTAATTTCATGGAGTATAGAAGTCAAAGTTTTAACTAACCGGTATAATAAAGAATGGAATAACAAAGGAAATCACCATGCATGAGGTACTTCAGATAGACGAGTTATTCCAATGTAATAATAATAACGGAACCGTGTCAGTGAAATTCACAATCGCAGGATGATCCAACGAGAATAATAAATGGTGAATAATAATAAACAATGGAACCAGTCCAGTGTAAAACACACGTACGTGATATTCAAATGAATAATAAATGCGGAATAATAAACAATGGAACCGGTCGTGTAAAAACACATGCATGAGGATATTCCAATGTAATAATAAAGAATGGAATAATATAAGGATTTCACCAAGTATAGGTATGTCATGTATACGAAGTTATGTATAGGGTATGCCACTTTTACAGGTTATTCCAACAGAATAATAAAGAATGGAATAACAGAAGTTCTCTTCATGAATAAGAAAGAATAACACCCCTTACGGGTACAACAAATAATATCCCTTACCATAAAAGACACTGGATATCAAAGTAGTGAAGTACCAGAATACACTTCTTCTTTCTCTCTATAGATTTTCTCTCATAAGCTTCTCTCTATAATTTTTCTCTCTGTAGTTTCAATGAATTAAGTAAGAAAATAATGAAGGAATGAGCTTATTTATAGGAAAATAGAATGCATAGTAATTAATCCATGAATGGTCCAGATTGATTTACTTTAATCTGACGGTCCATATTTAAAGCAAAATCTTTTAAATAAAATATCATATATTCTATTTATATAAAAACATTTTACTATGCAAACACTATGCAACACTATGCAAAACACTATGCAACACTATGCATAATAAAATATAATATATTCTATTTATAGAATAACTTTAATAAAGTATTACATTTTATATAAAAAAGATGTTTACATTTTTATTACGTTAATAATACTAATAAAACAAAACGTCGATATCGCTATAATAATTCATATTATTAATCGGCAATAATGGAATCAAACCGAGTGACTTCTCATATAAGCATCAATAATCAATACTGTGTGTCTACTATACTATCACACCACACGACATCGTACTTTTTTACTACCGAGTAGTTCAACGGTATCCACGGTAAAACTTTCACCGTTATTTCAATAAAATATTTTTGTCGCTTTCTCAATCCGACAATAATTACATTGTGGGGTCCACCAATGATTGAGTAGTTGTATGAATATTCCTGTTAAACCGAATATTCCCCACCAATCGAATATAATATAACCACTTGCATACTTTGCAAAATTTATAAATACTACCCACAACTATAATATTATCTCAAATTCATACCATAATATTAAAAAATTATTTCGACAAAATTTAAATCTTTATTGATAAAATCTGGGGTCTCACATATACTACAAAAACAATATTTCATACTTTTGATCAGAAATGATGCCGTGATATAGATGACCATGGGAGTACTTTATTGACAATTTCAGAGAGAAAATTCTGCAAGTCCTTCACTTGAATGGTCAACACTAATACTTTGATTGGCTAATTCTACTATATAAGAGATCCTTTCCCACCTTACTGAGTATGTCGAAACTCTCTTCATACAATCTTCATATATACAAATGGATTTTGTTCTTTACATAAATATTATGTTCTTGGGTGCTAGATGTTATAATCACACCCAAATCAGTTTATCATGGCAGACATTAGGTAATCACTTGACATTCTTCCTCAAATTCACCATTTGACTTTAATTAATAAGAATAAAAGCATGTGTAAAGTCATGGTTAACACTTAAATTGAACCCCCAAATGATCTGCACAGTGTTAACAATACAAATTCACTCAGTAATTTTAACGAACACCTTGTGGGCATTCAAAAATTTTACTATGTTTTGCCTATGAGATTCATGCTTTAAGCTTGAATTGTACATACTAACACCAAATCGGATCAACCGAGCAACCAACACAAACAATATTGACCAATTAATTGAATAATACCATAGATGCCTTGAACACTTGAACAAACAGAAGTGTCATGTCTTATCGTTCAAATATACAAGAAGCTTCCAAATAATTTATCCTTGGACCTAAAACCTAAAAGGAAGAGCATCACTAATTAAGAATCAAAAAAGACACTAATTGATATTATAAATTAAATTTTTATGATAAAATTGCTTATTAGAAATAACATAATGAAATATTAAAGAGATTTTTTTTCATGTAAAAAAATAAATTGCGACCAACGTAGCCAATCGCTTGTCATATTCAATCGGTAACATCATCATTAAAAATTTTTGAATATCGAGTAAGAACTTACTTTCAAATCGTCGAGGGAGGTGATGCCGTCGGTCGAAGAGCTACCGATGAGTTTGACGGATGAGTGATGACCAATGAAGAGCCACCGAAGGCGATGCGGGTCAAGGGAGGCGATGCCGTCGGCCTAAGGGAGATTGAGACTTGAGAGTTTGAGATCTAGGATGAGAGATTGAGACTTGAGGGTTTGAGATCTGGCCTCTGGGTAGTGGGTAGACTGGGTTTGAGAATTTGAGAGAATGAGAATGAGTTTCGACTTCACTACTTCAGACTCAATACAGAGACTCAGAGTGGGATTACTTACTGGGCTAGCCGGCTAGATTCATATTATAATTTTGAGTAAGGATTTGTTCGGTGTTCGGTTACACCGAATAGCTTAAAAATAAAACCCGTATAAACTAACCAAACCCGTAATATAATTCGGATATAATAGAATTGTTAAAAATAACCAAATTATCAGAAAATTTAGGTTAAATTATTTCGATTCGGTTCGGTAATTCGGTTATACCCGTTTTTTGATCACTCCTATCAGTTAAAAAGACTTAGAAATTTTGTTCAGATGTGAGATAGGAGATCGGCCTATTCAACATCCTAGGAGTATGCATATCACCTATAGTGCTCGAGATACACTAAAATTATTGTTAATATATTAATTGACTAAACTTCTCTCCCTTACGGGATACTCAACGTCAGTATAAGATTGTCTTACCAAAATAATTTGGTTTGACACAACAGTTTATGCTTAATAAACAATATCATATGGATAAACAATTCATTTCTTAGTTATGCTGGAACTATAGCAATAACTTTTCAATAATAAGGTAATTCGATTGTAGGTGTAGGATATTATATCAACATCATATCAAGATAAAAAAAAATCTTGTCAAACAATAAGCAGGATTTAAGAAATTTGCTTTATAAGAGATTTAAGGATAGAGAACTTGCTTGAGCGTAAATTAGTCAAGTTATGCTATTCAAACGTTAATAACTACCTACGATATTCATATATATAAATCTAACACGTTAATATTGATAACAATATCCAATTATAACATTTATATAATATCGGGTTAGATTTAATAGGGTTTAGTATTTAATACCTTTGTTATATGGACTAAATTTTATTTATAACATTTATTTATCCATTATAATAAATTTTAAAATATTTAAAATATTTATTTATCCTTTAAATGATTTTTAAATCATTTATTTCTATTTATAAGTAACTAATATTTACCTAAAATTTTACAAAAACATTGATAATTATTATTAAATAATTTATATTCATTTATTATAATTTTTATATCATTAATAATATTTTTCCATAATTATTTAGTATTTATAAATAATTATTCTAATTTCTTTATTAATAAGTTAATTATTAATAATATCAAAATAATATAAAATAATTATTATATTTATTAAAAATATTAGAATTTATTTATAATAATTTAATATAATTTTTAAAACTATTTTTATAATTATTTATATTTATTTATTAATTATTTCTAATTTTTTATAATTTATTTTTAAAGAAAATAATTTCTGTCTGTCGATAAAGCCCTACACTGACAGAAAGTGTCGATATAGGTGTTCTTGAGTTTCTGGGCAGCGATTTGGTCGTGGTCGAGTGATCACTTTGACCATTAAATAACTAGCTATTGGTAATGATTTTCAGTTTAGTCAAGCATTGATGTTATAGTACTCATACAATAGTACAACATGAAACAAATCATAGACTCTAACTTACAGATAACAAGAAGTTATAGAAGCTCAAAGTCTTTGTCGTATCATTCTTGGGTTTCGGGTAACTTTGGAATAGAAGTCATGGCCAATTCAACGGTTTTGTGGCTTAAATATCTTTGATTCATGTATTATATGTATATATTTTGCTTGTTGTAATATATAGTATATATATCGTCGTAAGTACATATATATAACATTACCGAGAATGATCATAACTCTAAGGTCTTTAAATTATTTGGTCAAAGTACTGACTAGATGTTGTTCTTCACGTTCTTCAGTTTTCTGGAAAACCCATAAAACTCGGTCATGCTCGGTCAACGGATTTTGACCAATAATTCTAGTAAACCTATACGTTGTTTGTTCAATTAAAGATCATAGATATGTAGTATGTATAACAGGGTACTAATCTATAACAAAAATGTAAACAATTAACAATCAGAAGACGATTAAACAAGTTTCATCGAAGTAGTAGCGATTCATTTGTTCTTGAGTTTTCTGGGCAAACCCAGAAAACCAACATCCGTGAACGGTCAACCCACTTTGAATTCTTATAACTTGAAATCTACGGTTCAACTGAACCTGTTTTTTTTTCAGATTAAAGACTTACTAACGGGCTACAAATACCAATTGATTAACAGACCAAAAGATAAACACACACGAATCTACAAGCCCTGACATTCGGCTGTCAAAGCAAGTTTTACAAAATTTCCAGATTTCATAAAACACTTAATTAAGTCATCTAGATGTTATGAAAATGTGTTCTACCAATCTAACATACTTTCTAACATCCTAATACATAAATCTAAATATCTAAACAACAAATCTAACATAAGATCAAAGAGCAAATTATGATCTAGGGTTTGTACCGTTTCTTGAGCAATTTGTGATTTTAGCTTCTGATGTTGTTATTGCTATCACCCAGGCTTGATTTGGTAGGTTTATAAGTGTATCTAGGCTTTGAGAATTCGTGAGTTTGCTCAGCCCTAAGGTTCCTATTTATAGAATTCTTCAACTTGGCTTTTTGGTCATTTTTCCACCTACTTGCCTCTATAAAGATCTGATTTGTGACTCTTCTGCTGCTTAGGAGTTTGAAAGCATGTCATGTGATGTTTTGGAACTTGAAATGGTGACTCCCAACCTACTTGTGAGCTAGTTGATCAAATTAGTAGCTTAATTAGGTTTAAATCTTCACTAATCTTGATTAGGGTTTTGTTTCTAATGGTTAGGAATGTTAATTAATGTTAATTAGTACCTAATTGAAGTTTACTAACCATGATTAGGTGTTAAGATAAGCTAATTAGGGTTAGATTAGCTAATTAGGGTTTAATTTATAAATTAGGGTTAGGGTTTGTTAATCGAGGATTGTTAACCTAAATTTCTTGCTAATCCTAACTAGCACGACAAAGCGTTTTGTCAGTGTAAGCACGACAAATCAACATGTCAAAATAATTTTACCGGAAAGTCCGAATACAGAAAAAAAATTAAGCGCGAGCTGTCAAGCATGACGTTTTTTGGACAAAGATTTATTTGGTCAAATTTGTAAAACCAAGTATATATTAACACATAACACATTCAGAACAGAGAAATTTTATTTATATAATCGGATTTTACACTTACGAGTCTTATTAGGGTTTTGGGTTTTTACAGTTGTTATTCCATTCTTTATTATTATGTTGGAATAACTTTGCTCTATAATGGCAATCTTGCATATATGGTGAAATTCTTACATTATTCCATTCTTTATTATTACATTGGAATAACTTTTATGCATCTTGATCTATCGCACGCCTACAGTGAATTCTATTGTTATTCCATTCTTTATTATTACATTTGGAATATCACATGCGTCTGCGCGTAATTACGCATGAATTGGTTCCATTCTTTATTATTACATTTGAATATCCCGTCTTCGCGATTACGTATGACTTCGTTCCATTCTTTATTATTACATTGGGAATTACACCGTGCGCATGGCCTATCGCGTGCATGGTGAATTCTTCATTATTCCATTCTTTATTATTACTGCTTGGAATAACTTGTCTATGTGGATTACCGCATGCATGGTGAATGATCCTTTGTATTCATTCCTTATTAAATTGTGGAAATAATGCATCACGTGGATTGCTGCATGGCGCGCGAAAATCCACTTGCGCTTCATATATTCTATTATACTCAATGGTTAAAGTTTTGCTTCTATACTCCATGAAATTAGTAGAATATCCCGGATATTTACGCTTCATCCAAAGATATCTTTCATGGAAATATTCTTACGAGCATTCTTGAATTTTACTCCTGGCGATATCATGTTGACAATTTGGACGTAGGGAGATAATCCATGCTCGGAGCATGAGTGATGAAGCTGTAGGGTGAACTGAGCCCTGTACAGGGTAATATATCAAATGGATCTCTGATCCCTGCCAGGAAAATGGACCAAGATGCAGAATTTGTACACTCTGCAGGCTGAAAGGAGTACGACATGGCTATCTCATGGGTAAAACAAAGTCCATGTCATCTAAAAGTGCCAATCAGTCTCAGGTGTGACATAAACCATGCGTAGAACATGACCGAACTACCTGTGAATACCCCTGCAGGGTAGGTACTGGAATATATAGCTGATCTCAGCGTCTCTGCTACAATCATCGGCACAATGGTGTGAGCCTCCTTGAGAGCTCTCACTGCCATAATGATGTCAATGTCCAACTCATCCATATATCGTGGCATATACACATGACAATACGCACAGTATTAGTACATCTACTCTGGTCAAATGCCAATGATCCTCCGGCATGGTAAAATCCCTGGAGTGCCATGTATAGTTATCCCCGGAGTGCCGTGTATAGCTATCCTCTGTATGGGTCGTGTCATAAGACCATCCAGGGGTCAATGATGAATATCTCTGGACATACCTACATATGCATAACATAATACATGCATGATAAATAATAGATGGCAATATGATGTAGGGAATAACAATATATACATTCATAAGTACATCATCATTTAATACATCTCTGTACAGCTAAAAATACATGGAAATGGGGCACAGACGCCAACAACTAACAGAGGCATATCAAAAGATATAGCGAGAATGGCGCACAGCCACCTAGTATCTAACAGAGGCCTATCAAGAGATATAACGAGAATATACATCAGAAGAAGACAATGGTGTTAATGTCTACATCATCAATCCTGTCCACCTGATGTAACTCCTCCTGAGTCACCGAATCTCCATCAACGGGGATGTCATGCCTATACAATGGACGATCTGCACCGGCAAAGCCATATGGGTCATCTGAGGGGCCAGCTCCTGAGCTGGAAGGATCAAATGTATCTTCCTCTACCGGATCTCTGCCCAAGTGCCGGATAAGGAAATGTGCCCGGTCCAACTGCCGGGTCAAATTGTCAATCTGTGTCAAATGAGTCGGATCTCTGACATAGGCCATCCAATCCGTTATCATAATGAATCTAGGAACCATATCCCCCATAAACTGCGTGGCACGGGTCTGGGCTCCGATGGTATGAGGGGACCACCAATGCTGAAACGTAACCTAGGTATGTGGACCCTCTGATAGTGTAAAACTGTCAACACCCATCAAGGGGATATCAATGACGGTTGACTGTGAAATAGGCCAATAACGCCGGGCAAGAGGCAAGATCGGTATACAAATCTCTTTTGTGGTGCTCCTAATAGCGCGCTCTCCTAAATAGAGCTCCCATCCTCCTTCTGTAAAGATAGGAATCCTACGGGTGGAAATCACATACAAAACACCAGTAGGGTATCCATCCTCAAAACTAATGGCCAAGTGCTCCCCAGAATAGGGAATCCAAGAAATGGGATCAGCTGTTAATAACTCCAGCTGTAGGCGATAATGAGTGAAACCCTCAGCTACAGGGACCTCCGCCAGTATAGAATGATGCCATCATCATCCTCGTGGGTAGGTCTCCAAACCTAGCACACTCACATGACGTAAACATGGGAGCCTCTCATAGGCCCAGAATTACCAACACAAAGGCACACATCTGCTATCAGTCAACACTCTTAACCTGTATATAGGAAATCAAAAGAGAAATACTCACTAGCAGAAATGGGTAAAATCCTAACCAAGCCTCTGTCAAGCCCTGCGAACGCATGTGCATACCCCTGAGGAAATAGGCGAAGGTGTAGGAGCCCCAGTCATACTCTCCGATACGGTCCATATGTAGTGTGGCGCTCACCAAAGCGAATGACACCGTAGAAGAGTTATCAGCTATGAAGCAGTCCCTAATGATCATCAGGAACAATCACCGAAAAATGCGATCCCTAACTCTCACATCATCGGGTATAGGCTCACTCAATAGCCCGCTTATAGCATCTACACTCAATGGACTTGTACTAACGGTCCTGCCCTTGAGCGCCTCAACCAGAAATCCTAGCAACGATCAAACGGGAGTAGGGGTAATATACGCCGTATATGGCACTGGCACCCCTCCAAACTCCATACTTGTGATAAATCGCCAATCCATCGGCGTCATCACCAACTCACAGTCTAACAAGTGGAGAGACTGAGTCTGGTGAAACCAGCGCTCATACAATGCCCTGAGATAACCCTAGGGACAACGACAGGTAAGGATGGAAAAGAACACTCTGAAACCCCAGCCATGCACAATCGCTCTATAATCAAGATACAGAGCCTGGTATGTGGAGTGAATATTGAACCAGTTCCCTCTAAGTTTTGTAAAGCTGGGAACCTACATCACAAAGTAGATCAACATCAGAATCATTTACTCCTCATCAATAGGAAAAAAAGGAAGATCAAAATCTAGCTTTTACCTCATTTTCATGCAAGTAAATCGAGGGGTGTCTACTCAAATCACCCAGAAGCTCTGGGATTGCCACCTGAATGCCTGGGAAATCCCTACGGGGAACATGTGCAGCAAGAGCAGGGTCAGGAACTGGAATATCCCCCTTCTCGTCCTCAATATTTGGCACGTCAACTCGGACATAACGTATCACCGCCTCCTCCAAACGACAAGGCTGTCTGACAGAACGAGGTCGAGGCACTTCAGAAGCCCTCTTCCGTACACCTGAAGTGGTCCTACGAGAACTACTCGGCTGATCCGGATCCATATATCTGGAAAACAAGTCTCCAAATCACCTCAAAAAGGGTGTGGTAAATTCTAACCTGGAGCTTTTTAAAATGCAGTTTTATGACTACATGCATGCATGCATTGCTTTAACATACGTCTACAGTAGAGTTAAAAATGCATGACTACCTAATGCCTACATTTTGAAAAACTTAGCCATAGTCCCCCTTGTAAATAAGACTATCCACATACACATAGGCATGACTAGGTGGCCATTCAGTAGCACACCTACCCACAGTTATAAACATCATACATGTATTAATACATCAAAGTGAAAATCCGTAAGGGTAGCCTAATTACTGGGATTACTTTGCTTTTTCACCTTAGCTCATTTGTCCTCAAATAGGATAAGAAATAGCAGAAAAAAAGGTGCCAATTTGATTGTTTCAAAAGTCAGATTTTTTCACATCATTATGTTCAGCATGGTTTAATACTAACATTTGCTATGTTGAATATTTTTTATCACATCATATGAGCATGCATATTCACTACTATGTTTTAAGACGCATTTCATACCATAAGTCTTTTTTGAATGGATAAAACATGGAAAAGAAGACATGCATACATTACCAGGATAGTGTAGAACACTTGTACGGTGACAGAATTTGTAGAAAGACGCCCGAACTCAATAAATCTGAAGAAGAGCTCTCGGATTTCCTTGCGATGCATCGTAAAATAACTTAAAAAGGTAACTTGTAGCCTTAAAAGCCACCCATAACTGGCCATAGGTGTACCTATGGCTCCCATGGGTGGGGCCCACCCCTCCAGCTCGATCCAGTTCAAGTTGCAAAGGAGTTCTCACAAGCTGAAAAGGCCAAATCAGGAATAAAAACACTACACGATTGAGCAAAATAGCCTGAAATTCGGGTTTTCATGGGTCAAGTTATGGATTTACATATCGCTAATTAGTATTCGCCTAAACATAAGGTACACTATACTGATGATCACAGTTGCTGTAAACTACATCCGGAAATACCTCAAGAAGGTCTGATGCCATCAATTCGGGGTTGTAACCTCAAAACCTTTCTCTATAGAAGAAACTCTAACCAATTCAACCATTGATGCACATATCAACGAGGGTCAAGCAACCTTAACACTATCTATATCAAGGATTTCATCCATTGATGCACATGTCAACGAAGGTCAAGCAGCCTTGACATTATCCCCAGTAGGTATCTCATCCGTTGATGCACATGTCAATGAAGGTCAGGCAACCCTGACAACACCGACTGTTGGCAGTAACTCCAACAGAGTAGCAAAAAGACCTGGCGATACAAATCAGGAAAAATCATCCTCATCGGGGAGGACCAGTGATGGAATATGTTATACACATCCTCACCAGATAAAGCTTTATCCTCACAGAGTCTCTTGTACATGAGAGATGCATCTTCAGTGTGAAGTCTATATCAAGGATAAATGACTTTGGTGATAACCCTAACGTCAACATCCTGGAATCTCCTGAGAGCATTAGATCGCACGTCTAATACAGTTCATCAGGGTTTTCAGTAATAACTGTCAATCCCGGTAGAAGTTAAGGGGAGCCGGCAATCATCCCACCATGTTGGAGAACAATCCAACAAACCACATACATTTGCATCATGTTGTTGTACACTGCATCATGATCATCTTGTTGCATTTCAAGTGTCTAGTGTTCTTTATCCTATCCATGCCATTGCATTGCATGAATATGATAAAGAGGGGCATCTGTAGACACTCAAAATTTTCTGCATACCTGTTATTAACATTGCAGGAGGGCAGAATCGTCGTTCAGAGATAATCCTGGAGGACAGCTCAGCTCAATCCCGAAAATAATATCAGGAGTTTCAGTACCATCTCGAAGATAACCCCGAGACATCCATTTCAGTCCTGGAATAACACCGGGAGTTTTAGTTTCAACCTCGGAGATAACCCCGAGGAATGCAGTTCAAATACCGGAAATCACACCGGAGAAGGCCATTTCATCTTGGAGATAACCCTGAGATACTCAGTCTAAGTCCTGGAAACGACACCGGTAAAGACAGTGTCAACTTCGGAGATAACCCCGAGGAATGCAGTTGCAGTTCCGGAGATAACCCCGGAGATGCTCATTTCAACCTATGCAGTTAGCTTCAACCTCGAAAACCACACCGAGGCACTCATCTCCAGTCCCGAAGATAACCCTGGGAGGTCAGCCACACCTCAGAGATAACCCTGAGGACATCCAGTACTTGAAGCGGTCCAATCTTAGAGATAACCCTGAGCAACGACTGCTTTATCAGGCCAAACCAGAGATAGTCCCGGTGAGAGGCAAAATCATCATTTTGCCACCTCGATCCCACATACGCGCCGTCTCAACAACAAATCAATATATATTCTACACAACAATGTCCCACAAGAACCAAGGAGTTCCAATCCCGAGTGACTACTACGCAAGGCAGCACACCAGATAGAATTTGAAGCCTGAAGATCAAGGGCATGGTCCCATCTTCCTGACTTCGTACAACCTCTAATCCCATGTCATTGCGTAGCTCTCAATAACAGTAGTCTGAAACATGTCTTATACACCTTAATCGGATGCCCAGATTAAAGTTTTAAAAGCTCAAGCGGACATCACGTTGCATGTGTGCACGTATTTCGAGACGGCGGGACTCACGAAGCCCAGGGCACCCCGAACAGCCGCAGGTGCATCTACGACTACCGTAGGTACACCTGCGGCTCCCCCTCTATAAATAGAGGCCTTGGGGTGGCCATTTTATAGGAGAAAACGGCGAGGAAGCCCTGTCTAATTTGCTCTGTACACACCCTAAACTGAGTGTTTTCTCATTTTAAACACTTGTGAGCTTAAATTCAGTCATATTTTTAACTGTGGGAGCCGAGTGTTCATCCATTTAAAGCTATAGAAGTCTTCTTTGGCAGTCTACTGTAAGCTTTCTTACACTTCTTAAAGCCTTTCTCTTCTACTGTGCACACACCGTTCTTCATGTTGAGAGTCGTGTTGCGTGTGTATGCTCGGACTTCGGTTCATGGCTTTTATTTCCTTATATATATATATATATATATTGACTAACATTATCAAGTTATGCCTCGATTGAGCCTGGACTCACGTCCGGAGCATTTATTTACTTTTGTATATATATTTATATATATGAACTGTTGTCGAACTCTGTTCAATGAGCCTAGATTTTACATTCGGAGCGTTTAGTGCTTATATATATATATATATATATATATATATAAACTGTTGTAAGATTCTGTTCGATGACCCTGGATTTTGTATCTGATGTGTTTACTGCTTTTATATATATATAGCGACAGATCGCTGAAATAATAAACCGAGTCGAGATCGATATATATTATGTGCTTTTACCGCTTTTATATATATATATATATATATATATATATATATATATATATTTACATTTCTGTCAGGCCTGGAGTTTACTTCGTGGTCTTTTACTGCTTTATTTACATTTCGTCCCGCCTGGAGTTTACTTCGTGGCGGTCAATCATTTTTACTGCTTTATTTACATTTAGTCCCGCCTGGAGTTTACTTCGTGGCGGTTGATCGTCTTTACTGCTTTATATACATTTTTGATCTCCCATGGAGTTGCTTCGTGGTGGTTGATCTTGTCTCTATATATATATTTACCGCTTTTATATATTTACATTTTTGATCCCCCATGGAAGTGCTTCGTGGTGGTTGATCATGTCTGTATATATATTTATAGCTTTTATATATATAATTGCTTACTGCTTTCATATAAATTGTGGCATCATGTGAACCTATGAATCATGTGATCACAGATTCAGTCTACTGAATCTAGGTTCGGTTCCCGTGATGGACATTTTCAGCTATAAGAAGCTTGTAAATTATTCACGGTGTTTGAATTTCCTTAGATGGCTTTCATGCCCACAAGGAATTCGTCATTGCTAGGTATATTATTTTCTCAAAGATGCTTCATATCTCAAAAATAAAAGCAATCAAGACGAACACTTAATAAAATAGAAGTATAAAAGGCCTCAATTACTATTGTGCACAGGGTTTGAAAAACCTCTTTTACAAAACATCACTATTATATCTTGTTTAAAACTGAATTTTTACACAAATTCAAACCCTTTGTATATAGGTGTGAACGAGGCATAGCACTATTTCCAAATAACTACACATTAACCCACACACATTCATATAACAGTTTAATTGAAAAGTGGCAGTCACCGTGGTAACACAGATGTCGGGGGGTGCCTAACACCTTCCCTCCGCATAAGCAAGTCCCCGGACCCTAACGAATCTTGGTTTCACAGACCAGTTTAGCAGTGTTACATCACTGGGTCAATGTGCAAACCTTTTCTTGGTTGTGTTGGTACAACCATTTAAAAAACCAACTAGCGACTCTTACAGTCAAATCGTCGACATATAAATGTCGGACCTTTTCACAACTTGTTTTTTCAAACAAATCTAACCTAACATGAGAACACCAAAAGACAAGAATAGAAAAGGGACAGTAAAAATCCTGACGTCGACAATACCCATTTGCCCCATCAGGGAATCACACTCTTCAAGCCAACAGCCTAGTTTCGGATTAACAAATCCTTCACACATCTTTGGTTTTAAAACCCTTCACTCAACTTCGGTTATCCCACTAGGGATTGAACCTTTCACACATGCAGTTTTGTCCCACTACGGATAAGACTTTTCACACTTGCAGTTTGTCCTGAACATGAGATCAAACATTTCCCCCGCAGTTTGTTCTGAACATGGGATCAAACTTTTTCGGTTGCAAATCGTCCTGAACACAGGGCGAACTACGTCGACCCGATCTCCCCGATACCTGGGAGTACATAGAAAACCATTCTATATGGCCCGGTCGCAATAAAAAAATAATAAAAACATTTCTACACCCTTCTATACAAACAAAAATCACAAAAACATTTCTACACCTTTCTATCCCTTCACATATAGCGTTGAACCTCTTACACCAGGTTCAAACTACGCAGACCTAATCTCCTCTTCAATAGGAGTACATAGGCAGCCATTTATGGTTTGGTCTAACCCCCTACCAGAATACAAATACTTGTCACACAGTACTGGGATCAAACTTCAATCCACCACATTTCATCGGCTTCGGACCAAAGGGACGGAACTACCTAACCTCCCCATAAATGGGAGAGTTGACGACCATCTAAGTTGAGGTTGATTTCTCGAAGAGCAATACCAGTCAATAAGAGATGGAACTATTTGGGATCTCCTCTTTAATAGGAGTACCGACAACCATCTGTGGTGCGGTCAATCTCAGAGAGGAAAAGTCACACTCCTCTCCACATCTACATACAGAAACTAGTCCTAAGACACCAAAAAAGGTAGGGATACACTTAGATCAATGATCCATTCTAAATGATCTTAAGATATCTCAATGTCCACACATCAAGGATCAATTCAGAATACATCAAGATCACAAGCCCTGAAGAAACAGGCAAATATCAAGCAAGTAGCAAGGCACAACTAAAAGGGAAGTAGATCAAAATATATTTCCCTGCCATATATAATGTTGTTTGATATACAATATGTGTTGTACATGACAAAATGGCTAAGCTAGTCTGTGCAAGAAAATACAAGCCTATCTATAATCCCGTGGATATACGAGCTATCAAGTCCAACATAGCATCTCTCTCTGAAGAAGGAGGCAACGCTGCAAGCTCCTGCCCAAGGGTATCTACACGAGCCAACATATCCACAGCCAACTACATAGTGGCATGATGCTCATCGATATATGCACTCATCTCGGTAATCATGCCATTAGTAAGGGATCTCACTGTAGTACTATCTGTAACGGCTACATCCCGGGAAGATATGGCAGCGTCCCGCTCAACAATTAATGCATCTCTAGATGATCTGATCTCATCCCTCTCAGCAATAGCGGTGTCTCTATGAGCTATAGCCTCCTCTCTCTCCAATAGAACGGCATCTCTCCCATCAAGAGCTGTCAACATCAAGGCCCTAGCCTGATCTCTCTCAAAGGTCATCAGATGAAGACTCTGCTCTAAATACTGTGTTGAATGCTAGATCATAGTAGCACTCGTACTGAGAGAATCTATAAGAGCTGCTAGCAACCCAGTGAATAGCTCATCCTCAGTGGGAAGATCAATGTCCTCTTTGGGCTCCCCATCATCATAATCAATCCCCAGCACTGTGGATACTACCGCAAATTGATGTTGTCTCTGCTCCATTCATGCGAGAAATACTCACGTTAATGTTCTCGGATGGCGAATAGAAAACTCAGCTAGCTCACGCTGATCCCAACAGGCATACAATCTGGATATGTCCTTTGCTGACAAGTGGCGGGAAGCCAAACGCTGACTCAATGCCCCCTCAAAAGGATGAAAGTCCCACACCGGTCGAATCGCGACATCACAAACCAAATGGTGGTAAGTAGTCATGCCCCTCAAACCAGCGAGAGGGAGATAATCCATGCCAGGAGCATGAATAATGAAGTTATAGGGTGAACTGAGCCCTGTACATAGCAAGATGTCAAATGGATCTCAGATCCCTGCCAAGAATGCCAACCAAGACATAGCGTTTGTACACTCTACTAGCTGAAAGGAGTAAGACACGGCTATCTCATGGGTAAAACAGTATCCATGTCGTCGAAACGTGCCAATCAGTCTCAGGTGTGACATAAACAACGCGTACAACATGATCGAGCTACCTGTGAGTACCCCTGCAGGGTAGATACTGCAATATGTGGCCTATCTCAACATCTCTGCTACGATCATTGGCACAATGGTATGACCCTCCCTGAGAGCTCTCACTACCATAATGACGCCAATGTCCAGCTCATCCATATATCGTGGCATGTATACGTATTACAATACACACATCAACAATACGTCTACTCTGGATAGACTCCACTAATCCTCCAGCGTGGTGAAATCCCCATAATGTCGTGTATAACTGTCCTCTGAGCCGAATCTGTCTATCAAAAAATGCTGCATGGCCGGATGTAATATCATCCTGTAAGACTCTACGCCTCAGCCCGGAGAGGGTTAAAAAATACCGCTCATATCACTGATAGCCATCCTTGCGCAAGGTCTGTCCAATGGCAGCACCGCAAACCGTGCATACTCCTTTAAGGTAGGAGTCAACTCAAGGATACCAAACCAGAAAACCTGCCTCTCTGGTATTTAATGCTCCAACATACCCTCTACAAAGCCTGCGGGAACCTGAAACATTAGGAGGGTTATAGAATGTTGCAATAACTGATCTACGGTCACCCTGTCGGTAGGTGACATACTATTATACCACCACTTCAGACAGGAGGCTACCAATACTGATAGGGTATGATTAATGCAGCTAACTATCGAGGAAGACATCTGTTTGGGCCGTATCATAAGACCATCCAGGGGTCAATGTTGAATATCTCTAGACATACATGCATATGCATAACATAATACATGCATGATAAACAATAAATTGCAATATGATGTAGGGAAAAACAATATATACATTCCTAAGTACATCATCATCTAATACATCATCTCTATACAGCTAAAAATACAGGGAAATGGGGCACAGCCACCCAACTACTAACAGAGGCCTATCAAAAGATATAGCGAGAATGGGGCGCAGCCACCCAGTGTCTAACAGAGGCCTATCAAAAGATATAACGAGAATATACATCAGAAGAAGACAATGGTGTCAATATCTACATCATCAATCCTGTCCACCTGATGTAACTCCTCCTGAGTCACTGGATCTCCATAAACGGAGATGTTAGGCCTATACAATGGAGGGTCTGCACCGGCAAAACCATATGGGTCACTTGAAGGGCAAGCGCCAGAGCTGGAAGGATCAAAAGTATCTGCCAATGAAGGATCTCTTCTTGAAGTGCTTGGGATAAAGAAATGTGACCGGTCATCCAATCACGGGTCAAATCACAATTTGTGTAAATGAGTGGGATCTCTACACGTGCCATCTAATCCGTCATCATCACAGATCCAGGAACCATATCCCCCATAAACTGAGTGGCGCGGGTTTGGGATCTGATGGTATGAGAGGACCACCAATGCTGGAACATCTCCTGAGTATAAGGACCCTCTGACAGTGTAAAACCGTCAACACCCATCAATGGTATATCAATGACGGGCGACTCTGATACAGGCTGGGAGCGGTCGTTTACACTCCTAAATTAACCTCACTTTCACTTTACAAATTCAAACAATTAGCATAGTAGCAAGCAAGGATCGATCCCACAGAGAGTGATTTGTTTTATATTTATTCTTATTTTGATAGAGAATAAAGATTGGGGATTTTTGAAAATTGTTTTGAAACTAAGAAAACAAGAATTAATGATGAAGTTAACCAAAAATGTAAAAACTTCAGTTCTGCAGTTTAGTTTCACCAAGTACAACAATCAATTAATCAAGTTATTATTATTTTCCATTCAATGAAACTATTAGCCCTAGATAACAATAAGCTCTGATATCCGAAATTCTCCTTAGATTATCACTGTATGAAACAAGCTCCACCAGATTCTAACTAGCATACAACCTAGAATAAGCTCTCTAGATTTAGTATGATAGAAGCATTAAGAAATAGAGAATTAGGCTAATCCAAGCAACAAACACATAAGCTCAATTTGTTTAACTTGTTTTTTAATAATCTTAGCAATACACAAAAGCTTGTCCACAATTAGTATTACCAAGTTGCTACTTGTGATGAAAAAAGATATTAATTACACGTAATACCAATCTTAATCTAACAGATGATAATGATCAAATTAACTCAATTGGCCATATTAAATCAATTAGATCAATTAGCATGCAATCAATAAAAATAGATTATCAGAAGAAATTTCATACAAGAAGAAATAAATAATAATACTCAATTAATCAATTACTTATAACAAGGATTCACCTCCCTTTAGAACTGAATGAAAAGAACTAGCCTGACATGCTCTAGAGTCTACACTCCAATAGATGATAGTTGATAGTTGAATGCCTAAAACCCTGGCTATCATCCTCTATTTATAGTGCTAGACAAAGTCCTAAATCCTATAGGAAGTAGAAATCCAAATCCTAAAAGGAATTACAAATCATAACTAGTTTCCATAAAGAAATATAATTCAATTTGTAAATAAATCTTAGTCTAAAGGAAATCCAAAAGCTAATAGAAATATCAATCCAATTCCATGTAGAAATATGCCAAAATCAGCTTTTAGAAACTTTCTAAAAATCTAATATTTCCAATATTTTCCATATTTCCCGCAGAAATTCGCCCCTATTTTCTGTTGCGACGTCCTTTGGTAAAACAAGCATAACTTTTGATCCGGGAGGAGTTACGGAGCCTGCTACCTATCAAAACGAAGATATCGACGAGATCTATAACTTTCATTCTGTGAGAATTGACAAATTCAGAATTCATCAAGGTCGAAATCGGGATCCAAGTGACTGCTGTGAAAATTATAACTTCCAAACTTTGAGGTTCAACGTCCGTTTAGTAAAAAGATCATAACTTTTTCATATGAACTCTGATCGAAACGATTAAAGATGTTCCGAAAATTTAAGGAAAAGCTCTAAAATAAAATCCAAGTCCAAAGCCAAGACCATGCATCCAACTTAATGCTAAAAACCCTGCAATTTTCCATTTTTCCTCATTTCAGCTCCAATTCTTCCTGAAATCATAAAACACCTTAATAAGCTCATATACACATGAAACATGCAATAAAACTAAACATAAAGGAATCAAAATAAATGAATAATATGCACTCATCAAATTCCCCCACACTTGGCCTTTACACGTCCTCATGTAAAACAAAAGTTTGATTTCCAGAAAAATTCTATTCAATCATTATGTTAAAAAGTTTCAAGGTACGAATAATGACTATCAACACTAAACTCACAGAAATCTAATCAATGCCTTATCCATCAACTTGCAATTACCAACCTTACCATTTCACCAATCAATTTCATTAAATCAAACTGTAGCCACATAAGTAACTTTCCCAAAATCTACATACTTACTCAACTTAGTTACCATGGAGCAAAAACAGTGCACACTGACTCACAACCAAGAACAAATTTTTCCTGTTTTTTAAGTTTTTTTTCATAGAACCTTCTTTTTAGCACAAATGAATGTATTTGTATGCTTTTCTAGTATAATTTTTTATTTTTTTTTCTTTTCTTGACATGTACAATGTCTCCTTTTCTTAGACTTTTCAGAGTTACCCATTAGCGAACTTTCCACCAACGACTCCCAAACCAGATGATATTAGGGCGCTAGGTGTAGAGACACCCCTAAGGCTTACTTATTCAAGTAACAAATGCCACATAAGTCGACTAGTCAAGCTTCTTTTATCCATCGTACTTTTCAGCGTGAATACCGATGCTTTCCGAGGCTTAGATACCCAGTTATTTTGCACAATGGACATTAAAGCATATTTTTAATTTTTATTTTTTTCCTTCTTTTTTTTCTCTTTTTTTTTATTCATCATTTTTTTCACATGGTTCTGTAACAACATAAGCAAGTTAAACAGTTCTAAGTCGTGAAATCAGTGCACATAGACAACTCCATAAATAATTTAGCCAAATAAACATGCTTCTCATATTCAAGTACTCATGTATCACAAATTCAATTCCAATCGATTACTATGGATCATGGCTTAGTTGTTATCATTCATTAACAAATTAAGCATCAAATAGATTCTGAAATTTAGCATTAATTTTTAATCTTTGACTTTAATCTTTTTAACACTTTGCCAAATAGAATCATGAAACCAAAATTTTTAAAAGCATTAATTTTTTTTTTCAAATTCCCCACCAAAATCGGATCAATATCCCCTAATAAAATAAAAACATAAATCTTCCCCCCACACTCAAACCTTACATTGTCCCCAATATAAGAAAATCATGAAAAGAAGAAAGAAACTACTAACTAACATGCAAAAACTAAAAAGTAAAGGGATAGAAAAATCAAATTTAATATCTTGGGTTGCCTCCTAAGCAGCTGCCCTTGTTTATTGTCATTGGCTTGACATCATCCTTCTCATTCTAGGTAATTGGACTTGTGAACTTCAAGTGGACTGGTAACAACTTCAATTCTTCATTAAGAGCATCTTTTAGATCATGATTTTGCTCCATTCCAGCCCTCAAATCCTTATCGTATAATTGTACTTGATCAAAAGATTCCTACACTATAGAGTCAACAATATTAGTAGAAAAAACAAAATCAACAATACCAAGATACCTTTTAGTCTCATATGTGGTGAACTGGACATATGCCTTATCCAATTCCATAGTTAAGGTCTTATGGTATGTATTATGTAGTGTTTTTGTTGTTTGCAACGTTGTATCACCTATATCCTCTTTGTAAAGATCTGCAAAACTTATCCAATTGTTCTCCTCTTCCTCTTGTTCATCCTTTTCAGACTTTGAATACCTGATTTCTTCTTCAAATTTAGTAGTAGCCTCAAGAACTTCCAACTTGTTTCCACTAGTGAACTCCTCATCATCTTTAAGTTTTTGTTCCCTATTCGCCATTTCTTCCAGGAATTTTTCATTAGACTCTGTATACCACGTTGAATTCTTTCCAACTTTCCAATTCCTTGTTAGAACTTGGGGAAAAGGTAGTTTCGGTTCATAAGCTAAAAGAGGTAGAAATTTGTGCTTGAGTACATCACTGCTGCCTATTTCACTATTGTCGGACTTGCTTTGTATTGATTTTCCTTGTTGTTGATCCTCTGCATCACATCTCAATGTTATGGCACTTACATTTTAAACAGTTTGAGAAAGTGACCTTCCTACTGTGGTTGCAAGCTGACCAACTTGGTCCCTCAAATCTTGAACAGAAGTTCTTGTCTGACTCATGAACTGTTGTGTTTGGGTCATGAATTCCTTGAACATATCCGTCATAGATGTCCCAGAATTGACAGGTACTTCTTGGTCTCCTATGTGGTACTGAGGTTGAGCTTGCTGAAAACCTTGTGTATTCCTTGCAGCCATTTGTCAAACTATAGAAGTTAATTAAGAAAATTGTTGCTCAATATTACAAGTGCTAACCTCTTTTACCCTTCGTGATGTATGAGTCATCCTAGTACCACACTGCTGTGAGTTGGTTGCCATGGTTGTAATTAAGTTCTTTGCAGCGTCTGGAGTTTTGTCTACTAGTGCTCCTCCACTAGCCGCATCGATCATACTTCTTTCCATTGGTAGCAACCCCTCATAGAAGTACTGGATCAAGTGATGGTCATCAATTCTGTGAGGTGGACAACTGGAACACAACTTCTTGAACCTTTCCCAATACTCGTAGAGAGTTTCTCCATTGAACTGCCTGATTCCACATATCTCCTTCCTTGTATCGGCAACTCTTGGTGCACGGGAAATACCTCTCCAAGAATAACCTTTGCATATCAGTCCATGATCGTATTGATCCCGATGGTAGATAGTATAACCAGTCTTTAGCCAAATTCGCTAAGGAGAATGGAAAAAGTCTAAGCTTGATCTGCTCCTCTGTCACTCCTTGTGATTTCATCGTGGAACACACCACATGGAACTCCTTTAGATGCTTATATGGATTTTCACCTAGAAGACCACAAAAAATAGGCAAAAGACGAATTAGTCTGGAGTTAAGATCAAAAGCAACATCTAAAGTAGGATACTCAATACAAAAAGATGGTTGAGTCAGATCAGGAGTAGCTAGTTCTTTCAAAGTTCTGTTATTGTGTGGCACCGCCATCTCTTCCACTTCAAGTGATGAAATAAGAGCTTCTTTTGTATCTGTAGTTTTCTCTATCTCTTAATCAAAATTTAAGTCAATAAAGTTAGAGGATTGAGTCATAAAACAAAAATGAAAAGCAAATAATAAAAATAAACAAAAACAAAGAATAAACAAAAACAAATAACACTCCCCGGCAACGGCGCCAAAATTTGAGAGCTGTCGTTTACACTCATAAATTAACCTCACTTTCACTTTACAAATTCAAACAATTAGCACAAAGAGTAAAAGGATCGATCCCACGAGAGTGATTTGTTTTATATTTATTCTATTATTTTGATAGAAAATAAAGATTGGGGATTTTTTGAAAATTATTTTGAAACTAAGAAAATAAGAATTAATGATGAAGTTAACCAAAATGTAAAACTTCAGCTCATGCAGCTCAGGGCTTCACCAAGTACAACAATCAATTAATCAAGTTATTATTATTTTTCCTTCAATGAAACTATTAGCCCTAGATAACAATGAGCTCTGTTATCCGAAATTCTCCTTAGATTATCACTCTATGAAACCAGCTCTCCACCAGATTCTAACTAACATACAACCTAGAATAAGCTCTCTAGATTTAATATGATAGAAGCATTAAGAAATAGAGAATTAGGCTAATCTAAGCAACAAACACATAAGCTCGATTTGTTTAACTTGTTTTTTAATAATCTTAGCAATACACAAAAGCTTGTCCATAATTAGTATTACAAAGTTGCTACTTGTGATGAAAAAAGATATCAATTACACGTAATACCAATCTTAATCTAGCAGATGATAATGATCAACTTAACTTAATTGGCCATATTAAATCAATTAGATCAATTAGCATGTAATCAATGAAAACAGATTATCAGAAGAAATTTCATACAAGAAGGAATAAATAATAATACTCAATTAATCAATTACTTATAACAAGGATTCACCTCCCTTTAGAACTGAATGAAAAGAACTGGCCTGACATGCTCTTGAGTATACACTCCAATAGATGATAGTTGATAGTTGAATGCCTAAAACCCTGGCTATCATCCTCTATTTATAGTGCTAGACAAATTCCTAAATCCTATAGGAAGTAGAAATCCAAATCCTAAAAGGATTACAAATCATAACTAGTTTCCATAAAGAAGTATAATTCAATTTGGAAATAAATCTTAGTCTAAAGGAAATCCAAAAGCTAATAGAAATATCAATCCAATTCCATGTAGAAATCTGCCAAAATCTGCTTTTAGAAACTTTCCAAAAATCTAAGATTTTCATTATTTTCCATATTTCCCGCAGAAATTCGCCCTTATTTTCTGCTGCGGTGTCCTTTGGTAAAACGAGCATAACTTTTGATCTGAGAGGAGTTACGGAGCCTGCTACCTATTAAAACGAAGATATCGACGAGATTTACAACTTTCATTCTGTGAGAATTGGCAGATTCAGAATGCATCAAGGTCGAAATAGGGCTCCAAGGGACTGCTGTGAAAATTGTAACTTCCAAACTTTGAGGTTCAACGTCCGTTTAGTAAAAAGATCATAACTTTTTCATATGAACTCTGATCGGGACGATTCAAGATATTCTAAAAATTTAAGGAAAAGCTCTACAATAAAATCCAAGTCCAAAGCCAAGACCATGCATCCAACTTAATGCTAAAAACCTATAATGTTCCATTTTTTCTCATTTCAGCTCCAATTCTTCTTGAAATTATTAAATACCTTAATAAGCTCATATACACATGAAACATGCAATAAAACTAAATATAAAGGATTCAAAATAAATGAATAATATGCACTCATCACAGGCCAATAACGCCTGGCAGGAGGCAAGATCGATACACGGATCTCCCCTGTGGTGCTTCTAATAGCACGCTCTCCTAAATAGAGCTCTCATCCTCAATCAGTAAAGAGAGGAATCCTGCGGGTGGATATCACATACTCGACACCAGTCGGGTACCCATCCTCAAACCCAACAGGCAAATGTTCCCCAGAATAGGGAATCCATATGATAGCATCAGCTGTCAACAACTCCAACTGTAGACGACAGTGGGTGAAACCCTCAACTATAGGAACCTCCGTCAGTATGGAGTGATGTCATCGTCGTCCTCGTGGATAGGTCTCCAAGCCTAGCACACTCACAGGACGCAAACATGACAGCCTCTCGTAGGCCCAGAACTGCCAATACAAAGGCAAACATCTGCTGTCAGTCAACACTCTCAACCTATACATGGAAAATCAAAAGAGAAATACTCACCAGCAGAAAGGGATAAAATCCTAGCCAAGCCTCCGTCAAGCCCTGCGAACGCATGCGCATGCCCCTGAGGAAATAGGCGAAGGTGTAGGAGCCCCAATTGTACTCTCCAATACGGTCCACATCTCGTGTGGCGCTCACCAAAGTGAATGATATAGTGGAAGAGTTATCTGCTATAAAGCAGCCCTTAATGATTATCAGGAACAGTCGCCGAAGAATGCGGTCCCTGACTCTCACATCATCGGGTAATGGGCTCATTCAACAGCCCGCTCATAGCATCTACACTCAAAGGACTTGTACGGACTATCCTGCCCTTGAGCGCTTTATCCAGGACTCCTAGCAAGGATCTAACGGCATTCAGGGAAATATTCGTCGTACATGGCACTAGCGCCCCTCCAAACTCCATACCGGTGATAAATCGCCAATCCATCGGCGTCATCATCACCTCACAATCCAATAAATGGAGAGACTGAGTCTAGTGAAACCAGCGCTCAGACAATGCCCTGAGATAACCCCATAGACAACGATGGGGGAGGATGGAAAAGAACGCCTCAAAGCCCCAGCCATGCACAATTGTTCGATAATCGGGATGCAGAACCTAATATGTAGAGTGAATGCTGAACCAGTTCCCTCTAGGTTGTGTGAAGTCGGGAACTTACATTACAAAGCATATCAACATCAGAACCTTTACTCCTCATCAATAGGAAAAAATGATGATCAAATCTAGTTTGTACTTCGTTTGCATGAAAGTAAACTGAGAGGTGTCGACTCAAATCACCCAAAAGCTCTAGGTTCATCACCTGAATGCCTGAAAGATCCCTACGGGGAACATGAGCAGCAGGAGCGGGGTCCACAACTGGTACATCCTCCTCCTCCTCCTCCTCAATATCCAGTATCTCAACCCGAATAGGACGAATCACCGCATCCGCCAGACGACGAGGTTGTCTAACTGAACAGGGTTGAGGCATGTCAGAAGCCCTCCTCCGCACACCTGAAGTGGTCCAACGGGAACTACTTGGCTGATCCAGATCCATATATCTAGACACAAGTCTCCAAATCACCTCAAAAAGGGTGTGGTAAACTCTAACCTAGAACTTTTTCAAATGAATTTTATGACTACATGCATGCATGCATTGCTTTAACATACACCTACAGTAGAGTTAAAAATGCATGACTATCCAATGCCTATATTTTAGAAAAATTTTGCCATAGTCCCCTTTGTAAATAGGACTATCCACATGCACATAGGCATGACTAGGTGGACATTCAGTAGCACACCTACTCATAGTCATAAACATCCTATATGCATTACACTATCAAAGACATAATTCGTAAGGGTAGCCTAATTACCAGGATTATTTTGCTTTTTCGCCTTTGCTCATTTGTCCTCAAATGGGATAAGAAATAGCAGGAAAAGTTTCCAATTTGACTATTTCAAAAGTCAAATTTTTTCACATCATTATGTTCAGCATGGTTAAATACTAACATTTACTGTGTTGAATATTTTTTAAAAAGTTATATGAGCATGCATATTCACTACTATGTGTTTAGAAGCATTTCATGTGATAATTCATTTTCCAACAGATAAAAATTGGAAAATAGGACATGTATACATTACGAAGATAGTGTAGAACACTTGTACGGTGATAGAATTTGCAAAAAGACGCCCAGACTCAGTAGATCTGAAGAAGAGCTCTCAGATTTCCTGTGCGGCGCAACTTGGAAATGAATTATTAAAGCAACACGCAGCTTTAATCCACCTACGGTTGGCCATAGGTGTACCTAGGTCTCCCTTGGGTGCAACCCAGCCCTCCAACTCGGTCCAGTTCGAGTTGCAAAGGAGGTTTCACAAGCTGAAGAGGCCAAATCAGGAATAAAAATGCTACATGATTGAGCGGAATAGCCTGAAATCCTGGTTTTCATAGACCAAACTACAGGTCTACCTGCCACTCATTAATATTAGCCTAAACCCAGGGTTTACTATATCAATGATCACAACAGTCTCAAATTGTACTCGGCAATACCTCACGAAGGTCCAATGCCATCAGTTCGGGGTCGTAACTCCAAAATACCTCTCACCAGCGAGAATTTCATCTGTTGATGCACATGTCAACGAAGGTCAAGCAACCTTGACACTTTCCAGCAAGGATCTCATCCGTTGATTCGCATGTCAATGAAGGTCAGGCAACCCTGAGAACACAAACTATTGGCAGTAACTCTGACAAAACAGTGAAAGGACCTGGAGGTATAAACCAGGGAAGAACATCCTCATCGAGGAGGACCGATGATGGAATATGTTATACACATCCTCAACAGACAAAGCTCTATCCCCCAGAGTCTCTTGTACATGAGAGATACATCCTCAGTGGAAAGTCTGTACCAAGGATTAACGACTTTGGTGATAACCCCAACGTCAACATCCTGGAAGTTCCTAAGAACTTTGGATCACAAGTCCAAACAATTCGTCAGGGTGGTCAATGATAACTCCAGTCCCCATCAGAAAGTGTGGGAGCAAACAGTAATCACATATTGTTGGAGAACAGTCCAACAAACCACATACATCATACATTTGCATCATGCTATTGTACATTGCATCATGATTAACTTGTCACATTTTCAAGTGTCTAGTATTCTTTATCCTATACATGCCATTGCATTGCATAAATATGATAAAGAGGGGCATATATAGACACTCAAAATTTTTCATTCCTGTTACTAACATTGCAGGATGTCAGAATCGTCTTTCAGAGATAACCCTAAAGAATAAAATAGTTCTAGTTCCAGAAATCCCACCACAGAAGCCTTTTCAATCTCGGAGATAACCCCGAGATATTTAATCTCGAAAACAACACCGATAATTTTAGTCTCAACCTCGGAGATAACCCCGAGGAGTACAGTTGCAGTTCCGGAGATAACCCCGGAGATGCTCATTTCAACCCTTGCAGTCAGTTTCAACCTTGGAGATAACCTCGAGGCACTCAGTCCAAACCCGAAGATAACCCCGGGGGGTCAGGCACACCTCAAAGACAACCTTGAGGATATTCAGCACTTGCAACAGTACAATCTCAGAGATAACCCTGAGCAACGACTGCTTTATCAACCCAAACTGGATATAACCTCGGTGAGAGGCCAAATCATTATTTTGCCACCTCGATTCCATACGCGCGCCGTCTCAACACATTTCAACATTCATTCCTCACGGCAGTGTCCCACAAGAACCAAATAGCTGCAATCCCGAGTGACTACTACACAGGACAACACACCGGATGGAATTTGAAGCTTGAAGACCAAGGGCATGGTCCCATCTTCCTGACTTCTTACAACCTCCAATCCCATGTCATTTGTGTAGCTCTCGACAACAACACTCCGAAATAGGTCTTATACACCTCAATCGGATGCCTGGAGTGAAGTTCTGAAAGTTCGAGCAAATAACACGTTTCACGCAGATATCGTGCCGAGAGACAGCGGGACTCATGAGCCTGTAGCACCGGGAAGGTCATAGTGCATCTGCATGGTGACAAATGTAACAACCCGATATTTTCTATATAAATAAATCGTAAATTTTATGTATAAATTTTTTTTATTTATTTATTAAAATAAATATGGGGAATATGTGTCCGATAAAGTATATATGTATTTATGTGATAAATAAAAATATATTTATTACATGAATTATTACAAATAAAAATTATGTTAGAATTATTGATCATTATAAATTATATTCTTATAATAATTAATTTTATAGTAGAAATGTTTTAATTAATTATTTTCCATGAAAATATAAGTATATATTATTTAAATAATATATGGAATGATTTTTGAATTATTATAATAATTATTTTATTTTATTATATGAATTTAGTACAGATTATTAAGTTAATTATTTTAACTTAATTAATAATGTTAAATATGCAAGATATATCGATATGAAATCCAAACCCTAATTTTGGATTTTGATCAAGGAATAAGAATAATAATATAATATTAATTATATTTTAATTTTTCAATTGCTATAAATATGTATCAGATGTATGCAGATATTGATAATGGTTGGTCAATTATGGTGTATAATGACCAAACCCTAGCAATATTTTTATAAACCCTAGTATTACTGTTAAACCCTAATTTTAAACCCTAGTATTTTTAAGACAACATATATGTGGTGAAAATGATGTATTATAAAGATTTATTGCTAATTAGGGAAAACCTAATTAGTAATTTAAAACCTTAATGACTAAAATCCTAATTTAGTAATTAAAAACCCTAATTGTGATTTGGTAACCCTAATTATCAAAACTATAAACCCTAATTACTAAATTAGCAAGGTTAACTATAATTAGTAAATATTAAACCCTAATGTTCATGTATAATGTAATTAGAAACCTAATCTAATTAAGGTAAACCTAATTATAAATTTTAGAAACTAAAATTTTATTTTCGTACAAACCCTAATTAGAAATCCTACAAATTCTATGTATTAAACCTTAAGGTTAAACCCTAAGGGTTTGTCAAGATTACAATTTGGCCATTAAAATTATAAGCATAATGACCATTTTGCCCTTATTATATTATTTATTAGGAAACTTGCAATTTTTGCCAACACTTTAGTTGGTGAACTACTTTAACAACTCCATGTGACACAAAACCTCCAGCACATTAGTCTATGCTCAGCCATACATGCATCTAAGACTTGTATTTATAGATTGGAGAGAGAGAAAAATCATTTGCTAGCCTAATTTTTGGACAACTCTCATCCTTAACTCTCTCAAGCTCAAACCTCCAAAAATATCAAGGCATTTCAGTCCCAAAACCAGCCCCACTAACACCCATATCAAACTCAGAAGCCTAGAATCAAAATTGTTCTTAGAAAGGTATAAAACCCTAAGATATAATCTGAACTTTAATTTATTGTTAGATGTTAGTTTTTTTGTGTTAAACATGTTATATATAGTGTATAATGATGATCTGGGTTGCTAGATGTTAGATCCATAACATCTAGAGGCTCGAATTTGAGGTTTTACAAAAACTGGAAATTTTTGTTTTTAATGTCTGACAATGAATGTCAGACCTTCTAGATCTCAGTGTGTTTATTTATTTGGTGTTTTAAGTGTTTGATATTGTAGTCTGTTATGTTCTCTTTAATCTGGATCAAGAATCAGGCTTATATCTGGTCTTGATTGCAAATTATTGATGGTCAAAAGTCGTTGACCGGCCATGACTGGGCATTTTTGGGTAACCCAGAAACGATCTGACAACGTTTTCTAACGCCCAGATCTTTCTGTTGTTAGTCGTTTTGTTATTGTTGATGTATTTAAGTTGTAGTATATAGGTTATACTACATGTTTATGCCTTAAAATCTCCTAATCATTAAATAGGTGGATCAGAGTGGACTGGTCAAACCAGCCGACGATCGAACATGAAAGTTATTTTCCGGGCAACCCGAAAACGCTTGAACATGTCGTCCCGATATGGTTTGACCAACCATATATCTCTTGATCTGATTGTTGTTGTTTTGTTGCTATTTTGTAATAGATCTCTACTCTTGCATGTTGTCTACATTCTGAAAGCTTAAAATCACTAAAACATCAACATGATTTCAAGTTGTGAAAGCCCAAAGTAGGGCGGTGAATCGCTTTTTCATTTCGGACAAACCTAAAATGAAGAACAACTCGGATGTACCACTTTTTGAGGCTCGAGATCTCTTTGGTTATGTGTTGTATGATCATGTTTATTGTTGGATCTTGTAGTCTTGCACTAGAACTACAAGATCTAACTAACAACATGCCCAGAAACGTTAAGATCTAAGATCTATGTTTGGTCAAACTAAGTCACTCGGTATCTGACATGATTTTCTAAGTTTTGGCCAAGAACATGAAGAACACCTATAAATGACGCTTGCCTGTAAGCTATAAAGCGATCTTTAGCTTATTAATTTAATTTCTAAAATTATATTTTTAATAAATAATTATAGAAAATTAGTTTTTAATTATTAAAAATATAAATTAATTTACTAAAAATTATTTTAAAGTCTGAAAATTAGTTTATAATAATTTTTAATATATTTCAAAAATAATTAATATTTTTGAAATATTAAAGGTATTTAATTTATTTAATTATTATATTAAATAAATTATTTAAAAATGATTTTAATACTTGAAAAATAATTTAAAATTATATTATGGTATAAGAAAATATTTTAAGTTATTTTTAATGACTTTTAATATTTTGTGATGAAATTTCATTAATAAATTAATATTAATGATAATTAGTTATTTAATAAATGAATTAAATAAATAAATTAAAAATGATTTTATTATATTAAAAATCATTTTAAATAATAATAAGGTATTTAAAAATATTTTAAGTTATAAAATATAACTTTCAATATTTAAAGATAAATTTCATTAATTAATTATTATTAATGATATTAAGATTTATTTAATAATTATATTAAATAAATTAGTTTAAAAATGATTTTAATATTATAAAATCATTTTTAAATGAAAATAAAGTGTTTAAAGATATTTTAAGTTATAAAATATAACTTTTAATATTTAAAGGATAATTTCATTAATAATTTAATATTAATGATATTAATTTAATATTAATGATATTAAATTTATTTAATAATTATATAAAATAAATGGTTTAAAAATGGTTTTATTAATTTAAAATCATTTAAAAAGGATATAAATGAATTAAAAATATTTTAAGTTATACTTAATGACTTTTAATATTTTGAGGAATAATACATTAATATTTAAATATTAATGGTAATTATTTAAAATGATTTTAAATGTTTTAAAAATCATTTAAGGGTAATATAAATGTTTTAAAAATATTTTGAGTTATTATAAATAACTTTAATATTTTGGCAATGGTTTCATTAATAGTTTAATATTAATTAAATGTTAATGATAATAGAATTATTTAATATTTAAATCATTTAATAATGATTCCTGTGTTTGAAAATTTATGATAAATTATAATAAATGTTTAAAAATTATTTTAAGTCATTTAAAAATAATATGACCGATACTTACGGATATTGAACTAACGAGATAGAGAGTCTTAGACTCGATAATTATCCGATAAAAGTCGCTTATACAATCGGCACATGTTTTTAAATTGATCCGGACTTAGATAATTTGATTAGATATATGTTTGTTTGTGATCCAATTTATTGCTGATATGTGTGACAATGTGATTAGGTTATGTGTTAAGCTATGATAAGCGATAGTATATGTTACGATATATGTTATTCTAATCAAGAAATGATCTTATTAATGATAATCTTGATAGGTTGTTATAAAAGATAAAAACTAAGTCACATTTATAAGCAAAGCATGTGAAAGTATCCTACCTTTGCATTTTCTTTATGCAATGGACATGAGTAAGAAAGTTTCGTAAATTATATTATTATTATACCGTATTATTAACCCTATTGTAATATATATTATATCCTATCATTGATTATCAACATGGTATTATATTATTATTCGGATATTTATTTCTGTTCGTTAATTTCTAATTATGGTTATACAAGTGTCCCCACTTGGATAATCATTGTATTTAATCATATGTTGATATATATATATATATATATATATATATATATATATATATATATACCAATATGTATATATTATATACATTAAGTAAAAGTCGTCTAAGCTATTTGATCAGCTAGACACAGATTTAGAAATATTTGTTGAATATGATAAAACCTTTTTGTATCCAATCAAATTATTTTGGTTCGGATTCCTGACTAAGTATGAACATCCCAAACAAGGGAAAACTTTTACACGCCCAAGGCGGACAGAGTGAATGATAATATCGTTCTTGCATGTAGTATTGATCAATACAGGGCATAATGGGCTGATCACCCCCCGTGCCCGTAAGTTATGACGGTTTGCGAATAAAGTTCTGCTAAACCTATTTGAAAATTGAAAATAATGTTCATAGTATGTCACCTTAACCCTATTTATAGTCAGTATGTAGTTTCAAAAATTTGATTGAGAGTTGTTATGTTATTATTATTGGTTCAGATTACTTAACAACTATTGATTTGTTGTAGAAGGGTAGTACAAAGAAAACATTTAATCATTTCAGCTAATATTTATAATTGTTATTACTTGCTGGGCACTCAAATGCTCATCCTTGCTTAATTTAAATGTTTTCAGCTAAGTGTTAACAACCAGAAGGCTCTGCCAAGAACAAAGGAAAAGGGAAAGTTGTTGAATGAGTGTTATGCTATATATTATGTAATAGTTTGGTTTTATTAAAATGAAAATGATATATATTATCTATTTATTATCATGAATTGTAATGAATGTTTAAAGGTTGTGTACTTGGGAATAGACTATAATATGTAAATTAAGTTTAATATTTATATTATTGTTATTATTAATAGTATTATTCCGCTCATAGAAATGGTATCGTGAAGCACCGAGTTCGGGTTTGAAGTACCTGAATTTGGGGGCTTTACAAGTTGGTATTAGAGCTTTAGGGTTAGAAACCTAAGGTGGGGTAGACCTTAGGCTATAACCTTAGAACAGAGGGAAACGTTGAAAATATAAATAACTCATATATAGTTTAAAAAGAGATGAATTGAATAAATTCATCGTTAAACAAAATAAAAGATAACTTATATAAAACTATTATTTGTTGTGTGTATATATTATATGCTAATTAGGATAATTTATGTGTGTAGATGTCTCGTGGAAAAGGCTTGTTATATGTTTATAGCATGAAGAAGGTTCAAATCCATACACCCGAGCTAATATCGAAGCCAATAGCTAAAATAGAGGCTCACGATGAAAACAACTCTAAGGAGGTGGTTATTGTAGAAAACGTAGTACTAGATCCGAAAATGGTGGAACTGACAGATAGTGATTCGGACACTAAAGTTGAAGCTGATCAAGGATCAACGGAGGTGCAGAATCTGAGGAACAAGGTTTCTTCTCTAGAAAGGCTATTGGAAATAGAAAAGCTGCTAAATAGTCAATTGCGGCAGGCGTTAATAGAAACAATGGAAGAACAAGATATGCTTAAAATCCAAATTGATCAAATGGGAGCCACAAACAACATATCGTGTGCAACTCCGAGCAAGAATAGGAAAAGAAAGATAGAAGACCACGACTTAGGAAAACCCGATAAGAAGAAATCAAAAAAGATATGTTACCTTTGCGGCTGTGAGGGTCATACCACTCTATATTGTCCCGACTATAAACCAGGTGCATGTTTTATCTGTGGGATAGAAGGTCATCAGGTGAAAGGTTATCCAAGAAAAAAGCGTAGTAAATAGGTAATATAGGTTCTATTGTGTAGGTATGTTTAATGTAATATATATGATAAGTATGTCTGTGTAATGTAATGTTCCAAACTTTTGTATTAATCAAGGTTGTAAATCCTGACTTTTGTAGTCACAAAGGGATAGTTGATGTTTAAAGCAGTATGTGTTATGCTATGTAAAATATTCACTAAATGAATATGAATCTAAGTTTGAGTAATGAAATAAGTTTAATATATTAAACTTATATGATAAGATTTAGAATGTAAAGAATAATTTATGGTTTTACTTAACTAGATAATGCCGCCAAGACGTCAAACTCGAAACCAAAGGGCAGAAGAATTTGTCAACAACGCTGAGGGACAACAACAAGCAAACGCGATGCAGCACTTTGCAAACATGGTAGCACAAGCTATGCAACAAGGAATGCCAGCCGCAGGGAACCAGCCAGATAATCGCCTGGCAAACTTCAAAGACTTTAAGGTTGTAATACCGCCAGAATTTAGAGGTACAACTAACCCTGTTGAAGCCCAAACTTGGGTTAAAGAGATTAAAAAGGCATTTGTGATAGCTAGGGTAGCTGAGGGGCAAAAGATAGCTTTTTCCACCTACATGATGAAGGGGGAGGCAAACTTTTGGTGGGAAGCAAATCAGGCGAGGGCAAGAGAAGGTGTAGTTACTTGGGATAGGTTTAAGACACTGTTTTTCGAAAACTATTTTTCATCTAGTATGCAGGCTAGGATGGAGGTGAAATTTTTAGAGTTGAAGCAGGAGAACATGACTATTACGGAGTACGCCGCAAAATTTAATGAGTTGGCTAGGTTCGCTCGGCATCAAGTTGATACGGAGGCTAGGAAAGCGAGAAGGTTTGAGCTGGGATTAAAACCCTAGCTTTATAACAAGGTGGCGGTGTTGCAGATTCCTACATTTGTAGCACTCATGGAAAAGGCTATAATAGATGAGGAGGGGAGTGAGGCCATGAGCCTCTACAACAAGGAGAGAAAGAACAAGGGTAAGGTCGAAGGAGCTGGGAAGGCGAAAATTAATAGTGGAAATAGAAGTGGTAGTAGCAAAGAAGGAAGGAATTATTTTGGAAATGTCCAGTGAAAGCAGGAAGGTGTTAAGAAGTCAACAGATGCAAAGTAAGAATTGCAGGAAGAATCTTGTGAAAAGAACCACTCTGGGGAATGTTTGAAGGGGAAGTTTGTATGCTACAAGTGCGGGCAGGAAGGCCATATCTCTCTCACCTGCCCCAATCCAAGAATGAACAGGGGGTGTTGTCAATGCTAGTCGACTGAGCATAAGGTGAAGGATTTTCCGAAAAGAAGGATGGAGGCAGGAAGTGTGACTACTGGCAAGGGTAGCGGGACTTTAGCAATCACAGGACCAACTTCATCAAGCAAGCTAACAAAATCAATAGCAAGGGTCTTCAACATGACAGTCCATGATACGATGGCAGCTGGCAATGGAACTTAAGGTATTATTCGTATAACTTTTATTTTTTTTTATATACATGATTTTCATATATATAGTAAATTATTTTATAAAGAAATTTTGAAGGAGGAATTTCAGTTCTTTTAGAAATCAAATTTCCATTGAATCAGATAGACAAGCTTTATGTGAATAGTTAAATATGAGTTCGATCAAAGTTGGTCTAGATCTACTTGCAATGATTGTGTATGCTATGTACCCTTGTATGTATAGGTTTTAAAATAAGATTCCGGGACTAATCTTTATAAGGGAGGGTGAATGTAATAACCCGATATTTTCTATATAAATAAATCGTAAATTTTACGTATAAATTTTTTTTATTTTATTTATTAAAATAAATATGGGGAATATGTGTAAAGATAAAGTGTATATGTATTTATGTGATAAATAAAATATATTTATTACATGAATTATTACAAATAATTTTTATGTTAAATTATTGATCATTATATAAATTATATTCTTATAATAATTAATTTTATAGTAGAAATGTTTTTATTAATTATTTTCCATGAAAATATAAGTATATATTATTTAAATAATATATCGAATGATTTTTGGAATTATTATAATAATTATTTTATTATATGAATTTTAATTTATTAAGTTAACTATTTTAACTTAATTAATAAGGTTAAATATGCAAGATAAATCATATGGAATCCAAATCCTAATTTTGGAATTTGATCAAGGAATGAGAATAATAATATAATATTAATTATATTTTAATTTTTCAGTGCTATAAATATGTACTGTATGTACGTATTGATAATGGTTGGTCAATTATGGTGTATTATGACCAAACCCTAGCAATATTTTTATAAACCCTAGTATTACTGTTAAACCCTAATTTCGAAGTCAAATAAGACTTTAAGAATCTGTTAAGACACTGTGTTATGTGGTGAATGATGTGTATTATAAAAATTTATTACTAATTAGGGAAAACCTAATTAGTAATTTAAAACCCTAATTGTGAGACCCCAGATTTTATCAATAAAGATTTAAATTTTGTCGAAATAATTTTTAATATTATGGTGTGAATTTGAGATAATATTATAGTTGTGGGTAGTATTTATAAATTTTGCAAAGTATGCAAGTGGTTATATTATATTCGATTGGTCGGGAATATTCGGTTTAGCAGGAATATTCGTATACAACTACTCAATCATCAGTGGACCCCATTAATGTAATTATTTGCCGGATTGAGAAAACGACAAAAATATTTTATTAAAATAACTATGGAAGTTTTACCGCTGATACCGCTTGAACTACCTTAGTAGTAAAAGTACAAGAATACGGTGGTTGCATAAGAAAGACACCAGTATTGATTATCGATGCCTATGTGAGAAGTCACCAACATTGATTCCATTATCACGATTAATAATATGAATTATTATAATGATAATGACGCTTTTGTTTTATTCATATTATTAACGTAATAAAATGTAAACATCTTTTTATATAAAATAGAATACTTTATTAAAGTTATTCTATAAATAGAATATATTATATTTTATTACGCATAGTGTTGCATAGTGTTTTTTGCATAAGTGTTTTGCATAGTATTGCATAAAGTTTGCATAGTAAAATATTTTTATATAAATAGAATATATTATATTTTATTTAAAAGATTTTTCTTTAAATATGGACCGCCGATTAAAGTAAATCAATCTGGACCGCTCATGGATTAGTTACTATGCATTCCATTTTCCTATAAATAAGCTCATTCCTTCATTATTTTCTTACTTAATTCATTGAAACTCTGTAGAGAGAAATTATAGAGAGAAGCTATAGAGAGAAAATTATAGAAAGAAGAAGAGTATTCTCTACTTCACTACTTCTATATTCAGTTTTTTTACGGTGGGGGTGTTATTCTTTCTTCTTGAAGAGAACTTCATTATTCCATTCACTATTATTCTCATTGAATAACTCAGTAAAAGTGATATACCCTATACATAACCTCAGATATGCTGCATATCCTATACTTGGTGAAATCCTTATGTTATTCCATTCTTATTTATTCTGCATTGGAATAACTCAGATACGCCATTACTACCTATACTTGGTGACATTCTTCTATTATTCTCGTTGGAACATCCTCGCTCTGTGTTTTTACACCGACCGGTTCCGCTTTTTATTATTCTCGCTGAACATCCTCGTCATGTTTTTTACACCGACCGGGTTCCGCTTTTATCATTCTCGCTGGAATATCCTATCTGTGTTTTACACCGGATCCGTTCCATCTTTATTATTCTCTGCTGAACATCCCGCTTGCAGTGAATTTCACCGACCGTTCCGTTATTATTATTCTCGTTGAATAACTCGCCTATGCTAAGCACCGCATGCATGGTGATTTCTTTTGTTATTCCATTCTTTATTATACCCAGTTGGTTAAAACTTTGACTTCTATACTCCATGAAATTAGTAGAATATCCTCGATATTTGCGCTTCATCCAAAGATCTTCTCATGGAAATATTCTTCCGATCATTCTTGAATTTTACTCTACGAAAACAAGATTATGTCGACAATTTGACGTTAATAATTCATGGATTAAATAATTCTTGAATTTGTTTTATTGAATTATTATGTCATTGTCATCATCCTCATGTTATATTATGTTATCTTTGGCTTACGCATGCATAGATGAACTTAGTATGATTATGACCAGGATCAATTCTAAGATAATCATGACTTGATATAAAAGATGTGACAAAAGTCCTCGAAGGCACCAGAATGCAAGTTGATGGATAGTTTTTGGTATGATTATGACCAGGTGATTCGGTATATAGTCATGACCATTGATAATTTGATGAAAATCCTCGACCGTGGTACGGGGATGATTAGATGTGGTGGTTTATTTATTGTCGAGTCTCAAATGATAAAAATTGATGAAAACTTTTAAAATCTAAAAGATAGTAGACTTTATTCTCTACTTGACTTTTTAATGGATTGCTTATTCACCGCAGCTTAAACCGGTTGTCTATTGTATTTTATCGCTTAACATCGTTGAAGGCTAATGATAATTTATTCTCGCATTATCTTAGTCATAATATTTTTATCGGGCTAGTTGAGCTCACCTTTTCTTTCACCGTTTTCTCTGTGAAATGAGAACATAGCCGGGACGAAGCCTGGGAACGAAGTAATGGTCCGAGGATAGCATTAGTAGTCCTCACTATTCTCGTGAAATAGTGTGATAATAGTTGTAATGAGGACTCCTTTTGAGTTTGTATAATATCTAGTAGATAATATTTGTATTCAAACTCACGCTTTATGTCGATTGTTACACACGCTTATATTAGTAAGTTGTATTTGAATTTATGTACCATGTAAGTGGCGACCCAAGATGGGTGACGATACCTAATTTTGGGGGCGCCACAACAGTATCGTAGCTTAGGATATGATCCCCGGCGAGAGATGAGATAAGAACTAGGAGGGGAGAGACGGAATTCTTCGCTAGTATGACCTACCTAAATTTATTTGGTATTTAATTGGCTCACGAGTATAGGATAATATGTGATATGTTAATTAACCCTTGTTTTGTGACAGTGTTTGAGAATGATATCTAAAAATGCTGAGATAAGCAATGAAGCACATGAGAGTGTTGATTCAGCTTTCAAACAAAAGGTAACGACCAACAATACGATAATAATCATACTGGTGGCAACGGCTATCAGAACAATGATAACCATCGTGGGGGAAATTATCATGTTAAGAATGGTAACCACTTCGGTGGTAATCATGGCAAAGATAATAGAAGTGGAAATTGCAAGAAGAGAAGGTAATTTAGCTCAATTTTGTTGTGCACCGAAGTCAAGTCCAGCTGGGATAGTGGCACCAAAGGCGATACTGACAAAACAAAGTCATGGGTTTCAGAAGAGCGCTTTTCGACTTCTCAAAAGTGGGTAACCCGAACGGTTAGCACGGTTAGTTAATTATAAATTCTTGCAAAGTCTATACCTTATTAGATACCTTGCTTCTACCCATTCTTTTATCTCTCTCATCATGCTCAACGCTTAAATTTGACTCCTGAGAAATTAGACTTTGATTTATCTATCAAAACTTCGTTGAGAAAACCTTTACCTCCAATCGCTTATTAATCTTGTTGTTTCAAATAAACACTTTCACGCTACTTCGTCGATCTTATCTCTTTGAAAATACTTGCCTTTGAGGTAATTTTTAAAAACGATTGATTAACTACTCATTATTCTTTTTGTAAGGTTGTTAGCTTTCATATTCCTAACCAACCTATTATACTTAATTCAAAGTAACCAAATCCTAAAGTTAATCAACGTGATATCAAGCCATAAGTAAAGAGCCCCGAACCTTTCGTTGTCAACTTCCTTGTGTGGAATGCACCGCTTCACTTTCTCGCAGCGACATCGTGAATGAAGATGGCAAGTTTATAGGTATCATTGTGAGGTGCTATCTAGGTTAAGGGATGTAAGTCACAATTGGTATCAATGTGACGTACTATCCAAGTCTTGGATAAGAGTACAATTTTGAATGATATTTCTATCATTAATAAATTTCTTGACGATATTCTTGAAGATTTCTAGCCTACCCTAGAGCGTGAAATCGAATTTTGTATCACCCCAAAGATAAAAACCCATTTCTTAAACCCTCAAATATTTCTTCAACTAAATGAATAGCTTTACGTGGTTTATGATGAAAGTCATAATAAAAGCATTGGAATAATGAAAATCATGGGTATTCGTGGTATTAGTAAGTTTTATGATGAGTTATGTTGGTTAGTATGTAAAAACATGAAAGTTTCTTAGAAATCACAAAGAGTTGAAAATCGATTTTGGTGAAAACGAATATGAAATTCAATTGACCATATCTCTTATTATATTTTGAATTTTTAATGTGGTCAAGTCCTAGAGTTAGATCTACGAGTTACCTAACTAATCCAAGTGGAATTACTGAAAAGGTGTTGTGGATTTTGTGTGGACTGATTTTAGCAAAGGAGGCCAAAGCTGTAAATTTCGAAAATGCTACTGCCCAGAAACTTTAAGGGACTGTTTCGGCCACTTAAATTATGAGAAAAATTCTGGGTTTTTGGGACATGAAAGTATATGGTATAAAGTACCTCCTGTCCAAAAATGAGCTCATTCTCACTTAAAATGAGCAAGTTATGACTATTTCAATATTTAGGTTTTTCCGATTTAAAAACGCTATAACCGAGTTCTATAACTCCGATGACCATGAAATTTAAACTAGAAGCTCACGCTAACATGTGTAAGATCCTGCCAAGATTTGGGAATTTTTGGAGTTAAACTTGAGGTAGCTAATTTCTTAAGGAATTAATTAGAAATTGATTTTTGAAAAATAGTAAATGAATTTTAAAATTCCGAGAAAATATATTTTCATTATGGGACTATATTATGCTAAATCCTTAAAAAGAAATATTTTTGGGACTAATTTGGTATTTTTCATGAAAATAGTTTAGTTACTTAACATATGAGTTAAATATGTTATGTGAAGTAACAAAGTTGAAAATAGGATTTTATGGCTAGAGAATCCTATATAGAATATATGCATATTTTTGATGAGGAATTTGATAATTGGTGATGATATTTTATGAGTATATGGCATTTTGAATGATGAAATGCATTATATGGTAAAGCTTAAACAATTGAGATAAATTGTTTATAAATTTAAGAAGTGATTAAAATATTATTATAATATTAATGTTATTAGATTATGAGATTATTAAGTGATTGATAACATGGGGATATTCTTGAATCTCGGATAAATTATATTATAAATGTTTAATATTTATCCTTTATCTCATTTGATCGATTCTTTATATCATTATCCTCATGCTTATATTATGTTGAAAGTCATCTCGTGGCAGAAAGGCATAGATGGACTTGGTATGATTATGACCGTGGATTGTTCTAGGGATAATCATAACCAGTAATTGAAAACACAATTATCTTCGTCGTAGTGCATGGATAATTTGTAATCGTGATACTAATGAATACACAATTATCTTTGGTCGTAGTGCATGGATAATTTGTGGTCGTGATACTAATGAATACACAATTATCTTTAGCCGTAGTGCATGGATAATTTGTGGTCGTGATACTAATGAATACACAATTATCTTCGCCGTAGTGCATGGATAATTTGTGGTCGTGATACTAATGAATACACAATTATCTTCGGATAATTTGTGGTCGTACTAATGGATACAATTATCTTCGGTCGTGATATGGATAATGAATACATACAATTATCTTCGATTATCTTCGTAAGTGCATGGATAATTTGTGGTCGTGATACTAATGAATACACAATTATCTTCGCCGTAGATTAATTTTCGTAGTAGAATGGATATTATCTTTCGTCAGATAATGGATAATTTGTCGTGATACTAATGAATATCCTTATAATTCGTAGTAGTATGGATAATTTGTGGTCGTGATACTAATGAATATCCTCGCCCAGTAGTGTGGATGATTCGATGATATGGATTAATTATCGAAATTGAGTCTCAAAGAATGAAATATTAATTCAAGGATGTGGTAAAAGTCATCTTTGGCAGAGTGCATCGATAGACTTGGTATGATTATGACCACGGATTATTCTTAGATAATCATGATCAGAATTGAAAACACGAATATCCTCCTTAGCAAGAAGGTAATGGATAATTCATGGTTGTGATACTATTAAGTCGAGTCTCAAGATTATTGGTTTTACAAGTTGTATATCTTTGGCCCAGAAGTGTGAAAAGATGAATTGTTAATGAATATCTTCGGCCGATTGCAAAAATGAATTTAATGTTTTCAACGATAAAGGTATTCAAGGTATCCTCATCTCTTTATAATACCAGTATCGCATTCTAATTTCGAGGGCTAAATTCCATAAGGAGGGGAGATCAGAGACCCAGATTTTATCAATAAAGATTTAAATTTTGTCGAAATAATTTTTAATATTATGGTGTGAATTTGAGATAATATTATAGTTGTGGGTAGTATTTATAAATTTTGCAAAGTATGCAAGTGGTTATATTATATTCGATTGGTTGGGGAATATCTTGGTTTAGCAGGAATATTCGTGTACAACTACTCAATCATCAGTGGACCCCATAATGTAATTATTGTTCGATTGAGAAAACGACAAAAATATTTTATTAAAATAACTATGAAGTTTTACCGCTGATATCGTTGAACTACTCTTTAGTAAAAGTACAAAGAATACGTGTGGTCGCATAAGAAAGACACCTGATTGATTATCGATGCCTATGTGAGAAGTCACTCACTTTGATTCCATTATCACGATTAATAATATGAATTATTATAATGATAATGACGCTTTTGTTTTATTCAGATTATTAACGTAATAAAATGTAAACATCTTTTATATAAAATAGAATACTTTATTAAAGTTATTCTATAAATAGAATATATTATATTTTATTATGCATAGTGTTGCATAGTGTTTTTGCATAGTGTTTTGCATAGTATTGCATAAAGTTTGCATAGTAAAATGTTTTTATATAAATAGAATATATTATATTTTATTTAAAAGATTTTTCTTAAATATGGACCGCCGATTAAAGTAAATCAATCTGGACCGCTCATGGATTAGTTACTATGCATTCCATTTTCCTATAAATAGAAGCTCATTCCTTCATTATTTTCTTACGAATTCATTGAAACTCTGTAGAGAGAAATTATAGAGAGAAGCTATAGAGAGAAAATATATAGAAAGAAGAAGAGTATTCTCGCTACTTCACTACTTCTATATTCAGCTTTTTTACTAGTAAGGGGTGTTATTCTTTCTTCTTGAAGAGAACTTCATTATTCCATTCACTATTATTCTCATTGAATAACTCAGTAAAAGTGATATACCCTATACATAACCTCAGATATGCCAGATATCCTATACTTGGTGAAATCCTTATGTTATTCCATTCTTATTTATTCTTGGAATAACTCGTGATACGCCATTTACCCTATACTTGGTGACATTCTTCTATTATTCTCATTGGAACATCCTCGTCATGTGTTTTACACCTTTTACCGGTTCCGCTTTTTATTATTCTGCTGGAACATCCTGCTCATGTGTTTTACACCGACCGGGTTCCGCTTTTTATCATTCTCGTTGAATATCCTATCTCAGTGTTTTACACCGATCCGGTTCCATCTTTATTATTCTCATTGAACATCCCGCTTGCGTGTGAATTTCACCGACCGGTTCCGTTATTATTATTCTCGTTGAATAACTCGCCTATGCAAGCACCGCATGCATGGTGATTTCTTTTGTTATTCCATTCTTTATTATACCCAAATGGTTAAAACTTTGACTTCTATACTCCATGAAATTAGTAGAATATCCTTGATATTTGCGCTTTCATCCAAAGATCTTCTCATGGAAATATTCTTCCGATCATTCTTGAATTTTACTCTACGAAACAAAGATTATGTCGACAATTTGACGTTAATAATTCATGGATTAAATAATTCTTGAATTTGTTTTATTGAATTATTATGTCATTGTCATCATCCTCATGTTATATTATGTTATCTTCGCTTACGCGCATAGATGAACTTAGTATGATTATGACCAGTGATCATTCGGTATAATCACGACTTGATATAAAAGATGTGACAAAAGTTCTCAAAGTGGCTCGTAATGCAAAGTTGATGGATAGTTTTTGGTATGATTATGACCAGGGGTGATTCTAAGATAGTCATGACCCATTGATAATTTGATGAAAATCCTCGACCAAGTAGTACGTGGATGATTAGATGTGGTGGTTTATTTATTGTCGAGTCTCAAATGATAAAAATTGATGAAAACTTTTAAAAATCTAAAAGATAGTAGACTTTATTCTCTACTTGACTTTTTAATGGATTGCTTATTCCGCCGCAGCTTAAACCGGTTATCTATTGTATTTTATCGCTTTAACATCGTTGAAGGCTAATGATAATTTATTCTCGCATTATCTTAGTCATAATATTTCATCTTGGGCTAGTTGAGCTCACCTTTTCTTTCACCGTTTTCTCTCGTGAAATGAGAACATATACCGGGACGAGCCTGGGAACGGAGTAATGGTCCGTAGGATAGCATTAGTAGTCCTCACTATTCTCGTGAAATAGTGTGATAATAGTTGTAATGAGGACTCCTTTTGAGTTTGTATAATATCTAGTAGATAATATTTGTATTCAAACTCACGCTTTATGTCGATTGCATACCTACGCTTATATTAGTAAGTCAGATTTGAATTTATGTACCATGTAAGTGGCGCACCCAAGATGGGTGACGATACCTAATTTTGGGCGCCACACTAATGACTAGAACCCTAATTTAGTAATAAGAAACCCAAATTGTAATCTGGTAACCCTAATTATCAAACTTATAAACCCTAATTGCTAAATTAACAATGTTAACTATAATTAGTAAATATTAAACCCTAATGTTCATGTATAATGTAATTAGAAATCTAATCTAATTAAGGAAACCCTAATTACAAATTTTAGAAACTAAAATTTTATTTTTGTACAAACCCTAATTGGAAATCCTACAAATTCTATGTGCTAAACTATAGGGTTAAACCCTGAGGGTTAAATCCTAAGGGTTTGTCAAGATTACAATTTGGCTATTAAAATTACAAGCATAATGACCATTTTGCCATTATTATATTATTTATTAGGAAACTTGCAATTTTTGCCAAAACTTTAGTTGGTGAACTACTTTAACAACTCCATGTGACACAAAACCTCCAGCACATTAGTCTATGCTCAACCATACATGCATCTAAGACTTGTATTTATAGATTTGAGAAAGAGAAAAATCATTTGCTAGCCTAATTTTTGCACAACTCTCATCCTTGACTCTCTCAAGCTCAATCCTCCAAAAATATCAAGGCATTTCAGTCCCAAAACCAGTCCCACTAACACCCATAGCAAACTCAGAAGCCTAGAATCAAAATTGTTCTTAGAAAGGTATAAAACCCTAAGTTATAATCTGACCTTTAATTTGTTGTTAGATGTTAGTTTTTTTGTGTTAACCATGTTATATATAGTGTATAATGATGATCTGGGTTGCTAGATGTTAGATCCATAACATCTAGAGGCTCGAATTTGAGGTTTTACAAAAACTAGAAATTTTTGTTTTTGATGTCTAACAATGAATGTCAGACCTTCTAGATCTCAGTGTGTTTATTTATTTTGTGTTTTAAGTATTTGATATTGTAGTCTGTTATGTTCTCTTTAATCTAGATCAAGAATCAGGCTTATATCTGGTCTTTATTGCAAATTATTGATGGTCAAAAGCCGTTGACCGGCCATGACTGGGCGTTTCTGGGTAACCCAGAAACGGTCTGACAACGTTTTCTAACGCCCAGACCTTTCTGTTGTTAGTCGTTTTGTTATTGTTGATGTATCTAAGTTATAGTATATAGGTTATACTACATGTTTATGCCTTAAAATCTCCTAATCATTAAATAGATGGATCGTAGTGGACGGTCAAACCAAGCCGGACGAACATGAAAGTTATTTTCTGGGCAACCCAGAAAACGCTTGAACATGTCGTCTGACATGGTTTGACCAGCTTATATCTGTCTGATCTATTGTTGTTTTGTTGCTATTTTGTAATAGATCTCTACTCTTGCATGTTGTCTACATTTTGAAAGCTTAAAATCACTAAAACATCAACATGATTTCAAGTTGTGAAAGCTCAGTAGTAGTAGGCGATTCGCTTTTCATTTCGACAAACCTGAAATGAAGAACATGACTCATGTACCACTTCGAGGCTCGGATCTCTCTTTGGTTATGTGTTGTATGATCATGTTTATTGTTGGATCTTGTAGTCTTCTGCACTAGAACTACAAGATCTAACTAACAACATGCCTTAAACGTTAAGATCTAAGATCTATGTTCGTCAAACTAAGTCACCCTCGAAGATTCCATACATGATTTTCTAAGTTTTGGCCAAGAACATGAAGAACACCTATAGCGACGAGCCTTGTCACGCTATAGGCGCGATCTTTAGCTTACACTTAATTTTCTCCAAAAATTATATTTTAATAAATAATTATAGAAAATTAGTTTTAATTATTAAAATATAAATTAATTTACTAAAATTATTTTAAAGTCCTAAAATTAGTTTATAATAATTTTAATATATTTCAAAAAATAATTAATATTTTGAAATATTAAAGGTATTTAATTTATTTAATTATTATATTAAATAAATTATTTAAAAATGATTTTAATACTTAAAAAATCATTTAAAATTATATTATGGTATAAGAAAATATTTTAAGTTATCTTTAATGACTTTTTAATATTTTGTGATGAATTTCATTAATAAATTAATATTTATGATAATTAGTTATTTAATAAATGAATTAAATAAATAAATCAGCTTATTATATTAAAAAATCATTTTAAATAATAATAAGGTATTTAATAATATTTTAAGTTATAAAATATAACTTTCCATATTTAAAGATAAATTTTATTAATTAATTATGATTAATGATATTAAGATTATTTAATAATTATATTAAATAAATTAGTTTAAAAATTATTTTAATATTATAAAAATCATTTTAAATGAAAATAAAGTGTTTAAAGATATTTTAAGTTATAAAATATAACTTTTAATATTTAAAGGATAATTTCATTAATAATTTAATATGAATGATATTAATTTAATATTAATGATATTAAATTTGTTTAATAATTATATAAAATAAATTGTTTAAAAATAGTTTTATTAATTTAAAAATCATTTAAAAGGATATAAATGAATTTAAAATATTTTAAGTTATACTTAATGACTTTTAATATTTTGAGGAATTGTATTATTAATATTAATGGTAATTATTTAAAATGATTTTAAATGTTTTAAAAATCATTTAAGGGTAATATAAGTGTTTTAAAAATATTTTGGCTTATTCTAAATAACTTTAATATTTTGGCAATGGTTTCATTAATAGTTTAATATTAATTAAATGTTAATAATAATAGAATTGTTTAATATTTAAATCATTTATTAATGATTCCGGTGTTTAAAAATTTATGATAAATTATAATAAATGTTTAAACATTATTTTAATCATTTAAAAATAATATGACTGATACTTACAGATATTGAACATCAGAATAGAGACTTAGACTCGATAATTATCCGATAAAGCTGTCGGTACACCGACATGTTTCAGAAATTGATCTGGACTTAGATAATTTGATTAGATATATGTTTGTTTGTGATCCAATGACTGTTGAACATGTGTGGCAATGTGATTAGGTTATGTGTTGACTGCAATAAGCAGTAGTATATGCTACAATATGTTATTCTAATCAGTAAAATGATCTTATTACTGATAGTACTGATAGGTTGTTATACGAAAGATAAAAACTAAGTTGCGTATTGTAAGCAGCAGACTAGGCAAGTATCCTACCTTTGCATTTTCTTTATGCAATGGACATGAGTAAGAAAGTTTCAGAATTATATTATTATTGTACCATATTATTAACCCTATTGTAATATATATTATATCCTATCATTGATTATCAACATGGTATTATATTATTATTCAGATATTTATTCTGTTCGTTAATTTCTAATTATGGTTATACAAGTGTCCCTACTTGGATAATCATTGTATTTAATCACATGTTGATATATATATATATATATATATATATATATATATATATACTATTAATTGCCAGTATGTATACATTAAGTAAAAGTCGTCTAAGCTATTTGATCAGCTAGACACAGATTTAGAAATATTGTTGAATATGATAAAACCTTTTTATATCCAATCAAATTGTTTTGGTTCGGATTCCCGACTAAGTATGAACATCCCAAACAAGGGAAAACTTTTACGCGCCCAAGGCGGACAGAGTGAATGATAATATCGTTCTTGCATGTATTATTGATCAATATAGGGCATAACTGACCGATCACCCCCGCGTGCGTAAGTTATGACGGTTTGCGGATGAAGTTCTGCTAAACCTATTCTAAAATTGAAAACAATGTTCATAGTATGTCAGCTTAACCTTATTTATAGTCAGTACATAGTTTCAAAAATTTGATAGAGAGCTGTTATGTTATTATTATCGGTTCAGAATACTTCACAACTATTGATTTGTTGTAGAAGGGTAGTACAAAGAAAACATTTAATCATTTCAGCTAATATTTATAATTGTTATTACTTGTTGGGCACTCAAATGCTCATCCTTGCTTAATTTAAATGTTTTCAGCTAAGTGTGAACAAACAGAAGGCTCTGCCAAGAACAAAGGAAAAGGAAAATTTGTTGAATGAGTGTTATGCTATATATTATGTAATAGCTTGGTTTTATTAAGTTGAAAATGATATATATTATCTATTTATTATCATGAATTGTAATGAATGTTTAAAGGTTGCGTACTTGGGAATAGACTCTGATATATAAATTAAGTTTAATATTTATATTATTGTTATTATTAATAGTATTATTCCGCTCATAGAAATGGTATCGTGAAGCATCGAGTTCGAGTTTCAAGTACCTGAATTTGGGGGCTTTACATCAAATTTGCTCTGTACACATCATAAATTAAGTGTTTTCTCATTTTAAACACTTGAGAGCTCATATATTGCTATATTTTTACTGGTGGGAACCGAGTGTTCATCCATTTAAAGCTATAGAAGTCTTCTTTGGCAATCCACTGTAAGCCTTCTTACTCCTTATAAAGCACGTTCTCCATATTTTGCACACACTGTTCTTCACGTTGAGAGTCATGTTGTGTGTGTATGCCCGGACTTCGGTCCGTGGGCTTTAATATTTCATTTTTATATATATGTTTATATATATATATATATATATATATATATATATATATATATACTTATATATATAAACTGTTGTCGAACTCTGTTCGAGCCTGGATTTTACATCCGGAGCGTTTACTGCTTTTATATATATATATATATATATATATATTTACATTTATGTCCGGCCTTGAGTTTACTTCGTGGCCTTTTACTGCTTTCTTTACATTTCGTCCCACCTGGAGTTTACTTCGTGGCAGTTGATCATTTTTTACTGCTTTATTTATATTTTCGATCCCCCATAGAGGTGCTTCGTGGTGGTTGATCATGTCCATACATATATATATATATATATATATATATTTACATTTCCAATCCCCCATAAAGTTCGCTTCATGGTGGTTAACAAGATGTATATATATATTTACAGCTTTTATTTATATAACTGCTTATAGCTTTCAAATAAACTACGGCATCATGTGAGCCTTGGAATCATGTGATCACAGATTCATCTTAAATTTAGATTCTTGTTCCGTGATGGACATTTTCAAATATGTCGATCACCAGAGATTATTCACTTGTGTTTGAATTTCCTTAGATGGCTTTCATGCCCATGAGGAGTTCGGCACTGCGTTATATATTATTTTCTCGAAGATGCTTCACATCTCAAAAAATAAAAGCAATTAAGCCGAACACTTAATAAAATGGAAGTATCAAAGGCCTCAATTACTATTGAGCATAAGGGTTTGAAAAACCTCTTTCACAAAACATCACTGCTATATCTTGTAAAAACTGAATTTTTACATAAATTCAAACCCTTTGTATATAAGTGCGAACGAGGCATAGCACTACTTCCAAATAATTGCACATTGACCCACACACACACACACACATTCATATAACAGTTTAATTGAAAAGTGGCGGTCACCGTGGTAACACGGATGTCGAGGGGTGCCTAACACCTTCCCTCGGCATAATCAAGCCCCCGGACTGTGACGACCCAAAATAGGTATACATCACCTATTCTGAGTCGCCAAATACATGGTACAGAATACGAATACAATCTTTAATATACAACAAGAGAGCTGTGAATTTTAATACAATTATTGTCTTCTGGACAATATCCACTCTCAGAATAAGTTTTCATTATATTTATTGTCACACTATTTAACAGAATAGTGAGGACTACTAGTACTATCATCTGGACCGTCACTCCGTTCCCCGGCTTAGTCCCGCCACGCTCTCATTTCAAGAGAACAGTGAAAGAAAGGGTGAGCTCAACTAGCCCAGTAAGAAATATTATGACTAAGATAATGCATAATAAATTATCATTAGTCTTCAACAGTGTTAAACTAATAAAATACAATAGACATCAAGTTAAATCAAGAGTGAACATGCAATCCATTAAAAGAGTCAAGTAGAGAATAAAATCTACTATCTTTTATGATTTAAAAAGGTTTTTCATTACTTTAATCGCTAGGACTCAGCTTAATAAATAATCAACATCATCCCTGCACTACGGCCAAGGATATTCATTAGTATCACAACCACAAATTATCCATGCACTACGGGCCAAGGATATTCGTGTATTCATCAATGGTCATGTTCATGCCAACAACTGTCCATCAATGCACTACGGGCCAATGAGGACTTTTACCACATCATTTGTAACGTTACGATCATGATTACACCGAATAATCCCTGGTCATAATCATACCAAGTCCATCTATGCACTACAGGCCATAGATGACTTTCAATAAAATATAAACATGAGGATGATGACAATGATATAAGAATTCAATAAAACAAGTTCAAGAATTAATTTATCCAAGAACTAATAACGTCCAAATTGTCAACATGATACTTCTTTGTAGAGTAAAATTCAAGAATGCTCGTAAGAATATTTCCATGAAAAGATATCGATGAAGCGCAAAATATCAAGGATATTCCACTAATTTCATGGAGTATAGAAGTCAAAACTTTAACCAACTGAGTATAATAAGGAATAGAATAATAAAAGAAATCAATAGGCATGCGATAGATCCGACAGGCGAAGTTATTCCAATGTAATAATAAATAACGGAACCGGTCGTAAAAACGCAAAAACGATGATGTGATATTCCAATGTAATAATAAAGACGGAACCAGTCCCATAAAATGTATGAATGATATTCCAATGAATAATAAAGACGGAACCAGTCCGGCGTAAAAACGTCATGAGCGAGGATATTCCAATGTAATAATAAAGACTTTAAACCGTGTTCAAATAGAAAACGCATTTACGTGATATTCCAATGTAATAATAAAGATTTTAACCGTGTCCCACCGTAAAACGCACAAACAGGATATTCCAACAGAATAACAAAGAATGGACTAACAGAAGTTCTCTTCATGAATACAAAAGAAATAATACCCCTTACCGTAAAAAAACTGGATATAAGAGTAGTGAAGTAGCAGAATACTTTTCTTCTTTCTCTCTATAATTTTCTCTCTCTAGAGTTTCTGTGAATTCGTAGGAAATAATGAAGGAATGAGCTTCTATTTATAGGAGAATGGAAAGGCACTGTGTTAGGACTCAATAATTATGCAAATTTACGGATGACAACTTTGATAACCCAAGATGCAAATTTTTCAAACCTCCAACCAATAAGAATAAAGCAAGGAATTATAATACATATATATATATATAAACCACACATATTTTAAAAAAAAACAATCAACCACCCGAACAACTTGTTAGATTCTTTTCCCCAAATTCATTTTCAACACCCGTGGGCCCCACGTGTTCCCCTCCCACCAACATCTCATAATCACATGAGGGTCCCATTATATATATACTAAACAACTTTGTACCGATTATTGTAAAAATGGGCAAATGGGGGTCCATAAAATAAGCAAAACTTCATAAAAATCACCTTAATAATTTTAACAACATTTATCACCTTTATTATAATTCACAATATTAATCGACCATGTCGTTCCTGTGAGAAGAGGGCTTTCCAATAAGAATTTCTCCCTATTAGCGCAATTAGGTGACCAAACCTCTCCTCGATATGAACTTCTAGACATCGTTAATATTGCAAAAAATAATATTAATAACTTTGTCATCTTAATTATTGATTTAATAATATATAAAATATTGACAATAATTGAATCAAATGACGTGAGATACTATGCAGCAATTACTGTAGAAATAATTGAACAAAATTGAGTGACTTCTCACGTAAGCATCAATAATCAATATCGTGTGCTACTATGCAACCACGCGTATTACTATACTTTTAACACCGGGTATTTCAACAGTTAACGGTAAAAACCTCCGCCGTTATTTTCATAAAAATATTTTTGTCGTTTTCTCAATCCGGCAATAATTCCTTTGTGGGGTCCACCAATGATTGTGTCGTTGTACAAATATTCCATGTTAAAATGAATATTCCTCGACCAATCGAATATTATATAACAACTTGCGTACTTTGCAAAATTTATAAATATTACTCACAACTATAACATTATTTCAAATTTACACCTTAATATTTAAAAATTATATTTATAGAAAATTCATCTTTATTCATAAAAGTTGGGGTCTTACAACTTCCTCTTCTTAAGAAATTTTGCCCTCAAAATTAGGGTACGTACCTGGTATGTCGAAGAGGTAAGGATACCTTGATTTCATTTCAGATTCTAACTCCTAGGTTATTTCCTCAATATCGTGGTTTCTCCACAAAACTTTGACTTGAGGTATAACCTTGGAGCGTAGAATATGTTCCTTCTTATCCAAGATTTGAACAGGAACCTCTTCATACGTTAAATCTTCAGCTATTTTGTCCGGTTCTAACTCAATAATGTGGTTTGGGTCTTCCACATATTTACGTAACATGGATATGTGAAAAACGTTATGAACACGAGACATACTTGGCGGTAAAGCGAGTCTATAGGCTACAGTCCCTACTCGATCGAGGATTAAAAATGGGTCAATGAATCGAGGATTGAGCTTTCCTCTCTTTTCAAATCTCGTAACTCCTTTCCATGGAGCAACACGTAACAACACATGATCTCCAACATCGAATTCCAAATCCTTTCGATGAAGATCAGCATAACTCTTTTGTCGGTCTTGTGAGGTTTTTATACATTGTCAGATCATTTGAATCTTTTCCGTAGTCATACATACCAACTCCGGTCCCAACAACGTTGCTTTACCCACCTCATCCCAGCATACTGGAGAATGACAATTTCTTCTATATAACGCCTCGAATGGAGCTATGTCAATACTTGCTTGATAAATGTTGTTGTAGGAAAACTCCACCAATGGTAAGAACTTGTCCCAACTTCCCTTGAAGTCAAGGACACAGAGTCTTAATAAATCTTCAAGAGTTTGAATAGTCCTCTCTGATTGTCCGTCCGTCTGAGGATGATATGTCGAACAAAATTGTAAATCCGTGCCCATAGCTTTTTGCAAACTACCCCAAAATCGTGAAGTGAATCTTAGGTCTCGATCAGAAACTATGGATACTGGCATACCATGCAGTCTTACAATCTCATTTATGTACATACAAGCAAGACGTTCAAGTGTATAAGTTTCTCGTATTGGTAAGAAATGAGCAGACTTGGTCAATCTATCAACAATGACCCAAATTGCATCTATGCCTTGAGAAACCTTGGGAAGACCAGTAACGAAATCCATAGTAATGTGCTCCCATTTTCATTCTGGAATTTCAAGTGGTTGCAATGGACCTTTTGGTACTTGATGTTCCGCCTTGACTCGTTGACAAGTTAGACACCTTGAGATAAACAAATACTTATCTCTCTTTCATATTGCTCCACCAAAATGTATGACGAAGATCATGATACATTTTGGTACTCCCAGGATGGATTACAAATGGTGTGTTGTGCTCCTCCATCATGATTTTATACTTTAAATAAAGGTCGTTAGGAACACAAAGTCTGGATTTGACTCAAAGTATTCCTTCTTCATCACTTCTTGCTTTCGTCATAGCACCTTCTTACACTTTCTTCCTTATACGCATCAGCTCCAGGTCTGTAGCTTGAGCAGCTTTAACTTTATCGATTAAAGTTGGTTCTACTCGTATATTCGCCATCATTACGTGGGTCCCTGGAGTCTTTATCTCTATCTCCATCCTTTGTAAGTCATACAAAATGGGCCTTTCGTTGACAATAATATCGCACTCGCATTCGCGATATGATCTTCTACTCAATGCGTCCACCTACCACGCTTGCTTTTCCGGGATGGTATTGGATGGTATGATCATAATCTTTCAACAGCTTCAAGCCAACGCCATTGTCACATGTTGAGTTCCTTTTGAGTGAAGAAATATTTGAGGCTTTTATGATCCGTAAAGATCTCCACTTTCTCCCATACAAGTAATGCCTCCAAATCTTTAGTGCAAAAAATTGATCGCCGCTAACTCTAGATCATGAGTAGGATAATTCCTCTCATATTCTTTGAGTTGTTGTGAGGCATAAAGGCTATGACTTTCCCATGTTACATGAGAACACATCCTAACCTTTTGCAAAGCATCATCAGAGATGACAAATCCTCCGAGCCAGATGGTATTGTCGAACAAAATAAATGAGTCTCGTCTTGAGTTCTTAAAAACTCTTCTCACATTCCTCGTTCCAACCAAATTTTGTATCTTTCCGAGTCAGATGAGTTAATGGAGTGGCGATTCGAGAAAACCCTTCTACAAATCTCCGATAATAACCAGCTAAGCCGAGAAACCTACATACTTTGGTCACTGATTTAAGTTACTCCCAGCTTTGAATAGCTTCAATCTTTGCTGGGTCAACTGATATTCCATGACTTGATACTACGTGCCCAAGGAATGCTACTTCCTCAAGCCAGAACTCGCATTTCTTTAACTTGGCATAAAGCTTATATTCACGAAGCTTTTGGAGTATCAGCCTCAAGTGTTGCTCATGATCTTCACGGCTTTTGGAATAAATAAGGATGTCATCAATAAAGACGACCACAAAGTGATCCAAATATTCCTTGAATACTCGGTTCATCATATCCATGAAAGCAGCAGGAGAATTAGTCAATCCAAAAGACATGACTAGGAATTTATAATGCTCGTACCGAGTTCTGAAAGCCATCTTTGGAATGTCATCGGTTCTAATCTTCAATTGGTGATATCCGGAACGAAGATCAATCTTTGAAAAAAAATTGGCGCCTTTGCAAATTGGGTCAAACAGTCATCAATACGTGGCAATGGGTACCTATTTTTGATGGTGACATGATTCAACTCCCGATAATCAATACAAAGTCGCATACTCCCATCTTTCTTCTTCACTAATAGAACAGGAGCACCCCAAGGAGACGTACTAGGACGAATGAAACCGATGTCTAACAATTCCTGCAGTTGGGTCTTTAACTCCTGAAGTTCAATAGGAGCCATTCGATATGGGGCTTTGGAAATGGGTTTTGTACCGTACAAGGTCGATACAAAATTCAATTTCACGCTCTGGGTAGGCACAGAAGTTCTTCAGAAATACGCCGGAAATTCATTAACAATAGAAATATCATTCAAAACGACGTATTTTTGTTTAGATCCGTAATAACGAGAGCTAAGAAAGCTTGACATCCGTTTTTCAATAAACGAATAGCTTTATGGCTTGAGATGACAGTGATTGATTTTAATGGTTTGGTTGCTTGAATTTGCATAATAGGTTGTTTAGGAATATGAAAGCTAACAACCTTATGAAAATAATCAATTTTTTGCATGATGAGTAGTTAACCAATCAATCCCTAGAATTACATCAAATGCAAGTATTTTCAATGAAATAAGATCAACAGGTGAGGGTACTGATTTGAACCAAACAAGACTTATAAACAGTGGATGTAATGAAGATTTCTCCCAACGGAGTTTCAACAGATAAATCAAAGTCTAATTTCTCCGGAGTCAAATTTAAACGTTGAGCATAAGTAGGAGAAATAAAAGAATGGGTAGAACTGGTATCAAATAAGATATATACTTTGCTAGAGTTTATGATAAGCTTACCCGTGATGACCTCGTTCAGGTTCCTTGTTTTCTGGGAGGTCACGACAAACGCTCTATCCTAGTTGATCTTGTCTTCGGTGAACGACAAAATCAGACTAGGTAACCTTCTCTTTCATAATTATAACATGCTTTGGACGGCATCGCGCAGTTTAGACTGATGTGTCCCTTCCCTCCGCATTTGAAGCATATGATAGGTGGTCGTTCTCCTTCCTTAACAACGGGTGATGGTGTTGACGTCTTTCCATCATTATTAAATCTCCTCTTCTTGAAATATCCATTCTTACTATTTTGGCCCTGATTACCTCCGAAGTGGTTACCATTTCTGGCCTGTTGATTCCCTCCACGCTTGTTGTCACCGCTTCGATGACTGCTCTCACTAGTATTATCATTTTGTCGGCTGCTATCTTTTAGTTGGGTTGACTCATTATCACGCTCTAATAATTGAGCCCTATTAACAACATCTGAATACAAACATAGTTTATGAGAGATAAGATATTGACGTATCTCAAGTTTCAAACCTCTTAAAAACATTCACGTCATTCTCTCCTCATTATCAACCAAATGGGACGCAAACCGTGACAACTCGGCAAACTTGGCTTCGTACTGCGACACGGTCATGTTGTTTTGCTCCAGCTTGATGAACTCTACCTCTTTCATGTGACGAATACTTTCGGGAAAGTACTTGTCGTTGAACAATTCTTGGAACTTCTCCCAAGTCATCTTCAAGCAAAGAGGTTGAGTACGCTTTATAGATTCCCACCAAGAATCCGCCTCTCGCCATGCAACATACGAAGTTGGCACAGGGGAACCTTTTGCTCCTCGAGCATCCCAAGACATCAAATATCTTGCGAGATCTCTTAATCCACGCCTCCGCTTTTAAGTGGTTTTGGCTCTCCAAAAACTCCGTGGTCCCAGTTCCTTAAAGCTGCTTGGCGGTGACCGTCCGAGAGTTGTCGATGATTCCACCGTGCATTTTGGACAGAGGGAGGCTTTCTTTCCGATGTTGCATGAATTGCATAAAGCCTCTGAGCATTCCATCGTTCATTATCTGGTCAGTGTTGTTGTTTGCCTGAGGATTGTCGCCTTCCTAATGCACATTATCCTGGTTATTGATATGTGGAGACTCAACGGTCTCCTGTGCTCCATTAATGTTCTCAACATTCTCGGATGCCATTTTCAAACACTGCCACAAAACAAGAGTTAATTAACATATCACATATTATCCCTATACTCTGACCGGCCAATTAAATACCAAATAAACTTAGGTAGGTCATACTAGCGAAGGAATTTCCCGTCTCTCCCCTCCTAGTTCTTGTCCAACATCTCAGCCAGGGATCATATCCCTAAGCTTTGATACCAACTGTGACGCCCCAAAATAGGTATACATCACCTATTCTGAGTCACCAAATACATGGTACAGAATACGAATACAATCTTTAATATACAACAAGAGAGCTATGAATTTTAATACAATTATTGTCTTCTAGACAATATCCACTCTCAGAATAAGTCCTCAATACATTTATTATCACACTATTTAACAGAATAGTGAGGACTACTAATACTATCATCTGGACCGTCCACTCGCTTCCCCGACTAGTCCCTTGCACGCTCTCATTTCCTAAAGAGAACGGTGAAAGAAAGGGTGAGCTCAACTAGCCCAAAGAAGAAATATTAAGATTAAGATAATGCGAATAAATTATCATTAGTCTTCAACAAAGTGTTAAACCGATAAAATACAATAGACATCAAGTTTAATCTGCAATGAACATGCAATCCATTAAAAGAGTCAAGTAGAGAATAAAATCTACTATCTTTTATGATTTAAAAGGTTTTTCATCACTTTTATCATTGAACTCACAATAAATAATCAACATCATCCACCTTTACTGACCAGGATATTCATTAGTATCACAACCACAAATTATCCATGCACTACGGGCCAAGGATATTCGTGTATTCATCAATGGTCATGTTCATGCCAACAACTGTCCATCAATGCACTACGGGCCAATGAGGACTTTTACCACATCATTTATAACATTACGATCATGATTACACCGAATAATCCCTGGTCATAATCATACCAAGTCCATCTATGCACTAGGCCACAGATGACTTTCAATAAAATATAAACATGAGGATGATGACAATGATATAAGATTTCAATAAAACAAGTTCAAGAATTAATTTATCCAAGAACTAATAACGTCCAAATTGTCAACATGATACTTCTTTGTAGAGTAAAATTCAAGAATGCTCAGAAGAATATTTCCATGAAAAGATACTGGATGAAGCGCAAATATCAAGGATATTACACTAATTTCATGGAGTATAGAAGTTAAAACTTTAACCAACTGAGTATAATAAGGAATGGAATAACAAAAGAAATCACCAGGCATGTGATAGACCGCACAGGCAGATTATTCCAACAGAATAATAAATAATGGAACCAAGTCCGGCGTAAAACGCACAGACGGGATATTCCAACAAAATAATAAAAAGACGAACCAGGTCCCACAAAAGCGATATAGACATGATATTCCAATGTAATAATAAAGAAAGCGGAACCAGTGTCCGGCGTAAAATGCATGACGTGATATTCCAATGTAAATAATAAAGATTTTAACCACCGGTCCAAGATAAAATGCATGAGACAAAATATTCTTACAGAATAACAAAGAATGGACTAACAGAAGTTCTCTTCATGAATACAAAAGAAATAATACCCCTTACCGTAAAAGAAACTGGATATAAGAGTAATGAAGTAACAGAATACTTTTCTTCTTTCTCTCTATAATTTTCTCTCTCTAGAGTTTCAATGAATTCATAAGAAATAATGAAGGAATGAGCTTCTATTTATAGAAGAATAAAAAGGCACTGTGTTAGGACTCAATAATTATGCAAATTTACGGATGACAACTTTGATAACCCAAGATGCAAATTTTTTAAACCTCCAACCAATAAGAATAAAGCAAGGAATTATAATACATATATATATATATAAACCACACATGTTTTAAAAAAAACAATCAACCACCTGAACAACTTGTTAGATTCTTTTCCCCAAATTCATTTTCAACACTCGTGGACCCCACGTGTTCCCCTCCCACTAACATCTCATAATCACATGAGGGTCCCATTATATATATACTAAACAACTTTGTACCGATTATTGTAAAAATGGGCAAATGGGGGTCCATAAAATAAGCAAAACTTCATAAAAATCACCTTCATAATTTTAACAACTTTTATCACCTTTATTATAATTCACAATATTAATCGACCAGGTCGTTCCCAAGAAAGAGGTGGCTTTCCAATAAGAATTTCTCCTTATTGGCGCGCAATTAGGTGACCAAACCTCTTTTTGACAGAACTTCTAGACATCGTTAATATTGCAAATAATAATATTAATAACTTTGTCGTCTTAATTATTGATTTACTAATATATAAAATATTGACAATAATTGAATCAAATGACGTGAGATACTATGCAGCAATTACTGTAGCAATAATTGAACAAAATTGAGTGACTTCTCACGTAAGCATCAATAATCAATATCGTGTGCTACTATGCAACCACGCGTATTACTATACTTTTAACACCGGGTGTTTCAACAGTTAACGGTAAAAACCTCCGCCGTTATTTTCATAAAAATATTTTTGTCGTTTTCTCAATCCAACAATAATTCCTTTGTGGGGTCCACCAATGATTGTGTCGTTGTACGAATATTCCATGTTAAAATGAATATTCCTCGACCAATCGAATATTATATAACAACTTGCGTACTTTGCAAAATTTATAAATATTACTCACAACTATAACATTATTTCAAATTTACACCTTAATATTTAAAAATTATATTTATAGAAAATTCATCTTTATTCATAAAAGTCGGGGTCTTACACGGACCCTAACGAATCTCGATTTCACATACCAGTTTAACAGTGTTACACCACGTGGTCAATGTGTAAATTTTTTCTCGGTTGAGTTTGTGCTACCATTTAAAAATACCAACTGGCGACTCTTACAGTCCAATCGTCGACAAATAAATTTCAGACTTATTCACAACTTATTTTTCAAACAAAACTCACCTAACATGAGAACTCCAAAAGACAGGAACAGTAAAGGGACAGTAAAAATCCCGACATCGACAATGGGGTCTGCGTATCTCGTCTTCTCTAATTTTTCTTGATGTAATTTATATCTCACTCATATGAACTTCCCCTTGACTGCTGATCAAGGTTTCTATTTAAATTAAATAGTTTATGTAATAAGATTAGTTAGAATTATCTTGAAGAATTAGAGACCAAGGAGCAAGGAGCGCTTGAAGACCCATTTGTAATGGAGCCTGGGTTTAAATGTAATAGTTATATTTAAATTTAATTCTTGCACCCTAGGGTTTGACCTTTTAGTTCACTTAGTGGCTCTACTGAACCAAACTAGAATAAAGTCCATAATCAATTTTGGTAGAATATAGTATTCTATATGCATGCTTATACTATATATATATATATATATATATATATATATATATACTTCGCATGTTAATTAATATGATGCGAATTATATATATATGTGTGTGTGTGTGTGTGTGTGTGTGCATGCGTGCTAAACAAGATAGATGAAACAATTAATAATAAACCCCTCAAAGAAATTATATTAAGTCCGAAGCGTTCAAAGATATTTGGAATATCGAACATCGCCTTCTAGCATGATAAAATGATAGAGTATATGTTAATCATTATAAGTTTGTTGTATCACACAAGGCTTATTGTAATTTTTTTTGAGATGTTTTTTTATCACATTTAAATGCTTATAAATAGATTGACCAATGTTGTTTTGTTGTGTCACACAAGGACAATATTTTTTTTGAATATATGGAAGTTCTAGGTTGGACTTAACTTCAATAATTTTGATTCGGATGTGTCATACTTAATCAAAATAATTTAAGAAGAAAAATAAACGGAGTTACATGTTGATGTAATTGACAAGAGTTGTCTACCTATTTATTTATATATAGTTTGTTGTGTCACACAAGGCTATATACATTTAAAATGAGATCCTTAATCTCACTAACAAATCTTTAATTAGATTTTGCCGAACTATATATATAAGTGAGGGTAATACAGTTTGAAAAAAATAGTGGGAGATACCAAATTAAAATAAGACCTAATTTATTTTGGTAAAATTAATTAATTAAATGAATGTTAGCTAAAATGTTATTTTTTTACATGCAAGATTTTAAAAATGTCACTCACTAATTTCACTGCGTAGCATATTGGATGCAAACAAACTGATTGAACCGAATTATACAGACTGGTTAAGGAATCTGAGAATTGTTCTCATTGCTGAAAAGATTTTTTATGTCCTAAATTCGCATGTCCCTACAAATGTTGTAGAAACAGCCTCTGAGGAAGAGATTGCTACTTTTAAGAAGTGGCAAGATGATGCATCTATGGCTCAATGCATCATGCTCGCATCCGTGAGTAACCAGCTTCAGCGTCAGCATGAAACTATGGATGCTCCTACTATACTGTTACACCTCCAAGAGTTGTATGGTGAGCAAAGTAGGACTACTAAATATAAGATATCTAAGGAACTCTTCCGATCTCGAATGACCGAGGGAACTGCTGTTAAGACTCATGTCCTAAAAATGATAAATCTGATTGAACATCTTGGATAGCTCGGGTTCGTAATGGATGGGGAGTTAAGTCAAGATTTATTCTTGCAGTCACTCCCTGACACCTTCTCACAATTTGTTGTGAATTTTCACATGAGTAAGTTGGATGTCAGCTTGACTAAATTACTTAACATGTTGAAAACAGTTAAAGGTCACTTCCCATCTAAGAAGAACCAATTCTTAATGGTGGATGATTCTTCCAAGAAAAGGAAGAGGTCAAAGTTATCTTCTGAAAGGAAGAAACCTAAGAAGGCTAAGGGCATGGCAAAAGTGAAGGATCAAAAGAAACCTGATCCAGCTAATAAAGGAATCTGTTTCCATTGCAATAAGTCGGGTCACTGGAAGAGGAACTGCAAGGAGTTCCTTGCAGAACAAAAGCAGAAGAATCTTAGAGAAGCTTCGACACCTAATCAAGGTTTGTTTATGATTGAAATTAATTTTTCTGAAAGTCAAAATTCTACTTGGGTATTAAATACCGGCTGTGGTTTTCACATATGTAAAACTATGCAGGGACTGGTCAAAAGTAAAAAAGCTGGACAAGGATGAGGTCATTCTACGAGTGGGAAATGGAGCAAAGGTTGCTGCATTAGATGTAGGGACTTATTGTTTAGCACTGCCTACGGGCAAATCCATTAGTTTAAATAATTGTTATTTTGTTCCAACACTCATTAGAAATATTATTTCAATTTTTATATTGGATATGGATGGTTTTGATATTATTATAAAGAACAATAGTTGTTCTATTTATAATAAAAATGTTTTATATGGTGTTGGTAAATTGGTGAATGGACTTTACATACTTGACTTGCATGAAAATATACTTCAAATTGAACAAACTAAGAAACAAAAAAGAGATAATGTTAATTATACCTATATGTGGCACTATAGACTCGGTCATATAAATGAAATAATATTATCTAAATTGCATAAAGATAGGCTCATAGAGCTATCTGATTATGAATCATATCCAACTTGTGAATCTTGTCTCATAGGTAAGATGACTAAATCTCCTTTTAGTGGAAAAGGAGAAAGAGTTACAGAGTTGTTAGCATTGGTACACACATATATATGTGAACCTGTGACAACGAATGCACAAGGAGGGTATTCTTATTTTATTACTTTCACTGATGATCACTCAAGATACGGATATGTGTATTTAATGAAATACAAATCTGAATCGTTTAAAAAATTCAAAGAGTTCAGAAGTGAAGTAGAGAAACAAATTGGCAAGAGTATTAAGATTATTTGATCGGATCGATGACGAGAATACTTAAGCGGTGAGTTTCTCAATTGTCTCAAAGAAAATGGTATAATCTCACAATGGACTCCACCAGGAACGCCACAACTAAATGGTGTATCTTAAAGGAAAAATCGAACATTGTTGGACATAGTTTGATCCATGATGAGTTTTACCGATCTTCTAGTATCATTCTGGGGTTATAAACTAGAAATGGCTATATAACTACTTAATAAGGTACCTACCAAATCCGTCCCAAAGACCCAATATGAGATATAGATAGGGAGAAAACCAAATCTTAAGTTTGTTAAGACTTGGGGTTATCCAACTTATGTCAAAAAGTTTGAGAATGATAAGCTATAGACTAGATCCGACAAGTGTAGATTTATGGGATAGCCTAAAGAAATTGTAAGGTATTATTTCTATCATCCTACTGATCAAAAGGTGTTTGTTGCGAAACATGCTGCCTTCTTGGAAAAGGAGTTTATCCTTGAAGGAATCAGTGGGAGTAAGATATATCTTGAAGAAATTCAAGAACCACAAAACACTGCGGATCAAAGCAGGTACCTGACCAAGTAGATGAAACTATTGTACAACACCCTATTCATAAATATGGAAAAGTACCGAAGATATCTGAAAGGTATGGATTCGTCATAGAGGATGACAATGAGGTACGCATCATGAATGATGATAATCCATTGAATTATGAACATGATATGAGTAGTAAAGACTCAGAGAAATGGCTAGAAGCCATGAAATCCGAGATGGACTCCATGTATGATAACCAAGTATGGACTTTGGTTTCATCACTTGATGGAATGAAGCCTATTGGGTGCAAATGGCTCTTTAAAAGAAAGACTAGAGCGGATGGCAAGGTAGAGACCTATAAGGCCCTACTAGTTACAAAAGATTTTAAACAAAGGCAAGGAGTTAACTATAATGAAAACTTCTCACCAGTAGCAATGCTCAAGTCCATTTAGATTTTGCTTGCGATTGTAGCTTACCACAACTACAAAATCTGGTAGATGGACGTGAAAACGGCCTTCCTCAATGGGAAACTTAAGGAGGATTTTTATATGACACAGCCAAAGGGATTTGTTTTAACGGTTGAAATAAAATGAATGTGTAAGCTGCATCGATCCATTTATATATTGAAGCAAGCTTCTCGTACGTGGAACATCCATTTTGATGAGACAATCAAAGAGTTTGATTTTATCAAAAATGAGGATGAACCATGTATGTTCAAGAAGGTTAGTGGGAACGTTGTTTCATTCCTTATATTATATGTTGATGATATATTACTGATAGGGAATGATATTCCTATGTTACAATCAATTAAAATCTAGTTATCTAAACTCTTCTTCATGAAGGACTTAGGAGAAGCATCCTATATTTTGGGGGTAAAGATCTATACAGATAGATCTAAAAGGATGCTAAAGAAGTTTAGCATGGAAGATTCCAAGAGAGGTCTCATGTCGATGAGGCATGGAATACATCTCTCCAAGAAACAAATCCCAAAGACACCTAAGGAGAGACCCCGTATGAGTAAGATTCCTTATACTTCAGCAATAGGATCTATCATGTATGGTATGATATGTACTAGACCGGATGTCACTCATGAAATTAGTGTAACAAGCAGATATCAATCAAATCTAGGAGAAGAGTACTGAAAGGCAGTGAAAAATATCCTAAAGTACTTGAAGATAACTAAGGATGTATTTCTTATCTATAGTGGTTCTAAATTGAAACTAGAGGGCTATACAGACTCTATCTTTCAAACGGAACATGATGACAGTAAATCCATTTCAAGGTATGTGTTTACCTTGAACGGTGGTGCAGTGAGTTGGAAGAGTTCTAAACAGCAAACAGTTGTTGATTCAATGATAGAGGCAGAGTACATAGCTGCAAGTGAAGCTACAAAGGAGGCTATTTGGATGAAGAAGCTCATAACTGAACTTGGCATGGTTCCTAGAATTAGAGGAGCAGTACCTTTATACCGTGACAACACCGAAGCTGTTGTGCAGGCTAAGGAACCCAGGTCTCATCAAAAATCCAAACACGTGTTGCGGCGGTTTCATTTAATTAGAGAAATCATTGAAAGAGGAAATGTCACCCTAGACCATGTGGACTTTCAAGACAACATTGCAGATCCATTTACTAAAGCGTTAACACAACAGCAGTTTGATCGTCACTTAGAGAAGATGAGTATAAGATAGCATGGCGATTGGCTTTAGTGTAAGTGGAAGATTGAAAATAGTATGCATACAAGCCAATCATGTATAATGATAAAGCATATACTTTATAAACAATCTTATTCATTTATTAATATAAGTATTTATTTACTAAAGTCATTTAATTATGTTTTAATAATATGTGATAAACTCATAGTTTTAAGAAATGCTTTTATAATCATGATGAGATCATGCTAATGAGATCTAAATTCTTAGATAGCTTAAACTAAAATGTTCCCAATCGATGGATTACTAAAAATGAGATTATTGAATCCGGATAGATAGGTACATATGTTGCTTGTTCATTGGATGATGATGATTGATCTCATGATCATTTGTGTGGAGACACTAAAGCAAGTATGTAGGTGCTTATTGGAGAATAAGTTCACTGAACGTGACTCAATAAGAAATACCTAATGGAGTTTTACTTGTCTGTCAATAGGAATTCCTCTAGTAATAGTAGTGCAAGTGATCCTTAAACATGAGATCATCATAGTATCTTGTGTTTAATGAATTATATTTTGACTTATTCCTTAAGACCCTTAGGGTATATCAAAAGGTATACTTGGGTGTAATAAGTTATATATGGAGATAATGAATTATCAATAAAGAATCTACCGCTACTAGTAAAAGAAGATAAATGTCATATGTGATTCGATAAATGGCATCCCAGGAATCATTGGCCAACGTAGGATGAAATTAGAAAGGAGTTTCTAATTTGCATTTATTCGGAGTTCTGCATTTGGGAATCAAAATACATATAATTAAATAAAATAAGACTTAACAGTAATTCTATGTCTTATATTTAATTGGAACATTGTATGGTGGAATGATTGAATTATACGGTAACTATTTACTCAAAGGTTTTTTTATGATTAATGTTGAAATCTATATTATCTGGAAAGTCGTTGATCGCTAAGGAGGCTTATCCTTATTGTAGAATAAATATTATTTATTTAAATAAATTAATAGTTTAATTTATTTATTTAAATAAGATTAAAATTATTCTAATTAATTTATTCACAACCGATTTAATATGGAGAACCTAAAGGGTTACACCATAAAAGGAAGAATATTTATTTAAGAAGTAAATGGCATAATTATAATAATAAGTTAAGTGTATTTAATATAATCTATGGTGATAGAATAAATTAAATAGCTTAATATTTATTATTTACTATTTTGAAAATATTAAATATAAATTAATAAGAGGAGTCTTATTATTATTATTACTATTATTATTAAGTTAATGTCTAAAGGTGTTTGGGAATTAATTAATATTAGTACTAGCATATATTCCTAATGATATTATAAAGCTAATTAATTAAATAAAAAATATATTCCTAAATAGTTTAAAAGGGTTCCCTACATCTATAAATAAGAAAGTCTTTTTAAGGAGAGAGGATGATAAGTTATGCACTTTATTCCAAGAGTTGGGAGAGTACACATTTTCTATTTGAGATAGGAAAAACTAGGGTTTAGCCGAACACCCTTCTTCTTGAGTTTTTTTCTTCCTTAGTGAATCACCTTTAGAGGCCAAACGCTTGGTAGGCTAACGCTAATCAAAAGAAGGAATCAATCTCACGTATTCAAGGAGAGCACGAAGGATTAGGAATTGAACTTATACTTGAGGAAGCTCGAATATTCAAGGGTATGAATCTTCTTCATCTCTTTTGTTTAATTAATAATTGTGCATAAGGATGATCCGGGTATATGGTTTGTAAAATTTTAAAATCAATTTTTACCATGTTTCTGCTACTTTGATTGTGTATACGAATATTACAAACCTAACAGCATGTTCAATTGCTTTGTTCAAAAAGTTAGACACTCCATAACGATAAGCTGAGACTAATCCCCTCTCATCAATGGGTATCCTAAGGTACATCCACCTTTGGTCTGCTGACATCTTTAACTGAACAAAAGACACATTCAGTATAGAGATATTCATGTATGTGGTCCATGCATAAATTATATTTTTCTAGTATCTCCACTCTATAAGACAGGGATAAGACTTCTATCCCATTCTTGGATGTGTCTTCTTACTAATGCCAACTAGGAGTGAACAAAAATCGGATAAAACCGAACTACCGAACCGAATCGAACCATTTTAACCGAATTATTTCGGTTTTTGGTTTTTTTTTGGAATTTCGGTTATATCCGAATTATTATTCAATATTCGGTTTGGTTCTGCTTTTCAAAAATGACTATTCCGAAGTATCCGAATAACCGAATTGTAATATTTTAAAAAAATAATTATTAATTATTAATTATTTGGTTCGGTTTTTTTTAATGTTTATGTTGGATGTTGCTTCATGCTTAATTTTAATCAAATGTCTATTCGGTTATTATCCAATTACCGAATTATGCATTCGATAAATTGAGTATTCTGTAATTCGGTTAGTTCTAAAATTCGGTTAGCATTTTGGATAGTTGTTTTGTCGATATTTCGTTTTTGATTTATAACCGAATAGACATTTCGCCTTCGATTTATAACCAATACTCACCCCTAATGCCAACACGTTGACCATATTTTAAGAAAATTTTGACAGCACCTCCCCATGGTCTCCAAGTACACGAAATAGACAAAGATAACTTAATCTAAGTATGCACTCGAAGAACATGTAGAGATAACAACCGAAAAATCCTCGAACCAAAAAACATACCCTATGAATTGGCATCGGCCTAAGTGAGAGACATAACATCCAGTAACAGTCCCAAACTGGAAACTATTCGACATTCACTCCTAATGAGTGAATGTCAAACGGGTTTCTAAATTCCAAAGTATAATACATATATCTTTCCATTAACCTGCAAATATGTTAACCGCCTTACTTCAGCTGGGAAGGGATTGTTCGACAGTAGTTGCTGAAAGGTTTTGTGAAAATCAAAGTAGTAATGAAATTGCAAAAATAGCGGAAGCAAAGTAAAATTAGATTTTAAAATTTTTCACAAACCAATTACCCGGATCATCCGGTATGCATGTTATTAATTAAAACGAAGAACAAGAAGTTATGGAATCATACCCTTGTAGATACGAGCTTCCACAGGTACGAGTTCAACTCCTACTTCTCCGCGATCTCCTTGAATCTCCAGGTAGATTCCTTCCTTTGATCAATGTTAGCCACCCAAGTGTATGGCCTATAGAGGTGATCCACCAGGGAAGAAGAATTTTCAAGAAGAAAGGTGTATTGGCTCAAATCCTAGTTTTTCTTATCTCTATAGAAAAAGGGAAGTACTCTCCAACTATTAGAATTACGTATATTTGATATCTGATATAAGACTCCTCTTATAAGATATCAGGTAACCCTATTTAATTAAAATAAGGTATTATTTATTTAATTAAAACTCATTTAATTAAATAGGCTCCCTAATTTTATTAGGGATAATTAATTAAACTACTTTAACTAATTTTGCCTCCTAATCCTATTAGGAATAAATGAGAGTACTTATATTAAATTAATTCCTAAACTCTTTTAGAAATTAAAATAATAATAATTGTAATAATATTAATAAGACTCCTCTTATTAATTTATATTTAATATTTTCAAAATATTAAATAATAAATATTAAGCTATTTAATTTATTATATCACCTAGATTAAATTAAATATACTTAATATATTATTATGATTATGTCATTAACTTCTTAAATAATTATTCATCCTTTTATGGTGTGACCCTTTACGTTCTCCATATTAAACCTAGGTTGTGAATAAATCAATTAGAACAATTCTAATCTTATTTAAATAAATAAATTAAACAATTAATTTATTTAAATAAATAATATTTATTATACAATAGGGATAAGTCTCTCTAGCGATCAATGACTTTCAGAAAATATAGATTTCAACATTAATCATAAAAGAACCTTTGAGTAAATAGTTACCGCACAATTCAATCCTTCCACCATCTGAATGTCCCAATTAAATATAAGACATGGAATTACTTGTCGAAGTCTTATTTTATTTAATTATATATTTTTCAATTACTAAATGCACAACTCTAATGAATGCAAATTAGAAACTAGTTTCTAATTTCATTTCACCTTGGCCAAGGATTCCTGGGTTGTCATTTATCGAATCACATAGGACATTTCACTTCTTTTACTAGAAGTGGTAGATTATTTATTGATCATTCATTATCTCCATATATAACTTATTACACCCAAGCATATCCTTTGATATACCCTAAGAGTCTTAAGGAATAAGTCAAAGTGTAATTCATTATATATAAGATATTATGATGATCTCAAGTCTAAGGATTATTTGTACTACTATCACTACAGAAATTCCTATTAATAGGCACGTAAAACTCCATTAGCTATTCCTTAGCGAGTCACGTTTAGTGAACTTATTCACTAATAAGCACCTACATACTTATTTTATTGTCTCCACACAAACATGGGCGGAACTAGTGGGGGGCTAGGGGGGTCATATGACCCCCAACTCTGGAATCTGAAGCATGTTAATATTAGTTAAACTTGATCTTTGTTATGAGATTATATTAATTTATTTGCTTTCTCATGTCCTTCCACCTATAATAAATTAATAATATTACTATAAGATAAAATAATGTTAAATAAGTTTGATGATTAATTACTTAATATTGCGCTCATTTGTCTTACTGACTTAATCATACCTTAGTATCAATTTTTTGTAAATGAGAATAACTTAATTCATTTTCTTGATTTGAGTGGCTCCTCTCAGTTGTCTCTAAAGAATATGACCATAACCACAATATAAGGTTTTGAATATATAATATTATAATTTATAAGTTATCTATAAAAGTAGCTAATAAGTTGGCTAAAAAATTAAAAGTATGGTTAATAGTTCCCTAGTTAGGGAAATTATTATATATATATATATATATATATATATATATATATATATATATATATATTTTAAGTTATTAGACTCATAACTCAAAGGTTGACAATGGTTGAAATAGGATGTTGTGAAATAATATAATTGGGCAAAATGAATTTGAAAGAAGCACTCCAAGTGTCAATAAATAATTTTTTTTATTGATGTATTTTGACCCCTCTCTAAAAATATTCCGTTCATACTTTTGCACAAAATGATCATGAGATCAATCATCCTCATCCAATGAGCAAGCAACGTACGTACCAATCTATCCGGATTCACTAATCCCCTTTTTAGTAGTCCATTGATTGGGAACATTTTAGTTTTAAGCTATCTAAGAATTTAGATCTCATTAGCATGATCTCGTCATGATTCTAAAAGCATTGCTTAAAACTATGAGTTTATCACATATTATTAAAACAGAACCATGTAGATAATTAAATGCCTTTAATAAATAATTCTTTTATTAATAAATAAATAAGATTGATTACAAAGTATATTCTTTATCATCATACATGATTGGCTTGTATTCATAATACTTTTAATCTCCCATTTGCAATAAAGTCAATCGTCGTGGTATCTCATACCCATCTTCTCTAAGTGACGATCGAATTGCTGTTATGTTAACGCTTTAGTAAATGGATCTGCAATATTTTCTTGAGAGTCCACACATTCCACCTTTTTAGCTTTGAGCAATGACTACGGTGTTGTCCTGAGAATAAAGGTCTTGGTCTGTAATGCTAAGAACCACACCAAGTTCGGTAATGAACTTCTTCATCCAAACAGTTTCCTTTGCAGCTTCACTTGCAGCTATGTACTCTGCCTCTGTCACTGAATCAGAAACTGTTTGTTGTTTGGAACTCTTCCAACTCACTAGGCCACCGTTTAAGGTAAACACATACTCCGAAACAGATTTACTGTCACCTAGGTACATTTGAAAACCTGAGTCTGTAAAGCCCTCTAGTTTCAATTCAGACTCACCATAGACAAGAAATACATCCTTAGTTCTTCTTAAGTACTTTAGGATATTTTTCACTGCCTTCCAGTTTTCTTCTCCTAGATTCGACTGATATCTGCTTGTTACACTAAGTGCATGAGCAACATCTGGTCTAATACATATCATACCATATATGATAGATCCTATTGCTAAAGCATAAGGAATCTTACTCATATGGTGTCTCTCTTCAGGTGTCTTTGGGGCCTGTTTCTTGGAGAGATGTATTCCATGGCTCATCGGCATGAGACCTCTTTTGGAATCTTCCATGCTAAACTTCTTTAGCATCGAGTCAATGTACGTTCCTTAGGATAAGCCAAGCATCCTTTTAGATCTGTCTCTACAGATCTTTAACCCCAAAATATAAGATGTTTCTCCCAAGTCCTTCATGGAGAAGTATTTAGATAACCGAATTTTAATGGATTGTAGCATAGGAATATCATTCCCTATCAGTAATATATCATCAACATATAATACGATGAATGAAACAGCACTCCCACTAACCTTCTTGTACACATATGGTTCATCCTCATTTTTGATAAAATCAAACTCTTTGATTGTCTCATCAAAACGGATGTTCCACCTACGAGAATCTTACTTCAATCCATAAATGGATCGTTGTAGCTTACAGACTTGATTTGTTCAAACCTTTAAAACAAATCCTTCTGGTTGTGTCATATACATATCCTCCTCAAGTTTACCATTGAGGAAGGTCGTTTTCATATCCATCTTCCAGATTTTATAGTCATGGTAAGCTGCAATCGCAAGCAAAATCTGAATGGACTTGAGCATTGATACTAGTGAGAAGGTTTCATCATAGTCAACTCCTTATCTTTGTTTGAAACCTTTTGCGACCAGTCGGGCCTTATAGGTCTCTACCTTGCCGTCTGCTCCAGTCTTTCTTTTAAAGACCCATTTACACCCAATGGGCTTAATGTCTTCAAGTGGTGAAACCAAAGTCCATACTTGGTTTTCATACATGGCGTCCATCTCGGATTTCATGGCTTCTTGTCACTTCTCTAAGTCTTTAATATTCATAGCATGTTCGTAATTCAATGGATCATCATCATCTATGATGCGTACCTCATCGTCATCCTCTATAACAAGTCCATACCTATTAGGTATCTTCGGTACTCTTCCAGATTTACGAATAGGGTGTGGTACAGAAGGAATCTCTACTTGGTTAGGTACCTGAATTTGATCTGTAGTATTTTGTGGTTCTTGAACCTCTTCAAGATATATCTTACTCCCACTGATATCTTCAAGGATAAACTCCTTTTCCAAGAAGGCAGCATGTTTCGTAACAAACACCTTTTGATCAGTTGGATGATAGAAATAATACCTCGATGTTTCTTTAGGGTATCCCACAAATCTACATTTGTCAAATCTAGTCTGTAGCTTATCGTTTTCAAACTTTTTGACATAAGCTGGACAATCCCAAGTCTTAACATGCTTAAGATTTGGTTTCCTACTTGTCCATAACTCATATGAGGTCTCAGGGACGGATATTGTAGGTACCTTGTTAAGTAGGTATGCAGCCGATTCTAGGGCATATCCCCAGAAGGAAACTAGAAGGTCGATAAAGCTCATCATGGATCGAACCATGTCCAACAATGTTCGATTTCTCCTTTCAGATATACCATTCATCTGTGGCGTCCCTGGTGGAGTCCATTGTGAGATTATACCATTTTTTGAGACAATTGAGAAACTCACTGCTTAAGTATTCACCACCTCGATCTGATCGAAGAATCTTAATACTTTTGCCTGTTTGTTTCTCTACTTCACTTCTGAACTCTTTGAACTTTTCAAATGATTCAGATTTGTATTTCATTAAATACACATATCCAAATCTTGAGTGATCATCAGTGAATGTAATAAAATAAGAATACCTTCCTCGTGCATTCGTTGTCATAGGTCCACATACATATGTGTATACCAACGCTAAAAACTTTGTAACTCTTTCTCCTTTTTCACTAAAAGGAGATTTAGTCATTTTTTCCATGAGACAAGATTCACAAGTTGGATATGATTCATAATCCGATAGCTCTAGGAGCCCATCTTTATACAACTTGGATAATCTTGTTTTATTAATATGACCAAGTCTACAGTGCCACATATAGGTATAATTAACATCATCTCTTTTCCTTTTCTTAGTTTGTTCAATTTGAAGTATATTTTCATGCAAGTCAAGTATATAAAGTCCATTTCGCAAGTTACCAACACCATATAAAACATTATCATTATAAAAAGAACAACTGTTGTTTTTTTATTATAATATTAAAACCATCCATATCCAATATAGAGATAGAAATAATGTTTCTAATGATATTTGGAATAAAATAACAATTATTTAAATTAATGAACTTGCTCGTAGGCAGTGCTAAACAATAAGTCCCTACAGCTAATGCAGCAACCTTTGCTCCATTTCCCACTCGTAGGACGACCTCATCCTTGCTCAGCTTTCTACTTCTGACCAGTCCCTGCATATTATTACATATGAGAGAACCACAGCCGGTATCCTATACCCAAGTAGAAGATTGACTTTTAGACAAATTAATTTCAATCATAAACAAACCTTGATTAGGATTCAAAGCTTCTACAAGCTTCTTCTGCTTTTGTTCCGCAAGATAATCCTTGCAGTTCCTCTTTCAGTGACCCGGCTTGTTGCAATGGAAGAAAATTCCTTTGCTAGCTGGATCAGGTTTCTTTTGATCCTTCACTTTCGCCTTTCCCTTAGCCTTCTTGGATTTCTTCTTTTTAGAAGATACCTTAGGTCTCTTCCTTTTCTTAGAAGAATCATTCACCAGTAAGACATGGTTCTTCTTAGATGGGAAGTGACCTTTAACAGTTTTTAACATGTTAAGTAACTCAGGCAAGCTGACGTCCAACTTATTCATGTGAAAATTCACAAAAAATTGTGAGAAGGTATCAGGGAGTGACTGCAAGATCAAATCTTGACTCAACTCCCCATCCATGATGAACCCAAACTATCCAAGACGTTCAATCAGATTAATCATCTTTAGGACATGAGTCTCAATAGTAGTGCCCTCATTCATCCGAGATTGAAAGAGTTCCTTAGATATTTCATATCTAGCAGTCCTACTTTGCTCACCATACAGTTCTTGCAGGCGCAACAGTATAGTAGGAGCATCCATGGTTTCATACTGACGTTGAAACTCGTTACTCATGGATGCGAGCATGATGCATTAAGCCACGGATGCATCATCTTGCCACTGTTTAAAAGTAGCAATCTCTTCCTGAGAGGCTGTCTCTGCAACTTTTGCAGGTACGGGCAAATTTAGGACATAAGAAATCTTTTCAGCAGTGAGAACAATTCTCAAATTCCTTAACCAGTTCTTGTAATTCGGTCCAGTCAGTTTGTTAGCATCAAGTATGCTATGCAATGAAATTAGTGAATGTGACATTTTCAAAACTTTGCATGTGAAAAGATAATATTTTAGCAAACATTCATTTAATTAATTACCAAAATAAATTAAGTCTTATTTTATATTGGTATCTCCCACTATTTTCTTCAAACTATATCACCCTCATTTATATAGTTCAGCAAAATCTAATTAAAGTTTTTGCTAGTGAGAATAAGGATCTCATTTCAAATATATATAGCCTTGTGGTGACACAATAAACTATATATAAATAAATAGGTAGACAACTCTTTGTCAATTACATCATCATGTAACTCTTTATGTTTTGCCTCTTGGATTATTTTGATCAAGTGGTGGCACATCCGAATCAAAATTATCTAAGTTAAGTCCAACCTAGCACTTCCATATATTCAAAAAGGAAAAATATTGTCCTTGTGGTGACACAACAAAACAATATTGTTCAATTTTCTTTATAACCATCAAATGTGATAAATTAACATCTTAAATACTTAATACTTGCCTTGTGGTGACACAATAAACTCATATTAAATATTTAATACTATATTAATTTTATCATGCTAGAAAAGCTTACGTTAAATTTCTAAATATCTTTGAATGCTTAAGACTTAATATATAAAAACTTTGAGGGATTTGTTATTATTTGTCTCATCTTATTTAGCGTGCATGCAAATATATATATAAAATACGCGTCATATTATTAAACATGTGAAGCATGTTTGCATAATATATAATATATATAATACTAGCATGCACATATAGAATATTATATTCTACCCAGATTGATTATGGACTTTTATTCAAGTTTGGTTCACTAGAGCCACCAAGTGAACCGAAAGGTCAAACCCTAGGGTGCAAGAATAAACATTTAAATATAACTATTACATTTAAATCCCGACTCCATTACAAACGGGTCTTCAAACTCTCCTTGCTCCTTGATCTCTGGTTCTTCGAAAAAAATTCTAACTAATCCTATTACATTAAACTATTTAATTTAAATAGAAACCTTGATCAGCAATCAAGGGGAAGTACATAGGAGAGAGATAGAATTTACATCAAGAAGAAAATCAGAAAAGACGAGGTACGCAGACCCGATTTAATAAAACTCATTCATTCAAAAATCTAACCAAAATAAATCCAATCACATTGGTCAATAATCCATAATCAATCTCATTTATTATCATACATATCATCATATGTATCAATAAATAAAATCATTCCATATATATATGAATATCATTTAATGGGCAATTTTAAGTTGCATGAAATCCAATTTCAAGATTAAAATAAACTCTTTATTTTAATTATAAAATTATTAAGAATATTATATATATATATATATATATATATATTATCCATATTAACCAAATGGTGTGGCCTTGTTTAAAAAAAATACGGTATTTTTACTTTCACAAATCCGCGTTTCTTTATTGATTTAATTATTTTAAAAAAATTGATCCTCACGTTAACAAAGTTATAAATACTTGTTAACTATATATATATATATATATATATATATATATATATATATATATATATATATTAACAAGTATCTATATCACGTGAATCAGGATATCACTGTAACTATTATAATTAATATATATACACGCGAATTCCGAAGTTACAAGATTAGCGAAATCACGGACCTCACGAATTTTTATTTTTTTTTTCTTTTAAATTTTATATAATAAAGTTATGCCCAATAAGTTATTCTAAATACATACTCATACATATATGGAATCAAAATAATTAATAATTCGCATAAAGTTTGGCTATGATACCACTGAAAGGTTTTGTGAAAATCAAAGTAGCAATCAAATTACAAAAATAGCATAAGCAAAGTAAAATCATATTTTAAAATTTTTCACAAACCAATTACCCGGATCATCCTTTATGCATATTATTAATTAAAACGAAGAATAAGAAGTTATGTAATCATACCCTTATAGATACGAGCTTCCACAGGTACGAGTTCAACTCCTACTTCTCCGCGATCTCCTTGAATCTCCGGGTAGATTTCTTCCTTTGATCAATGTTAGCCACCCAAGTGTATGGCCTCTAGAGGTGATCCACCAAGGAAGAAGAATTTTCAAGAAGAATGTTGTATTGGCTCAAACCCTAGTTTTTCTTATCTCTATAAAAAAAGGGAAGTACTCTCCAACTATTAGAATTACGTATATTTGATACCTAATATAAGACTCCTCTTATAAAAATATCAGGTAACCCTATTTAATTAAAATAAGGTATTATTTATTTAACTAAACTCCTTTAATTAAATAGGTTCCCTAATCTTATTAGGGAAAATTAATTAAACTCCTTTAACTAAATTTGTCTTCTAATCCTATTAGAAATAAATGAGAGTACTTAAATTAAATTAATTCCTAAATTCTTTTAGAAATTAAAATAATAATAATTGTAATAATATTAAAACTTTGAGGGATTTGTTATTATTTGTCTCATCTTGTTTAGCGCGCATGCAAATATATATATATATATATATATATATATATATATATATATATAAGATGGATCAAACCGGAGTCCTGACACGATAAAATCTTGAAACCAAATTTTTTAATTTTTTTTGTAGAACAACTAAAAAAAAATAATAATAATTATGGAACTTGAATTTTTACATAATATAGTGTTTTTTCTTGGCGTGATTTGGATACCTATACCAAAAAATGTATATGCAGTGCGCACACATATGCATGATATATTTTGTTATATGTATCCAAATCACACCCAAAACACTGTATTATGTAAAAATTCAAGTTCTATAATTTTATTTTATTTTTTTAGTTGTTTTAAAAAAAATCCGCATTTTAAGAAAATGTAGAGTCCTGATAGAATCCGGACTCTATATATATATATATATATATATATATATATATATATATATATATATATATATATATAGGGAAATGATCCATGTAAATACTTGCTATGGAGGAAAATTAGGCAAATAGCATCATATCCGTCCATTCTATAAATCAAGGTATTGATTAAAAATAACTACCCTTACGCCATTGTATCTAACGTATTATACCCACATCGCTAGTTAAATCTAAGCGTAGTTTAAAAAAAAAATTAGCGGAACCACTCCCCCCGACTCTTGAAGCCCTCATCCCTTCTTGACTTTTGAAGCCCTCTTCCCTTTTTCCTGCGATTACTGAACCCTCCCCTCCCTCTTCCCCATATTAATAATAACAGCATCAATATTAATCCCACAAACTATAATAATATCGCTTCTTCTTCTTTAATGCCTCCTAGATTTATTGACATCCTATTTCATGAGTGCAGACCCTTTCAACTCCTCCATGGCCATGGCCATGCCACCGCCTCAACTTTTGATTTCAGAGTGGTTGATCCTCCCAGGAGGCCTCATTTCGATATATGGTTTATGTTACAAGCATCACATATTCAGTAAGTAATTCTTTAATTAATTATAACATCATCATCGACATCATCATCAATTGCTACAGGGCAATCAGTCAGTAATCGCATATAGGGAAGAGGGGGAGGGTTCAGTAATCGCAGGGAGGAGGGAAGAGGGCTTCAAAAGTCAGGGAGGGAAGAGGGCTTCAAGAGTCGGGGAAGTGGTTCCGCTAATTTTTTTTTTTTTATACTACGCTAGACGAACTAGCGTATGTGGGTATAGTATTTCTAGAGTACGCTAGACAAACTGGCGTAAGGGCAGAGTTATTTTTTAATCTACGCCCTTGATTTATAGAATAGACGGATATGATGCTATTTGCCCAATTTTCTTCCATAGCAAGTATTTGCTATGGATCATTTCTATATATATATATATATATATATATATATATATATAATACGCGTCATATTATTAAACATGCGAAGCATGTTTGCATAATATATAATATATATAATACTAGCATGCACATATAGAATATTATATTCTACCTGGATTGATTATTGACTTTTATTCTAGTTTGGTTCACTAGAGTCACCAAGTGAACCAAAAGGTCAAACCTTATGGTGCAAGAATAAATATTTAAATATAACTATTACATTTAAATCCGAGCTCCATTACAAACCGGTCTTCAAGTGCTCCTTGCTCCTTGATCTCCGGTTCTTCAAAAAAAATTATAACTAATCCTATTACATTAAACTATTTAATTTAAATAGAAACCTTGATCAGCAGTCAAGGGGAAGTACATAGGAGAGAGATAGAATTTACATCAAGAGGAAAACCAGAAAAGATGAGGTACGCAAACCCCATTTAATAAAACTCATTCATTCAAATATCCAACCAAAATAAATCCAATAACATTGGTCAATAGTCCATAATCAATCTCATTTATTATCATACATATCATTATATGTATCAATAAATAAAATCACTCCATATATATATGAATATCATTTAATGGGCAATTTTAAGTTGCATGAAATCTAATTTCAAGATTAAAATAAACTCTTTATTTTAATTATAAAATTATTAGAATATTATATATATATATATATATATATATATATATATATAACAGTATTTATGTCACGTGAATCGGGATATCACCATGTAACTATTATAATTAATATATATATATATATATATATATATATATATATACATATACACGTGAATTCCAAAGTTACAGGATTAGCGAAGTCACGGACCTCACGAATTTTTATTTTATTTTTTCTTTTAAATTTTATACAATAATATTATGCCCAATAAATTATTTTAAATACATACTCATACATATATAGAATCAAAACAATTAATAATTCACATAAAGATTGGTTCTGATACCACTGAAAGGTTTTGTGAAAATCAAAGTAGCAATCAAATTGCAAAAATATCGGAAGCAAAGTAAAATCAGATTTTAAAATTTTTCACAAATTATTTACCCGGATCATCCTTTATGCATATTATTAATTAAAACGAAGAACAAGAAGTTATGGAATCATAACCTTATAGATACGAGCTTCCACATGTATGAGTTCAACTCCTCCTTTTTCGCGATCTCCTTGAATCTTCGTGTAGATTTCTTCCTTTGATCAATGTTAGTCACCCAAGTGTATGGCCTCTAGAGGTGATCCACCAAGGAAGAAGATTTTTCAAGAAGAATGGTGTATTGGCTCAAACCCTAGTTTTTCTTATCTCTATATAAAAAGGAAAGTACTCTCCAACTATTGGAATTACGTATATTTGATATCTGATATAAGACTGCTCTTATAAAGATATCAGGTAACCCTATTTAATTAAAATAAGGTATTATTTATTTAATTAAACTCCTTTAATTAAATAGGCTCCCTAATCTTATTAGGGATAATTAATTAAACTCCTTTAACTAATTTTGCCTCCTAATCTTATTAGGAATAAATGAGAGTACTTATATTAAATTAATTTCTAAACTCTCTTAGAAATTAAAATAATAATAATTAATCATAATATAAATAAGACTCCTCCTATTAATTTATATTTAATATTTCTATTAAATAATAAATATTAAGCTATTTAATTTATTCTATCACCATAACTTAAATATACTTAACATATTATTACGAGTATGTCATTAACTTCTTAAATAATTATTCTTCCTTTTATGGTTGTAACCCTTTAGGTTCTCTATATTAAACCTAGGTTGTGAATAAATCAATTAGAACAATTCTAATCTTATTTAAATAAATAAATTAAACTATTAATTTATTTAAATAAATAATATTTATTCTACAATAAGGATAAGTCTCCCTAGCGATCAACGACTTTCCATATAATATAGATTTCAACATTAATCATAAAAAAACCTTTGAGTAAATAGTTCTTAAATCTGATTCAATCCTTCCACCATACAATGTCCCAATTAAATATAAGGCATGGAATTCTTTGTCGAGTCTTATTTTATTTAATTATATGTATTTCGATTCCTAAATGCACAACTACTAATGAATGCAAATTAGAAACTACTTTCTAATTTATTCCACTTTGGCCAAGGATTCATGAGTTGTCATTTATCGAATCACATAGGACATTTCACTTCTTTTACTAGAAGTGGTAGATTCTTTATTGATCATTCATTATCTCCATATATAACTTATTACACCCAAGCATACCCTTTGATATACCCTAAGAGTCTTAAGGAATAAATCAAAATGTAATTCATTATATATAAGATACTATGATGATCTCAAGTCTAAGTATCATCTGTACTACTATCACTACATAAATTTCTATTGACAGACAAATAAAACTCCATTAGTTATTCCTTAGCGAGTCACGTTTAGTGAACTTATTCTCTAATAAGCACCTACATACTTGCTTTAGTGTCTCCACACAAATGATCATGAGATCAATCATCCTCATTCAATGAGGAAGCAACGTACGTACCAATCTATCTGGATTCACTAATCCCCTTTTTAGTAATCCAATATTGATTGGGAACATTTTAGTTTTAAGCTATCTAAGAATTTAAATCTCATTAGCATGATCTCATCATGATTCTAAAAGCATTGCTTAAAACTATGGGTTTATCACATATTATTAAAACAGCATCATGTAGATAATTAAATGCCTTTAATAAATAATTCTTTTATTAATAAATAAATAAGATTGATTACAAAGTATATGTTTTATGATCATACATGATTGGCTTGTATGCATATTACTTTCAGTTGCAAGGTGCAGGAGCCACAGAAGTTGACATCAGCATGGTATTATGCAATTTATCACCCAACTCATTGTGAAGAATGTATTAGGTGCCTTGGCTTTCTTCACAATATGTCTCCGCAACCGCTCTTTGGGACATTTTTAAGTTCTTTTTATCCGCTTAATCTTCCTACTTAAACGTATTACAATTGTTATTCTTTTAAAACAGAAAGCTAATAAATTACAAGAGTGTATGTTGTGTAATTGTTACAAGTTCACAATAAAGGAAAAACATGACTACTCATAGCCTCAACCAAAGGATTGTGAAATTCTAAGGTTGTGTGAAGGTCGAAGCATCATCGACACCCATTTAAGAAATTAAACTTCACAACTTTGGAACTGTACGAGGAAACATTACGAGCTCAATACCTTTTCTGAGAACCATTTGGATTAGATGCCTCTTCAGTTTCATCGTCGGTGTCAATATTTGTACATCCTAATCTTGTGTGCCAACTCATTCGACTAGGAATATGTACATTGAAGTAGTAGTTCACTATGGTTTCTCTAGACTGGCATGGCAAACACTCCAAAGCAGTCTTCAAAAAGCTTTTAAACTGCGAGGTGTGATTCATTTTCACAAGAGATTCAAATTTCTTCTGCTCCTCTGAAGTCCACAGCTTGGATACCTCGTCTCCCATCTCATTGAATCTCCATCTCCAGTAAACGGGCCCAAGCTCTGACTGCAGTAGAGTCCTTTTCAGAGCGACATGGCGTTTAACACATTCTCGGGATCCAGGGGAGGCACATAGGCAAAAATTAGGCCTCCCTTTTCCAATCACAGGTACTGTGGTTGATCCTGGCAAGTTTTTGTCATGGATGGGCCATATTCTAGTGCCTAACCACCTCGAAGTACTGTGTTCAATTTCACCAACATAGGGAATTTTTTGAGGTGGGCCACTCCACTCAGGCACATTGGCTTGAAAATGAGGTCCAATTGGGATTGCCAGTTTGAGGTTGTCATCGTTGATGTATTCCACCCAATCTGTTAGTGTAGGCTCCTGAGGTATCCAATTATTCAGTAGCTGTGGCTTCTGCATGTTTGATGAGTTTGAATCTTAAACAAGTGGACAGAGACAATTGTAGAAAATTCTGGCTACTCGCTGAATTAGAACCTTTAAAGGCTACTAAGCACTGCTATATGGAGCTGAAAATCCAGTACATTCAGGAGCAATGAGTATGCGACGGATTGATAAAGGAAAGGTGCATCATCATCTGCTTACCTTATAATATACCCTGTAAATAAATTGATTGTTCAATAAACAGTGTAACTGGTGAAGTGTAACCGAAGACGGTGTGAAACCAAGATACAAAGTAAAATGTAGAAAAAACGAAAGAAAATAAAACGTTGTAGTCCAATCCCTTTTCATAGTGAAATATACAAAACAAGAAACATAATTTCCTCGTCTAAATTTCAAATTTCATGTACTCAATTTATTCAAATAATTTGAATTGACTATTAATGATGCAAGGGATGAGAAGACCAACATATCCAACAAAACTTTGTCCCAAAAACATTGCAGGTCAGCATACTACATTTTGCACAAGACAGAGCCGACCAAAGAGAATTTTATTTCTATGGCAAATCAAAGATCTAGAGTCTCAGACAGCTAGATTCTGTATAATATAGGTCTGTTTTTGTATTTAAGTTTGAGATTCATAATTCCTAATATTTTCCATATAATTTCCTAGTCAAACTGTATCCTATATATCAGGGAATTTCGAAATCATAATATATGTACAACATATATCAAAGGGTGATGTACAGTGGCACTATAAAGTTGCAACTCTAGATGTACTCTCAAATTTTTGTCCAACTATATATGTTGGGATCCTATATCAGATTCCGTAGCAAATGACAAGTACGCGTACCACTGGTACTTCACTCATTCACATGTTATGCACATACATCATCAGCAAGTTCTTGTCACCATTAGCATTTGCTCTTGTCAAAAGCATAAAAGTTTAGTTACTAATAGAAATGCTCAAACTATAATTTGTGTACAGGGGTGATAAGAAGAGAAGAAGAAAGATGTTGTTAGAATTAGATCACACAGATTTACGTGGTTTCCCAATTTAGGTAGTCCACGGGTACGGCGTTCCTTTTGTTATTCAACTTGAGAGTTACTTAGGGCTTTACAATAGATAGTATTTATAATTACTAATCTTATTACAACCCTAATTCACATTATAGCCTAAATACCCATAATGTCCTTGTACATATTGAACCATAAAACTATGTCTGTCGCCGATGACCGGCGGCTTGTGCCCAACCGCTTTTTAGGCGCCAACGGCTACTCAAGCTAGTCTTTGTCAGAAAGTCATGCCCACGCCTGGCCGCCCAATAAGCTCCCAATAAGCCTAGACTAGCGCGACCCTACTGCTGAAACTACGTTAACGCTCGCTACGCTCCGCACTCGGCATTTTTCAGTTATGAGTCACAAGTCCCAACAGATGTGTATAAATTGGCAATTCACAAATAAGGATATTCTACTGGGATTGCTGGCTTTTTCTTAATTTATAATACCCTCTCCATTCCAAAATTAAAAATATATTTATAAAACAATGATTTTTAAGGATTATTTTACTTTCAAAATATAAGTAAAAATGTAGCATTGACAGCATGATAGTACTCAATCTAACTAGAATATAAAAAATAACATTAGAAGTTTCTTCACTTTATAGTTTAAAATTAGAAATGCATCTCTAATATTTATTGAATTGGACCAAAGAATGCAAAAATGGCTTTACTGAGAAGCTCATACAAAAAGCCTACAAAGTGCATTATTAGTTTGTGGCTTAATTTTTAGGTTTTTGGAGTTCTATAGCACTTGAGAACCTTATTTATTTAACTCACAAATAAAACTTATAAACTCCATATTCAGTTCACCACATCATTTTCAGTGCGATAAATTTAATACTTATAATCCGCCCAAAACGCACCGCGTTTACTAATTTCTCCAAATGAACCCCTAGACTAGACAGGATATGCAATTGAACCTATTTAGATTTAACTGCTAATTGCAAAACACTATTATTTACGAGTTACCATTAATTTTCAAAATTTACTAGCATTGCGCTAGTACAACACTCTTAACCCAGATTTCTGTACAAATTGCTCAAAATACCTAAACTACGAAAAATATTTATATCGCAAAAAAATATATATTTGACTTTTGTTGTATTTAATAATGTTTACGCTCAACAAGAATAAACATGTTTTTGTGGCTAATCTACGTCCACCGGTCCATCCCAACTCTGCTTACTAAGTTTAAGAAGATTTAGCAAAAATAGGTGTGGAATTAGAAAATCTCAAAAAAAAAAAAAAACAAAGGAAACTCTTAAATTCAGTTTTTCTCCGGCACTGATTAGCGGTTAAAAACTAACCGTTAGATTCAGTTTCTGTTTATATGTCCGAACTCCAGACCGGAAGCTCAATTTCCGGCGATTTCTACGGTTTTCAAATTCACCGTACTGTATATGAATTGCAGAGATCTGATTTAAACTCCAATTCTCGCTTCAAAAACAATAAATGAAACCCTAACCTAGATTCTTATTGTGACGGATTGGATTGTGCACAAATACTGAAAATTATTGAATTATTGCGTTGAATTCAAGTGCGGATTCATCCTTTTGAATTAATTTCACTAATTTTTGGGAAGAACAACTACAGTTTCTAGATTTAAACTCAAATTCTCAATTGATAAACAATAAATGAATCCCTAACCTAGATTCTAATTCTGATAGATTGGATTGTCCAAAAAAATGTGGAGAATTATTGAATTATTGCGTTGAGATTCAAGTGCGGATTCATCCTTTTGAGTTAATTTCACTAATTTTGGGGGAGAAGAAGTATAATTTTCTTTTTGAAAAAATAAAAAAAGTAAAAAGGGAACCTAGTAAAGTCAATATTTATTCTTCAAAATTCATTAAATTTCAAAGATGAAAAAGAAAATGGACAAGCAATTATTATTTAACTATTCACTAATACTCTTTTATCAACTAATTACATTTCATTTTTCCTTTGTTTTTGAGAATTATATAACAATGTTTTTGTTGCAAATGAATGAAATATTTTGGGTAGAGATAAAATGAGTGAAACATATATAATTAGCATAAATTGATAAATAAAATAGATTACCTTATTTTTGCAGTCGATACGCTATCAACCAATCATCTTTTCCACTTCAAATACTCTATTATAAATAACCAAATGTAATAATAGAGTTAAAAAATATAGAAGAAAAGAAATAAAAAGAGAAGAAAGTTAAAAAGAAAAGAAAAGATTTATTAGCACTTACAATAACTAGAACTCTTTTATCCTCTTTTGGAGAGTCTTCGATATATTGAGGAATTTCCCCACCAAGTGGAATCATCCTCGTCTCGCTCTCTCATTGGATTTTAACATAAACAATAATGGTCTTTCAAGCATGTGAACTCACTTTATATTGACAGAGAATTATTATTTTTACAAGTAAATATTAATATTTTTATACAGTTACTCTTATACAAGTATGTGACTTAATTATTATTTATGTGAAAAGTAACTTATATAAATATTATTTTTATTTAGAATAAAATATAGTGACACCCTATTTAGGTAATTATAATAACACTCATCTCCCCTTTAATTTTTTAAGTAACAATTAGTACCCATGCAAGTTTTTAGGGTTGACTAAATTAATAAAGTTACATATTTATCCTTGTATATTATCAAATTTTAAATCCTAAATAATATAAATGTTTAATTATTCTTTTTTAATAAAAATATTTTAATTATAGTTTTATCGTAATTAAAACTCTCATTTAAATTGTTGGCAACTTATAAAAAAAATTAATTTAGTTTAATTAAAACATATTTTTGGATAAAGTGATACAAATATTAAAAAAATTTAATGGAGCTATTCTAATTAGAGTGATTGAGTATGTTGATAGTTTAGTTTTTGGTGTTTTAACAACAAAAATTATTATTTGAATTCTTAGTTTCATATTATGATTTTTATATGTCAACTTTTCTTGTGTATATGTCAAAATTTAGGATGTTTATGATTTTGATTATATTTTCTTAATATACCGTTGGCGTTGTTTTTGTGTAATTTTGAATAAAAAAATATAATAATATTTATTACTCTCTATGTTGTAAAAAGATTTTTCTTTTAATATATACTCCCTTTGTTCCTAAAAGATTGTCGTTTTAGAAGAAAAAAATTGTTTCAAAATGTTTGTTGTTTATAACTTTCGAGGAGAATAAATTATTTATTTTTCTATATTACCCCTACCTTCTTTCATTGTCCGAAGAAATTCTCTCCCTTGTATTAGTAGTTTTCAACTTCCCATAAATGGGTAGTGGTGAAATTTCAAATAAATTTTACTTGGTAAATGATACTTTCTTAATCTATGTGCAAAAACCTTAAACGACAATCTTTTAGGAATGAAGGTAGTATTTTTTTTTTGAATAACAACATTTGTCATTTTTACTGTAAATAATTATGTTTGAATATGATATATGTTTAGTTTAATGTAAGACCCCAACTTTTATGAATAAAGATTTAATTTTTCTAGAAATAATTTTTTGAATATTATGGTGTGAATTTGATATAATGTTATAGTTGTAGGTTATATTTATAAATTTTGCAAAGTATGCAAATTATTATAAAATATTCGATTGGTCGGAAAATATTCTTTTTGTCGAGAAATATTAAATGCAATACAGCAATCATTAGTGGACCTCACAAATGAAATTCTTCGGAGTTAGAAAATGATGAAGTAACTTTTTATAAAAATAACAAATGGAAGTTTTACTGCTTAATTGTTAAAATACCCTATGATAAATTACGATGTCTGGCGTGATTGCATAGTAGTACACAGTATTGATTATTGATCTTACGTGAAAGTCACATAATTTTGTTCAATTATTCTTCTGATGAATTGTTGCGTAGTATATCGCGTTATTTGATTGATTATTGTCACAATATTTTATATTATTTAATAATTGAGATGATGACAAGTTATACATATTATTTATTTACATAATTAACAATGATATAGAAAAGTTACATAGAAAAGGGGTTTGGTCACCTAATCAATTGCAATATATGAGGAAAATCCTTATCGAAAATCCCCTCTTTCTTGGGAACGATCTGGTTGTTAATATTGCGAGTTATAATAATGATGAATAAATATTGTTAAAAATATTGATGAGATTTTTATGAAGTATTTGTTGTAAATTTTGGCGTATTATTTGGACCCCCACTTATTTTTTAAAATAATTGGTAGAAAGTTATTTAGTATATATATAATAAGTGGTGGGGTTCACATGTGGGTGATAATAACTTAAGGTGGGGCCCACGTAAAGAAAAATGAATTTGGGGAGTGGGGATTAGCAGCATGGTCACGGGAGTATGTAATTATATATATATATATATATATATATTTAATAAGTTTTTTTTTTATGAAAAAATAGAATATATTATATTTTATTATGCATAGTGTTTGTATAGTCCTTGCATAGTGTTTGTATAATGACTGCATAGTAAAATCAGAAGAAAAAAAATTCTTCGTCCGTGAAAAATTCGTTTGAATTCCCTGTGCGTCCGTAATTTTAATTTTCAAATAGTATACTTCCATTCTCCTATAAATAGGATGTTTAGTTTAGAATTGAAAATCACACCAGAATCAGATTATTCTTCTTCTATAATATTGAGCGTATTTCTTTCGAGTTTTAGGAAGCTTTGAGTGTAAAAAACAGTGAAAGTTTTCTTCAAAAATATCTTCGCAATATCAGTTGGAATACTCTTCTTTTTTGAGGTAAAGGGTATTATTTATTTTATATTCGCTTACGATATTATTTTTCGTATTCGTAAGAAATTTTATTTCATTCCATATTCGCAAGAAATATTATTTTCGTTTAATATTCGTAAGGAATATTATCTTCATTCAATATTCGTAAGGAATATTAAAAATATTTTTGGATATTAATTAGTCAACCACATTAGGGGTAGTGAATGTTACATATAGTAAACTAGAGGAATACGGACTGTTACTTAAATAACTAGAGGGATGATGAATGTTATTATAATTATCTATAGAGGATGTCCGTATATTTTATTCTTTTTAAAAATATTTGTATAGTGTAGAGATTTAGCTCAAACTCACTTTTTGCTAAAGTAGAAAATGTGTGCTTCTGCTGAAGAAGCACTTTTAACAAAAGCACTAAGTACAAAATTATTCTTAGTGTTAAAATTAAATAAAATCTCATCCGACACAAATATTTTAAATTTGTAATTAATACCTTCAAAATTACTTTTATAATTATGTAAGGAAACACTATTTTAATTTTCTTATAAAAACACTTTTGTTAAGAACTCTACATATAAAAGTGTGTTATCTCACATTTTCACCGCAGAACACTGCAGGACTCCGCCAAACAAACATTTAATATGGGAATTAAGGGTTTATTAGCGCTAATGTTAGTGTGTCAAAGTTTTGAATCTCGTATCTCAAATACATATGTTATCATTATATTATTTATTCAATATTATAATGGGTCCTTAATTAGTATTTATTATAATTAATACTAGAGGCCTCAACTTTTTACATTTCAAATACATTTGTTTATTATATTGGTTGTTAAACATTATCGTAGGTCCTTAACATTCATTTACATAAAAATGAAATGATTGTGTGTATGTGAGACACATTTGAGATTTCAAATTTGATACTTGTAATATTAATTTTCATATAACATTATTTTTCATTGAATATTAATGCAATGTTGACATGTATTTGAGATTTTAAATTTAAAACTCCTAACATTATTCTACAAGTTATGGCGTTTTCAATCAATCTGCAATCTATAATTATAACATATATACACACACAAATATATATAAATATATAAGGTTTATTTATTTATTTTTATTTTATTACTGTGTTAATATGTTGCAATAATTTATTTTAACCTAGGGGGATGGATTAGGTGAGAAAGAGGATAATTTATTGTATTCGTCTTGTTGCGCTATTGTCTTCAAAGAATTGTCTTCATAACTTGATGTAAATAAAATTTGAATATTTAATATCTATATCAATAGAAATGAGTTATATTAGTGAACCAAGTTGTCATTGGTTATATAATATAAGGAGTTGCTTTGGATTCTTTCAAAAATAATATGCGTTCAAGCCAATTACATTTGATATAATAAATATTTATTTTGTAATTTTATTCATTTATTAATAAGAGACTTTATTTAATAAAAGACATGTTAATTAGTTGAATTAATAAATGAGATAAACACAATTATTGAGCAATTCTTTTAGAATCATGATCTTGATCATGCTAATGAGATCTAAATTCTAGGATAACTCGATACTAAAATATTCTTAATTGTACGGATCACTAATGTGGGGTCATTGATTCTGGATAAATTAGTACATACTATGCTTGCTCTGTTAATGAGGATGATTGATCTCATGATTGTGGTTTCAATCAGAAAAAACGCCGTGGTTAAGGGTGTCATCTATTTGACACCCTTACACAACGTTTTTAAAACGTTGTAGTTAGACACATTATACAACGTTTTTTAAGAAAAAAATATTGTAGATTTGTTTTCCATAAATTAGTAGATGCTTGAAAACGTTGTAGAAAGTATGATTCCACAACATTTTCTGACTAAAAATGTTGTAGTTTAATATATCAGACAACGTTTAGGCACATTTACACAACGTTTATAATGTGTCATCTATTTAGGTGTCTTTTATTTATATAAATATACAACATTTTTAAAATGTTGTAGATAAAAAAAAGAGAAAAAAATGTTGTGGTTCACCTATATTACCAATGTACCTGCAATATGTTAATGTCATGATATATAGCTAAAATGTCTAAATTCTCATTTAAATTTAAAGCCAAAATGTATCAACCATTCAAAATACAATCCAATAATACTATTCGTTTACAGTTTCAAGTTACTATATCCACAAAATATATACCAAATTATCCATATATACATCTCAAATTCACTTTTCAATCGACAAAATAAACCACAAAGTATTGCAACAGGAAATGAAATTGATACTTAGTGTAGTGATATAAGTATTGCATTAGCCGACGAGAACAAAAACCACCATCATTGGGCCGCTTCACCCCACATGCAGACTGCACACCCTGTTTTTGAAGCTGTTGTCTCAACTGCAGCTGCTGTTGCTGCAACAAATGGGGGGAATACCAATCATATAGTTTTAAAATTCCATCATAAATAAGAGTACTTTGAAGCAGCTTTGTTGAAATGAAAACTCAGAATTCACCTTTGAGGGCCAGCAGCCTTGTATTTATGAACAGGAAGAGCATTTATCTCTTCCTCACTCATAGAAGAAGTGCTTGGAACATTATCAGAATCCAGAGCTCTCAATGTATCATAATCTACATACAGCAACAAATCTCAGCTAAATATTCCCCTCTTAGGCATACTTGAAATTAAATAAACTTTTAGAACACCAAAATCACAACATTACAAAATAAAAGAATTGGAACAACATAATGATACTGAACCAATGAAGCTTTAGATTTGGATAAAGTCCAACAAGATAAATAGCACATTCTAGAGCACAACCTTTAGCAACGCACTCACTAGCATTCATTGTACGCCTAGGCTCCTTACCAAAAAACTCAGTCAAAATCAACCTCTTGATTTAGAATATGTAGATCAGCTTATTAACGAATTGCGAATCAAACAGATTTTAGTAAAACTGCAATAATCTTTAAATCAAAGGTGGACAGATTAATTAATGGAGCCCAGAGGAAAACAAATACTGATTCAATTGGAAGCTACTATGCTAGCATGAATAAATCACATACATGCACATAATAAGGGTACATATTATGGACCCCTGTCGGATCCTTCCTCACATTTGCAGGATAGATAAACATATTAATAAGAGCTTGGACTGTACTCAAATCTCCATCCTTCCTCCAGACTGAAGCGACATACAAGTTATGTTCCAGATAATGTCCCCAAAGGGACGAACAACATTTTTAAGTTAAACATAGCTACAGTATTTTCAGCCAAGGTTTAAAGCAGATAAAATACTCCATACCAAACATTTGTAGTCGAATTACTTGATGGTTATGTAGCGATTTGTACCATGTTTAGCCCAGTAAACTTTAAGATCCAGGGGCATATGAAGGTCATGGCCTTGTGTGCTGCTACACGATTAAGCAATCTAGTAAACACGCTTCCACTCATTTTCCGTCCACCCATCCGCGAGTGGCGCTTGTTTGGCATCTGCGGCAGTGGATACATTGACAGGGTAGTGGTGCAGCAAGATGACTGCCAGCCTCCATTACCCCATTTGTAACATTGCCTCGGCACCCCAGTGCATGAACAAACAGGTGTAGGCATGGTGGACGCATCAAAATTGATCTGGCTTCCAAAGCCAAGATCTTGAGCATCCCACTCAGCCTTCGAACCATCAGTAGTGACATGCCTATTCAAATCCTCACTTATTTTCTTCAACTTTCGCTATTACTTTGATAGCTTCGATGGAACATGCTTGTTCTGCTCTGTTCGTTTTGCTTGATGCACCTTAGCAGATGAAATGGCTTGTAGCGGGAAAGAATCAGTAATGTGTCCTTCCCTCGCTTTGTAAGCAGCTGGAGGCTGCCTTCCCACTCTCTCCAGCATTGCCACCAACGAAACTAGTGTTTCTTGAAGTTCCCTTGGATTTTTTGGTTGGAGTCCTATCCTTTCCATCAGGTACTTTTCCTTCTGATTCTCCAGTTGTTGGTGTTATGCTTGGATTCTAAGGGATGCATGTATTATAAGAGAAAAATTAGATCAAAAGTAAAAGTAAACATACATATTTTAAAAGACCAATGAACTTTTAATTTTTTTTCAGAAGCTTTAATAATACATACTGCAATTGAATAAGAAAGACTTTCATCTTCGTTTTTGAGTACATTCAACCAAAAATTTCTCAAGTAAAAAATCAACAGGAAACCAACTCTGGAATAATAAACTCAACAGATACATATCAAAAGATTTAAATAAAATCTGATTACCGTGGCCATACTAGGATGAGAATAAACTCCCCCTGGAGGATATGGAGCTGGAGTCCCATATGGAGGCATTAGAGGGTGCTGAATCATCATGTAAATGTTAAATAAATTAATCCTGTAACCAAGACAAAGAAACCAAGAAAGCAATCAGAAACTCATAGCAAAACGAAACAATGCAGTTGGATTTATAGAACTCAACTTTGAAGAAGAAACTAAACAAATTGCCACTCATTGTATTAGTTTTAATAAAAATAAATATTCTTGAAAATCTAATCATGTAATGTTTGAATGTTGAATAATGCCATACGATTTCACAAAATAACCATAAAGCCTGTTTCTTTCCCTCTATTTTCAGCATCAAATCGATATTTGAAGTCAAGCCTTTGAATGTAATGTTACTTCTGACTAGCACATGACAGTATTCATAATAGGAATGGGGTCTGGAGAAGGCAACCTTATATGTTGTATTATCTATAGTTGCTCCTGAGAGATGAATTCAATTGATTGTCTATTCAATAGTTTTTATGACTCTAGAAGTTTAGAATATTTGCCTCTACTATACAGACAAATTAAGAATAACTAGATCATGAAAGATAAGTAATTCCATACAGAGAGATCAGACCATCACCTGCAGAAGTTCTCTACAGATATCTAAAGTAAGAAATTCCTCGCTGAAGAACCTTCCCGTTGAGAGAAATTGAAACCAATTTCATATAACTTGGGTGGGAAGGAAGAGGAAGAGGAGGAAAGAAAGTTAATCTGTATAAATATTAGTCATCATTTTAACTGACTTGTCAACATCGATTCCATTTCGACCATTAGCAACAATATCATACAAGAAATGCTTTTCTCACGTGTTCTGCATATTATATAAAATAAAATATAATGGATATAGTTCATATATGACTACAAAGTTCAACATATAATAAATTTCCTGAAATAGAAGATAAAGGATTAAAAGCAAAGACAAACAAATTAATATAACAACTTACATTTGGCAGAGTGAATTCAGAACTCAAATTTTTGGGGTCTGGAACTCTTTTAGCAGTCAAAATTCCAGAGAGTGTCAAGAACTCTACTACTATATCAGCATTCACCAAATCAGACATAAAAAGAAAGTGGGCTGCTGCTAAAGTTGCATGACCACAAAGTTTAACCTGTAAGCATACACAGTTTGTACAGATGAATTACTCCCCAAACATGATAATTTTGATCTGCCTAGAAATGGCATCACAGCTCAGAAGCACTTGTAACATAGATTTACTCCTGTAGGAATATGGTGACAAACGCAACACAGATTTAACAAATATAGAGGAAACTAGGTCAAATTTTTAGCATTGACAGATTTATTTGATTAAAATTAGGATACCATGTGGATATAAATGCTGTACAGGAGATATGTTAAGAAAATGTAATTCTGACAACATATACATCTCACTCCCTACATAAACATACAACAGAAGACATAAATGTCCTGAATCTAGTGCTTGTCATAGCTTCATTGCATCAGGCAAAGAACCATGCATAACATAATACACAAAACAAGATACAGGTGAAAATTTGGCATTCATTCCACCAAAAAATATTTAACAATGTTGGATACCAACAAAGTTCTTGTATAACACTTTGGGCATGAAAGTTAAAAAGAAGCACAGAATATAGAATTCATATAGTCATGTTAGTCATGGTAAGATTTTTCATCATTTTCAGCTAATTATTCTATATTTTAGCAAGAATTAAGGACTACTTTCTAAAAGATCTAGTTTCTGTTATAAGCTTTAGCAAGTTTCAACACAATCAATAAGGTTTGAACACTGATCACTCAATGCATTGTTATCTAATGACTGCTGCTGTCCATCTTTGGCATGTGATTCACTATTTGATTTATCTACTCTACCTACATCTTCATGTGTTATCTATTCACAGTCAATAGATAACAATGCATTCAGTGATCAGTGTTATAACATATTCTAAAAGATCTAGTTTCTGTTATAAGCTTTATCAAGATTATACACTTCCAAGATAACCAATTAGTGTGAATGGGAGAACAAATGGTAACTAGATGCCTATAAGGCTATAATTTAGATGCATCAATTGAACCTGAAATGGGAAGACAACAAGTGGACCAAAAAGATCAGCTTGCACATTTGAGGCACCAATTGAACAAATCACATTCTTAAGCCCACGTGAGTTCAGGTATTCCTCAGCATCCTTCGGCAGAGAATATCCTTTGAACACAGTAATAGAAGGATCATACATCTAAAAATAACATGGAATTAGTAGAGTGTAAGTGAAGATATGGAATAATCTGAAGCATTACCATACTAATTTACAGAAATCTTTTCCAAGAATGATTAAAGTAATTTTTTTCTTACTTTAACCTAATTTTACTTTTTTATTCATCTCCTTGCCACATAAACTTCATTTTCAGCCTTCCAAATTAGTAAGATTAAAAGGAATTGTGGAGTCAAGTTGAGATAATAATACAACCTTTTATATTACTGTTGTTTGCGCTGAAGTGTGACCATGATCAATTAGGAGCTACCAAAAATCAATTACTTTAGTGCACTAGAAGCCTACTAAGTACAGTAGCAAGAAAATGTACAAATTGAAGATATAAGAAGAGGGGATTAAGGAACATACAAGGAGAGTTTGAATATCAGTTGAATTCTTGTAAACGCCCACAATGTCCCCCTTCCTCACAACGTAAAAGGCATCCTTTTCATCCCCTGTCGATGGATAATAATAACCGAGTCTCTGCACAAAAACAGATACACTATCACCAAATGATGTGTCGCATATAATAGTAATCCGTTTCACATTCATAGTCATAGTCAGAAGGTGATTTTTTTTTCTGTTTCTGGTTCAAAATCTCGGAAAAATCCCTTTCAAAGCGTGTGATCGAAAACTTTGATGAAACCCTAAAAACTGAGGCATAATGAAGGACGAAAATGGGTTTGTGAATAAAGAGGAGTAATAATAATCAAAAGAAGAGATTTAACCTTTTTGACAATCGGAATCCTGAACTGCGGAGGAATGTTTTAAACTTGAAAACCGAAGCAAACTGAAGACGGTATGGTAGTAGTACGCAACGAAAGGTTAGGGGTTTTGGCGGAACAGTATAGAGAGGGAGAGAGGGAGTATTTCACAGAACTGGGTAGTGAACTGGTATATGATGAAACGTGAAAGAGGGATAAATACTAGACGGTGCTATTTATTTTAAATTCCGTTTTTTGACATACATAACGTTTTTTTTTTAAAGTTATCTATTTAAAATAAAAAAATATTTTTATAAATAGATAACGTTTTTTAATATGTATCTACAACGTTTTGTTAAAAAATATTGTGAAAAAAATACCACAACATTTTTTATAAAAACATTGTTGTTTAAGTGTTGTCTATTTACTATTTTGTACTAGTGGTTACAAATGAAGGAACCCTAATGGAGTTTTACTTGTCTGTCAATAGGAGGTCCAAATGTGATAGTAGTATAAGTGATCATTGGGCTTGAGATCATTATTTTATCTTGTATATATTGAATTATGTTTTGACATATTCCTTAATTCTCTTGAGTATGTCGTAGGGTATGCTCGAATATAATAAAATATATATGGAGATAGGTGAATGATCAACAAAGAATCTATCGCTTCCAGTAAATGGAGAGAATATCCTATGTGATCCAATAAAGTGACAACATGGAAATCCCTACGCCAGGGTTGAATGGAAATTAGAAAGTAGTACATTAACTACTGTTGTGCACTTTAGAATTGAAATACATATAATCAAATAAATAAAACTTGACAGTAATTTCATATTTTATATTTGATTAAGACATTGTATGGTAGAAAGATTGAATTGTACCGTAACTATTTACGAAATATATTTTTTGTATTCTCTGTGATAATCTTTTTGATTTACGTTGAATTCATATTATCCGGATACATTATTTATAAAGGTGTCACTGATGTAGAATAAATATTATTTATTTATATTTGAATTAAAGGAGTTTAATTCATTATAAATAATATTAGAATTGTTCTAATTTATTTATTCTACTATTGGCTTAATATTGAACTGTTGGGTAAAATCTAGTTACGCACAACACGCAAGTATATGCGGTCAACAAGTAATAAAGTGATGAGTAGAGTATCGTTCTCACGGAGAAAATAATTGAAATTTATCTTAGCAGCTACCAATTTTATATTACCTCAATTTTATTAAACAAATAATCAAGACTATGAAATTTATGTAAACTATTAATTAAGGAAAAATTAACTAACTAACACAATTTTTAATTAAGATTGAGAGAATTAAGCCTACAATTTCACTTTATGCGTCAATTAAAATGACATACTTCCTTTTAACTCAAATTAACTATTTCATATTGTTAATCAAGAACACAACAGTAGATATAACTATCTCTCAATGCATTATACTCATATCAACATAAATACTAAGAGTGTAAACGAGTCGAACTGGAGCGAACAGAGAGTTACTCGAATTCGACTCGAAATGATAAATTCGTACTCGAATTCGAATTATATTTGAAAATTCCTACTCAGATTCGTCTCGACTCGGATATTTGTTACTCAAATTCAATCCAACTCGACTCGAATATTTATTCAAACTACTCGTGAGCTTCAAATTCAAGCTCGAATTCGAATCTCCACATAATAACTAGTTTTATAATAAATATAATTATAAATTGAATTTATTATTTTACTTAAAAATGAGAAAATATATTTATTATTACACTTTACAAATATAAAATCACAATTAAAATTAAAAACAAAACAAAATAATAACTAATTATCCTAATTTGATTTAAATTTGTATATATTATAAGAGAATGTATCGAACATCTAATCGAATATGTATTAACCGAGTATGTATCGAATCACAATAAAAAATTCGAGTAGTTTGAATCTTAAACTAGTCGAGTATAACTTTGCTTAGATTCTACTCATATTTTTATTCGAACTACTTTTAATGCTCAGATTTGGATCATATTATTAACGAATCCAAGTCTCGGTCGTATTTTTTCGAGCCGAGCCCAAATCGAGCCCGAACTGTGTTGGCTCGTTTACAACCTTAATAAATCCACAATTGATAGAATTAAGTAGAACACCCTAATTAACTAATCCACTATATCTCTATGTGAATTATAATTAAAGAAGGTTTAATCACAAGTTCTTATGAGATTACGTGCGATGCATAGGTATATCTCTATCCTAAGCATAAATTATGAATCCCATCATCATGCAGAAATCACAATCACACGCTACTATGATTAGATCTTAACTTATATTCCATTTCTTGAGTTCATATAGATTATCAATAAATTGTTGATTAGGCAATTAAATAAAGTAAGCATACATCATAGTAGAAAAATTTGGAAATAGTCTCAATGAATTAATATAGAAGCACGTCAATCTTCGTTACACAAAAAGATCTATCTTAAACTTAAAAAGTGAATTAGTTCATGCTAGATGAATAAGAAACTGAAATCCACAAAGATACTAGCATTCTGAATACAAGGATAATATTAGAGAAAGAGAATAAAAACTATAATGAATTTGCTGCTCTTTTTCAATCTCGCCTTGTGTTCTTCGAGCTTGCTCTCCTTGTTTCAATCCTTCAAACGTGATGTCCAACTAATATTGTATAAATAATGATGATAAGTCCTCTCTACCCCTACATAAGCCTCCTCTGTCTTTCCAAAACGTGTCCTAAATCTTCGCACAAAAATCTGTCGAATCAGAGTCGAACAAGGAAACTTCAAATTATCTACCGCATAGCACGCCTAGACGGGTAAATTGAACTAAGAAATCCCGCCCCGGCGGGTGTTTAATCACTCTGCTGGAAAGTGACACCCCACCCTTGCGGGTGATTTGGCTTGTAGACCCCCACCCCGGCGGGTATGCTGGCTGCAAATTAGCTCCTTCTGCATTTAACTCTTGCTTTCTGTCCAATCCAATTCGTGCAACGCAACCACAGAAAAACTAGTAAAATAATACTAAAAGATCTTGAAGTAGCAACAAATTAGGTTTGAAAGGTGTTCGATTCGTAAGTATAAAACTCACTCATCAAATACTCTCAAACTTAAGACGTTGCTTGTCCTCAACCAAGACACAATGCACATGCAAACTACCTACATGCCTACGAGTCCAGCTGTCAGACAGTATAAAGTTTAATAAAGTTGCCTCAGAGAAATCACAATAGAGATAGATAGTAAATCCCACCAAGACACATCAGCAATCCCATATCAATCTGTAAATCAACACTTGTTATCACTAACGCAGTGTGTGTGTGTGCTCAACAACAATGAAAACTGACTATAGATCAAATATATCATATAATACGCTTCTTAGAGTAAAGATCACAATTTGAACTTAAGAAGTTATGTAAACAAACTAAGCTCAGCCAAAAATATGCAATTTCCAAGTCATGAGTTAATATGAGATATGGTTGCTACCTTTATTCAATTACGGGGACATTTTGCTCTTTTTCCCGTATTTCTACTTACACATGATTGTGCAATGTCTAGTCCTCTTAGGCTTTTAAGAGTTACCCATTTAGTGAGCTTTCGACCAACGACTCCTAAACTAGACGACTTTAGGGTTCTAGGTGTAAAGACGTCCCCTAGAGCGTACTTACTCGAGTAATAAAGGCCACATAACTAAAGTAGTTATGGTGTTTATTCATATTTTTTTCTTCTCTTTTTCTTTTTCTTTTTTTTACAAGTATATAGATGTGACGCCCCCAAATTCAGGTCCCTTCGAACCTCGAATCTGGTCCGCCACGATACTACTTTTGTGAGACCCCAGATTTTATCAATAAAGATTTAAATTTTTGTCGAAATAATTTTTTAATATTATGGTGTGAATTTAAGATAATATTATAGTTGTGGGTAGTATTTATAAATTTTGCAAAGTATGCAAGTTGTTATAAAATATTCGTTTGGTCGGGGAATATTCTTTTTGTGGGGAATATTCGTATGGGCTACTCAATCATATGTGGACCCCATTAACGGAAGTATTGTCGTAGTTAAAAAACGACAAAATTATCTTTCTATAAAAATAACTACAGAGTGTTACCGTTAAAAGCTGTTGAACTACCCGGTAGTAGTAAAAGTACAAGATGTCTGGCGTAGTTGTATAGTAGCACACGATATTGATTATTGATGCTTACGTGAGAAGTCACTCACCTATGCTCAATTATTACTACGATGAATTCTTTGCATCATATCTCTTATATTATTGATTCAATTATTGTCACGATCATCATCATATAATATGTTATAGTATTAAATCAATAATTGAGACGACAAGTTATAAATGATTAATAATTGTTGAAAGATTAAATATGTGTTGATTAAAAATAAAATGATTTGTGGTAATATTTATTCAATCCTTGATGTATATAAAGAGTTTGTTATGAGACATTTGTGGTAAGTTTGATTATTTTATGGGGGGCCCATATGTCATCATCTAAGAGTCTCTTCAATCGATAGTAATTACCTTTGTGAATAGTAATTACCTTCAATCGATAAGTAATTACCTTTGTGAATAGTAATTACCTTCGTCAATAATAGTAATTACCTTTACAAAGCGCCGAACCACTTGTCATTTCACATTACAGCGCCGAACCACTTGTCGTTTCACATTACAAAAGCGCGAAACCATTTTTCTTTTCACATCACCGATCGTCGTCAAGCCACTTGCTTTTCACACATGGCGGTGCTAAGCTAGAAATCTTCTATAAATAGAGGCCTAGTGCTTCATTATTTTTCACGAATTCAATTGAAACTCTAGAGAGAGAAACTATAGAGAGAAAGAAGAAAAGTATTCTCTACTTCACCTTGCCAATATTCAGTTCTTCTAAGGTAAGGGTATTATTTGTTGTGCCGTAAGGGGTGTTATTCTTCTTATTCATGAAGAGAACTTCATTATTCCATTCATTATTATTCATTGAATAACTTTTGTAAAGTGGTATACCCTATACATAACTTTTGTATATGCGGCATACCCTATACTTGGTGAAATCCTTATGTTATTCCATTCTTATTTATTCTGGCTGGAATAACTTTGATCTGCTTAATCCCCTATACTTGGTGATCTTCTTACATTATTCCATTCTTTATTATTCTCATTGGAATATCCATCATCTGTGTGTTTTACTTTGGACTGGTTACTCCTTTATCATTCTGTTGGAATATCCTATCATGTGTTTTACAATCGGATCCGTTCCATCTTTATTATTCTGTTGGAACATCCCGCTTGCGGTGTGAATTTCACCGACTCGGTTCCGTTATTATTATTACATTGGAATAACCTCGCTACATCGGGCACCGCATGCATGGTGATTTCTTTTGTTATTCCATTCTTTATTATACCCAGTTGGTTAAAACTTTAACTTCATATTCCATGAAATTAGTAGAATATCTTTGATATTTGCGTTTCATCCAAAGATCTTTTCATGAAAATATTCTTCGATTATTCTTGAATTTTACTCTACAAAACAAAGATTGTCGTGTTGACAATTTGGACGTTAATAATTCTGGATTAAATAATTCTTGAACTTGTTTTATTGAATTATTATGTCATTTATCATCATCCTCATGTTATATTATGTTATCTTTGGTTTACGTGCATAGATGAACTTAGTATGATTATGACCAGGGGATCATTCGGTATAATCATGGCTTGATATAAATGATGTGACAAAAGTCCTCGATGGCACATGTAATGCAGGTGGTGGATAGTTTTTGGTATGATTATGACCGGTGGTGATTCTATAGTCGTGACCATTGATAATTTGATGAAAATCCTTGGCCGTGGTACGGGGATGATTAGATGTGGTGGTTTATTTATTAAAATTTGAGTCTCGTGATAAAAATGATGAAAACCTTTTAAAACCTAAAAGATAGTAGACTTTATTTTCTACTTGACTCTTTTAATGGATTGCATATTCATTGCCAGATTAAACCGGTTTGTCTATTGTATTTTATCGCTTTAACATCGTTGAAGGCTAATGATAATTTATTCGCATTATCTTAGTCATAATATTTCTTCTTTGGGCTAGTTGAGCTCACCCTTTCCTTCACCGTTCTCTTCGTGAAATGAGAACATAGGCGGAGACGAGTCGGGAACTGAGAGTAATGGTCCGGAGGATAGCATTAGTAGTCCTCAACATTCGTGAAATAGTGTGATAATAGTTGTAATGAGGACTCCTTTTGAGTTTGTATAATATCTAGTAGACAATATTTGTATTCAAACTCACGCTTTATATGTCGTATTATATACCTATGCGCTTATATGAGTAAGTTGTATTTGAATTTATGTACCATGTAAGTGGCGACCCAAGATGGGTGACGTATACCTAATTTTGGGGGCGTCACAACTTTCGTCAAACTATTATATTTTTTATTTACAACTTAATGAATATAACTTCACTTATTATAATTTAGAATATAAATTCCTTCCATTTCCAGGATCTATGTATAATGACCCCAAACTATTATAAGTTTCAAATCTTGGTCATTTACCATTCCTGTCTTACATCATATTCCATGTTATAAAAATATGCAGAATAACTTAAACTTTTTCAATCTCCTTTGAAAAATAAATCTTTTATTGATATCTTAACTCGAATCAATTACAAATCCCTGAATCAAATTATGTTATGATTCCTTCTATTCAATTTCTTGTATAAATCTTTACATCTCATTTCAAATTCTCTATGTATCACATAATACAACTTTAAAACGCATTACATTACACCTCGTAAACTACTATCTTGTACGACTCCAAGAACATAAACGTGGTTCAAGCGTATATATATTTAAACACATAAACCAATCTCCTTCAATTACTATTGAACTCTATCAATCAAGTAGCACGTAATCTTTACCGTGAATCCTTAACCTGCAAAAGTGGTTATTTGCAAGGGTGAGCTCGACAGCCCAACAATTCTAACAGTTTTCATGCAGCACATAGCATATAATAGCATATTCAGTTCATGCATTCGTAATCAATTAATATTTCCTACGCATGTTACTTCACACCTAACAAGCATAGAGGTTTATATCACAAGTATATCATCAAAGATCAACTTTCACATTTCATACATATCTCATACGCATTTCATATATAACAACATTTGCATAGCATAATATAGCTTAACTAACAGTTATTGAATTCATATAATAAATAGGAACTGAAAGACTTTCCTGATTCGTAGTTTATCAACTACGACTTAACTGCTTATAGTTATCGCGCACTTGTATTCCTCCTACACTAGTTATATAATCATGGATTCATATCCATTAGTCATATATTTTATATCTGATCTCAATGTAATAATAACGTTACATTGTTCTTTAACTAGGTTCGTAAAACCTACACTTCACTTTCTCATCATACCCTAGGTATGTATAGGTATACCTTAGCTACACATGATTCATATCAACGTTCATAAATCTTTATCACACACTCGACTCGCTGTGTTCGACACATATTTAAAGTCTATAGATACGCGATCTACATCGTCCTTACCTTTTGCAAATTTTAACAAATTTGAGTTTTATATAACCATTACATGCTCTTAGGCTCAACACATCATTCCTGTCAAGTACTATAGCTTAGAATAGTACTATAAGTAAGTTTCCAAAATTAGAAATCAAATAAAATGTGCAGACTAAATCTCTGCAGTGTATTGCTTGTGAGAGTTAGGCTTGGGGCCCAAGCGCTTGCTAAGGCAGATCCCCAGCTGAACCAAAGTTAGATATTTATTTTTTGGTTTCATCTGAGTTCTTAGCATGCATTAATGTTAACACATAATATATACACACGTTAAGAGGTCATTGGTCAATGTTTAGAACCTCTTGTGTTTACTCAAAGTTGTTTTCACACTTTAAGGCTTTATTTGATAATTTCTTACAAGGCTAAGTAGGTTCATGCATAAGGAATGAACTACATTAACCATTCCATCATGTAAGGATGTTAGACACCTATAACGCGTATGCTCGCATTTAATCAACTCATTTAATCATAGTTAGTATTGTTCATCATTCGGAACTTATTTAAACCACACTTGAAAGGTCCAATTCATGCTTAGCTAGATGATGAACATACTCGTCATGTCTAGAGGCATAAGGAATCTTAGTATGCATGCTAGTAAGGTCAGAGTATATTTTACACAATATTTGAAACTATTAGTTCTCAAAACTTTCGAGTTTTCTTTCAAAACATTTTAAACCAAGTCCAAGCAATCCAACGCATATGAAACAACTTCAAACCTTATGTCATGCATAGTTAGACTTCGTATGCATGCTTATCAAGGTCATAAATTAAAGTACACAAGTTTCGTCAAGGTTTGCTTTCAAAACTCAAGTTTTATTTTGAAATCATTTTCAACCAAGCTATTGTAAGTTGATTATAAGTAAGAAACTTAAACTCACATTTTATGCACGCATGGCTTACCTTAAAAATTCAGAACTTAACCGACCTGAGGTTCATCAATATTTATTTTCACAACTTCAAGTGTTTTTTCAAAACACATGCATTAACGTAAACTATGCAACTCATATATGCAAGGGAACTCTAGACCACATGCTAAACTTGTTTTCATGCATAACTAAGCTCTACTGACGTGTTAAATCTTATCTGAATGTAGTAGAAAACATTATCAGTCTTGGTGCATCTGCAGCGTGTGTGTTGTGCTAGGCTATGTGGAGAGTGGTGTGTATTGTGTTGTCCCAAAAATGTAGAACACCGAGATAAAGATATGCAGTAGCTACTTGCGAAATGAATTCTAGAATGGGGCGCAATTGCGCCCTTCTTCCAGAGAGCTCTGGAGAGTCTCTACTTCTGTAGAACTCAAAACCCATACTCAAATTCTTTATAAAACATGCTTAAACTCAACTACAATACTTCTGTACATGCTTATAACACTTAACTAACATGATAACAATCTTCAAATCACATAAACATAACTTGATTACTCGAATTCAAGATTTTTGCCATTTTCCCATAATTTCACATGTATAGCGAATTTCACTACTATGGATTCGTTTTTTAACCAATTTGGTTCGTTTAACTCTCGTTGTTTTCGTTTTTAACTGTATTAACGACCTCTAACATCAATTCATGTATTATAACAACCGTTAGCCATAAATTTTGTGACTTAAAAGCTAGTATTTCATCACACTTTTCTAAGAAATTAAGAACTTTGAATTCAAGAACATAAAATCAAATTCTTACCTTCTTTGTGGCTTAGTTTACTTAACTCTCTCTCTCTCTCTGCACAATCTATACTCCTCAGCAACCCAACTCCAAGCTCAGATTTATCAGACAACTTAAACAAACGGAAAATGAGAAGGAGGTGGCTTTATTTATAGAGGAACCATTGACCAAACAATGGCTTTGCCAAACAAGTTAAACCAAAGGGAAGAGAAAGAAGCCAGTGGATGCTCAAGAGTTGGTTAACCACTCCATGTTCAACCATCATCAACTCTATTACGTAATGGAGAAGAAATATGATATGCTAATGGCCTATTTAAGCGTATGAAATATAAATGGGTGACACTGATTTTGGGACAAGAGCAAAAATCTCAGCAACTTGTTATTCTAAGGCTTGGTTTGATCCTTTTTATTCCCATAATGAAATATTAGGGTACAATTGTTACTATATTAAAAATTTACAAATAAATTTTATACTCACATCATATAATCCATGTACATTAAATACATGTAATAAAATATCGCAGTCAGATATTATTATCTGGGTAGTCCCATAATTATCTCTATCACTCACATAACCACATTATAAAACTATTTAATATTAATGTTTATTCAAACATTTTAATCTCCTACCCAGTTTCTAGAATACACAGATATTTAATTATTTCTGTATTACCACTACATATGATTTCACTGTACCCCTTGGTACCTTATATCATTAGTCTCAATTAAATGTCACGCCTCACGTATTCTTAACTCGTATGTATTATATATTACTACTGCTCACATTTTCCATATTACCCCTAGTAATATTATTTAATGATTATACCCACATTAATATTTTAATTGGGATAAATATCATTTAGTTGGGTATTTTCAACCCACACAATAATTAATTAATATTAATCATTTCTTTTCAATAACTATTATGCAATCCTCTAATTAATAGAGTATAATATCCTATAATATCGCTTAATTAACCAATAATTAATTCGAGTTAATTACTTAAACCCTATTCAAATCCATTCATGGACAACTTAACCATCATTTAAGATTTTTTTTTATCCTTATGAGTCCTTAATACCCATTTCTTAAACTTTAAATTCCAAAAATTGATTTTACAGACCCACAAGCCTAATACCGGGTCATAGGCTTGCTTGTAATGGTAAGCAAATTGCTATTTATACCAAATTCTCAGGCAGACAAGTTCTGCATTAGCAGAACTGAAACCTTACACTTCTAAATACTTTACACATCCTCCTTGAGCGTTAACTCGTCTAACATCAATCCTCTCTTTGATTACACCTCATCGGTTACTATTTTCCTTAATAATTTAAGAATCACACTTCGAGTTTTAAAAATCTATCTCCCTTATTAGTTTAACCAACTATACAACTCCTTTACGACTTCTTACCACCAATAACACAAAACTCGAATGTACTACATACATAAATTCCTTTAATCTTCACTTCTCGCCGTGTATCACCTCACTCAATAATTCTCTAACCACTTTTAAAGGTATATCGATTTTCTTCCCTCATCAACAACGTGCATATATACAAGTCTAAACCTAACACACATCGAATCTTTAATAGTATTCAATATAGTACACTGAGTGGTTTCCCACAAACAACCAACAAATTAGTTTCCGTCTCGTCTACACTGTTTTCACAGTGAGTTAGATCGGTTACCAATTCTTATATACCTCCGCTCTTTGAAGGAATCGTTTAGCCCAGCTCCTATATGTCAACCATTAAAGAGTATGATTGCATTACCTTAGACTTGATACACACTCGTACAAACACTCGAGAAATTGGTGATTATCAAAGATATATTTTAATGTCACCAACTTACTATTATAAAATAATTTCACATAAATTATTTAACATCAATAGATAAATTTTTATCCATCTTCTTACTAATTCATCTCTACAATATATAACAAATATATAATAAGGATATATATTTATTAAACACATCAATTACTTATTACATAGTTCATTTTACCCTATGTAACTCAATACCACATATCTCGTAACACATTATAACAACGGCATATAACAACGGAACTTTTTCCTTTGTGACTTCTCTCATGTGTTGAGAGGGGATAAGCTTGCACATAAGAAGGCGTACCAAATCTTGCCGTAGAGGCTCAAATCCTTACTCAAAAATAGGGTACCCTCTTTTTTGCCTTTTAGCCACACAATTTTTGGCCTGTAAATTTATTTCAATATCTGGTTATAATTGGGACCACTATCCCGGTACGTCGCATATTGACAAACCGCTAGGGCCCTTAAGTTGTAGTACTCATTGATTGCCTCAGCGCTGAACAAAACCATTTTTCCCCTAACAAATGTTGAGAATTGGGCTTTGTCTTCGGCGTTCGCGTAGAATTCCTTGACAACTGCCACCACTTCCACGTCCGACTGATCCGTGAAAGTATCCCAGCCTTGTTCATTTATTTGGCGACGTATGTTCGTCAAAAGAATTGGGCTTGAGTCCTCGCTTCGAGGTGAGTGCTTTCATGGAAAAGTATTCAAATTTGTCCGCCGTCGCGACACTTACAAACTTTCGTTTGTCAAAACTCTAAATTGGTGTCGAGAAACCCTCACCCCGTTGTCTTTTCGGTGTTTTCGGAGCCATTGGGTCACAATTCAGTTAATTTCCCTAAAATTATTCTGTGAGGCTAGAGGTGGCAAATGGGCGGGCGGGCCCGGGCCGGGCCAAAATGGTCCGGGTTTTGGTGGGCTAAAATTGTGAGGCCCGTGGCTCGGGATGGCCCGGCCCGGCCCGCGGGTTTCTTCCTTTATTTTTTTTTGCAAAATCTTGCTACACCAAAAATAGTAATAATAATAAATATTAAAAATAATAAAATAATTTATAATAAATAGTAATAATAATAAATATTATTTGTGTTGCATGCATCTGTTCGGACCTCCTCTTTTAATGAGTAACATGTGAAATGGATTTGTTGAATGTGAAATAGTAATAGCCGTCTCAACTCTCATGTTTTGTTTTAGAATGAGGATAAATTAAGCAAGGTGGGCAGGTGGTTGTGAGAAAAATTATAAAGGTTGTTTTTTTTAAAGGAAAAGGCATCACTATAATCATTATTAACTTTTAAACACATTTTTCACTTTTCATATAGGAGGAGTATGTATCTTCTTTTACTTACAAGTCTCGTGTTCAAGCCTCATAACCCACAAGTAGCAACATTTTGTTAAAAAAATCGTGAAGTTACCATGGTAGGGCCAAAAAGGCCCAGATTTTTTTTTTTTGGCTAAAAAATGCACTTTCAAAGCCCAACCCGTGGTCAAGTGGTAGGTCCCCCTAGTGGGCCTGGGCCATGTTTTCCAGGTCTATGTGAGGCATTTTGGGCCATGTTTTCCAGGTCTATGTGAGGCATTTTGTCGAACACCTGGTGTACAACTGTCCTTCAAAATCCTCCCACTTCTTTAAAGACATTTTTATAGCCTTGAGTATCGTGCAAAATTACCCAATGAATATAACACCGCCACTTGAATCAATAGGATATCACTTTCGCACACAATACCTTGTTGAATGTTCACCCAAGACACGAATGTGTAAAGAACCCTTGTTTTGAGATGAGAATTCCCCTCAATTGCCCTTTCATCCGCCTTTAATTCGTTTAGATGGCCATTAAGGATAACCAATTTGATGGGTTTGGGTGTGAGAGATGTGTCTCGGCTTTGTTTCTCTTTTGTCAGAATTTAGGGTCGTGTTTAGTTGAGTGTAATGAGAGGGAGTGTGTTATTTGGCTGCCAGATTGCTTATTTAAACAAAATTAAAATTCTTCTTCCGCGTCGGGGTGTGTCTTTTTTGTACTAGAAATGCCGCCGGGGCGGGCTCTGATAGAGAGCTCTCCGCCGGGGCGGGTTTTTTCAAGCTTGACATTGCCGCCAAGGTGGGCTTTTTCAACCTTCTACTAACTACTTTTCCTTTAACTTCTGATCCCTCGATTGCTTAGATACCTTACCCTATTTCCATTTAGCTCTTGGACTACCTACGATGGTACACATTATCAAGGATTAGCGCATGCATTTTGGAGGTTGTTCATGAAAAATTAATAAGCAATTAATTCCTAAAAATTAAAATCCTATACTATTCAAATGAGGACTAATCACTACATAACTATTGTAAAACAAATAACTACAAAAAACCATGGGTTGCCTATGACGCCCCCAGAATAGAATAGGTCCACATGACCCATTCTGGGTGTTAGGCAAAGAAAGAAAAAGAAAAGAAAAAAGTTAGGCAGTTTAGGTGGAGGAGGAAAATGTTAGGCATACCACAATGTTTTTCTCCATCCATTGCGCTATAAATAGAGGGGTAACCCTCATTCCTCAACACACCATTACAATATCAGAAATTCTTATTTTATAGTATTGTGAGTATTTCTCTTGAGTATAAGGATACTTTGAGTGTAGCCTTTTGTGAAAGATTTTCTCAGAATAATATCCGATATTCAAATCGAATTTAGTTTCTACTAAGATAAATGATATTATTTTATTGCAATACTCGTAAGAAATATTATTTTCTTTTATACTCCATATTATGTAAGGGATATTGTTTCATTTCATAATCCTAAATTTAAACTTACTATGGTAAGTATTGCTTCTATAATTCCTGAAATGATTAGAAATTCCTTAAGTTTTGCGCTTCATTTAATATCATTTCACTGGAATATTGGTCTGAACTTTCTTATTAAATTTTAAACTTTTCATGTATGGGTACTATTCATACGGTACTATTCATACATACGGTACTATTCACCAGTACTATTCACAACATAATTTAATTTTCTTTTATGTCCAAATTATTTTTGATACATGAATATCATTCTTGAATTTTACTTCACAAATAGTTATCACGTTGTCAATTTGGACATTTTTAAACTCTGGATAAATTAAATTATAAAGATCTAATATTTATCCTTTATCTCACTTGATTGAATCTTTATATCATTGTCATCATCCTCATGCTTATATTGTGTTGAAAGTCATCTTTGGCCCATAGTGCAAAGATGGACCGTTGATTGGTATGATTATAACCATGAATTCTGTATTAGTATAATCATAACATTTAATGTTATAGATAAAGTTTGTGGTGAAAGTCCTCTTTGGCCCGTAGTGCATAGATGGACAGGTGTTTGGCATAATCATGACCACTGGTGATACTAACGAATATCCTTGGCCTGTAGTGCATGAATAATTCATTGATTTAAAATATTTATTGAATGATGTTACAGGGATTAAATATTGATGATGAAATTTTAAATCATAGAAGATAGTAGATATCATGTTATACTTAACTCTTTTAATGGATTGTTCTTTCCGCTGCAGTTGTATTCTAAAACTTGTTGCCTATTGTATTATATCAGATTTTTCCCTGTTGAGGACTAAGGATAATTTTTTCTATATTATCTTAGTCATAATATTCTTTACTGGGCTAGTTGAGCTCACACTTTTCCTTTTGGTTTCATTATTCTTCTTAGTAGGCGAGAATGTAGCTGGGACTAGTCGGGGAATGGAGTAATGGTCCAAGATGGTTATTATAAGAGTTCTCATTATTTTGTAAAATAGTGTAACAATAATTGCAATGAGGACTTTATTTGAGTTTGGATATTGTCTACAAGATAATATTTGTATTAAAACTCACAGTGTATATGTTGTCATATTTTGCACAACAGTTGTATTAATGAAGGTATTTGAATTATGTACCATGTATTTGGCGACTCAGAATGGGTTGTGTGGACCTATTTTGGGAGCATCACAGTTGGTATCAGAGCTTAGGGATATGATCTCTGGTAGAGATCTGGGATTAGAACTAGGAGGGGAGAGACGAGTAAATCCTTCACTAGTGTGTCATACCCAAGCTTATTTGTTATTTGTTATTGGTCGGTCAAAATATAGGGATAATATGTGGCATGTTAATTTCTTTAATTAACCATTGTTTTGTGGCAGTGTTTGAAAATGACATCTGAAAATTTTGAGATAAACAATGGAGCAAAGGAGACTGTTGAGACACCGGCAATCAATAACTAGGATAATGTGCATCAGGAAGGTAATAATCCTTATGTAAACAACAACACCGACCAAATGATGAATGATGGGATGTTTAGGAGCTTTCTAAAATTCATGCAACACAAAATGAGATAAACTCCTATTCAAAATATAGGTGAAAACAATGGCAACTTACGGCTGGTCACTGCTAAGCAATTCAAGGAGTTGTGTAACAATCCAGAATTTTATTTGTAATTTCAAATATTTATTAAATTAAATAAATATATTTTTTAAATTGATGTGGTTATTGTTAGTAGATATTTATTGGATTATTTATTAGTAAGTAAATAATTCATGAGTTATAGAAATTAATTTAATTAAGATAAAAGAGTGGTGAATTAAATTTATGAGAAAATACTCTAATTTAATTAAATAATTAGAGAGTTGCTATAATGTTGTTTTAACTTAGTGATTAAAGTGATATGTTAGTTTATTAAATAAAATTATAATTTTGTGGTAATTGGTTAAGTGGAGAATTTATTTAATATGTTATAATTAGTTTTTATTTAATTAAGATTGGATATGGAAATCCAAATAAATAATGTGGGACTATAAACTATAGTATAAACAATTTATTAAAATAAATTAATGGAGTTTTAAATGGGTTTACCAAATAAGGCTTAAAAATATTAAGTCTTTATTTTAATTAGTTTTATCCAAACAAAGCCTTATGGCTTTTGATTTAAAAAAATAAAAATAAAATAAAAATATATTAAATATTTTATAACTGATACGTAATTATTATATTTATTGTATGGCAGTTTTATACGTTGTAGTTTTGCGTCTGTTTTATGTTTAACGTAATAAGGTTGGCCTAAGTTTGAGAAGAGAAGAAAAGAAGTATACAGAGAAAAATAGAGAGAAAGGAGAGAAAGAAAAGAGAGAAATTTTGAGTTTGAAGGAAGAAGGTTGAGGAAGAAAAACTAAGCATTCTTGTGGATTAATCAAACAATTGAAGGTATAACTTCCAAAACCTTAATATTACGTATATGAAAGTTCTATGTTCTTAAATTTCAAAATCTCTATGAATTCAAATTTGATGAATTGTTGTTATATAAAGTGTTGATTGTGTTTGTGTGTATCTGTGATGTTATAATTAGCATCTAGACAAGGATTTAGTGTACCAATTACGTTAAAAAAGAAAAAATTGTTTACAGTGCAGGTGTGTATGTATATGGCTTGTGAAAGTCCAAAATTGATAATTTATTTGTGAAATAAATTGTAAATTGAGTCTTGAATATGTTAATTCAGTAAGAAACGAAAAGAACACAATTTGAATGAGTTAATTTGGTGTAGTATTGAGACCTCAGTGTTGATTTTTGTCAAGGATCTCAAAAATAGAGTTTTTATAAAAACTTGGAATTCAAAGGATTTAAATTATTTGTAGTTGTTGTTTAATTGTTCCAAATCAATATTTATGTGATGGGTAATGTTTATATGAAAGTTATATCATTTGGGTATGTATAATTTGTTGTTTAATGGATGAAATTAGTGATAGTTGGAAGCTAGAGTATATATATAAATCGACTGTAGAGTTTTGCTCATGCACAAGCACCAAATAAGAACTGCATACCGGGTGTCAAGGTCAAAACTAAAACTGCTACTGGCCCACGCAACATACCTGCATCGTAGGCGAAGAATGCTCGTTGGTTATGCATGCCTTAAAAACCCATTACAACCTAGTCTAATGAAGTGTTAATGTGATGAACATGTAATAAAGATGCTGCAACATATTTGTATTGTGTAGGTGGTAATTCTAAAGTTGTAAAAGTTAGTAAGTCGTGAAAACTTTACGTTGTGATTTATTGAACATGAGAGTTGGTAACTAAGTGTTTTAATTCTAAGACTTGTGATTCTGAAGTGTATATAGTACTAGTGATTCGAAACTTGTACTAAAATAACGAGTTTAACTAAAATGAGAGTTAATTTGGAAAGTGGATGTTAGTGTATCTAATAGATATTGTGATTCTAATAATGTGTAGGTGAACGTGAGTTGTAAATTATAGCTTACGCACGTGGCAAGTTCTCTAACCCTAAACTTCGTTTGAGAAAATTTTCGAATTCTAATCTTTGTTTGAGTTACCTTAACTTGTTCATAATTTCTAACTTGTTTTTAATTAAGGAAGTTTTCCTAGTTTTATTCTCTTTATAAAGAATGCAAGTTCTTGAACTCAAATCTCTTAATAAGTTGACCTATCTCATTTATTTTACACAGTTTCTAACCATTTTTGTTATATTGAGCATGTTTCGTTCTCAACTTGTTATTCATTAATGCATGTTCAATAACTCAATTCTCTTATTTGACAAGATTATAGCCTTGTCCTAATATTGTTCAAGCAAGGTTTGTTGAATTACACAATGCTTATGCTTTCTAGCTTATTTCTAAGCCTGACTATGATATATAGTTGGTTCACCTATGATTCCTAAATTGTTCCATATTATGTTGTTATTGATCATTCGAAATGATATTGAACTTTGTTGATTCAACTAATCCTTTAGTTGATGATCGTTAAACTTTAAATTACCCATGAAGCTTATCCAAACCAAACTTTCTTTGGTGTGGACTTGTACTTTGAAAACTGAGAAGAACAACCCTATTATAGGGGAATTATTTATGCAATGCGTTTAGATGTTTGTGCACAATACATGGTACGAAGGGCTGATCACCCTAAGTACGGGGAGTCCCTACAGTCCTATGACTATTTAGGATTAAGTTGAAAGATTACTTATAACCTTGGACATAGTTTGTGGTCTTGTGACCCTCAGATATATTTCATACTTTGATCTCAGTTCTTGTTTACCATTGATAAAGTATTATTTCATTCTGTTGAGCCTATTCATTGGCAGTTATTATACTGTTGTTATTCATTGCTATTTTAAGTGAGCATTTGTTTTTCTCAATCTTGCACACACACACACACACACACACACACACACACACATATATATATATATATATATATATATATATATATATATAATTGCAGCTAAGGTTGAGAAGGTCGATGAACCTACCACTAGCAAAGGGAAAGGAAAAATGAACAAGTGATGAAGACTTGTAATTTATTTGCTTTCATGACGATAGACTTAACTTAAATGATATGATGTAATTAATTTAATTTTTTGCACTTGATGTATGTTAAAGGTTAGATAACCTGGGAAACTTATTGATTTAATTATGTAACCCATTTTATGGGAAGATTTATTACTTAAATTTTATTATAATTGGGTAGTTAGATATGAATGAATGGAAAGTGAACACCAAGTCTTGTGAGAATGAAGTACCTAGATTTGGGGGTGTCACGGGTTGGTATTAAATGTTTAGGTTATGAACCTTAGGTGGGGAAAAAGCCCTAGGAAGTAACCTTATAGAAGATTGAAAAGATAGTGGTGATAAAATCTTATTGAGTTTTAAGAAAGAAATAATAAAACACTTTATGTGCTTATGTTGTTGCAACCTATGTGCTCGTGAGTGACGAGTAGTGATGATTAGTAATTAAAACTTAAAATTTTGTTGTCAAGATGGCTAATGTAGAAGAATCTAGTCAGGCTAGGAAGGAAGGACCCCAGATACCTAGAGAGGAGGAGCCTCGAGATATTCAGGTGGTTTGGGAACAACTACTACCACGGGAGTCATCTCCGTTGGTCACAGTAGTTGAGTAGGAGGGTTTACCTGATGAGGACGATGAGGTAGAGACAGATGATGAAGACCCCGTGGAGTTACCACAGTCGGATGAGGATGATGAGGAAGAAGAGTTTCCACCAAACCCTATCGCTGCCCGTATGTACGACGAAGTATACGACCGCAATGTGGAGCTTCAGGATAGAATCGAGGATTTGGAAGAGATCGTAGCTGAACGTCAGACTTTGATGGCACAAAAGGACGATGAGATCCGGGATCTAGACGAAAGTCTGGACAATGTCGAATGGAAGCTGATTCATACTGAAGGTGAGAACGAGCATCTGACGGAGGAGATCGTGGAGCTGAAGAACAAATTGAAAGAAGAATCCACCAAGAGAGCAAGAGTCGAAGACGCGTACGAGAAAGCTTCTCAGCGTGCAGAAGTAGCAGAGGAGGAAGTGCAGGCAAAGAAGATCAAGATGGAGGAGATGAATGGTGTTTTTAATACCGTGATAAACTGAGCTTAAGACCGAGCTGCTATGGTACATGTTAGATCGTCGAACAATGTTCCGTATTATGGAAGAGGAGCGTCATAAGGCTATGCAGCATTTTAGTAGGTCGTCGTAAGGAATGTAACTGTTATGTGATTAATTAATAAATAAGATGTAAATCCCATGTATTATATACCCAATGTGATATAATGATGATGTTATCCTGAAACTTTTGTAGTTCAGAAAAGTGATGTAGATAACAGGGTTGATATCATTGTTATGTTTTAAAAGATGATGAATAAATAAAAGCTAATATTTATTCAAGATATTATGTGTTATGTGATGATTTTTTAATGTGCAAATTAAGTAGATAACACTTAGAAGATTAAATAATAATCTAATGAGTGTATTTTAACAGAAAATGCCTCCAAGACGTCAACCACGACAAAGGATCCCTGAGGGATCTACCAATAATAACAATGCCGAGGCTAACGCAATTCATCAATTAATGACGCTACTAACAGGAGCACTACAGAATCAGCCACAGAATCAAGCTCCGACCTTTAAGGACTTCAAGGAGGTTGAACCACCAGAATTCCGTGGGTCCATGAATCTAGTTGAGGCACAGACCTGAGTCATGGAGATAGAGAAAATTTTTAATGTTGCTAGAGTAGGTGAGAATCAGAAGAATGCTCTTGCAACATTTATGTTGAAAGTAGAGGCTAGTTATTGGTGGCAAGCCAATAAAACTCGAGGAGGTCAAGGAGTGATGACATGGGATAGGTTCAAGGAGATATTTTTTGAAACCTATTATCCAGAGAGTTCAAAGAATCAGATGGAGGTGCAGCTTTTAGAACTGAAGCAGGGCACAATAACGGTGTCAGAGTATGCTGCAAGGTTCAATGAGTTGGCGAGGTTTGTGCCATATCAATTTAACACAGATGAGCGCAAGGCCAGAAGGTTTAAAAAGGGACTGAAGCCCTGGTTGTACAGTAGAGTCTTCATGTTTCACTTAAAGACATTTACAGCAGTGCTGCAGAAGGCGATTATCACTGAGGGAGGAGGCGAGGCCGTGACAAAGTACAATCAAGGAAAAAGAAAGAAGAAGAGTGAGTGCGAAGTTAAGAATGGTAGTGGTAGTGGTGGAAATGGTAGTAATAATCTGAAGAGAAAGTGGAATACAAATGTGGGTGCTTGAAACCAATAGAGTATCCAGCAGAAAAAGAAGTTTGAAGAGTGCACTACATGCGGAAAGTATCACACTGGCATGTGCTTAAAGGGGAAACAAGTATGCTTTAACTGTGGCTAGGAGGGTCATATTGCCCCAAATTGCCATTAACCCAAGAAGAATGTTTGCTACACCTGCGGGTTAAAGGATCATTTTGCTCGTGAGTGCCCTAAGAAGAAAGTTGGTGAGACAACAGAAAGCAAGGGAGGTAGCAGTGGAGGTACATTGGCTATTACTGGACCAACGCTATCAAATGTAATCTCCACAACCGTAACCTTCAACATACGACAAAGGCAAGACGCGATACAATCAAAAGATGTCGTGTTAGGTATTATCCCAATCAATGATATAAATGTGTATGTATTATTTAATTCAGGTGCTACTTGCTCGTTTATATATGATGAATTTGCTAAGAGGTTAGAAATGCCTAGTGAAGAGTTAAAATTCCCTTTAAACATAGAAATTGTGAATAAGGTGGTGATTCTTGTTATGCTCGTATAAAAAAATTATAGGGTGAATATTAAGGGGAATGTTATGATAGTAGATTTAATCCTAATCAAACTTGGAGAGTTTGATGTTATATTGGGAATGGATTGGCTATTCAATTATGGAGCAATAATTGATTGCCAAAAGAAATGTGTAAACCTTATGACTTCGTCAAAGGTAGTTTTCTATGGTAGCAAATCACCTAGACAAGCAAGATGTATGAAGATAATGCAAGCCAAGAATTTATTGAGTCAAGGATGTGTAGGATACTTAGCTTACATAGTCGATACTTAGAAGAAGAAGGGTGTGAAACTGGAAGAGATACCAGTGGTTAGGGATTTTGTGGACGTACTTCCAAAAGATTTTCCACGACTTCCGCCTGACAGAGAGATCGAGTTCGTTATCGACTTAGCGCCGGGAACTGCTCCAATATTGAAGGCCCCATACAGAATGGCTCCAGTAGAGATGAAGGAACTGATGGTACAACTGCAAGAGCTGTTAGATAAGAAGTACATTCAGACGAGCGTATTACCGCGGGGAGCGCCAGTGTTATTCATAAAGAAGAAGGATGGGTCAATGCGTCTTTGCATTAATTATAGGGAGTTAAACAAAGTCACTATTAAGAATAGATATCCGTTGCCAAGAATAGATGACTTATTTGATCAATTGAAAGGAGCCAAGTACTTCTCGAAAATAGATTTGAGAAGTAGGTATCATTAGTTAAAGGTAAGGAATGAGGATATACCTAAGACGACATTCAGAACTCGGTATGGACATTACGAGTTTCTGGTAATGTCTTTTGGTTTAACCAATGCCCCCTGCAGCATTCATGGATTTGATGAACATGGTATTTAAACCATTTTTAGATAAGTTTGTGGTGGTATTCATTGATGATATTCTGGTGTACTCTAAGTCTCAAGAGGAACACGTGGAACATTTACGTTTGACGTTGGAGACGCTATGAAAGGAAGAGTTGTACGCGAAATTCTCTAAGTATGAATTTTGGCTAGAACGTGTGCAATTTTGGGGACATGTGATTGATAAAGATGGGATTTCAGTGGATCCATCAAAAGTCGAAGCTATGATAATTTCGAAACAACCAAAGACTTCATCAGAGGTGAGAAGTTTCTTGGGACTGGCAGGCTATTATAGACGATTCATACAGGACTTTTCCAAGATTACAACTCCATTGACAAATTTGACAAGGAAAGTTGTAAAATTTGTCTGGACGGAAAAGTGCAAAGAGAGTTTTCAAGACTTAAAAAAGAAGTTAAGTGTGGCTCCTGTGTTGTCATTACCAGATAATACATAAAACTTTATGGTGTATAGTGATGCCTCACATACAGGATTAGGTTGTGTGCTTATGCAAAATGACAAAGTCATTGCGTATGCATCAAGACAACTGAAGGACTATGAGAAAGGATACCCGACTCATGACTTAGAGTTGGCTGCGGTAGTATTTGCTCTGAAAATATGGAGACACTATCTTTTTGGAGAGAAATGTGAGATATATACAGACCATAAAAGTCTGAAATATATTTTCACACAGAAAGATTTGAACATACGTCAGAGGCGATGGCTGGAATTGATAAAGGATTATGATTGTGAGATCTTTTATCATCTGGGTAAAGAAAATGTGATTTCTGATGCCTTGAGTAGGAAGGGTCATAAGAAGTTAATGTTGTTAATGGCTCAGAAGGAACTTATTTTTGCAATGACAAGGCTAGAGTTGGAAATAAAACTTTCGAAAGAATCCGATAAAAGATTGTTCCAGATGGGAGCTAGTCCAACTTTGGTGGACAAGTTAAAGAATGCTCAACTACAAGATGAAGAATGCAGAAAAATAAAGGAAAGTATGGTCAAAGGTAGTGTGGTGAAGTACAAGGTTGATACCGAAGGAGTGCTAAGATTCGAGGGACAAATTTGGGTTCCAGCAGTACCAGATATTAAAGAAAAAGTCTTAACAGAAGCTCATAACTCAAGATATTCAATTATTCTGGGAAGTACGAAAATGTATTAAGATTTGCGGTGACATTTTTAGTGGAAAAATATGAAAAGAGATGTTGCAGAATGTGTTGTGAAATGCTTAACGTGCTAGAGAGTAAAGGCCGAGCATCAGAGACCAAGCTGATTACTTCAACCGTTAGAAATACCAGAATGGAACTGGGAGCATATCATAATAGATTTTTTGGTAGGTCTTCCAACTACTCAGAAAGGATACGATGCGATATGGGTAATAGTGGATAGATTAACGAAATCAACACACTTTTTGGCAATAAAGATTAGATTTAATCTTCATCAACTGGAAAAATTGTACGCCAAGGAGATGGTTTTGAGACATGGAGTTCCAGTGTCAATTGTGTTAGACAGAGATATGAGATTCACATCAAAATTCTGGAAGAGACTACAAGAAGGCATGGGAACACAACTGAGAATGAGTACGACATACCATCCGCAAACCGATGGTCAAAGCGAACGAACAATACAGACGTTAAAAGATATGCTTAAAGCATGCTTCATGGATTTCAAAGGGAACTGGGACGATCATCTACCATTGACAGAATTTGCCTACAATAATAGTTACCACACAAGCATTGACATGCCACCATACGAGGCATTATACGACATGAAATGCAGAACTCTACTGTGTTGGGATGAAGTTGGTGAACGTCAATTGTTAGGATCAAACCTGTACAATGAGATCGCTGAAGTTATCAAACTCATCGTAGCAAGACCGGTAGTACCTTTCAAGATAGATGTAAAGAAGTATGTCGATCAACACGCATAAGATCGCAAATTTGATGTAGGAAATTTTGTTTTCCTAAAAGTTTCTCCTTGGAAGGGAAAGATTCATTTTGGCAAGAAAGGAAAGCTAAGCCCAAGGTTTATTGGACCCTTCGAGGTACTGCGAAAAGTGGGAGAAGTAGCTTACGAGGTAGCTTTTCCTCTAGAATTAGAACATGTGCACAATGTTTTTCATATGTCGGTGCTGCGACCGTATAAAATCGATTACAAACATCTGATCGAGTATGAACCATTACAGTTCAATAAGGATTTATCTTATGAGGAGGTTCCTATCCAGATAGTTGACAAGAAAGAACAAGTGCTCAGGAATAAGGTGATACCTTCTGTGAAGGTGATATGGAGGAACCACAATGTCGAAGAGGCTACGTGGGAACTCGAAGATGAAATGATGAAGAACTACCCTGGGTTATTTGTTTAGTCTGTTTCTTCGATTCTGGGGATAGAATTCTTGTAAGGAGGGAAGAATGTGACGAATGAATTGTTTGAGTTGTGATTCTGGGGACAAAATCTTTGTAAAGAGGGAATGATGTAACAATCCAGAATTTTATTTATAATTTCAAATATTTATTAAATTAAATAAATATATTTTTTAAATTGATGTGGTTGTTGTTAGTAGATATTTGTTGGATTATTTATTAGTAAGTAAATAATTCACGAATTTATAGAAATTAAAATATAATTAAGATAAAAGAGTGGTGATTTAAATTTATGAGAAAATACTCTAATTTAATTTAATAATCGAGAGTTACTATAATGTTGTTTTAAATTAATAATTAAAGTGATATGTTAATTTATTAAATAAAATTATAATTTTGTGGTAATTGGTTAAGTGGAGAATTTATTTAATATGTTGTAATTAGTTTTTATTTAATTAATTAAGATTGATATGAAAATCCAAAAAAATAATGTAGGACTATAAACTATAGTATAAATGATTTATTAAAATAAATTAAAAGAGTTTTAAATGGGTTTACCAAACAAGGCTTAAAAATATTAAGTCTTTATTTTAATTAGTTTTATCCAAACAAAGCCTTGTAGCTTTTGAATTTAAAAATAAAATAAAATAAAAATATATTAAATATTTTATAACTGATACGTAATTATTATATTTATTGTATGGCAGATTTATATATTATAGTTTTGCGTCTGTTTTATGTTTTACGTAATAAGGTTGGCCTAAGTTTGATAAGAGGAGAAAGGGAGTATACAGAGAAAAATAGAGCGAAAGGAGAGAAAGAAAAGAGAGAAATTTTGAGTTTGAAGGAAGAGGGTTGAGGAAGCAAAACTAAGCATTCTTGTGGATTAATCAAACAATTGAAGGTATAACTTCCAAAACCTTAATATTATGTATATGAAAGTTCTATGTTCTTGAATTCCAAAATCTCTGTGAATTCAAATTTGATGAATTGTTGTTATATAAAGTGTTGATTGTGTTTGTGTGTATTTGTGAGGTTATAATTAGCATCTAGACAAGGATTTAGTGTACCAATTACGTTCAAAAAGAAAGAATTTGTTTACAGTGCAGGTGTGTATATATATGGCTTGTGAAAGTCCAAAATTGATAATTTATTTTTGAACTAAATTGTAAATTGAGTCTTGAATATATTAATTCAGTAAGAAACAAAAAGAACACAATTTGAATGAGTTAATTTTGTTCACAGATCAAGTAACAGCATTGCTACTGCTCCTTCTGGGTTAAAAACAAAGACAAATAATTCTTACATACCCGCATCGAGGCGATAATGCATGTTGGTTATGCAGACCTTAAAAACCCATTACAACCTAGTCTAATGAAATGTTAATGTGATGACCATGTAATAAAGATGCCGCAATAGATTTGTATCATGTAGGTGGTAATTCCAAAGTTGTAAAAGTTAGTAAGTCGTGAAAACTTTACGTTGTGATTTATTGAACACGAGAGTTGGTAACTAATCCTTTAGTTGATGATCGTTAAACTTTAAATTACCCAAAGAGGTTATCCAAACCAAACTTTCTTTGGTGCGGACTTGTACCCTAAAAACTGAGAAGAACAACTCTATTATAGGGGAATTATTTATGCGATGCGTTTAGATGTTTGTGCACAATACTTGGTACGAGGGGCTGATCACCCTAAGTACGTCGAGTCCCTACAGTCCTATGAGTGTTTAGGTTTAAGTTGAAAGATTACTTATAACCTTAGACATAGTTCATGGTCTTCTGACCCTCAGATATATTTCATACTTTGATCTTAGTTCTTGTTTACCATTAATAGAGTATTATTCAATTCTATTGAGCCTATTCATTGGAAGTTATTATACTCTTGTTCTTCATTGCTATTTCAAGTGAGCATTTGTTTTGCTCACTCTTGCATATATATATATACTTATTGCAGCTAAGGTTGAGAAGGTCGATGAACCTACCACTAGTAAAGGGAAAGGAAAAATGAACAAGTGATGAAAACTTGTAATTTATTTGCTTTCATGAAGATAGATTTTAACTTAAATGATGTGATGTAATTAATTTAATTTTTCGCACTTGATGTATGTTAAAGGTTAGATAACTTAGGAGACTTATTGGTTTAATTATGTAACCCATTTTATGGGAAGATTTATTACTTAAATTTTATTATAATTGGGTAGTTAGATATGAATGAATGGAAAGTGAACACCAAGTCTTGTGGGAATGAAGTACCTAGATTTGGGGGTGTCACAAGTTGGGACCGCCAGAGTTTTTGGGAAAGCCAGAGCCACTTAAGGCAGAGGCATGGATTAAGCAGATTACCAAGATATTTGATGTCTTGGGATGCATTGAAGTGAAAAAGGTTCCCTTCGCCACCTTTATGTTGCGCGGAGAGGCAGATTACTGGAGAGAATTTGTAAAACGTACTTATCTGTCCGCACTTAAGATGTCTTGGGAGAGGTTCTAAGAATTGTTCAACAACAAGTACTTTCCAGGAAGTATTCATCATGAAGGAGGTGGAATTCATCAAACTAGAGCAGAATAATATGACTGTATCGCAATACAAGGCAAAGTTTACTGAGTTATCTCAGTTTTCATCCTATTTGGTAGATAATGAGGAGCAAATAACGCGAATGTTTCTAAGAGGTTTGAAACCCAAAATTCGTCAACATCTCATCTCTTATAAACTCTGTTCGTATTAAGATGTGGTGAATATAGCTCAATTATTGGAGCGGGATTATGAGTCAGCTCAACCAAAAGACTGCAACCGGCAGCACGATAATAGTTATACTAGTGGCAACAATCATCGAAGTAGTGATAACCAACGTGCCAGAAATGGTAACCACTTCGGTGGTATCCTGACCAAGATAATAAAAGAAATGAGTCAAGTGGAAATTTCAAAAAGAGAAGATTTAACAATAACGGAAAGTCATTGACACCAGCACAAGCACCAGCACCAGCAACCGTTTCTAGGGAATGAGAACGACCACCAATTAGATGCTACAGATGCGGAGAGGAGGGACACATAAGTCCAAACTGTTCAAAGCCTTCCAAGGTGTGTTTCAGTTATGGAAAGGACGGTCACATAGCCTGATATTATCCTGTAGCGAAGTTAAGTCCAGTTGGGACGGTGGCACCAAAGGCGACTACAGACAAAACAAAGTCCGTGGTTCAAAGGAGAGCATTTATTGTGACTTCCCAAAATGCAAAGAACCCAAACAAATTTATCACAGGTAAGTTAATCGTAAACTCTTGAGAAGTATATACCTTATTAAATACCGGTTCTACCCATTCTTTTATTTCACTTGCTTGTGGTCAACGTTTGAACTTGATCCTTGAGAAATTAGACTTTGACTTATCTGTTGAAACTCCATTAGGAGAAACCTTCATTACATCAACTGGTTATAAATCTCGCTTGATTCAAATTGGCACCATCACATTACTTGTTGATCTTATCTCTTTGAAAATACTTGCATTTGATGTGATTTTAGGGATTGATTGGTTAACTACTCATCATGTAAAAATTGATTATTTTCGTAAGGTCGTTAGTTTTCATATTCCTAACCAACCTGTTATGCGAATTCAAGCAACCAAACCACTAAAGGCAATCACTGTCAAATCAAGCCATAAAGCCATTCGTTTATTGAAAAACAAATGTCAAGTTTTCTTATCCCATGTTATGGATTTAAACAAAAATACGTCAGATTTTAATGATATTTCTGTGTTAATAAATTTCCTGACGTATTTCCTGAAGAACTTTTTGGCCTACCCCCAGAGCATGAAATTGAATTTTGTATTGACCTTGAACCCGGTACAATACCCATTTCCAAAACCCCATATCGAATGGCTCCTATTGAACTTCAGGAGTTAAAACCCAACTACAGGAACTGTTAGACATTGGTTTCATTTGTCCTAGTACATCTCCTTGGGGTGCTCCGATTTTATTCGTAAAGAAGAAAGATGGGAGTATGCGACTTTGCATTGACTATCTGGAGTTGATGTGACGCCCCCAAAATAGGTTTACACGACCCATTTTGAGTCGCCAGATACATGGTACAGAATTCAAATACAAACTTCATTTATACAACTGTCGTGCAAAATACGACAACATAATAGATGAGTTTTGTGACGCCCCCAAAATAGGTATACATCACCCATTCTGAGTTGTCAATACATGGTACAGAAACAACTACAACTTTATTATTACAACAATGAAAGCTGAGTTTAAATACAAATATTATCTTCTGATAATATCTATACTCAAATAAATCCTCATCACATTTATTGATACATTATTTTACAAAAATGGTGAGGACTACTAAACAACTCTCTCTAGAACCTTAATTCTACATACCCCAGGCTGTATCGCTTATATTCTCGCCTCCACGAGAAAAATGGAACAAAAGGAAAAGGGTGAGCTCAACTAGCTCAAGAAAGAATATTATGACTAAGATAATATACAACAAATTACCGTTAGTCTTCAACAGGAAAAATCTAATAGAATACAATAGACAACAAATTTTAAATCAATATTCGCAGTGAAATAATAATTCATTAGAAGAGTTAAGTAGAGAATGCAAACTACTATCTTCTATGTATGAATTTAAAAGTTCACCGCCTATCTTTTATCCCCTGTAACATCAATCAATATACATCTGAATCAAATATTTATCTTTGCACTCTGGGCCAAAGATATTCATCGATTAATTCATGTTCATCTAAACACTGCTCATCTTTGCACTACGGGCAAAGATATTCTTCAAAATCATTCATCTTTGCACTACAGCCAAAGATATTCCATAACATCATCATTTAAGGTCAAGATGATGAAAATATTTTAAAGAAACGAATCCAAATGAAACAAAATGACAAGGATTAAGGATTAAGGATTCAGACTTGGTTTTATCCACGTCCAAAATACCTCAAAAATAATCATAGTGGTGTAAAATTCGAGAATGATTAAAACATGGATACAATCAAAGCTAGTATCCGAATAGATATTTTGAACGAAAAGAAAAATTTTCATTTTTCAAATGAATAAGGTCTTAGTATTCATGAATAAGTCTCAGTATCGTGAATAAGTAACTCAGACACCAAAAGTTCCAAATTTGATAAAAACTTTAGATCAATATTTCAAAGATAATGATATTGAAAAATAATATCATTACGAAAAATAATAATATCCCTTACCTCGAAAGATCAGTACTTAAATTTGAAACAGGATATAAATATGACTTGAACTTGCAAGAATAGCAATACTCAAACTATACTCAAAATACTCACAAGAATACGCTTGATAATATAGAGAGAGAAAACTTCAGTTTCTGGTGTGATTTTCAATTCTAACCTAAGCACCCTATTTATAGGAAATTGCTTAGAACACCAAAGCAGAAAATTTAATATAATATTAATATATAAAAATTTTTCTATGCACATTCTTATAAACTGAAATCAGCTCATTTCAACAACCAACCAAGCCCACCAAACATATCAAAAACGTTTTTCTAATTTAAATTATTTTAAACTTCCAAAAATCAATTATTTCGGAACTTCGAACTTCAATAATTCATAATAAATAGCCATTTTATCAGAAAATTCGAATCTCATGAGAGTTTTATAGGAAATTCAATTCTCTACAACTTTGCGGAAGAAAGTTTTTCCAAATTCCAATCAGAAATTGATCGAAATCCACAAACGGGCAATTTTACGGTATAATCAAATTTCAAATCGAATAAATGGGGTCCACAGACATGTTTAACATGTTTTAAACATTTATTGCAACAAAAATACTCTTCCTCCTCGTATACTCATATATCCCACATTCGTTGTAAAATATCACCATTATTATATTATTAAAATATAATAATATATTTAAATGAATTATTTTATCGTAAAAAGATAAAATTTCAATTTTCAACAATTGTCACATTAAAATTTTTCTCCATCTATATCCACATAAAATCAATATTTTCCTCATCATATGAATCAATAATTAATTATTCACAAATAATATTACTGAGAATCACAATATCGACAACCAAAGCGGTTCCTGGAAGAGGGGCTTTCAATAAGAATTTCTTCTTCTTGGCGCGCAATTAGGTGACCAAACCTCTCCTTGACGTAACTTTCTAGACATTGCCAATAATGTTATCTAATAATATTATTCAGATAATATGAATTATTGCTTTGATAATGAAAAATCTTGTGTAATGACAATTATTAAAACAACAAAGAATATAAAATATCAACGCAACAATTATTAACTCAATAAATTAATTTGAATAAGAATTATCAGTAACCATTATTGAGTAGTGCCTTCTTCACGTAAGAATCAATAATTGGTGCAATACTGGTAGTCTTCGTTGTGTTTTAACCACCGAGTATTTTAACAATGATTAACGGTAATAACTACGCCAGTTATTTTTAAACAACTTATATTTGTCGTTTTCTTCATCCAATCGCTTTCCATTATGGGGCCCACACATGGTCGCTACCGTCGTCATTTAATATTCTATAGATAGATGAATATTCCACGACCAAACGAATATTCTCCGACAACAATGAATATTTTATAACCACTTGCTTATTTTGAAATATTTGTGTATTTTACCCCTAACTATCCACATTAATCAAATCAACCCTTACTATTTCAAAATAATAAATAGAGAAAATTAAATTTCATTAATAATAAGTTGGGGTCTTACAAGTTTCAAACAAATATTATCTCGTAGACAATATCCAAAATCAAATGGATTCCTCATTACAATTATTGTTACACTATTTTACAAAATAGTGAGGATCGCTATAAAAACCATCTCGAACCATTACTCCATTTCCAGACTAGTCCCAGCTATATTCTCGCCTCCTGAGAAGAACAATGGAACCAAAAGAAAAAGGGTGAGCTCAACTAGCCCAGCAAAGAATATTATAACTAAGATAATGTAAAACAAATTATCCGTGTCATGGGATAAGAAAGCTTGACATCCATTTTTTAATAAACGAATGGCTTTATGGCTTGATATAACAGTGATTGACTTTAGTGGTTTGGTTGCTTGAATTCGCAGAACAGGTTGGCTAGGAATATGAAAACTAACAACCTTACAAAAATAATCAATTTTTGCATGATGAGTAGTTAACCAATCAATCCTAAAATCACATCAAATGCAAGTATTTTCAAAGAGATAAGATTGACATGTAATGTGAAAATGTTGATTGGAATCAAACAAGATTTATTAATGGTGGATGTAACGAAGGTTTCTCCCAACGGAGTTTCAACAGATAAGTCAAAGTCTAATTTTTCTGGAGTGAAATTAAATGTTGAGCACAATTAGGTGAAATAAAAGAATGGGTAGAACTGGTATCAAATAAGGTATAGACTTCACAAGAGTTTATGATTAGCTTACCCGTGATAACTTCATTTGGGTTCCTCACTTTTTTGGAGGTCACGACAAATGCTCTCCCTTAAACTACCGACTTTGACTTGTCTGGGATGGCATTTGGTGTCTCCATTACCGCTGGAATTGCCTTTGCTACAAGGCATATTTCACCCACAACTGCTTCGTCGTACTCCTGATCTATGATCTGAATCATTAATCTCTGATCCATATCAAATTGGGATTGACCGCTCTGTACAGGGTAATTCAAAACTCGATGTTGGGTTCTCCCAATTGCTGTTCAAAAAGAAAAATACATATCATCTATTTTAGCCTTCTTGGACCGGACTTCTCTTTCTACAATATCAACGCGTCGTGTGGCTTTTACCCATGCATCCTCCATTCTCACTCATTTAGTTGTTTCTTCTTTCAGATGATCTTTGACATTTGCATTCTCATATTTCAGCTCTATTATCATATACTCTGCCAAAGAGAGCTTCTGTTCAAGCATCGCATATCAGGTAGCAAAATCTTAAATTGTTGCATCCCTTTTCTCCACGACCGCCTGTTGTTCTTCACCCTACTCTTCTAACTCATGATTATGATTTTGCGGTTCTACATTTAGATCATAAAGTTCTCCTAATAAATTCTCCTCAAGTTCCTCTTCTTCCTCACTTTCAGCTGCTACTAGCTCGGGTGCAACTATTAATTCTTCACTCATCACATGGATATCTCTAATTTCTTCTTCGCCTGACATCCTACAATCAAGTTTAATAACTTAATTAGTACTCCCTAATAAAATCTTTGTTATAACAAAATATTATACTCTAATATTTATTCTTTAAATAAATTTCCTCATTTCATCACTTAAAACTCTATATGAGTTCATCTCTTGACTTTCAGATGTCATTCTTAAATATTGCTACCAAACAAGGGTTAATTAAAGAAATTGACATGCCTCATATTATCCCTATATTCTGACCGACCAATTAAATAATAAATAAGTTTAGGTAGGTCATACTAGCGAAGGATTTACCCGCCTCTCCCCTCGTAGTTCTAGTCTCACATCTCAACCAGGGATCATATTGCTAAGCTCTGATACCAACTGTGACGCCCCCAAAATAGGTTTAAACGACCCATTCTGAGTCGCCAGATACATGGTACATAATTAAATACAAACTTCATTTATACAACTGTCGTGCAAAATACGACAACGCAATAGATGAGTTTCAAACAAATATTGTCTCGTAGACAATATCCAAACTCAAATGGAGTCCTCATTACAATTATTGTTACACTATTTTAAAAAATAGTGAGGACTGCTATAAAAATCATCTCGAACCATTACTCCACTTCCAGACTAGTCCCAACTATATTCTCGCCTCTTGAGAAGAACAATGGAACCAAAAGGAAAAGGGTGAGCTAAACTAGCCCAGTAAAGAATATTATAACTAAGATAATGTAGAACAAATTATCCGTGACATGGGATAAGAAAGCTTGACATCCATTTTTTAATAAACGAATGGCTTTATGGCTTGATATGACGGTGATTGACTTTAGTGGTTTGGTTACTTGAATTCGCATAACAGGTTGGCTAGGAATATGAAAACTAACAACCTTACAAAAATAATCAACTTTTGCATGATGAGTAGTTAACCAATCAATCCTAAAATCACATCAAATACAAGTATTTTCAAAGAGATAAGATCGACATGTAATGTGAAAGTGTTGATTGGAATCAAACAAGATTTATAAATGGTGGATGTAACGAAGGTTTCTCCCATTGGAGTTTCAACAAATAAGTCAAAGTCTAATTTCTCTAAAGTCAAATTTAAACGTTGAGCACAAGTAGGTAAAATAAAAGAATGGGTAGAACCGATATCAAATAAGGTATAGACTTCGCGAGAGTTTAAGATTAGCTTACCCGTGATAACTTTATTCGGGTTCCTTGCTTTTTGGGAGGTCACGACAAACGCTCTCCCTTGAACTACAGGCTTTGACTTGTCTAGGATGACATTTGGTGTAATGCTCAAGAAAATTGGATTTTTATGAGAATTAAATTTTTTATTTGATTATGTGGATTAAATGAATTTAATTGATTATTTATGTGAGTAAGATATATGAAGGTCGTTCTATAACCTAGAATGTGAGGATGTGGTTAGGATTTTGGCCATTTGATAGAATTAAAGTGTTTGAATTTCCAAGACAAAAATAAAAGTTTTCCGAGAAATTTTTGTAAAAACACTATTCACAGATTTCTGCTCGGGAATTATTTTTGAGCTTGAGAGAAATGCGTAATGATAGAATTCTAAGATGAGATGGAATATCCAATAATCTTTTAGTTATGGCAAACAAAGTTTTCGCTTGCGGACTTAAAACCTAACGGTTAGGGAAAATGATTTCTGAGAAGGAATTTAAATGCGTATAATGAATTAAAACGATGATCGTATAATACGTAGATATTGTACGAGGTAATGAATACGAGTATAATACGAGGTATTATACGAGTATGTATGAATGACGGTATGTCGTATATGAATAAGTATACGAGTTGGAATACAAGATTAATACGTAGATTATACGTTATACGGCTTTAAGCCAAATGGATTGGACTTGTTGGATTTGTTAGGAATTGTACAAGCCCAAGTATAGGAATGGTTAAGTCCAATTGGAATTAATGGTTAAGGTCCAAAGTGAATTAATGAACAAGCTCAAGTGTTTATTAAATGCAAGCCTAAGTATAAGTTAAGTTAATTAAGCTAATTGAATGTAAAGCCCAAAGTAAGAATCCAATGGGTAAGCATGAACCATGAGGCAACCCATGGGTGATCCAAAGTGATGAACAAGTAAACTTAATGGTTAAGTAAAGGATAAGTTAAGTAATGGCCAAGTAAAGTGCTTATGCTTAATGGCTAAGTAAAGTGCTTATAAGTGGTGAACAAGTAAACTTAAGGGCTAAGTAAAGGATAAGTTAAGTGGTGAGCAAGCAAATAATGTGATGAGAAAGTTAACTTAGTGCTTAAGTAATGAATAGTAAGGAGGTGATTAAGGAGGTGGATGGCTGATTGACTATTAAGCCCTCACTTTGTGATTTCTATAAATAAGAAGGATGCTAGCTCATTTGTTGGTTGTTTCATTTCATCCAACATCATAAGTACTTATTGGTTAGAGAGAAAAAGATAGAAAAGCTAGATTTTATAATTCAAGAAGTGAGAAGAAGAACAAAGCTTAATTAAGTGATCTTCAAGGGTAATATCCTAAACCATGAATCTCTTTCTCTTCAATTGTTAGAGAAGTGAGTAGTGGTAGGACTTGTATGCTAAGAAGAAGTAAGAATGATTAATTAAAAGACTTGTACGATGGAAGCGTCTCGAACTGAATCGGGTAACCCATGACTCGATCTTGAGCTCGATTGATCACAGCGTTGAAAACACTATCCATCTCTTCCATCTTGATCTTCTTCACTTTTACATCTCTCTCTACTACTCCGGCTCGTTTAAAAGCTTCTTCGTACGCGTCTTCGGCTCTTGCCCTCTTAGTAGATTCTTCCTTCAGCTTGTTCTTCAGTTCAGCGATCTCCTCTATCAGTTGCTCTTTAGTGTGGACCAGCTTCCCTTCGACATTAGTCAGACGTTCCTCTAAATCCTGGATCTCATTGTCCTTCTGCGCCATTGATGTCTGTTGTTCAGCTACTATATCTCTCAACTCCTCGACATTGTTCTGAAGTTCCACATTGCGGTCGTATACTTCGTCGTACATACGGGCAGCGATCGAGTTAAGTGGAATCTCTTCCTCCTCGTCCTCCTCAGCCTCATTCGACTGTGGCAGCTCAATAGGGTCTTCCTCGTCCGTCTCTATCTCATCATCCTCATCAGGTAATCCCACCTGCTCAACTACTGTGACCAACGAAGAAGTTTCCCATGGCAGTAGTTGTTCCCAAACCACCTGAATATCTCGAGGCTCCTCCTCTCTAGGCATATGGTGTCCTTCCTCCCTAGCCTGACTGGATTCTCCTATATTAGCCATCCTGACAACAACATTTTAAGTTTTAATTACTAATCATTACTACTCGACACTCACGAGCACATAAGTTGTAATCACATAAGCACATAAGTGTTTTATTACTTCTTCCTTAAAACTCGATAAGAGTTTATCACCACTATCTTTTCAAAGGTTAATTCCTAAGGCTTTTCCCCCACCTAAGGTTCATAACCTAAAGCTTTGATACCAATTTGTGACACCCCCAAATCCGGGTACTTCATTTCCACCAGATTTGGTGCTCACTTGATAAAAACATTCATATCTAACTACCCAAATATAATAAAGTTTAATAATAAACCTCCCCATTAAAGGGTTACATCAATAAGTTCAACAAAATTTCCCAGGTTATCTAACCTTTAATTACAAACATCATGTGCAAAAAAATTAAATAAATACATCACAAGATTTAAAATAAAGTCCAACAACATAAAAGCTAACGGGTTTACAAGTCTTCAATACTTGCTTATCTTCCCTTTCCCTTTACTGGTTGTAGGTTCATCGACCTTCTCAACTTTAGCTGTAATAATTATATAAGCAAGAGTGAGCAAACAATGCTCACTTGAAATGACAATGAATAAACATCATATCAACTACCAAATGAATAGGCTCAATAGAAATGAATAAGGTACTTCATCAATAATAATCAAGAACAAAATGTGAATTATATTACTGAGAGTCAAAAGACCACGAACTATGTCCATAGTTATAAGTGTTCTTTCAACTTAAATTTAAACAGTTATAAGACTATAGGGACTCCTCGTACTTAGGGGGATCATCCCTTCGTACAATGTATTGTGCACAAATATTTAAACGCTATGCGTAAAGTTATCCCCTGTAATAGGGTTGTTCATCTCAATATTTAGAATACAAGTCCGCACCAAAGTAAGTTTGGTTTGGATAAGTTTTAAGGTAATTTAGAGTTTATCGAACATCAACTAAGGATTAGTTGAATAAAATGTAGTAAAAATACGCTATGTAATAAGTTATAAATGAATCAACATTACATAGTAAAGTCATGCTTTAGGAATGAACTAAAAGCACAAGCCTTGAATAACATAACATACCTTGCTTGAACAATATTAAGCTAAGGTTAAAATCTTATTCAGAATTGAGTATTGAGCATGCATAAGAAATAGTAAATTGAAGGACAAAACTTTTTCAATATTAGTGTATCAGAATTTAGAAACTTGCATGCTAAATAACAAGTTAAATATTAGAAAAACAACTGGCTCAATATCAAAAGGTAAGATTTAGGAGCTTGCACGATATAATTAGGGTTAAGAAACTTGCACAAAGGAAGTTTAGGGTTAGAAAACTTGTCTTGCTTGTAAGGTAGACCATAACAGTTTGATTCACAATACCCTAATCACATGTCATTAGGACACAATTAGTCACTACAAAGACTCTGTATACAAATAAGTATCTATTTCATGTATGGCCTGATTTTTAACCACATAGTCAAGTTACATTAGTAACAAAATTCGTTAAGTGTTAATTATGTGCCCATTCTTAGCACTATAATATCACAATAACAAAAATTACATTTTTAACAGTCATAATATTACATCATATCAACAATTACAACCTCTGTGTAAAAGAAAATAATTTTCTGGGCCATTATGCTAACCGGCGCTGCGACGCCACAATTTATACTAGGGTTGGCATGCGGTCAAGTGCCATTGTACGTTGCCGTGAGGAGTTGTGTTGGGGACTGGTGTCAGAGGCGATGTCAGCGATCTTGGTATGACTACTGATACTGCCTAGGCTGTGAAGTGGCGCCAATGACGACGAGATCGGCCACGTAATCTCGACTTTAAGCGCTAAAGTATTTGAATTACGAACAGAACCACGAAGAACAGAACAAAGCTAATTTTTAACTGTTTAAGAACTGCTAGCACATATAACTTACATAGATTACTCATAATCATTACCCATTATATATATACTGATTTCAAAACAACTAAACCACAATCTCAGAAAATTAAATCCTTGAATGCCATGTTTTAAACCAAAACTCTATTTTTGAAATTGTTTGACAAAATTGACACGATAACCACAATTATACACCAAATTGATTCATTCGAACTACGTTTTCTCTATTTCTTAACATATTAACATATTCAAGGTTCAATTTATCTATTAGTTCACAATCAAATATCAATTTTGGTACTCCTACAAGTCATGTTCATACATACGTTCACTATAAAACCATTTTCTTTCTTTTTGAACGTAAATTAGCATATAAATCAACTACAATCATATAAATATGCTAGTTATAATATCACAATTACAATATATACATAATTTATTAACCAATCATAAAAATTTGGATTACAGAACATTTTGTAAAGAACTTTATACTACAATCAAGAACACAGAGACTTTAGGAATTATGTCATAAAACATATATATATATATATATATATATATACATATCATATTAAGGTTATAGAAAAATACCTTCAATTACTTAGTATTCCTTGCCAATCACAGAAAAACTTGCAACTTCATAGACCTTTTTGTTGGTTTTTGATTTTATGATGTTTTGAATGATGACTAATTTAAGTATATTAGACATGTGCACGGTTCATGGTTTGTTATAATATTATAATTAATATGCATGGATTATGGTTGTAATTATGATAATATAATATGCATGAATATTGGCAGTATATAATATTATATTATATGCATGAATTGTGGGTGGACATTATGGTAACATATAACATCCATATAAATCTATATCAGATGCTTCATTTGTAATCTCATCTCAATTGATTGACAGGAATGAAATTTGGTCAACTGATTAGTTAATTCAAATTTGAACTAGAAGCTTCAAAAGGTATATGCTCTAAATATAGTATATTGTTAACAAACCATATCTTTCGTATCCCTTCAGATCAGATGATTGATATCATATCTTTTAGGTTGAGCTTATCAAGGAAACAATATATCTATCGATTTGGTGCTGATTTCTTGTGACTGAGGATTTCATGGAATCAGCCCTCTCATAGCCGTTAGAAGCTCTACTATATATATCTCTCCTGCTCGGCTATTGGAAGACAAAACTTGGAAAAGCTTTAATTAGTCTCATACGTTCTATTCAATAGCGATTCTGAGTTTCTTTCTAGCAACCCTTTTGTATTGTTCTTAAATTGTATTATGTTGGAAACTTGATAGTCGGTAATCAATATCCTTGTTCTTAGTTTAAGCCGTGTATCAGCTTGGTCTATCTAGAGTTGATAGGATCTATTTGTAGACAAGCTTTCAAGGCTACAAGATGGTCAAGAGGTCTCAAAGGAGAGAAGGATTGCAGAGGTGCGCGAAGGGCGATGTATGTTCAACTAAAGCTTTCTCAAACAGGGAGTTATTTTGTATTTAACTAAGTCAAATTAAAATAAATAGAGTCTCCAATACCAATTGGTATTGGACGTGGATTAGGCCACTAGATAGAGGATAGGGGCCGAACCACGTAAAAATCTTGGTGTGATTTTTACTTCTGTTTATCTCTTTAACTGTCATTCACGTTCTGCACTTCTTTGTTATTCACACCACTATCCAGACACTAAAGCAGACAGGTCTAGCTGTCTGATAATAAGAAACAAAGAACATAAGCTAAAGCAGACACTAAAGCAGACATGTGTAGCTGTCTGAATTATACCTGTAGCAAAAAATTTCAAAAAGTTTTCACTATTTATCACTTTAAGCTTAAACACCTATTCACCCCCCTCTAGGTGTGCACATATTAATTGAATTACATTTGGTATCAAAGCAAGGCTCTACTAATACTGATCGTTGCAGGTCGTAGGGGAAGATCCTATGGCACACCTAAACTTTTAAGAAGGTCAGTCCACAAGTAGGCCACCGCTGTTGCTCGGAAGTGAAAACTTCAATTTTTGGAAGTTCAGAATGAAGATCTATCTGAACCGTAACCCATGGGAATGGTGGGTAGTCGAAAATGGACCAGTCATTCCGCGACATGATGATGGCAAGCCAAAGAATCTCATGAAAATGGACTCAAATGAATCGTATATGGTATCTTATGATTCCAAGGCCATGAATACACTTTTAAGTGGCATGGTTCAGTCAGAGATAGATAAAGTATCTTCTTGTACTACGACTAAGGAAATTTGGGACACAGTCATCATGAGCCATGAAGGTACCACTAAAGTGAAGGAGGTCAAGCTGAGCATGCTAATGCACGAATACGAACTATTCAAATTGGAGAAAAATGAATCAATTAGAGATGCCCAAGCAAGATTCCTTACTCTAATGAATTCTCTAAGCATGCTCGAACGAAAGATTGATCAAAACAAAATCAACCGAAAGCTTCTCAGAGTCATGCCAAAGCGATTCGCTCCAAAGGTTACTACACTTCAAGACTCAGTCACAATTAGCACAATGGAAGCTCTTACCTTATTTGGAGAACTTGAAGAGTTTGAAAACCAATTAAAATTGTACGATGAAGAAGATGAGGCACCTAAGAAGAAGACCTTGGCTCTACAAGCTGAAAGCTACATAGAAGGCAATGATGAAGAAATTGAAATGCTCTCATGAAAACTCGAGAGACTACTTCAAAGAAAGAAACAAAGGAAGAATCAAGAAGGTATCTCAACTCCAATGAACAAGTCCAAAACAGAACAAGATGAAGAAATTGGCCAATTATGTTTCATGGGAATAGAAGATGATGATCAACTTGAGGTAACGAATTTTCATGAAAATTTTGAAATATCTATGCCTGATTATATTGCTTTACAAAATGAAAATCAAAGGCTTAAAAAAAACTGCTTATTTTAAGAACTGCGTAAATGAGCTAATGAATGAAGTTAAGTCACTTATTGAAGAAAGAAAAGAAAATGAATATCTTAAAAATGAAAATCAAATTTTAAAAGAAAAATTAAAAATGAGAGATGTATGCATAGATGTTTTTAATGATGAAAAAATTATGAATATGCAACATGATGATACTGTAATAAATGCAGAAATATCATCTTTAAAAAACGATCTTGCTAAATTTGTGCAAGGAGAAGAGAACCTAAATGTTATGTTAGGGGCACAAAGGTCCAGTCTTGATAAACAAGGGATTGTGTATAATCCTATTAAAAATGTGGAAAATAGGACTAATAATAATATTAGAATGATTAATAGTAAATCAAGGCATAAACCACTTTATTGTTCACCATTTGTTACTTGTAAAAAATGTGGTTTTAAAGGTCATTTTGATTCTAATTGCAATAAATTAGAATAAAACAAATTTGGGTAATGAAAAGTGATTTATATGCTACTAACCCAAAAGGACCCAAGAAGATTTGGGTACCAAAAAGATAGAGACTATTTGTTTGTAGGTGTCTCAAATTCAAAAAGGAGATGGATGATTCTTTACTTTGAGAGAGTAAGTTACCAATAAATTATTTGATGGAATCTGTAAGTACCTCATGTTGTTTTTTAAATAGAGTTTTAATTAGATATATTATTATAAAAACTCTATGGATTTCAAGGGTTCATAACATCATTTATTATGTCAAATGCTCCATATTTAATACATATGATAATCTTTATAAAAGGTTGATATATAGCTAACAAATTTCAAAGGTATGATTATATTGTTTACTTGTTATATGTGATTTTGTTATAACCTTGTTCTATTGTCATTCTTTATGCTTATTTTTTAATTTGGCAAATGGGGTGAGATAACTATCTTCAACTTAATTGATATGAATTATTTTTGTTGATGACAAAGGGGAGAGATATAACTTGATGATTTATTTCTTTTGATAATGACAAAGGGGAGAGATATTGGGGTATATTTAAATTGGTTTGAATTGGTATTCATGTTGATATTGAGATACTATATTATACCGGAATATCTGATGATGGTTTTTTTCGGATAAAGTAATTTTCTCCTTAATATGCATAAATTTAGGGGAGCCATATACTTAGGGGGAGCATGTTGGTACATAAATTGTCATCATCAAAAGGGGAGAATGTTGGTTTTGATTTTATGATGTTTTGAATGATGACTAATTTAAGTATATTAGTATACGTATGCATGGTTCGAGGTTTGTTATAATATTATAATTAATATGCATGGATTATGGTTGTAACTATGATAATATAATATGCATGAATATTGGCAGTATATAATTTTATATTATATGCATGGATTGTGGGTGGACATTATGGTAACATATAACAGTCCATATAAATCTTTAGTGCATGTTTGCTGTAATCTCATCTCAATTGATTGACAAGGAATGAAATTTGGTCAACTGATTAGTTGATTCAAATTTGAACTAGAAGCTTCAAAAGGTATATGCTCTAAATATATATTGTTAACAAACCATATCTTTCGTATCCCTTTAGATCAGATGATTGATATCATATCTTTTAGGTTGAGCTTATCAAGGAAACAATATATCTATCGATTTGGTGCTGATTTCTTGTGACTGAGGATTTCATGGAATTAGCCCTCTCATAGCCGTTGGAAGCTCTACTATATATATCTCTCATGCTCGGCTATTGGAAGAAAGAACTTGGAAAAGCTTTAATTAGTCTCATACGTTCTATTCAATAGCAATTCTGAGTTTCTTTCCAGCAACCCTTTTGTATTGTTCTTAAATTGTATTATGCTAGAAACTTGATAGTCGGTAATCAATATCCTTGTTCTTAGTTTAAGCCGTGTATCGGCTTGGTCTATCTAGAGTTGATAGGATCTGTTTGTAGACAAGCTTTCAAGGCTGCAGTAGTGCAGAGGTCTCAGTGGTGCGAAGGATTGCAGAGGTGCAAGAAGGGGTAGTCGTGTCCAACGGAAAGCTTTCTCAAACAGGGAGTTGTTTTGTATTTAACTAAGTTAAATTGAAATAAATAGAGTCTCCAATACCAATTGGTATTGACGTGGATTAGCCACTAGATAGAGGATGAAGTAGAACCACGTAAAAATCTTGGTGTGATTTTACTTACTGCTTTATCTCTTTAATCGTCATTCACGTTCACACTTCTTTTGTTATTCACGCCACTATCCAGACACTAAAGCAAACAGGTCTAGCTGTCTGATAATAAGAAACGAAGAACATAAGCTAAAGCAAACACTAAAGCAGCATGTGTGTAGTCATACTAATTATACCAGAGTGCGAAAATTTTCAAAAAGTTTTCACTATTTATCACTTTAAGCTTAAACACCTATTCACCCCCCTCTAGGTGTGCATATATTAACTGAATTACACTTTTCTCCTCTCAACTCACTCTATTCTCTCTCAAATTTCTTTTCTCTGTAATCTTTTCTGACAACTTCCCTTTCTTCTTAGGTTTAGGCTTTAGACCAAATACATTTTACATAAAATAGACCCAACTCAACGCACACACTTTCAAACGTCTAAAACCGACGTTCTACTAATGACCCTATTAAATTACCAGTTACCAAAATTAATATATATATATATATATATATATATATTATTTATATTTTATTTATTTTTTTTGTATTATTAAAAATTCAAAAATCCAAAATCCAAAAGCCATAAGGCTTTGTTTGGAAATAACTCTTTAAAAATTAAGACTTAATATCTTTAAGCCTTGTTTGACAAAAACTAAATTAAACTCCTTTAATTTATTTTAATAACCCTTTATAGCATAGTTTATTGTCACACTTTTATTATCAAATTAAATTAAGACATTATAATAATTCATTTAATCCTTATCAACTCTCTAATTTAATTATTAAATTAAATTAGAATATTATCTCATAATAATTAATTTTCTTCACTCATTAATTATTTATTTAACAAATAATTAATCAAATCAAATCAAATTAAACAAATATTTATTCAACAAGAACACATCAAATAAATATTTCAATTAAATATTTATATAATTTAATAAATATTTAAAATTATAATTTAAAATTACGGGTTGTTACATGAACTCTGGATAAATTGAATTATAAATATCTAATATTTATCTTTTATCTCACTTGATTGAATCTTTATATTATTATAATCATGCTTATATTGTGTTGAAAGTCATCTTTGGCCCATAGTACAAAGATGGACTATTGATTGGTATGATTATGACCATGAATTATGTATTGGTATAATCATAACCTTTAATGTTACAGATAAAGTTTGTGGTGAATGTCTTCTTTGGCCCGTAGTGCATAGATGGACAGGTGTTTGGCATGATCACGACCACTGGTGATACTAACGAATATCCTTGGCCCGTAGTGCATGGATAATTCGTTAATTTGAAACATTTATTGAATGGTGTTATAGGAATAAAATATTGATGATGGACTTTAAAATTATAGAAGATAGTAGATATTATACTCTACTTGACTATTCTAATTGATTGTTGTTTCTGCTGCAGTTGTATTTTAAAACTTGTTGTCTATTGTATTCTATTAGATTTTTCCCTATTGAGGACTAAGGATAATTTGTTCTATATTATCTTAGTTATAATATTCTTTATTAAATTAGTTGAAATTCACCCTTTCCTTTTGGTTCCATTGTTTTCCGGGAGGCGAGAATGTAAATTTGAGACTAGTTAGGAGTGGAGTAATGGTCCAAGATGGTTATTATAGCAGTCCTTACTATTTTTTAAAATAGTGTAACAATAATTATAATGAAGACTTTATTTGAGTTTGGATATTGTCTACAAGATAATATTTGTATTAAAACTCACAGCATATATGTTGTCGTATTTTGCACGACAATTGTATTAATAAAGTTTATATTTGAATTTGGTACCCTATATTTGACGACTCAGAATGGGTTGTGTGGACTTATTTTGGGGACGTCACAATGATCATGTCAACATTACAGGAGATATGATCTCCAAATGAGCAACCAATAAAACCATCAACTAAAAAGATTTAGGTATCAAAGAGGCGCCAAAAAATGGGCCTAACAAGTTGTTGGGATGTAGGAGTCAGAAAGCAATGAGAGTAGCAAAGTCTACCTATAAAGACTACTAATTGTAAAGATACCTATAATTGATCAGTCATTCGATATGTGAATATTTTCTATATATTGCTTCAACTTTAAATTATAGAAGCTTATAATAACATACTATCTTTTGATATTTGTAAAAGTAGAGTTACAAGCATAGTATAACATTTTTTATCATGTTCTGTAGATTCTCTGTTGGAGGATCATCAGATTTAGGAGCATAAGTTTGGTGCCTAATCAAGGCTGCTTTTGGCAATTGCTTATTAATAGCCAACTTTTAGGACACCAATTGCTTATTAATAGCCAAATAGCCATAAAAGACACACAAAAGATACTAGTTATTGCAATCTCACTGGGGCTTCTCTAAATTATCCTTATCTTCAAATGATTACCGACCGAATATAAAATAAATAGAAGTGTTTATAACTGAATGAAGTCAGTAGACCGACTATAGGATAAAAAGGCGCCATGTGTTTTATATCTGAGGTTTTTTGTTCGATCTAAATTCACAACACCCAACTTAAGGAGGATTTAAAAAAAAGAAACTGTATCTTCACTAATGTTATAGATATGATCACAGATTACCAAAGTAGAGGAATCAATGTGATGGACATAGCTATGAAACGACTCCAGCTAGAGTTTGAAGGCATATTGAAATGTTTAACCTATAAGGTGAAGAACCATATGTATATTTGTGAGTCTTTCACTGTTTACTCAAGTTTAGTAAGTATTTCTAGCTATGAGTTACATGACACTGAATTTCTAGCAACAAACATAAAATGACCATATATTACTGTCTACTTCCCGAACGTGCTGCTAAAGTAAAGCAATACTACTTTTAAAGAGAGCAATTGAATACTTTAGTAAGCTTAGTTAATTTAGGGACTGAAACAACACAAAAAACAAAAACTAATCCAAAAGGACAAATAGATCAGATCAAAACAAGATGATATCTAGAAAAGTAGCACTAAATTTATGTATGCTTCCATGTTTTATTCAATTTTTTTGTAAGAGTTTTTGATGTATTTAGGTAGATATACTATGGTTCCCCTCATATCCATAACTGTTGGATTTGAGATTCTTTTCAAAAATAAAATTTAGCATTTTGAAATAAAAACTAAGTATAACAATATTTGACATAATATAATTTTCTGCAACTTACTTCAACTCTTGACAATGATTCTTCAATTACTCCTTCTATAATAACCTTGAATTTTGTATTCACTGGGAGGTGGTGGCGGACCATCAATCTTATCTCCGACGATAACTTAGCAGATTCTACAGGATCTGTGGGCCTCCCTTTACTAATTGACACAGTGATAACCAACTTCTTTCCTTTTGCCTTTGTGAGCTTCTCAAGTCCAATACCGCAAGTAGGTCCGCGTATATTCTTTGTTGAAGATGAAGCTATTAAAAAAATTTGATATGAAAAAGTAAAGGAAAAAACAAATTAACAAGACAATGAAAACTATGTATATCATATATATACAAAAGTGTATAGCATATGTTAACTAAATAGGTCCAAAAAAACTCACACGTCCAGACCCTTCTGAAGACCATTGCTCACCGGACATCGGTGTCAACCCATTTTCTTCTGGTTGGGAAAAGTTTTCACCAACTATGGTGTTATTAGTACTCACTTCATTCACAGGACCATCATGGAAATTCGGTGAACGCACAAACATCGCACGTAATTTTCTTGTTAGACGCACATGTGATGGTTGAGTAGATCGAACTTGTGATTGGACTTCTTGGAGGAGTTAACGACGTCATAATTCTTCTTCTTACATGAGGATGTCACCCTTCGATTGAGTGAAGTTCAACTTCTTTGTTATCCCCAAGGACCTCAACATTTTGTGAGGTTACATACCTTCTTGTTTGAGCTGCTCCTTTCTTTTTCAATCCAGGGCTAGACATTTTCAAGGACTAGGTATGCAAGATGCATGCTTTTCTGAAACTAAATAATCAGACCAGGTATATATATTAGTAAATAAGATGTGTATATACATATATATATATATATATATATATATATTGAAAATATGATTAAAGAATGTTAAACATCACAACACACATCTTTTGGACATCATGTTCTTCTGTATTTTTATCATAACCAACTACTACTGATGTTGTGGTCTAGTTGCATCAACTTTTGTAGTTGGAAATCATATTCCAAAAAATGAGTTCATTTTTAATAATTCATATTATTTTTATTTCTTTCTTTTTTTGTGTGTTGTTTAGGGGAGGTACCAATTTAGTCATGCAGTTGAAGGGGATAATATTGGACCATTTATCAACTTCAACTCCATGCCTATCATAACCAACTACTGTTGATTTTGTGGTTCAGTTGCATAAACTTTTGTAGTTGGGCATCATATTCCACAAAATGAGTTCATTTTTAACAATTCATATTGTTTTTCTTTCATTCTTTTTTGTGTGTATTGTTTGGGGGGGGGGGGGCGACAACCCAAAAAATCGGATTGTCCAGAATTTAAGTTTAAAGAATTAGTTATTAATAAAATTATTTTTTATTAATAATATTCTATGTTATGTGTTTATTAATCATTCTAGGACCTAGAATGATTATAAAATGGGAGGATTCTGGCTACGAGCTAGACTGAACGAGTAAGAATTTTCAAGAAGAAAATAAAAGTTTTTCGAGAAAAAAAAATATTTTTGAGAAAATGACGAAATATGCACTATTCACCCGACGAAACCTAAGGGTTACATAAAATTAATAAAATTATTTTAGTTATTAATAAAATTATTTTTTATTAATAATATTCTATGTTATGTGTTTATTAATCATTCTAGGACCTAGAATGATTATAAAATGGGAGGATTCTGGCTACGAGCTAGACTGAACGAGTAAGAATTTTCAAGAAGAAAATAAAAGTTTTTCGAGAAAAAAAAATATTTTTGAGAAAATGACGAAATATGCACTATTCACCCGACGAAACCTAAGGGTTACATAAAAATGACTTTCTACTTGAAGATTTGACAGTAATATGCCATAAAAAGTTATGTTAACCGATAAAAGTTTTTATCAAAAAACGTGCAGAAATTAGACAAAATAAAAATAACAAAAAGTACTGTTATTTACTTTTCATTCGTTTAACTGTGTTTTATGAAAATGTGAAGGAAAATACTATTATTCAAAAAGTGTTATTGAGTTTTTGGAATTTCTAAAGAATACGTAAAAGTAAATCTATAGAGGAAAAATAGAATATCCAAAAATATTTGAATTTCAAGAATCACAGTTTTTAAAACTGTCGGACGAATTTCGAAAGACGGAAGAATGAAGCTTCTAGGAGAAGCTTCGTTAAGGAGGTGGGAATAGTAAGGAGGTGGGGGTATAATGGTAAAAAGTTGTCAAATGACAAAAATACCCTGGCCTAGCCTTAAAAGCTTATATGAACCAAGCTTATGCTCATTTATTTGGTTAGAAAATTTCAACCAACACTTGAGAGAGAGAGAGATTTTGGATAAAGAAGGAAAGGAAGAAGAAAAACTAGCAAATTGTAAGCTTCGCCTAAAGGAAGAAGATTAAAGAAGAAAGGTAATCTAAAACCTAACTTTAATCTAAATTTTCTTTAAGTTTTTATATGAAAATCATATAGCATAATGGAAATAGAAGTAGAAGATGTTAAGAATGATTTTCATATTGTTGAAATCATAAGAAAATGAAGTAAGAAGAAATTGAAGTTAGTTTATAAAAATTTCCTAAAAGCTTTCATAGGAACTATGATTTTCTTGATGAATTTGAATGATCCGAATGAATCATATGAACGATTCGGTGAAATAATGAAGGATTGATGAGTTATAACTCTAAATTCCAAGAAAAAGTGAAATTGTAATCAAAATATAGATTAAAAATGAAGAACACGAAGAACTTACGAAGAACGTGAAGAACGTTGTTGATGGACAAATTTAAAACCATCGTAATTAGAACTTGTTGTTGATGGACAAGTTTAAAATCATCGCGTATGAGTTAATTTCTTATTACTTGGTTAGGATTTAGAGAAACGTTCATGAAGAACAGATTAAAATTAGCTAATAACGAAGTTGTGGCAAAATTTCGTAAAAGATGAAACGAATATAGAAATTAAGCTAATGAACCCAAATGAGTAGGGTTTCATAAGAATATAAGAAAATTTAGAAAATGTGGGTCATAGATTCAAGAAAGAATGAATTCCTGGTTCTTATGAATGAATTTTGGATGAACAAAATTTAATGCAAAGTTAAAAAACATAGTGAGGGAGGACTTTCAAGCTAAGATTAATGCTCGTTAACGGATTCAGAATAAAATTCTATCTGGTGGAAATTAAAGTACATAATGAGAGGAAAAAAATGGCTTTGGAACAACCTTGTTCTGAGTTATTACGAATTAATTATGAGATTGTAAAGTAGGTGATTCATACAAGGCTGAACACTTAGAAAAATTTCCAGAAAAATTTGGGAAACAGAAGCGGCGTCGTAGCGCAAGAATGAACTAGGAATGGGGCACTATAGCGCCTAGATGGGAAGCCAGGTACTGCTAACTCGCGATGCAACGCCAACAAAAATAAAAGGAACTAGCACCGCTGCGCTGGTGCAAAGAAAGGCCCAAAAAAGAGCTTTTAACTTCTCAATTCTTGGGGGATGTGTACAGAGAGATAATGAACATATAGTTAATGTAATGTAACACTTAAACAAGTGCTTTAAACCTTTAGTAAAGGTTGAATGGAAAGATTGAACGAGATTGAAGACAAAGAGTATACAAGTAAAATACAAAACTGATATCTAGGAACCGTATTCGCGTTAAGTGAACATTCGGGATTACAAAAGCTGTAGTTCCTTGAACGTTGGGTAATAATGGTAACTTCTAACATTTAAATGTTATAAAAGACATAATGAATGTTAAGTGTAACATGTATAGATGTTGTAAACACAAAGTAGTTGCAATGAACGATCAGTCTTAGCATACAACAAATAGTATGGCTTAGACATCATGAGAGGTTTAAACGAAGAACAACATGAACGCAGAATACGTAAACGATCCTCGTGAATCATATTCACGTTGGGCAAACATTCTAAGCATACATTGGTTGTATGACTTAGACGTTGATGGAGGTAGTAAGTATAATATTAATTATTAAGAAAACCGTAACAAAGGGTAATAAGATTAATGAAAGTCTGAGTGTGATACGGATAGAGCATTTTAGAATGAAATGTAAGCATTAAACACTTTAACTAACGTGAGGGTCTTAAGTGTATGTGAATATTAAACGGGCATAACCTACACACTATGTATGGTTTAAATGTAAGAGAATGAAGAGTAATGAATAACGTAAACATTAAACAAGCCGAGTTAGAGATAATAATTGAATAACGTTCCGAGTCAAATGAACCGATCGTTATAAGATATGAAGATAAGGTAACATAAAATGTGTAAAAGTTATGAACACGTAGTCTTAACATTGAAGTTGTTCTCAGCATAAAAATAACTATATGACCTATACATTAATTAATAAATCCTGAGGTATGGCATTTAGTTTCTATAAAGCCATAAGGAATGGGAAAATAACTTAACGAACATTATAGTTTTAATGGTTCAGATAAGGTAAGTTTAAGTTGTGGTACAATCGTACTCTTTAATGGTTGATGAACGATATCTGGGCTAAATAATTCCTTTAGAAAGCAAAGGTTAATACGAACTAGCAACCGATCTAACTCGATGTGAAAGACAGTGTAGATGAGGAGGGAAACTAATTTGTTGGTTGTTTGTGGGAAACCATTCAGCTTACTATATGGAATACTATTAGAGACTCGATGTGTGCTATGTATAGAGTTATGAATAATTATGATGAAAATGTGATTCTTTTCACATATGTAGATGTATAGGATGAGTTAAGTCATAGAAATTTTATAAGAAGAAGATGAGAATATAAATCTATGGTAAGAGATGATTGTAAGGTTATAACATCTCTGTATATCATAACAACCGAAGGAATGATGCTAGAGTTTGGTAACGTAAACTAAGGTTATAAACGCGAACCATATGGATTAAATTTAAGTTTAAACCAATATGTGTGTCGAATATACAACTAATTGGTATGTGTTATTCCTTATGTGATAAGGCAAGTTTTCTAACTTCATTCATATTCTAAATGAATGTTATTTTCTTAAACTTTCTCAGATGTTGAGCTTGAGAAGTTTTATCTATGTGCAAATGTGTGGTATTTGTACAATGTGGTAGAATGTATGAGGCCTTGTGCCATAATTTTAACACTTCAGCGTTTGTATGAGATGAACTGTTCTGTGATTGAACTGTTCAATATGAAAGAGTATTGTTTATTCATGAACCGTTATTGTTAAGTCTGTGCTAATTATTCTAGCCAAACAAATGTGTATGAAAAAGGTAGAAGAATGAAAGTATTTCAAAGTGAATGTGACTAATATTTTTAAATGATAGGAATCATATTTATTCCTATTATTCAAGCTGCTTCTTAACCATTGTTCGGTTATAGAAGATTTTAAAAGAATACATGATTCTTGAGTTGTTATTCTTCAACTGCTATGACTTGCTGAGCAATTGAATTCTCACACTTGATTTAAATAAAAACATTTTTAGTGAACGACGATAGAATGAACTTAAGGATCCTATAAAGATCAAGCTGACCGGTAACCTGACGAAGTGCCATTCATGATATGAAAGAGCGTGAAGAGGAAGCCAAGACTTATAATGTAGAATAGTTTAATTAAACTATATACTAGTTTTATGAACTATTATGTATCTTTTGTGGCAGATGAAAGTCACTATTGTAAGATGTAAAGAATAATGTAATTATCATTATTTGTAATGAACGAGGTTTTAAGGTAATAGAACCTGGGATTTGAATATATACGTCATTATTCTTAATGATATAATGATGTATGTTTGGAATGAAATGTAATCGTGACGTACGAAATCTAGATGTGAAAATAGATCAGGATTTTGGGGTGTTACAATTGGTATCAGAGTTTATAGGTTATAAAACTTAAGTATGAGTACCTGAGACTATAATTATAGAGAGAAGGACCAGAAAATCGTTGCGTTAAACAATTAGGAAGAAGATCACCACGTGATCACATTAAATCATAAATAATAGATATTATGTTAAATGATGGATGACTTATAGCTAACGATATAAATGAATGGTACTATGAAATAGTACAAGAAGAACAACTCAGAAGAGTTGTAAAGGATAGAATACGAATTAAAGAAAATTCGTATTAGTTAAAGAGAAAGTTAGAAGTTGTAAATTTTCGATTGAGGACTCATTTCATAGCTGAGTTGTATGAACCTTTATTATGGACAGAGGTTTGTGCTTGGTGTAACAACTACTTAGTCTATCAAAGTGATAATCATTGGAATAGTAATGTCACGCTATCAATATGTATATGGTGAGAAGGTGAATCTTTTCTCATATATATATTTGATAGGTAGAGAATAATAAGATAGGTGAAAGTTCTTGAAACTCATACTTACAAAAAGTTTGTGACTCATAGTTATATGCTATGTTTCTGAGCCTTGAGCATGTGGATAGTCCTTGATTTATTCTTGGATTACATATTACAAAGATAAACTCTTAAACACATATAGTTGTGGTAAGTTCCTAAACACATAAAATGTGGTAAGTTGATGGACTATACTAAGGTATATGAACGTTTAGACTGAAAACAAGTTATTTTTAGTATACTTAGCATTGAAGATGCTAGAAAAGATTAAGAATTGTCGTAAGTAAGACAATGAAGGAAGATGGAGAAAATGGATATTCCAAATCATATGGCTATGCTAGATTTTGAAGTTTATAGAAATTGTGCTTATATGTGCATTTTTGAAAAGAAAAAAATTGGTTCAAATTTTTGGAACCAACGGATTTTAAAAGAACTATTCTTTGTATGTCTATACTAGTTGTTTCGTCTAGACATAAATTGATTGAAATATTAAAATGAATTTTATATCATTAGTGTATATGATGCAGAGATGGTAAAAAGATTGAGTTTTTAATGCAATTGAACCCAGTGTTGAATGTGATCTTTGGATCAACAACCCGCTATGGTATGATGTAGAATGACAAAGTCATAAACTAACGAAGTCCTCAACGTACTGTGAAATAGTGCGGTATCATGACGTCATAAAATATTTTGAAGTATTATGAAAGAATTTAAAAAAGAAGTCGATGTCAATTGATTTGACTAGACAAATGTTTTGATTGATGTCCAATTTATTGGTATGGTCTAAGCTATCTGATTTGGCTAGACAAATGGTATTTCATGTTAAAAGAAAATTAAACTTTCCTTAAGAAGTTGTGCCAAACCAAATTATTTTGGTGCGGAATCTGATGAATAAGTCTGAGGTGAACAAATCCCGTGATTTTGGGTTATTTGATAGGTTGATCACCTACGTATGGAAGAGGTAGTTTATTTTCTTTCTGATTGTAAACATACCGGTAAAGAATGGTTTTACGATAAATATCGTTAAATTAAGTTTACAGTTCATGGTCTATATGACCCCTCAACAAGAATGTGAAATGTTTTAAAGGAATCTTTATATTCATATTTATTCGTTCTACTTCATAATCCTTGATGAGTTATAAAGATTAGGAAATATTTGAAAGATAAGAACTTCTTTGAAGAGAAGTTGAGAAGAAGAGTATGTTAAAATTTTGAGGACGAAATTCTGTGAAGAAGGGGTGAATGTAATGTCCCGAAAGATTGAAAGCATAGTTAAACATGGTGTTTAACTAATGACAATTATGTCAACAGATGATGTGATAGCCCGAATTTTCAACACTATTAAAATAAGAATTTAATAAATAAAATTCTTATTATAAGATGTGTCGGGTTTGAATAAGAATATATATAGGTGTTATATATTTTGAATTTTGTGTTATTGGTGGAAAGAAAACCAAAAATGAAATTTTATAGTTGGTTAAACTATTATGGAAAATAGAGTTTTAAAACTTGAAGTTTAATCTTTAAATTATTAAAGAAAGTAGTAATAGATGATGTGAAATCAAAGAGAAAATTAATTTTAGACAAGTTAACATTTAAGAAGTATGTGCAAAGTATTTAGAAAAGTAGATCCTATTTCTACTAAATCAGAACTTGTCTGCATCTGAACTTGAGGTGGCACAACTGTGCCACTTCCAAGCCTATGATCAACGCAGTTGCGCCGGTCTGCAGAAGGTTCTAAGTAGGTTGTGAAATTTGAATTTCAAGACATGTATATCAATGATTAATATGTGTAATAAAAGTCATAATTGGTGTTTAAGCTATCCAAGAATTAATTGACATAACAAAACATGAATTGGATGAGAATTAGTTATGGAAGTAATTAACTCGGAATAAATATTGGTTAATTAAGTTATATTACATAAGATTATAATTATAAGCCTCTTGTGGTAGTGGCGTAATAGTAAATTTAATTAAAAAAAAAGAATTAATTCACTTACATAAGACGATGAATTAATATATATTTTTTACATAAGAGGATGAAAGGAATATGCTAATTAAAATTTGATAATTTAAATATATTACATAGTATTGTAATATATAAAAGGGTTAATATTTGAAAGATAATTGATTAATAAAAGAAGAGAATCAATATAATTATAAATAAATATTGGTTGAGAGATTTATGTATTAAGTTAATATTTAAGTTATGGCTAACTCAAAATGTGTTGGGCAATTTATGGAAGAAAAGGAATTGAAGAATTATAGTATAATAATTAGTTTTGTACATACTAATTATTCTAAGGAAATGGTTATCGTAAATAAAGGTGTTATGAGTATAAAATTCATAAAGCCTAGTATAGTAGTTCTACATATTACAAGTGTGCAATTATTTAAAGTAAGTTAAATAATTTAGCATTAAGGTAAAGTGTGTCACACAAACTTTATATTCAATGAATATTAAAATAATATAGAATTGGGGAAAAGACAAATGTGGCCTAGATCCCTAATATTTTATTGTTGAGATTATGAGCTTGAATTATATAACTCTACCAAGTGGGATAAATGAGCCTTGTGTGGCATGAGTATTAAAGTTAAACCATACTAAAGGTTTAATTGGAATTATTAAAAGAGAAGCAATGGTAAGGGAATAAATGATTGATATTAATTAATCATTGTGATGTTTACATGTGATAGGAAATAATGGGTTGAAAGTACCCAACTGAATTATATTTAGCCTAGTTAAAATATTATTTGGACTAACCCAATGTACATGGGATATAAGATTTTATATTGGTGTATATTTAAAATATAGGTATACTTACTATATGTGTGTAACACCCCTAAATCCGAGTCCCTTGAACCCCTGACTTGATATGTTACGATACATCATTTCTATAAATACTGCGGAAGATATAAACATAAATTGTTTATACAATAAACTTTTAGAACATAATCCCCAAGGTATACAACCTTAACTTAATACATACCTTCAATAACTTAAAAGGTTTACAATGTCATTTGCATCAGATAACTTAATAATTTTAAATGCATAATAATTTGCACTTGGAATTCACCTTTGCCACTGTTGTTCTTCAAGCCTTCATTTATATCTGAAATTTGTTATCATGATATAGCAACGGTGAACAACTATTTTGCCCAGAAAGTTTAAGTACAATGAAGATATATCATGATTGAAAAGGAATAAGCTTTCAAGTTTTCAACAATGTAATATAATTGTGAAAGAGCATGAATTAAAACTTCAATAACTAAATAACTGAATAATTATGTTAACTGGTCAACAATGACCATGAACAAATTTAACTGAACCATATGGTAGTGAAGATGATCAACCTTTCATACCTGATGTACATATGCAACATGTACTAAGTGCGAATCAATAATAAAAAAAAGTGAAATAATTGTCAATAATTAATCCACTAGCATGCTTGAAACATAATAACTCGAGTTTGAGTTAGAAGACTTGCCTTAACCATCGATTACCGCTAAGTAGTATAATTTAATCTCTTATGAAAGACCTATCATTTATAAGATCGATCCTCTCATTAGCATAATACATTTTATCTCACCACACTATTACTCAAATAATAAATTAGCTAACATTTAGCCACATAATCAAACATTGAATAATTCTTTAACTCGCTAGAAATATTATCGTCATTTGAAAATATTATTATCACATAACCATCATCTTAAATTCTCGTCTAATATTATTAATCTTTTAATAATATTTTATTTACTATTCAATTTCTTAGTAATATCATAATTATTTACAAATATTATTAATTCTAATATTATTAATCATTTAATAATATTCAAATCATTTACTAATATTATTAATTATTTAATAATATTCAAATCATTTACTAATATTATTAATCATTTAATAGTATTTTATTCATTATATAATATTATTAATCATGTAATAATATTTTACTTGTTTCATAAATAATAAAGGTCTTATACATTTTAAGATATAAATATTTTATATCTTGAAGCTTAAATCATTTAAATTCTATTTCAGAAATATCTTTTACCTTTATTCACAAATTCGGAGTTTAAACAGCTAATGCACAACTTTTGTAGTAAAACATAATTTACTGTAATATTTCTTTAATTTAAATACTTTTTACATCAGTTTTTCCGTTCATGAGTCAACATTGACTGTTGCCTCATATATAAATATTTTATCTCACTAGCACATTCGCTTTATTTTTTATTCCCATTTCTGGTTTATATATATATGCATATTCTATTACGTAAATCTCAGTACAAAAACCTCATTTTGAGCTCCGAAAATCTCAAAATACCATTTTTATGATTAATACAATTTTTCAAAGGTTTTACATTCTTCCTTGCATCACAAAATAATTTTATAGGCAACTATAAATTTTATTTTATTTAAATATGTAATTTATATTTATTACATATTTTTATTGCTTTATTTATGTCCGAAAGAAAGTTTCTCGGCATAAAATATCACTTATAGTCAAATCTCGCCCTATAGGACTTTATTAGATTTATTATGACTTATTATTTTGTCGGAACGTGACTCGGAACATCGAACGTCAAAGTCGCTTGACACGTCGACGCTTGACGTTCGCTCGTTTTTAAGTTCTGACATGCACCTTTGCTCATTTTAAATTCTCAAATCATGAGTCATATAACAGTGAAATTTTGGGCATGTTATAGTATTTTAGAAAAATTTCACACCGTGAAAACGGATCACGAAAACTCATCAAAACAAAGTCGCTTGAAAAGGGCGTCAAAAACACCACAAAGACAAAGATGGGCGGCGGTAGTACGCCAATGAGTAGTACGCCATGAGGGTCACTGGGTCGGTACTTATTGGTCTTGCGTGCACTTATCAAACTAGTTGTTTCGCCATTTTCTCACGTGTTACTCATAACTCTGATTGATCTGATTTTTTGATATGTTATAGGTACCATAGTAGGATATTTTTAAAATATATAACCCACCAATTTTGGACCTCCTAGGCAGCCTAAACCAGGCCCCAAAAATGTCCACTCGCAAAAGTTTTCAAAACATTTTCAGCTTTACCCTATTTCACTAAAACAGTCATAACTCTCTCGTTTTAAAACATTTTTGAGCAATTCATGAGCCGACGCGAAGCTAACTTACGGGACTACAACTTTTATTCTTTGACCTTTTCTAAATTCTAAACACAGAATTCTAGAAAATTCGTGCAAGGTGACTACCCCGAGTTGGTTAGACAGTTTTGACGCGACTACTTTGAATGGTCATAACTCTTTGCTCCGAAGTCAGAATTAGTACGTTCTAGAGTTTATGAAAAGATTATTCAGTGTACTATAACATAACAAAAGCCTAGAATTTGAAGAACACTCTAGCTAACCCCGAATTTTCTATTTAGGGGCAGCAGTCCACTAGATTTTCTAAGTTTTAAAAACTATTTTTATTTTTATTCTTTGATCAAACTTGTTAACATCCAAAATGATTAGATCTACACATAACACATTCTTAAACATTTAGATCTATGATTTTTAGAGTTCAAGATTATAACTCAACATATGATTCAACACAACCAAAATAATATACATAAACTTATTTAGGATTTATACATTTGATCTTCGGCTATATTTCTTTTATCCAAAATAAGAGATGAAGTGTGGTGGCATAAGGATCAACTTTCTTCTCCCTCTTCCCCTTCCCCTTCCATAGTGCTGTCGACCCACTCCCTTTCTTCTCTTTTTATTTTGCTTCTCTCATCTTCTCTCTCTTGAACTCTCTCTTTTCTCTTTTCTTTCTCTCTCTAGTTTTCTTTGCTAGTTTGGAGAAATGATTACAAGAAAAAGAAATTTGCTTATATAAAAGTTACTTTCATTTTCTTATAAGTTGGTCACCCAACTTAAGTCTTCTTTAGTCTTCCCCCTCGTCTTTAAAAGCTTGCAAATCACCCCATTACATATTGTTAGCATATTCTCAAAATATTCTTTACTCCTTAGCATATTACTTAAGATATTTTCTTATGTTTCAATTATTAAGTTTTTAACCCTAAGGTTTTCTTAACTCGCACAATTCTCCCTTAACTTTCATAATTCACTTCCATACTTTATTAAGTTAGCAAAATGTCCATTTTGCCCTTTTCGTCTGAATTGATTATGGTTTAGTTCTAGCTATGTTTGCAGTATCTTTGATTTCTTTTATTTATCTTTCCCATCTTTAATAAACCTTCCAAATCTTTGAAAATGAAATTTCCCATGTGCCAAAATCTTTCCTTTGATATATAAAACATAACATAACATACTTAAATTACATATTTATTTTATAATGGTAAAATAAATATGCTACACATAATTTCTTATGCAAATACAATTATTTACATACCCAAGATATTATAATATAATATCTCTTTTCATTAACATAAATTCAATGAAGAATTTATTTACTTCCTTAAGATATTACGATAAATATAATATCTTTCATTTATTAAACTAATTTCAAATAGAATTTATTCTAATTCTCTTGGGTAAAGTATATATAAATATTATATGTTTAACCCACCTATTTTTGCTTCATCACGCAAAATTGTTCCCAATAATTTTATTTTTCCCCACTTAATAAATACATATATAATATATATTCATTAACTCCCAATTACCAAGCATGAAAGAAACATACACACATCACATATAGAAAATAATTAATAATTTTATTTTCTCACATTATAAACTTTATATCAATTTATTTATATATAGCAAATATAATTTAATATATTTACCATATCACGTAAACATACATATTCTTCATAAATCATAAAATGATTTATATACTCATATATTAAACTAGACATTTAATTTAACGTCTAGTAACCCTTTTAATACAGTTTGCTACATTCAATAAGTCTTTTTCATATGGCTCGCCATATATATTATTCTGACTTCCCACGTTCTTATTTCTTTTTTTATATGATTTCTAACGTTTGACTACTACCAACTTATTATAATGAAGCTTTTCATTTATTCTTGTATGATTAATTTAAATAATCAATCCTCTTGTTTAGCTAAATCGTATATAACACATCTCTAAGTATATATGTATCTATACATATACACATTTAATTTAATCTAATAATATCTCTTCATTTGAAATTTATTTCTTTAAATAATTTTTTCACATACAAAAATCTCTTTCTAGGTTTTGAATTTTCATAACCCTTATTTTCTCAATTCTTTTTCAAATAGGAAACCATATAGGTTCTTCTTAAAATTTTTAAATCATTCCTCTATTTTTACTCTAGGTTTTAAACTTTAAACTTTAACTTAATCATTCAAGATCCTCTAAATTTTCGGGTTGTCACAATGTGGGTATGTATGTATATATATATATATATATATATATATGTGCCCATAACACGATTTAATGTAGTAATGTTAAGTCATTATAATTGATTTAATAAGCCCAAAAGGAATTAACTTTAGTAGAATGGAGACTATTTTATTGATAAGTAAAAGAGTAATAAGCATTGTCCCAATTTTTGTGTCTCAAAAACTCTTCAGACGCATAAATAGACCATTGGCCTATGCTACTCCTACAATGTAAATCTCTGAGATTTCAATTGATGGTGATGATGAATGGGGAGTGGCCTCAACAACGAATTGCCACTATTCTACCAAACCATAATTGTCCATCATTTTCTTCTTCTTCCTGCTAGTTCAAAACATTGGGCAAAGCTATTATTTGGATATTGAAATCTCTATAAATAGAGTCTCCTTCTCTTTCCCATTTTTTGAAGTTGGCTGATAATTTGGTTATGGAAGGTTAGTAGAATTGAGAGCAATCGGAGGATTGAAGAGCTATAGTTTGCAAATTCAAGCAATCAAGAGGTAATAATACTCACATATATGCTCTTGATTCCTAAGTTTTGCTATTTCTTAGTAATAACAAGAAATATTTACTTTTGAGTTAAAAATTGATGGCTAAGGATTGTTGTAATCCAAAAATTATTGTTAGATATTGATAATATAGTTAAACACAAAAACAACGGAAGTTAAACAGACCAATTTGAGTTAGAAACGAATTCGTACTGATGAAATTCGCTAAACATGTTAAAAGATGGAAACATAGCATGGACTTTGAATTTGAGTTACCAAATTGGTTGTTTATGAGATTTGAGGTATGCTATCATGTTAGTTGAGTATCATATGCATGTATAGAAGCAATGTGACTAGTTTAAGCATGTTACATGAAGGATTTCTTTAATGGGTTTTGTGTTTTGCAGAAGTAGAGTCATTCTTGGAACTGTCCAAGAAGGCGCAATTGCTACCATTCTGCGATTCATTCCAAAGGTACCCAATAGCAATTGCGTGGATGCTATCTTTGAACCGTCCTAAGCGCATTTGTGCTTGCTCCCGTAGTTCAAGACAAACATAGATAGTATTGCTGCACCAAAGATATGTTGGTGTTTTCTGCTACAATCGAATAAGCTTTAACATGTTGGTATAGCTTAGTTATGCATGAAAACAAGTTTAACATGTGGTCTACAGTTCCCTTGCATATATGAGTTGCGTAGTTTACGTTAATGTACATTTTCTAAAAGAAACTTGAAGATTTTGAAAACAAACCTTGACGAACTTTGAGTCATTTAAGTTCTAACCTTGATAGCATGTATACGAAGTTTAATTATGCACGATATAAGATTCAAAGTTGTATCGTATGTTTTAGATTCCTTTGATTTGGTTTAAAATGATTTCAAAGGCAAACTCAGATATTTTTGCAAACTGAGTTTTATAAACATGGAGTGGTTATATTTCGACCTTGTAAGAATGTGTAGAAACATGTACAAATGGGTATGACATGTCATTTCAAGCCCCTTTGAATACCATGAACCTCTTAGTCACTTTAGTGTATATTTCTAAAGAAAACTTGAAACTTGAGAACGAACTTAAAGGAACTTTTGTACTTAAAGTTCTAAACGTGATAACATACGTACATGGTTTAGTTAGCTATGAAATGAGATTTAAGTTGCACCGAGTTGCTTTAACTTGGTCTAGAATGACTTTTAAAAGTGAACTTGAACGCTTTGTAAATTTGTATCTATGAGCATTGTATTGCCTATCCTCTGAACTTGTAGGATGGCATGCTAGTACTATTTATGTCATTAAATATGGCCTATAAGTGCACTAATTTAGTTTGACACAATAAAAGTCATTCAAGCATGTTTTAAAAGTAAGTTTTCAAGTGATAAACTATGTTAGTCATATGTAGATAAGATGAATACATGTGAGCATATATATTGAAAGCGGTTTAACATCATTATTGGTTACATAGTTAAACCCTTGTTGCATGAACTCGCTTAACCGTGAAATAAATGGCAATAAAGTTATAAAGTGTAAAAACAACTTGAAGTAAACACAAGAGGCACCAAACTTTGACCCAAACCTCTTAACGTGTGTATGTGTTAGGTGTTAACATGGTAAGTAATGAGGTGTAAACTGGGAAATAAAGTTTCCAATCTGGTCTGGCCAGGGGATGGCGCAGCTGTGCCCATCCTAGGCTAAACTGCAGCACAGCTACTGTGACGCCCCCAAATTCAGACCACTCGCGTCTCAAATTCAGTTCATCACGTACTACAAATCTAATGACTAAATAACATCTCAATGCAATGTAAATAACATAATAGATTACATTTATTTAATATAATCATTCACGTCCCAAGGTTTCGTAACTTAAACATCTCTTACAGACCTTAAACATAATTAAACATAGCTTAGACATAACTAATACATAACACAATTAAGGTCTTTACATATTCATAATATTTCTAATAAAATAAATATGAAGCTAATTCGTAGCTTTGCACTTGCCCTTATCAATGCTCGAGGGTCCGCCTTGCTTTGCCTTAACTGAAATATTTTTAGGGAAAGCAAGAATGAGCAACAAGTTTTCTTAACAAGAAATATAGCAATAAGGGTGTTCAATATAGTTTTAAATTTCTCAAGGGTACAACAATAATGATAGTTCAAAGTTAGCAAGAAGTATCAATGATTCTCAACAAAAGTCGCTAAGAACAGAAGATATCAATAAGATTCAATACTTAATTAGTTCGAGATTTCAAATTTATAAATACTGAGCAGTCACTAAGGACTATGAACTTCTACTAGAATTAACAGTAATATACTGATAATCCAACAAAAACGTGTACAATAGGTGATCAACCTAAAGTACCCTACGTTATGCATATCGTTTAATCGTACTCAAGTGCGCACATCGGTCTCCCGACAAATATAGTTTCCTCTTCAAAGAAGGTTGTTCATCTCAGTCAATACCAAATTCTCCACCAATCAATTAGTTTTGTGAGAGCCCCAAATCCGGGTCCCAAATCACCGCGGATTCGGTTCAATCATTCTATAACTATTTGCGAAAGATATAAACATAAATTGTTTATACAATACACTTTACACACATTTCCCCAAAATCGAGTAACCTTAACTTATACAAAAATCATAAACTATCTAACACATGACATTATTATCAAACTATACTATTACAATCTAGCTGCACATTTTATCCCAAGCAGAACTTGGCATTATCCTTTTTCCTATATCCGAACGCATTTGCCTTATCTGCAATGTTTATCATGATATAGCAAGGGTGAGCATGAAAGTTGCCCAGCAAGTTTAAATACAATTTAAGGATATATCATAATTGAAAGAGTTTTAATAATAAGCTGGCTATAATTCATCAATATAATTGAGAACTAGCACGAACAAACTTTTGACTGAACAAGTATTGAACATGAACAAATATATCTAGACCAACTAGTAATGAAGGTGATCAGCCTTTCATACCTGACTTATACATGCAATATGTACAGAGTACAATTATCCATGGCAACCAGCAATGATTAACCATAAGCATATCAGAATGAAACAACTCTTAGTAGAGTTAAGTAAAACTTGCTTGAACCGTTGATTACCGCTACGCAATTTATAACGCTTTATCCGAAGACCTAATATTAGTAATATAGATCTCCAATATTAGAATAATATCATCACAATATAATACTATTATACATATATACATAGAATAACCTAAATACATAGCACATAACCCTATCAGTCTATAATACACATAAGACTTAGCATCAAGTCAAACTATTGCAGTCCGAGTTGAGTTCGGTACGATTCTAACATCCTGACGGTCTAGTCGGACTTTTCTCGAGTCTAAGTTTAATTAAACTCTGCCTGAACACTTAACAATTATCTTAGATAATTTATTATCATCAAAATATTTTTATAGACTTACTGATAATTTTCGATAACAACTACCTTTAATTCACTTAATATTATTAATCTTGATAATATTTAACTCCCTCTTAGTATTACTAGATCACTAATAACACTTTTATCCGCTTTACTAATATGATTAACACCTTAATAATATTTTAATATCTTACTAATATTATTAATCCTCTTAATAATATTTTAATCATGCATTAATATTATTACCTTAATAATATCATACTTATGCTTTAGTATCATTAATAAATTAATAATGATTTTAATCATTTACTAATATTTTATTCATTTACTAATATTATTAATCATTTAATAATATTTTATTTATTTACTAATATTATTAATCATTTAATAATACTTTAATCATTTATTAATGCTTAAATCAAATATTATTAACCATTTAATAATATTTTAAAGAAGTTTTAATATTAATATTTTTATTTACTTAACAATATCATATTCTAATATTATTAATATCATAATAATATTTTAATAATTTATTGGATTAATAAACAATTTATTTTAATTGCTCATCCTTTATAAAACCTCTTATTTAATATCCATAAAAGGTCATAAATAACATTTCTTATCATAAATTACCAAAATATCCTAAGATAGTCATGATGTAACATATTATGAGTATTCAAGCATAAAATCATATTTTTATTATTAAAGACATCATTTAGCTATTTATTTCCTTTTATTCATAACTTAATCATTTTTTGGAAAAATAGAAAATTCACTCCAAAAATTCTTAACTTCTGAATTTTGACAGAATACGAACCAATAATGATCCCCTAATTTTTCTGTATTTTTAGAAAATGATTTACTATTTTTAAAGTGCCCAAAACACTCGAATCTTGCACTATTTTTCATAAATTGAGTTTTACTCAGAAAAATATGAAATTTTCAGGGTATGCTTTCCTAACATAAATGAACCTACTGTACAAATTTTGGAATTTTCCAGGGTGAGATATTTGAAGGTTAATATTTTCGAGTCCTTTTCGGAAATGGCCATTACGCACAACCTATAAATCGAAACGCGTCCGTTCTTTTTCCTACATGTAGATAACTTCTTACGGTACCTCTGTGATTTTTTTCAGATTTTTAAAAGACTAACAACTAACCTAAACAGCCTCAAGAAAAACAGAACAGTAACTATTTTAGGGTTTTGAACCCTAAACATTCAAAGTGGACTGTTTTGGGGAAAACAGCCCCAAAGGTTTCAAAACTTGCTAGATTTTTGTTCTACCACTTGAATTTTCTAGGTAACTCATGTATCTAGTACTTCCCTTCGACGGATCACAAATCCAAGTTGTAAAACTTGAGTTACACAAGATTTAGTGGAAGAAAAACAAGAGTTTTCACCCTTGGAGAACATATGCTCATTTTCTTCCTCTAAGCCTTTGATCCAACACTCAAGATACTTAGTTCCATACATGATGATATGTAGAACTAGGGTATCTTGAGTTTTTATTCATAACCCCAACAAAACTCAAGCTATAAAACAAAGTAGAAGAAGAAAATGAAAGTTAGGTTATACCTTGATTTAATGGCTACCTTCCTTGATTTACCAAAGTAGTATCTAAATTTAGGATGCATGAACAACTAGCACTCCTCTCTCTCTCTCTTGTAATGGCCGAACCTCTCTCTCTTTTCTCTCTCTTCAAGTTGCTAGCTTGGGAGAAAAAGTTAGAAGAAGAAGAATGAGAGAAAGTGGAGTATTCTTGCAAATGAAATGGTTGATTCATTATTATCCCCCATACTTTCCTTGTCCCATGGATAAAAGGCTTCACCTTATCCCTTTCAATTAAGCTTAATCATGTGGTTAAGAGTGCTTAATAGATTTGCAACCAATGAGAGCTTGACAACCATGTACTTGTGTGTAAGAGTTACTAATTATGGACATTGTTTAGCTTAATTAGTTGCCTTAAAAGGCCTAATAGGGCCAGCTATATATATACCCACTAATTCCTTCATTTAGCCTTTATTTTAATGCATAAATTAGATAAATCAAAGGTCTAAAATACCCTTAATCAAGTAGACTAAGTTTGGACTTGCATTTTATTTCTTTTGGGCTTCCCCTCTAATTGTTTTGGGCCATGTAATGAACATAGTCTAACGATTTTAATATATGCTACCCAAATTGTTTATTTAGGGTTTCCATTTCCAATCTTATGAAATTTAATTACTTATACATGTGACTTTAGCTCATAACCTAATTAGGTTTACACGAAATAGGTTTAAAATTATTAGTCACTTGAAATAACAAGATTATCCACTTAAGTTAGTATACATATTAAATACTAACCTTTCCTTATTATCATAACCTTAGGTTATTTAATTGTCTCACCTAATGTATAATTAGGTTACGAAGCTTTCATTTTTTTAATGAAATCTATAAATGTATATATTCATAACTATAGTATATATGTTTATTGATCCATGCACCACTTCACATATGTTGTCACATATTAAATCACTGTATAACACAACGTTTTAAATATCAATAATTTACATACATATATAGTGACTTAAAAGTCACGGTTATTAACCCTTAAGGTTTTCAAAAATAGAAAATTAATATTTCTAAATTGTAATTAGGATTCTCGAATTAAATTAAACTTTCCCATTCATAAATCAATCTTGTTAATTAGGATTATTTTATCCCAATTTAAATTGCTAATTTAGTAATTAAGTCAACAGTTGTACATTAGGGTTTCTGACGGAACAATTAGGGTTTAAAAATTTGAAATTAGGGTTTGCTAATTAATTAAGCTTTACCCTAATTAATATTATAATTAATATCACTTAAGCATTATAATTATCCTTTAAATTCTCAGATTTGGGTTTCCAATTTCTGAATTAGGGTTTCGGAACTGATTTTAGGGTTTCTTATCAGTAATTTGGGTTTTCTAACTGAACGTTGTCGTTCTTAATATATACTTGGGGTTTAACACCGATATAATTTATCTGGTCAACCCTTGACCCTTAACCACATTCTGAACACATACATAACCATATACATAGAACATATTCACATGTACACTTAATCCTGAATAATTCACCTAAATCCTTCACAAAATTTTGAAATTCTAAAAATTCCTTCCTAAAAATATCAAATGCATACACTCATTTTCTGTCTAGGTTTATCATTTGACCTTAAATCCATCATTTAAGATTTTAATAAATTGTCTAATTCTCGGGTCGTCACATTCACCCCTTCTTCTAAGAATTTTGTCCCTGAAATTCACATTACACCTTACATCATACTGCTTACACCATTCACACATCATCACATGCTACCCAATACACCACTCACAAGAGTAAAAGTTTTTCAAATTATTGAGGGGTCATATAGACCATGAACACCTAGTTTTAACGGTATTCATACCGCAAAACTTTACCTTACTTGGTAGGTTTACAATCACAAAGAAGGTAAACTACCGTTGCTAGTACTTTAGGTGATTAGCCTATCGTACTCTTACGTCATGCATAACGTATTAATTATGTCTAGCGAATATTTACGCTACTAGATTGGATTATTTATCCAAACAACATAGTTCACCTCAGTCTTATCATAGGATTCCGCACCAAAACAATTTGGTTCGGGAAATTTCTTTCAATGAACACTTAGAGTTTTCATAAACATTGGTCTAGCTGAATCGAATAGCGTAGACTCACATCAATAATTCAATTCAATCGAATTATTTAGGTGTAGCCAAACCCCGTTGGCAAATTAAAATTTTGAAAACATTTTCGAGAATGACGTCATGATGCCATACTGTATTAACAGTCCGTTTGAGGATGCCGTCATTGTATGACTTTGTCATAACACATCATACAATTGTGGAACAGCGACTTTAGATCAGTTTCACACTAAGTATTCATGTATTTACAACTCCATCGCCTTTTTATCATCTCTGCACCAGGTTACATGGTACATGAGTGATAAATAAAATAACTTTTAATATTTCAAATCATTTGCGTCTAGCTAAAATAAGTAGCATAGACTGTACTTTAAACCGTTTCAAAAATGATTACGAGTCTACATTTTTTTAGCACATAGTGCGTATTTAGCTTGATGTCAAAATTTTGAAGTCTAGCATAGCTAGGAGTTTTCAAAAATTTATGTCTCCACTAACAATCATTTTCTTAACAATCTATCTGTTCCTATTATCCTCAATACTCCATTCACACATAACTATACCCAGATCATCAAACAACACTTATGAGTTCATAAATTGCCACAATCATATGAGTTTAAGAACTTGTCCTAGTCAGACCTTTGGCATCCATTCGCTGAGGGGTTCATAAACTTTTCATATAACTATGAGTCAAGAATGTCACATAAGTATAAATTTAAGAACTCGTACTTAACCTTATATTCTCTATCTATAACCTATCTACCTGTTATACACATGAGAAAGGAATCACTCTCTTAACATGTATATAGCAAATAGCGCGACACAAACATTTCAATGATTATCAATGCCAGAAACTAAGTGGTTTTCACACCAAGTACAATTCCCTGCCTATACAAGGAATCATACAACTCAAATTACCGGAGCATGAGTCCTCAATTGAATCCCCACCTATTACTAACTCCCTTCTCAATACGAATTTCATTCAACTCGTATTCATAATCCTTTCCTGTATATGTACCAATTCATGGTACAACTGCCACACAACATCTTTGCTGTAAACTTTCCAATCATTAGATTGATTCTTATCCATACTATAACCTTATCAGATCAAGGGGTGATCTCATCGTATATATTACGATTCATTTCTGCATCTTGATCATTTTGTTTCACGATCTCCTATCACTGCACTTTTAGTCTTTTAGACTCGATCTATTCCTTACTACTGTTCATCTTTATTATCAGAGTTAGGGAACTCTGTATCTTTACAACTCGCCGAGATTTGTCTTTGAATCTTACTGACCAACTAACTTTATGTGAGTTAGATCTTATCCTAATCACTGTGGTTATTAGTCTCAGGTATTCCTACCTAAGCTTCATAACCAACAGCTTTGATACCAACTGTGAGAGCCCCAAATCCTGGTCCCAAATCACTGTGGATTCGGTTCAATCATTCTATAACTATTTGCAGAAGATATAAACATAAATTGTTTATACAATACACTTTACACACATTTCCCCAAAATCGAGTAACCTTAACTTATACACAAATCATAAACTATCTAACACATGATATTATTATCAAACTATATTATTACAATCTAGCTGCACATTTTATCCCAAGCAGAACTTGGCATTATCCTTTTTCCTATATCCGAACGCATTCGCCTTATCTGCAATGTTTATCATGATATAGCAAGGGTGAGCATGAAAGTTGCCCAGCAAGTTTAAATACAATTTAAGGATATATCATGATTGAAAGAGTCTGAATAATAAGCTAGCTATAATTCATCAACATAATTGAGAACTAGCACGAATAAACTTTTGACTGAACAAGTATTGAACATGAACAAATATATCTAGACCAACTGGTAATGAAGGTGATCAGCCTTTCATAATTGACTTATACATGCAATATGTACAGAGTACAATTATCCATGGCAATCAGCAATGATTAACCATAAGCATATCTGAATGAAACAACTCTTAATAGAGTTAAGTAAAACTTGTCTGAACCGTTGATTACCGCTACGTAATTTATAACGCTTTATCCAAAGACCTTATATTAGTAATATAGATCTCCAATATTAGAATAATATCATCACAATATAATACTATTATACATATATACATAGAATAACCTAAACACATAGCACATAACCCTATCAGTCTATAATACACATAAGACTTAGCCTCAAGTCAAACTACTGCAGTCCGAGTTGAGTTCGGTACAATTCTAACATCCTGACGGTCTAGTCGGACTTTTCTCGAGTCTAAGTTTAATTAAAATCTGCCTGAACACTTAACAATTATCTTAGATAATTTATTATCAGTTAAAATAATTTTTATAGACTTGCAATAATTTTCAGATAACAACTACCTTTAATTCACTTAATATTATTAATCTTGATAATATTTAACTCCCCTCTTAGTATTACTAGATCACTAATAACACTTTTATCCACTTACTAATATGATTAACACCTTAATAATATTTTAATACCTTACTAATATTATTAATCCTCTTATTCATGCATTTCAAGTTGTATAGTTTTACTACATTTGGACTTGTTCTCATCCAAATGTAGTAACACCTTAATAATATTTCATGCATTTCAACTCATAGTTTATGTCGATTGCATACCACCACAGATTTATATTAATAAGTTGTATTTAAATTACATACCATGTATCCGACTACCCAAGATGGGTGATGTATACCTAATTTTGGGGGCGCCACAGCAGTATCGAGCTTAGGGATATGATCCTGCTAAGATGTGAGAATAGTACTAGGAGGGAGAGACGGGAATACCTTTCGCTAGTATGACCTACCTAAGTTTATGTGCTATTTTATTGGTTGGTCAAAGATAGGGATAATTTGTTACATGTCAATTAACCTTTTGTTTTGTGGCGATGTCTCAAAAATGACATCCGAGAATGTTGAGAATAGCAATGGAGCGCAGCGATCGTTGATTCACCACATATCAATAATCGTGGATAATGTGCATCGTGAAGGCGACAATCCTCATGCAAACAACAACACCGACCAAATGATGAATGATCAAATGTTCAGAGGCTTTATGTAATTTATGCAACAAAGAAAGTAGAGCGAATCTGTCCAAAACGTAGGTGGAAACACGGAAAACTCTCGCAAGGCACACCACTAAACAATTCAAGGAGCCGGGACCACCGGAGTTTAAGGAGAGCCAAAACCACTTCGGCGGAAGCATGGATAAAGCAGATTACCAAGATATTTGATGTCTTGGGATGCTCCGAGGAGCAAAAGGTTCCCTTTCACGCCTTTATATGTTAAGCGGAGAGGCGACATCTTGGTGGGAATCAAGAAACGTACTCAACTCATTTGTCTCAAGATATCTTGGGAGAAGTTCCAGAGTCGTTCAACGACAAATACTTTCCTCGAAAGTATTCGCCATACATGAAGGAGGTGGAGTTTATCAAGTTGGAACAAAACAATATGACCATGTCGCAATCTGAGGCAAAATTTGCGGAGTTATCACGGTTCGTCCCCACTTGGTGGATAATGAAGAGAGAATGACGAATGTTTTAAGAGGTTTGAAGTCGGGAGATACGTCCAACATCTTATTTCTCATAAACCGTGTTTGTATTCGGATGTTGTAAATAGGGCTCGATTAGTGGAGCGCCTTGATAATGAGTCAACGCAACTAAAAGAGAGCGGTAAGCAAAATTATAATACCGGTGAGAGTAGTCATCGAAGCGGTGACAACAAGCGTGGAGGGAATCAACGGGCCGGATATGGTAACCACTTGGGGGTAATCGTACAAAAAATAAGAATGGACATTTCAAGAAAAGAAGATTCAACAATGATGGAAAGACGTCAAAGACCAAAGACCGTTATTAAGGAAGGAGAAAGACCACCTATCATATGCTTCAAATGCGGAGGAGAGGGACACATCAGTCCAAACTGCGCCATGCCATCCAAAGCATGTTATAATTGTGGAAGAGAAGGTTACTTAGCTCGATTTTGTTGTTTACCGAAGATAAATTCAGCTAGGATGGAGGCACCAAAGGCCGTCCTAGAAAAGTCAAAACCGGTAGTGCAAGGGAGAGCGTTTGTTGTGACCTCCCAAAGAGCAAGGAATCCGAATGAGGTCATCACGGGTAAGCTTATCATAAACTCTAATGAAGTCTATACTTTATTTGATACCGGTTCTACCCATTCTTTTATTTCTCCTACTTGCGCTCATCTATTAAATTTGACTCCGGAGAAATTAGACTTTGACTTATCTGTGGAAACTCCGTTGGGAGAAACCTTCATTACATCCACTGTTTATAAGTCTTGTTTGGTTCAAATCGGTACCCTCACATTACCTGTCGATCTTATTTCATTAAAAATACTTGAATTTGACGTGATTCTAGGGATTGATTGGTTAACTACTTATCATGCAAAAATTGATTATTTTCGTAATGTTGTTAGCTTTCATATTCCTAATCAACCTATTATGCTAAATTCAAACGACCAAACCATTAAAATCAATCACGGTCATCTCAAGCCATAAAGCTATTCGTTTATTGAAAAAGCGGATGTCAAGCTTTCTTAGCTCATGTCACAGATTTAAACAAAAATACGCCGTTTTGAACGATATTTCTATTGTTAATAAATTTCCGACGTATTCCCAAGAAGAACTTCTGGCCTACCCCGGCGCGTGAAATTGAATTTTGTATCGACCTTGAACCCTAGACAAAACCTATTTCCAAAGCCCCATATCGAATGGCTCTATTGAACTTCGAGTTAAAGACCCAACTACGAAATTGTTGAGACATTGGCTTTATTCGTCCTAGTACTTCTCCTTGGGGTGCTCTGTTCTATTCGTGAAGAAGAAAGATGGGAGTATGCGACTTTGTATTGATTATCGGGAGTTGAATCATGTCACCATCAAAAATAGGTATCCATTGCCACGTATTGATGACCTGTTTGACCATTGCAAGGAGCCAAATTCTTTTCAAAGATTGATCTTCGCTCCGGATATCACCAATTGAAGATTAGAACCACCGACATTCCAAAGACGGCTTTGAGGAACTTCGATGCGGGCATTATGAATTCCTAGTCATGTCCTTTGGATTGACTAATGCTCCTCCGCCTTCATGGATATGATGAACCGAGTATTCAAGGAATATTTAGATCACTTTGTGGTCGCCTTTATTGATGACATCCTTATTTATTCCAAAAGCCGTGAAGATCATGAGCAACACTTGAGGCTGACACTCCAAAAGCTTCGTGAATATAAGCTTTATGCCAAGTTGAAGAAATGTGAGTTCTGGCTTGAAGAAGTAGCATTCCTTGGGCACGTGGTATCAAGTCATGGAATATCTGTTGACCCAAAGAAAGATTGAAGCTATTCAAAATGGGAACAACCTAAATCGATGACCGAAGTATCGTAGTTTTCTCGGTTTAGCTGGTTATTATCGGAGATTCGTGGAAGGATTTTCTCGAATCGCTACTCCATTGACTCAGTTGACTCGGAAAGATACAAAGTTCGGTTGGAGCGAAGAATGTGAGAGGAGTTTTCAAGAACTCAAGAGGAGACTTATTTCAAAGACCTGCTTACGACAATACCATCCGGCTCGGAGGGATTTGTCATCTACAAAGTGATGCTTCGGAAAAAGGGTTGGGATGTGTTCTCATGCAATATGGAAAAGTTATAGCTTATGCCTCATGACAACTCAAAGAATATGAGAGGAATTATCCTACTCATGATCTAGAGTTGGCATTGTTTGTCTTCTGCACTTAAAATTTGGAGGCATTACTTGTATGGGAGAAAGTGGAGATCTTTACTGATCATAAAAGCCTCAAATATTTCTTCACTCAAAAGGAACTCAACATACGACAACGACGTTGGCTTGAACTGCTGAAAGATTATGATCATACCATCCAATACCATCCTCGGAAAGAGAACGTGGTAGTGACGCATTGAGTAGAAGATCGTATGCAAGTAATGAGTGCGTTATTGTCAACACAAAGGCCCATTTTGTGTGACTTGCAAAGGATGGAGATAGAGTTAAAGACTCTAGGGGACGCATGTGATGATAGCGAGTATATCTGGTAGAACCGACTTTAATTGATAAAGTTAAAGTCGCTTCAAGCTACGGACACTGGAGTCGATGCGTATGAGGAAGAAAGTGCAAGAAGGTGCTATCTTGGGAAGCAAGAATCGATGAAGAAGGAATACTTGAGTCAACTCCGGACTTTGTGTTCCTAACGACCACGATTTAAAGTATAATATCATGATGGAGGCGCACAACACACCATTTGCAATCCATCTCGGGAGTACCAAAATGTATCATGATATTCAGCTATACATTTTGGTGGAGCAATATGAAGAGAGAGATAGCTTTGTTTTTATCTCAAGGTGTCTAACTTGTCAACGAAGTTATAATGGAGCATCAAGTACCAAAAGGTCCATTGCAACCACTTGAAATTCCGAATGGAAGTGGGAGCACATTACCATGGATTTCGTTCTGGGCCTTCCTAAGGTTTCTCAAGGCATAAATGCGATTTGGGTCATTGTTGATAGATTGACCAAGTCCGCTCATTTCTTACCGATACGAGAAACTTATACACTGAACGTCTTGCTCAGATATACATAAACGAGATTGTAAAGATCAATGGTATTCTAGTATCCATAGTTTTTGATCGAGACCCAAGATTCACTTCACGATTTTGGGTTAGTTTACAAAAAGCTATGGGCACAGCATTTCACGATTTAGCTTCGGCATATCATCCTCGAGACAGACGGACGGTTGGAGAGAGGACTATTCAAACTCTTGAAGATCTATTAAGACTCGTGTCCTTGATTTCAAGGGAAGTTGGGACAAGTTCTTACCATTGGTGGAGTTTTCCTACAACAACAGCTTATCAAGCAAGTATTGGCATGGCTCTATTCAAGCGTTGTATGGAAGAAAGTGTCGTTCTCCAAGATGTTTGGGATGAGGTTGGTGAAGCAACATTGTTGGGACCGGAGTTGAACGCGTATGACTAAGGAAAAGATTCAAACGATCCGACGACGTATAAAAACCTCACAAAATCGACAAAAGAGTTGTGCTGATCTTCATCGAAAGGACGTGGAATTCGATATAGGAGATCATGTGTTGTTAAGAGTTACTCCATGAAAAGGAGTTACAAGATTTGGAAAGAGAGGAAAACTCAATCCTCGATTCATCGGTCCATTTTTAATCCTCGATCGAGTAGGAACTGTGGCCTATAGACTCGCTTTACCGCCAAATATGTCTCGTGTTCATAACGTTTTTCACATATCTATGTTATGTAAATATGTGAAAGACCCGAACCATATTATTGAGTTAGAACCGGACGAAATAGCGGAAGATTTGACGTATGAAGAGGTTCCTGTTCAAATTTTGGATAAGAAGGAACATATTCTACGCTCCAAGGTTATACCTCAAGTCAAAGTTTTGTGGAGGAATCACGATGTTGAGGAAATGACTTGGGAGTTAGAATCTGAAATGAAATCAAGGTATCCTTTCCTCTTCGACATACCAGATACGTACCCTAATTTCGAGGGCGAAATTTCATAAGAAGGGGAGGTTGTAAGACCCTAGCTATTATAAATAAAGATGAATTTTCTATAAATATTATTTTTGAATATTATGGAATAAATTTGATATAATGTTATAGTTGTGAGTAATATTTATAAATTTTGCAAAGTATGCAAGTTGTTATAAAATATTCGTTTGGTCGGGGAATATTCTTTTTGTTAGGGAATATTCGTATAACTACTCAATCATTGGTGGACCCCATAATGTAATTATTGTTTGGATTGAGAAAACGACAAAAATATTTTATAAAAATAACGGCGGAGGTGTTACCGTTAAAACTGTTGAACTACCCGGTGGTAAAAGTACAGTAATACACGTGGTTGCATAGTAGCACACTGTATTGATTATTGATGCTTACGTGAGAAGTCACTCAACTATGCTCAATTATTACTACAAAGAATTACGCATCATATCTCTTATATTATTGACTCAATTATTGTCACAAAGATTATCTCATATAATATGTTATATTATTAATTGAGACGACAAGTTATAAATGATTAATAATTGTTGAAAGATTAAAAATGTGTTGATTAAAAATAAAATGATTTGTGGTAATATTTATTCAATCCTTAATGTATATAAAGAGTCTCATTATGAGATATTTGTGGTAAGTTTGATTATTTTATGGGGGGCCCATATGTCATCATCTAAGAGTCTCTTCAAATCAATAGTAATTACCTTCGTCAATAGTAATTACCCTTGTGAATAGTAATTACCTTCGTCGAATAGTAATTACCTTTACCGAGACGTCAAACCACTTGCCGTTTCACTTTACAGCGTCCAAACCACTTGTCGTTTCACATTACAGAACATCAAACCACTTGTCGCTTCACACATTACAGTGCGTCCGAACCACTTTTCTTTTCACATCACCACCGCGATGAGCCACTTGCCTTTTCACATGGTAGGTCTTAAGCTAGAAATCTTCTATAAATAGAGGCCTAGTGCTTCATTATTTTTCACGAATTCATTCAAGCTTTAGAGAGAGAAAGTATAGAGAGAATAAGAGAGAAAGAAGAAGAGTATTTTGTTACTACACTACTGCAGTATTCAATCTCCTACCAAAAGTAAGGGATATTATTCTTTTGTATTCATGAAGAGAACTTCAGTTATTCCATTCCTTATTATTCTGTTGGAATAACCTGTATACGCGGACTACCCTATACTTGGTGACATTCTTCTATTATTCTGTCTTTATTATTACATTTGGAACATCCTCGTCATGTGTTTTTACACCCGACCTGGTTCCGTCTTTATTATTCTTTGGAACATCCTCGTTCATGTGTTTTTCTGCCGGACTGGTTCCGCTCTTTATCATTCTGTTGGAATATCCTATCATGTGTTTTACACCGGATCTAGTTCCGTCTTTATTATTCTCATTGGAACATCCTGTCTTGTGTGAATTTCACCGACCGGTTCCGTTATTATTTATTCTGTTGAATAACTTTTTTACATGCAAGCACCGCATGCACGGTGATTTCTTTTGTTATTCCATTCTTTATTATACTCGGTTGGTTAAAGTTTTGACTTCTATACTCCATGAAATTAGTAGAATATCCTTGATATTTGCGCTTTCATCCAAGATATCTTTCATGGAAATATTCTTCCGAGCATTCTTGAATTTTACTCTACACGTAAGTATCAGGTTGACAATTTGGACGTTATTGGTTCTGGACAAATTAATTCTTGAACTTGTTTTATTGAATTCTTATATCATTGTCATCATCCTCATGTTTATATTTTTTTGAAAGTCATCTCGTGGCTTCAGTAAGTGCATAGATGGACTTGGTATGATTATGACCAAGGATTATTCTTGGTGTAATCATGACCGTAATGTTACAAATGATGTGGTAAAAGTCCTCATTGGCCCGTAGTTCATTTATGGACGCTTGTTGGCATGATCGTGACCATTGATGAATACACAAATATCCTCGCCCGTAGTGCATGGAATTTGTGGTCGCGTGACTAATGAATATCCTCGTAGTAGTGCGGGGATGATGTGGATTATTTATTAAAGTTTAGTCTTAGCTATAACAAAGGATAAAAACCTTTTAAATCATAAAAGATAGTAGATTTTATTTTCTACTTGACTCTTTTAATGGATTGCTTGTTCATCGCAGATTAAATTTGATGTTTATTATATTTTATCGCTTTAACAACTGTTGAAGGCTATTGATAATTTATTCGCATTATCTTAGTCATAATATTTCTTCTTGGGCTAGTTGAGCTCACCTTTCTTTCACCGTTCTCTTCGTGAAATGAGAACATAGTTTGGACGAGCCGAGAGCGGAGTAATGGTCCGAGAGGATAGCATTAGTAGTCCTCACTATTCGTGAAATAGTGTGATAATAATTGTAATGAGGACTCCTTTTGAGTTTGTATGATCTCTAGTAGACAATATTTGTATTCAAACTCACGCTTTATGTCGTATTGTACATACCTACGCTTATATTAGTAAGTTGTATTTAAATTCTATACCATGTATCCGACTACCCAAGATGGGTGATGTATACCTAATTTTGGGGCGCCACAGTTGGTATCGAGCTTTGGGATATGATCCTCGCTAAGATGTGAGAATAGTACTAGGAGGGAGAGACGGAATACCTTCGCTAGTATGACCTACCTAAGTTTATATGCTATTTTATTGGTTGGTCGGAAGATAGGGATAATTTGTTACATGTCAATTAACCTTTTGTTTTGTGGCGATTCAAAAATGACATCCGAGAATGTTGAGAATAGCAATGGAGCGCAGCGATCGATCGTTGATTCACCACATATCAATAATCGTGATAATGTGCATCGGGAAGGCGACAATCCTCATGCGCAAATAACAACACCGACCAAATGATGAATGATCAAATGTTCGAGAGGCTTTATGCAATTTATGCAACAAAGAAAGTAGAGCGACTCTCGTCCAAAACGTAGGTGGAAACACGGAAAACTCTCGAGGCGGTCACCGCTAAACAATTCAAGGAGGGACCACCGGAGTTTAAGGGAGAGCCAAAACCACTTCAAGCGGAAGCATGGATAAAGCAGATTACCAAGATATTTGATGTCTTGGGATGCTCCGAGGAGCAAAAGGTTCCTTTTTGCCTTTTATGTTGCGCGGAGAGCCGACATTGGTGGGAATCGGTAAAAGCGTACTCAACTTCTTTGTCTTCAAGATATCTTGGAAGAAGTTCCAGAGTCGCTCAACGACAAATACTTTCCCGAAAAGTATTCGCCACACATGAAGGAGGTGGAGTTTATCAAGTTGGAACAAAACAATATGACCATGTCGCAATACGAGGCAAAATTTGAGGAGTTATCACGGTTTATTCCCACTCGGGTGGATAATGAAGAGAGAATGGCGCGAATGTTTTAAGAGGTTTGAAGTCGGAGATACGTCAACATCTTATTTCTCATAAACCGTGTTTGTATTCGGATGTTGTAAATAGGGCTCGATTAGTGGAGCGCGATAATGAGTCAACACAACTAAAAGAGAGCGGTAAAGCAAAATTATAATACCAACGAGTGAGAGTAGTCATCGAAGCGGTGACAACAAGCGTGAGGGAATCAATGGGCGGATATGGTAACCACTTGGTGGTAATCGTGGCAAAAAATAAGAATGGACATTTCAAGAAAAGGAGATTCAACAATGATGGAAAGACGTCGGCACCAAAGACCAGTTGTTAAGGAAGGAGAAAGACCACCTATCATATGCTTCAAATGCGGAGGAGAGGGACACATCGATCAAATCGCGCCATGCCATCCAAAGCATGTTATAATTGTGGAAGAGAAGGTTACTTAGCTCGATTTTATCGTTTCTCAAGACAAATTCAAATAGGATGGAGGCACCAAAGGCCATCCCCAGAAAAAGTCAAAACCTAGAAGGTCTGAAGGGAGAGCGTTTGTTGTGACCTCCCAAAGAGCAAGGGAATCCAATGAGGTCATCACGGGTAAGCTTATCATAAACTCTAATAAAGTCTATACTTTATTTGATACCGGTTCTACCCATTCTTTTATTTCTCCTACTTGCGCTCATCTATTAAATTTGACTCCGGAGAAATTAGACTTTGACTTATCTGTGGAAACTCCGTTGGGAGAAACCTTCATTACATCCACTGTTTATAAGTCTTGTTTGGTTCAAATCGGTACCCTCACATTACCTGTCGATCTTATTTCATTAAAAATACTTGCATTTGACGTGATTCTAGGGATTGATTGGTTAACTACTTATCATGCAAAAATTGATTGTTTTCGTAATGTTGTTAGCTTTCATATTCCTAATCAACCTATTATGCTAATTCAAACGACCAAACCATTAAAATCAATCACGGTCATCTCAAGCCATAAAGCTATTCGTTTATTGAAAAACGGATGTCAAGCTTTCTTAGCTCATGTCACAGATTTAAACAAAAATACGTCAATTTTGAACGATATTTCTATTGTTAATAAATTTCCTGACGTATTCCCCGAAGAACTTCCCGGCCTACCCCAGGCGTGAAATTGAATTTTGTATCGACCTTGAACCCTAGACAAAACCTATTTCCAAAGCCCCATATCGAATGGCTCTATTGAACTTCGTGAGTTAAAGACCCAACTACGAGAATTGTTAGACATTGGCTTTATTCGTCCCTACTACTTCTCCTTGGGGTGCTCCTGTTCTATTCGTGAAGAAGAAAGATGGGAGTATGCGACTTTGTATTGATTATCGGGAGTTGAATCATGTCACCATCAAAAATAGGTATCCATTGCCACGTATTGATGACTGTTTGACCCGGTTGCAAGGAGCCAAATTCTTTTCAAAGATTGATCTTCGTTAGGATATCACCAATTGAAGATTAGAACCGGCCGACATTCCAAAGACGACTTTTCGAACTCGATGACGCATTATGAATTCCTATTCATGTCCTTTGGATTGACTAATGCTCCTACCGCCTTCATGGATATGATGAACCGAGTATTCAAGAAATATTTAGATCACTTTGTGGTCGTCTTTATTGATGACATCCTTATTTATTCCAAAAGCCGTGAAGATCATGAGCAACACTTGAGGTTCGACACTCCAAAAGCTTCGTGAATATAAGCTTTATGCCAAGTTGAAGAAATGTGAGTTACGGCTTGAAGAAGTAGCATTCCTTGGGCACGTGGTATCAAGTCATGGAATATCTGTTGACCCAAAGAAAGATTGAAGCTATTCAAAGTCGGGAACAACCTAAATCGATGGACCGAAGTACGTAGCTTTCTCGGTTTAAATTTGGTTATTATCGGAGATTCGTGGAAGGATTTTCTCGAATCGCTACTCCATCGACTCAAATGACTCGGAAAGATACAAAGTTCTGGTTGGAGCGAAGAATGTGAGAGGAGTTTTCAAGAACTCAAGAGGAGACTTATTTCAAAGACTGCTGTTACGACAATACCATCGGCTCGGAGGGATTTGTCATCTACAAATGATGCTTCGGGAAAAGGGTTGGGATGTGTTCTCATGCAACATGGAAAAGTTATAGCTTTATGCCTCATGACAACTCAAAGAATATGAGAGGAATTATCCTACTCATGATCTAGAGTTAGCGGTATTATCTTCACTTACTTAAAATTTGGAGGCATTACTTGTATGGGGAGAAAGTGGAGATCTTTACGGATCATAAAAGCCTCAAATATTTCTTCACTCAAAAGGAACTCAACATACGACAATGACGTTGGCTTGAACTGTTGAAAGATTATGATCATACCATCTAATACCATCCTGGAAAAGCGAACGTGGTAGCTGACGCATTGAGTAGAAGATCGTATGCAAGTACGAGTGCGTTATTGTCAACACAAAGGCCCATTTTGTGTGACTTGCAAAGGATGGAGATAGAGTTAAAGACTCTAGGGACGCATGTGATGATAGCGAGTATACGAGTAGAACCGACTTTAATCGATAAAGTTAAAGCTGCTCAAGCTACGCACACGAGGTGATGCGTTATGAGGAAGAAAGTGCAATAAGGTGCTATCGCCAAGCAAGAATCGATGAAGAAGGAATACTTGAGTCAACTCCGGACTTTGTGTTCCTAACGACCACGATTTAAAGTATAATATCATGATGGAGCGCACAACACACCATTTGCAATCCATCTCGGGAGTACCAAAATGTATCGTGATATTCGCCATACATTTTGGTGGAGCAATATGAAGAGAGAGATAGCGCCGTTTATCTCAAGGTGTCTAACTTGTCAACGAGTTATAGCGGAGCATCAAGTACCAAAAGGTCCATTGCAACCACTTGAAATTCCGAATGGAAGTGGGAGCACATTACCATAGATTTCGCATTCTGCCTTCCTAAGGTTTCTCAAGGCATAAATGCGATTTGGGTCATTGTTGATAGATTGACCAAGTCTGCTCATTTCTTCCGATACGAGAAACTTATACACTTGAACGCCTTGCTCAGATATACATAAACGAGATTGTAAGATCGCATGGTATTCCAAAGATCCATAGTTTACGATCGAGACCCAAGATTCACTTCACGATTTTGGGTTAGTTTGCAAAAAGCTATGGGCACAGACTTACGATTTAGCTTCTAAGCATATCATCCTCGATTTGATGGACAATGGAGAGGACTATTCAAACTCTTGAAGATCTATTAAGACTCTGTGTCCTTGATTTCAAGGGAAGTTGGGACAAGTTCTTACCATTGGTGGAGTTTTCCTACAACAACAGTTATCAAGCAAGTATTGGCATGGCTCCATTCGAAGCGTTGTATGGAAGAAAGTGTCGTTCTCCAGTATGTTGGGATGAGGTGGGTGAAGCAACATTGTTGGGACTGGAGTTGGTACGTATGACTAAGGAAAAGATTCAAACGATCCGACAACATATAAAAACCTCACAAAATCGACAAAAGAGTTGTGCTGATCTTCATCGAAAGGACGTGGAATTCAATATAGGAGATCATGTGTTGTTAAGAGTTACTCCATGGAAAGGAGTTACAAGATTTGGAAAGAGAGGAAAACTCAATTCTCGATTCATCGGTCCATTTTTAATCCTCGATCGAGTAGGAACTGTGGCCTATAGACTCGCTTTACCGCCAAATATGTCTCGTGTTCATAACGTTTTTCACATATCTATGTTACGTAAATATGTGAAAGACCCGAACCATATTATTGAGTTAGAACCGGACGAAATAGCGGAAGATTTGACGTATGAAGAGGTTCCTGTTCAAATTTTGGATAAGAAGGAACATATTCTACGCTCCAAGGTTATACCTCAAGTCAAAGTTTTGTGGAGGAAACACGATGTTGAGGAAATGACTTGGGAGTTAGAATCTGAAATGAAATCAAGGTATCCTTACCTCTTCGACATACCAGGTACGTACCCTAATTTCGAGGGCGAAATTTCATAAGAAGGGGAGGTTGTAAGACCCCAGCTATTATAAATAAAGATGAATTTTCTATAAATATTATTTTTGAATATTATGGAATAAATTTGATATAATGTTATAGTTGTGGGTAATATTTATAAATTTTGCAAAGTATGCAAGTTGTTATAAAATATTCTTTTGGTCTGGGAATATTCTTTTGTTAGGGAATATTAATACAACTACTCAATCATTGGTGGACCCCATAACATAATTATTGTCGGATTGAGAAAACGACAAAAATATTTTATAAAAATAACGGAGGTGTTACTGCGTTAAAACTATTGAACTACCCGGTGGTAAAAGTACAAAGATGTCTGCATTGGTTGCATAGTAGCACACACAGTATTAATTATTGATGCTTACGTGAGAAGTCACTCAAATATGCTCAATTATTGCTACAAAGAATTCTGATCATCATATCTCTTATATTATTGACTCAATTATTGTCACAGTATCATCTGTATAATATGTTATATTATTAATTGAGACGACAAGTTATAAATGATTAATAATTGTTGAAAGATTAAAAATGTGTTGATTAAAAATAAAATGATTTGTGGTAATATTTATTCAATCCTTAATGTATAAAAAGAGTCTGTTATGAGACGTTTGTGGTAAGTTTGATTATTTTATGAGGGGGCCCATATGTCATCATCTAAGAGTCTCTTCGTCAATAGTAATTACCCTTGTGAATAGTAATTACCTTCGTCAATAGTAATTACCTTTACCAGACGTCAAACCACTTGTCGTTTCACATTACAGGCGTCAAACCACTTTTCTTTTCACATCACCAGTCGTCAAGCCACTTGCCTTTTCACATGGTAGGTGCTAAGCTAGAAATCTTCTATAAATAGAGGCCTAGTGCTTCATTATTTTTCACGAATTCATTCAAGCTTTAGACAGGGAAAGTATAGAGAGAATAAGAGAGAAAGAAGAGAGTATTTTGTTACTACACTATCTGCGAAGATTCAATCTCCTACCAAAAGTAAGGGATATTATTCTTTTGTATTCATGAAGAGAACTTCAGCTTATTCCATTCCTTATTATTACATTGGAATAACTCAGATCACGCCGACTACCTTATACTTGGTGACATTCTTCTATTATTACATCTTTATTATTCTCGCTGGGAACATCCTGTCATGTGTTTTACACCGGACCGTTTCCGCTCTTTATTATTACTGTTGGAACATCCTCATGCATGTGTTTCTACGTTGGACCTAGTTCCGCTCTTTATCATTCTGTTGGAATATCCTATCTCGTGTGTTTTACACCGATCCGTTCCGCTTTTATTATTCTGTTGGAACATCCTCGTTGGCAGTGAATTTCACCCGACCGGTTCCGTTATTATTATTCTGCTGAATAACTTTGTCTACATCTGAGTACCACATGCATGGTGATTTCTTTTGTTATTCCATTCTTTATTATACTCAAATTGGTTAAAGTTTTGACTTCTATACTCCATGAAATTAGTAGAATATCCTTGATATTTGCGCTTCATTTAGTATCTTTTCATGGAAATATTCTTCTGAGCATTCTTGAATTTTACTCTACACAGAAGTATCATGTTGACAATTTGGACGTTATTGGTTCCTGGACAAATTAATTCTTGAACTTGTTTTATTGAATTCTTATATCATTGTCATCATCCTCATGTTTATATTTTTTGAAAGTCATCTGTGGCCCCGTAATGCATAGATGGACTTGGTATGATTATGACCGAGGATTATTCGATTGTAATCATGACCGTAAATGTTACAAATGATGTGGTAAAAGTCCTCATTGGCCCGTAGTGCATTGATGGACAGTTGTTGGCATGATCATGACCATTGATGAATACACAAATATCCTTGGCTCAGTAGTGCATGGAATTTATGGTCGCGACCACTAATGAATATCCTTGGTCAGTAGTGCGAGGATGATGTGGATTATTTATTAAAGTTTGAGTCTCAAATATAACAATGATGAAAAACCTTTTAAATCATAAAAGATAGTAGATTTTATTTTCTACTTCACTCTTTTAATGGATTGCTTGTTCACTATGCTTAAACTTGATGTTTATTATATTTTATCGCTTTAACATTGTTGAAGGCTATTGATAATTTATTCTGCATTATCTTAGTCATAATATTTCTTACTGGGCTAGTTGAGCTCACCCTTTCTTTCACTGTTCTCTTCAGGAAATGAGAACATAGTTGGGACGAGTCGGGGAACGGAGTAATGGTCCAAAGGATAGCATTAGTAGTCCTCACTATTCTGTGAAATAGTGTGATAATAATTGTAATGAGGACTCCTTTTGAGTTTGTATGATCTCTAGTAGACAATATTTGTATTCAAACTCACAGTTTATATCGTATTGTACACGACAGTTATATTAGTAAGTTATATTTAAATTCTGTACCATGTATCTGACTACCCAAGATGGGTGATGTATACCTAATTTTGGGGGCGTCACATTCATAATCTATTAATATTTACTACGCATGTTACTTCTCATATAACATGCATAGAGATTTATTTCACAATCATATCATCAAAGATCAACTTTCACATTTCATATATATCTCATATGCATTTCATATATATACATCAATATTCTCATGGCATAATATAGCTCAACTAACAGTTATCGAATTCATATAACAAATAGGAACTGAAAGACTTGCCTGATTCGTAGTTTATCAACTATGACTTACTGCTTAAAGCTTATCTGCACTTCGTGTATTCCTACACAGTTATATAATCATGGATTCATATCCATTAGTCATATATTCATACATTCTCAATGTAATAATAATGTTACATTGTTTCCTAACAAGGTTCGTAAAACCTATATTTCACTTTCTCATCATACTCTTAGAATAGCTAGGTACGTATAGGTATACCTTAACCACTCGTACTTGACATCAATATTCATATATATATATATATATATATATATATATATATATATATATCACACACTTGACTTGTTATGTGTTCGACACATAATTAAAGTTTATAGATACTCGATCTACATCGTTCTTATATTTTGCAAACTTTAATAAAAATTTAACAACTCTGTGTTTTATATAACCATTACATGATCTTATGCTTAAAAAATCATCTATGTCAAGTATTATAGCTTTAGACATTCATTACACATATGCTTTAAGGTTAAGATCAAAGTTAAAATAATCGGCATTATCGCCTTGCACAAGCAATATTCTTATAATTAGGTTTGGGGATGGGCGCAATTTGCCAGATCCCCCACCATACCAAAGTTGAGTATTTATTTTCTAGTTTTATCTGGGTTCTTAGCATACATGACTATTAAGACATAACTTATCCGCATGTTAATAGGTCTTAACCCAAGTTGGGTGTCTCTAGTATTTACCTTAAGTTATTTTACACTTTATAGTTTCATTGCCATTCATTTCATGGCTAAGTAAGTTCATACAACAAGGGTCTAACTATATGACCACCAACGAGGTTAAACAACTTTCAATACACACGCCATACTTGTTTGTACATGTTGTAAAACTCAGTTTACAAAAGATGATGGAGTTTGCCTTTGAAATCATTTTAATCAAAACAAGTTATCTATCACACATACGATTCACTTTTGAATCCTACATCATGCGTAATTAGACCTCATATATATGCTATCAAGGTTAGAATTTAAAGGTACACAATTTCGTCAAAGTTTGTTTTTAAAATCTTCAAGTTTCTTTTCAAAACACATACCAAGTCATGCTAAAGCATTCTATTATGAGCAAAGAAATCTTATATGCCATGTCTATTATCATGCATATTCATATTTTATCACTTAGAATAACATATTCCATTGTCAGGGGCACTATACTTGTGTATGTGCTCGTTCGACGCCCTTCGATTGTCTCTTAATACGTAATAGTCACAAAGATGACTGTTTTGACCCCTTCTAACGACCTCAAATTAAAAAACTTAAAGAACAAAAATTGTAGGTCTATTCGTCCTCGTTTTGGATCATCTTTAATAACCTAAATCGAAGTTCGTATGAAAACGTTATGTCTAATTTACTATAGCAGGTCAAAGCAGGTCTCACCGACATCGAAGCCCAGCAGCAATTGCCCCCAATTGGACTTGGGGGTCATGCATTGCAAGGCCTTCTAGAGGCGCGTAACGACCCCTCGTGTTCTGCTTCTTCATGATTTTACAGACCAAAACTCCTTCTGATTTTCATAACATGAGTTATACTCATCCAAATTAGTCCATTTTTGATTCTATGGGTTTGTAACTCATAAAACTACAACATACCAAATACCCAACAATTAACATAATCATTAACTAACCCAAATATCAATCTAAAACTCATGTTCATACTCAGTTTTCATGTTTTGAAAAGTTTAGCAAAATCATTCACTACGAATTCGTTTCTAAACCAAATTGGTCTGTTTAACTCTCATTATTTTCGCATATGACTATATTATCAGTATCTAGCAACAATTCATGGATTATAACAATCCTTAGGCATAAATTTTGTGACTCAAAAGCTACTATTTCTTAACACTTTTCTAAGAAATGATGAACTTTAAATTCAAGAACATAAAAAAAATCAGATTCTTACCTTCTTTGTGGCTTAGTTTACTTAATTCTCTCTCTCTGCACTATCTAGACTCCTCCTCAACAACCCAACTGTGATGCCCCCAAAATAGGTATACATCACCTATTCTGAGTCGCCAAATACATGGTACAGGATACAAATACAATCTTTAATATACAATAAGAGTGTTGTGAGTTTTAATACAAATATTGTCTTCTAGACAATATCTACTCTCAGAATAAGTCCTCATTACATTTATTGTCACACTATTTAACAGAATAGTGAGGACTACTAATACTATCATATGGACCGTCACTCCGTTCCCCGACTAGTCCCAACTACGTTCTCATTTCTTGAAGAGAACAATGAAAGAAAGGGTGAGCTCAACTAGCCCAGTAAGAAATATTATGACTAAGATAATGCAGAATAAATTATCATTAGTCTTCAACATTGTTAAACTGATAAAATATAATAGACATCAAGTTTAACTGCAGCGAACAAGCAATCCATTAGAAGAGTCAAGTAGAGAATAAAATCTACTATCTTCTATGATTTTAAAAAGTTTTTCATCACTTTTATCGCTGGGATTCACAATAAATAATCCACATCATCAATTCATCCTCGCACTACGTGCCAAGGATATTATTTAGTATCACGACCACGAATTATCCATGCACTACGGGCCAAAGATAATTGTGTTTTCATCAACGGTCCTGATCATGCCATAAAATAATTCATCTTTGCTCCCTTGGCCGAAGAGAATTCATAGCCATAATCATACCAAAAATTATCCATCAATACACTACGGGTCAATGAGGACTTTTTCCACATCATTTGTAACATTACGGTCATGATTATACCGAATAATCCCTGGTCATAATCATACCAAGTCCATCTATGCACTACAGGCCACAGATGACTTTCAACAAAATATAAACACGAGGATGATGACAATGATATAAGAATTCAATAAAACAAGTTCAAGAATTAAATTATCCAGGAACTAATAACGTCCAAATTGTCAACATGATACTTCTTTGTAGAGTAAAATTCAAGATTGCTCAGAAGAATATTTCCATGAAAAGATACTGGTTGAAGCGCAAATATCAAGGATATTCCACTAATTTGATGGAGTATAGAAGTCAAAACTTTAACCAACTGAGTATAATAAAGAATGGAATAACAAAAGGAATCATCATGTATGTGGTACTTCGCATATACATGTTATTCTAACAGAATAATAAATAACGGAACCAGTTCAGGCGTAATACGCACCGACATGATATTCCAACATAATAATAAAGAATGGAATAACAACAGAAATCACCATGCATGCGGTACTTGCATGACAGTTATTCCAATGAATAATAAATAACGTAACTAGGTCGAAGAAATTGAATGACGGCGTGAAGTTCCAACAGAATAATAAAGAATGAAATAACAACAGAAATCACCATGCATGCGGTACTTCACAAAGACAGGTTATTCCAAAAGAATAATAAATAACGAAACCCGTGTCCCATAAAAACGCATGCATGTGATATTCCAACGTAATAATAAAGAATGGAATAATGAAGAATTTCACCAAGTATAGGGGTTGTCACAGTATACGAGTTATTCCAATGAATAATAAATAATGGAATAACGTAAGAATTTAACCAAGTATAGGGTAGACCAGCGTATACAGGTTATTCCAATAGAATAATAAAGAATGGAATAACAGAAGAATTTCACCAAGTATACCACGACATCAAAGTTATTCCAACAGAATAATAAAGAATGGAATAATAGAAGTTCTCTTCATGAATACGAAAGAAATAATACCCCTTACGAAAGTACAACAAATAATAATATCCCTTACCTTATAAAGAAGAGTACTCACCGGTAGAGGCGGGGATATACTTGAAGAAACTTGCACTTACGCTCAAAGCTTTCTTAAACACTAAAGAAATACGCTTCAAGATTATAGAAGAAGAATTCTCTCTACGCTTTCTCTCTTAGAGTTTCAAAGAATTCGTAAGAAATAATGAAGGAATGAGCTTCTATTTATAGAAGAATGGATTGAATAGTAACCAATCCATGAATGATCCAGATTGATTTACTTTTAAACGGACGGTCCAGATTGGTTTACAATAAAATATAATATATTCTATTTATAATCTAATAAAATGAATAACTTTATAAAAGTATTACATTTTATATAAAAAGATTTTACTATGCAAACACTATGCATAATAAAATATAATATATTCTAATTATTGTCTAATAAAACAAATAACTTTATAAAAGTATTCTCGCTTTTATATAAAAAGTTTTACTATTAGCCTAATAAAACGAATAACTTTATAAAAGTATTACATTTTATATAAAAAGTTTTTCTGTTTTATTACACTAATAATACTAATAAAACAAAACTTATATATATAATATAACAATCAACAATAATTGAATCAAATAACGTGAGATGCTATGCAACAACTATTGTAGCAATAATTGAACAAAACTGAGTGTTTTCTCATGTAAGCATCAATAATCAATACCGCGTGCTACTATGCAACCACGCGTATTACTATACTTTTACTACCGAGTAGTTCAACAATATTAACGGTAAAACTTCCGCCGTTATTTTCATAAAATTATTTTTATCGTTTTCTCAATCCGACAATAATTCCGTTGTGGGGTCCACCAACGATTGTGTCATCGTATGAATATTCCCTATTAAAACGAATATTCCCCGACCAATCGAATATTATATAACAACTTGCATACTTTGCAAAATTTATAAATACTACCCACAACTATAACATTATCTCAAATTTCACACCATAATATTAAAAAAAATATTTCGAGAAAATTAAATCTTTATTCGTAAAATTTGGGATTTTACACCAACTCTCAAACTTATAGACTTATCAGACAATTTTTTTCATGTAACAGAAAACTGAGAAAGAAAAAGGAGCTTGATATAGAGAAATGTATAACCAGATAGTGTTCTTCCACCATGGTTTGAATCAAAGGAGAAAGGAAGAAAACATTGGACAAAGAAAAGTTGGCCAACTGCCCACCTCCATAGCCATCATCCCTGCTAATTCTAGCTTCTAACCACCGAATAATTTTCACGTAATAGAGTTAGGCTACTGTTCATTGTACTGATAAATGACACTTATTTTGGGACAAGGCTAATTCTCAGCACTATAGCTTAGTCTAGTTACTTTAATTCCCAAAAATAAAATTTTAATGTATTTAATGCTACTACACCAAGTAAAATCAGGAATTATTTATGTACTCACATCATATACTCCATGTACATTAGTCCACATAATATTTTAAATTGGGCTAAATATCATTCAGTTGGGTACTTTCAACCCATTATCACATTTTAATATCACCACGATTAATTAATATTAATCATTTATTTCCTTACAATAATTATTATGTACTACACTAATTAATATAATTCTTTCATTTCATTTCTTCCATAAATTGTTTAAACTATTTTTTTAGCCACCACATACAATATTAACTTTGATGCATCAATCTCTAACCAATAATTATTTATAACTATACCGGTTCTCTTCTTTTATTAATCATTTATCTTCCAAATATTAACCCTTTTATATATTACAATACTATGTAATATATTAAAAATATCAAATATTAATTAACATATTTCTTTCATCCTCTTATGCTAAACACATATTTTAATTCACCATCTTATACAAGTGAATTAACCCTTTTTCATTCAATTTAATATCATGCCACTGCCACATACGGATTATAATATAATATTCCATAATATCACTTAATTAACCAATATTTAATCTGGGTTAATTAGTTAAATCTTCATTCAAGTCGTGTTTTGCTAACTAAATTCCTTCATGAACGACTTAGTCACCATTTATGACCCTTATAAGAGTTATTAGTATACATGTTTTGAAATCAAATTTTCATAACTTACTCAGAACTTTCTATAGACCGGTGTAGCTGCGCTGGTCATAGGCTTGGAAATGGCGCAGCTGCGTCATACCAAGGTTAGAGGAAGACAAGTTCTACTTGAGCAGAACTTTAGCTTCAATTCATGAATACTTCATGCTTTTAAATTACTAACTTGCTATACCAGTTAACTAACATCTACCACAACATTCTTCAATGATTTAGAGATTAACTTCAAGATCAAACTCTATTTCCCTTAATAGTTAGTTAACTATAAAGATCTCATATATATATATATATATATATCTAATTTCTTTCCACAATTCAAAATATATATAACACATACATACATTCCTTTAATCTTCACTAATTACTTAATAATTCTCTAACCAATTTAAAGGTATATCGATTTCCTTCTCTCGTCAACAACGTACACGCATACAAGTTTAAACCTAGCACACATCAAGTCTTTAATAGTATTCAATATAGTACACTAAGTGGTTTCCCACAAACAACCAACAAATTAGTTTTCGTCTTGTCTACACTGTTTTCAAAGTGAGTTAGATCAGTTACTAATTCGTATATACCTCCGTTCTCTAAAGTAATTGTTTAGCCCAGCTCCTATACATCCACCATTAAAGAGTACGGTTGCACTGCCTTAGACTTGATACTTACTTGTACATATACTCAAGAAATTGGTGATTATCAAAGATATTTAATGTTATTAACTTACTATGATACAATAATTTCACATGAACTATTTAATATCAATAGATAAATTTCTACACATCTTCTTTACTAATTCATTTCTACAATTTATAACAAATATATAATAATGATATATATTTATTAAACACAACATCACTTATTACATAGTTCATATTACCCTATGTAACACAATACCACATACCTCGTAACACATTTATATATTCTTGTTCGAACCCATCTCATGCTTTAAGAATTTTATTTACTAAATTCTTATTTTAATATTTTTCTGAAAATTCGGGTTCTTACAGCGACCGCGCCACTTTGAGTAGAAACAAAAAATGGCTTTACTTCTGTAGAGCCTCAACACAATCTTCTTAATTCCTGCAACTAGACCAACTACATTACTTCTAAACATACATATAAGCTCAGACAACACAATGACATACCATTTCCTACCAATTAACAAAGAATTCTTGAGAATTATAAGAATTTGTCAAAACTCAATATTAAGAACATAAAACAGAAATGCTACTTCTTGAAGCTTAAATGAACTACCATAATGCACTGATTATACTCCCTCAATTCTCAGTAACTCACACTCTCAATATATACTTATCAGAAAAATTATTTAGCAACTGAGAAATGAGGAATGTGGCTGCCATTTATAGAGAAATGATTGCCCAGTTCATAGCTTTGCTCCATGGTTTGAATCAATGGGAGATAGAAGAAAACAATCGACAAGAAGGAGTTGGCCAACCACCAACTTTTTAGCCATCATCACCATGGATTATAGCAGATGAAGTTCACATAACTGAGACTAGGCCACTGTTTGAGCACTATGTTGGTCACTTATTTTGGGACAAGAAGTCAGTTCTGATTTGTAGTAATGGAATGTTCACTAATACACTTAGGTTTATTTCCATTTTGGTTTATAATTCCATATTTGATAACTAAATGTTATTACAAGATGAAAAGTTAGGGATTATATATGTACCCTTATCATAAAATTTATGTACATTAGTCTAGTCCAAATAATATTTAAATTGGGTATTAACAATCCATTATTCCCACACAGCCTTATTATTCCAATTATATATACTTATTGAAATAATTATTAATTTGCAAATCATTGATTTGTTGATTTCTATTGTAGAACTTGGGTATGAGCTTGCGTTTGATAATGATGATGAATTTGAGAAGGTAAAGATGAAGTATGAGTAAGGGGAGATGTAGTGCAGAAATTATCTCAGTTAGAGTATTAAAGATGATAGTTATTAACAAGATTGCGCAGGAATGACTTGGGAAAAGAGTAAGCAAAGCGGGCGAGAGCTGAAGACGCGTGGATGAAGGCTTCTAAACGCATAGATAGTGTTGAAGACAAGTCAAAGAGTGCCAAGCGAATGATCAAACTTAGAAATTAGTCTTCCACTTTCCAATGTAGGTTAAGGTTTATCTTTGGTATACAATGGATCGTAGGACGATGATTCGTATCATGGAGCAAGAGCAAAATGAAGATGAAAAATAATAAGATGTAAATCCTGACTTTTGAAATAAATAGTGGGATATGATGAAGTAATCCTGAATTTTATTATTGCAGGATAAAGAGAGCAGCCGGAAAATCGATAATACCAGTGGTAGCAGTCATCGAAGCGGTGACAACAAACATGGAGGGAATCAACATGCTAGAAATTGTAACCACTTCGGTGGTAATCATGGCCAAGATAATAGAAATAGAAATTTTAAGAAGAGGAGATTCAATAATGATGGAAAGACGTCAGCACCAGTACCTATTGTTAAGGAAGGAGAACGACCGTCGGTCGTATGTTACAAATGTGGAGGGGAGGGACACATCAGTCCAAACTGTACGCAGCAATCCAAAGCATACTACAATTGTGGAAGAGAAGTTCACCTAGCCCGATTTTGTTGTGCACCAAAGTCAAGTCCAACTGGGATGGAGGCATCAAAGGGTGTCCCAGACAAGGCAAAACCGGTAGTTCAAGGGAGAACGTTTGTCGTAACCTCCCAAAAAGCAAGGAATCCGAACGAGGTGATCACGGGTAAGCTAATCATAAACTTTAGCGAAGTCTATACCTTATTTGATATCCGTTCTTCCCATTCTTTTATTTCTCATACTTGCGCTCAACGTTTAAATTTAACTCCGGAGAAATTAGACTTTGATTTATCTGTTGAAACTCCGTTAGAAGAAACCTTCATTACATCCACTGTTTATAAGTCATGTTTGATTCAAATCGGTAACCGCACTTTACCTGTCGATCTTATCTCTTTGAAAATACTTGTATTTGATGTGATTTTAGGGACTGATTGGTTAACTACTCATCATGCTAAAATCGATTATTTTCGTAAGGTGGTTAGCTTTCATATTCCTAACCAACCTATTATGTGAATTCAAGCAACCAAACCACTAAAGTCAATTACTGTCATATCAAGCCATGAAGCTATTCATTTATTGAAAAACCGATGTCAAGCTTTCTTAGTCCATGTCACGGATTTAAATAAAACTACGTCAGATTTGAATGATATTTCTATTGTTAATAAATTTCCTGACGTATTCCCTGAAGAACTTCCTGGCCTACCCCCAGAGCGTGAAATAAAATTTTGTGTCGACCTTGAACCCGGTACAAAACCTATTTCCAAAGCCCCATATCGAATAGCTCCTATTGAACTTAAGGAGTTAAAAACCCAACTACAGAAATTGTTAGACATCTGTTTCATTCGTCCTAGTACGTCTCCTTAGGGTGCTCCTGTTCTATTCGTGAAGAAGAAAGATGGAAGTATGCGACTTTGTATTGATTATCGGGAGTTGAATCATGTCACCATAAAAAATAGGTACCCATTACCTCGAATTGATGATCTGTTTGACCAATTGCAAGGCCCCAAATTCTTTTCAAAGATCGATCTTTGTTCCGAATATCATCAATTAAAGATTAAAACTGATGACATTCCAAAGACTGCTTTCAGAACTCGGTACGGGCATTACGAATTCCTAGTCATGTCTTTTGGATTGACTAATGCTCCTGCTGCCTTCATGGATATGATGAACCGAGTATTCAAGGAATATTTGGATCACTTTGTGGTCGTCTTTATTGATGACATCCTCATTTACTCAAAAAGCCGTGAAGATCATGAGCAACACTTGAGGCTGATACTCCAAAAGCTTCGTGAAAATAAGCTATATGCTAAGTTAAAGAAATGCGAGTTCTGGCTTGAAGAAGTAGCATTCCTTGGGCACGTGATATCAAATCATGGAATATCTGTTGATCCGGCAAAGATTGAAGCAATTCAAAGCTGGGAGCAACCTAAGTCAGTGACTGAAGTACGTATCTTTTTGGGCTTAGTTGGTTATTATTGAAGATTTGTGGAAGGATTTTCTCGAATCGCTACTCCATTAACTCAACTGACTCGAAAAGATACAAAATTCGGTTAGAGCGAGGAATGTGAGAAGAGTTTTCAAGAACTGAAGAGGAGACTCATTTCAGCACCTGTTCTGATAATACCATCTGGTTCGGAGGGATTTGTCATATACAGCGATGATTCAGGTAAAGGTTTAGGATGTGTTCTCATGCAACATGGGAAAGTCGTAGCCTCACGACAACTCAAAGAATATGAGAGGAATTATCCTACTCATGATCTAGAGTTGGCAGCTATCGTTTTTATGCTTAAGATTTGGAGGCATTACCTGTATGGAGAGAAGGTGGAGATCTGTATGGATCATAAAAGCCTCAAATATTTCTTCACTCAAAGGGAACTCAACATGCAGCAACGACGATGGCTTGAGCTGTTGAAAGATTACGATCATACCATTCAATACCATCCTGGAAAAGCGAATGTAGTAGCTGACGCATTGTGCAGAAGATTATATGCAGTGCACGAAAAGCGATATTGTCATCGCAAAGGCCCATTTTGTATGACTTACAAAGGATGGAGATAGAGTTAAAGACTCCAGGGACGCATGTGATGATGGGAAATATACGAGTAGATCTGACTTTAATCGATAAAGTTAAAAGTCGCTCAAGCTACGGACACGAGCCGATGCGTATGAGGAAGAAAGTGCAAGAAGGTGCTATTCTGGAAGCAAGAATCGATGAAGAAGGAATACTTCGATTCAACTCCAAACTTTGTGTTCCTAACGATTCTAACTTGAAGTATAAAATCATGATGGAGGCGCACAACACACCGTTTGCAATCCATCCTTGGAGTACCAAAATGTATCGTGATCTTCGACATACATTTTGGTGGAGCAATATGAAGAGAGAGATAGCGGGGTTTATCTCAAGGTGTCTAACTTGTCGACGAGTCAAGGCAGAGTATCAAGTGCCAAAAGGTCCATTGCAACCACTTAAAATTCCAGAATGGAAGTGGGAGCACATTACCATGGATTTCAAGCATCGGTCTTCCCAAGGTTTCTCAAGGCATAGATGCGATTTGGGTCATTGTTGATAGATTGACCAAGTCCGCTCATTTCTTCCGACACGAAACTTATACACTTGAACGCCTCTTGCTCGTATTTACATAAATGAGATTGTAAGATTGCATGGTATGCCAGTATCCATAGTTTTTGATCGAGACCCAAGATTCACTTCAAGATTTTGGGTTAGTTTGCCAAAAAGCTATGGGCACAGATTTATGATTTAGTTCGGCATATCATCCTCAAACGGACGGGCAGTCGGAGAGGACTATTCAAACTCTTGAAGATTTATTAAGACTCTGTGTCCTTGACTTCAAAGGAAGTTGAGACAAGTTCTTACTATTGGTGGAGTTTTCCTACAATAACAGTTATCAAGCAAGTATTGGTATGGCTCCATTTGAGGCGTAGTATGGAAGAAAGTGTCGTTCTCCAGTATGTTGGGATGAGGTGGGTGAAGCAACGTTGTTGGAACCGGAGTTGGTACATATGACTACGGAAAAGATTAAAACGATCCGACAACGTATAAAAACCTCACAAGATCGACAAAAGAGTTATGTTGATCTTCATCGAAAGGACGTGGAATTCAATATTGGAGATCATGTGTTGTTACGTGTTGCTCCATGGAAAGGAGTTATGAGATTTGGAAAAAGAGGAAAGCTCAATCCTCGATTCATTGGCCCATTTATAATCCTCGATCGAATAGGAACTATGGCCTATAGACTCGCCTTACTGCCAAGTATGTCTCGTGTTCATAATATTTTTTACATATCTATGTTATGTAAATATGTGAAAGACCCGAACCACTTTATTGAATTAGAACTGGACGAGATAGCGGAAGATTTAACGTATGAAGAGGTACCTGTTAAAATCTTGGATAAGAAGGATCATATTCTCCGCTCCAAAGTTATACCTCAAGTCAAAGTTTTGTGGAGAAACCACGATGTTGAGGAAATGACCTGGGAGTTAGAATCTGAAATGAAGTCAAGGTATCCTCACCTCTTTGACATACCAGGTACGTACCCTAATTTCGAGGGCAAAATTTCATAAGAAGGGGAGGTTGTAAGACCCCAACTTTTATGAATAAAGAATAATTTTTCTTGAAATATATTTTTGAATATTATGGTGTGGATTTGATATAATGTTATAGTTGTGGGTAATATTTACAAATTTTGCAAAGTAAGTAAGTAAGTTGGTTATATAATATTCAATTGGTGGCTCAGAATATTCATTTTAATAGGGAATATTCACATGACGACGGTCAATCATTAATTGGACCTTTAAATTAGGTATACGCCACCCATCTTGAGTCGCCACTTACATGGTACATAAATTCAAATACAACTTACTAATATAACTGCAAATGTAATAATACGATATAAACCGTGAGTTTGAATACAAATATTGTCTACTAGATATTATACAAACTCAAAAGGAGTCCTCATTACAACTATTATCACACTATTTCACGTAATAATACAAATAGGACTACTAATGCTATCCTCCTCGACCATTACTTCGCTCCCCGACTCGTCTCAAATGGCGTTCTCATTTCCCCAAATCAAGAGAATAAAGGAAAGAAAGGGTGAGCTCAACTAGCCCAAGAAGAAATATTATTACGACTAAGATAATGCGTAATAAATTATCATTAGCCTTCAACAAAGGTTAAACCGATAAAATACAATAGACAACCAGCTTTAATCATAGCTGAATAAGCAATCCATTAAAAGAGTCAAGTAGAGAATAAAGTCTACTATCTTTTAGGTTTTAAAAGGTTTTCATCAATTTTATCACGAGACTCAAATTTTAATAAATAAACCACCACATCTAATCATCCCCGCACTACTTGGCCAAGGATTTTCATCAAATTATCAATGGTCATGACTATACCGAATCACCCCCGGTCATAATCATACCAAAAATTATCCATCATCGCATTACAGCCCATCGAGGACTTTTGTCACATCATTTATATCAAGTCATGATTATACCGAATGATCCTCGGTCATAATCATACTAAGTTCATCTACGCACGTAAGCCAAATATAACATAATATAACATGAGGATGATGACAATGACATAATAATTCAATAAAACAAGTTCAAGAATTATTTAATCCATGAATTATTAACGCCCAAATTGTCAACATACGACATCGCTTTCAGAGAGAAAATTCAAGAATGATCGTAAGAATATTTCCATGAAAAGATATCGATGAAACGCAAATATCAAGGATATTCTACTAATTTCATGGAGTATAAGTCAAAGTTTTAACCAACCGGGTATAATAAAGAATGGAATAACAAAAGAAATCACCACGCATGCGGTATTTCGATGTATGATAAAAGTTATTCCAACATAATAATAATAACTAACCAGTGTCGTGAAATTTCACAATCGACAGATGTTCCAATGTAATAATAAAGATGGAACTGCATCCTGTAAAACACACACGATAGATATTCCAACAGTATCGATAAAGATTTTAACCAGTCCCTGTAAAAACACACGCATGTGATGTTCCAATGTATAATAAAGATTTTAACCAGTCCTGTAAAACACACGCATGTGATGTTCCAATGTAATAATAGAAGAATGTCACCAAGTATAGGTAAAATCACAGATACAAAAGTTATTCCAATGTAATAATAAGAATGGAATAACATAAGGATTTCACCAAGTATAGGATATGCCACAGATATAAAGTTATGTATAGGTATGCCACTTTTTACAAAAGTTATTCCAATGTAATAATAATGAATGGAATAATGTAAGTTCTCTCAAGAAGAAAGAATAACACCCCTCACCGTAAAAGAACCAATATAGTAAGAAATAAGCAGTAGTAATACTCTTCTTCTTTCTATAATTTTCTCTATAGCTTCTCTCTATAATTTCTCTCTCTGTAGTTTCAATGAATTCGTAAGAAAATAATGAAGGAAACGAGCTTCTATTTATAGAAAAATGGAATGCATAAGAATTAATCCATGAACTATCCCGTATTGATTTACTTTAATCTGACGGTCCATATTTAAAGAAAATCTTTTAAATAAAATATAATATATTCTATTTATATAAAAACATTTTACTATGCAAACACTATGCAATACTATGCAAAACACTATGCAAAACACTATGCAACACTATGCATAATAAAATATAATATATTCTATTTATGTAATAACTTTAATAAAGTATTCTATTTTATATAAAGATGTTTCGCTTTTATTACGCTAATAATACTAATAAAATAAAACGCCATTATCGCTATAATAATTCATATTATTAATCGACAATAATGGAATCAAACCGAGTGACTTCTCACATAAGATCAATAATCAATACCGCAGCTACTATGCAACCACACGACATCGTATTTTTACTACCGAGTAGTTCAACAAAGATCAACCAGAAAACTTCCGCCGTTATTTCAATAAAATATTTTTGTCGCTTTCAATCCGACAATAATTTCGCTAGGGTCCACCAATGATTGAGTCATTGTATTTAATATTCCCTCGCTAAACCGAATATTCCCCACCAATCGAATATAATATAACCACTGTGATACTTTGCAAAATTTATAAATACTACCCACAACTATAATATTATCTCAAATTCACACCATAATATTAAAAATTATTTCACCAAAATTTAAATCTTTATTAATAAAATCTGGGTCTCACAATCTCCTCCTTATGGAATTTCTCCTTCTAAATTAGGGTACGACTGAGTATGATAAAAAGAGATGAGGATACCTTGAATACCTTTATCGCTTAAAAATATTAAATTCATCTTTGAAATCCGCCAAAGCTATTCATTAACAATTCATCTTTGCACTACAAAAAGCAAAAAGATATACAACTCAGAAAAACCAATAATGCTAAGACGCAATTAATAATAAGATACAACCACGAATTATCCATGCACCAATCGCCAAGGATATTCGTAGAGCCAATTACTACGCCATGATTATACCGAATAATCCTCGGTCATAATCATACCAAGTCCATCTATGCACGTAGTACCATGATTTACTTTTTAACGCATCCATGAATTAATATTTCATCACGAGACTCACCAATAATTAATCCACATCATCGAATCATCCCCGCACTACGTGCCAAGGATATTCATTAAGATTATCACGCACCACAAATTATCCATGCACTACTACCAAGATAATAATCAGTGTTTTCAATTACTATTATGATTATACCCCAACAATCCATCCATCATAATCATACCAAGTCCATCTATGCACGTAAGCCACGTATGACTTTTTAACACATCCATGAATTAATATTTCATCACGAGACTCACCAATAATTAATCCACATCATCGAATCATCCCCGCACTACGTGCCAAGGATATTCATTAAGATCACGACCACAAATTATCCATGCACTACTACCAAAGATAATCGTGTTTTCAATTACTTGCTTATGATTATACCGAACAATCCCTCGTCAATCATACCACCAAGTCCATCTATGCACGTAAGCCACGTATGACTTTGAACACATCCATGAATTAATATTTCATCACGAGACTCACCAATAATTAATCCACATCATCGAATCATCCCCGCACTACAAAAGCAAGGATATTCATTAAGATCACGACCACAAATTATCCATGCACTACTACCAAAGATAATTGTGTTTTCATTATCTATGATTATGCCAAACAATCCTCGGTCATAATCATACCAAGTCCATCTATGCACGTAAGCCATGTATGACTTTGAACACATCCATGAATTAATATTTCATCACGAGACTCACCAATAATTAATCCACATCATCAATCATCCCTACACTAAAGCCATCGGATATTCATTAGTATCACGCACCACAAATTAAATTATCCATGCACTACTACCAAAGATAATTGTGTATTCATTTACTAAGCTATGATTATACCGAATAATCCGTGGTCATAATCATACCAAGTCCATCTATGCACTACAAAACATGTATTTACTTTCAACATAATATAAAACACGAGGATAATGATATAAAGAATCAATCAAATGAGATAAAGGATAAATATTAAACATTTATAATATAATTTATCCAGATTCAAGAATATCCCCATGTTATCAATCATTTAATAATCTCATAATCTAATAACATTAATATTATAACAATATTTTAATCACTTCTTAAATTTATAAACAATTTATCTTAATTGTTTACACTTTACCATATAATGCATTTAATCATTCAAAATGTCATACTCATAAGATATCATCACCAATTATCAAATCCTTCATCAAAAAATATGCATATACTATATATAGGATTCTCTAGCCATAAAATCCTATTTTCAACTTTGTTACTTCACATAACATATTTAACTCATATGTTCAGAATTAAACTATTTTCATGAAAAATACCAAATCAGCCCCAAAAATATTTCTTTTCTGGGATTTAGCATAATATAGTCCCATAATGAAAATATATTTTTCTCGAATTTTTAAAATTTATTTACTATTTTTAAAAATCAATTTCCACTTAATTCCTTAAGAAATTAGCTACCTCAAGTTTAACTCCAAAATTCCCAAATCTTGGCAGGACCTTACACATGTTAACGTGAGCTTCCAGTTTAAATTTCATGGTCATCTGAGTTATAGAACTCCTAAGTATAGCGTTTTTCATTTAAAAACCTAAATATTGAAATAGTCATAACTTGCTCATTTTAAGTCGAAATGAGCTCATTTTTGGACAGGAGGTACTTTATACCATATACTTTCATGTCCCAAAAGGCCAGAATTTTTCTCATAATTTAAGTGGCCGAAACAGCCTCTCTAAAATCATGGCAGTAGCTTTTTCTGCTTTTTACAGCTTTGCACCCTTTTGCTAAAATCAGTCCACACAAAAATCTACAACACCTTTTCCAGTAATTCCACTTGGATTAGTTAGGTAACTCATAGATCTAACTCTAGGACTTGACCACATTCAAAAATTCAAAATATAATAGGAGATATGGTCAATTTAATTTCATGTTACGCTTTTCACTAAAATCGATTTTCAACTCTTTGTGATTTCTAAGAAACTTTCATGTTTTTACGCACTAACCAACATAACTCATCATAAAACTTTACTAATACTTCATATACCCATGATTTTCATTATTCCAATGCTTTTATTATGACTTTCATCATAAACCACGAAACCTGCTTATTTAGTCAAGAAATATTTGAGGGTTTAAGAAATGGGTTTTTGTAGATCGGGGTCAATACAAAATTCGATTTCACGCCTAGGTAGGCTAGAAATCTTCAAGAATACGCCAAGAAATTTATTAATGATAGAAATATCATTCAAAATCACATTTTATCCAAGACTTGATAAGACGTCACATTGATACCAACTCGACTTCTATCCCTTAACCTAGATAAAGACCTCACAATGATACCTATAAACTTGCCATCTTCATTCACGATGTCGCCACGTAAAGTCCGGCTTTGCAGCATTCCACACAAGGAAGTCAACAACGAAAAGGTTCGGAGCTCTTTTCTTATGGCTTGATATAACAAAGTTGATTAACTTTAGGGTTTGGTTACTTTGAATTCAGATAACAAAGTTGGTTATGAATATAAAAGCTAACAACCTTACGAAAAGAATGATGATTAGCTAACCAATCGATTCCTAAAAATCACATCAAAGGCAAGTATTTTCAAAAAGATAAGATCGACAGTAACGTGAAAATGTTTATTTGAATCAACAAGATTTAAAAAATAAGTAGCGGTAACGAAGGCTCCTACTAACGGTTTTTCAACCAATAAGTCAAAGTTTAACTTCTTCTTGAGTCAAATTTAAACGCTGAACACAACTAGGTGAAATAAAAGAGTGGGTAGAACTTGTATTGAATAAAGTATAGACTTCGATTAATTTATAATTAACTTACCCGTAATAACTTCGCTCGGTTTTCGGCAAACGCCTCGCTTAAATTACCGAAGTTCGACTTTTACTATAGGTACATTCCACCCTTAAGTGCTTCTTCACATTCCCGATCCATTATTTGAATCATTATTCTCTCGATCCATATCGAATTCGGGTCCGACCGCTATGCATGTGGTAATTCAATTCGATGTTGGGTTCTCCCAATTGTCATTCAAAAAGCAAAGTCCATTTCATCTATTTCGCTTTATCGATCTGGACGCCTTTTTCACACTATCAACGCTACAGCAGCCTTTTTACCCATGCATCGCCTATTCTCCTTCGCTCATTGTTTCTTCTTTAATGATCTTTGATTTTTAAATTCTCGATTCCAACTTTAATATCTTACACCCCGCCCAAAGCGTGATTTTGTTCGAGCATCACATATCGGGTACCCAATTTTGAATTGTCAGATCCTTTGTTCCACCACCGCTTGTCGCTTTCAACCTCGTTTTTCTAGCTCAGCTCACGAACACGATTTTGTAATTCTAAGTTTTGATCATAAATTTCTTCTAACCAATTCTCCTCTTCCTCTTCTTCTTCTTCTTCCTCTTCTTCTCACTTTCACCGCTACCGCAACAACTAGCTCTGTGCAACAATTAGTTCTTCATTCACTACGTGATATCTCTAATTTGTTCCTCGTCTCGACAATCGCATTAACTCCGATTAGTGATTAAAGGTGTCACAACTACACATTCACTCCATCAGTGAATATTTTCACCGCCATTTCCAAACACCGCCACAACACAAGGGTTAATTAATATATCAAATATTATCCCTATACTCCGACCGACCAATTAAATACCAAATAAACTTAGTAGGTCATACTAGCGGGCGAATTTCCGCCTCTCCTCCTAGTTCTTATCTCACATCTTAGCCAGGATCATATCCCTAAGCTCGATACTCAACCGCGACGCCCCCAAAATTAGTATACGCCACCCATCTTGAAGTCGCCACTTACATGGTACATAAATTCAAATACAACTTACTAATATAACTGCTGTGGTATATAATACAATACGATATAAACTATGAGTTTGAATACAAATATTGTCTACTAGATATTATACAAACTCAAAAGGAGTCCTCATTACAACTATTATCACACTATTTCACGTATAGTGAGGACTATTAATGCTATCCTCCGACCATTACTTCGCTCCCCGACTCGTCTCAAATTTATGTTCTCATTTCAAGAGAATAAAAAAAAGAAAGAAAGGGTGAGCTCAACTAGCCCAAAGAAGAAATATTACGACTAAGATAATGCGTAATAAATTATCATTAGCCTTCAACAAAGTTTTAAACCGATAAAATACAATAGACAACCAGCTTTAATCAGCAATGAAATAAGCAATCCATTAAAAGAGTCAAGTAGAGAATAAAGTCTACTATCTTTTAGGTTTTAAAAGGTTTTCATCAATTTTTATCACGAGACTCAAATTTTAATAAATAAACCACCACATCTAATCATCCCCGCATTACTACTGGCCAAGGATTTTCATCAAATTATCAATGGTCATGACTATACCGAATCACCCCGGTCATAATCATACCAAAAATTATCCATCATCGCATTACAAAGCCAATCGAGGACTTTTGTCACATCATTTATATCAAGTCATGATTATACCGAATGATCCTCGTCATAATCATACTAAGTTCATCTACGCACGTAAGCCAAAGATAAACATAATATAACATGAGAGGATGATGACAATGACATAATAATTCAATAAAAAAACAAGTTCAAGAATTATTTAATCCATGAATTATTAACGCCCAAATTGTCAACATGATATCGCTTTCAGAGAGTAAAATTCAAGAATGATCGTAAGAATATTTCCATGAAAAGATATCGATGAAACGCAAATATCAAGGATATTCTACTAATTTCATGGAGTATAAAGTCAAAGTTTTAACCAACCGGGTATAATAAAGAATGGAATAACAAAAGAAATCACCACGCATGCGATATTGCATGATGTAAAAGTTATTCCAACATAATAATAATAATCTAACCAGTCGTGAAATTCACAATCGATGTGTGATGTTCCAAATGTAATAATAAAGATGGAACTGCATCCTGTAAAACACACGATAGATATTCCAATGTATCGATAAAGATTTTAACCAGTCCTGTAAAACACATGCATGTGATGTTCCAATGTAATAATAAAGATTTTAACTGTGTCCTGTAAAACACATGCATGTGATGTTCCAATGTAATAATAAAGAATGTCACCAAGTATAGGTAAACCACAATACAAAAGTTATTCCAATGTAATAAATAAGAATGAAATAACATAAGGATTTCACCAAGTATAGGTATATGCCATGATATACAAAGTTATGTATAGGGTATGCCACTTTTACAAAGTTATTCCAATGTAATAATAAAGAAATGGAATAATGTAAGTTCTCTTCAAGAAGAAAGAATAACACCCTTTACCGTAAAAGAACCTAATATAAGAAGTAGTGAAGTAGTATAATACTCTTCTTCTTTCTATAATTTTCTCTATAGCTTCTCTCTATAATTTCTCTCTAGTAGTTTCAATGAATTCGTAAGAAAATAAATGAAGGAATGAGCTTCTATTTATAGAAAATGGAATGCATAAGAATTAATCCATGAACTATCCCGTATTGATTTACTTTAATCTGACGGTCCATATTTAAAGAAAAATCTTTTAAATAAAATATAATATATTCTATTTATATAAAAACATTTTACTATGCAAACACTATGCAATACTATGCAAAACACTATGCAAAACACTATGCAACACTATGCATAATAAAATATAATATATTCTATTTATGTAATAACTTTAATAAAGTATTCTATTTTATATAAAGATGTTTCGCTTTTATTACGCTAATAATACTAATAAAATAAAACGCCATTATCGCTATAATAATTCATATTATTAATCGACAATAATGGAATCAAACCGAGTGACTTCACATAAGCATCAATAATCAATACCGTGCACTACTACGCAACCACACGACACATCGCATTTTTACTACCGAAAGTAGTTCAACAAGATCAACCAGTAAAACTTCCGCCGTTATTTCAATAAAATATTTTTGTCGCTTCAATCCGACAATAATTTCGCTAGGGTCCACCAATGATTGAGCCATTGTATTTAATATTCCCTCGCTAAACCTAATATTCCCCACCAATCGAATATAATATAACCACTTGCATACTTTTGCAAAATTTATAAATACTACCCACAACTATAATATTATCTCAAATTCACACCATAATATTAAAAAATTATTTCACCAAATTTAAATCTTTATTAATAAAACTGGGTCTGGCACGTAGTGCATTGACGGACGAGTTGTTGGTATGATTATGACCATGGATTATTCGGTATAATCATGACCATCGATGATTATATGAATATCCTTAGCCCGTAGTGCAGGGATGATTCGATGATGTGGTTTATTTATTAAGTTAAGTCTCAGCGATAAAATTGATGAAAAACCTTTTAAATCATAGAAGATAGTAGATATCATGCTCTACTTGACTCTTCTAATGGATTGCTTGTTCCACTGTAGTTAAACTTGATGTTTATTGTATTTTATCAGTTTAACACTGGTGAAGACTAATGATAATTTATTCTGCATTATCTTAGTCATAATATTTCTTACTAGACTAGTTGAGCTCACCCTTTTGCTTTCATTGTATTATTCAGGAAATGAGAACGTAGCCGGGGACTAGTCGGGGAACGGAATGATGGTCCGAGATGGTGTTATAGTAGTCCTCACTATTCTATAAAATAGTGTGACAATAAATGTAATGAGGACTCTATTTGAGTTTGGATATTGTCTGAAGACAATATTCGTAAAAACTCTCACTTCATGTTATACAATTAAGTTTGTATTTGTATTCGATCTGCACGTATTTTACGACCCAAGATGGGTGATGATACCTATTTTGGGGGCCACAAATTGCATTTCTACACGATATTGTAATAATTTTAAATATGAGAATATATATATATTATTTGTATTTTGACAACTCAAATTAGATGGTGTAAATCCAAATTTGGGGGCATCACAAGGAGAAAGAGTCGAATTTTTTCCAAATGCAATGTTGAGATAAGAGATGGCAATCTAGAGATTTATGAAATTATTCTCGACGGAATTTTCTTTAAAAATAGTTTCATCGACATTAAACTATTTTTGACAAAAATTCCGTCAAGTCTAGTTTTCACAGTGGTGGGAAACATTGGCGCTAAAGGGGATTCACGTTTGCGACGAAAGTCTGTTGAAATTAAATTATTTTCGACGGACTTATCTTCGACAGGATATTTTGTCAAAATTAAAATAATTTTAACAAAATTTATTTTATCAAAAAATAATTCCGTCAGAATTAAGAATTTTTTTTGTAGTGATAGACATGATTAAAATATACACGAATAGATGTCCACGAAATTAATATTGTGTAAATCAATTTGACGTAAATTCGATTAAATATGCGCATAGATATACACAACATTGAAAAATATTAATATCATTTCATTTATGTCTATTTTTCATTGGAATAAATAGATTTAATATTATAACAAAATACAATATATACACATGTATAAGGGGTATACCCTAGACAAAAGAATAATGAAAACTACGACTACGACCTAAAATTGAACAAAATTCATGGGGAAGAGCTATAGGAAAAATACCGCAAAATTAAAGAAATACTCATTGTAATTGGTAGGTTTTATTAATTATATTATTGAATTTTTAATTTTTCAAATTACACCACTAAACTAATTATTATTTTAAAATTGGGTCATTCCGTTAAAAAAAATAAACGGACGTTAACTTTTTATCTACAAAACTAATGAATTACCCACTGTAGTTAGCACATTTTACTGATTACACTATTAAACTTTTAATTTTTCAAATTACCCCATCAAACTAATTAAAAATAATTATTTTAAATATTTTTAAAAATAATTATTATTTGAAGTAAAAAATATTAGAAACTTTTTTTTTCTTCATAAAATGAATAGAGTTTCATAAAATATAGATTCAAAAAAATTAAAGTGATTTTAAATTAAATTAATGTCTACTTAATTTTTTAACAGAATGACCCTTTCTTAATATTAGAATTTTTTATAAAAAAAACTAAAAATAGAAAGTAAAATAAAAAAACAGTAAAAGATAAATAAAAAAACTAATTCATTTGTTTCAAAAAAGAAATTAATCATTTTATAAATAAATATTATTTTCAAGAAAAAATTGGAAAATTCTTCATATTTTAAAAAAATGAGTAAAATTTTATAAAATATAGATTCAAAAAATAAATTTTATTTTCAAAATAAAAAAAAAAGATTTTTTCTTTAAATCAGTAAGGTTTCATAAAACTTTAATTTTTTTAAATCTATATTTTAAGAAACTTTACTCATTTTATAGAAAAAAAATAAAGTTCAATTGTGTAATCAATAAAACTTATCAACTACAATGTATACTCCATCCGTTCCTTAATATAGGTCATTTTAGAGTTGTGCACAAATATTAAGGAAATGATTGTAAAACATTAAATATACTATCAATTGTCTATATTGCCCTTGTATCGGAAAAAGAGAATGTTATTTATTGGGCAAAAATAGTGAGAGAACCAAAGTTATATTTATTAATTGGTGTAATATTGGAAACTAAGCAATTAATATTTACTTAAAATTTTCAAACGACTTATATTTAGGAACAAAAATATTTTTTTAAAACGATCTATATTAAAGAACGGAGAAAGTATTTTATTAGTTTTACCGGAAAAATACGCATCGTCAGTTTATTTAAATGTATGCTAAGTTAGCATAGGACAAAAATATGAAAAAAAGATATAATATAATTATAAAAGGACGTTTAAATAGGAGTACTATATAATAAATATGTAAAATATTTATGAAAAAAATTAAATTAATTTATTTTCTTAATGAGAAATAATTGAAATTTAAAAAATTAATTTGCCATTTCCAAGAAAGGGTTTATGAAGGGTTCTCTAATTGGAGTTTGGACACAAATCTCCTCCGTTCGCTTCTCCCACTTTTTCTCTCTCCTAAAACTTCCTGATCCCGTTTCTTCCGTTCACTTATCTCCTCCACTTCTATTATGAGCCAAGTGCGCATTGTGCACCTCCGGCAATGACTACCGAACCCCACCCTAAACACCGGCCGAGAACCCGATCTCGCCGTAACTCCACCTGTTACCGTCATCCGTCCGAACCGTTCACCGGATTTTGCGCACTCTGCTTAAGAGAACGCCTCGCCGGTCTGGAACCTTCCGGTGAACCGTCGTCTTCTACTTCCACCTCCGCATTTGTTCCATCTGTCGATAACATTGGCGGTGCCGGAAGCAATATCCGACAGGAGCTCCGCCGTAGCAAGTCAGTGTCCGTCGGGAAATGTGATGCTTCTTCATCGGAGCCGCGGCGGTTTTCTTGTGACGTTAGGAGTAAGAACACTCTCTCTCATCTTTTTAACATTGATGATGAAAGTAAGGGACTAAATCGAGAAATTAAGGTTGAATCGAAGAGTCTAGGGTTTTCGAGGATAAAGGAGTTGAGGAGTGAGAATGACAATGGAGAGGAAGTTAGGGTTTCTGATGACGTTTTGGTACAAAATGTGACTGTTGATTGTAAGATCGATGAAGAAGAAGATCTGAAAACAATGAAAGAGCACATAGATCTTGAATGGCGGAGTAATAAGCAGAAAGTGAGAGATTTTAAGGATATTGCTGGCACTTTTAGGGTTGCAGCTTCAGTTTTCAGCAAGAAATTGCAAAAATGGAGGCATAAACCAAAGATTAAGAAGGGAAGTATTCGCCATGGCGAAGTCACTGATAATAATGGAGGCAGGATTGCAAGGGAGACACAGTCTGAGGTGGGGGAGTATGGATTGGGGCGCAGATCTTGTGATACTGAACCTATGTTTTCGGTGGACGCGAATAGAATATCTGTGGATAATTTGCGGTTGTCATTTGATGAGCCTAGGGCTTCTTGGGATGGTTATTTGATTGCTAGGACAATTCCTCGACTTACCCCGATGTTATCTGCTGTTGAAAATATGATGCTAAATAGGCCTGAAGAGCAAATGCATTCAATTAAGGAAGATGAGATGACTTCTGGTTTATCAGCTCAGAGTAACTCGGATTCTTCCTCTTCGCAGAGGCGAAGTAGTTTTGACCGTTCAAGTTCAATTAGGAGTTGTTCTACAAAAGCATTGGGATTAGAGGTTGATGAGGCTAAATTGATAGCAAATTCTAAGGTATCTCCTGCAAATTCTGATGTTTTTAAAGGTAGCAAGTTGGTTATTACCGAGAAAGAATTGAAAGATTGGCATTTAAGTTGTCTAAAAGATGATCATTCGAAGAGCATAGATTTAGTTTCCAAGGATGCATCTGTTGATACCCTTAATGGGTTCAAGAAGTTTACCAAGTGGCGGATGGTTGGCAATATATGGGGTTTTAGAAACAAGCTTGGCGACAAGAAGAATGAAAGTCTTGTAGGAACTGTAATAACCAATCCAGTTACGGAGCCTTGTGAAGAGCAAAGAAGGGAAGTAGATGGAGTAGATAAAGGGATTTCTAGTGTCGAGCTTACTCGTAGCAGTAGTAGTATTTCGTCTAGGAATTCCATCAATATGATTGGATCAGATGAAAGAATGAGTGGGTTGAATACAGGAGACTGCAAAGAAGGGTAAACAAGAGTTTGTGCTGGAGAGAAATAAAAGTATGAAATATTCTCCAAGCAACTTTGACAATGGCCTTTCGCGGTTCTATTTGACGCCATTTAGGAGGAGCTATACGAGGAGTAAATCTGGAAAAGGTAGGGTAAAGAACTCCTCAAGTGCTATAGCTGGGAAGGTTATACAGTTGAGCTGAATTGAAGGTACAAGTCTGGCAGAATACAGCTTTGTAAAGTCTATTACTATATTTCCTCTAATTACAGCATTTTGTTACACGTTTGTTCTTAAACATGCTTTTCAACAAGACCTCAATAAAAGAAGTTAAAAGTTTTCTTTGTTTATTTTGTCCACAACGAGATAGCAAGTTGTTAGCTAGAGATTTATCCACTGTCTTCCCCAGAAAGGAAGGTGCAATCTTGACCTCTTGATTGAGAGGATTAATTGCGTGTGTATGGTTAGTATTAAAGGCTAAAGTAGTTATTCCCATTAGAATTGTCGTGTCTCCGTAGTGGGTATATATTTAGTATAGCTTGTTGAAATTAAGCTATTTAGAATATAATCTTGCAGGTTATTTTAAAGTTGCTTTATCTTCTAGGACAATTTCATTCATCTGTGCTTGGAATATGAGATACTTGGAGTGCAAATTTGGTTCATGGCTCTTTATAACTTTAAGGTCATGCTTTTCTGGTATAAAGTGAGAATGCAGACACAAATTGTGCTAAAGGTTAGGACATCATAATTTCCCTTATGCTTGGAATTGGTTGTCATTGTAATTTCTTGAGCCATGACCATGGCTTGTATGAGAATGTCTGCTAAAGGATAGGTAAAGACAATTTGCTATTTTGAGTTGAATATCTGGTAATTTAATTAGACTTTTAACTGGCTTGATTATAACTCAACCTCGTTCAAGGAATGAGGACAAACTCGTGTTATTTTCACCAGAAGGTTCATATAAGTTAGATTCTGCAGCTTCTGCTCAAGCAATCCTTGGTTTAGCTTTGTTCCTTTTATTTTGATTTTGATTAGTAATAATGCACAATATTCCATTATTTGTTTTTTAAGAACTTTCTAGTATTAAGAAATTATTCTTTGTCCTCGTATTAATCCGTTGAAACTCTAGCCACCTGCAATGGTTGCTCTGCTGGTAATTATTACTAATGCAATTCTCATCTAGTGTTTTCTGTCCGTACCTGTTTTTGGAAACGAGAAGTTATTCAGCTTTGACGACTAGAGGTGTCATATGGTGTGCTTACAAGTGTGAGGTGGTTTAGTTTTGCTACATTCACGCTTGGGCCTTTTTTGTCTTGATACAATTTATCAGATTCAAATTAACTGCTGTTTACAGATGTGGATCATTTAGGCATCATTCGGTAGTTGCAGCTAGAATAGTTATCTTTCTTTTGACGGGCACATGAAGAATTATAATTTAGATCTGATTAATGTTAGGATGATTTAGTTGTGTTTGATAAAACTGAATGTTAAGATCTTTGAACAGTTTAGACATCTGAATAGAATTGTATATGAATGAAGAAATGTTGTTTAATAATTATTTTTTTCAAGACTAAAAGACAGTTTGCACCTCAAAGTTTGTAGCATTAACATATCTAAGTGTATCTTAAACTTCTTTTTCGTTAAATAAAATACACCCTCTGTACATTTAACTTGTCAAAAATGATTGGATATTATTGTAAACCCATTTTGTAAAGGGCAAAATCGGCAAATCATGTTTAAGAAAATTAAAAACATTAAAAATAATAAAAAATAAATCACACCCCCAAATATAAACCAAACTCCAACCCTAATTTTCAAATCATTTGTTCATTATTTTTAATTTTTAAATTCTAGCTATCATCATCTAATCCTAAATGTAATAATTCATTATCTTCATCTCCTATTCCAATGTTGTAACAATCTAAAATCAAAATCACAAAAACAAAATAAGTTCTCCCTCTTATTTGTAGTGAAAAATTGTATATATTTTACAGATTTTGAAAAGTTGGGAAATGTCTCTATTCAAAATGCAGAGGAAATGAATCCATAAATAAAGAGCACATCTTCTTCAACATTATTTGACGGCCAATATGTATACATCAAGGCTGTATATATATATATATATATATATATATATATATATATTAGCTAATTAAGAAAAAAAAAAGAGGAAGTGTTTCCAATTGAGGTAATTAATTTTTACTTAGAGGGCCTTCGGCTTTGAGAAAAAGAGTTGTCTTTGGTAGAAGCGGTCCAAGATTTGCAAGTGTGGCAATCGCAATTGGACCATTTGGGATTGGATAGGATTGTTGGCCTCTTATTTTTTCTTGCAGCAATTCAACAATAGTGGAGTTGACGGTGAATGTGGATCAGCCTAATTTCTTGAATTTATGAATTTTCAGAGAAGAAGATTGTGTGTCTACCCTGAAACGATTGACGGTGATTTTGGAGACCTCAGAGACTAAAGATGAGCGGGTGTAAAAAGTGTCGGAGATCTCTTCGAGCTGCAATTTGGTAGAAGAAGAAGAAGTGAGGCATACAATCTTCTTAGACTCTCATTGCTTGGAGACTAAGATGTTGTCGCTTCCGGGATAGGGATAGGGATAGGGATAGGGATAGGGATAGAGAAGATGCAGTTAGGTTGGGGTATATTTTTTTATCGAAATTACCCCTTTAAAATTTGGACTACAGGTATAATCGGTCAATTTTGATCGGTTAAATGTACGAATGGTGCATTTTGTTTAACGAAAAAGAAGTTTATGGTGCATTTAGATACGTTTTAAATATTAGGGTGCAAACCTCAACAATACTACAAACTTTGAGATGCAAACTGTCTTTTAGTCTTTTTTAAAAATGTTAGTATTTTAGAATAGTTACCCAAACTAGTCCAAAAGTGCAACCATTAAATCAAATCAAAACCTAAACGTAGTAGAAAACAGAAACCCAACACTATCCATATATCAATCACCATATATATACAATTACAGTTAGCAAATTAAGTAATTGTATAAACATGTCTTTAAGGCTATATTTGATTGCAAGGATTATAATTGTGATAAGACTATCAATCTTAAGTGTTGTTTGTTTTTAAATTTAGGGAGTGTTTGTTTAGAGCTGAATAGAGCTGAATCTGAATGGCTGAATCGGTCAGTGCGTTTGTTTTGGTCTGAATGGTTGAATCGGTAAGATGGACGAGTTGAATGACTAAGTCGATTTTTTTGAGCTGAATGGCTGAATGAGCAACTGAATGAAGTAAAAAATAAAATTTTTTAAAAAATATTAACCATTATATTAAGTAATATTAAATAAATTTACAACAATTTTAAATTTTTTTAAAGGGATAAAATAATAAAGTTTTGTCAATCAAATGTTTAAGACATGTCAATTATCAAATAGTTTTTTCCATTCAGATTCAGATTCAACTCATTTAGATTCAGCTCATTCAGATTCAGATTTATTCAGTTTTTATCAAACACCCTCTTAGACTTGAGACTATTAATCTCGAGATTATAAAATGGTTTAATAATCTTGACATTATAATTATAATCCGAGATTATAATTCTAGGATTAATAGTTTTGAGATTATAATCTGATAGATTATAATACCTAGATTATAATCTTTGCAAACAATAATACCCCTTAAGTCCTAATATACACACTTGATAAAAAATATTTCTAGAGTATTTAACCCTAATCTACGAATTGGGAGATTCTTGGATATGGAAAGGCATTTTAGCTGGGAAAGATCTTTGGATTCATAGTTCAGCAAAAGCAAAAAGAAAAACAATTGGTGCAGGGGAATCTAATCTACGAATATCTGGGCAGACTAATGAATCTATCATCCTCACGCCTCCTATTCGATCCAACCTTACTAAAGAAGACTGCTTCTTCTCTGTTATATGCTGCTATGGATGGAAGAGAAGGAAGGACGGAAAAATGTGGATGGAAGGGAAAGAAGGATTTTGGGTAGTAGGGGTATTAAGGGATAAAAGAAGGATTTTGGATGCTAGGACAGAGGGTAGAGAGAACAATTGGGATAAAAGAAGGATTTTGGATGAAGGACAGAGAGTAGAGAGAACAATTGGGTAGTAGGGGTATTAAGGGATAAAAGAAGTATTTTGTAATATTGAAGAGATTATTTTTGTCCAAAAAATAGTCAATTTTGTTCGGATGGACATCTAAATAGTTAATATTTAATTTTGTATCTTACTAATTAAGAGGCAAGTTTTTTTTACCAAACAAGTTTAGCCTCGGACCGAATCAAAAACTCATTTATTAAAAGGCTATCAGACCCAATCAAACACAACCTTAAACTTTGAGATCAAATATGGAAAATTTAAGGAGTCACTGTTCTGTGGAGTAATTTAGGAAAACAATTTGGTGGGTTTGTTAATTTATTGAAGGGAGCTGACTTTTCGAGCACGTTTTTCATATCTAGCTCAAATGTTACAATACCCAGTTATATATAGTGTGTATTAAAATTTGTATAATTATACTAAAAATTCAGTATCCGCACTGAAAATATCATTTCTCTTGCTAAATCTTTAAATCATTTGAGACTATCTAACTTGTTTTTGGAATGATAAAAGTTGTTGAATTTAGTGTATATGGAACCCAAAAATACTTGGGAACTCTTCCGAAGTAGCATTAATAAATACCAGCAAATTAAGTGAAAAATCTGATCATTCATTTAATGAAAAAGTTATTTTTAGTTCCATTCAGCCTGTTTGGTAACGGTTTATACAAGTCTATTATCTGATTTAAAAAATTAAATTACTATTAAGTGTCTATTAAGAGTTATCAAACATCCCCTACATTAGAATTTGTTTTTTTATTACTGTTAACGTCAAGTTTCGCCGACGCGTCCAATCACCAAATTCACGCGCTTAAACCTGCATAATAACAAGATCACACGAGAAGCTTGACGGCTTGTGCCGCCGGGTGATAGCTTCGATGTGGAATAAGTACAGGCTGGTACAAGGTTTAACAATGGAGGCTTTAGTATTTAGTGCTCAAAAGTGTATTGCCTGTTAATTGAAGTCAAACCTTGTATTTATAGTTGATCTCATCACCCTAAAATCAATTTTTGAATTGGATTTGGATTAGGACTCCTAAACATGACAGTTACTTATGTTTGGGTTCAACTCAATCTCATTAAAAGGTGCAAGTTGGATATAATCCAAACACTTACCTTTGGAGTCGGTATTTAAATACGGTTAGGATTGGAATCCTTAAGCATTCAAACTCCTTATCACGCCAGACTCCACACGAGGAATAACCATCTGTATGGGCCCAAGTCATCTGAACCCCTCCAAACTGGTCTGGACTTCGGCCCAATGGACTCAGTTGTCCGACCCCGAATACCACCAAACCCCTTACTGGCTTCGGCCCATTAGGCTCAACAAATCCTTCCCAATCCAGGCCTTCAGCCCACATAGGGGTCGGCAGATTATGCCCGAACATTGCCCCCAGTCTCTTGTTATAAAAGGTTTATAATGAGAGACTTAAATAGACGCATGGGGAATCCAAACGGTCTTTTTAAATAGCACACGTTTCCCAAGAAATAGTCCCCACACATCATCATTAGCCACCTTTGGGATTCGTGCCATAGCAATATAAAATCCCCACCCCACATACGACTGTCACTTTTCCAGAAATTCCCAACTTCTTCTCTCACAGTTCTCTGTAAAAAAAAATTCGGCGAGAAACCATCCTTAACAACCTCCTTCGATTTAGAACTCAGTCCTCCAAACTCCACATTTCTGCTATTTAAGCTTCAATGGCAGATTCAAGCCTCCCAACCTCCTCAATCACTGAGCAAACTCCAGTTATTGACAACACTTCCAACCCCAACACCATCATCGCCACCGATCTGGTGCCGATCGACCTACCGGCACCACTGTCAGATACAGGCAACCCTTCAACTCCTTCAACCAACACCGACCCAGAGACGAGGATACGAACCGTTTATGCATCCGAGAGCGATTTCTCCCACATCAACATCAAATCTTCCATTCTCCCTTCCCAAATCTCTGACATCTGAACCCTGTTTAACATCCCGAAGGAATACAAGCTTCGGGTGCCATAGTCAAACGAAAGGATGTATGTGACGCCCTCAAAATAGGTATACATCACCTATTCTGAGTCGCCAAATACATGGTACAGAATACAAATACAATCTTAAATATACAACATGAGCTGTGAGTTTTAATACAAATATTGTCTTTTAGACAGTATTCAAACTCAAAATAAGTCCTTAATACATTTATTAACACACTATTTCATAGAATAGTGAGGACTACTAATGCTATCCTCTGGACCGTCACTCCGCTCCCGACTAGTCCTCGCTACGCTCTCATTTTCCGAAGAGAACAATGAAAGCAAAAGGGTGAGCTCAACTAGCCCGATGAAAAATATTATGACTAAGATAATGCGAATAAATTATCCTTAGCCTTGATAGTGTTAAACCGATACAATATAACAAATATCAAGTTTAACCGGCAATGAACAAATAATCCATTAAAAGAGTCAAGTAGAGAATAAAATCTACTATCTTCTATGTTTTAAAGGTTTTCATCATTTTTATCATTTGAGACTCGACTTAAAAAATAATCCACATCATCCCCGCACTACTGACCAAGGATATTCATTAGTATCACAACCACAAATTATCCATGCACTACGGGCCAAGGATATTCGTGTATTCATCAATGGTCATGATCATGCCAAAAACGTCCATCAATGCACTCACGGGCCAATGAGGACTTTTACCACATCATTTGTAACACTACGATCATGATTATACTGAATAATCCCTAATCATAATCATACCAAGTCCATCTATGCACTTTTCAGCCACGTATGACTTTCAACATAATATAAACATGAGGATGATGACAATGATATAAGAATTCAATAAAACAAGTTCAAGAATTAATTTATCCAGGAACCATTATGTCCAAATTGTCAACATGAATCGCTTTGTGGGGTAAAACTCAAGAATGCTCAGAAGAATATTTCCATGAAAATATACTGGATGAAGCACAAATATCAAGGATATTCCACTAATTTCATGGAGTATAAAAGCCAAAACTTTAACCAACTGAGTATAATAGAATATATGAAACTGCAAATGGATTTTCACCCGCCATGCGGTAATCCACGTATACAGATTATTTCCACAATTTAACAAGGAATGAATACAAAGGATTATTCACCATACATGTGGTAATCCACATAGACAAGTTATTCCAACAGAATAATAAAGAATGGAATAACAAAAGAATTCACCATGCATGCGATAGATCGCACAGACAGGTTATTCCCAACAGAAAAATAAATAATGGAACCAAGTCATGCGTAAACGCACAGACAGAATATTCCAACAGAATAATAAATAACGAAACCAGGTCATGCGTAAAGGAACAGACAGGATATTCCGACAGAATAATAAAGAATGGAACCAGGTCATGAGTAAACGCACAGACATGATATTCCGACAGAATAATAAAGAATGGAATAACAACATAATTCACCAGGCATGCGATAGACCGCACAGACAGGTTATTCCAACAGAATCATAAAGAATGGAATAATAGAATAATTTCACCATGTATGCGGTACTTCACATAGACAAGTTATTCCAACATAATAATAAAGAATGAAATAACAGAAGAATTTCACCATGTATGCGGTACTTAGCATAGACAGGTTATTCCAACATAATAATAAAGAATGGAATAACAGAAGAATTTCACCATGTATGCGGTACTTTGCATGATTAATGTATTCCAACATAATAATAAAGAATGGAATAACGTAAGAATTTCACCAAGTATAGGGTAGTCCGTGTATATCTGAGTTATTCCAATAGAATAATAAAGAATGGAATAATGAAGTTCTCTTCATGAATACAAAAGAAATAATACCCCTTACCTTTAGAAGAAATTGGATATAGGAGTAGTGAAGTAGCAGAATATTTTTCTTCTTTCTCTCTATAATTTCTCTCTAGAGTTTCAAAGAATTCGTATGAAATAATGAAGGAATGAGCTTCTATTTATAGGAGAATGGACCTAATAGTAACTAATTCATGAAACGATCCAGATTGATTTACTTTTAAAATGGATGGTCCATATTGATTTACTATAAATTATTAATAAAATATTCTAATAAAATAAAATCTTTTAAATAAAATATAATATATTCTATTTATAATCTAATAAAATGAATAACTTTATAAAAATTTTACATTTTATATAAAAAGATTTTACTATGTAAACACTATGCAGCACTTATCTGAAACACTATGCATAATAGAATATTATATATTCTATTTATAGTCTAATAAAACAAATAACTTTATAAAAGTATTCATTTTTTATATAAAAAGATTTTACTATCTGAAACACTATCTGCAGCACTATGCAAACACTATGCGTAATAAAATATAATATATTCTATTTATAATCAAATAAAACAAAACTTTATAAAAAGTTTTCGCTTTTATTACATTTATAATAGTAATAAAACAAAACTTATCACCTTTATTATAATTCACAATATTAATCGACCGTGTCATTCCCGGAAAGAGGGGCTTTCAATAAGGATTTCTCCCTATCATGGCATGCAATTAGGTGACCAAACCTCTCCTTGGCGTAACTTCAGACATCGTTAATATTACAAATAATAATATTAATAACTCTGTCATCTCAATTATTGATTTAATAATATATAAAATATCGACAATAATTGAATCAAATAACGTGTGATACTATACACAATTACTGTAGCAATAATTGAACAAAACTGAGTGACTTCTCACGTAAGCATCAATAATCAATACCGTATGCTACTATGCAACCACGTGTATTCCTGTACTTTTAACACCGGGTGTTTCAACAGTTAACGGTAAAACTTCCACCGTTATTTTCATTAAAATATTTTTGTCGTTTTCTCAATCCGACAATAATTCCGTTGTGGGGTCCACCAATGATTGTGCCGTTGTACGAATATTTCCTGTTAAAACGAATATTCCCCGACCAATCGAATATTATATAACAACTTGCGTACTTTGTAAAATTTATAAATATTACCCACAACTATAACATTATATCAAATCCACACCATAATATTAAAAAAATATTTTGAAAAATTTAAATCTTTATTCATAAAATTTGGAGTCTCACAATGTACTGGTGTCCCGAAGGCGAATGGGTCGCTGTACCCATCTAGGCCCTGAAATATGGAGTCCGATTCTCCCTTCACGAGTTCATCGCCTCTTTCCTCTGCTTCGTGGGGACCGGGTTCGCATAACTTGTGCCAAACTCGTATATCCATTTAATCAGCTTCATCGCCTTATGCCAGGAGTTAGGAGTTGCTCCTGGTCTCGACTTCCTCTTTGTTCTGTTCAGCGTCAGAAGATCCAAGGAACCGGGGCTTCGATAGTTAAATAGATAACCTAGCCGAGCCACCTTCATTAAAACCCCATCCAGCAACAAGGGTTGGAACCCATAATGGATCTTCGTCAAGGGGACTGATCTCAAACTTCTCCCGAATTGGGCCACCCCCAAAGATCCAATTGTGAAGGTGTCCAAATTCCCGAAGGACCGTCAAGATGCCTTCAAAGAGTTCTACCAGAAGTTGAAGAAGACCGAATGGGGCCTGGACATTTTGTCCAATGAGCCCTGGCTATACAAACATGGATGTAAGTCCTTTATCCCAAACCCATTCAAGCTTTAGTTACATTCTTCAAATTGATCAACCTTCTAACTTGTTTACTTTTGTGACGCCCCCAAAATAAGTCCACACAACCCATTCTGAGTCACCAAATACATGATACAGAAAATAACTACAACTCTATTTATACAACTGTCGTGTAAAATACGACGACACATATGCTGTAAGTTTCAATACAAATATTGTAACGTATATAATACGAAAATATTCATACTCAAATTATTACAATGCTATCTAAAGTATAGTAGCAAATATTTTAAGTCCCTAAAGGAACATGAGAAGATTTATGTCCTCCTCATTCTAATGGAGTGCATTTTTGGCGCTTCCAAATTCGAGTTCGCCTCACCCTATTATTGTTCACCATAATTAAAAATTAAATGATGTATAAAATATGTCACACCCATTTTAAGTTCTCAATACAATTATTATGCCACACCGTTTCATAATTTGATTAGGCATGTGACTAATTCGTATCACCACTTTATACTCATGTTCTCTCTGCTAGTCTCAGCTACACTTTTATTACCTGAAAGGGGTGGTGAAATAAAAGGGTGAGCACAAATAGCCCAGTAAAGAATATCATGACTTAGATAATTAAATTATCAAAATAATTCAGATATTTAGAACATATGGTACAAGATAAAAGTTTTCAACCATAATAGCAGCGGAATCAACAATCCATTAGAAGATTCAAGTAGAACATAATGTCTACTAACTCCTCTAGATTAAAAGTCCATCATTAATATTTTATTCCTGTAATACTCATCAACAGTTCTTTGTTATACCCAAGACAAAGAGAACTCTCATCACCTGTCTTCACTTGAACCACCACATATTATAATTAAATTCACAATTCATATTTATAATTAGGTAAATCAACAGTCCATCTTTGCAATACGAGCCTAAGATATACAACTGTAAAACCAATAGCGCTAAGACTTAACTTAATAGTATCACAACCACGAATTATCCATGCACTACGGGCCAAGGATATTCGTGTTTTCACCAACGGTCATGATTATATCGAATAATCCCTTATCATAATCATACCAATCAACTGTCCATCTTTGCACAACTGGCCAAAGATGACTTTTAACACAATATAAGCATGAGAATGATGACAATGATATATATAATGAATAAACATAAATAATCAGAATAATAAGATAAAATAGATCTTAGTGATTTTCAACTTAATTATCCAGAGTCCAAATTGCTAACATAATATTAGATGAAGCACAAACTATTAAGGATATTCTAATTCTTTCAGGACTTTTCACCATTTAATGATAAACTGAATAAACGAATAATAATATCTTATCATAATATGGAGTATGAAAGAAAATGATATTCCTTTTACCATAAAAATGATACCCCCTTACCACAATAATGATATCCCTTACCTTAGCATGTGACTTGATTATGCTTTCTGTGAAATTGATCAACTTAAACAATGCTTGCATTCCTTATCTATACTTGGAGTAACATTACACTCAATAGAAATACTCACAATATTGTAGTAAAAGAATTCTATATTTTTAGTGTAGTGATGGTGTGTGTTTAGTTACTCAATCGAGCAACCTATTTATACTGAAAATTTAGTAAACAACTAGCACACATGCTTTGACAAAATAATCAAATGAGGTATTTAATAATGGTAGTGGAATTTATGGTCCCACCGAAGAAATTAAACCAGCTTGTACACGTTTTAAAAATAATTGAGTTGTGGTCCAGACTACTTTAGAAAAAATAGAGTGTTGGCAAGTCCTGCCAAACTTACTTTTGTAAAAAAAAATAATTGAACAAACATCTGCATATCATACTTATCTTTAATCAACACCATTTTCAATCTTTGAATCATTATTCACAATTATTAACATAGACTCACAATACTGCCAACTGATTTAATTATATCAAATAATATGAGTTACTGTGCAATAACTACTGTGACAATTATTGAATAAAAGACTAAGTGACTTCTTACGTAAGAATCAAATCAATACCTTACTAATTCTATTAAAACTCGGGGTCAACACCAAAACATATTTACATCAAATAACATATAAACCAACTAAGAATTCATTATTCATTCAAGTTGTCTTTATTTATCGCATAACATCATTATTCATCTTCCAAAACTTTAGAAGTGAATAATAAAACTTGAGAAATCTAAAACCTCATATATGACAATTCACTATTCTGATATTATCTGTAAGACCCCAACTTATTATTAATGAAATTTAATTTTCTCTATTTATTATTTTGAAATAGTAAGGGTTGATTTGATTAATGTGGATAGTTAGGGGTAAAATACGCAAATATTTTAAAATAAGCAAGTGGTTATAAAATATTCATTGTTGTTTGAGAATATTCGTTTGGTCGTGGAATATTCGTATTATCGGGAATATTCGATGCGGACGCGCAGCGACCGTGTGTGGGCCCCATAACGGAAAGCGATTGGATGAAGAAAACGACAAATATAAGTTGTTTAAAAATAACGGCATAGTTGTTACCATTAATACTGTTAAAATACTCGGTGGTTAAAACACAATAGCACACGGTATTGCACCAATTATTGATTCTTACGTAAGAAGACACTACTCAATAATGGTTACAGTAATTACTGTTCAATATTTTATTGAGTTAATAATTGCTGCGTTGATATTTTATATTGTTGTTGTTTCAATAATTGTCATTACACAGTATTTTTCATTATCGAAGCAATAATTCATATTATCCTAATAATATTATTAGATAACATTATTGGCAATGTCTAGAAAGTTCTCATCTAAGGAGAGGTTTGGTCACCTAATTGCGCCCAAGCTTGAGAAGAAATTCTTATTGGAAAGCCCCCTCTTCCTGAACCTACTCGTCGTTGTCAATATTGTGATTCTGTAATATTATTTGTGAATAATTAATTATTGATTCATATGATGAGGAAAATATTGATTTTATGTGGATATAGATGGAGAAAAATTTTAATGTGACAATTGTTGAAAATTGAAATTTTATCTTTTTCGATAAAATAATTCATTTAAATATATTATTATATTTTAATAATATAATAATGGTGATATTTTACAACGAATGTGGGATATATGAGTATACGAGGAGGAAGAAGAGTATTTTTGTTGCAATAAATGTTTAAAACATGTTAAACATGTCGGTGGACCCCATTTATTGACCGAAATTTGATTATAGCCGTAAAAATCGCTTCTGCTTATGGATTTCGGTCAATTTCTGATTGGAATTTGGAAAAACTTTCTTACGCAAAGTTGTAGAGAATTGAATTTCCTATAAAAACTCAAAGATTCGAATTTTCTGATAAAAGGGATATTTATTATGAATTATTGAATTTCTGAAGCTCCGAAATAATTGATTTTTGGAAGTTTAAAATAATTTAAATTAGAAAAACGTTTTTGATATGTTTGGTGGGCTTGGTTGGTTGTTGAAATGAGCTGATTTCAGTTTATAAGAATGTGCGTAGAAAATTTTTTATATATTAATATTATATTAAATTTTCTGCTTTGGTGTTCTAAGCAATTTCCTATAAATAAGGTGCTTAGGTTAGAATTGAAAATCACACCAGAAACTGAAGTTTTCTCTCTCTATATTATCGAGCGTATTCTTGTGAGTATTTTGAGTATAATTTGAGTATTGCTATTCTATTGCAAGTTCAAGTCATAGCTTTATATCCTGTTTTTAACTAAATCTTGATCTTTCGAGGTAAGGGATATTATTATTTTTCAGTAATGATATTATTTCTTCAATATCATTATGTTTGAAATATTGATCTCAAGTTTTATCAAATTTGGAACTTTTGGTGTCTGAGTTACTATTCACGATACTCTGCAGACTATTCACGATATACTGATCTTATTCACGAATACGACACTATTCATTGAAAAATGAAAATTTTTCTTTTCGTTCAAAATATTTATTCGGATACTAGCTTTGATTGTATCCATGTTTTGATCATTCTTGAATTTTACACCACTATGATTATTTTTGAGGTATTTTTGACGTGGATAAAACCAAGTACGAATCCTTAATCCTTAATCCTTGTCATTTTGTTTCAATTGGATTCGCTTTCTTTAAAAATATTTTTCATCATCTTCACCTTAAATGATGATGTTATGGAATATCTTTGGCTCGCCCAGTGCAAAGATGAATGATTTCGAAGAATATCTTTGGCCGTAGTCTGCAAAGATGAACAGTGTTTAGATGAATACATGACTAATCGATGAATATCTTTGGCTCAGTAGTGCAAAGATGAATATTTGATTCCGTATGTATATTGATTGATGTTATAGGGATAAAAGATGATTTATGAACTTTTAAATTCATACATAGAAGATAGTAGTTTGCATTCTCTACTTAACTCTTCTAATGAATTATTATTTCACTGCGAATATTGATTTAAAATTTGTTGTCTATTGTATTCTATTAGATTTTTCCCTGTTGAAGACTAACGGTAATTTGTTGTATATTATCTTAGTCATAATATTCTTTATTGAGCTAGTTGAGCTCACCCTTTTCCTTTTTGTTCCATTTTTCTCAGGAGGCGAGAATATAGGCGTGTACGCAGTCTGGGTATGGAATGAAGGTTCTAGAGAGAGTTGTTTAGTAGTCCTCACCATTTTTGTAAAATAATGTATCAATAAATGTGATGAGGATTTATTTGAGTATAGATATTGTCTAGAAGATAATATTTGTATTTAAACTCACGCTTTCTTGTTGTAATAATAAAGTTGTAGTTGTTTCGCACCATGTATTGACAACTCGAATGGGTGATGTATACCTATTTTGGGGCGCCACAGGTTGGTATCGAGCTTAGGGATATGATCTCCATGGAGATCGGGAATAGAACTAGGAGGGAGAGACGAATAAATCCTTCGCTAGTGTGTCCTACCTAAGCTTATTTGTTAGTTGGTCAAGATATAGGGATATTATGTGATATATTGATTTCCTTAATTAACCCTTGTTTTATGATAGTATTTGAGAATGTCGAATCGAGAATATTAACAATGGAAATGAGACCGTGGAGACGCTCAGTACTCACCAACGAGGAGAACGCTTCAACAAAGCTAGCAATGTTCCTCCCGTGAACAACACCATTGAAAGCGTATGATGAACGAGGGATGTTTAGAAGTTTTTTGCGATTCATGCAAAATCGAGATTTAGGAGACTCGTGTTCAAAATACTGAGGAGGAAATGATAGCAATTCACGGGTTGTCACAACCCAAGCGATTCAAAGAGTTGGGACCACCAGAATTTAAGGGAAAGCCGATCCGATCATGGCGGAAACATGGGTCAAGAAAATTACCAAGATATTCGATGTCTTGGGATGCACGGAGAACAGAAGGTTCCATTCGCCACCTTTATGTTCCGCGTGGCGAGCGGACTCATCGGTGGGAGTCTCAGGAAGCGTACCCATCCAAACCGCACTCAAAGATGTCCCGGGAAACGTTTGAGAACTATTTAATGACAAATACTTTCCGAAAGTGTTCGTCATATGAAGGAAGTGGAGTTCATCGATTAGAGCAAAACAACATGACGCGGTGTCTCAAATGCGAGGCAAAGTTTGCGAGAGTTATCTGAGTTTGCACCTCATTTGGTGGAGAATGAGGAACGATGACGCTGGATGTTTCTTAGAGGTTTGAAACCCCAAGATACGTCAAGATATCTCATTTCTCATAAATTTTCTCTATTCGGATGTTGTAAAAGCAGGCTCAATTATTAGAGCGAGATAACGAGTACGGTCAACCGAGGGACCACAACCGATCGTACGAGAGATAGCGATCAATGAATAATGATAACCAATGGAGAAAGAAAAGAGACGGACAAAAATGGTAACCACTCTGGTGGTAATCATAGCTATGAAAATAGAAGAAGCGAGTCGAGGAGATTTTAAAAAAGGAGATTTAACAACGACCATGTGAAGACGACAGCGGTCTTGGCGTAAGAATCGGGTTCTAAGGGAGGAGAACGACCACCGGTCATATATTACAAATGCGAAAAGAGGGACATATCACCAAAACTGCTCACAACAGCTCAAGGTATGCTATAATTGTGGAAAGGAAGGACATATCGCCGAGATTGTACAATGCGAAACCTAGTTCAATGGGTCAGGTGACTCAAAAGATCGTCCCGTAAAATTCAAAGTCAACGATTCCGGAAGAAGCGTTTGTTGTGATCGGTCATAATGCGAGGAACCCAAACGAGGTGATCACGGGTAAGCTATTTATAAATTCTTGCGAAGTTTATACCTTACTTGATAATGGGGTGCTACCCATTCATTTATCTCTCTGCATGTGCTCAACGCTTAAACTTGACTCCGGAGAAATTAGACTTTGACCTATCTGTGGAAACTCCGTTAGAGAAACTTTCATCACATCCAATCGCTTATAAATCTTGTTTGATTCAAGTTGGCACCATTACCTTACATTGACCCTTATCTCTTTAAAGATACTTGCTTTTGATGTGATTTTAGGGATTGATTGGTTAACTACTCATCATGCCAAAATTGATTGTTTTCGTAAGGTTGTTAGTTTTCATATTCCTAACCAACCCGTCAGTATGCATTTAAGCAACTAAACCATTAAAATCAATCACCGTCATATCTAATCATAAAGCTATTCGCTTATTGAAAAACGGATGTCAAGCTTTCTTAGCCCATGTTATGGATTTGAATAAAGACACGTCAAATTTGAATAATATTCCTATTCTTATTGACTTTCCCGACGATTTCTGAAGAACTTCCCTGCCCACCCCTTAACGTGAAGTTGAATTCTTTATTGATCTTGAACCCCGGTACAAAGCCCATTTCTAAAACCCCATATCGAATGGCTCCTATTGAACTTGGAGTTAAAGGTTCAACTACGAGAATTGTTGGACATCGGTTTCATTCGCCCTAAGTACATCTCCTCGGGGTGCTCCTGCTTTATTCAGTAAAGAAGAAAGACGGGAGTATGCGACTTTGTATTGACTATCGGGAATTGAACCATGTCACCATCAAGAATAGGTATCCTCTACCTCGTATTGATGACTTGTTTGACCAACAAGGGGCACAATTCTTTTCAAAAATCGATCTTCATTCGGGATATCATCAATGAAGATTAGAACCGAGGATATTCCAAAGACGCCTTTAGAACTTCGATGCGGCATTATGAATTCTTAGTCATGTCTTTCGGACTAACTAATGCTCCTGCGGCTTTCATGGATATGATGAACCGAGTATTCGAGGAATATTTGGATCAGTTTGTTGTTATCTTTATTGATGACATCCTTATATATTCCAAAAGTCGTGAAGATCATGAGCACCATTTGAAGCTGGTACTCCAAAGACTTCGTGAAAACAAACTATATGCCAAATTGAAGAAATGCGAGTTCTGGCTTGAGGAAGTAGCATTCCTTGGGCACGTGGTGTCAAAACATGGAGTATCCGTGGACCCGGCAAAGATTGAAGCAATACAAAGTTGGGAGCAACCGAAGTCGGTGACCGATTTACGTAGCTTTTTGGGCTTAGCTGGTTATTATCGGAGATTCGTGGAAGGGTTTTCTCGAATCGCTACTCCATTAACTCAGCTAAATCGAAAGGATACGAAATTCGTTTGGAGCGAAGAATGCGAGAAAAGTTTCCAAGAGCTTAAGAGGAGACTTATTTCGGCACCTGTTCTAACAATACCATCTGGTTCGGATGGATTTGTTATCTCGATGATGCTTCGAGCAAAGGGTTAGGATGTGTTCTCATGCAACGTGGGAAAGTCATAGCTTATATGCCGCGACAACTTAAAGAGTATGAGAGGAATTATCCTACTCATGATCTAGAGTTAGCGATGATCGCTTTTTTCGCTAAAGATATGGAGGCACTATCTATATGGGGAGAAAGTGGAGATATATTCGCACCATAAAAGCCTTAAATATTTCTTCACTCAAAAGAACTCAATATGCGACAATGACGTTGGCTCGAGCTATTGAAAGACTACGACCACACTATTCAATACCATCCCGGTAAAGCGAACGTGGTGTAGTGACGCGTTGAGTAGAAGATCATATGCGGAACGAAAAGTGCGATGATGTCAAGTATACGCGTAGAGCCAACTTTAATAGAAAAAGTTAAGGTTGCTCAAGCCATTGATCTTGGAGCCGATGCGTATGAAGAAGAAAGTACAAGAAGGAGCTATTCCTAAGTGAGAATTGATGAAGAAGGAATACTTGAGTCCACTCTGAACTTTTTGTGTTCCTAACGACTACGATTTGAAGTACAAGATTATGATGGAGGCACACAATACACCATTTGCAATCCATCCTCGAAGTACTAAAATGTATCGTGATCTTCGACATACATTTTGGTGGAACAATATGAAGAGAGAGATTGCAAAGTTTATCTCAATGTGTTTAACTTGTCAACGTGTAAAGGCTTGAGCATCTAGTACCTAAGGGTCCGTTGCAACCACTTGAGATTCTCAAATGGAAGTGGGAACACATTACCATGGATTTCATTCACGGTCTTCCTACGGTTTCTCAAGGCATCAATGCTATTTGGGTTATTGTTGATAGATTAACCAAGTCTCTCATTTCTTGCCGATACGGAGACTTATTCCTTGAACGCCTTGCTAGTATGTGCGTGAATGAGATTGTGAGGTTGCATGGCATGCCCAGATCCATAGTTTCGGATCGTGACCCAAGATTCACTTCAAGATTTTTGGGTTAGCTTGCAAAAAGCTATGGGCACGGATTTGCGATTTAGTTCGCATACCATCCCCAAACGGACGGACAATCGAGAGGACTATTCAAACCCTTGAAGATTTATTAAGACTCATGTCCTAGACTTCAAGGGCGCTTAGGATAAGTATTTACCATTGGTGGAATTCTCCTACAACAACAAATTATATCTGAGTGCAAGTATAGGTGTAGCTCCATTCAAGCATTATATGGACGAAAATGTCGTTCTCTCAATATGTTGGGATGAGGTGGGTGAAGCAACATTGTTGGGACCCGAAAGTTAAATGCGATATGACCACCGAAAAGATCCAAATGATTCGACAACGTATACAAAAACGGCACAAGATCGACAAAAGAGTTATGTGGATCTTCATCGAAAGGACGTGGAATTTAGTGTAGGGGATCATGTATTATTGCGAGGTGCTCCATGGAAGGGAGTTACAAGATTTTAGAAGAGAGGAAAGCTCAATCCACGATTTATTGGTCCATTTCAAATTCTTGACCGAATAGGAAATGTAGCCTATAGACTCGCGTTACCTCCGAGTATGTCTCGTGTTCATAATGTGTTTCACATATCTGTACTTCGTAAATATGTGAAAGACCCGAACCACGTTATAGAGTTAGAACCGGATTTAAATAGCCAAGACTTAAGGTATGAGGAGGTACTGTTAAGATCTTGGATAGGAAGGAGCATGTCCCTACGCCAAGAAAGGTCATACCACAAGTTAAAGTTCGTGGAGGAATCATGCTATAGAGGAAATGACCTGGGAATTGGAAATAGAAATGAAAGCGAGGTATCCTCACCTTTTTGAAACACCAGGTACGTACGTCAATTTCGAGGACAAAATTTCATAAGGAGGGGAGGTTGTAAGACCCCAACTTATTATTAATGAAATTTAATTTTCTCTATTTATTATTTTGAAATAGTAAGGGTTGATTTGATTAATGTGGATAGTTAGGGGTAAAATACGCAAATATTTCAAAATAAGCAAGTGGTTATAAAATATTCATTGTTGTCGGAGAATATTCGTTTGGTCGTGGAATATTCAGTATTATCGGGAATATTCGTAAATGCGACGCAGCCATGATGTGTGGGCCCCATAACGGAAAGCGATTGGATGAAGAAAACGACAAATATAAGTTGTTTAAAAATAACGGCATAGTTATTACCGTTAATACTGTTAAAATACTCGGTGGTTAAAACACAGTAGCACACGGTATTGCACCAATTATTGATTCTTACGTAAGAAGACACTACTCAATAATGGTTACGATAATTATTGCTTGATATTTTATTGAGTTAATAATTCTTCATGTTGATATTTTATATTCATTGTTGTTTCAATAATTGTCATTACACAGTATTTTTCATTATCGAAGCAATAATTCATATTATCTGAATAATATTATTAGATAACATTATTGGCAATGTCTAGAAAGTTCTGTCTAAGGAGAGGTTTGGTCACCTAATTGCAAGGCCAAAGTGAAGAAAAATTCTTATTGAAAGCCCCTCTTTCCTGAACTACACGGTTGTCAATATTGTGATTCTCAGTAATATTATTTGTGAATAATTAATTATTGATTCATATGATGAGGAAAATATTGATTTTATGTGGATATAGATGGAGAAAAATTTTAATGTGACAATTGTTGAAAATTGAAATTTTATCTTTTTCGATAAAATAATTCATTTAAATATATTATTATATTTTAATAATATAATAATGGTGATATTTTTACAACGAATGTGGGATATATGAGTATACGAGGAGGAAGAGTATTTTTGTTGCAATAAATGTTTAAAACATGTTAAACATGCTCTGTGGACCCCATTTATTGACCGAATTTGATTATAAACAGAAAATCGCCTTTATGGATTTCGTCAATTTCTGATTGGAATTTGGAAAAACTTTCTTCTGCAAAGTTGTAGAGAATTGAATTTCCTATAAAAACTCATGAGATTCGAATTTTTCTGATAAAAGGATATTTATTATGAATTATTGAATTTCAAGTTCAAATAATTGATTTTTGGAAGTTTAAAATAATTTAAATTAGAAAAACGTTTTGATATGTTTGGTGGGCTTGGTTGGTTGTTGAAATGAGCTGATTTCAGTTTATAAGAATGTGCGTAGAAAATTTTTTTATATATTAATATTATATTAAATTTTCGCTTTTGTGTTTCTAAGCAATTTCCTATAAATAGGGTGCTTAGGTTAAATTGAAAATCACACCGTAAATCAAGTTTTCTCTCTCTATATTATCGAAATTATTCTTGTGAGTATTTTGAGTATAATTTGAGTATTGCTATTCTAAGCAAGTTCAAGTCATAGCCTTTATATCCTGTGTTTAAATTTAAGAAGACTTGATCTTTCGAGGTAAGGGATATTATTATTTTTCAGAATGATATTATTTCTTCAATATCATTATCTTTGAAATATTGATCCGAAGTTTTTATCAAATTTGGAACTTTTGGTGTCTGAGTTACTTATTCACGATACTCAAGACTATTCACGATATCTGATCTTATTCACGAATACGGACTATTCATTGAAAAATGAAAATTTTTCTTTTCGCTCAAAATATCTATTCGGATACTAGCTTTGATTGTATCCATGTTTTGATCATTCTTGAATTTTACACCACTATGATTATTTTTGAGGTATTTTTGGACGTGGATAAAACCAAGTACGAATCCTTAATCCTTAATCCTTGTCATTTTGTTTCACCGGATTCGCTTTTTAAAATATTTTTCATCATCTTCACTTTAAATGATGATGTTATGGAATATCTTTGGCAGTAGTAAAGCAGATGAATGATTTCTGAAGAATATCTTTGGCGTGTGAGTAAAGATGATGAGCAGTGTTTAGATGAACATGACCATTAATCGATGAATATCTTTGGCTCAGTGCAAAAGATGAATATTTGATTCCGGATGTATATCGATTGATGTTATAGGGATAAAAGATGACGGTGAACTTTTAAATTCATACATAGAAGATAGTAGTTTGCATTCTCTACTTAACTCTTCTAATGAATTATTATTTCATTACGAATATTGATTTAAAATTTGTTGTCTATTGTATTCTATTAGATTTTTCCCTCGTTGAAGACTAATTCGGTAATTTGTTGTATATTATCTTAGTCATAATATTCTTTATCGAGCTAGTTGAGCTCACCCTTTTCCTTTTTGTTCCATTTTTCTCGGAGGCGAGATATATAGCGAGTACGAGTCGGGTATGGAATGAAGGTTCTAGAGAGAGTTGTTTAGTAGTCCTCACCATTTTTGTAAAATAATGTATCAATAAATGTGATGAGGATTTATTTGAATATAGATATTATGTAGAAGATAATATTTGTATTTAAACTCACAGATTTCTTGTTGTAATAATAAAGTTGTAGTTGTTTCGCACTATGTATTGACAACTCGTAAATGGGTGATGTATACCTATTTTGGGGGCGTCACATTATCACTATTTTTACTTTAACAAAAATATTATTTTTGTTTTTATCATAACTCATTGGTTACTTGTGCATTTACATCCCGACACCTCATGAGCTTACTAACACTTCTAAAATATTTAAAATAGTATTCTAACTTTCTAAATAATTTTCACATTTTTCTGGATTATCCAACAATTTTCTATAATTATTTCTATTTATAAAAACTATCATTTATTAGCTTCAAAATAGAAATACTAACTTCACATACTTTTATATATTTAAAACATCATCAATATTAATATTACATTATTATAATATTTTTCAAAGAAAATTCATAATTTTTCACCATTCATAGAATTTTCTATGAATTTCCTCTATTTTAAACTAACCATAAATAGCTTAAAATATAATAAATATTTCTGTTATTCAATAATTTCTCAAAACTCGCCCGAAATTATAAAATAATATTATAAGATTTTTCACAAACTTTCATAATTTTTCATCATTCATAGAATTTTCTATGAATTTCTTCTATTTTTAAACTAACTATAAATAGTTTAAAAATATAATAATTACTTCCTTTTCAATAATTCATCAAAATTTTATAGAAATTCTAAGATGATATAATAAGCTTCCTGTAAAAATATTTCAGCCCAAATAATTTTTTTGATAAATTAATTATAAACTCCAATATTCAGAAATTTCAATAATTCATAATAATTAGCACTTTTATTAGAAAAATACAGATCTTATGTTCTTTCCATGTAAAATTTAATTCTCTACAACTTTGTTGAAGAAAAATTTTCCAAATTCTGACTCTAACATAGAGAGAAAGGCTTACCGAAAATTCTACTACAAAATTTCTGGATCAGTCATCTCCTTAAATTCATAACAAATCATAAATTAATCTTTAATGGTTCAAAATTTGTGTACATATACTCAACTTATATATGTATAACATATCCAAAAATCACAACAACCCAACGGTCGGATTAAAAAGTATAACTCACGCAATAGAGGTTAAGAACACTGATTTTTTGAACTAAAAATCCTTCGGACCAGTTTCACTAAAATTGTCACCACAAAAAATTCACAAAATTTTTTTGGGTGATTCAAATTTCTATGGTCAGCTTACTTCCAGGTCTTTCTTTTTATATATGGCTCATCTCCTAACTCATTATACATAAATAGTTATGGATTTTACAAAATCATGTAGTAAACTAATTTTCTGAAAATCTCCATATTTTGTTCTTCTTTTGATTTCTAGATTTCTCTCATTTGATTCATGTTTTTGCAAGTTTAAATCATTCAATACATACATAAGTATGTAATCTTTACATAAAATCTATAAAAACTTAAATCTAAGAATAAATCAAAGATTTTTAAACATACCTTTTCTTTTAATTTCTTCTTCATTTATTCCTTCTCTTTCTTCTTTTCTTCTCCTCTTTTTCTCTTTTTCTACTCTTCTTCTTCTGGTTTCCTCCACCGAGAGAATGAGTGAATGGAACAAATGGGTGGATTACTCCCTCCCTCTTTTTCTTCCTTTTATTTTGTTTTCTTTCTTTTCTCTCTCCCTCTTTTTCTTCCTCTCCTTTTCTCTTTTCTTCTTTCCTACATATTTTGTCTACGGGAGGAAGTGTAAGCATTTAGTGTGCTGACAATTTGCCTTAGTAGGCTAATAAGTTAGCCATCATCCTTGCCCCACTCTTGCCTAATATTTGATAACCCACCAATCATGAAAAAGTTTTGTGAATGCTTTATGAAAATTTTAGCAGCATAAGGAAAATTTGTATCAGGATTTCTCACATTAAACAACTTTAGCCGCCACTCTCATGGTTCATACTTCTAGAAGCTTTAATCTCCCTCCTTTATTTGCTCTTTTATCTAATTAATTGTTAATTTGACCATTTATCAATTTAACATTTTAAAATTTTAGAGCAATAATCATAAATTAAATTAGACTTTTATTTCATAAAACTCGGGGTCTTACAATCACCCCACCTTATGAAATTTCTTCCCCGAAATTTACGAATGTACCTGGAATTCTGAAGAGAGAAGGATTTCAAATAATAACTTCCAGGTTACTTCCTCTGTCTCATGGTTCATCCATTGCTCATTTCCTGTATTTCAGATATCATTCTAGAATATAGTTTCAAAACAAGGATTAATTGACACGCCACATATTATCCCTATATTCTGACCGACCAATTAAATAACACAAAAACTTAGTTAGGTCATACTATCGAAGGAATTACCCGTCTCTCCCTCCTAGTTCTAGCCTCACATCTCAGCCAGGGATCATATCCCTAAGCTTTGATACCAAATGTGACGCCCCCAAAATAGGTCCACACAACCCATTTTGAGTCGCCAAATACATGGTACAGAAAACAACTATAACTCCATTTATATAACTGTCGTGCAAAATACGACGACACATATACTGTGAGTTTCAATATAAATATTGTAACGTATATAATACGACAATATTCACGCCGAGGCTTGACATCGGATCTGAAGAAGGAGAAAGACCTTCACGTCGATACAAGAAATAAGGTGACCCAAGCCAAACGTCAGACCAACGAACTCAAGAAACAACATTACATACTTCAAAAAGAGTATGCGGGTTTCGACAACTACAATAAATAGCTTCTCGAGGAGATGACACTTCTGAAGGAGAAAGACAACGATCAACAAAACGCCATTCTGATCCTCGAGAGTAAAGTATCCGATATGCATGCCCAACATATGGCGCTGATGAGGGAAAATACTGCTTTGGAGGAGAAATGTGCCGAAGCCAAGCAACAAATTGTTAAAGATTATAAATAATCGCCCGAACTCAGAGATAAAATTATGACCCAATTTGCGGAAGGCTACGAGGCTTATAGGGAGAAGGTTCGAGCAAAGATGACAACTGCTGGGCTGAGAACTTCTGTCCTCGATTCTTCAGATGAAGAGTCTGTTGGGTAAATTCTAGACGCTCTACACGCAAGTGTACGTGGTCAACAAGTAATATAATGATGAATAGAGTATCGTTCCCACAGAGACTAGTATGAAATTCAATCTAACAATTACCAATTTTATATTATTTTAATTTTATTAAATTATTCAAATTAATGATTATAATTAATAAAAACTAATAAACTAAAAATCAAAACAAATCAACACAAATTATATTATTAAACATAATTCCAAGCAGATAATGAAGAATTAGGCTTACAATTTCACTTTGAGTTTCACTTCGATTATCACACCTTTTTCCAATTTAATTTACTATCTCAGTTCATTAATCAAGAACACTCAAGTAGAATTAGCCATCTCTCAATGCACTAACATCATGTTAACTTAAATCCATAAATTGATAGAATTAAACTAAACACCCTAATTAACTAATTCACTATATCTCTATGTGAATTAAAATCAAATAAGGTTTAAATCTCAAGTTCTTTACGTGATTACATGCGATGTTAGGTATATCTCTATCCTTAACATTCATCAAGATTCTATCAAGACGCAGAATTCAAGAACACATGCTATTGTGATTAGGTCTAGATTCATACATCATCTCTCGAGTCCATACAAATCCACATAAAATTGGTCATCAAGAAATTCATAAATTAAAGTACAAATCACAATAAATGAACTGAATTGATAATATTATTAAACTAAAACTAAAGCATGACAATCATTATTCAACACTAAAGATCCATTGCAAAACTAATTAAAGAATTTAGTTCATCATAGACAAATTAAAAACTAAGTAAAGTAAAGAATTCATCATCCCATTTACAAAATTTGAATTCAAAGACAAAGAATAGTAAAACACCACCCTTATCCTCGCTTAAATCTGTAATTTTTGTGATCTTGACCTTCTACTCTGCTCCTCCAATGTTCTTCAGAAATTAGGGCCCAAATAATGATTAATTGTTGTGATTGATGCCTGTGTTCTGTTGTGTAATCCCCAACATACGTCATGTAATAGTTGATAAAACGACGCCCAAAGACAGTCCCAATCTATACCAAAGTTCTACCATCCACGCATCTGCAGAATTCTATCAAAATCAGAAGTCTTTCTCTCTCCCCGTACCCCCGCCCCGACGGGGGTTTTGTACTTGTAAATGCCCGTCCCGATGGGGGGTATTACCATCGTTGGCACATGCACCCTCACCCCGGCGGGGGTTTTCTTTACTATAAGGCCCACCCCGGTGGGGGGGGGGGGGGTCACTATGCAGAACTTGATCTTTTGCTCATTTCATGCCATTTTCTCGCCACAATGCCACCATTATGCCACAAATGCCCCGTAATGCAACCTAAACATAGAACAACACGAAAACAATTAAAATTGTATAGAAATAGACATGATCAACACCATTTAAGTCAAAATCAGAAGCCGATTCGTAGGTATAAAATCCACTCATCAGAGTTCAAAACCGAAGAGGAGGCCTCAAAAGAATAGTCTTTTTAGGACTTTTACTTTTAATTTTTCTAATCATTTTTTGTTTGTAAATTCCCTGACCAGTTATGTTTGAAACTTTCTCGATCAGTTATGTTATTTGTAACTTCTCTGATTGGTTTTGTTCAAAACTTATCTGTTCAGTTTTGTAAAAACATATGAATATAAATGAAGTACAAATTTTCTGAAGAGAAATTCTTGTTTATTATATCGATGAATAAAAGAATTTACAAAGATAAAGGAAAGAACAACATAACTTTTACTGATAATATTTCCTAAGTCTTCCAGCATGCCATAAGTTCTTTACCTCTGAATCATCCATTGCTCGAAGCTGGTAAGTACCTGGCTTCGGCACTACTATCACTTCATATGACCCCTCCTTCTAGCGCCAATGTTAATGCCAAGTTTCGCCGGCGCGTCCAATCAACAAATCCACGCGCTTAAACCTGCACAATAACAAGATCACGCGAGAAGCTTGATGGCTTGTGCCGCCGGGTGATAGTTCCGGTGTGAGAATAAGTACATGCTGGTACAAGGTTTAACAATGGAGGCTGTAATGACCACGAATTTTAAACTCTTTATTAATTAAATATGTGATTTAATTTTTAATGAGTTAGTTTTGTGAGTTTATTTAAACCTTATGTGGTTATGTGAATTTATGATATGATTAAAGGGAGTCACTAATAGTTACTTAAATTGGTGGACTAACCCTAAGGGTTTGATATCAAAGAACTGTTAGGATTCTTAATGATTAAATATTCAACCTATTTGAATATAGTGACAGGATTTGAATATATTGATTCATTTCAATTATGGGTATATCACCATTGTAGAAGTTAAATTATCTCATATAAGACTTATGTGGTGATAGAAATTTGAATTGGCTTGAAGCTAACCCATTTTGGCATTCTTGCTAGGGACCAAGTAATTGCGCCTCTCCAAAGATACAAAATGGCGCAATTCTTGCAAAGTTGTTCAAACTTAGAAAAGTTAGTTTACTGTAGAAAATGGAATGGAACACTTTGTTGTATGTGTGACATTAATAAATCATATGGATAAAGATACATTATGTTGATATGAAGTATCATGTAATGCAATAAAATGATATGAAGTATCATGTAATGCAATAAAATCATAAGTGATTTTTAAACAGAAATAATTAAATATCTGTGTATTCCAGAAATTGGGATAGAATTTATGTGTGTACACTGGATAGATAATATTAAATAATATGATAAGGTGGTTATGTGCGTAGAAAAATATAATTATAGAGCTACCCGGACAATAATACCTAAATGTGTTATTTTATTTGTGTGTATTTAATATACATGGATTTTATGATGTGAGTATCTAATTAATCCCTAAATTCCCAATATAGTAACACTTGGACATTAAAAACCCATTTTTGGTTAGTAAAGTAACTGAACTTGGAATTTGCTAAGCTTGTTGCTGATATTTGCTCTTGTCCCAAAATGATTGTCACAAGGTACATGAACAGTAGTATGAAGCTAAAACACGTAACTTTCAAATGGCTAAAACTTAGGCAATGATTTCAAGGCCAATCTCAGAGACAACCCTGAGGACAACTCAGAGAAAACCCTGAGGACATCCAGTACTTGCAATAGTCCAATCTCAGAGATAACCCTGAGTAACGACTGTTATATCAGCCCAAATCGGAGATAACCCCAGTGAGGGGCAAAATCATCATTTTTGCCACCTCGATCCCACATTGCGCCATCTCAACACAATAGCTCAACATACATTCTACACAGCAATGTCCCACAAGAGCCAATGAGTTACAATCTCGAGTGACTACTACGCAAGGCAGCACACCGGATAGAATTTGAAGCTTGAAGACCAAGGGCATAATCCCATCTTCCTGACCTCGTCACAACCTCTAATCCCATGTCATGGCGTAACTCTCGACAGCAATACTCCGTAAAAGGTCTTATACACCTCAATCGGAGGCTCAGATTGAAGTTCTGCAAGTTCGAGCGGACATCACGTTGCGCGCGTGTTCGTACTTTGAGACAGCGGGACCCGCGGAGCCCAGGGCACCCCGGGCAGCCGCAGGTACATCTGCGGCTGCCGAAGGTGTACCTGCGGATACCCCCTCTATAAATAGAGGGCTTGGGGTGGCCATGTTGTAAAAGAAAACTGCGAGGAAGCCCTATCCAATTTGCTGTGTACACACCCTAAACTGAGTGCTTTCTCATTTTAAACACTTGTGAGCTTATATTCAGTCATATTTTTACCAACGGGAGCTTAGTGTTCATTTGTTTAAAGCTATAGAAGTCTTCTTTGGCAGTCCACTGTAAGCCTTCTTACATACTTTAAAGCCTTTCTCTTCTACTTTACACACACTGTTCTTCACATTGAGAGCCGTGTTGCGTGTGTATGCCCGAACTTCGGTCCGTGACTTTTATTTCTTTTTGTATATATATATACATATATATATATATGGACTAACATTATCGAGTTATGCCTCGATTGAGCCTGGACTCACGTCCGGAGCGTTTATTGCTTATATATATATATATATATATATTTATTTTTCTCACAGCGAACTTCAAGTTTACTTCGTGGCCTTTTACTGCTTTATTTACATTTAGTCCAGCCTGAAGTTTACTTCGTGGCGGTTGATCGTATTTATTGCTTTGTTTACATTTCTGATCCCCCATGGAGATGCTTCGTGGTGGTTGATCATGTCTATATATATATATATATATATATATATATATATATATCATTTTTATATATTTACATTTCCGATCCCCCATGGAAGTGCTTCGTATATATATATATATATATATATATATATATATATATATATTTACAACTTTTATATATATAACTGCTTATCGCTTTCATATAAATTAAGTCCATCATGTGAGCCTAGAAATCATGTGATCATAGATTTAGTCTCATCAATCTAGATTCGGTTCCGTGATGGATATTTTCAAATTTAAGTGACTTGTAAATTATTCACTTGTGTTTGAATTTTTTAGATGGCTTTCATGCCCATGAGGAGTTCGTAAGATCGCTTATATATTATTTTCTCAAGATGCTTCAGATCTCAAAAAATAAAAGCAATCAAGTTCTAACATTTAATAAAATGGAAGTATCAAAGGCCTCAATTACTATTGAGCACAAGTTTTGAAAAACCTCTTTTATAAAACCTCACTGCTATATCTTGTTTAAAACTGAATTTTTATACAAATTCAAACTCTGTGTATATAGGTGCGAACGAGGCATAGCACTACTTCCAAATAACTGCATATTGACCCACACGCACACACATTCATATAACAGTTTAATTGAAAAGTGGCGGTCACCGTGATAACACGAATGTCGGGGGGTGCTTAACACATTCTCTCTGCATAAGCTAGTCCTCGAACCCTAATGAATCTCGGTTTCACAGACCCGTTTAGCAGTGTCACATCACTGGGTCAATGTGCAAACCTTTTCTCGGTTGTGTTGGTACAACCATTTAAAAAACCAACTGGCGACTCTTACAGTCAAATCGCCGACATATAAATGTCGGACCTTTTCACAACTTGTTTTTTCAAACAAATCTAACCTAACATGAGAACACCAAAAAACAAGAACAGAAGAGGGACAATAAAAATCCCGACGTCAACACTAAATATTATATATAATGATTAATATATTTAATTATTTTTATTTTTATATATTAATAACGTTATTGTGTCAATAACGGTTCGACCACTAGTTGAACTACTGACCCATTCATTCAGTATCTTTTCCGATTCGATGAACAGTCCGGATTTTAAAAACACTACTCCAAACCAATCCATACAAAACACCAGCCCAGAGCTAATGGCCAACGCCAATATAAACAAGCACGGAATTTGCACTCGGCAAACAATCCACAATGCAAAGACAGAAATCAAGGCACTAGCACGGTAGCACCAGCACTCCAGCAGTGCAATAGATCAAGTTAATATCTATTTACCTATAAAATAGCAGCACAACATAACAATATTATATAGGGAAGCACTATTTCCACGTGTAATTTTGATTTTTTTACATGATTCCTTTTCACACGGGCCATGAGACTATCAGACATCTCATACGGTAGAGAGATCATGTAGAAATATAAAAATACATGTAAAATATCGCCCCCTATTATATACTCCTCCCACCCTTAATATAAAGACTTTTTAGAGTTGTGCTATGATATTAAGAAAATAATTGTATAAAGATTAAATATAATATCAAATGTCTATATTATTTTCAGATTTGAAAAAAGAGATCGTTATTTATTAAGCGAAAGATAGTGGTAGAAACCAAAATTATATTTAATATTTGTGGTAATATTTAAACCAAGCGAATTAATCGCCTTGGAATTCTAAAACGTCATATATTAAGGGACAAAAAAACTTCTCTAAAACGTCTTATATTAAGGGATGTAAGGAGTAATTGTGTTTTTGCAACTAAAAGACGAGAACAAACTACCCTCAAGCACAAAATTAGAGCGAAAAGAAAAAAAAAAATCTCGCCGGCCTTAGCAATATCCAACAGGTTTGGGCACAACCATAGTGGTTTAAGCGCGACTACTCCTAGATGTCCTAATCTAATAACCGCCCATAGGTTCATATAGATATAAAAGCAGACGGACAACCATCCAAATTCTACTCAGTTGAGAACTCCAATCTTGTCCTAGTCCATGGTTCTCGATATATCGATCGTGAATCTGTTATTCGCGAAAACCTGAACAAGTTGTTAGCTGGATAACCCACTATAAATAAAAGATGACTTCTAATAAGTAATTTTTTATACACTCAGATGCCAAAAACCTCTATGGGTGGTACTGACTTTACTATCTGAGGCGAATCCAGAGACACCTCCTCTACGTATCCGTTATTTTCAGATACTTCGGAACACCAATATCTAGTGGTTGAAGGCAAACAAATATAAACATCATCATTGATGACAAAATAATAATAATTCCAAAATGACACCCACATAGAAGTAATAGAAGCAGCCATCCATGATCCATTCCAAGCTCAAATAACAGCATCCGCACTCAAAATAACCTTAAAAGAAACTAATGCCAAACAACCATGATCAAGATACAAGAGTGTATGTTGTGCAGTTGTTACAAGTTCACAAGAAAGGAAAAAAAACACGACTCATAGCCTCAACTAAAGGCTTGAAAACTTCTAAGATGGTGCGATGGCTGAAGCATCATCGACACTCATTCAAGAAATTAAACTTCACAACTTTGGAACTGTACGAGGAGAGCTCGATACCTTTTTTGAGAACCATATGGATTAGGGGCCCTTTCCGCGTCTTCGTCTGTGTCAATTTTTATACATCCTAATCTTGTTTGCCTACTCATTCGGCTAGGAATATGTACATTGAAGTAGTAGTTTAGTTTGGTCTCTCTAGACTGGCATGGCAAACACTCCAACACAGGCTTCAAAAAGCTTTTACACTGGGAGGTGGGTTTCATTTTCACAAGAGATTCAAACTTCTTCTGCTGCTTGGATACCTCAACTCCCATCTCATTGAATCTCCATCTCCAGTAAATGAGCCCACGCTCTGACTGTAGTAGTCTTTTTCACAGCGATGTTGTTGTATGTTAATTCAAACTCCACCAGATTTTCAGTTCCTAATTTTCAGCTAGGGGTGTAAACCGTATTAAACGGATACGGATACAGGTATATCCGTATCCGTATTCGGAAAACCAATTCGCTATCCGTATCCGTATCCGGTATCCGGCGGATTTTAAAAATATTATCCGTATCCCAGATTCTAAAAATATTCAATACGGATAATATCCGCTACTGGCTTATTTTATCCTAATAGACAAATTATTCTGATATCTCAATATCTCAATTCGCTTTATCAAGAACTCAATATAAAATTCATTCAAAATATTTATGAAAAAAAAATTAAAGTTTAAATCATACATATTAATTAAACACAATTTAATATTTAAACCATACATATTAATTAAGCATCCTAATCATAAGGGGAGGAAAATGTCAAACACATCATCATAAAAATTACAAGATTAATTTGCATCCTAACTTAACTTGATGCATACACCATTGATCATCCTTCATTGAACATTATCATACAAGAAGATTAACTTAATTCACATCATAATACAACATTGATTGCATCTTAACTTGTACCTGCAAGAGAAAAATAAATAATATTAGTATAACTATTACACTTGTGATTACAAACTGTGTAAACATTCTCTAACAAACTACCTATTTATTAAATTAGATTATTAACAACTTATATAGGTAAATTATTAATTAATAATTTACATTAATTAATAACTAATTATTAATGTAAATATTAAGTGTGTGTGTGTGTGTGTGTGTATATATATAAGTTATTCATATATATATATATATATATATATATATAAGTTATTCGGATATCGGATTTCGGATATCCGTATCCGTCGGATATATTTACGGACGGATGTTAATCGAATACGAATACGCCTATATCCGTATTCGTATTCGTTTATTTACGGATACCTTTAAACCGAATACAGATATATCCGTTTTTTCTGAATGCAAATAATATCCGTTTTTTTAATACGGATGCGGATGAATACGAATTTTTCGGTTACCATTAACAGCCCTATTTTCAGCTGTTAGTTATTTTTGAATAAAATCCTTCTATCTGAAGGATATAATTAAATTAGTTTAGTTTTAATTTTGAATCAGCCTTATCTTGTTGTTAGGCTTATCCTTTATTCTAATGCCTATATAAAGGCCATCTTTGTGAGACCCCAGATTTTATCAATAAAGATTTAAATTTTGTCGAAATAATTTTTAATATTATGGTGTGAATTTGAGATAATATTATAGTTGTGGGTAGTATTTATAAATTTTGCAAAGTATGCAAGTGGTTATATTATATTCGATTGGTCTGGGAATATTCTTTAGCGGGGAATATTAGATAACTACTCAATCATTGGTGGACCTCAATAATGTAATTATTGCTTTGATTGAGAAAACGACAAAAATATTTTATTGAAATAACGACGGAAGTTTTACCGCTGATCTTGTTGAACTACTTTCAGTAAAGAAAAGTAATACGATGTACGTGTGGTTGCATAGTAGACACCACCTGATTGATTATCGATGCTTATGCGAGAAGTCACTCAGTTTGATTCCATTATTATCGATTAATAATATGAATTATTATAATGATAATGACGTTTTTGTTTTATTCAGATTATTAACGTAATAAAATGTAAACATCTTTTATATAAAATGTAATACTTTATTAAAGTTTATTCTATAAATAGAATATATTATATTTTATTATGCATAGTGTTGCATAGTGTTTTGCATAGTGTTGCATAGTGTTTGCATAGTAAAATGTTTTTATATAAATAGAATATATTATATTTTATTTAAAAGATTTTGCTTTAAATATGACCGTCGATTAAAAGTAAATCAATCTGGACCGCTCATGGATTAATTACTATGCATTCTATTTTCCTATAAATGAAGCTCATTCCTTCATTATTTTCTTACGAATTCAATTGAAACTCTAGAGAGAAAATTATGAGAGAGAAGCTATATAGAGAAATCTATAGAGAGAAAGAAGAAGAGTATTCGGTACTTTCACTACTTTGATATCCAAAGGTGTCTTTTCACGGTGAGGGGTATTATTTGTTGTACCTAAGTAAGGATATTATTCGTTTGTATTCATTCAAGAGAACCTCTGTTATTCCATTCATTATTATTTTGTTGGAATAACTTTGTAAAAGTGGCATACTCTATACATAACTTTGATACGCCGGCATACCCTATATTTGGTGAAATCCTTATGTTATTCCATTCTTATTTATTCATTGGAATAACTCGATACGCTGAATCCCCTATACTTGGTGACATTCTTCTATTATTCTCATTGGAACATCCTCGTCTGCATGTGTTTTTACACCGGACCGGTTCCGCTCTTTATTATTCTCATTGGAACATCCGTCTGCAGTGTTTTACACCTGACTGGTTCCGCTCTTTATCATTCTGTTGGAATATCCTATCATGTGTGTTTTACACCGGATGCAGTTCCATCTTTATTATTCTGGTTGAACATCCCGCTTGGTTGTGAATTTCACCGACTTGGTTCCGTTATTATTATTCTGTTGGAATAACTCGCCTACATCAGCAATCCGCATGCACAGTGATTTCTTTTGTTATTCCATTCTTTATTATACCCAGTTGGTTAAAACTTTGACTTCTATACTCCATGAAATTAGTAGAATATCCTTGATATTTCAAGCGTTTCATCCAAAGATATCTTTTCATGAAAATATTCTTCCGATCATTCTTGAATTTTACTCTACAAAACAAAGATCTTGTTGACAATTTGGGCGTTATTAATTCCTGGATAAAATAATTCTTGAACTTGTTTTATTGAATTATTATGTCATTGTCATCATCCTCATGATATATTATGTTATCTTTGGCTTACGTGCATAGATGAACTTAGTATGATTATGACCGAGGATCATTCGGTATAATCATGACTTGTTATAAATGATGTGATAAAAGTCCTCGGTGGCACATGTGCGATGATGGATAGTTTTGGTATGATTATGACCGAGGGTGATTCGATAGTCATGACCATTGATAATTTGATGAAAATCCTCGACCGTGTAGTGCAGATGATTAGATGTGGTGGTTTATTTATTAAGTCGAGTCTCAATGATAAAAATTGATGAAAACCTTTTAAAACCTAAAAGATAGTAGACTTTATTCTCTACTTGACTCTTTTAATGGATTGCATATTCATCAGCAGATTAAACTAGTTGTCTATTGTATTTTATCGGTTTAACATTGTTGAAGACTATTGATAATTTATTCTGCATTATCTTAGTCATAATATTTCTTACTGGGCTAGTTGAGCTCACCCTTTCTTTCACTGTTCTCTTCAGGAAATGAGAACATAGCTGGGACGAGTCGGGGAACGGAGTGATGGTCCTGAAGATAGCATTAGTAGTCCTCACTATTCTGTGAAATAGTGTGATAATAATTATAATGAGGACTCCTTGAGTATGGATATTGTCTAAATGACAATATTCCTATTAGAACTCTCAGTTTATGTATTGTCGTATGTTACACGACAGATGTATAATTAAGTTTGTATTTGGATTTATGTACCATGTAAGTGGCGACCCAAGATGGGTGACGTATACCTAATTTTGGGGGCGTCACAATCTTCCTATCATATGTAATGCACCACAGATAAATAAAAGTTCATTTCTTCTCCTTCCTTTAAATATTCATTGTTCTGTTTTTTCTTGTTGCTGTTGCGTTAACAAAGTTTGGTATCAGAGCAAGTTAAATAACTGGGCAGAAAATTACAACTCCATCAGAGGCAAGGTCAAAGTAAGTATGGTTGTATAAGGTAACAACTCTCAACCACATGTTCCTATTTTAAAGGTGAAAAATATCAATTTTGGAGTATTAAGATGAAAACCATGTTTGTTTCTCTTGACTTATGGGAACTTGTTGAGAATGGTTATACAGTATATGATGGAGAGGGAATCATTGTTGCCCAAATGAAAGAGATGAAAGAAAATAACAAGAAAGATGCAAAAGCATTGTCCTATATACAACAAGGGTTGGATGATACAATCTTTCCTAGCATCATGGGTGCAAAATATCAAAGGAATCATGAGAGTTGCTGCGAAATGAATATGAAGGTTCAAAGTAGGTAATTACTATTAAATTGCAAACTCTTCGTCGAGACTTTGAAACGTTGTTGATGAAAAGTTCTGAGACAATACATGATTTTTCTATAAGAGTTGCTTCTATTATTAATCAAGAAAAATCTCTTGGTGAAAACATGTCTGATCAAAAATTTGTTGAAAAAGTTTTGAGGATTTTAACTCCAAAGTATAATTTTGTTGTGGCTACAATTGAGGAATCCAAAGATTTGTCTACTTTATCATTTACTCAATTAATGGGTTCATTGAAAACACATGAGGAAAGATTGAGCAGGGTTGTTGAAAATCAAGTTGAACAAGTTTTCCAGTCAAAGATTGACTTGAAGATATGTGCGAGCTCACATTCCCCTGGGTGGAAGAATCATTCAAAAGATAAACGTGAAAGTGTTTGAGGCGGAGTAAAAAGTTGGAACTAGACTCAAAAACATTATAGCAGAGGTAATGGTGACAAGTCCTGGAGCAGGAATAACGGTAAGCACTTTAACAAAGCTAGTGCTCATAAGCACTTCAAAGGTCACAATGGTGAGAAACACAACTCAGGTAATTATGAGCTTCCCATCTGTTATAATTGCAGTAAGAAGGGTCATATTGAGAAAGATTGTTGGTATAAAAACAAGGGTCCAAATATTCCTATTTGCTCTATTTGTGGAAAATATGGACACACTCAAGATAATTATTGGTATAACAAGAAAAATGAAGCAAAATTTCATGAAGAAAAATGTGATAATAATGAGGAGTCGTTGTTTCTGTGTTGTTTAACTAAAACTGTAGAGCATGTTTGGTATCTATATAGTGGCTGCAGTAATCACATGTCCGGTGATAAGTCTATCTTTGTCAAAATTGATGAATCCGTAAAGTCTCAGGTCAGCTTAGGAAATAATGAGCAAGTTTGGGTTTATGGAAAAGGAGTTGTCTCCATTGATACCAAGTTTGGAAAGAAACTTATCTGAGATGTAATGTATGTTCCACGGTTGGGTCAAAATCTTATTAGTGTGGGTCAACTACTTAAGAAAGGATACTATACTGTTTTTGATTATGATTGTTGCATGATTTACAATAAGGAGGATAAGAAATTAATATTGTCTGTAAAAATGACTGAAAATAAGATGTTTCCACTTCAATTATCTGAGCTTAATTGTAATGCATTTAGTGTTATTGATGACTCCTGGCTATGACACAAAAGATATGGGCTTTTGAATTTTGATGGCCTAAGGTTGATGCAAAGAAAGACAATGGTGAATGGGCTGCCTGCAGTAACTAAAAATCAGGAAGTATGTGAAGCTTGTGTTTATGGTAAACAACATCGTGTTCCATTTCAAGTGGGGAAGTCTTGGAGAGCAAAAATACCGTTGATGCTAGTACATGCTGATTTATGTGGCCCTATGCGTACAACCTCATTAGCTGGGAACAAGTATTGTTTGGTATTTGTATATGATTTTTCTCGACTAACGTGGGTTTATTTTATCAAACAGAAATCTGAAGCATTTTCAAGATTCTTGGAATTCAAAGCATATGCTGAGAAACAATGCGAACATTCCTTGAAAACACTACGAACAGATGTGGTGGTGAATTCACATATGGGGAGTTCTTCTTTTTTTTTTTAAAGTGTAGGAATTCGAAGAGAACTTACTGCAAGTTATACTCCGCAGCAGAATGGGGTTGACGAACGAAAGAACAAAAGCATAATTGAAGCTGCGAGATGTATGTTGAAATAAAGAAGACTACCAAAGAAGTTTTGGGCCGAAGTAGTGTCAACTGCAGTGTATTTAATAAATTGGTTTCCTACAAAGGTTGTTCAAGGCAAAACTCCTTATGAAGCTTGGCATGGGAGAAGGCCAAATGTGAATCACCTAAAGGTATTTGGTTCTATAGCTTATGCTCACATTCCTGAAAGTAGTATGCACACAAGCCAATCATGTTTGATGATAAAGATATACTTTGTAACAATCTTATTCATTTATTAATAAAAAGTATTAATTTATTAAAGGCTTTTAATTATCTACATGATGCTGTTTTATAATATGTGATAAACCCATAGTTTTAAGTAATGCTTTTAGAATAATGATGATGATCATTCTAATGAGATCTAAATTCTTAGAAAGCTTAAAACTAAAATAGTTCCCAATCATTGGATTACTAAATTGGGGATTAGTGAATCTGGATAGATTTGTACATACGCTGTTTGCTTCATCGGATGAGGATGATTGATCTCACGATCATTTGTGTGGAGACACTAAAGCAAATATGTAGGTGCATATTAGAGAATAAGTTCACCGAACGTGGCTCGCTAAGGAATACCTAATGGAGTTTTATTTGCTGTCGTCAATAGAATTTCTCAGTAGTGATAGTAGACAAGTGATCCTCGACTTGAGATCATCATAAGTATCTTGTGTATGATGAGTTATACTTTGACTTATTCCTTAAGACCTTTAGGGTATATCAAAGGGGATTCTTGGGTATAATAAGTTGTATATGGAGATAATGTATGATCAATGAAGAATCTACCACTTCTAATAAAAAAGAGAAATGTCCTATGTGATTCGATAAATGACAACCCAAGAGTCCTTGGCGCTAAGGCGTAATGAAATTAGAAAGGAGTTTCTAATCTGCATTATTTGAGTCAGCATTTAAGGATCGAAATACATATAATTAAATAAAATAAGACTTCGACAATAATTCCATGCCTTTATATTTAATCGGGACATCAGATGGTGGAATGATTGAATTGCATTTTAGTAACTATTTACTCAAAGGTTCTTTTATGATTAATGTTGAAATCTATATTATCCTAAAAAGTCGTTAATCGCTAGGAGAGACTTATCCCTATCAGAGAATAAATATTATTTATTTAAATAAATTAATTGTTTAATTTATTTATTTAAATAAGATTAGAATTGTTCTAATTGATTTATTCACAACCCAAGCTTAATACGGAGAACCTAAAGGGTCACACCATAAAAGGAAGAATAATTATTTAAGAAGTTAATGGCATAATCGTAATAATATAGTTAAGTATATTTAATTTAATCTATGGTGATGAATAAATTAAATAGCTTAATATTTATTATTTAATATTTTAGAAATATTAAATATAAATTAATAAGAGGAGTCTTATTAATATTATTACAATTATTATTATTTTAATTTCTAAAAGAGTTTAGGAATTAATTTAATATAAGTACTTCATTTATTCCTAATTGATTAGGAAGGAAAATTAATTAAAGGAGTTTAATTAATTATCCCTAATAAGATTAGGGAGCTTAATTAATTAAAAGAATTTAATTAATTAAATAAAACCTAATTTCTTAATTGTTAAGGTGGGTTGCCCACATCTATAAATAAGAGGAGTCTTATTATGGGTGAGGGGTTGTTGACTTTTACAACATACTTATTATAATTCCAATTTGTTGGAGAGTACGCCTTTTCTATGTAGATAGGAAAACTAGGGTTTGAGCCAATACCCCTTCTTCTTGAATCTTTATTTTTCCTCGGTGGATCACCTCTAGAGGCCAAACATATGGATGGCTAACGCCGATCAAAGGAAGGAACCAAACCCGGTGGATTCAAGTTGAACGCGAAAAGGATTTGGAGGTGAACTTGTACACTGAGGAAGCTCGATCTTCGAGGGTATGATTTTATTCTTTATCTTTTCGCTTAATTAATAATTGTGCATAAAGGGTGATCCGTATATGGTTTGTAAAATTTTTAAACTCGATTTTTACATCGCTTCCGCATTATTTTGCAATTTGATCAAGGCTTCATGAATAATATTACAAACCTAATAAAGGGCATCAAAGCCAAACCTTTATGCAAATTATTAATTATTTTAATTTCATATGTATATTGATATGTGTTTAGAACAATTTAATTGGGCATAATTTTGTTATATAAAATTTATTAATAATAATAAAAAAAAGGAGGTGCCGAATTTTATTTTTATTTTTTTGTTGCTTGGCATTCACGTGGTTAACTTTGTTGCCTTGAAATTAAGTTCCTGCTACATGAATCATGACAACGCAAATCACAAAAACAGGATATGTTTTTTTTAAAAAAAAGTTTCAGCTATTCTCTTGAATTTCGTGATTCACATGATATATATTTATATATATTACGTTCAGAATATATATAATATGATCAAATTGCATGATGCTGTTTATTTATATATATATTATATAAAAGTTGCACGGTTTTTTTATTATTATATATATATAATATTCTTAATAATTTTATTATTAAAATAAAAATTTTATTTTAATATTAAAATAAAAAGTTTATTTTTATATTAAAATATAAAGTTTATTTTAATTTTAAAATTAAATTTCATGCTAACTAATTAGAGTTGAAATTGGATTCCATGATAACTAATTGGAGTTGAAATTGATTTCATGTTTTCTAAAATAAAGGAGTTTATTTGTGAATAGGAAAAGTGAATCCATGTTTCCTTAAATAAAGGAGTTTATTTATATATAAATAGATTTCATATTATTCAAAATAAAAGAGTTTATTTGTGAATAGGAAAGAAAAATCCGTATTTCCTTAAATAAAGGAGTTTATTTAGATATGGAATAAGATTTCATATTATTAAAATAAAGGAGTTTATTTGTGAATGTGAAAGATAATTCGTGTTTCCTTTAATAAAGTTTTTTTTACATGGAATCGATTCCATAATTAATTAAAATAAAGGAGTTTATTTTGATTAAAGATTTTGATTAAAATAAAATAGTTTATTTTATTCAAAATTGGACAAATTAAAATAAAATAGTTTTATTTTGATTTAAATTTGGATTAAAATAAAGGAGTTTATTTTGATTCAAAAATAAATTTTATACTAACTAAATTTGCCCATTAAATGATATCAATATATATATTAAATGTTTATTATTCATGAGATGAATGTTATTTATCGATGCATATGGTGATGTGTATGATAATAAATGGGATTGATTATGGACTATCGACCAACTGATTGATTTTATTTTAGTTGATGCATTTAATGTATGGGTTTTTATTAAATGGGGTCTCAGACTCGCTTTCTCTAATTTTTCCTTAATGTAAATTCTAACTCCTCCTATGTATTTCCCTCGATCACGATCAAGGTTTCTATTTATTTTAAATAGTTTTGTAATAGGAATAGTTAGAATTAATTTTAAAAATTGAGATCAAGGAGCAAGGAGCGCTTGAAGACCCGCTTTGTAATGGAGCCCGTTTTTAAATGTAATAGTTATATTTAAATATTATTTCTCACACCCTGGGGAGTTTGAATTTTGTTCACTTGGTGGCTCTAGTGAACCAAACTAGAATAAAAGTCCATAATCAATTCGTGTAGAATATAGTATTCTATATGTGCATGCTTATACTATATATATATATATATTATGCAAACATGCTTCGCATGTTAATTAATACGACGCGATTTTATATATATATATATGCATGCGCCGCTAAACAAGATGAGACAAATTAATAACAAACCCCTCAATTTTTATATTAAGTCCTAAGCGCTCAAAGATATTTGGAATATCGAACGTCAGCTTTCTAGCATGATAAAATTAATAGAGTATTAAATATTTAATATGAGTTTGTTGTGTCACCACAAGGCAAGTATTAAGTATTTAAGATGTTAATTTATCACATTTGATGCTTATAAAGAAAATTGAACAATATTGTTTTGTGGTCACCACAAGGATGATATTTTTTTTTTTTGAATATATGGAGTGCTAGGTCTGACTTAACTTGATAATTTTGATTCTGATGTGCCACCACTGATCAAAATAATCTAAGAGGCAAAAGACAAGGAGTCAGCATAGTTGATGTAATTGACAAAAGTTGTTCACCTATTTATTTATATATAGTTTGTTGTGTCACCACAAGGCTATATACATTTGAAATGGGATCCTTATTCTCACTAGCAAATCTTTAATTAGATTTTGCCAACTATATAAGTGAGGGTAATATAGTTTGAAGAAAATAGTGGAGATACCAATTTAAAACAAGACCTAAATTATTTTGGTAATTAATAAAAGAATGTATGTTAAAATGTTGTTAATTACAAATTCATTTACGTAATTTTACAATGTCTAAAATTACTATCATCATGGAAGCATATTAGATGCTAAATTAACCAAATCAATTAAACTGGATTGGTTAAGGAATATGAGAATAGTTCTCACAAATTTAAAAGCTATCTTATATCCTTAATATGCCTATCCCTCACAATGGTTGCGCATAATGCCTCCGAGGAAGAGATCGCTACTTTTAGAAAGTGGCAAGATGATGCACAATTAGCTCAATGATCATGCTCGCATCCACGAAAGTAACGAGCTTCAACACACAAGATGAAACTATGGATGCTTTTACTATATTCTTGCACATCAAGTAGTTGATGGTGAGGAAAGTAGGACCGATAGATATCGACATCTAAGGAGCTCTTCCGATCTAGAACGGCCAATGGCACTATAAGATGCATAAAAATTTCTTAACATAATCATTTTGATTGATCAATTAGACAACATGTTTTTTGTCATGGATGGAGAGTTGAGCCAAGATTTGATCTTGCCCTCACTCCCTAACTCTTTTCATTATTGTTGTGAATTTTTCATATGAACAAGCTAGATATCACCTCACCGATTTGCTTAACATATTGAAAAATGTCAGAGTCACTTTCCAACCAAGAAAGATCAAGTCTTACCGGTAGGGGCCAAAGGATCTTCCGAAAGAAGAACGATTCAAAGAAGGTAAATAGAAAGGCATAAACAAAGGATAATAAGAACAAAATTGATATGGATAGCAAAGGAGTTTGCTTCCACCGCAATAAGCCCGACACCGGAAAGAAAATCATGAGAAGTATCTCGCAGAGGCTAACCAAGGAAGCTTAGTGAAGTTTCTATTATAAATACAAATTTTGTTCATGATTGAAATAAATTTTTCTTTAAGTCAAGGTTCTACTTGGGTATTGATACCGACTTTGGTTATCATAAATATAGATTTATGAAGGACCAAGCGTAAGTAGAAAGTTAAACAAAGATAAGTAATCCTATGTGTGGAAAATGAAGCAAAGGTTGTCAGATTAGCTATAGAAACTTATAGTTTAAGACCGCTTACGGCAAATCTATTAAGTCAATAAGTTGTTATTGTATTCCAGCTTCTTGTTAAAAATATTATTTCCATTTTATTGTTGGACAATGAAATCTTTGGTATTATAATTAAGAATAATTGTTGTTCTATTTATAATAATAATGTTTTGATAGAATCCGAATATTACTTAATAAATTTTGTATACTTGACTTACATGAAAATAATTTTGCATATTGAACAAATTAGTATAAGAAAAGGAGATGATCATTCAAAGAGTCAATGTGTGTATTTGCTAAAATACAAGTGTGAATTATTTGAAAGGTTCAAAGAATTCGTAAGTGAAACAAATTGGCAAAGTATTAAGATTCTTTGATTAGATCAAGGAATAAATACTTGTGCAATAAGTTTCTAGATCATCTCAAATGGTTTTCTCATAATGGACGCCTCTTGATACGCAATAATTGATTGGTGTATCTGAAAGGAAAAATCATACCTTGGATGGATATGGTGCGGTCCATAATGATATTACCGACATTCCAAAGATCCCTCAGTGGTCATGTCCTAGAAATGGTCGATATTCACGAAAAAGGTAACCTCTAAATCCTACCCCAAGACTCCATAAAAGTTATGGATGTGGGGATTCCTAATCTTAAGTATGTTAAGATAAGGGGTTGTCCAACTTATGTGAAACGATTTCAAAAGGATAAGCTTGGGACAAGATTTGACATGTATAGATTTGTGGGACATCCTAAAGTAAGTTTAGGTATATGTTCTATAATTCTACTTAGCAAAAGGTGTTTGTTACGAAACACGCCGCCTTTCTAAGATAAAGGTGTTTATCATTAAAAGGGCTAGTGGGAGGATAATAGATCTTGAAGAGTTCAAGAACCACAAAACACTATAAGTCAAATAAGAGGAACTCAGAGATAGACCTCCATTGCACCACAACCGAATCAGAACTGAATAGTACCAAAGATACCTAGAGGTATGGATTCATCATGGATGATGATGATGAGGTACACATCATAGAAGATGATGATCCGTAGTTACATTCGATGAGGTAAGACTTCTAGTGTGTACAAAAGGGTCAAAAGGGAGCGCCAGAAATTTCTAGTATTATATACGATGATATACTACTATGAGGAATAACATACCAATGCTACAATCAAGAAAGATAAAGTTGTCTAAACATTCCTCCATGAATGATTCGAAGAGTATCTTAGTTGGGGATATAAATCTATATAGATAGATTTAAGAGGATGCTCGACTTAACCCAAGGAACGATATTCATTTGATGCTAAAGTCGCTTAGCATGGCAAACTCCAAGAGATGTCTCATGTTGATGAGCCATGGAGTGTATCTCTTTAATAGTCCCCACAGACTCTCGAAAAGAGAGGTCGCATGAGTAACAATCATGTATGCAATGAAATGTACGAGACCGATGTCGATCACCATATTCGGAGAAGTTCACTACGAGTCGCTGAAAACATCTTAAAGTGCTTAACCCAAGACTAAGGATGTGATCATATTCATGGTGGGTCTAAATTAAAACTAGAGGGCTTAATGCACTCAAGTTTTTCGTATGCACTAAGATGACGTAAAAAATCCACTTTAAGGTAAAGCGCTATCTTCAACAAAGGTGCAAAGTTGAATCGAAAGGTTCCAAACAAAGAAAGAGTTGATGATTTAGTGATAAAGACAAAGTATATAGCTATAAATGAAGTCGCAAGTTCATTGCTTGGATTAAAAGTTCATTACGTAACTAGAATAGTTCCTAAGTCTCATCTTGATCTAAACATGTGTCAGGCACTTTCATTTGATTATTAGAATCATCAAAGATGGGAAATCACTATAGAGATAGTGGACTCTCAACAACAACATTACATATCCATTAATTAAAGCTTATCCAACAAAGCAGGATAATCGCCACTTATAGAAGAAGAGTATGAGTTACCACGACGATCGGGTTTAGTGCAAGTGGAGATCGAAAGTAGTATGCACACAAGCCAATCATGTTTGATGATAAAGCATATACTTTGTAACAATCTTATTCATTTATTAATAAAAAGTATTAATTTATTAAAGGCTTTTAATTATCTACACGATGTCGCTTTTATAATATGTGATAAACCCATAGTTTTAAGCAATGCTTTTAGAATAATGATGATGATCATTCTAATGAGATCTAAATTTTAGAAAGCTTAAAACTAAAATAGTTCCCAATCATCGATTACTAAATCGGGGATTAGTGAATCCTGATAGATCGGGTACATACGCTGCTTGCTCTCATCGATGAGGATGATTGATCTCACGATCATTTGTGTGGAGACACTAAAGCAAATATGTAGGTGCTTATTAGAGAATAAGTTCATCGAACGTGGCTCGCTAAGGAATACCTAATGGAGTTTTATTTGCCTCGTCAATAGAATTCTCAGAGTGATAGTAAGACAAGTGATCCTCGACTCGAGATCATCATAAGATCTTGTATATGATGAGTTATACTTTGACTTATTCCTTAAGACCCTTAGGTATATCAAAGGGGATATCTTGGGTATAATAAGTCAGTATATGGAGATAATGTATGATCAATAAAGAATCTACCACTTCTAATAAAAGAAGAGAAATGTCCTATGTGATTCGATAAATGACAACCCAAAGAGTCCTCGGCAAGGCGTAATGAAATTAGAAAGGAGTTTCTAATCAGCATTATTTGAGTCAGGCATTTAAGGATCGAAATACATATAATTAAATAAAATAAGACTTGACAAAGAATTCCATGCCTTATATTTAATCGGGACATCAGATGGTGGAAGGATTGAATTGTACTTTAGAACTATTTACTCAAAGGTTCTTTTTATGATTAATGTTGAAATCTATATTATCCGGAAAGTCGTTAATCGCTAGGGAGGCTTATCCCTATCAGAATAAATATTATTTATTTAAATAAATTAATTATTTAATTTATTTATTTAAATAAGATTAGAATTGTTCTAATTGATTTATTCACAACCTATTAATATGGAGAACCTAAAGGGTCACACCATAAAAGGAAGAATAATTATTTAAGAAGTTAATGGCATAATCGTAATAATATAGTTAAGTATATTTAATTTAATCTATGGTGATAGAATAAATTAAATAGCTTAATATTTATTATTTAATATTTTAGAAATATTAAATATAAATTAATAAGAGGAGTCTTATTAATATTATTACAATTATTATTATTTTAATTTCTAAAAGAGTTTAGAATTAATTAAATATAAGTACTCTCATTTATTCCTAATTGATTAGGAAGGAAAATTAATTAAAGGAGTTTAATTAATTATCCCTAATAAGATTAGGGAGCTTAATTAATTAAAAGAATTTAATTAATTAAATAAAACCTAATTCCTTAATTGTTAAGGTGGTTGCCCACATCTATAAATAAGAGGAGTCTTATTATGGGTGAGGGGGTTTGTCGACTTTTTACAACATACGACATAATTCCAATTTGTTGGAGAGTACGCCTTTTCTATGTAGATAGAAAAACTAGGGTTCGAGCCAATACCCTTTCTTCTTCAATCTTTATTTTTCTCGTGGATCACCCCAGAGGCCAAACATATGGGTGGCCATAACGCCGATCAAAGGAAGGAACCAAACCCTATGGATTCAAGTTGAACGCGAAAAGATTTGGAGGTGAACTTGTACCTGAGGAAGCTCGATCTTCGAGGGTATGATTTTATTCTTTATCTTTTCGTTTAATTAATAATTGTGCATAAAGGGTGATCTGGGTATATAGTTTGTAAAATTTTTAAACTCTGATTTTTACACATTTCCGCATTATTTTGCAATTTGATTGCGTTTATGAATATTACAAACCTAATTGATAAAAGTAAAAATGTATCTTTATTGGTTATAGTGAGGAGACAAAGGGCTATAGACTTTATGATCCCTCTAATGATCAATTACTTGTTAGTCGTGATGTTGTTTTTAATGAACATGATTATTGAAAGAGATCAATTTTTTTTTTTTTTGAGATGTCAAGGTGATAGGGGAAGAAGAGTTCGTTAAGAACCAATAATTCTTGAAGAAGAGTATGGAGAGTTAGAAGAAGACGTATATTTTGAGCAACCGAAAGGATTTGAAGTCAAAGGGATGAAAAACAAAGTCTACAAATTGCAGAAAGCTCTGTATGGACTTAAAACAAGCTCCTAGAGCTTGGTACGGGAGGATTGACAAGTATTTTATCCAGCACAACTTCAAGAAAAGTGAGAGTGAGCCAACCTTGTACGTAAAAACTCGAGGTACTGATTGCTTAATTATCTGTCTCTATGTTGATTATATGATATATACTGGTAACTCACAAAGATTGATTGAATAATTTAAGAAAAGTATGATGTCAAGTTTGAGATGACAGATTTGGGACTATTACATTACTTCTCGGGTATGGAGATTGTTCAGGATGCAAAAACCCCAATGAACGCCAATGAAAAACTGGTGTTAGATGATGGAGCTAAAAGATGTGATTTGAAAGAATATCGAAGTTTAGTTGGAGGATTGATTTATCACTCATTCGAGGCCAGATATAATGTTCGCTGTTAGTTTGTTATCGCGCTTTATGCAGAATCCAAGCAAAGTTCATTATGGTGCAGCAAATAGAGTTTTGAGATATGTTCGTGGCACGATTAACTATGGGATTAGGTATGATAATGTTGATAATTTTAAGTTAATCGCCTATACTGATAGTGATTGGGCAGGTTGCGCAGATGATCGAAAAAGTACTTCCGGATTTGCTCTTGGTCTTGGTTCTGGAATGATATCTTGGGGAACAAATAAGCAACACTCAGTTGCTTTATCAAGTTCTAAAGCTGAATATGTAGCTGCTACAAAAGCCGCATGTCAAGTTGTGTGGTTGAGGAGGATATTATGTGATTTAAAGGAGAAGCAAGAGAGGCCAACAACTATATTCTGTGATAACAAGTCCAACATTGCAATGACTCGAAATCCAGTTTTTCATGGAAGAACTAAACATATTGAGCTTCATCATCACTTCATCGGAGAGCTCGTAGCAAAAGGTGAAGTAAAACTAGAATTTTGCAGCACAGAGGACCAAATTGCAGATGTGTTCACAAAAGCGTTGACCATAGAAAAGTTCTACAAGTTCAGGAGCTTACTTGGATGTTGCGGTCGTTCGAATTAAGGGAGGATATGTTGGATGTTAATTCGAACTCCACCAGATTTTCTGTTCCTAGTTTTCAGCTATTAGTTATTTTTGAATAAAATCCTTCTATCTGAAGGATATAATTAAATCATTTTAGTTTTAATTTTGAATCAGCCTTATCATGTTGTTAGGATTATCCTTTATTCTAATGCCTATATAAAGGCCATCTTGCTATCATATGTAATGCACCACAGATGAATAAAAGTTCAGTTCTTCTCCTTCCTTTAAATATTCGTTCTGTTTTTTCTTGCTGCTGCGTTAACAAAGTTTTATAAAGGCCATCTTGCTATCATATGTAATGCACCACAGATAAATAAAAGTTCAATTCATCTCCTTCCTTTAAATATTCATTGTTCTGTTTTTTCTTGCTGCTGCTGCGTTAACAGATGTGGCGTTTAACACATTCTGGGGATCCAGGGGAGGCACATAGACTAAAATTAGGCCTCCCTTTCCCGATCACAGCTACTTTGGTTCCTGACAAGTCATTGTCATGAATAGGCCATATTCTAGTGCCCAACCTCCTTGAAGTGTCGTGTTCAATTTCTCCAACATGAGAATCGTGAGGTGGGCCAGTCCACTTGGGCACATTGGCTCGAAAACGAGGTTCGACTGGGATTTGCCAGTTTGAGGTTGTCGTCATTTATGTATTCCACCCAATCTGTTGGTGTAGGCCCTTGAGGTGTCCAATTATTCAGTTGCTGTGGCTTCTGCATGTTTTATGAGTTTGGAATCTTAAACAAGTTTGGCTACTCGCTGAATTAAACCTTTAACTAGTATCAGTACAAATTCTCCAGAAGAACTAAGCACTGCTATATGTAGCAGAAAATGCAGTAGATTCAGGAGCATTGAGTGTGCAACAGATCGGATTGATAAGGCAAAGGTGCATCATCATCTGGTTACCTTTTTAGTAGAACCCTGTAACTTTCTCCTGTCCCAACTCAATGGTAGGCTGCTATCTTCTTCTAGAAAGTGTAACCGAAGACGGCGCGAGATCATGCAACAAAGTACAAATGTAGAGAAAACAAAAAAAAAAAAAAACATTGTACTCAAAATAAAATGTTCTCTCTTGTTCCAATTCCTTTTCATAGTGAAATATACAAAACAAGAAACATAGTTTCCTCAAGTGAATTTCAAATTTCATTTACTCAAATCAATCAAATTGTTCGAACTGACTTTTAATGATGCATAGGATGAGAAGACCGACATACTCAACAAAATTTTGTCCCAACTAGCTTCCTGGTCACATACTACATTTTGCACAAGACACAGCTGACCATACAGAATTGTTCTTCGATATCAACTTTCATGTTTAAAGAAATTTTCTGTCTATGTAGCAATGTACAAAACGAGCAAAGGAACTACAAGAAGTAAAAAAATGTAACCGAGCAAGGTACTACAACAAGAAACAATGTAAGAGGGCATTGGATGACAAATCAGAATCTAGAGTCTCAGACAGCTAGGTGCTGTATAAAGCAATAGAATCTGTTATACAAGAAAAATAAAAAAGCAAAGTCACACCTATAAGTCACGGCATTGGGTATCAGTGTGAAATATAGGTCGGTTTCTAAGTTTGAGATTCATAATTCTTAATATTTTCCATATTATTTCTTAGTCAGTATATCATATTTATAAGGGAGTTTCTAAATCAGAACTTATGTGCAGGAGTAGATCAAAGGGTGATGTACAGTGGCAGTAAGAGTCTCAATGCTGTTTGTATCTCGGATTTTTATCCAACCAGATATGTCGAGATCCTATATCAGATTCCTTAACCAATGGCAACTATGCCACTGGTAATTCATTCATTGACATGCTATGAACATACATCATCAGCTTATTCTTGACACCATTAGCATTTGCTCTTGTCAAAAGGATGAAAATTCAGTTACTCAATAGAGATGCTCAAACTATAATATGTGTGTACAAGGCGATGATAAGAAGAGACGAATAAACTAGTTAAATTGTGCTTCATTATAAGCCGAGGGTGTATCCAAGAATTCTGTTCTACTATGACAACATATATATATATATTCATTTTTTTTAGAAATACTTACCATTATTAATTTGAGCATAAGATATTAGGGAGCTTCCCTACCACAAGAACTCCATTACATTAAACTAGCACATTACACTGACTTGAATTTATGGATGGTCACCCCTTCTTTTGTGATGAATACATGTTTAACATTTTGTAATACCCGCTAAAAAAAAAAAATAATAACAAATAAATAAAATTATATATATATTTTAAAATATAATATTTAGATATTATCTTTTATTTGGGTCAAACAAGTAATTTTATTTATGTGGACTAATAAGTATTAATATGTGATGGATAAATTAATTTGATAAAATTTGGCCTTAAAACTAATTGGATTTTATTGATATATGGGTAATTTTAAATCATGTTATAATTAGAAAAATTAAAGAGATCTCTTAATAAATAAATAAAAATCTAAAACCTAATTCACTTTAACATTACGCCTGATACGAGTTGAAAAAAGAAGAAGGGAGAAGCGGCAACAAAACAGCACAAAGAAAAGATGAAGAAAATAGCAGGAGACTTATATTTCAGTACTAATTACCTTTGAGTAATTGATTTGATTATAAAGCATCTTGCTGATGGTGGGCATATATATATCATAGGTATATGAGAATGATGGGTTTTAATTTATATATCAATATATTAATAAAATGAATGTGCAGAATGTTTGGTATCGGGTTTGTAGTATATTGATATGTATATATATTATATGCATGAATTAATTAAGGTATAAATTTATTAAATAAATGAGAAAAGTAGGCCCCGGATGGTAATACATTAAGATGGCATCTTATTTGGAGGTGTTGGTCAAATTGATAGTTACTACATCCGTTTCTAAAAATTGTTCTTTTAGAAGAAAAAATTTATTTCAAAATATTTGTCATTTACAACTTTCGAGAAGAATAAATTATTTACTTTCCTATATTAACCCCTACCTATATTAATAGTTTTCAACTTCTAATAAAGGGGTAGTGATGAAATTTCAAAAATCTTTTATGACAATTCATGTACAAAAATCTTAAATAACAATCTTTTAAGACGAAGATAGTAGTATGTGAATTTAGTATACTTTAGTACCTGAATAATTATGTCCTAAGCATCTTGTAACATTTGTTTGGTACGAAAGAGAATTATCAATAAATGTCTAGAATTTAAAATTTTACAGATAATAATAATAATAATAATAATAATAATAATAATAATAATAATAATAATAATAGCAAATGTACTTATATTAATTATTATTTTGTTTAATTGGTTCGGACGAAAGGAGTTTAACAAACTATATTTAGATTATAATTTTGGGTATTACATTACTTAATTCAGGTACAGATTTCGTACACTTTGAGTGAAACTCTTTTAATTTTAATTTGTTCATTTGCTACTCATTTCGAAATTTAGTACTGTCTCTCATGATTATTTCTTGCCAAATTTATTATGATAATTCATTTTGGCGTCGATATTTAGAACTCTTATTTGTACTTTTTAGACTAGTGTATCATGTCTATAAATTATTTTGATATTTGTAAAAATGTACATGTAATATATTTTGGAGACTTGTGTTGATGATTTGTTTCAATTTAACATGTACATATTAGAACCCATTGTGTTGATATTGTGTCGAATATGTTGTGACATGATATTTTTGTTAAAATATACCGTATGGTATACCTGAGTTATAACCACCCGTGGGGGTACCACAGACATGTCATCTTGGCACCGAGGCATGACACCTTTTGTGATGGTGTGATCAGTCCACTAAGTCTCCGTTTTGTGCTCCGGTGGGAGTTGACCATTTGGTAGTACCGGCCCTGGGCTAAAGCCCAAGGTGCCTGGGCTTTAGGCCCAAAATTTTTTAGGGCCCCTTTTTCTCCATTTTTTAGTGCTTTGAATGATGCTTTGAAAATATTAAAAAAGTCGGTTATTATATTTGGTATTCTTTCGTATTTATGTTCTTTTGTTTAGAGAAAATTCATAGTATTTTTTTTAGGGTCCTTTACATAAGTATACAACAAATAGAAAGTAATTACAAGAAAAGTACATCAACTAAATAATTACAAAAAGAATGTAATTATTACAAAAAATAAGTACAATTCACATTAATAAGGAAACCTAAAATCAAGGATAACTAATAATTCAAATTCAAATTCAAATCTTGTCTCTAACAACAATTTCAAATCCATGTTTCAAAATTCAAATCAAAATGAGAAAATTAAAAATAAAAATTATGAAGGAGCTAATGTTCATCATCCTCCTCTCTCATATTACAATTTATGTCATTACATCGCCATGCATGGCCATGTCATGGCCAAGTTGCTATTCTCAATTTCTTTTGACGATTTGGTTACCCACAAAATTGAAATGGTTACCTTTATACAATTTTTGACTAATAATCGCATCACATTTAAAATAAAATTGGTAATCAAATAAAACTGAATTGGTTACCTTATCAAATGGTTTAGTAACCAACTATATGAAATTTGGTTACCAACTGCATCACATCCAAAATAAATTAGTAACCTAATAAACTAAATTGGTTACCTTATCGGAAGGTTTAATAACCAACTGCATAAATTTTGGTTACCAACTGCATCACATTCAAAATATATGAGTAAGTTAATAAAACTGAATTGGTTACCTTATCAAATGATTTGGTAACCAACTACATGAAGTTTGATTACCAACTGCATCACATCCAAAATAAATTAGTAACCTAATAAAACTAAATTGGTTACCTTATCGGAAGATTTCTTACAGTGAAAATAAAGAATGAACCAAGGCGGTGGGAGGCGGAGGGATCGAGGAGAGGGAGGGGCGGGAGGAGGAGGGGGTGGGGCGTGGGGTGGGGGGGAGAGAAGGGTGGAGGAGAAAGGGGGGGCGAAGAGGGGGAGGAGAAAGGGAGGCGTGGAGGGGGATGCGGGAGGGAGGGGAGGTGGTGAGGCGGGGCGGGGAGGGGGAAGGCAAAGGAGGGGGCGGCAGGGAGGAGAGGCGGGAGGAGAGGGAGTGGCGGGAGGAGGTGGAGGCGGGAGGAGGGAGGAGGGGAGGCGGAGGCGGGAGGCGGGAGGAGGGGGAGGCGTGAGGGTGGGGAGGGGTTGGACAGGAGGAGGAGGAGGAGGAGGAGGAGGAGGGAGGGAGGAGAAGAAGAAGGGAAACAGAAATGGAGTTGGAGAAAATCGTGGGAGAGATGGGGGAGAAAATCGTGTGCATAATTAAAGGGATAAGATTACACTCTTTTTGTAATTAAGTATTGCACTAGTATTGTAAATAAATATGAAAGTGTATTAGTTGTGTAAAATTTTTATGAGGACACTATTGTTGTAATTATTTTTAAAAATGTAATAGAATATGTAATTGTCCCCTTTTTTTTATACCTATCTTAATAGCAATTCGTAAAGGGCCCAAATTTTTTTTTTTGTCGTTTTAGGCCCTAAAAAACTCAGGGTCAGCCCTGCCATTTGGTGATTTGTTGTGGGAGGCGTATGAGTCGACCCTAGTTTTTTGTTATGTTATGTTCTGCGGATTGATGATGTTTGTGCCAAACACGCCTTCAGACTTTACATGCATATGGATTCGCAGTCCAATGTGTGTGACTTACCTGTTTGATATTATTTGATTTGCCTGTGGTAAGGTGTATTTTTGATTTGTTTTGAGTTAGGTATGAAATAACATCCAACCATTTGATTCAACTTATTATTTCGTTGTGTTAGTTTTGTTCATTTCAGTTCATTTAATTGAGATAATTATTTCGTTTCATTATTCTTGTACTCTATATTCGTACTGGGCATTTAACTTATGCTGTGTTTTTCTTCCGACAGATAATTAGGGGATCAAGGTAAAGTGTGACGAGAGCTCTATTTTATCTAAATGGTTTAGATATTTTGTTTAGATTGTGATTCAATAATTTATTTGGAATTGTAATAAATATTTTACATTGTGGTTTGAGTCAGGTTGATATTTATTATGGTTTAATTTGTGACACTTATCAGATATTGAGACTATTCTTTTGTAGCTTAGTCTTATTATAATTTTATAAATTTTATTCTATTTTATGTGTAATCTCTTTTTATTTTTATTTTAGAAAAGGGGTGTTACAACATTATAATAAGACATGAATAAGATGACACAAGAAGTATGCAAAGTATACAAGTGGAAGTAGTGAAGATAGATGATAGCAAGTCAATTTCAAAAATACTACAAGTAATCTGAGTTGGGACTTTATTTACTGCATTCACCTTTTAGTGTAGCTTGGCATGTCAGTACAACAAAAGAGTGCTTATTTTATTTTTTTCATTTTCTTGAACGCCTCACTTTGAAGGGATACGAGTCCGAGTACAAGAATAACATAACCTCTAAATATTATATAAACCTTACTCTATATATGACAATACAAGTCTCACAAATAAAGAGAAAATACAATCTCGCAATAAAAAAAAAAAGAAAAAAGAAATAAAGAAAAAGAAATAAAGTCCCATTCCATAATAAGGGGAAAATAAGCAACAAGAATCGAACCTTGAACCATTAGGCTTTACACTGTTTTTGAGTTTTAAAATAGACAAAAAAAAAAAAAGAAATGAATGGAAAATTTAAATTTTTCTTTCAATTTCTATGTATCTGAGTTTTTTTAATAAACGGAAAAGAAAATAAATAGATAAAAAATTTGACCACTTTTCCTGCTAAAGTTTTTCGTTCAGTAGCCTGATTTGGACGGAAAAGAAATTGGAATAATTAATATTTTTATAATTATCATATTATCCTCAACTTTCAATTTAATAAATTTTAAATTACAACTCATGTCCCCTATAATATCCCGAATATTTATGTGGCTTATAAATACGATTTATATGATTAGAGATTAAGATTATGATCTAAACTAAGTGTAATGAATCGTAAGTGATTAAAAGTCGAATTATGACCTAGGATGATTATTAAACGTTAGGATTCTGGTTACATGTAAGAATAAACAAGAAAGAATTTTGAAGACAAAAATAAAAATTTTCAAAGAAAAATTTTGTAAAAACATTATTCACGGGAATAAGATAAAATAGGGAAAAAGACGAAAAGAAACTAACTATTTTGTTGGAATCAAACTAGATTATGTGTAACTAAGTTAGTGTAACCAAACTAGTTAAGGAAAACCTAGTTAATCTAACTAAATAAAACCAATCCATGTGACCTTAAATCGACCAATCAGAGAAGAGATGACGCAAGCATGATGTAAGCATGACATCATCCTTAAAGAAGCACAAAGATGATGTCGTCTGGTGAAAGATATTTTGAGGGACTAAGGTGCAATTAATGAGGTACTAAAGTGTAATTAACCTAGGTACCAAATTGTAATAAGCCGGGTGCAAACTGTAAGAAGATGAGCCCCTAATGTGCAATTATCGAAACTATGTTTTCCTATAATTAAAGAGCTAAGTTCATTAGTTCTTCACCAATTTACAAAGCAAAGTTATAATCAAGAATTAGAAAGAGAGAGTTCTTGTGAGTTAGATTAATTTCAAGATTTCAAAGGATTAGGTAAAACTTGCAACTTCAAGAGGTATTTACTCTAGTGGTTATTATTTTCATTCTTCTTTATATATTTAGTAAAAATATACTTTTACAAGCATTTATAATGCCCAAATTATTTTAAGTATATATTACAAAAGTCATATTTACAAGCAGTTATAATGTTCGATTTATTTCTCTTATAAAGTAGAAAATATACTTTTATAAGCAATTACTATGTCCCATTTTCTTCAAGTATTTAGTAAGAATATTCATTTTATAAGCGCTTATAATGCTTGATTTATTTTAAATATAGTAAACTAATATTCATTTTATAAGCAATTATAATGCTCAATTTATTTTTGATGAATATTCATTCTATAAACAATTATAATGCTGAAATTATTCCATTTATAGTATAAGGAGTCTTATTTATAATCGGTTATAATACCCAAAATAAAGCTTAAAAGATTTATCATTAAATGCTTAATTAGTCTACATGGACTTATAATCGTGTAGGATTTACGTAGAACGTTTATACCGATACATTTATCTGTAAAAGATATACGAGGCAAGTTTTCTAACTTCATTTAATTTTTGTATTAAATGTAAGTCTTCTATTTTTACTGTACGAACTTGTTTATATACGTTGTTCGTGATATCTATTGTTGGGAGGTCATAGCTTATTTTTCAAGCATAACTGAATGAAATGAGATGTTATTTGGGTAACTTAGTTTTGGTTTGATATCAAAGCATAAACTTTGATGAAACTAATTTTTTTTGGTACAGATATATATACCGATACTATTCAAGACCGATAATTATACACTGGCCGGGGGTTTATAGGCAATACTTCACTGACCTTTTGGGGTGTTTGGGACACTCATGGTAGGATGATATGCATACTCCTAGGATGTCTGGTTGAACAAATCAACTCGGGTAGCTAAGTCTTTATGACTGACAGAAACCCGTAATGTGTGGGGTTTGATAGACAAACCTCAGTATATATAGGAAATTGTTAAATCCACAACAAAAGTGTCGGTATAGATCCTATAGCGACGATTTTCACCATCGCTATACATCTACAACAACACTTTTATTGTGGAAATAACAAAAAATATTGTGGATTTAACAATTCCCTATATATATATATATCTAAAAAAACTTTTGAACTATATGTTCATTCAATTAATATGCAGTGTGAGTTTAAAGTACAAATTATTTAAAACATGCTGTGTGACGCCCCCAAATCTGGGTATCTTCCAACCTGACAGATGGTGCTACATGGTGCTACAGTTCACACATACATTCAATTAAAATAACTCAAAAGAGTGAATATGTCTTCTATATATATATTCCAAAACAATATTTTCTTTCCCAGGTTCTTTATAACCATTACATATATTTTTTGTCATAATATCAATAATTACAACGTTCAAACTATATTATTACAAAGACAGCTTATTGGTCTACCTTAGCCTTCCCTTTATCTTTATTTGATCCTTCGGTCCATTCGGTTTTAGCTGCATTCATATGGTTCAAGCAAGAGTGAGCATAACTAGCTCAACAAGTATGCCAATTTTATTTAAGCAACATGCTTGAATCATAGGAATCGTATATCTTCTATAACTAAATCAATAGTTATGAAGTACTATAGATAATTCAAAATAGCACTTCTCTTTTCTTTAAAATATTTCACAATGAACAACGTTCATTAAACATAAATTATGGTTCAAGACCTTGAGCATTTCATTCTTTCTTTGAAAAGGACAACCCGACACCAAGTCCGTAAGTTCGATATATCTTACGAGCACGTCTAGGTGATCAGCCTATAGTACTCTATGTTATACAACACTACTTCTTTAAATGTATCTACGTTTAAGTTTTGGCAACCTCACGTGCCTATCGTTTAACGACAAAACATTTATTTATTTATACTCAGTCTTTTTTTAAAATCCATACCAAAACAGTTTGGCAAAAGATATCAACTTTGATAGATTATAAGGAAATCTACAAAACACATTAAGTCTAGCCGAAGGAATTGGCTTCGACTTCTTTATACATCAATTCATGCGTAAGATACATAAACCACAAAGCTTGTCCAGAATAAACATAAACAAGGGTTAGAACACTTTCCTTCAGCGTCTTCTACAGATAATATACTACGACGAACTTGTTCAAATATTGTTTGAACACTCTGTTCATTATATCCATAAACGCAGGTAGTGCATTTGTCAACCCAAATGACATCACCAACAACTTGTAATGGCCGTAACAAGTTTTGAATGTTGTCTTAGGTACATCCTCCTTCCTAAACTTTAAATGATGATACCCCGTTCGCAAATCTATTTTAGAAAAATACTTTGCTCCTTTCAACTGATCAAAGAGATCATCGAGGGCAATGGATATTTATTCTTTATTGTTAACTTGTTCAGCTCTCGGTAATCGATACAAAGTCTCAACGATCCATCCTTATTTTGACAAACAGTACCAGTGCTCCCCACGGCGAAACACTCGGTTGAATATACTTTCTATCCAATAGTTCTTGTAACTGCACCATCAACTCCTTCATTTCTACTGGCGCCATACAATACGGTGCCCTTGAAACTGGTGCTGCTCCTGGCACAATATCTATTACGAATTCGATCTCCCTATTTGGTGGAAGACCTGGTAATTCGCTTGGAAATACATCCATGAATTCTTTGACTACATGTATTTGTTCCATCATTGCTCCCACTCTCTGGGTATCAACAACATGACACAAATAACCTACACATCCCTTCCTCAACAATTTCCTAGTTTGTATCATGATAAGACAACACGAATGTCCCGATGATTTATTTCCGTAAAACACTACATGAGGCTATCTCAACATTCTAATTTTTACACATTTCTTTTGACAATCTATAATTGCACCATGGTTGAACAAGCAATCTATCCCGAGAATTACATCGAATTCTCCCAACTTTATCGGTATCAAATCTACCGATAATTTATAACCTCGTATTTCTACACAACAACGCCTATGAATATTTTCAACAGGAATTATTTCTTCATTTGCTACCTTGATATTCAAAGGTATAGGCAATCTTTCGGGAAGTAATCCTAATCGTCTAGCAAAATCACATGCTATGGAAGAACAAATAGCACCCAAATCAAACAACACATAAGCATTTATATCATTGATCAGGATAATACCTATAACTACATCCCCTGATGCAACTGCATCTTGGATCGTCATGTTAAAGGTGCGGGCCATCGGTCTACTCATCTGAGCTGGACCACTAATAGCTAACTTACCACTATTAGTGCCCTTATTCCTATTTATCCCCTTCTTTGGGAAATTCTTCACCATGTGATCAATTGATCCATACACGAAGCATCCGTGATTCTTCTTTGGACTTGGACAGTTAGGCGAAATGTGCCCCTCTTATCCACAGTTGTAGCATACTGCTTTTCCCTTGAGACAAACTCTTAAGTGAGTTTTCCCACAGTTCTTGCATGCCTCCATCCTCTTCTTAGGATCTCCTTGCTTTACTCTGGTATTCCTAGAGTTAAAACCCTTCCTCTTCTGCCCATTGCCACTCCCGCTGGCTCCCTCAATTTCCACTCCCCCTTCTACCTTTCTCTTGTTCTTCTTCTCTCAGTGGTATTGGTTTAAAGCCTCGTTACCACCCTCGAAGATTATCGCCTTCTCCAGAATGGTTCCAAAGGAAGTACTTTGGAACACTGATATCCGACTATAGTGTGACGCCCCTAAAATAGGTATACATCACCCATCTTGAGTCGCCAAATACATGGTACATAAATCAAATACAAACTTCTTTAACATAACTGTCATGTAAAAATACGACAAAACATAGCTGAGTTTTTACATAAATATTGTCTCATAGACAATATCCAAACTCATATTCAATCCTCATTACATTTATTATCACACTAAGTAGTGGGGACTACTAAAATAATCATCTCGGACCGTCACTCCATTCTCCGACTAGTCCCGTCATCTCAGAGTACTCTTGTTTATAAGGTAAGTGGTATTATTTCTTTCGTATTCATGAAGAGAACTTCTGTTATTTCATTCTTTATTATTTTGTTGGAATAACCTGTATATGCGAAGTACCTCGTACATGGTGAAATTCTTTTGTTATTCCATTCTTTATTATTTTGTTGGAATATTCTGTCTATGCATTTTACGCATGACCTGGTTCCATTATTTATTATTCTGTTGGAATAACCTCATGCATATTGATCATCGCATGCCCGGTGAAGTCTTTTGTTATTCTATTTTCTATTATTCTCGCCGGAATATCCTCGTACGTGTGTTTACGCATGACCCGGTTCCATTATTTATTATTCTGCTGGAATATCCTCATCTCGTGCGCGTACGCATGACCGGTTCCATTATTTATTATTCTCGCTTGGAATAACTCGTCTGCATGCGGCTATCGCGTGCATGGTGAATTCTTCATTATTCCATTCTTTATTATTTTGTTGAATAACTCGCCTCGTGGATTACCACATGTATGGTGAATGACCCTTCAGTATTCATTTCTTATTAAATTGTGAAAATGATCTGTTTCACGTGATTAATCGCATGGTGGGTGAAAATCCATCGCGCTTCATATATTCTATGATACTCATTTGGTTAAAATTTTAGCTTCTATACTCCATGAAATTAGTGGAATATCCTTGATACTCATTGCAGTATCATGTTGACAATTTGGACATTATTAAGTTCAGGATAAATTAACTTATAAATCTGTAAAATTTATTCTTGAACTTGTTTTATTGAATTATTATGTCATTGTCATCATCCTCATGCTTATATTGTGACGAAAGTCATCTTTGGCTTACGTGCATAGATGGACTTGGTATGATTATGACCAGGGATTATTCGGTATAATCATGACCCGTAATGTTATAAATGATGTGGTAAAAGTCCTCAGTGGCCTGTAGTGTATTGACAGACAGTTTTTGGTATGATTATGACAACGGATTATTCGGTATAATCATTCCCATTGATAATTTAATGAATATCCTTGGCCCGTAAAGCAGGGATGACTCGATGATGTGGTTTATTTATTAAGCCGAGTCTCAGCAATAAAAATTTATGAAAATATTTTAAATCGTAGAAGATAGTAGATATCATGCTCTACTTGACTCTTCTAATGGATTGCTTATTCCGCTGCAGTTAAACTTGATGTTTATTGTATTTTATCAGTTTAATATTGTTGAAGACTAATGATAATTTATTCTGTATTATCTTAGTCATAATATTTCTTACTGAGCTAGTTGAGCTCACCCCTTTCTTTCACTGTTCTCTTCATGAAATGAAAACGTAGCAGACTAGTCGGGAACGGAGTGATCATTCCAGATGATAGTATTAGTAGTCCTCACTATTCTGTTAAATAGTGTGACAATAAATGTATTGAGGACTCCTTTGAGTGTGGATATTGTCTAGATGACAATATTCTTATTAAAACTCTCAATTTATATTTTGTCGTATTTTACACGACTGTTGTATAATTAGTTTGTATTTGTATTCAGTACCTTGTATTTGACGACCCAAGATGGGTGATGTGTACCTATTTTGGGGGCGTCACAACAAAATTGTTTTGTAATTGTGTATTGTGATTTATGACAATTATTATTAATATTAACATTAATTAGGAAAACCCTAATTGTTGGAAACCCTAATCGTGAAATTAAAAACCCTAATTTCTTAAGTGAAAACCCTAAATTAATAGTTTGAAATCCTAATTTCTATATTAGGTAACCCTAATTAGTAATTATAAAACCTAATTGCTAATTGTAAACCCTAATTACTTAATTAGCAAGGTTAATTATAATTAGTAAATAAATAATACCCTAATGTTCCTGTATAAGGTAATTAGAAAACCTAAATAATTAACAAACCCTAAATTTTTCTATTTTTAGAAACTAATTTTATTTTTATTTTAAACCCTAAATGAAAATCTAGAAATTTATTTTATGCTAAACCTTAGGGTTAAACCCTAAGGGTTTGTTAAGCTTACACTTTTGCCATTAAAATTATGTAGCAAATGACCAAAAAGCCCTTATGCACATTTTTTTTATTAAGTTTACTTGCAAATCTAGACAATTTGGAGTGGTTGGCTAACTCTTGACCTAACATCTTGACCTAACATCTTGACTTAGTACAATACAAATCTCTAGCAAATCAAGCAATATCAGCCAATACATGTATCACAGACTTGTATATATAGATTGGAGAGAGAGAAAGATCATTTGTTAGGCCATTTTTGCACAAACACCCAACTAGACTCTCTCAACTCAAAACCTCCGAAAATATCAAGATATATCAGTCACAAACTAAGCCCCACTATCATCTTTAACCAAATCAGAGGCTAGAATCAAAATTGTTCTTTGAAAGGTATAAAACCCTAACTATAAATCTGATATTTGATCCCATGTTAGATGTTTTTTTTGTTAAACATGTTAGATATAGTGTATAATGATGATCTGGGTTGCTAGATGTTAGATCCATAACATCTAGAGGCTCAGATTTGAGGTTCTTCAAAATTTGGAAAAATAATTTTTTGTTATCTGACAATGAATGTCAGACCTTGTAGATGTCAGTCTGTTAGGTGTTTTTGTTGTTTAAAGCTTTAATCTCGTAGTATGCTATGAGCTCTTTAAGCTGGAACTTGAATCAAGTTCATATCATAAGCAGATTGCAAGATATTGTTGGTCAAAGGTCGTTGACCGACCATGACTGGACAAAATCTGGGTAACCCAGATCTTGCCCAGAACGGTCTGACAAGACCTTTGACGCCTCTGATCTTGCTGTTGTTTGTGGTTTTTATTTTGATGTTGTTGTTGTATCTAAGTTGTAGCTTTGTATATGTACTACATATTTATGCCTTAAAATCTCCTAAACATCAAATAGGTTGGATTCAGTGGCCGGTCAAAGTAGTCTGGTCGAACACAGTTCATGTTTTCTAGGCAACCCAAAAAACTGATGAACATGTGTTCTGACATGGGTTGACCGACACAGATCTTGGTGATGTAATGTTGTTAGATGGATTTTATGTAACAGATTTATTCTCTTGCATGCTAGCTACAATCTACGTCTTAAATCACATAAAAATTAACAGGATTGCAAGTTGTGGAAGCCCAAAGGTGCGTGTTGAATCGTTTCTTCATTTCGGGCAACCTGTAAAATGAAGAATGACTCTCACAACTACTTTGGGTACCCAGATCTCATTTGTTATGCATGTTAGGATTATGTTTGTTGTTGAGTGATGTAGTCCTGCACTAGCACTATAGGATCTGCACTAGCAGTTTGGCGACAGTTTATTTACAAAAAATTATATTTTTATTAAATAATTATAGAAAATTAGTTTTTAATTATTAAAAATACAAAATAAATTATTAAAAATTATTTTAAAGTCTGAAAATTAGTTTTAATTATTTTAATATATTTCATAAATATTTAATATTTTTGAAATATTAAAAGTATTTAATTTATTTAATTATTATATTAAAAAATTATTTAAAATGATTTTAATACTTGAAAAATTATTTAAAATTATATAATGATATAAGAAAATATTTTAAGTTATTTTAATGACTTATAATATTTTGTGATGAAATTCATTAATAAATTAATATTAATGATAATTAAGTTATTTAATAAATAAATTAAATAAATAAATTAAAAATGATTTTAGTATTATAAAAATCATTTTAAATGAAAATAAAGTGTTTAAAGATATTTTAAGTTATAAAATATAATTTTTAATATTAAAAGATAATTTCATTAATAATTTAATATTAATGATATTAATTTAGCATTAATGATATTAAATTTATTTAATAATTATATTAAATAAATGGTTTAAAATGGTTTTATTAATTTAAAATATTATTTAAAAAGGGTATAAATGAACTAAAAATATTTTAAGTTATACTTAATGACTTTTAATATTTTGAGGAATAGTACATTATTATTTTAATATTAATGGTAATTATTAAAAATGATTTTAAATGTTTTAAAAATTATTTAAGGGTAATATAAATGTTTTAAAAATATTTTGAGTTATGATAAATAACTTTAATATTTTGGCAATGGTTTCAATAATAGTTTTATATTAATTAAATATTAATGATAATAGAATTATTTAATATTTAAATCATTTAATAATGATTCCGTTGTTTGGAAATTCATGATAAATTATAATAAATGTTTAAAAATTATTATAAGGCCATGAAAAATAATATAATTGATATTTAAGCTATCTAAATAGATATTGAATAGCAGGATAGAGTCTTAGACTCGGTAATTACCCGAAAAGTCGCTTGATAATCGGCACACGTTTTGAAAATCGATCCTGGACTTAGATATGTTGACTTGATAAATGTTTATTTGTAATTCAATGGTTGTTAAACATATGTGACAATATGATTAGGTTATGTGCTGACTGCAAATAGCAGTACTATGTGTTATAGTATGTTATTCTAATCAAACGAATGATCTATTTAATGATAGGGCTTGATATAAAAGATAAAAACTAAGTTGTGTAAGCAGCAAATCAGGCAAGTATCTAACCCTTTGCATTTACTTTATGCAATGGACATGCGTAAGATAATATCTGAACTATTCTTTTTCATTGTTCAAATATTTCTACCTTTGTATATACTTATGCAATGATTCTGTATAAGTAAGTTATTAAATTATAATTTGTTGTACAAGTTCATTAATTCTGTTGTTGTAGATCAAGATATATATATTCTGTTTGTTAATTTCCAAACATGGTTATACAAGTGTCCTCACTTGAATAATCATTATATTTTATCACATGTTGATACATACTTATTTGCATTATCCAAATATGTATCGTTGAATTAAAAAGCTCTACGCTTATTTGATCCGACTAGACACAAATTTAAAATTATTGTTGAACAAGATAGAACTTTATTATTATCCAACCGAATTGTTTTGGTTCGGATTCTAGACTGGTATGAACATCCCAAATATGGGAAATTTTTATGCGCCTAAGGTGGATATGCTGGACGAAAATATCATCCTTGAATGTAGTATTGATCAATACAGGGCATAACGGACTAATCACCCCCGTGCCCGTACGTTATATCAGTTTACAGATGAAGTTCTGTTTAACCTTTTCAAAAATATTAAACAATGTTCATAGTCTGTCAACTGATCCTCATTTATAGTCAGTACGTAGTTTCAAAAATTTGAAATCGAAATGATATGTTATTTATTATTGGTTCAGCTTACTTCACAACTGTTGATTCGTTGTAGAAGTATTGTTCAAAGAAAATATTTAATCCTTTCAGCTAACTGTTATTGTAGCTATTACTTGCTGGGCACTCAAATGTTCTCCCTTGCTTAATTTAAATGTTTTCAGCAAAGTGTGAACGAGTAGAAGGCTCTGCCAAGAACAAGGGAAAGGGGAAGGTTGCTGATTAAGTTTGTGATATCTTATGTAATAGTTTAACTTTATTATGATAAGGATGATATATATTATTTTATCATGTAACGAATGTTTAAAGGTTACGTACTTGGGAACTAGACTCTTATAATATGTACATTAAATTTGATAATCTATATTATTGTTATTATTATTAGTATTAGTATTATTCCGCTCATAGAAATGATATCGTGAAGCACCGAGTTCGAGTTTCAAGTACCCGAATTTGGGGGCGTCACAGGTTGGTATCAGAGCTTTAGGGTTAGAAACCTTAGGTGAGATAGACCTTAGGCTATAACCTTAGGATTGAGAGAAACGTTAAAAATATAAATAACTCATATAGAGTTTAAAAAGAGATGAATCGGATAAATTCATCGTCAAACAAAATAAAAGATAACCTATATAAAATTATTGTTTGTTATGTGTATATAGTATATGCTAATCAGGATAATTTATGTGTGTAGATGTTAGGTGAAAAAGGATTAGGATACCCTCGGACCATAAAGAAGGAGTTGATATCGAAGCCAATAGCTGAAATAGAAGCTCAAAATGAAAGCAACCTCGATGAGGTGGTTATTTTGGAAAACGTAGTACCAGATCCAAAAATGGTAGAATCGATGATAGTGATTCGATTAATCGAAGTTGAGTTGATCAAGCATCCACGGAAGTGCAGAATCTGAGGAACAAGGTTTCTTCTCTGGAAAAGCTGTGGGAAATAGAAAAACTACTAAATAGTCAACTGCGAAAAGAATTAATTGAAACAATTGAAGAACAAGATAAGCTTAAAATCCAAATTGATCAAATGGGAGCTAAAAACAACAAGTCAGGTGCAGCTCCGAGCAAGAAAGGGTAAAGAAAAATAAAAGACCGCGATATAGGAAATCCTGATAACAACCAAGGGAACTTTAATCAAATAGAAAAGTGTTCAAATTGTGACAAGAAGCATGAAGGTGTATGTAGGAAAGGGGAGAATGTTTGCTACAATTTCGGACGTGAGGGACATTTTTCTCTTCATTGTCCCAATCCAAAGCAATGTGTCTGTTTTATTTGTGGGATAGAATGTCATCAGGCAAAAGGTTGTCCAAGATCAAGAAAAAGGCGTAGTGAATCGGTAGTCTAGGTTCTGTGGTGTAGGTGTGTTTGATGTAATATGGGTGATAAATATGTTTGTGTAATGTAATATTTTCAACTTTTGTATAAGTTAAAGCTATAAATCCCGACTTTTGTGGTCATAAAGGGATAGCAATATGGGTTATGTTATGTAGATTACTTTGAATTAATGAAAATGAACCTATATTTGAGTAATGAAACAAGTTTAATATATTAAACTTATGTGATAAGGTTTAGAATGTAAGTTAAATTATGTTTTATTTAATCAGATAATGCCGCCAAGACGACAAACTTGAAATCAAAGGGAAGATGAATCTATCAATAACGCTGGGGGGATAACAACCAGATCCAATGCAATAATTTGCAAACATGGTAGCTTAGGCAATGCAACAAGGAATTCCAGCTGCAGGGAACCAGCCAGACTACCGCTTGGCAAACTTCAAGGACTTCAAGGCTGTAGGACCGCCCAAATTTAGAGGTACAACTGACCCTGTAGAAGCCCAAACATGGGTTAAGGAAATCGAAAAGGCGTTTGTAATAGCTTGGGTAGCTGAGGGGCAAAAGACCGCTTTTGCCACCTACATGATGAAGGGTGAGGCAAATTTTTGGTGGGAAGCGAATCAGACGAGGGCAAGAGGAGGTGTAGTTACTTGGGATAGGTTCCAAACTTTATTTTTCAAAAACTATTTTTCATCTAGTATGCAGGCTAGGATGGAGGTAAAATTTCTGGAATTAAAACAGGAGAATATGACTGTTGCGGAGTATGCCACAAAATTTAATGAGTTGGCTAGGTTCGCTCCGTATCAAGTTCATACGGAGGCTAGAAAAGCAAGGAGGTTTAAGCTGAGATTAAAACCCTGGCTCTACAACAAGGTGGCAGTGTTGCAGATCCCTACATTTGCAGTACTCATGGAGAAAGCTATTATTGCTGAGGAGGGGAGTGAGGTCATGAGCCTCTACAACAAGGAAAAAAGGAACAAGGGTAAGGTTGAGGGAGCTGGGAAGGCGGAAACAAACAGTGGGAATAGGGGAGAAAAGAGGAAGGGGAACAACCTTGGGAGTGTGCAAGTGAAGCAGGAAGGTGTAAAGAAGAAGCAGGTGGTGCAATGCGGGAACTGTGGGAAGAACCATTTGGGGGAATATCTGAAAGGTAAATTTGCATGTTTTAAGTGCGGGCAGGAGGTCCATATCTCTCCCAACTGCCCCAATCCTAAAATGATTAGTACCCCGTGATACTACTTTGTGGAGTAAAATTCAAGAATAATATTCATGTATCAAAAATAATTTGGACAGAAAAGAAATATATTTTTTGGGTGAATAGTACCCCGTGAATAGTACCTTATGAATAGTACTTCGGGAATAGTACCTCGTGAATAGTACCCCGGCATGAAAAGTGCCCCAAATACCTGAGTGAATAATATTTAAGTGAATAGTAATTGGGTGAATAGTAACTCGTGAATAGTACTCCAGCATAAAAAGTGCCCCGAATACCCGAGTGAATAATATCTGAGTGAATAGTAATTGAGTGAATAGTAACTCGTAAATAGTAACTCATGAATAGTATTCTGGTATAAAAAGATCAATAATTATCAAGAAAGCTCAGAATAATATTTCCATGAAAAGATGCTGGATGAAGCGCAAATATCAATGATATTCTACTAATTTCACGGAGTATAAAAGCAATACTTTAACAAAATGAGGGTATAATCAGGAATACGAGACGAAATAATATTACTCACATACTACAGAGTATGGAAGAAAATATTATTTCTACGAATACTGAAAAAATAATATCCCTTACTTCAGAAGAAGATTGGATACTGGAATAAGGAAGTAGCAGACTTTTCTTATTCTTTCTCTCTATAGCTTTTCTCTCTATAATTGCTCTTGTGAGTCTTAGTGAATTGGAGAGAATGAAAGAAGAATGAGCTTCTATTTATAGGAAAATATAGTTTCGTTAATTGCACATTTTGAAGCTCAAAATATTACAGTATAATACCTTTATCTTTTTCTCTATTTTTAATTTAGTCATGCAAGTATTATCAGTCTTGCACCACCTTCCCTAATAGTACATGCATGTGAATCAATAGTACATACATGTGAACAAATAGTTATAAGCATGTGAATTAATAGCAATTAATTTCTTATTTATCCGATTAATTACTCGATTGGTCAATATAACCTCCAGAGATTAATTATTATCGAAATAAATGTCGATTTTCACAAAAACTAATAATCCCAACACAATGGAACTATCAATTTCATCTTTAATCAACACGAAATTATTCATCATTAATATTATAACTCATAATATTTAACAACCAGATTATTTCTAGGAAAGAGGAGGCTTTCCGATAAGGGTTTCTCACTATTGGTGCGTAATTAAGTTAACAAATCTCTCCTCGATAGAACTTTCTAGACATCTTTAATATTGCAGATAATAATATGAATTACTTTGTCGTCTCAATTATTGATTTAATAATATTATGCACTTGATACTGTGACAATAATTGAATCAATAATATGAGAGATATTATGCAGCAATTACTGTAGCAATAATTGAGTATAACTGAGTGACTTCTCACGTAAGCATCAATAATTAATACCATGTGCTACTATGCAACCACGTGTATTACTGTACTTTTACCACCAGGTAGTTCAACAGTTTAAGTGTAAAACTTTCGCCGTTATTTTTATAAAAAGATATTTTTGTCATTTTCTAACTACGACAAAACTTCTGTTGTGGGGTCCATCAATGATTGTGTCATCGTACGAATATTCCCTGTTAAAACGAATATACCCCGACCAATCGAATATTTTATAACAACTTGCTTACTTTACAAAATTTGTAAATATTACCCACAACTATAACATTATATCATATCCACACCATAATATTCAAAAATATATTTTGAGAAAAAATATTCTTTATTCATAAAAGTTGGGGTCTTACAACCTCCCTTCTTATGAAATTTTATCCTCGAAATTAGGGTACATATCTGGTATGTCGAAGAGGTGAGGATACCTTGACTTCATTTCAAATTTTAACTCCCAGGTCATTTCCTCAACATCATGGTTTCTCCATAAAACTTTGACTTGAGGTATAACCTTGGAGCGTAGAATATGATCCTTCGTATCCAAGATTTTAACAGGTACCTCTTCATATGTTAAATCTTCTGCTATCTCTTCTGGTTCTAATTCAATAATGTGGTTCAGGTAGTCCACATATTTACGTAACATCGATACGTGAAAAATATTATGAACACGCGTCATACTTAGCGGTAAGACGAGTCTATAGGCCACAGTTCTTAATCAATCAAGTATTTCAAATTGGCCAATTAAATGGAGGGTTGAGATTTCCTCTCTTCATCGACTCTTGCTTCTAGAATAACGCCTTCTTGAACCTTCTTCTTTGTATTCATCAGCTCTGAGTCTGTAGCTTGAGCGACTTTAACTTTATCGATTAAAGTTGATTCGAATCGTATATTTGTTATCTTCACGTAGGTTCTTGAAGTCTTTAACTCTATCTCCATCTTTTGTAAATCGTACGAAATGGGTCTTTGTGTTAACGTCACACTTGTAACCGCATACGATCTTCTACTCAACTCATCAGCTACCACGTTTTCTCATCCACGATGATATTGAATGGTATGATCGTAAGCTTTAACAGCTTGAACCAACGTCTTCGGCACGAGTTACATTAGTTTTTGGTGAAGAAATATTTGAGGGTTTTAGAAATGGGTTTTGTACTGGGGTCAATACAAAATTTGATTTCACGCTCTGCGGTAGGCTAGGAAGTTCTTTGAGGTATACGACAGGAAATTTATTAACGATAGAAATATCATTCAAAACTGTGACTCTAATCCAAGACTTGGATAACACGTCACATTGATACCTATCAAATTGCCACCGTTATTCATGGCGTCCCCTACGGAGAGTCTGACTTCAGTGCATTCCAAGACTTGGAAGTCACCAGCGAAAGGCTTGACGCTGTTTACTTATGGCTTAATATGACAATGATTGACTTTAGTGATTTGGCCACTTGAATTCGCATAACAGGTTGGTTAGGAAGGCTAACAACCTTACAAAAATAATCAATTTTAGCATGATGAGTAGTTAACCAGTCGATTCCTAAAATCACATCAAAGGCAAGTATTTTCAAAGAGATGAGATCGACAGGTAACATGAGGGTGCTGATTTGAATCAAACAAGATTTATAAATAGTGCATGTAACGAAGGTTTCTCCCAACAGAGTTTCAATAGATAAGTCAAAGTCTAACTTCTCTGGGGTCAAATTTAAACGTTGAGCTCAAAATAGGAGAAATAAAAGAATGGGTAGAACCTATATCTAATAAGGTATAGACTTCGCAAGAGTTTATGATTAACTAACCCGTGATAACTTCATTTGGGTAACTCACTTTTTGAGAAGTCACGAAAAATGCTCTTCTTGAAACCACCGACTTTGTTTTGTCCATATTCGCCTTTGGTGCCACTGTCCCAACTGGATTTGATTTCGCTACAGGACAAAATCGAGCTATGTGACTGTCTTTTCCATAACTAAAACATACCTTGGAAGGCTATGAACAGTTTGAACTTATGTTTCCCTCCTCTTCGCATCTGTAGCATCTAACTGGCAGTCGTTCTCCTCCCCTAGAATTTGGTGCTGGTGCTGCTACCGACGTCTTTCCATCATCGTTAAATCTTCTCTTCTTAAATTTTCCACTTGAATCATTTCTTCTATTATCTTGGCCATGATTACCACCGAAGTGGTTACCATTTTTGGCATTATAATTTACTCCACGATGGTTATCATTATTTCGATGACCGTTGCCACTGGTACGATTATTATCGTGTTGTTGCTCGTTATCTTTTGGTTGGGCTGGCTCATTATCGAGCTCCAATAACTGAGCCCTATTCACTACATCTGAATACAAACATAATTTATGAGAAATGAGGTATTGACGTATTTTAGGTCTCAAACCTCGTTAAAACATTCGCGTCATTCTCTCATTATCAATCAAATGGGATGCGAACCGGGACAACTCAACAAATTTAGCCTCGTACTGCGACACGATCATATTGTTTTGCTCCAACTTGATAAACTCCACCTCCTTCATGTGACGAATACTTTCAGGAAAGTACTTGTCGTTGAATAGTTCTTGGAACTTTTCCCAAGACATTTTGAGTGCGGCAGGCTGAGTACGTTTTACTGATTCCCACCAGTAATCTGCCTCTCCTCGCAACATGAAGGTGGAAAAGGGAACCTTTTGATCCTCGGAGCATCCCAAGACATCAAATATCTTGGTGATCTACTTTATCCACATCTTCGCCTTAAGTGGTTTTGGCTCTCCCAAAAACTTCGGTGGTCCCAGCTCCTTGAACTGCTTAGCGGTGATCATCCGAGAGTTGCCAGTGTTTCCACCTGTATTTTGAATAGGAGCCGCTCTCGCCTGATGTTGCATGAATTTCATAAAGCCTATGAACATCCCATCGTTCATTATTTGATCGATGTTGTTGTTTACTTGAGGATTATTATCTTCCTGTTGCACATTATCCTGGGTATTGATTGTTGGTGACTCAACGGTCTCATGTGCTTCATTATTGATTTTGACATTTTCAGATGCCATCTTCAAACACTGCCACAAAATAAGGGTTAATTGACATATCACATATTATCCCTATACTCTGACCAACCAATTAAATAACAAATAAACTTAGGTAGGTCATACTAGCGAAGGAATTACCCGTCTCTCCCTTCCTAGTTCTAGTCACACATCTCAGCCAGTGATCATATCCCTAAGCTTTGATACCAACTGTGACGCCCCCAAAATAGGTATACATCACCCATCTTGAGTCGCCAAATACATGGTACATAAATCAAATACAAACTTCTTTAGCACAACTATCATGTAAAAATACGACAAAACATAGCTGAGTTTTTACATGAATATTGTCTCATAGACAATATCCAAACTCAAATTCAATCCTCATTACATTTATTATCACACTAAGTAGTGAGGACTACTAAAATAACCATCTCGGACCGTCACTCCATTCTCCGACTAGTCCCGGCTATGTTCTTATTTCCTGAAGAGAACAATGAAAGAAAAAGGGTGAGCTCAACTAGCCCAGTAAGAAATATTATGACTAAGATAATGCAGAATAAATTATCATTAGCCTTCAAAAGTGTTAAACTGATAAAATACAATAAACTTCAAGTTTAACTGCAGCGGAACAAGCAATCCATTAGAAGAGTCAAGTAGAGCATGATATCTACTATCTTCTATGATTTAAAAAGTTTTTCATCCACGTTATCGCTGAGACTCAGCTTAATAAATAAACCACATCATCGAATCATCCCTGCACTACGGGCCAAGGATATTCATGTAATCATCAATGGTCATGATTATACCAAATAATCCCTGGTCATAATCATACCAACAACTGTCCATCAATGCACTACGGGCCAATGAGGACTTTTACCACATCATTTGTAACATTACGGGTCATGATTATATCGAATGATCCCTGGTCATAATCATACCAGTCAATAGTCCATCTATGCACGTAAGCGAAAGATGACTTTCATCACAATATAAGCATGAGGATGATAACAATGATATAAGCATTAATCAAACGAAATCAAGGATAAATATTAAAATTTTAAATTTATCTAGAGTTTAAAAGTATCCAAATTGTCAACATAATACTGCTCTGTGGAGTAAAATTCAAGTATAATAATCATGTATCAAAAATAATTTGGACAGAAAAGAAATAAATTTTTCGGGTGAATAGTACCCCGTGAATAGTACCTTGTGAATAGTACTTCGGGAATAGTACCTCGTGAATAGTACCCCGACATAAAAAGTTCCCCAAATACCCGAGTGAATAATATTCGAGTGAATAGTAACTGGGTGAATAGTAACTAGTGAATAGTACTCTGGCATAAAAGTGCCCCAAATACCCGAGTGAATAGTAACCCATAAATAATAACTCATGAATAGTATTTCGGCATGAAAAGATCAATAATTATCAAGAAAGCTCAAAATAATATTTCCATGAAAAGATACTGGATGAAACGCAAATATCAAGGATATTCTACTAATTTCACGAAGTATAGAAGCAATACTTTAACAAAATGAGGGTATAATCAGGAATACGAGATGAAATAATATTACTCACATACTACAGAGTACGGAAGAAAATATTATTTCTACGAATACAGAAAAAATAATATCCCTTACTTCAGAAGAAGACTGAATACTGGAATAGTGAAGTACCAGACTTCTTTTCTTCTTTCTCTCTATAGCTTCTCTCTATATAATTGCTCTTGTGAGTCTTAGTGAATTGGTGAGAATGAAAGAAGAATGAGCTTCTATTTATAGGAAAATATAGTTTCGATAATTGCACGTTTTGGGGCTCAAAATATTACAGTATAATACCTTCATCTTTTCCTCCATTTTTAATTTAGTCATGCAAGTATTATCAGTCTTGCACCACCTCCCCTAATAGTACATGCATGCGAATTAATAGTACATATATATGAACAAATAGTTATATATATGTGAATTAATAACAATTAATTGCTTATTTATCCGATTAATTACCCGATTGGTTAATATAACCTCCAGAAATCAATTATTATCGAAATAAATATCGATTTCCACAAACACTATTAATCCCAACACAACGGAACTATCAATTTCATCTTTAATCAACATGAACTTATTCATCATTAATATTATAACTCACAATGTTTAACAACCAGATTATTCCCAGGAAAGAGGGGGCTTTCCGATAAGGATTTCTCCCTATTGGAAGCAATTAATGTAGCAATAATAGAGTGTAATTAAGTGACTTCTCACGTAAGCATCAATAATCAATATCGTGTGCTACTATGCAACCACGCGTATTACTGTACTTGTACCACCAGGTAGTTCAACAGTTTAATGGTGAAACTTTCGCCGTTATTTTTATAAAAAGATATTTCAGTCATTTTCTAACTACTACAAAACTTCCGTTATGGGGTCCACCAATGATTGTGCTGTCGTACGAATATTCCCTATTAAAACGAATATTCCCCGACCAATCGAATATTTTATAACAACTTGCTTACTTTGCAAAATTTGTAAATATTACCCATAACTATAACATTATATCATATCATCACCATAATATTCAAAAATATATTTTGAGAAAAATTATTCTGTATTCATAAAAGTTGGGGTCTTACATATAGAGCCAGGGTTTCAAGCTCTGCTCAAATCTCCTCGCCTTCCTCACCTCTGTTTCCACCTGATGTTGAGCAAACCTCGCCAGTTCATTGAACTTGGTAGCATATTAGGGAACAATCATTTCCCCTTGTTTCAGTTCTAAGAACCTCATCTCCATCCTCCCCTGCATACTTATGGGAAAATAGTTCTCGAAGAAAATCTCCTTGAACCGTGTCCACGATAGGTTTTCTATCTTAGCCCTAGCCTGGTTTTCCTCCCACCAGAAATTGGCCTCTCCCTTCATCATATAAGTAGCAAAAGAAACCTTTTGCCCCTCTTCGACATTTGCAATAACAAATGCCTTTTCTATTTCTTTTACCCAAGTTTGGACTTCTATAGGGTCTGTAGTTCCTTTGAACTCCGGCGGACCTACACTCTTAAAATCCTTAAACGTAGTAGCCCGTACTACCATAGGATTTACAGGTATATTTGCCCCATTCTGATTAAAAGCAATCGTTAATAAATTAACAAACTCTTTCATCCGGTTAACCGGTCCCCCTTCGGGTTGATTCATGTTTGCTTCTTAATTTTGTTGTCTTCTTCTTGGCGGCATCTTTTTGTTAATATAAATAACACTTCATTATTACTTCCTTCTTGTTAATTAGTTATTATTCATTATTAAACAATAACTCAAACTCATTGCACAACATGTTCAATAAAAGGCTTATATTGATATATTCTTCCTTGTAGTATAATACTACATCATTCGTCATTACATAGCCTTAGCTGATTACATTACTTTCCCACATTTGCTTTCCCAAAAATTGGGATTTACAAAAGACTACCCTTTGATATACAAAAGAGGGTTTTACGTCACTACATAGATACAACATATTTACATATCTAACTCTACTCTAGTTACTAACTAGGTTACATTTGCCTTATGGCATTCTCGTAATCTGCTTTGGCAAGATCGACTATCAAATCACAACTGATTGTATGCCGAGTCTGCCCTACTTCCATAGGATACTCAGCCACTTGCCGCTGAAAGTCCCCGTGAGAACTCCTATGTATATAGGACATCCTACTAACCTTCTGCTTCTTGGTCTTTAGCTCCTGCCTAAGCTCAAAGACCTCGTGTTTTAGCTCATGGACCTTGTCTTTCACTAAAACCTTCTCGTCGTGCTCTTCTTCCCACATTGTATCCATGTCCTTCTTGTTTACCAAGATGTCATGGATCTCCTCCTTCAGATCTCTCACCTCTTTTCCCAACTGGATATTTCTATCCAACACTGTCATGAACAATGCCTTCATCAACTCCCCCAGAGTCATTTCTTCTACAGGTGCTACCGTATTAAACGACACCACCTCTTCCTCCTCCTCTGACACGCCATCAAATAAGGACATGAATTCTAAGTTTTTCGAGTCTTATGACTCTATCACCACTACTTCCGGTAACTCAGCTACAGGTGTCGGTAAAATCTCTACTTGATTCATAAACTCCTCACTAACGACAGGTATATCCCTATACATCACGTTATTTTTTGACATCTACAACAAAAAAAAATTAGTTTGATTCGTACACATCATTAAAATAGTAAAAACACATATCACATTTAATGCATTTTTAGGGTTAACTTCATCTTTTACTTCTTAACTCTTCTTAAGGTTATGGCTTAAGGTTCTTTTTCCCTCCTTAAGTTTTATAACCTACAGCTCTGATACCAACTTGTGACACCCCAAAATCTGGGTATCTTCCAACCCGATAGATGGTGCTACACGGTGCTACAGTTCACACATACATTCAATTGAAATAACTCAAAAGAGTGAATATGCCTTCTATATATATTCCAAAACAATATTTCCTTTCCTAGGTTCTTTATAACCATTACATATGTTCTTTGTCATAATATCAATAATTACAACATTCAAACTATACTATTACAAAGATAGCTTTTTGGTCTGCCTTAGCCTTCCCTTTATCTTTATTAGATCCTTCGGTCCGTTCGGTCTTAACTGCATTCATATGGTTCAAACAAGAGTGAGCGTAACTAGCTCAGCAAGTATGACATTTTCATTTAAGCAACAGGCTTGAATCACAGGAATCGTATATCTTCTTTAACTAAATCAATAGTTATGAAGTACTATAGATAATTCAAAATAACACTTCTCTTTTCTTTAAAATATTTCACAATGAACAACGTTAATTAAACATAAATTTTGGTTCAAGACCTTGAGCATTTCATTCTTTCTTTGAAAAGGACAACCCGACACCAAGTCCATAAGTCCTATATATCTTACGAGCACGTCTAGGTGATCAGCCTATAGTACTCTATGTTGTACAACACTACTTCTTTAAACGTATCTACGTTTAAGTTTTGGCAACCTCACGTGCCTATCGTTTGACGACAAAACATTTGTTTATTCATACTCAGTCTTTCTTTAAAATCCATACCAAAATAGTTTGGAAAAAGATAGCAACTTTGATCGATTATAAGGAAATCTACAAAACACATTAAATCTAGCCAAAAGAATTGGCTTCGACTTCTTTATATATCAATTCATGCGTAAGATACATGAATCACAAAGCTTGTCCACAATAAACATAGACAAGGGTTAGAACACTTGCCTTCAGTGTCTTCTACAGATAATATACTTTTCTTTTGAGTCTTTAAGGATTCTACAATACATAATCATATAACATACCACATTAGGTCATAAACAATCATGTATGGTCACTAATGTATCTTACCCTTCTTCTCAATCTAATCATTCTTTAGATTGGTTAACGTTTGTTACCATGTATCGTATTTATTACCTTGTGTTTACATTTAAGTAATCTTCTGTTAACCTTTAGTTATAATTCAGAAGGTTATTATCCTCCTTAAGGACATTACTTTAAGTTTATTAAGGTAATAATTCACAATTAATCAACTTCTAGATTCTTTACATTCATGTTCATTCTTTACTGTCTCCTTCCTAGTCTTTGAAATATATTATCATCTTCATGAGACTCTGCTTCATGTGCCAAGGCGTCTTAACAAAGGTTTATGCTTTGACCTTAGCATTGCGACGCCATGCTCTACACTAATGTTCATATTGCAATACCACTTTACAATGGCTTAGGGTTTGAATACAGTTATTTGCAAGACTGGCTTTATAACCTTGAAGCATGCGCCATTCACTCCGCCCGCCTAAAGAGAAAATTTTCTCTGTTTTCTTCTTCTGTGAATTTTTCGGGCTCATAACTTATTCATTATAAGTCTGAAGTGGCTTGTTCAAAAGCCGTTAGCTCTGTGACGCCCCCAAAATAGGTTCACACGACCCATTCTGAGTGGCCATGTGACGTCCCCAAAATAGGCCCACACGACCCATTCTGAGTCGCCAGATATCACTCTATAAAAATCAAATACAAACTTCATTTATACAACTGTTGAACTGTCATGCAGAGTACAACAACACATAAGCTGTGAGTTTTAATACAATATTTTCTCATAGACAGTATCCAAACTCAAATTGTTACAATGCCATATAAAATACAGCAGCAAATATTTTAAGACCCCAAAGAAGAACGAGAAGATTACTATCATATTCATTCTAATAAGGTGCACTTTTGATGCTTTCAAAGTCGGGTTCTCATCACCCTATTGTTGTTCGCCAAAATCAATTATTAAGTGATGTGTAAAATATGACACACACGTCTTAGGTCCTCAATACAATTATCTGTTTCATAATAAATGCCGCTTTTATAATGTATTGAGAAACTTCGACGATCTCTTTGACCATCACACTATTTCCTCATTATCCCCGCCGACCCAACCACACTCTTATTACCCCGAAAGGAATTGTGAAGCAAAAAAGGGTGAGCACAACTAGCCCAGTAAAGAATATCATGACTAAAGATAATTAAATTATCAATAGCCTTCATCAGTAATAAATCAGAGATTTAGAACATATGGTAGATGATAAAACTTTTCAACCATAGTTGTAGTGGAATGAGCAATCCATTAGAAAAGTCAAATAGACCATAGGGTCTATTATCTTCTCCATGTTAAAAGTCCACCAACAATGTTTTATCCCTGTAACATCAATCAACAATTCCTATCCACAATCATGTGAATAACTCATAATCATAATTGTGATTCTAAATTCCTCTTCGCACCCAGGACGAAGATAATTTTTATCACCTGTCTTTACCTGAAACATCAAAAATCATGGTTATACCAAATCACAATTCTTGTTCATAATTATACTAATAAATTCATCTTTGCACTACGGGCCAAAGATATTCATTAATAATTCATCTTTGATCTACAGGCCAAAGACATACAACTGTATTATAGAAGAGTCAAGTAGAGCATGATATCTACTATCTTCTACGAATTAAAAGTGTATTATCAATATGTTATCGCTGAGACTCAGCTTAATAATTAATCCATATCATCGAATCATCCCTGCACTACGGCCAAGGATATTCGTTAATATCACATCCATGAATTATCCATGCACTACGGGCCAAGGATATTCATTATTATCACATCCATGAATTAATATTTCATTACTGAGACTCAACTCAATAATTAATCCACATCATCGAATCATCCCTGCACTACAAACCAAGGATATTTGTTAATATCACGACCACGAATTATCTATGCACTACGGGCCAAAGATAATCGTGTTTTCATCAACGGTCATGATCATACCATAAAACAATTCATCTTTTCACCATTGGCCAAAGAGAATCCATGGCCATAATCATACCAAAAACTGTCCATCAATGCACTACGGGCCAATGAGGACTTTTACCACATCATTCGTAACATTACGGTCATGATTATACCGAATAATCCTTGGTCATAATCATACCAAGTCCATCTATGCACTACAGGCCACAGATGAGTTTCATCATAATATAAACATGAGGATAATGACAATGATATAAAGAATCAATCAAATGAGATAAAAGATAAATATTAAACATTTATAATACAATTTATCCAGTGTTCAATAATAACCAAATGTTATCAATCACTTAATAATCTCATAATCTAATATCATTAATATTATAACAATATTTTAATCACTTCATAAACTTATAATCAATTTATCTCAATTGTTTACACTTTACCAAATAATACATTTTAATCATTCAAAAATGCCATACTCATAAGATTTCATCACCAATGATCAAATCCCTCATAAAAAATCTGCATATACCCTATATAGGATTTGCAAGCCATAAAATCATAATTTCTAATTTTGTTACTTCACATAACATATTTAATTCATTTACTCATAACTAGTTCATTTTCATGAAAAATACCAAATCAATCCCAAAAATATTTCTTTTCTGGGATTTAGCAGAATATAGTCCCATATTGAACATATTTTTTTTCTCAGAATTTTTAAAATTCATTTACTATTTTTCATATGGCCAAAACTGCCGAATATTTAAATATTTATTATAAATTGTACTTTTGTCTAAAATTCCAAAATTTAAAGGGTATACTCCTGTTATATACATGTACTCCGAATAAAAATTTCACCAATGTTGGAGTTAACCACAAGGAGTTATAAGGGTTTACTTTTAAAATAATCTTTTCCCATAAAATCCATAACTCTTAATCTATACATCCAAAAATCGCCATCTTTGGACACAATATAGAAAACTCATCAAATTATCATTTCAATTTTTTCCAGAATTTTTAAGGGTCAAAAAAATTACGAAACTGCAAATGGATTTTCACCTGCCATGTGGTAATCCACGTAGACAGATCATTTCTACAATTTAATAAAGAATGAATACGAAGGATCATTCACCATGCATGCGATAATCCTCATGACATGTTTATTCCAATGTAATAATAAAGAATGGAATAATGAAGAATTCACCATGCATGCGATAGACCGCATGCATGTGTTATTCCCAATGAAGAATAAAGAATGGAACCAGTCACGCGTAATCCGCATGCATGTGGATATTCCAACATAATAATAAAGAATGGAACCAGTCATGCATAATCCAAATGCATGTGATATTCCAATGTAATAATAAAGAAACTAATAACAACAGATTCAACAGTACGCGATGATAGATCAAGATGAGATAGGTTATTCCAATGAATAATAAAGAATGGAATAATAGAAGAATTTCACCATGTATGCGGTATTCTTGCGATGTACAGAGTTATTTCAAAGATAATAATAAAGAATGGAATAACAATAGCTCTCGTCATGAATACGATAGAATAATACCCCTTACCTCAGAAGAAAACTGGATACTGGAATAGTGAGGTAGCAGACTTCTCTTCTTCTTTCTCTCTATAATTTCTCTCTATAATAATTGCTTTATAGCTTTAGTGAATTGGTGAGAAATGAAGGAAGAATGAGCTTCTATTTATAGGAAAATATAGTTTCGATAATTGCACGTTTTGGGGCTCAAAATATTACATTACAATACCTTTAACTTTTCTTTCATTTTTAATTTAGTCCTGCAAGTATTTTCAAACTTGCACCACCTCCCCTAATAGTAAATCATGTGAATTAATAGTTCATTCATGTGACTTAATAGTAATAATCATGTGAAAATACGAATTACAGTATAATACCTCCATTTATACCTCTATTTTTAACTTAGTTATGCAAGTATTATCAATCTTGCACCACCTCCCCTAATAGTACATGAATGTGAATCAATAGTACACATGTGAACAAATAGTTATAATCATGTGAATCAATAGCAATTAATTGCTCATTTTTCCTAAGCATTAATTACGATCGGCAATATAACCTCCAGACATCAATTATTATTGAAATAAATGTCGATTTCCACTAACACTAACAGTCCCAACACAATGGAAATATTTTTCTCAAAAATTTCATTTTTGAAATTTTGAAGTTTGACTTTTTTCGAAAAAGTCAACTGTTGACTTTTTTGACCAAAAAGTCAACCCCGACAAATTTTGTGTTTATAGTCTATTTCTACTAATTTCATCGTTCCGGATTCAAATATCACACCCGCATCTCCAAATTCAACTCTGAACTCAAATTCTTTTTTTAATAACATTCATTATTAATATTATAACTCACAATATTTAACAACCGTGTCGCTCCCAAGAAAGAGGGGCTTTTCCGATAAGGATTTCTCCTTATCAAGCAAGAATTAGGTGACCAAACCTCTCCTTGATGTAACTTCTAGACATTGTCAATATTGCAAATAATAATATGAATAACTTTGTCGTCTCAATTATTGATTTAATAATATATTAAATATTATGCGAGATGATCTTGTGACAATAATTGAATCAATAATATGAGAGATATGATGCAAAGAATTATTGTAGCAATAATTGAGTATAACTGAGTGACTTCTCACATAAGCATTAATAATCAATACCGTGTGCTACTATGCAACCACGCGTATTATTGTACTTTTTCTACCGGTTATTTTATGACAACTTGCTTATTTTGAAAAAAAATTCAAATATGACCCTTAACTTTAAACATTTATCAATTTAACTATTTACCAAAATAAAAAAATTGAATACTTTTATTTCATAAAATTCGGGATCTCACAAGCTCACATATCATATGTTTTACAATTTCATTAGAAAATCTTACATTTTTGAATCCGTTAACACGGAATTCACCAATTAAGTTCTTTATTATGAATTCGTTAAACGCTCGTGAACGTTCATAGCTCATTTCTTCGTTCTAAGTCAGAATTTGATCATTTTTGAGTCGCAACTCTAAATTGCAAACTTAGGCTATTCTCCATCAAAAACCAATATTTCCGAGTTCAATGGTGACTTTTGACTTTCATTCCGAGATTTTAACGATTTCGACGATTATCATCTAATATCGTAAATTTCGTCATAACATCGTTACTTGAGATTTTTACACCGTTTAAAATGGATTCATTCCATCATTCTGTCATCCTAACCAAACATATTTCATATAAACCTATACACAATAGTTTTAAATTTGTCCATCAACAACAAAATGATAATTCTTTAATGTTCTTCATTGGTTCATAACTTTTATGATTATGATTCACTTACAACATGGTTTATTAAGGTTTAAGTCCATTAATAGCCATACTTATACTCCTTATGGTACATGCACCACCAATACTCACTTCTATATTAAAACTAAAATGAAGAGATGGAGATTAATGGTTAAGGATTTTTTACCCTTGATGTTAAAGCTTCCTTTCTTTTTCTTCTCTTAGATTATCGAAGACTAGCTCTCACTTTTTTCTCTATATTATTAGCTCTAAGATGTTGGTGGAATTTTAACAAGGCACAAATGAACCACTAACCTCTTCTATTTATAGATTTTACAAGGTTAGGGCATTAAAGTCATTAAACCATCCCACCTCTTTTCTTCCGCTTCCTTTCTATTCCTTACTTGGGCAACACAACTCTTATCCCTTGCTTGGCCACCAAGTTGGCCAGCCATGACTCACTCATGGGGCCCACATGGGTTGCCCCATGAGTTTTCTTACCCGGTGACCCATCGGTTCGATCCACGGTTCCGGTTCTTGGTTCGGGCTTAAGTTTAATTAACCTTGGGCCTAACGTTGGGCTTTCATTATTAATCCTTGGGCCTTAACAAGTTTGCACTTGGGCTTGCCCAATTCCTACACAAATCCTACAAGTTCATTACAATTGGCTTAAGGCTTATAACGTATAGTCTACGTATCCTTCTCGTATACTAATTCGTATAATCATTCATCATATACAATATGTCATTTTTCGTATATACTTGTATAATACATCGTATCATACTCGTATTCATTGCTTTGTATAATACTTGCGTATCATACGATCATCATTTATTAAATCTTTACTTTCCCTAACATTCTTGAACTTAGTACGCAGGCGAAAAATTGCATTTGTCATACTTGAATTATTATTACATAATTCATCCTTCCTTATTATTCTATCATTACCTATTTCTCGGAAGTTCAAAAATAATTCCCGAGCAGATATTGATGAATAGTGTTTTTCAGAAAATTTCTCGAAAAACTTTTATTTTCGTCTTGAAAATTCAAACACTTTAATTCCTTCACGTAGCCAGAATACTACAATATTTTGATACTTTTAGGTTATAGAACAACCGTTATATTGCTTACTCATTAATACTAACATATAATATAATTTTATTCATTATTTAATCAAATAAAATTATTTTACAATTAATCCGATTTTCTCGGTCGTTACATGTTGAGCCTTTATAGCTCATGCTTGAAAAAAAATATTTTTTTCCTTTGCAGCTGTGACTAATATACCTGAAAGTTCTAGTACACATTCTTGTGGATATGAAGCTTTAATTAAATTTAAATTGTGTTGTATTAGACTTGAAGACTTTGATGTAATAATAGTTTAAATTTGGGATTTATGTAATTAAGTGTGTAATCTATTATCAGCTTTTGTTAATTATTTAGTTTTACATTTTTATAGAAGATAAAAAGAAGTACAATATCTATATGAACTATACATCTGAATGAGGGTATTGAATGATCTTGGGAGTTCTGTAAGCACCGAGGTTGGGCCCCTTTGTTCCAAGAACAATCTTATTAATAATAATGTCAATGCCATATAGGGATTATCGATATGAAAGAAATATCCGTAAGATTATAAATCTATACATCCAAGTGAGGGTATCCAAACACAGTAATTGTTCTGACAGGAACTACTATCTGTTATGGGCTACTGTGAATCTTGGATTGATAGAAATCATTATCTTATGGAATATTTACGTGAACATTAAATCTGCTACATGAAGTGTAGAAAATTTGGGGGCGTCACAATTTGGTATCAAAGCAATAGGTTAGAAACCTTAGGTGCGAACATCATATGCTCTAACCTTAGGCTAGATAAGAATGTCAGAAAATAAATAACTCAAATAGAGTTTAAAGGAGATGAATTGAGGAAATTCTTCATGAAATGAGATAAAAACTAACTTAAAGAAAACTATTGTTTTCTATATGCATATAATATTATGTGCTAATCAAAATAATTTGATTGTAGATGTCCGGAAGTAATTTAAAGATATTCACATAGTAAGAAAGGAGATGATTGTTTCATTTGAGCTAGTACTTGAGTCGGAGTCGGTTGTGTCAATAGAAAATGATCTAGAGGATATGATAGGGGAAATGCCAATTGATGTAGCTTACAACAAAACTTCTAAAGCTATACGTTTTGAAAAGGTGGTAGAAGGCAAACCTAGGGTAGATTTAGAGAGTGATCATGAAGAGTACCCTAAATTGAAGCTGAGTGAAGAAGGAAATCAAATCCCAATGAGGCTCATATAGTGCCAGAAGGAGGGACAACAGAAAAAGAAGAAAATAATAAGTTAACGGGTAATTTCAGCAGTACCATTACAAATGAGAAAACCTAGTGAATCGTTTCAGGAAGGGGTTGGATCAAGTCTAACCGTGTCAGTAATAGAATCCTTTGTTAATCAATCAGAGTCTAGTCTGGTTGGGGAAGTTGATGATCTTAAGGATAGAATTGAGAAACTCGAGAAAGAACTCAAGGAGAAGAAGGAGAAGCTAGCAAATAAGAGAAAGTGATATGTAGCTTTTAATATTATGGTTTTCCCAATGAATAAGGGAATTCTTCGGGGTAGCAAGTGATAATATATAAATCACTAGTCGGTTAAGTAATTTTTCTTTGTGTGTATCTAGTGATATTATATAAATCAGTAGTCACGTATGTAAAATATTATATGTGAAATACAAAGTTCTGTTTGTTAAACTAAATTGTTTACCTATTATACTGGTATTTATACTTAGTTATTTTTTATCTTTAGATAAATGGCACCAAGAGGAAGGCCACAAGTGGAAGTTCATATGGAACAATTAGAAGTAAACTCAACTAACCAGTTAGTAAATATTCTGTTAGGAGCTTTGCAAGGGAGGCAAGAGAATCCACTACCAATCGAACTCAATACTTCAAGAGCTACTTTGTTTAAAGACTTTAAGTTACTAGGACCACCAAAGTTTAAAGGAACTAATTAACTGATAAAGGCTTAGACTTGGATCACTGAAATGGAGAAAGTATTCAAAGTAACCAAGGTAAATGAGGAGCAGAAGACTGACTTTGCCACTTTCTTTCTAAAAGAGGAAGTTAATCATTGGTGGGAGGTGAATAAGAATCGAGCTAGAGTAGGAATCATTTCGTGGGATAGGTTTAAAGAGATCTTCTTTGAAAACTATTTCCTTAGTTCGATGAAGGATCTTATGGAGGTACAATTTTTGGAGTTAAAACAAGGAGAAATGACTGTATCTCAGTATACAGCCAAATTTAATGAGTTGGCTAGATTTTCACCACATCAAGTGGATTATGAAGCAAGGAAAACTCGAAGGTTTGAAACCCCAAATTTGAAGAAAGATATTAATATTTCAAGTTAAAATGTTCTCGGAGATTCTAGAAAAAGCTATTATAGCTTAAAAAGAGGGAGAGGCATTACTGAAATTTCACAAGGAGAAGAATAATAACAATGGGGGAAGAGGAAACATAAACGGAAGCAACAACAATAACAAAAGGAAGTGGGATGACACTTTTCCTAATAACTCTAGAAAAAAGGGGCAATAATTTCAGCAACAATGTCAACAAGGGAGGAAATAACAACATCAGTCAAAAGAATGAACGTTGTCAAATTTGTGGGAGAAATCACGGTGGAGTATGTCATTTTAGTGGGACTAAATGTTTTACTTGTGGAGAAATTGGGCATTTCTCAAGTTTGTGCCCACAAAAGAAGAATAGTAATAATAATTAAAGTAAAAATAATAAATAATAAATGTTTCAACTGCAGGGTGGAAGGCACATTACTAAATTTTTTCTAAAACCTAGAAATTTGAATATAGGGGGTAACCAAAACTTCAATAATAACCCCAAACTAGCAGTAGCAGGAGCTGTTGGCTAGAATTGTCTAAACGCTAGAACATTTAACATGACGGTAAGGGATGTTGCTGCACAAGACGTGGTTGTAACGCCCCCAAAATAGGTATACATCACCCATCTTGGGTCGCCAAATATATGGTACTTAATACAAATACAAACTTAATTATACAACATGAACTGAGAGTTTTTACATGAATATTGTCATCTAGACAATATCCAAACTCAAATAGAGTCCTCATTACATTTATTGGCACACTATTTTATAGAATAGTGAGGACTACTATAACACCATCTCTGGCCATCACTCCGCTTCTCGACTAGTTTTTGCTATGTTCTCATTTCGTAAGAGAACAATGGAAGTAAAAGGGTGAGCTCAACTAGCCCAAAGAAGAAATATTATGACTAAGATAATTGCAGAATAAGTTATCATTAGCCTTCAACAATGTTAAACCGATAGAATACAATAGACAACAAGTTTAATCAAGCAATGAACAAGCAATCCATTAGAAGAGTTAAGTAGAGCATGATATCTACTATCTTCTATGATTTAAAAAGTTTATCATTAACTTTATTCATTGGGACTCAAAGATAATAAATAGATCACATCATCGAATCATCTCTGCACTACGGGCCAAGGATATTCATTAGTATCACGTCCACAAATTATTCTTTCACTACGGGCCAAGAATTATTCGTGTAATCATCAGTGGTCATGGCTATACCGAATTATCCCTTGTCATAATCATACCAATCAATAGTCCATCTATGCACGTAAGCCAAAGATGACTTTCATCACAATATAAGCATGAGGATGATGACAATGATATAAGAATTCAATTAAAAGAAAACAAAGGATAAATTTTTAAAGATTTATAATTTAATTTATCCAAAATTCAATAATGTCCAAATTTTCAACATGATACTGCTTTATAGAGTAAAATTCAAGAATAATATCCATGTATCAAAAATAATTTGGACATAAAAGAAATAAATTTTTTGGTGAATAGTACCCCGTGAATAGTACTTCATGAATAGTACCCCGACAAGAAAAGTGCCCCAAATACCCGAGTGAACAATATTTAAGTGAATAGTAATTGGGTGAATAGTAACCCATGAATAATAACTCATGAATAGTACCCCGGTATGAAAAGTGCCTCGAGTACCCGAGTGAATAATATTATTGTGAAAAGTAACTAGGTGAATAGTAACCCGTGAATAGTAACTAGTGAATAGTACTTTCTGGTGAAAATATTGATATTTAATAAAAAAGTTCATATTAATATTCCAATAAAATGATACTGGATGAAGCAATACTTACCATAGTAAGTTTAGATTTAAGAATATGAAAAGAATTAACATACGAAAACTGCAAATGGATTTTCACTTGTCATACTACGATGCGTAATCCGCGCGAGAGCAGTGTTATTCCACATACTAAAGGATGAATAAGAAAAATAGTATTCCTTATGAATACGAAAGAAATAATACCCCTTACCTTAGTAGAAAATTTGATATCTTTGTAAAAGTGAAGTAGCGGTAATACTCTTCTTCTTGCTCTCTATAGTTTCTCTCTCTATAGTGTCTCTTGTGAATCTCAGTGAATTGGTGAGAATGAAAGAAGAATTAAGCTTCTATTTATAGGAGAATGGACTAAATAGTAAAAAATTTACGAACGGTCCAGATTGATTCACTATTAGAACAGACGGTCGATATTGAATACTATTAAAATCACAACCGACGGTCCATATTGATTTACTTTTAAAACCACCACTGATGGTCCAAATTGATTTACTTTTAAAACCACCACCGATGGTCCAGATTGATTTACTTTTAAAACCATCACCGACGGTCCAGATTGATTTACTATTAAAACCGCCACCGACGGTCTAGATTAATTTACTATTAAAACCATCATCAATTGTCCAGATTGATTTACTATTAAAACCACCATCAATGGTCCAGATTGATTTACTATTAAAACCACCACCAATGGTCCAGATTAATTTAACTTATTACACTTTAGTACCCCTAAAGTTTTCTAAGTTTGCATTATTCCCCCTTAACTTTTGTAAATCACTTATCTTCAATAAGCACATTCTTAATACTTCAACAATTATTCATCATTACTATTATAACTCACAATATTTAACAACCAGATCGTTCCCAGTAAAGAGGGGGCTTTCTGATAAGGATTTCTCCTTATTGGCGCACAATTAGGTGACCAAACCTCTCCTTGACAGAACTTCTAGACATTGTCAATATTGAAAATAATAATATGAATAACTTTGTTTTCTCAATTATAAAATATTTATGCAGATGATAATGTGACAATAATTGAATCAAATAATGTGAGATACTATGCAACAATTACTGTTGCAATAATTGATTATAACTGAGTGACTTCTCACGTAAGCATCAATAATCAATACCGTGCTACTATGCAACCACGATATTAATCGTATTTTTTACCACCGGGTAGTTCAACAGTTTAACAAAAAACTTTCACCGTTATTTTTATAAAAGATATTTCGCTGCTTTTCTAACTACGACAATACTTCCGCTAGGGGTCTACCAATGATTGTGCCGTCATTTAATATTCCTCGTTAAAACGAATATTCCCCGACCAATCGAATATTCACTGACACAACAAATATTTTATATCAACTTGATTACTTTGCAAAATTTTCCAAATATTACCCACAACTATAACATTATATCATATCCACACCATAATATTCAAAAATATATTTCGAGAAAAATTATTCTTTATTTTAAAAAAAATTGGGGTCTTACAGTGGTAACATGTATTATCCCAAAATGATGCTGTAAATACTTATGTGTTATTTGACTTCGTTGCTACTTGTTCATTTACCTCTATTAATTTTTCTAAATGTTTTAAAATGCCCTATAAAGATATGGATGTACTTTTCAAGGTACAACTAGCTAACCAAGAAATAAATTCATGCTAAAATAATATAATAATATAGAGATTAAAAGACATAAAATCTCTGATAAACCTTATCCCTATTTAGTTATGAGAGTTTGATGTAATTTTAAGGATGGAACTTTAAGTTTTGGTATTGACTATCGAGATTTGAATATGAGGCAGAAGAGGTAGTTAGAGTTGATAAAAGATTTTGACTGTGAAATCCTATATCATTCCAGTAAAGCCAATGTCATCGCAAATAATTTAAAGATGAAAGCATCAAGAAAAGTTAAATGTACTAACAAACAACGAGGTACTGATAAAAGAGTTTAATAAACTTGAGATTGAGGTAAGAGAACCAGTTAACTCTACCCAGAGGTTATTTTTTATAAAGAATGGTTTGACCTTAATAAACATAGTTAAAGAGATACAGGAGAAAGATGAAGAGGTGCTATGTTTTGAAGAAGGAATTTGAATTTAATAGTATTAGAACTATTAAGTGCTTGACTTAATAGAGAGACAAAGATAGGTGATAAAGATTTAATAATTTGTAAAATTTTAGAAATTCTAGAATGGAAATGAAAGTATATCGTTAGAAATTTGTTGTGATAAGATTTCCATAAAGGAGTTTGACACTATATGAAGTATAAATCATTTAATAACGTTAGTATAGTTCATCAGTTAAGATAGGATTTAATATAAGTGAGGTATGAGGATAAAATTCGGTACGAGGATAGAATATGGGTTCCCTCAAAGAGAGCATTATGAGATGAAATCTTAAATAGCTTTAAATTTTCCATACATCTGGGTAGTACTAAAATGTACAAAGACTTGAGTCAACACTTTGGGTGGTCAACACATGAAAATGAGAAATAGTGGAGTGGGTAAGTAAATGTATTACGTCTCAAAGGGTTAAAGTTGAACACCAAAAGCTTAGTGTATTGTTACAACTACCAATTTTCGAGTGGAAGTAGAAACACATAACCATGGACTTGGTAATAGGTCTTCCTATCACACAGAAAGGTCACAATGCCATTTGGGTAATAGTAAACTGTGTCACCAAATCAAACTCATTTTTTGCCTATTAGGGTTACCTTTAATCTAGATTAATTAGCCAAGTTATACATAAATGAAATTACCTCTAGGTATGGAGTTCTTGATTCTATAGTGACAGATCGAGATCCATGGTTTACTTCAAACTTTTGGAGGAATCTTCAAACACACTTAGGAATCCAATTTAGATTAAGTACATCATATCATCCACAAACAGATGGACAGAGTGAGAGAACCATTCAAACATTAGAGGATAAAATGCGAGAAAATTTCCCACATTTGTATTCATAGAATGTATCTTAATTTCAGAGACAAAATTCTTATAAGGATGAGAGAATGTAATATCTTGAATATTTATAAAACTTATAAATATGATACTAAATGATTAAAGTTGATTGTAGAAATAATTTTGAAGATAAAATTCTTATAAGTAGGGGTGAATGTAATATCCCAGATATTTATGTGGCTTATAAATATGATCTTATATGATTAGAGATTAAGATTATGATCTAAATTAAGTGTAATGAATCATAAGTGATTAAAAGTTGAATTATGACCTAGGATGATTATTAAACGTTAGGATTCTAGGTACGTGTAAGAATAAACAAGAAAGAATTTTGAAGACGAAAATAAAATTTTTCTGAGAAAATTTATGTAAAAATACTATTCACAAAAATAAGAAAAAATAGGGAAAATGACGAAAAGAAACTAACTATTTTGTTGGAATAAAACTAGGTTATGTGTAACTAAGTTAGTGTAACCAAACTAGGTAAAGAAAACCTAGTTAATCTAACTAAATAAAACCAATCCATATGAACTTAAATCGACCAATCAGAGAAGAGATGACGCAAGCGTGATGTAAGCATGACATCATCCTTAAATAAACATAAAGATGATGTCATCATGATGATGTCGCCTAGTGGAAGATATTTTGAGGGACTAAGGTGCAATTAATGATGTACTAAAGTGTAATTAACCTATGTACCAAACTGTAATAAGCCAGGTGCAAACTGTAATAAGTCGAGCCCCTAACGTAGAATTATCGAAACTATGTTTTCCTATAATTAAAGTGCTAAGTTCATTATATCTTCACCAATTTACAAAGCAAAGTTATAATCAAGAATTAGAAAGAGAGAATTCTTGTGAGTTAGATTAATTTCAAGATTTCAAAGGATTAGTTAAAGCTTGCAACTTCAAGAGGTATTTACTCTAGTGGTTATTATTTTCATTTTTCTTTATATATTTAGTAAAAATATACTTTTACAATAATTTATAATGCCCAAATTATTTTAAGTATATAGTACAAAAAAGTCATGTTTACAAGTAGTTATTATGTCCGATTTATTTCTCTTATTAAGTAGAAAATATACTTTTATAAGCGATTACTATGTCCGATTTTCTTCAAGTATTTAGTAAGAATATTCATTTTATAAGCGCTTATAATGCTAGATTTATTTCAAATATAGTAAACGAATATTCATTTTACTAGCAATTATAATGCTCAATTTATTTTGATGAATATTCATTCTATAAGCAATTATAATGCTGAAATTATTCCATTTATAGTACAAGGAGTTTTATTTATAATAAATTATAATACCCAAAATAAAGCTTAAAAGATTTAATCGTTAAATGCTTAATTAGTCTACATGGACTTATAATCGTGTAGGATTTACGAAGAACGTTTAGAACGATACATTTATCTGCACAAGATATATGAGGCAAGTTTTCTAAATTTATTTAATTTTTGTATTAAATGCAAGTATTCTCTTTTTACTGTACAAATTTGTTTATATACGTTGTTCGTGATATCAATTGTTGGGAGGTTATGACTTATTTTTCAAGCATAACTGAATGAAATGAGCTGTTATTTGCGTAACTTAGTTTTGATTTGATATTAAAACATAAACTGTGATGAAACCAAAATAGTTTGGTACATATATATATACTAATACTATTCAAGACTGGCAGAAATCCGTAATGTGTGGGGTTTGGCAGACAAACCTCAGTACACACACACACACACACACATATATATATATATATATATATATATACGCGTGTGTGTGTGTCTGTGGAAAAACTCTTGAACTATATGTTCATTCAATTTATACGCAGTGTTAGTTTAAAGTACCAATTGTTTAAAACTTTCTGAGCCTTTATAGCTCATCCTTGCAAAAATATTTTTTTCTTTTGTAACTATGACTAATATACCTGGAAATTCTAGTACACATTCCTGTGAATAGGAAGCTTTGATTAAGTTTAAATTGCGTTGTATTAGACTTGAAGACTTTGATGTAATAACAATTTAAATTTGGGATTTATGTAATTAAGTGTGTTATCTATTATCATCTTTTGTTAATTATTTAGTTTTACATTCTTATAGAAGATAAAAAGAAGTACAATATCTATATGAATTATACATCTGAATGAGGGTATTGAATGATCTTGGGAGTTCTGTAAGCACTGAGGTTGCGCTGCTCGGTTCCAAGAACAATCTTATCATTAATACTGTGAATGTTAGATAGATAGGGATTATCGATATGAAAGTGTGGGCCCAAGTGTAAAATTAGGGTTCACATGACCTAATTGAATTAAATGCACAATTAGGGATCCACAGCCTCATTAAATGTGCAAATTAGGATTGACATAACCTAACCTAATGGAATGAAGACGGAAAAGCCGGAAATAAATAGGCGAGACCCGAGAGAAGCCTCCACGGGTCCCGAGGCAGAAGGCTCGTGGAGGCAGCTCATTTTGGGAATTAATTGAGGGATTGGATTGGTGGCTAGAAGGACAGGACAATATGGGCATTACTCTGATGATTAAAGGGCATTTCTGGAATTTTCCTGAAAGCATGTGCCTGACACATGACTACTTTCCAGAAAACCCTATAAATACCCCTTCCATTCCATTGGGAAGGGGACCTTTCTTCAGACGCAGGACTTGGACTCTTGGAAGATCGAAGGACCTAGGCATTCTCTGTCAACACTCAAGAAGACTCTTGGAATCCCAATAACCCTAACAAGGTTTCTGGATTCTAGGAGTGGAATGACTCAAGAAGAAGGCTCTTGGAATCCCAATAACCCTAAAACGGTTTCTGGATTCTAGGAGTTCTGCCATGCATCATTGGAGTAATCGCCCACTTGTCGTTCTCCCCTCTTCATTCAATCAATTTCGTGCTCTTCGTGGATTTCTCTCCTCCTCAGCCAACACAAAACCCTAATCCTAGCAAGGTACAATTTCCTTGCCCATATTTCTTTGGCGACTCTGCTGGGGAGGTGTAGAATCCGTGAAGGGTATGTCCACAACTCGAAGTGGGAGAATTACAGGAAGAGCTTCACCAACAAATAACATTACCTCACCTGATCCAATTCCAAGGCAAGGAAATCAAGCTTTCCGAGGCGTGAATCTAGATCTGATCCACCCATCTTGGAAGATGCCTCATGAGGAAGTTCAACTTCACCATACATGGCTGATTAACAACCAACGAATGTCAGGCAGATAGGCGCGGGAAGGCAAGGCGATGGAAAAAGTGGAGAGCAGGCAAATGCTGTGCAACTGGAGATGCTCAAGGCGTTGAAGGAAGCACAGGAAGGACAAGGGATGATGATGACTATGATGCTGGAGATGCAGAGGAAGTAAGGGGAAATGGGAAATTTTCGCCAGCAGTTGATGCAGATTCCCGCTTTCAAGGCCATGTTCCCAGACAATTCAAAGGAAAAACAAGCAGGAGTGGAGGACAACAACAACGATAGCAAAAATAAGGAGAATCAGACTGCACCTCCATTGATGGAGAATCAGTCCATTCCAATCATCCATTTTGAACCTCAGAATAGTGGAGACGTGCCACAACCCAGACTGGAAGTCAGCCAGCCTCAGATAAATGTTATTCTGACTACTATCCCCGAATTTTCACAAGTTCAAATACCAACCATCCCAAGCCTCATCCAATGAACAAGCCCACAAGCACAACCGATACCAAATTTTCATGATGCCAATGTACATCAACCAATTTCTGTACCATACACACGGCCAATGCCGCCATACATCACAACACCACAGCAAGTCCATACCACGAGCCAATAAGTGACAAAGGATGATATGATCAATGTGATCAATCAACTTCACAGGCAGACATCCCGACCTTCAGAGTTAGACTTTACTCTACCTTACCCGGCACATATTCGGAGACAACCTTACCCGGCAGGGTATATCGAGCATCCCTCATAATTTCCAAAATACAATGGGGAGAAAGGAAATGCCAAGGAACACATTACCAGGTTTGTGGAGTCGATGTCTCCATGGTTAGGATATGATGAAATGAACAATCATAATTTGTTAATGAGGGAATTTAACAAGACTTTGACGGATAATGCCTCCAGTTCATACTACAACTTGGAGAAGGGATCAGTCCATGATTGGGATGATCTAACATTGCAATTTTTTAAGAAAAATTTCTATGTGCAGAAATAGGTAACCATCGTAGAGCTCATGCGATTCAAGCAGAAGCTAAACGAAGAGTTGTCAGATTACGTGGATAGGTTCAAGGCCTAAGCACAGAAGTGTGTAGAGCCAATTGAAGAAAAGAACTTGGTTAGCATATGCAACAATGGTGCTTTAGACGCCTTCAAGCCACACCTCATTACCAAAGCTTGTGATTCATTTGCGACCCTCTCATATTTTGCACAAGACTTAGGAGGAATCATGATATTGCCCACCAGCCATGCAATAGTTACATGGAAGGGCAAGAGGACAACAACTGTGGCTTTGGCGGATTCTCAATCAAAATCACAAGGGGGCAAGAGGGAGAAGAATGAGAAATTTAAGCGAAGCAGAGAAAAATAGGGGGACAAGTATACCAGAATGCCAGTTTCAGAGGCTATCACATGTAACGAGGAGACATTCAGGAGCCTGTATGAACAATGGGATGAGCACGAAGTGGTGAAGCCTCCAAAGCCCTGGTTGGTTGTAACGGAAGAGATGAAAAGAAGACCGGACTTCTACGTATACCACCAATACGCAGGACATTCCACTATGGACTATTACAATTTACAGAGGATATACCATGAGAAGCTGGTAGCTAGGGAGATTGAACTAGGAAAAGAAACATGCAACACTATCACCCATGGTGCAGTCCCAGAAATCAAGAACATTTATCATGATTTGTGTTATTAAAATTTGGCCAATAATTACTTGTGGAATTTGGAGATAAATTAAAATTGATAACTTATGTATGCTTAATTATTTGCTTGAGATGAATAATTAGGGTTATGAATTGTGACAACCCAATTTTTATAAGTTATTAAAATATGAATTTAATAATATTCTTATTATGAGATGTTTTGAGTTTGATGTATATATATACGTCTTATATATTTTTTTGAAATATGTGATCTCGGTGTGAAGAGAAATATATATTCATATATTGGGAAAGTGAGGTTCAATAGTTAAGTTAACTATTGAAGAAATTAAATAAATTTGGTAATTAATTTTAAATATTTATTAAATTAAATAAATATTTTAAATAATGTATTTATTGAGAAAAATAAATAATTTATGAAATTGTGGTATAATAATTTAGTTACGTGTGTATGATAATTAAATTAAAGCAAATGTAAATTTTATTCTTTGAAGATTTAATTTAATGAATTAATTAAATTAAATGAGTTGTTTAATATTAAAGAAAATAAGTAAATTAAATAAAGCGTTGTTTAAATCTAATTTATTAATTAAATTATATATATGATTATTTATTAATCATCAGAAGAATTATAATAAAAATTATAATTATTATTGTAAGTTATGTAAAATGGTTATAGGTGTGACAAATAAAAATTATAATATAATCTTATCAAAATAAATTGGAATGAGGGGAATTCTGTGTAGCCAAACAAGGCCTTGTGGCCTTTGGCTTATTGTAACTGATGCAGACATAAAATCCATATCAGTTTATTTCTACGCATATTATTTCTTTCCCTAAGGTTAGATATCAGTGAAAATACAGAGGGAAAGAGAGAGTTTAGAGAGAATTGGAGAAGACGGATGAAGAGTCAAGGAGAAGTAAGGAGGAGATTAAGCAATTGTTCTTCATCACCAAACTAAGATTAGGAATAATCAAGAGGTAAGAATCAATTCTAAACCTTTAAGTTTTATTTCTTGAGTTCTTTATTGATAAATTGGATTTCTTAAGGAATTGGTTATAGATGTTAATGGGTTTGTATAAACCATTCTATATCATCTAAAAGTGGTTTTAGAGTAATCAAACTCATGAGAACATGTTAAAGATGAATAATATGAGTTTTGTTTAATATATGTATTTTGGGTCTGTTTTGAGACTAAAATTGGTTAGGAATTTATATTATAATTGTAAAATTGGTGATTGATTGTGTTAATAAGATAAGAAACAAAAAGAACGCAAGTTGAATGAATCAATTTGGTTACGAAATGAAGTCGTGGCAATTGAATTCGCTAAATGTGTTTAAAACATAAAAATAGAGTGTGAACATGTGTTTTGGGTCAAATTTTAGGTTGGTTAATGTTTTTTATAAATTGTTAGAATTCTAGTATGTTGTAGTTTTATGAATTACGAATCCATAGAATTGAAAACGGACTAATTTGGATGTATATAACTCAAGTTATGAAGATTAGTAGGAGAAAAAGGGTCAAAATCGAAACAAGTAGCTTGAAGTCCCATTTTACGCTAATAATCACATGAATATTGCTTATGCCCTAAGTCATTTGGGGTGCAGCTGCGCTCTAGGGCACAGCTGCACTATGCCCAAGGCTTAATTGGGCACAGCTGCGCCCAAACTATGTCAGGTGTGACTGTTTTGACATATTTTAGTAAAATAGGCATAACGCTTTCATACTAACTCCGATTAAGGCGATTCAAGATGATCCGGAACGAGGACGAATAGACCTACAACTTTTATTCTTTACGTTGTTCAATTTTAGGTCAAAAACAGTAGTCAAAATGGTTATCTTTGTGACTGATGCGTATTCAGAGGCAATCGGAGGGCGTCGGACATGCACATACACAAGTATAGTGATGTCGACGATAATAGATGTTGTTCTAAGTTATAGAACATGAATATTATGAATTATAATGATGCTTAACATTAATAAATGATATATTAGATAAGTTGTATATGCATACTAAGCACACACAAGAGAGACAAATTGGGCGTGTGACGAATAAACGTCGAAACGCCGTGATAAGTGTTAATGAACGTAAAAAGTGTTTTAAATCAAATGAAATGAATATTATAAGATATTGAATAGGGTTAATATAAAACCAATAAGTAGTCCTAGCAAGACTTAAACACTTGAATGAACTTGAATACGAAAAATATAGTGAGTTATAAGTCAAAAGTTAACACATAAAATTGAACATTGTGTATATATAATAGGAAGGGTTATGAGACGTAGAGTAAAGTTTACATTACAACTACTATGCATTGCTATGTGACTAATAGTTAATGTGAATGATTATATAATTGTGTAGGGCACGTGAAGTGCAGATATCAGTAAGCTGTTAAACTATTATTGGTAAACAACGATCAAGGCAAGTCTTTCGGTTCTATTTGCTATGTGAATTTGATTTAACTATTTTAAATCTTTATTGCAAAGAGCATGATGTGTTATATATATGTTGAATGTATGAAATGTTAAAGTCAACTTATGATGACACGTTGATTGAGTAAAGCATGTTGATTGAGTAAGGAACTCAATCTTTATACTTATTATATGAACCGTGTAACATGTATGTTATGTTAGTCCAATGTTTATGAGATATATGTTGAGCATGTTATTATGTGCTATGTGATGCATGAAAATATTAGATTTTGTTTGGTTTGTCGAGCTCAACCTTGCAAATAACCATTTTTGCGGTGTTAAGGATTGAAGGTAACACTATGTGCTACTTGAATGACGTGGATCGAAAAATAATACACGAAGATTAATATTTTAGCTAAAGTTGTTATTTCTTTATACCATGATTAAGATTCATGAGATGTATTAAATGTTTTATGATGTATAGTTTTATGTTGAGTTGTAAAGTTAAAGTTTGAGTTATCGATATGTAAAGGTTATCGAATTGAAATATAAAATTTTATATAATAATAGTGATAAAGTGAATCATAAAATAAGATTGATTCAAAGACATGTAGATGATAAAGGTTTTGATTCAGGGAATTAAAGTAAAATACATAAAAGTTTAAATTATTCTGCATTTTATAAAGTTTAACATTGAATAATGTTGTAAAATCAGAAGATAGATGTGTTATTAACGAACGATGTTGAGAATTATATTATATGAATTTTGGGGTCGTTACATTTGGTATCAAAGTTGATAGGTTAGAAACCTTAGGTAAGAGTACCTTAGGCTATAACCTTAGAGAAGAGAGGTGATGATAATGAACGAATAAGCTCAAATAGAGTTTGAACAATAAGAAGTACTTTAAGAAATTTATAAAGAAGGGATTAAAACAAGCGTAAGAGGATTCAAAGAAGAATCTCACAGAGTTATAAGGAATATGAATGTGGGGTTACCCAACTCAATAATAAGGATGTAAGGTGATAATAAATAGACAATGTCTATAAGAAGAGAATGATAAAGAAATTAAGAATAAAAAGTTATATTTAAGTATGGTACAATTGTACCCTTTAGTAGTTGATGTATGGTATCTAGGCTAAACGATTCCTTCATAGAGGGGAGGTATATACGAACTAGCAACTCGGAACCTAGTTTGTTGGTTGTTTGTGGGAAACTACTCAGCGTACCATATTAAAACTGTTAGAAACTCGATGTGTACCAAGTATAGAAATGAATACGTATGATGAAAATGTAGAACTTAAATGAAATGTTGTGCAATTTAAATGAAGTTAGAAATTCTTAAAGGAAGAATTGTTTTATGAACAAGAGAATTCAAAGAAGAATCTTGAAGAGATATAAAGATAAGAAATGGGAGTTACCCAACTCCAATAGCCAATATAACGAATAATGATGAATACACAAAATCTGGAAGATTAAAAGCATAAATGAAATCGTAAATGATGAAAAAGGAAAAAAGAGGATCATAAAACAAAACGATCACGAAGTTAAGAAAAGAATTTTAAGGAGATGATTATAGAATAAGATCACGACGTGATCATTTTAAGTTATAAAGAGAAAGATGGTCTATAATGTTTGAATAATTATAGCTTGATGTTATGAAGATGATGTACTATGAAATAGTACGAGATAAACTCACGAGGAGTTATAGATGATGTGATACGAGGAATTCAGTATCGAGCGAAGAGCAAGTTATAAGCAAGATAGAGTTAGGTGGGATTTCAATTGAGGACTCATGTGATGGTTGAGTTGTACAAAATCTTTATGGGCGAGGGGTTTTGTGCTTGCACTCAGTTTATCATATTGATAATCATTTGAATGTTGGTGTCACGCTATCAATGTATATGTGGTGAAAAGGTGATTCTTTTCTCATGTGTATATTTGATAGTTAGAAACTATTAAAATTAGTCAGATATTATTAGGATTAGGTGCGGTTCTTAAAACTAATGCATATGGTAAGTTCGTGACTCATAATAATATGGTATGTTTTGAACCCCTCAGCGAATGGACGCCTATGGTCTGACTAGGATAAGTTCTTAAACTCATATTATTGTGGCAAGTTCTTGAACTTCCAATGTGTGGTAAGTTTGGTGGACTATACTGGGGGTATAGGAAGATTGTAAGTTGAAATATAAGAATATTTAGTATAAGAGCATTAGTGGTGCTAGAAATAAAAAAAAAGAATTGGTTAAGTAATGAAGTAATGGAGTAAAGATTGAAGTTGATGGATACCTGATATTCTAAATATACTAGCTATGCTAGACTTTCGAAATTTATTGACTTCGTGCTGATGTTTGCACTTCTATTTTCTTGAAAAACATTAGATCAAATGATGAAACCAATGAGTTTTAAAAACAATACCGTTATTCGTATGCCTATGCTAATTGCTTCGGCTAGACAAAAATGATTTAAAATATATCAAAATGTATTTTTATATCATCAATCCATCATGGAACCTGGTGCAGAAATGATAAAAATGATGGAGTCATCAATGCAATATTACTTCATGTTGGATGCGATCTAAGGATCGTCATCCCATTATGGTATGATGTAGTATGATAAAATCACTAAATGATGGAATCCTCAAACGGACTATAAATATAGTGCAGTGTCATGACGTTATAAAAAGATTTTTGAGATTTCTTTAAGATATGAGAATATATATATATATATATATATATATATATATGTATATTTATTTTGATGTCCTAATTGTTGTGTAATTAGTCTATGCTATTTGATTCAGCTAGACGAATATTGAAAGATGTTCATGAAATTCAAACATTTCTTGAGAAGTTATGCCAAACCAAATTGTTTTGGTGTGGATTCAGATGTTGAAAAGCTGAGATGAACAACCCTTTAATAGAGGATTACGTGGAAGCGTTTAGATGTTTGCGCACAATGCATGGTACGAAGGCCTGATCACCCTAAGTACGGGAGTCTCTAAAGTCTAATGACTGTTAAGGTTTAAGTTGAAATAGTACATATAACCGTGGGTAGAGTGCACAATACATCGTACGAAGGACTTAACACCCTAAGTACGGGAGTCCCTATAGTCTAATAACTGTTAAGGTTTAAGTTGAAAGAGTACTTATAACCGTGGACGTAGTTCAAGGTCTTATGACCCTCAGCATGATTTGGAATCTTTTAAATTCCTGTTATTAATATCACTTCCCAATTATTGAGCAGTTGTGAAAAATTCTTATTATTCTGAAATGTGAAAGTGGAAAGGATGAGATAATTAAGAAAAACATAATAATTTCAAGAAAGAATTGAAATTCCAGAAAGAAGAGAAATGTGAAACTCTTAGAAGAGGAAGAGGTGAGGAATATGATGATCTTAGAAAGATCCTTAAAGAAAGAATTTGGTTGTAGAACCTAATGAATAAATAGATATTAACATAGAATCTATTTTGATAAATGGAATGAACAAATACTAGTAAGTCAAAATTTTGGGGATGAATTTCTTAAAAGAAAGGGTGAATGTAATATCCCGAGTGTTTATGATAACGATTCTTAGAAAAGGAAATGAATGAGTTAAAGAATATATAATATTTTATATACGACTGTGTTTAATTGAAGGTTATGTAATAAAACCTAAAAGTTGTTGAAGAAATGAATGAAGTATATATATATATATATATGTAAAACTTTTGCTAAGTTAACGTGTTGAAGTTATTCAATGATAATTGTGAAAGAGATTTTGTGAAAACCTTTGTAAGGTAGGGTTTTTTGATGATTCCGAGGACGGAATCCTTATAAGAGAGGAAAGATGTGACAACCCTAATTTTTATAAGTTATTAAAATAGAGAATTTAATAATTAAAATTCTTATTATGAGATATTTTGAGTTTAAGTATATATATATATATATATATATATATTTTGAAATATGTGATCGGTGTGAAGAGAAATATATTTCATATATTGGGAAAAGTGAGGTTCAATAGTTAAGTTAACTATTGAAGAAATTAAATGAATTTGGTAATTAATTTTAAATATTTATTGAATTAAATAAATATTTTAAATAATGTATTTATTGAGAAAAATAAATAATTTATGAAATTGTGGTATAATAATTTAGTTACGTGTGTATGATAATTAAATTAAAGCAAAGGTAAATTTTATTCTTTGAAGATTTAATTTAATGAATTAATTAAATTAAATGAGTTGTTTATATTAAAGAAAATAAGTAAATTAAATAAAGCGTTGTTTAAATCTAATTTATTAATTAAATTAGATATATGATTATTTATTAATCATCGGAAAATTATAATAAAAAAATTATAATTATTATAATTATTATTGTAAGTTATGTAAAATGGTTACAGGTGTGACAAATAAAAACTATATAATATAATCTTATCAAAATAAATTGGAATGAGGGGAATTGTGTGTAGCCAAACAAGGCCTTGTGGCTTTTGGCTTATTGTAACTGATGCAGACGTAAAAGCCATATCAGTTTATTTCTACGCATATTATTTCTTTCCCTAAGGTTAGATATCAGTGAAAATACAGAGGGAAAGAGAGAGTTTAGAGAGAATTGGAGAAGAAGGATGAAGAGTCAAGGAGAAGTAAGGAGGAGATTAAGAAATTGTTCTTCATCACCAAACTAAGATTAGGAAGAATCAAGAGGTAAGAATCAATTCTAAACCCTTGAGTTCTTTATTGATTAATTGGATTTCTTAAGGAATTGGTTGTAGATGTTAATGGGTTTGTATAATCCATTCTATATCATCTAAAAGTGGTTTTAGAGTAATCAAACTCATGAGAACATGTTAAAGATGAATAATATGAGTTTTATTTAATATATGTATTTTGGGTCTGTTTTGAGACTAAAATTGGTTAGGAGTTTATGTTATAATTGTAAAATTGGTGATTGATTGTGTTAATAAGATAAGAAATGAAAAGAACGCAAGTTGAATGAATCAATTTGGTTAAGAAACAAAGTCGTGGTAATTGAATTCGCTAAATGTGTTTAAAACATGAAAATAGAGTATGAACATGTGTTTTGGGTCAAATTTTAGGTTGGTTAATGTTTCTTATAAATTGTTAGAATTCTAGTATGTTGTAGTTCTATGAATTACGAATCCATAGAATCAAAAAGGGACTAATTTGGATGTATATAACTCAAATTATGAAGATTAGTAGGAGAAAAAGGGTCAAATATCGCGAGAAAAGTAGCTTTAGGTCCCGTTTCTGCTAACGGGTGCAGCTGCGTTGTACCCTAAGTCATTTGGGGTGCAGCTGTACTCTAGGACACAGCTGCACTATGCCCAAGGCTTAATTGGGTGCAGCTGCGCCCAAACTATGTCAGGTGTGACTATTTTGACATATTTTATTAAAATAAGCATAACACTTTCATACGAACTCCAATTAAGGCGATTCAAGATGATCCGGAATGAGGACGAATGGACCTACAACTTTTATTCTTTACGTTGTTCAATTTTAGGTCAAAAATAGTAGTCAAAATGGTTATCTTTGTGACTGATGCGTATTCAGAGGCAATCGGAGGGCGTCGGACATGCACATACACAAGTATAGTGTTGTCGACGATAATAGATGTTGTTCTAAGTTATAGAACATGAATATTATGAAGTATAATGATGTTTAACATTAATAAATGATATATTAGATAAGTTGTATACGCATATTAAGCACGCACAAGAGAGACAAATTGGGCATGTGACGAATAAACGTCGAAATGCCGTGATAAGTGTTAATGAACGTAAAAAGTGTTTTAAATCAAATGAAATGAATATTATAAGATATGGAATTTGGTTAATATAAAACCAATAAGTAATCCTAGCAAGACTGAAACACTTGAATGAACTTTGAGTGCGAAATATAGTGTGATATAAGTCGAAAGTTAACACAATAAAATTGAACATTGTGTATATATAATAGGAAGGGTTATGAGACGTAAAGTTTACATTGAAAGTAGCATGCACACAAGCCAATCATGTTTGATGATAAAACATATACTTTGAAACAATGTTATTCATTTATTAATAAAAAGTATTAATTTATTAAAGGCTTTTAATTATCTACATGATGCTGTTTTATAATATGTGATAAACCCATAGTTTTAAGCAATGGTTTTAGAATAATGATGATGATCATTCTAATGAGATCTAAATTCTTAGAAAGCTTAAAACTAAAATAGTTCCCAATCATTGGATTACTAAATTGGGGATTAGTGAATCCGGATAGATTGGTACATACGTTGCTTTGCTTCATTGGATGAGGATGATTGATCTCATGATCATTTGTGTGGAGACACTAAAGCAAGTATGTAGGTGCTTATTAGAGAATAAGTTCATTTGAACGTTGGCTCGCTAAGGAATACCTAATGGAGTTTTACTTGCTGTCAATAGAATTCTGTAGTGATAGTAATCTAAGTGATCCTTGGACTTGAGATCATCATAGTATCTTGTGTATGATGAGTTATACTTTGACTTATTCCTTAAGACCCTTAGGGTATATCAAAGGGTATGCTTGGGTATAATAAGTTGTACATGGAGATAATGTATGATTAATAAAGAATCTACCACTTCTATTAAAAGAAGAGAAATGTCCTATGTGATTCGATAAATGACAACCCAAAGAGTCCTTGGCAAGGCGAATGAAATTAGAAAAGAGTTTCTAATTTGCATTATTTGAGTTAGGCATTTAAGAGTCGAACTACATATAATTAAATAAAATAAGACTTGACAGTAATTCCATGTCTTATATTTAATTGGGACATTGTATGGTGGAAGGATTGAATTGTACGGTAACTATTTACTCAAATGTTCTTTTATGATTAATGTTGAAATCTATATTATCCGGAAAGTCGTTGATCGCTAGTAGGAGGCTTATCCTTATTGTAGAATAAATATTATTTAATTAAATAAATTAATTGTTTAATTTATTTATTTAAATAAGATTAAAATTGTTCTAATTGATTTATTCACAACCTATTAATATGGAGAACCTAAAGGGTCACACCATAAAAAAGGAAGAATAATTATTTAAGAAGTTAATGGCATAATCGTAATAATATAGTTATTTATATTTAATTTAATCTATGGTGATAGAATAAATTAAATAGCTTAATATTTATTATTTAATATTTTAGAAATATTAAATATAAATTAATAAGAGGAGTCTTATTAATATTATTACAATTATTATTATTATTTTAATTTCTAAAAGAGTTTAGGAATTAATTTATTATAAGTACTCTCATTTATTCCTAATAGGATTAGGTGGGAAAATTAATTAAAGGAGTTTAATTAATTATTCCTAATAAGATTAGGGAGCCCATTTAATTAAAAGAGTTTAATTAAATAATACCTTATTTTTCATAGGGTTACTTGATATCTTTATAAGAGGAGTATTATATCAGATATCAGATATACGTAATTCCTAGGGTTGGAGAGTACGCTCCTTTTCTATAGAGATAGAAAAACTAGGATTTAGCCAACCACCCATCTTCTTGAATTCTTCTTCTTCCTTGGTGGATCACCTCTAGAGGCCAAACACTTGGGTGGCTAACGTTGATCAAAGGAAGGAACCAAACCCGGTGGATTCAAGTTGAACGCGAAAAGGATTGGAGGTGAACTTGTACCTGAGGAAGCTCGGATCTTCAAGGGTATGTTTCTTATTCATCCTTTTCGTTTAATTAATAATTGTGCATAAAGGGTGATCCGGGTATATGGTTTGTAAAATTTTAAAACTCTGATTTTTACACATTTTCGCATTATTTTTGCAATTTGATTGCGTTCTTGAATATTACAAACCTAACAGTGGCATCAGAGCCAAACCTTTATGCGAATTATTAATTGTTCAGATTTAATATATATATTGATATGTATTTAGAACAATTTAATTGGGCATAATTTTATTGTATAAAATTTAAAAAAAAAAGAAAAAGGAATTCGTGATTCGGTTTTGTTGTTGCTGTTTCCTGCACATTCAAGGTGCGGATCACGATGCCAGATGATCATGTGAATTACGTGAATCCTGCAAGGCTTTAATATTTTATATATATATATATATATATATATATATATATTATATTCGAAACCGCATGGAATTAAAAAAAAAAAAAGGAGGCCAGGATATCAAACTGCAGAAACAAAAGTGAGTCACATGATTCATATGGAAGAATTTAAGAAACTTTCAGAAGAAGAAATGGCAACAATCGATAAAGTTTGTAAGGAGGAAGCAAATGCATTCATTCATTTTGATCCTGAAATTGTTAAGGGTCTTTACCGACGGGGACTGATCTACTTTGATGTTCCTATTTATGCTGATGACCGTTTTAAAGTTGCCCAGGATTGTCTTCATTTGAAAAGGTCCAGGGATTTCAAAGTATGATATTATATATATATATATATATATATATATATATATTATAACTTTGTTAATTGTTAACAGTATATAATATATGTTGCACTTCTAGGATGTCCCCAAGCGATTCACGTGTTTTATATATAAGATATATGATATATTATATATGCTTCAGAAATCTATGGGTACATGTTTTATAGATGCATGTAACGTTAATATATATTATCCTTAATTATTTTATAATTAAAATAAAGTTTATTTTAATTTTAAAATAAAAGGTTTATTTTAATTTTAAAATAAAGGTTTATTTTAATCTTAAAATAAAAGGTTTATTTTATTTTAAAATTAAATTCCATGATAACTAATTGGAGTTGAAATTGGATTCTAATTTCCTTAAATAAAGAAGTTTATTTAGATATGAAATAAGATTTCATATTATTCTAAATAAAAGAGTTTATTTATGAATAGGAAAGAGAATCCGTATTTCCTTAAATAAAGGAGTTTATTTAGATATAAAATAAGATTTTATATTATTCAAAATAAAGGAGTTTATTTGTGAATAGGAAAAGAAAATCCATGTTTCTTTTAATAAAGTTTTTTTTCTTGAATTGGATTCCATAATTAATTAAAATAAAGGAGTTTATTTTGATTAAAGATTTTGATTAAAATAAAATAGTTTATTTTATTCAAAATTGGATAAATTAAAATAAAATAGTTTTATTTTGATTTAAATTTGGATTAAAATAAAGGAGTTTATTTTGATTCAAATATAAATTTTATACTAACTAAATTTGCCCATTAAATGATATCAATATATATATTGAATGTTTATTATTCATAAGATGAATGTTATTTATTGATACATATGGTGATGTGTATTATAATAAATGGGATTGATTATGGACTATTGACCAATGTGATTGGATTTTATTTTAGTTGGATGCATGAATGTATGAGTTTTATTAAATGGGGTCTGTGTACCTCGTCTTCTCTAATTTTTCTTAAATGTAAATTCTATCTCCCTCCTATGTACTTCCCCTTGACTGCTGATCAAGGTTTCTATTTATTTTAAATAATTTTGTAATAGGAATAGTTAGAATTAATTTTGAAAAATTAGAGATCAAGGAGCAAGGAGCGCGTGAAGACCCGTTTGTAATGGAGCCCGATTTAAATGTAATAGTTATATTTAAATATTAATTCTTGTACCCCTAGGATTTGACCTTTTGGTTCACTTGGTGGCTCTAGTGAACCAAACTAGAATAAAAGTCCATAATCAATCCGGTAGAAATATAGTATTCTATATGTGCATGCTTATACTATATATATTATATATTATGCAAACATGCTTCGCATGTTCATTAATATAACGCGTATTTTATATATATATGTGCATGCAGCTCAAAACAAGATGAGACAAATTAATAACAAACCCCTCAAATTTTTATATTAAGTCCTAAGCGTTCAAAGATATTTGGAATATCGAACGTCCTTTCTAGCATGATAAAATTAATAGAGTATTAAATATTTAATATGAGTTTGTTGTGTCACCACAAGGCAAGTATTAATTATTTAAGATGTTAATTTATCACATTTGATGCTTATAAAGAAAATTGAACAATATTGTTTTGTTGTGTCACCACAAGGATGATATTTTTCTTTTTTGAATATATGGAGTGCTAGGTCGGACTTAACTTGGATAATTTTGATTCTGGATGTGCCACCACTGATCAAAAATAATCTAAGAGGCAAAAGAAAAGGAGTTGCATAGTTGATGTAATTGACAAAAGTTGTCTACCTATTTATTTATATATAGTTTGTTGTGTCACCACAAGGATATATACATTTGAAATGGGATCCTTATTCTCACTAGCAAATCCTTAATTAAATTTTGCCGAACTATATAAGTGAGGGTAATATAGTTTGAAGAAAATAGTGGGAGATACCAATTTAAAACAAGACCTAATTTATTTTGGTAATTAATAAAAGAATGTATGTTAAAATGTTGTTAATTACAAATTCATTTAAAGAATTTTACAATGTCTAAAATTACTATCATTGCGAAGCATATTAGATGCTAAATTAACCAGACCGAATTAAACGGATTTGTTAAGGAATTTGAGAATAGTTCTCATAGCTGAAAAGTTATCTTATGTCCTTAATACGCCTATCCGTACAATGGTTGCAGACAATGCCTCTGAGATTGCTACTTTTAGAAAGTGGCAAGATGATGCACATTAAGTCAATGCATCATGCTCGCATCCATGAGTAACGAGCTTGACGTCGACATGAAACTATGGATGCTCCTACTATATTCCCGCACATCAAGTAGTTGATGGTGAGGAAAGTAGGACCGATAGATATCGAGATATCTAAGGAGCTCTTCCGATCTAGAATGGCCAATGGCACTATAGTATGCATAAAAAGGTTCTTAACATAATCAATTTGATTGACCAATTAGGACAACCGGTTTTGTCATGGATGGAGAGTTGAGCCAAGATTTGATCTTGCACTCACTCCCGGACTCCTTTCATTACATTGTTGTGAATTTTTCATATGAACAAGCTAGATATCAGCCTCGCTGATTTGCTTAACATATTGAAAAATATTGAGAGTCACTTTCCAACCAAGAAAGACCAAGTCTTACTGGTAGGGGCCAAAGGATCTTCTGAAAAGAAGAACGATTCGAAGAAGGTATAAATAGAAAGGGAAAAAACAAGGGATAATAAGAACAAAACTGATCTGGATAGCAAAGGAGTTTGCTTCCACTGCAATAAGCCTGGACACTGGAAAAAAACTGCGAGAAGCATCTTGCAAAGGTTAACCAAAGAAGCTTGGTGAAGTTTCGGTTACAAATACAAGTTTGTTCATGATTTAAAATAATTTTTTCTTTAAGTCAAGGTTCTACTTGGGTATTGGATACCGACTTTGGTTATCATAAATATAGATTTATGAAGGGACCAAGCAGAAGTAGAAAGCTAAACAAATATAAGTAATCCTATGTGTGGAAAATGAAGCAAAGGTTGTTGCATTAGCCATAGGAACTTATAGTTTAGCAATGCCTACGGGCAAGTCTATTAAGTCAATAAGTTGTTATTGTATTCCAGTTCTCGTTGGAAACATTATTTCCATTTTATTGTTGGACAATAAAATTTTTGGTATTATAATTAAGAATAATTGTTATTCTATTTATAATAATAATGTTTCGTATAAAACTGAAAGATTACTTAATGAATTTTGTATACTTGACTTACGTGAAAAATTATTTTGTAAATTGAACAAACTAGTATAAGAAAAGGAGATGATCATTCAAAGAGTTGAATGTATGTATTTGTTGAAATACAAGTGTGAATTATTTGAAAGGTTCAAAGAATTCAGAAGTGAAACAAATAGGCAAAGTATTAAGATTCTTTGATTAGATCAAGGAATAAATACTTGTGCAATAAGTTTCTAGATAATCTCAAATGGTTTTCTCATAATGGACACATCCTGATACGCAATAATTGATTGATGTATCTGAATGAAAAATCGTACCTTGTTGGACATGGTGCGGTCCATAATGATTTTACCGACATTCCAAAGATCCTTCCGGGATAATGTCCTAGAAATGGTCGACATCTCACGAAAATGGTAACCTCAAAATCCATTTGAGACTCCATAAAAGTTATGGATCGGGAGGATTCCTAATCTTAAGTTTGTTAAGATAAGGGGTTCCAACTTATGTGAAAAGTTTTCAAAAGGATAAGCTTGGGACAAGATTTGACAAGTGTCGATTTGTGGGACATCCTAAAGTAAGTTTAGGGTATATGTTCTATAATCCTCGCTTAGCAAAAGGTGTTTATTGTGAAACACGGCGCTTCTAAGATAAAGGTGTTTATCATTAAAAGGGCTAGTGGGAGGATAATAGATCTTGAAGAGTTCAAGAACCATAAAATACTATAAGTCAAATAAGAGGAACCTGTAGATGACCTGTTGTACCACAACCAAATCGTAAATCTTTGAATAGTCTTCAAGATACCGGAGGTATGGATTCATCATGGATGATGATGATGAGGTACGATCATAGAAGATGATGATCCGAGTTACATCTTGATGATGTAAGACTTCTAGTGTGTACAAAAGGGACGATTAGAGAGCGCCGTGACATTCTTAATATTATATGTTGATATACTACGGATAAGGAATGACATACTAATGCTACAATCAGTAAAGATAAAGTTGTCTAAACAATCCTCCATGAATGATTTGGGAAGAGTATCATTATTGGGGATGCAAATCTATATAGATAGATTTAAAAGGATGCTCAACTTAACCCAAGGAACGTATATTCATTTGATGCTAAAGTTGTTTAGCATGGCAAACTCCAAGAGATGTCTCATGTTGATGAGCTATGGAGTGTATCTCTCTTTATAGTCCCCACAGACTCCTGAAAAGAGAGATCGCATGAGTGACTATCATGTATGCAATGAAATATACGAGACCTAATGTTGATCAGTCTATACATGGTGGGTCTGAATTAAAACTAGAGGGCTTTACAGACTCAAGTTTTTCGAACGCACTAAAGACGATCAAAATCCACTTTAAGGTAAAGCGTTATCTTGAACAATTGGTGCGATGAATTGGAAAGGTTCCAAACAAAGAAAGAGTTGTTGGTTTAGTGATAAAGACAAAGTATATAGCTATAAATGAAGTCGCAAGTTGATTGTTTGGATTAAAAGTTCATTACGTAACTAGGAATAGTTCCTAAGTCTCATCTTGGATCTAAACATGTGTTGTGGCACATTCATTTGATTATTAGAATCATTGAAAGATGGGAAATAACTATAGAGATAGTGAACTCTCAAAAACAACATTACATATCCATTAACTAAAGCTTATCCAACAAAGGGGATAATCGCCACTTAGAGAAAGAAGAGTATGAGATACCATGGCGATTGGCTTTAGTGCAAGTGGGAGATTGAAAGTAGCATGCACACAAGCCAATCATGTTTGATGATAAAGCATATATTTTGAAACAATCTTATTCATTTATTAATAAAAAGTATTAATTTATTAAAGGCTTTTAATTATCTACATGATCTTTGTTTTATAATATGTGATAAACCCATAGTTTTAAGCAATGCTTTTAGAATAATGATGATGATCATTCTAATGAGATCTAAATTCTTAGAAAGCTTAAAACTAAAATAGTTCCCAATCATTGGATTACTAAATTGGGGATTAGTGAATCCGGATAGATTGGTACATACGTTAACTTGCTCATTGGATGAGGATGATTGATCTCATGATCATTTGTGTGGAGACACTAAAGCAAGTATGTAGGTGCTTATTAGAGAATAAGTTCAATGAACGTGGCTCGATAAGGAATACCTAATGGAGTTTACTTGTCTGCATCAATAAGAATTCTCAGAGTGATAGTAGTACAAGTGATCCTTGGGTTTGAGATCATCATAGTATCTTGTGTATGATGAGTTATACTTTGACTTATTCCTTAAGACCCTTAGGGTATATCAAAGGGTATACTTGGGTATAATAAGTTGTATATGGAGATAATGTATGATCAATAAAGAATCTACCACTTATTTAAAAAGAAGAGAAATGTCCTATGTGATTCGATAAATGACAACCCAAGAGAGTACTTGGCGGGCGTAATGAAATTAGAAAAGAGTTTCTAATTTGCATTATTTGAGTTGTGCATTTAAGAGTCGAAATACATATAATTAAATAAAATAAGACTTGACAGTAATTCCATGTCTTATATTTAATTGGGACATTGTATGGTGGAAGGATTGAATTGTACGGTAACTATTTACTCAAATGTTCTTTTATGATTAATGTTGAAATCTATATTATCCGGAAAGTCGTTGATCGCATAGGAGGCTTATCCTATTGTAGAATAAATATTATTTAATTAAATAAATTAATTATTTAATTTATTTATTTAAATAAGATTAGAATTGTTCTAATTGATTTATTCACAACCTAGGTTTAATATGGAGAACCTAAAGGGTCACACCATAAAAGGAAGAATAATTATTTAAGAAGTTAATGGCATAATCGTAATAATATATGTTATGTATATTTAATTTAATCTATGGTGATAGAATAAATTAAATAGCTTAATATTTATTATTTAATATTTTAGAAATATTAAATATAAATTAATAAGAGGAGTCTTATTAATATTATTATAATTATTATTATTATTTTAATTTCTAAAAGAGTTTAGGAATTAATTTAATATAAGTACTCTCATTTATTCCTAATAGGATTAGGATGAAAAATTAATTAAAGGAGTTTAATTAATTATCCCTAATAAGATTAGGGAGCCCATTTAATTAAAAGAGTTTAATTAAATAATACCTTATTTTTAATAGGGTTACTTGATATCTTTATAAGAGGAGTCTTATATCATATATCAGATATACGTAATTCCTAGGGTTGGAGAGTACGCTCCTTTTCTATAGAGATAGAAAAACTAAGGTTTAGCCAACCACCCATCTTCTTGAATTCTTCTTCTTCCTTGGTGGTCACCTCTAGAGGCTAAACACTTGGGTGACTAACGTTGATCAAAGGAAGGAACCAAACCCGGTGGATTCAAGTTGAACGCGAAAAGGATTGGAGGTGAACTTGTACCTGAGGAAGCTCGGATCTTCAAGGGTATGTTTCTTATTCATCCTTTTCGTTTAATTAATAATTGTGCATAAGGGGTGATCCGGGTATATAGTTTGTAAAATTTTTAAACTCTGATTTTTACATGTTTCCGCATTATTTTTGCAATTTGATTGCGTTCTTGAATATTACAAACCTAACATACATTACAACTACTATGCATTGCTATGTGACTAATAGTTAATGTGAATGATTATATAATTGTGTAGGGCACGTGAAGTGCAGATATTTGTAAGCTGTTAAACTATTATTGGTAAACAACGATCAAGGCAAGTCTTTCAGTTCTTATTTGCTATGTGAATTTGATTATTTTAAATCTTTTTTGCAAATAGCATGATGTGTTATATATATGTTGAATGTATGAAATTTTAAAGTGAACTTATGACTAAGTTTGTTGAGTAAAGCATGCTGATTGAGTAAGGAACTCAATCTTTATACTTATTATATGAACTGTAACATGTTTGTTATGTTAGTCCAATGTTTATGAGATATATGTTGAGCATAATGTTATTATGTGTTACGTGATGCATGGAAACTGTTAGATTTTGCGGGGCTGTCAAGCTCAACCTTGCAAATAATGATTTTTGCAGGTTAAGAATTGAAGGTAACACTATGTGCTACTTGAATGACGTGGATCAGAAATAATACACGAAGATTAATATTTTAGCTAAAGTTGTTATTTCTTTATACCATGATTAAGATTCATGAGATGTATTAAATGTTTTATGATGTATAGTTTTATGTTGAGTTGTAAAGTTAAAGTTAGAGTTATCTGATATGTAAAGGTTATCAGATTGAAATATAAAATCTTATATAATAATAGTGATAAATTGAATCATAAAATAAGATTGATGTAAAATCAGAAGGTAGATGTGTTATTAACGACCGAAGTTGAGAATTATATTGTATGAATTTTGGGGTCGTTACATGAATTGAATAGGAATATCTGTTCACTACATGTAAAAAATTAGGAATTGGAACTTAAGGGGTTTGGTTTAATTATTTTACATATGAATATCGTAGGATTAATTGAATTGAATAGAAGTTATCTGTTCACTTGGGAAAGGGCTTTTAACAACTAGAATTCTTGTTAACAATTTAGGAGGCGTAATAATTGGGTTATTTGGATAATTGGTTTATAGTACATAAATTGGGGATATTGTAGTCTTAACGTTTATTTATTTGAATTAATTTTTAATGTAATCCAGTTTAATTAGTAAATTTAGTTTTCTTAATTTAAAAAATCACAAATTGCAGTTGTTTAAATAAAACTAAATTGGTATTAGTACTAGTAGTCGGAGTTTATTGATTAGAATTCCCTGTGGGTTCGACACTTAATTTACCACTTTATTACTTGATGACTGTGTATGCTTGCACAAATAATTGATTGTAAAATCAACCAACAAGTTTTTGGCGCCGTTGCCGGGGAATTCTTAATTAATATTATTTATATTAGTTATAATCAATTCGATCTTAATTTAAACGTTATTTATGTATTTTTTTTCTTCTTGTGTTTGCAGGAACTCTTTGTAATGCACACTAGATCAAATGCCAAAAAGGAACTTTTTCCTTACGCAGACAATACCGAAAGGAAGTTCCAGAAAGTACGGTTGACTAGTGAGGTTATACCATTGGAAGAAGATCTAGCGGCACAAGAAATTCCAGTAGTCATGGCAGGGGAAGAACAAAAATCACTCAGGGATTATGCCATTCCGATAGTCACGAATATACAATCTAGTATTTGGAGGCCAGAAATTAATGCAAACAGTTTCGAGATCAAACCGAGAATAATACTGATGCTATAAAATGCAGTTCAGTTTGGGGGTAGTTTGACAGATGATCCGAACGAGCACATCTTGAGTTTCTTAGAAATTTACGACACCTTCAAATTCAATAATATTTCGGAAGATGTTATAAGGTTGAGGTTGTTTCCATTTACGTTGAAAGACAAAGCTCGGAGTTGGTTACACTCATTGCTGCCTGGTTCAATCACCGCTTGGGACGACTTAGCTCAAAAATTCTTAGCTAAGTTTTTCCCACAAGTAAAGTCGGCAAAACTACGGAATGATATACACACCTTTGTATAGTTCGACTCAAAAACCTTATATGAGGCTCGAAAAAGATTTAAGGATATGCTCCGCAAATGTCCACATCATGGAATTCCACAGTGGATGCAGGTTGAGATATTTTGCAATGGTTTGCATGCGTCCATAAGAGCCAGTATTGATGCAACAGTAGGTGGAGCGATCATGGCGAAGAATTTTGAAGAGGCTTATCAACTGTTAGAGACGATGGCCAATAATAATTATCAGTGGCCAATGACTGAATCTAATCCTCTGAAAACACCGGGAAAGCTAGAATTGAATGCAGTGACAGCATTGACAGCATATGTTTCCGCATTAACTAAGAGGATTGAAATATGGGGTCCACCATCTGCATCGCAAGTAGCTTTGGTTTGTGAGTTGTGTGATGGGTCGTCCTACATACCAATGTGCCATCAATACAGAATCAGCACAATTCGTGGGAAGCTATAATCGATCAGTCTAGCCTTATCCAAATCAGAATGCATATAACCCGGGGTGGAGAAATCATTCGGGATTTTCTTGGAGTAATAGTCAAGCTCAAGCTCCTAGACCGCAAAACCCACCCAGATTTCAAAATTAGACTCAACAACAGCTAGAGAGGAAAATAAATCTTAAAGAAGCGTTGGCAAAATTTATTGTAGCTACCGATAAGAGAATGAGTGAGCAAGACAAGTTATTGAGTCAGGTAGATATGAATGTGAAAAGTCAAGTTGTTTAGATCAAGAATTTGGAAAATCAGATGGGACAGATAACACATGCATTGAATAGCCGTCCACAAGGAACACTTCCCAGTGATACTTAGATAAATCCGGGCAAAGATGAACATTGCAAGGATGTGACCTTACGATGTGGAAAGGTTTTGCAAGAGACACTTAAGGATAAGGAAAGGATGGACCAAGAAACCGTGGAAAAATAGGAAGCCTCAGAAACCCAAAACGGACAAGATGAGGAGTTAGAGAAGAAAACACCTGAACCAATTCTTACAATGCCTCCCATACCATATCCACAGAGGTTTCAGAAATCAAAGTTAGATAAGCAGTTTTCAAGATTTTTGGATATTTTCAAAAAGCTGTATATCAACATACCCTTTGCAGAAGCCTTGGAACAGATGCCGAGTTACGCCAAGTTTATGAAAGAAGTTATGTCGAAGAAAAGAAAATTGGGTGAGTTTGAAACGGTGGCGTTAACTGAAGAGTGTAGCGCAATTATCTAGAATAAATTACCACCGAAGTTAAAAGATCCAGGTAGTTTTACTATTCCATGCGAGATTAGTAATCAGTTTTCGGGAAGAGCGTTGTGTGATTTGGGGGCCAGTATAAACTTGATGTTCCTATCCGTTTACAGCCAGTTTGCACTTAAGGCACCAAAACTGATAAATATCAGTTTATAATTGGCGGATCGGTCAATTATATATTCGAGAGGTATTGTGTAAGACGTTCTAGTAAAGGTTGATAAATTCATCTTCCTGACGGATTTTTTTATCTTGGATTGTGATAGGGAAATTCCCATCATTCTTGGGCATCCATTTTAGCAACGGGGAGAACTTTGATTGATGTACAAAAAGGTGAGTTAACAATGCTAGTTGAAGACCAAGAGGTAACCTTTAATGTATTCAAGTCAGTGCGATTTCCAAAAAAAGAGGGTGAATGTCTACGGGTAGATGTCATGGAAGAAATAGTGAATCACAAGCTCAGCGGACATTATTTAAATGACCCATTAGAATCTATTTTGCTCAGGATGGGCGACTACAATATTGAGGAAGAAATTGAGTATGTCAAATGGCTAGATGCATTACCAGCTTCCAGGAAGTTCAAACAACCATTCGACACCCTTGATCGGCCAGACGAGGGAGAGAAAAGGTTTAAGCCATCGATAGAAGAACCACTAGTATTGGAATTAAAACCTCTCCCATCTCATTTGTAGTATGCCTATCTGGGAAAAAATGACACCCTACCAGTTATTGTATCGACAGATTTGACTGACATACAAAAAGAAAAACTGTTAAGGGTATTGCGAGAGTTCAAAACAACAATCAGATGGACGATAGCGGATATTCGGGGAATTAGTGTATAGTTTTGTATGCACAAGATCTTATTGGAAGAGGGTGAAAAACCAACCATTGAGCAACAAAGAAGGCTAAACCCCATTATAAAGGAAGTAGTAAAGAAAGAGATCATTAAATGGTTGGATGCCGACATTATTTATCCAATCTCGGATAGTTCATGGGTAAGTCCTGTACAGTGCGTACCAAGGGGGAATGACGGTAGTGAAAAATGAATCAAATGAACTCATCCCCCCTAGAACAGTTACAGGCTAGATAGTATGTATGGATTACCGTAAACTGAATAAAGCCACACTCAAGGATCACTTTCCCTTGTCGTTCATTGATCAGATGTTGGATAGGTTGGCAAGGAATCAGTTTTACTATCTATTGGATGGATATTCCGGATATAATCAGATTTCCATAGCGCCAGAAGATCAAGAAAAAACCACATTCACATGCCTTTACGGTACGTTTGCCTTCCTGCGTATGTCTTTTGGCTTATGCAATGCTCCGACAATTTTTCAACGGTGCATGATGTCCATCTTCTTGGATATGGTAGAACATAACTTAGAAGTGTTCATGGATGACTTCTCCGTATTTGGTGATAGTTTTGACTTATGCTTGAAGAATTTGGTTTTAGTGTTGAAGCGCTGTGTGGAGACGAATCTAGTCCTTAATTGGGAAAAGTGTCACTTTATGGTGCAAGAGGGGATAATTCTGGGGCATAAGGTTTTCGCAGCAGGGCTAGAGGTTGATAAAGACAAAATTGAGACGATTGAGAAACTACCTCCTCCAACATCTGTGAAGGGAATACGGAGCTTCTTGGGACATGCGGGTTTCTATAGATGTTTTATTAAACATTTTTCCAAAATTTTAAAACCCTTGTGTTCCCTCTTAGAGAAAGATGGGTCGTTTAAGATGGATCAGTTGTGTATAGACGCTTTCGAAATATTGAAGAAGAAATTGGTCTAAGATTTAATCATAGTGGCTCCCAACTGGACTTTACCGTTTGAGTTGATGTGTGACGCAAATGACTACGCAGTTGGTGCATTATTAGGACAACGTCGAGATAAAAAATTTCACACTATATATTACTCCAGCAAGACTTTGACGGATGCTCAGTTGAACTACACCACAACAGAAAAAGAATTACTTGCGGTAGTGTTTGCCTTCGACAAGTTCAGAGCATATCTAATAGGGACAAAGGTAATTGTCTACACTGACCATTCTGTAATAAAATATTTGATTGAGAAGAAGGACGCCAAACCATGGTTAATACTGTGGGTGCTTTTACTGCAAGAGTTTGACTTGGAGATCAGAGATAAAAAAAAGTCACCGAAAACTAGGTGGCAGATCATTTTTCGCAATTAAAAAATATAGAGGTTCAACAAAAAGGTGAAGTCCTGATAAATGAGATGTTTCCCGATGAACAACTTCTTCAAGTAACAACGACAGTGCCATGGTACACAGATTTCATGAATTATCTGGTTAGTAATGTGTTACCTCCGAATTTGAACTCGCAACAACAGAAAAAGTTCCTCCACGGGTGATAGAACAGCAGCCAAGGTGTTGCAATTAGGATTTTTTTGGCCTTCCCTATTCAAAGACGCATATCTCTATGTGTTAAAGAGTGATCGATGTCAACGGGTAGGAAATATCTCCAAACGCAATGAAATTCCGCTTAATACTATTTTGGAGGTCAAGTTATTCGATGTGTGGGGAATTGTCTTCATGGGACCCTTCCCATCATCCTTCAATAATCAGTACATTTTGTTGGCGGTAGACTATGTTTTGAAATGGGTAGAAGCTGCAGCCTTACCAACTAATGATGCCAAGGTGGTACTGAGGTTCTTGAAGGAAAATATTTTCACACGATTTGGTACGCCGAGAGCGATAATTAGCAATAATTAGTGATGAGGGAACTCACTTCTGTAATAAGCAGTTCACTAAACTTTTGACAAAGTATGGGGTCCAACATAAGATTTTAGCTACATATCATCCCCAAACCAATGGCCAAGCAGAAGTCTCGAATCGGGAAGTTAAGCGAATCTTGGAGAAGGTGGTCAATCTGTCCCAAAAAGATTGGGCCATATGGTTAGATAATGCCTTATAGGCATATCAAACAGCTTACAAGAACCATATCTGTATGTCACCTTACAGGATGGTCTATAGAAAGGCGTGTCATCTCTCAATAGAGTTAAAACATAATGCATACTGAGCAATTCGTAAGCTAAATTTTGATTTACAAGCAGCTAGGGAGAAACGGTTACTCCAGCTAAATGAGATGGACGAATTCTAGCATAATGCTTATGAGAATGCCAAACTGTACAAAGAGAAAGTCAAAACATGGCACGATAAGAAAATCATTGCTCAAAAGTTCGAACTAGGACAACAAGTATAGGTTTTCAACTCTAGACTACGTTTATTTCCTAGGAAATTGAAATCTCGTTGGTTAGGGCCGTTCGTAATTGTATCTGTCGCTCCACATGGGAATGTCAAAGTCGATGACCCTAATTCGAAGCGAACCTTCAAGGTGAACGGCCAACGGCTCAAGCATTATTGGAGTGGACCCATCGATCGCCAACCTACGGTGATGTACCTCTCTGATCCAGTGAGCAATTGAGCACCATCAGTAAATTCGGGCTGACGACTATAAACCAAGCGCTATGGGGAGAAAACCCCAAGAATTTGATCTTATTTTGTTTATTTTATATTATTTTTTCTTTTCAGTATTTAAATTCATTCAATTTAGTAATAGGATATTTTAATATAACAATAATAGGAGTGAATTGCTTGTTTCTTGAATGCTAGGAAGACATGTACTTAATTGGTTATGCAAGTAGGTCAGATGGTCAAAGGGCTGGCAGACAGTGCCCTAGCGCCCCAAGGCATAGCATCCACAGCTCCCTGGCCCTGGGCAACAGTATCTTCAAGCGAGCCCCAACGCCCTGGCGCTCTATTCCTTCATTCCTTCTAGCAAATACATGACCATCTCTGTCGATTAAAAGCATAGCGCCCGCTCGCTCGATCACAAGTTAAAAGTAATACCCCCATAGCTAGGGGGCCTTGCTACCACTCGCCTTATATAGCTCCCCTCGGTGCTCTGTTTCAATACAAACTCAGTACTTCCTAAGACTGGACTAGGTTTGCGAGTCCTATGTTGCTTAAAAGTCTACTCGGTTTCACTTTCTCACTCCATAAACTTCTACCCACATTTAAATTTTGTGGCACCTTTTACCCTTCTCTTATAGTAACTGCTCATTGATTGTTCTTTTAATTATAAACTGCATGATTTTTGGAGCCATCCCACATCTCACATCCTTTCCATCATCTGCTAAGTAATTTTCATCTACTTTCTCCATCTCCAAGGTATGCATTGCTTTAAATTCAAATCTTTGTTACACCGAATCTTCTTACTCGTGTGTTATATGTTTCTCATACTGGTGATTGCAATTTTTTCAATGGATTAGAGAGTAAGTATTCAACTTGATTCATCTTTTTCCACATCTAAAGTGCAAATTACCATTCTTCTAATTTTGGCTATTTCCTTTTGCATGCGTGTGAGTTAGATTGGGTTGTTACGAATATGCTATTGTGTTTCATGATGATTAATATGATTGGGGTTTGGAGTGCTATATTCATAGTTGTGCCCAAAGAGAATTAAAAGACTGCCCACAAGGTGTTCGATATATTGCCTAAGTGATTTTTCTTTGCTATGTCCCATCAAAGGCATGTATATCAATCACTCTAATTATGTAGTTATCCTGGCATGTTCATGTTCTGTGTTTTCTCTCATAGGATAAGGGCTAATTTCACTTGTGGGCTATGGGTCATGCGAACATGCACATGAGTTATACCGACTTATCATGAAATGGTTTCCTTTAATGTCATATTATCACATGTGTGTTACGTGTTTGTCGGTATCACGATTGTGGTTGCCATTTGACCATGTTCGTGATATTGCATGTTTGTCGGTTCTAATTGTGCAGCTTCATGATACTGCGTAACTACTCATACCCCCAACCCCTATTACCCAAAGCAATTCTAATCCATAATTTGGGGGTTGTGGTATACTAACGCGATTATTTATACACTCTAAATCGAATTCTAACATATGTGTTTTCATTTTCAGTTTTCTAAATGGCCTCTAAGCATCAACGAGGAGAAGGTTCTGGATCTGCCTCGACACCCCAAAAATTTGACAGCCACCGGTTCGTGAGTGTCGCAGCCCAAGAACGCTACAATAGGATGGCCACACACTCATTAATACTAGAACGAGGTTTAAGGCCAAACCAATCAAAGGATGGCGACATGGCTGTGATGATTGCAGAGAGGAATTGGTTCACACTCACTGAACAATCGGACCCGACAGTGATTATCGTCGTTAAAGAGTTCTACACCAACGTTTCTGAGCACTTCCACTATGGAGTGTATGTGAGAGGCAAGACGGTTGAATTCGGTGAAGAGGACATCAACGGTTGTTACCAGCTGCCTTTAGAGGGTCAACACAATGAATATGCCAGTTTTGTGAGTCGGGGACCAGACTATGACGTGATAATCCGTGAAGTTTGTCAACCGGGCACAACGTGGACAATGCATGAACGTGGTATCATGACGTTCCCTCATTCACGCCTCAGTTTATATGGCAAGGCTTGGTACACCTTTATATGTGCAAAGTTGATGTCGTGCACCCATGTTAGCCATGTCACCAAGGAAAAGGCTGTGCTGCTATATTCCATAATTCAAGGCTTGAAGATGGATGTCGGCCAAGTCATTCAGCAGTCAATTCTGAGAGCTCCACGAGGAGGTACCATGGGAGGGTTACCCCATTCTTCTCTTATTTGTGCTTTATGTTCTAAATTTGGGGTCAAATGGAAGTCGGATGAGATGATTCAACCCCCAATGTCAGTGCTGGACCATAAAATGATGAGCAGGTATAGGTTATGGACTGGTGGATCAAATCACCTACGTGGATTGGGCTTTATAATTCCTCAAGCTGCAGCTTCACAAGCTCCACCAGCTCGACCAGCTCCTACTCCACCAACTTATGGTCCCTCCTCTGCAGCCCACCGTGGTGTTGTTCCCAATGCGATTCAGCACGAAATTGACGATTGGTTCTACAATCTCAAAGCCCAAAATGTCTGCATGTCTGAACGCCAAGATGTGATCTACAAGTTTTTGGTCGACTACTTCAAAGCCCAGATCAAGCATGTATGCTGCCATTGTATCTGTTGGAGTTGATCTTAGCCATTTCATCTCTTTGCTCTTGTTACGCACTGTGTTTCCCCTTCATCAAGAGATGAGCGAGGGTGAAGATGATGCGCCAGAGGAATAAACTCGTCAAGGAAGTCCTCTATTTTATATTGCTATATTTTTCGCATGAGGACATTTCTCATTATAAGTTTGGGGAAGTTCAGTTTTATTTGCATTCTTAGGTGGCATGTTTATGTTAGTTTATGGAAATTAGGTTGTGAGTATGTTTTCGTTTGTTTGTTAAACTTGATGTTAACTTTTTAGTTAAGTGTTGCATTTAGGATTTCACATAATTCCAGCTGTTAAATAGTTTAAGTATACTCGGGGCCAATGATGAAACTGAAATTTGCATAAACAAGTGAATATTGATTATTAAGCCTGTGATGTGATTTCTTGACATGATTTAAATCTTTATCTGTTTGAAACTGGTATTATCATGATAGCACATGTTAAGAAACGACTATGTTGGCTGATTAAGTTTAAATGGATAGATAATGGATTTCTAAAGGATAATGCTAGTTGAATGAAAGAATAACATGAATAGGTAGTAATGGCTAAAGTTAGACATGAATTTAAGTTTGGGGGTAATATTTGGGGTATATAAGCTTTCAGGTAAAAAAAAATGGTGACTAGTCTTGTTTCGGGGCCTTTGTTACTTGAGTAAGTAAGCCCAAGAGAGTGTCTCTACACCAAGCGCCCTAAGGTCTTATATGGTCTGGGAGTCGTTGGTCGAAAGCTCGCTAAGGGGTAGCACTGTTAGCCTAATGGAATGAGACATTGCATAGTCATGGGAAGTAAAAAAAAAAATTAATAAAACGGGAAAAAGTGCAAAAAAGCCTCCGTTAAAAAAAATAAAAATAAAAATAAAGCATAAGTATTCCATCTTGACCCCTGGACTTTGATAATTGTGTGATTTTAACCGGATCTAGTTTTTTGTTGGAGTTCTCGAGTTTATACTGTATGATGGCTTCCAAGAAATCTATTATGTTTCTTAATTTACTTTTCATAAGTTAGCATGGTTGTTGAGCACACACGCATGATATCAGTAATAACAGGTTTAGATTTGATGATTGTTGGGAGATTATTGATCTGTCCTGATATGATGTACTAACATGTTATTGTGATATTTTTTGAGGCCTGGTGAGCATACTTTGTTTTGTTTGACTGCTGGAATTATAAACATGTAGATAGTTATAATGACATTTGCATGGTATATTTAGTTTTTCTTTATTGTATTGTGTTTTGTTACTTGAGGACAAGCAACAATTTAAGTTTGGGGGTATTTGATTAATGGATAATATACCCATGAATTGGATACATAAAGGCTTAAATTATTGTTGTTCTCAAGTTTTTTAGAAGAGTTTTTACCGTGTTTCGTGTTTATTTTGCATAGTGAGGCGGAGTAGGGACAAATTGGGGATTTTAGCATATGAGTGGCAAAAATGTAAATTCCTTGAACTACAGCGTCGGGGCGCTACTCTCAGTATTAATCTCAGCACCGGGGCGCTGAGGTCTGGATTTTGTTGACCGAGGCACGTGCATGTTGGAAGTTGACTTGGATTAGGATTGGGGCAAGATGGAAGAGGAGTATTTAAAGAACAATTAGCTGAAAATTGAAGAACGAACTATCATAACTGGAGATTGTTCATGGATTTAGCAGAAAATTGTGGAGAAGAATTCCAAATTGAAGATTGAAGCTTGAGAGATTTCTTTTAGAGTTTCTTCTTCTTATTATTTTTAATTGTGTAATTCTTTTGAGATGATTTTCATGGGATTGTTGGTTTTATTTTTCGTTATGAACTAATTTACAATTAAGACTACAAATTGAACCTTTTATGTCTATGAATTAATTATTCAATTTAATACAATTATTATTGTCCAGGTGAATTGTATATCATGTTTTGTGCGTATTGATTAATTATTTGGCCAATGATTACCGTGTTACTTTAGAAGGATTCGGGAGATGAAATCTAGAGTTGGAACTGGACATGATAACATGTATGCTTAATTATTTCCTTGAGATGAATAATTAGGGTTGTGAATTGAATAGGAATATATGTTCACTGCATGTAACAAATTGGGAATTGGAACTTAAGGGGTTTGGTTTAATTATTTTGCATAGGAATATCGCAGGATTAATTAAATTGAATAGAAGTTATCTATTCACATGGGAAAGGGCTTTTAACAACTAGAATTCCGGTTAACAATTCAAGAGGCGTAATAATTGGGTTATTTGGATAATTGGTTTGTAGTACATAAATTGGGGATATTGCAGTCTTAACCTTTATTTATTTGAATTAATTTTTAAAGTAATCCAGTTTAATTAGTAAATTTAGTTTTCTTAATTTAAAAAATCACAAATTATAGTTGTTTAAATAAAACTGAATTGGTATAGTACTAGTAGTTGAAGTTTATTAATTGGAATTCCATGTGGGTTTGACACTTAATTTACCACTTTATTACTTGCTGACTGTGTATGCTTGCACAAATAATTGATTGTGAAATCAGCCAATAGTCCTCGTAAGTTATACTTTCACCTTCAAAAGTAATCAAGGCACCTGACTAACAGCCATCGAAAGTTACACTTTCAACTTCAAAAGTGATTGAGGCACCTAAGTATAAGCCCTCAACCCCAAAAGTTATACTTTATCTCTAAAAGTGGCGAATGTTACGCTTTCTTCGATAAAAGCAAGATTTATTATATGAAACGTTATGCTTTTCGTTAAAAGCAATCTAATTATCAATGAATTGACAAACTTTTACTTATACTTGAATGTTTTCCTGATTTCTTAAAAAAAGTATAAATTCAAGTGTTGGTTTGTAAAAAATATATATACATATTTTTTTTAACAAAATTCATGTTTACTTGTTTATAATACCTATTGTTGTCTTGGAGTATTAATTTGGATAACTTAAGATCCAATGTTAAATATAGAGTTTTAAAGAATCGTTCAAATTAAAGGCAATCAATAAGGATAAAAGAAACTACAATTTGATTAATGAAATATATGCACACAAATTTTCTAATTTTCTGATACAGGAAATAGAAAAAAAAACTACGAAAGTTCATGATTTAAAGGCCATGACCTGTCGAACTGAGGAGAGGGGAATAGCTATAGCCTCCAAGTCGACAATGGGGGAGCCCCGAGCCTTCGTATTTGAGGCTATTAGGCCTTCAAAGTCTTTGGCAGCTGAATTAATTTCCCAAAAGCTTGGTCTTCAATTTATACATGACATCTTGAAGCTCCTAAAACTCTACATAAAATAAGTCATTCACATGATGACGTGAAGTGACTTCCGAATGAAGTGCAATAACATGATTAGAAATAAAGAGATCCAACATAACATGGAAGGGAGACATGTCCAAGGAGAGTTAGGAGAGGCCACAAGAGAAGGAAGGTCATTCAACCCACCCAAAGTACTATCCACAATACCCTCCCGAACAATCACCAACTCGGCAGAATCCTCCTTGGGAGGATGAACATCAGCAATAGTCTCAGAAGGATTCTACCTCAAAGAAGCAGGAGTCTCAAAACTATCATGTGAAGAAGTTGTAAAAAGGCGTGATGAGAGAGCTGCATCACCCACTGCAGGTCATCCGAGCTTACATTAGACAAAGAATCCCTAGCATCAAGTCTGACACAATCATCATGTGGTAAAGAAAACTCGATACCCGCTTCCTTATTTTCGATGCTCGCAAAAGAGCCCAATAGGATTAGATTAAAGATTTTCAAAATATCCCAGGAGAACACCTCTAAGGCTCGCCCTTCTAGGGTTTGCTCCCCTAGAGGTTCCCTCTCCTAGGACTTTCATTTTTGAGGATTGCAAAACATCAAGCCCCGCGAAGTGTTCAAAAACTGGAATCAAGACTTCAGCACTTAAAATATTTTGCGCGATCATCTTACCAAAGGCGTGACTCACGCACAGGAGGCAAAATGCTTACTGGTAGATGGTATAGACATCTTCCAGCGTAGAGGTGCCGCAGGCAGTGATGAATGTGAAAGTAGTATGCACACAAGTCAATCATGTTTGATGATAAAGCATATACTTTGTAACAATCTTATTCATTTATTAATAAAAAGTATTAATTTATTAAAGGCTTTTAATTATCTACATGATGCTGTTTTATAATATTTGATAAACCCATAGTTTTAAGCAATGCTTTTAGAATAATGATGATGATCATTCTAATGAGATCTAAATTCTTAGAAAGCTTAAAACTAAAATAGTTCCCAATCATTGGATTACTAAATTGGGGATTAGTGAATCCGGATAGATTGGTACATACGTTAACTTGCTCATTGGATGAGGATGATTGATCTCATGATCATTTGTGTGGAGACACAAAAGCAAGTATGTAGGTGCTTATTAGAGAATAAGTTCACTTGACGTGGCTCGCTAAGGAATACCTAATGGAGTTTTACTTGCACAATAGGAATTCCTCAGTAGTGATAGTAGTACAAGTAATCCTTGGACTTGAGATCATTATAGTATCTTGTGTATGATGAGTTATACTTTGACTTATTCCTTAAGACCCTTAGGGTATATCAAAGGGTATGCTTGGGTATAACAAGTTGTACATGGAGATAATATATGATCAATAAAGAATCTACCACTTCTAATAAAAGAAGAGAAATGTCCTATGTGATTCGATAAATGACAACCTAGTAGTCCTTGGCAATAAGTAATGAAATTAGAAAGGAGTTTCTAATTTGCATTATTTGAGTTGTGCATTTAAGGATCGAAATACATATAATTAAATAAAATAAGACTTGACAATGAATTCTATGTCTAATATTTAATTGGGACATCAGATAGTGGAAGGATTGAATTATACTTAACTATTTACTCAAATGTTCTTTTATGATTAATGTTGAAATCTATATTATCCGGAAAGTCGTTGAATCTTAGGGAGGGCTTATCCTATTGTAGAATAGATATTATTTATTTAAATAAATTAATTGTTTAATTTATTTATTTAAATAAGATTAGAATTGTTCTAATCGATTTATTCACAACCTGCTTTAATATGGAGAACCTAAAGGGTCACACCATAAAAGAAAGAATAATTATTTAAGAAGTTAATGGCATAATCGTAATAATATGTTATGTATATTTAATTTAATCTATGGTGATAGAATAAATTAAATAGCTTAATATTTATTATTTAATATTTTAGAAATATTAAATATAAATTAATAAGAGGAGTCTTATTAATATTATTACAATTATTATTATTTTAATTTCTAAAAGAGTTTAGGAATTAATTTAATATACGTACTCTCATTTATTCCTAATTGGATTAGGAAGGAAAATTAGTTAAAGGAGTTTAATTAATTATCCCTAATAAGATTAGGGAGCTTAATTAATTAAAAGAATTTAATTAATTAAATAAAACCCAATTCCTTAATTGTTAAGGTGGGTTGCCCACATCTATAAATAAGAGGAGTCTTATTATGGGTGATGGGGGTTGTTGACTTTGACAACTACGTAATAATTCCAATTTGTTGGAGAGCACGTCCCTTTTCTATAGAGATTGAAAACTAGGGTTTGAGCCAATACCTCTTCTTCTTGAATTCTTATTATTCCTTGGTGGATCACCTCTAGAGGCCAAACATATGGGTGGCTAACGTTGATCAAAGGAAGGAACCAAACCCGGTGGATTCAAGTTGAACGCGAAAAGGATTGGAGGTGAACTTGTACCTGAGGAAGCTCGATCTTCGAGGGTATGATTTTATTCTTTATCTTTTCGTTTAATTAATAATTGTGCATAAAGGGTGATCCGGGTATATGGTTTGTAAAAATTTTTTAAACTCTGATTTATCTCGCTTCCGCTTAATTTTAGCAATTTGATTGCGTTCATAAATATTACAAACCTAGCAGTGGCATCAGAGCCAAACCTTTATGCGAATTATTAATTATTTAATTTGATATGTATATTGATATGTGTTTAGAACAATTTAATTAGGCATAATTTGTTTGTATAAAATTTAAAAAAAAAAAAAAAAAAACGCTTTTTTTTTATTATTGGTAATGCCGATTTTTTGCTCCCATAATTTGCTGACTAGCTCACGGAAAAAGGATTCTTGACTTGGATCATTTACTATAATATATATATAACCATAGTGATGCCTAAAATAAATAAAAAAAAAAGTTCCTGGACAAAAGGGACACGTGAGTCATTTTTTTTTTTGATAACATGCTACACTATTCCGTTGCCACACTATTATAGAACTTGCAGGATGTATATATATATGGAACATCTATATATTTAATATATATATACGGTTATCAAAAGTTGTGGACGGTTTTCTCATAATATATATATATTTTAATATTATACGGTTAATATATATATATATATATATATATATAATTATTTTATAATTAAAATAAAAGTTTATTTTAATTTTAAAATAAAAAGGTTTATTTTAATTTTAAAATTAGAATTTCATGCTAACTAATTAGAATTGGAATTGGATTCCATGATAACTAATTAGAGTTGGAATTGGATTCCATGATAACTAATTGGAGTTGAAATTGATCTTTCCTTAAATAAAGGAGTTTATTTAGATATAAAATAAGATTTTATATTATTCAAAATAAAAGAGTTTATTTGTGAATAGGAAAGAGAATCCATGTTTCCTTAAATAAAGGAGTTTATTTAAATATGAAATAAGATTTCATATTATTCAAAATAAAGGAGTTTATTTGTGAATGGGAAAGAAAATCCGCTTTTCCTTAAATAAAGGAGTTTATTTTGATATGAAATTAGATTTCATATTATTCAAAAATAAAAGGTTTATTTGGAATAGGAAAAGAATCGATCTTTCCTTAAATAAAGGAGTTTATTTAGATATGAAATAAGATTTCATATTATTCAAAATAAAGAAGTTTATTTGTGAATAGAAAAGATAATCTGTGTTTCCTTTAATAATATTTTTTTACATGGAATTGGATTCCATAATTAATTAAAATAAAGGAGTTTATTTTGATTAAAGATTTTGATTAAAATAAAATAGAAGATTTTATTCAAAATTAGATAAATTAAAATAAAATAGTTTTATTTTGATTTAAATTTGGATTAAAATAAAGGAGTTTATTTTGATTCAAAATTAGATTTTATACTAACTAAATTTGCCCATTAAATGATATCAATATATATATTAAATGTTTATTATTCATATGATGAATGTTATTTATTGATGCATATGATGATATGTATGATAATAAATGGGATTGATTATGGACTATCGACCAATGCGATTGGATTTTATTTTAGTTGGATGCATGAATGTATGGGTTTTATTAAATGGGGTCTAACTTACACTCGCCTTCTCTAATTTTTCTAATGTAAATTCTATCTCCTCCTATGTACTTCCCTCGATCACGATCAAGGTTTCTATTTATTTTAAATAGTTTTGTAATAGGAATAGTTAGAATTAATTTTTGAAGAATTAGAGATCAAGGAACAAGGAGCGCTTGAAGACCCGTTTGTAATGGAGCCCGGGTTTAAATGTAATAGTTATATTTAAATATTATTTCTTGCACCCCTAGGGTTTGACCTTTTGGTTCACTTGGTGGCTCTAGTGAACCAAACTAGAATAAAAGTCCATAATCAATCCGGGTAGAATATAGTATTCTATATGTGCATGCTTATACTATATATATTATATATTATGCAAACATGCTTCGCATGTTCATTAATATGACGCGTATTTTATATATATATGTGCATGCGCGCTAAACAAGATGAGATAAATTAATAACAAACCCCTCAAATTTTTATATTAAGTCCTAAGCGTTCAAAGATATTTGGAATATCGAACGTCGCCTTCTAGCATGATAAAATTAATAGAGTATTAAATATTTAATATGAGTTTGTTGTGTCACCACAAGGCAAGTATTAAGTATTTAAGATGTTAATTTATCACATTTGATGCTTATAAAGAAAATTGAACAATATTATTTTGTTGTGTCACCACAAGGATGATATTTTTCTTTTTTGAATATATGGAGTGCTAGGTCGGACTTAACTTGGATAATTTTGATTCGGATGTGCCACCACTTGATCAAAATAATCTAAGAGGCAAAAGAAAAGGAGTTGCATAGTTGATGTAATTGACAAAAGTTGTCTACCTATTTATTTATATATAGTTTGTTGTGTCACCACAAGGCTATATACATTTGAAATGGGATCCTTATTCTCACTAGCAGATCTTTAATTAGATTTTGCCGAACTATATATATTGAGGGTAATATAGTTTGAAGAAAATAGTGGGAGATACCAATTTAAAACAAGACCTAAATTATTTTGGTAATTAATAAAAGAATGTATGTTAAAATGTTGTTAATTACAAATTCATTTACGTAATTTTACAATGTCTAAAATTACTATCATCGCGAAGCATATTAGATGCTAAATTAATCGGGCCAATTAAATCTGGATTGGTTAAGGAAATTGAGAATAGTTCTCACGGCTAAAAGGCTATCTTATATCCTTAATATGCCTATCCTCGCAATGGTTGCGATAAATGACTCGAGGAAGAGATTGCTACTTTTAGAAAGTGGCAAGATGATGCACAAATGACTCAATGCATCATGCTCGCATCTATGAGTAACGAGCTTCAGCGTCAGCATGAAGCTATGGATGCTTCTACTATATTCCTGCACATCAAGTAGTTGATGGTGAGGAAAGTAGGATTGAAAGATATCAGATATCTAAGGAGCTCTTCCGATCTTGAATGACCGATGACACTACAGTACAGATAAAAGTCCTTAACATTATCAATTTGATTGATCAATTAGGACAACAGGTTTTTTCATGGATGGAGAGTTGAGCCAAGATTTGATCTTGCCCTCACTCCCGGACTCCTTTCACAATTGTTGTGAATTTTTCATATGAACAAGCTAGATATCAGCCTCGCTGATTTGCTTAACATATTGAAAAATATTGAGAGTCACTTTCCAACCAAGAAAGACCAAGTCTTACTGGTAGGGGCCAAAGGATCTTCTGAAAAGAAGAACGATTCGAAGAAGGTATAAATAGAAAGGGCAAAAACAAGGGATAATAAGAACAAAACTGATCTGGATAGCAAAGGAGTTTGCTTCCACTGCAATAAGCCTGGACACTGGAAAAAAACTGCGAGAAGCATCTTGCAAAGGTTAACCAAAGAAGCTTAGTGAAGTTTCGGTTACAAATACAAGTTTGTTCATGATTTAAAATAATTTTTTCTTTAAGTCAAGGTTCTACTTGGGTATTGGATACCGACTTTGGTTATCATAAATATAGATTTATGAAGGGACCAAGGTATAGAAAGTTAAACAAAGATAAGTAATTCTATATGTGGAAAATGAAGCAAAGGTTGCTGCATTAGCTATAGAAACTTATAGTTTTGCACTGCCTACGGGCAAATCTATTAAGTCAATAAGTTGTTATTGTATTCTAATTCTTGTTAAAAAATATTATTTCCATTTTATTGTTGGACAATGAAATCTTTGGTATTATAATTAAGAGAAATTGTTGTTCTATTTATAATAATAATATTTTGTATAGAACTGGAATATTACTTAATAAATTTTGTATACTTGACTTACATGAAAATAATTTTGCATATTGAACAAATTAGTGTAAGAAAAGGAGATGATCATTCAAAGAGTTGAATGTGTGTATTTGCTAAAATACAAGTGTGAATTATTTGAAAGGTTCAAAGAATTCAGAAGTGAAACAAATTGGCAATGTATTAAGATTATTTGATTAGATCAAGGAATAAATACTTGTGCAATAAGTTTTTAGATCATTTCAAATGGTTTTCTCACAATGGACGCCTCCTGATATGCAATAATTGATTGATGTATCTGAAAGGAAAATCGTACCTTGTTGGACATGGTGCGGTCCATAATGATTTTACCGACATTCCAGTATCCTTCTAGGATCATGTCCTTGAAATGGTACGCATTCTACGAAAAGGTAACCTCAAAATCCAAATTTCAAGATTCCATAAAAGTTATGGACAGGGAGGATTCCTAATCTTAAGTATGTTAAGATAAGGGGTTGTCCAACTTATGTGAAAAGGTTTCAAAAGGATAAGCTTGGGACAAGATTTGACATGTACAGATTTGTGGGACATCCTAAAGTAAGTTTAGGGTATATGTTCTATAATTCTACTTAGCAAAAGGTGTTTGTTACGAAACACGCTGCCTTCTAAGATAAAGGTGTTTATCATTAAAAGGGCTAGTGGGAGGATAATAGATCTTGAAGAGTTCAAGAACCACAAAACACTATAAGTCAAATAAGAGGAACCTATAGATAGACCTATTGTACCACAATCGAATCGTAAATCTGGAATAGTACCGAAGATACCTAGGAGGTATGGATTCATCATAGATGATGATGATGAGGTACACATCATAGAAGATGATGATCCAGTTACATACGATGAGGTAAGTGTTGTAGACACTCAGAGAAATGGATTGAAGCAAGTTTCTCAAATATGGAACATTCGTTTTGATGAGGCCAAAAGAGTTTGATTTTATCAAAAAACAAGAATGAACCTAGTGTGTACAAAAGGGTCGATTGGGGCGCGCCATGAAATTTCTAGTATTATATGTTGATATATTATGGATAAGGAATGACATACTAATGCTATAATCAAGAAAGATAAAGTTGTTCAAACAATCCTCCATGAATGATTTGGAAGAGTATCTTAATTGGGGATATAAATCTATATAGATAGATTTAAGAGGATGCTCGACTTAACCCAAGGAACGTATATTCATTTGATGCTAAAGTCGTTTAGCATGGCAAACTCCAAGAGATGTCTCATGTTGATGAGCTATGGAGTGTATCTCTCTTAATAGTCCACACAGACTCCTAAAAAGAGAGGTCGCAAGAGTGACAATCATGTATGCAATGAAATGTACGAGACCTGATGTTGATCACTCATATTATTGAGAAGTTCACTATGAGTCGCTGAAAATATCTTAAAGTGTTTAACCCACTACTGATGATGATCATATTCATGGTGGGTCTAAATTAAAACTAGAGGGCTTAATGCACTCAAGTTTTTCGCATGCACTAAGATGATGAGAAAATTTCACTTTAAGGTAAAGTGTTACCATGATCGATCAGTGCGCAAAGAATTGAAAGGTTCCAAACAAAGAAAGAGTTCTTTGGTTTAGTGATAAAGACAAAGTATATAGCTATAAATGAAGTCGCAAGTTGATTGTAAGTGCTTATTAGAGAATAAGTTCACTTTGAACGTGGCTCGCTAAGGAATACCTAATGGAGTTTTATTTGCTGTCAATAGGAATTCTCGTAGTGATAGTAAAGACAAGTAATCCTTGGACTTGAGATCATCATAGTATCTTGTGTATGATGAGTTATACTTTGACTTATTCCTTAAGACCCTTAGGGTATATCAAAGGGTATGCTTGGGTATAATAAGTTGTATATGGAGATAATGTATGATCAATAAAGAATCTACCACTTCTAATAAAAGATGAGAAATGTCCTATGTGATTCGATAAATGACAACCCAAAGAGTCCTTGGCGAAGGCGAATGAAATTAGAAAGGAGTTTCTAATTTGCATTATTTGGAGTTGTGCATTTAAGGATCGAAATACATATAATTAAATAAAATAAGACTTGACAAGAATTCCATGCCTTATATTTAATCGGGACATTGTATGGTGGAAGGATTGAATTGTGACGGTAACTATTTACTCAAAGGTTCTTTTATGATTAATGTTGAAATCTATATTATCCGGAAAGTCGTTGAACGCTAGGGAGGCTTATCCCTATTGTAGAATAAATATTATTTATTTAAATAAATTAATTATTTAATTTATTTATTTAAATAAGATTAGAATTGTTCTAATCGATTTATTCACAACCGGTTTAATATGGAGAACCTAAAGGGTCACACCATAAAAGGAAGAATAATTATTTAAGAAGTTAATGGCATAATCATAATAATATGTTATGTATATTTACTTTAATCTATGGTGATAGAATAAATTAAATAGCTTAATATTTATTATTTAATATTTTAGAAATATTAAATATAAATTAATAAGAGGAGTCTTATTAATATTATTACAATTATTATTATTTTAATTTCTAAAAGAGTTTAGGAATTAATTTAATATAAGTACTCTCATTTATTCCTAATAGGATTAGGAGAGAAAATTAATTAAAGGAGTTTAATTAATTATCCCTAATAAGATTAGGGAGCCCATTTAATTAAAAGAGTTTAATTAAATAATACCTTATTTTAATAGGGTTACTTGATATCTTTATAAGATGAGTCTGATATCAGATATCAAGACTACGTGAAAATTCCAAAAGTTGGGAGAGTACGCTCTTTTCTATAGAGATAGAAAAACTAGGGTTTAGCCAACCACCCATCTTCTTGAATCCTTCTTCTTCCTTGGTGGATCACCTCTAGAGGCCAAACACTTGGGTGGCTAACGTTGATCAAAGGAAGGAACCAAACCCGGTGAATTCAAGTTGAATGCGAAAAGAATTGGAGGTGAACTTGTACCTGAGGAAGCTCGGATCTTCAAGGGTATGATTCTTGTTCTTCAATTTTTCGTTTAATTAATAATTGTGCATAAAGGGTGATCCGGGTATATGGTTTGTAAAATTTTAAACTCTGATTTTTACACGTTTCCGCTTATTTATGCAATTTGATTGCGTTCTTGAATATTACAAACCTAACAGTGGTATCAGAGCCAAACCTTTATGAGAATTATTTATTATTTTAATTTGATATATATATTGATATGTGTTTAGAATAATTTAATTGGGCATAATTTTGTTGTATAAAATTTATAAAAACAAAAAAAAAACCGCGAATTCCCTTGATCATTTGCGTGATTTTGCGGCGGAATACAACCACTTGTTATTCGTAATTCGCTGCACAAAAAAAAAAAAAAAATCACCACAAGGACTTGTTATTACCGAAGCAAACCAACATGCCCAGGACTTAAATGGTGATCATGTGGCCACCACAAGGGAACATGATTTATTTATATATTATATATTATATATATATATATATATTTGGTATCACGGTTTAATTATATATATATAATATATATATTTACGTAATATATATATATATAATAATTTTATAATTAAAATAAAAAGTTTATTTTAATCTTTAAATAAAAGGTTTATTTTAATATTAAAATAAAATAGTTTATTTTAATTTTAAAATTGAATTTCATGCTAACTAATTAGAGTTGGAATTTGATTCCATGATAACTAATTGTAGTTGAAATTGGATTCCATGTTTCCTAAAATAAAGGAGTTTATTTGTGAATAGGAAAGTGAATCAATGTTTCCTTAAATAAAGGAGTTTATTTAGATATGAAATAAAATTTCATATTATTCAAAATAAAGGAGTTTATTTGTAAATAGGAAAGAGAATCCGTATTTCCTTTAATAAAGGAGTTTATTTTATTTATTTTTTTTATGGAATTAGATTCCATAATTAATTAAAATAAAGGAGTTTATTTTGATTAAAGATTTTGATTAAAATAAAATAGTTTATTTTATTCAAAATTAAATAAATTAAAATAAAATAGTTTTATTTTGATTTAAATTTAGATTAAAATAAAGGAGTTTATTTTGATTCAAAATTAGATTTTATGCTAATTAAATTTGCTCATTAAATGATATCAATATATATATTAAATGTTTATTATTCATGAGATGAATGTTATTTATTGATGCATATGGTGATGTGTATGATAATAAATGGGATTGATTATGGACTATCAACCAAATGTGATTAGATTTTATTTTAGTTGGATGCATGAATGTATGGGTTTTTATTAAATGGGGTCTCACGTACCTCGCCTTCTCTAATTTTTCCGAATGTAAATTTTATCTCCTCCTATCTACTTCCCTCGATCACGATCAAGGTTTCTATTTATTTTAAATAGTTTTGTAATAGGAATAGTTAGAATTAATTTTGAAAAATTGGAGATCAAGGAGCAAGGAGCGCTTGAAGACCCGTTTGTAATGGAGCCCGGGTTTAAATGTAATAGTTATATTTAAATATTATTTCTTGCACCCTTAGGGTTTGACCTTTTGGTTCACTTGGTGGCTCTAGTGAACCAAACTAGAATAAAAGTCCATAATCAATCCTGGTAGAATATAGTATTCTATATGTGCATGCTTATACTATATATATTATATATTATGCAAACATGCTTCGCATGTTTATTATAAAGACGCGTATTTTATATATATGTGCATGCGCGCTAAACAAGATGAGACAAATTAATAACAAACCCCTCAATTTTTTATATTAAGTCCTAAGCGTTCAAAGATATTTGGAATATCGAACGTCGCCTTCTAGCATGATAAAATTAATAGAGTATTAAATATTTAATATGAGTTTGTTGTGTCACCACAAGTCAAGTATTAAGTATTTAAGATGTTAATTTATCACATTTGATGCTTATAAAGAAAATTGAACAATATTATTTTGTTGTGTCACCACAAGGATGATATTTTTCTTTTTGAATATATGGAGTGCTAGGTCTGACTTAACTTGGATAATTTTGATTCGGATGTGCCACCACTGATCAAAATAATCTAAGAGGCAAAAGACAAGGAGTTGTATAGTTGATGTAATTGACAAAAGTTGTCTACCTATTTATTTATATATAGTTTGTTGTGTCACCACAAGGCTATATACATTTGAAATGGGATCCTTATTCTCACTAGCAAATCTTTAATCGATTTTGCGAACTATATAAGTGAGGGTAATATAGTTTGAAGAGAATAGTGGGAGATACCAATTTAAAACAAGACCTAATTTATTTTGGTAATTAATAAAAGAGTGTATGTTAAAATATTGTTAATTACAAATTCATTTACGAAATTTTACAATGTCTAAAATTACTATCATCATCTAAGCATATTAGATGCTAAATTAACTTGGATCAATTAAACGGATTGGGTTAAGGAATTTGAGAATAGTTCTCATAGTCTGAAAAGCTATCTTATGTCCTTAATACGCCTATCCTCGCAATGGTTGCGCATAATGCCTCGAGGAAGAGATTGCTACTTTTAGAAAGTGGCAAGATGATGCACAATTAGCTCAATGCATCATGCTCGCATCCATGAGTAACGAAGCTTGCCACAAAGATGAAACTATAGATGCTCTACTATATTCCTACACATCAAGTAGTTGATGGTGAGGAAAGTAGGACTGATAGATATCAGATATCTAAGGAGCTCTTCCGATCTAGAATGGCCAATGGCACTATAGTACATACAAAAAGGTCTTAACATAATCAATTTGATTGATCAATTAGGACAACTGGTTTTGTCATGGATGGAGAGTTGAGCCAAGATTTGATCTTGCACTCACTCCCGCACTCCTTTCACAATTGTTCTGAATTTTTCATATGAACAAGCTGTTAGGTTTTCGTGAAAATCAGAGTAGCAATCAAATTGCAAAATATAGCGGAAGCGAGATAAAATCAGATTTTAAAATTTTTCACAAACCAATTACCCAGATCATCCTTTATGCATATTATTAATTAAACGAAGAATAAGAAATTATAAAATCATACCCTTGTAGAAACGAGCTTCCTCGTGTGCGAAGTTCACCTCCTACTTCTCCGATCTCCTCAATCTCCTGGGTAGATTCCTTCCTTTGATTAATGTAAGCCACCCAAGTGTATGGCCTCTATAGGTGATCCACCAAGGAAGAGGAATTTTTCAAGAAGAAGGGATTCGCTCAAACCCTAGTTTTTCCTATCCTAATAAGAAAAGGGGTGTACTCTCCAAATCTAGGAATTACGATATCTCATATCTAATATAAGACTCTCTTATAAAGATATTATATAACCCTATTTTAATTAAAATAAGGTATTATTTATTTAATTAAACTCTTTTAATTAAATGGGCTCCTAATCCTATTAGGGATAATTAGTTAAACTCCTTTAACTAATTTTTCTTTCCTAATCCAATTAGGAATAAATGAGAGTACTAATATTAAATTAATTCCTAAACCTTTTAGAAATTAAAATAATAATAATTATAATAATATTAATAAGACTCTCTTATTAATTTATATTTAATATTTCTAAAATATTAAATAATAAATATTAAGCTATTTAATTTATTCTATCACCATAGATTAAATTAAATATACTTAACATATTATTACAATTATGCCATTAACTTCTTAAATAATTATTCTTCCTTTTATGGTGTGACTCTTTAGGTTCTCCATATTAAACCTATGTGAATAAATCAATTAGAACAATTTAATCTCATTTAAATAAATAAATTAAACAAATAATTTATTTAAATAAATAATATTTATTCTACAATAGGATAAGCCTCCCCAAGTCATCAACGACTTTCCGTATAATATAGATTTCAACATTAATCATAAAAGAACCTTTGAGTAAATAGTTACCGCATAATTCAATCCTTCCACCATACAATGTCCCAATTAAATATAAGACATGGAATTACCACAAGTCTTATTTTATTTAATTATATGTATTTCGATTCCAAAATGAATAACTCCTAATGAATGCAAATTAGAAACTACTTTCTAATTTCATTCCACCTTAACCAAGGATTCCTGGGTTGTCATTTATCGAATCACATAGACATCTCTCCTTTTTACTAGAAGTGGTAGATTCTTTATCGATCATTCATTACCTTCATATATAACTTATTACACCCAAGCATACCCTTTGATATACTCTAAGAGTCTTAAGGAATAAGTCAAAGTGTAATTCATTATATATAAGATACTATGATGATCTCAAGTCTAAGGATCATTTGTACTACTATCACTACAGAATTCCTATCGACAGTAAGTAAAACTCCATTAGGTATTCCTTAGCGAGTCACGCTCAAAGGAACTTATTCTCTAATAAGCACCTACATACTTGCTTTAGTGTCTCCACACAAATGATCATGAGATCAATCATCCTCATCCAATGAAAGCAAGCAACGATGTGTACCAATCTATCCTGGATTCACTAATCCCCAATTTAGTAATCCAATGATTGGAAACTATTTTAGTTTTAAGCTTTCTAAGAATTTAGATCTCATTAGAATGATCATCATCATTATTCTAAAAGCGTTGCTTAAAACTAGGGGTTTATCACATATTATTAAAACAAAGACCATGTAGATAATAAATGCCTTTAATAAATAATTCGCTTTATTAATAAATAAATAAGATTGATTACACAAGATATGCTTTATCATCATACATGATTGGCTTGTATGCATAATACTTTCAATCTCCCACTCAGCACTAAAGCCAATCGCCGTGGTATCTCATACCCATCTTCTCTAAGTGACGATCAAACCGTTGTTGTGTTAACGCTTTAGTAAATGGATCTGCAATATTGTCTTGAGAGTCCACACGCCTGTGGTGACGCTCTCTCTTCAATGATCTCTCTCGATCAAATGAAATCGCCGCAACACGTGTTTGGATTTCGATGAGACTGGGTTCCTTAGCTTGCAAATGTACTCCAAAGGTTGTCACGTAATAAAGGCACCGGTCCTTTAATGCTAGGAACCACACCAAGTTCGTAATGAACTTCTTCATCCAAATGACTTCCTTTGCAGCTTCACTTGCAGCCTATGTACTCGCCTCACATCACCGAATCAAGAATCGTTTCGCTGAACTTTTCCAACTCATCGCGCCTCCGCTTAAGGTAAACACATACCCCAAACGGATTTATCATCATCATCTTGGTCTGCTTGAAAACTTGAGTCCGTGAAGCCCTCTAGTTTTAATTCGCACTCCACCGTAGACAAGAAATACATCCTTAGTTCTTCTTAAGTACTTTAGGATATTTTTCACCGCCTTCCAAAGGTTCTTCTCCGGATTCGACCGATATCTCGCTTGTTACACTAAAGTGCATGAGCGACATCCGGTCTAGTACATATCATACCGTACATGATAGATCCTATTGCTCAAGCATAAGGAATCTTATTCATGCGGTTCTCTCCTCGTGTGTCTTTGGGGCTTGTTTCTTGAGAGATGTATTCCATGGCTCATCCAAGATGAGACCTCTTTTGGAATCTTCCATGCTAAACCTTTTAGCATCATGTCAATGTATCGCCTTGGGATAAGCCAAGCATCCTATTAGATCTATCTCTATAGATCTTTATCCCCAAAATATAGGATGCTTCTCCCAAGTCCTTCATGGAGAAGTGTTTAGATAACCGATTTTAATTGTTTGCGAAGATAGAATATCATTCCCTATCGGTAATATATCATCAACATATAATACAAGGAATGAAATAAGCGCCCCACTAACCTTCTTGTACACACATGGTTCATCCTCATTTTGATAAAATCAAACTTTTGATTGTCTCATCAAAACGGATGTTCCACCCACGAGAAGCTTCGCTTTAATCCATAAATGGATCGTTGAAGCTTATGTACTTGATTTGTTCCAACCTTTGAAACAAATCCCTCCGGTTGTGTCATATACACATCCTCCTCAAGTTTCCCATCGAGGAAGGCCGCTTTCACGTCCATCCGCCAGATTTCGTAGTCACGGTAAGTCGCAATCGCAAGCAAAAAAATCCGAATGGACTTGAGCATTGCTACTCGTGGTGAGAAGGTTTCGCCATAGTCAACTCCTTGTCTTTGTTTGAAACCTTTTGCAACCAATCCGGGCCTTATAGGTCTCTACCTTGCCGCCTCGCTTCCATTTTCTTTTAAAGACCCATTTACACCCAATAGCTTAATGCCTTCAAAGTGGTGAGACCAAAGTCCATACTTGGTTCTCATACATGGAGTCCATCTCGGATTTCATGGCTTCTTGCCATTTCTCCGAGTCTTTACTACTCATAGCCTGCTCAGAATTCAATGGATCATCATCATCTATGATATGTACTTCATTGTCATCTTCTATGACAAGTCCATACCGTCCCGTATCTTTGGTACTCTTCCATATTTACTGAATAGGGTGTGGTATGTATGAATCTCTACTTGATTAGGTACCTCACTTTGATCTCAGTAGTATTTTGTGGTTCTTGAACCTCTTCAAGATATATCTTACTCCCACCGACCCCTTCAAGGATAAACTCCTTTTCCAAGAAGGCGAGATATTTCGCAACAAACACCTTTTGATCACTTGGATGATAGAAATAATACCCGATGTTTCTTTAGGATATCCCACAAATCTACATTTGTCGATCTAGTCTGCAGCTTTATCGCTTTCAAACTTTTTTGACATAAGTCGGACAACCCCAAGTCTTAACATGCTTAAGATTTGGTTTCTCCCCGTCCATAACTCATATGGGGTCTTGGGGACGGATTTTGTAGGTACCTTGTTAAGTAGTAGGTATGCAAATTGATTCTAGGGCATATCCCCGTATGAAACCGAAGGCTCAGAAAAACTCTCATCATAGATCGAACCATGTCCAACAATGTTCGATTTCTCCTTTCGAGATACACCATTCATCCGGGCGTGCCTCGGTGGATTCCATTGTGAGATTATACCATTTTCTTTGAGACAATTGAGAAACTCACCACTTAAGTATTCTCCTCCTCGATCGATCAAGAATCTTAATACTCTTACTAGTTTGCTTCTCAACTTCACTTCTGAACTCTTTTAACTTTTCAAATGATTCGATTTGTATTTCATTAAATACACATATCCAAATCTTGAGTGGTCGCGCTGAATGTAATAAAATAAGAATACCCTCCTCGTAAGCAATTAGTTGTCATAGGTCCACATACATCCGTGTGTACCAACGCTAACAACTCAGTATCTCTTTCTCCTTTTCCACTAAAAGGAGATTTAGTCATTTTACCCATGAGACAAGATTCACAAAAGTTGGATATGATTCATAATCGATAGCTCTAGAGCCCATCTTTACGCAACTTGATAATCTTGTTTCATTAATACGACCAAGTTTACAATTACACATGAAGGTATAATTAACATCATCTCTTTTCCTTTTATTAGTTTGTTCAATTTGAAATATATTTTCATGCAAGTCAAGTATATAAAGTCCATTTCAGAAATTACCAACACCATATAAAACATTATCATTATAAATGGAACAACTGTTGTTCTTTATTATAATATTAAAACCATCCATATCCAATACGTAGATAGAAATAATGTTTTTAATGATATTTGGAACAAAATAATAATTATTTAAATTAATGAACTTGCTCAGTAGGCGCTTAAAACAATAAGTCCCTACAACTAATGCAAAGAACCTTTGCTCCATTTCCCACTCGTAGGACGACCTCATCCTTGCTCGACTTTCTACTTCCCCGACTACCCTCATATTATTACATATGTGAGAACCACATCCGGTATCCAATACCCAAGTAGAAGATCGACTTTCGTAAAAATTAATTTCAATCATAAACAAACCTTGATTAGGATTCAAGCTTCTCCAAGCTTCTTCGCTTTTGTTCTCATAAGATAATCCTTGCGCCCTCTTCCAAATGACCTCTACTTGTTGCAATGGAAGCAAATTCCTTTGCTAGTCGGATCGTGTTTCTTTTGATCCTTCACTTTCGCCTTTCCCTTTAGCCTTCTTGGATTTCTTCTTTTCGTAAGATACCTTGGGCCTCTTCCTTTTCTTGGAAGAATCATCCACCAAGAAGACATGGTTCTTCTTGGATGGAGGTGACCTTCAAAGCAGCTTTTCAACATGTTAAGTAATTCGCAAGTCGACATCCAACTTATTCATGTGAAAATTCACAACAAATTGTGAGAAGGTGTCCGGAGTGACCGCAAGACAAAATCTTGACTCAACTCCCCATCCACGACGAACCCAAGTCATTCCAAGACGCTCAATCGATTGATCATCTTTAGGACATGAGTCTCAACTAAGAAGGTTCCCTAGGTCATCCGAGATCTAAGAGCTCCCTTAGATATTTCATATCTAGCAATCCTACTTTGCTCACCATACAACTCTCCAAGGTGCAGAGCATAGTAGAGCATCCATGTTTTCATCTTGTGACGCTGAAGCTCAAGCACTCATGGATGCGAGCATGATGCATCGAGCCACGATGCATCATCTTGCCACCGCTTAAAAGTAGCAATCTCTTCCTCGAGAGGTCGCTCTCGCAACTTTTGCAGTATGCGGGCGAATTTAGGACATAAGAAATCTTTTCAAAGAAGGAGAACAATTCTCAGATTCCTTAACCAAATTGTAGTAGTTCGGTCCCAATTCACAATGTTAGCATCAAGTATGCTTCGCAGTGAAATTAGTGAATGTGACATTTTCAAAATTTCGCATGTAAAAAGACAATATTTTAGCAAACATTCATTTATTAATTACCAAAATAAATTAGGTCTTATTTTATATTGGTATCTCCCACTATTTTATTCAAACTATATTACCCTCATTTATATAGTTCTAAGAAAATCTAATTAAAGTTTTTGCTAGTGAGAATAAGGATCCCATTTCAAATATATATAGCCTTGTGGTGACACAACAAACTATATATAAATAAATAGGTAGACAACTCCTTGTCATTACATCAACATGTAACTCCTTATGTTTTGCCTCTTGGATTATTTTGATCAAGTGGTGGCACATCCGAATCAAAATTATCTAAGTTAAGTCCATCCTAGCACTTCCATATATTCAAAAAAGAAAAATATCGCCCTTGTGGTGACACAACAAAACAATATTGTTCAATTTTCTTTATAAGCATCAAATGTGATAAATTAACATCTTAAACACTTAATACTTGCCTTGTGGTGACACAACAAACTCATATTAAATATTTAATACTCTATTAATTTTATCATGCTAGAAGGCGACGTTCGATATTCTAAATATCTTTGAACGCTTAAGACTTAATAAATAAACTTTGAGGGATTTGCTATTATTTGTCTCATCTTGTTTAGCGCGCATGCAAATATATATATAAAATACGCGTCATATTATTAAACATGCGAAGCATGTTTGCATAATATATAATATATATAATACTAGCATGCACATATAGAATACTATATTCTACCCGGATTGATTATGGACTTTTATTCTAGTTTGGTTCACTAGAGCCACCAAGTGAACCAAAAGGTCAAACCCTAGGTGCAAAGAATAAATATTTAAATATAACTATTACATTTAAACCCTGGCTCCATTACAAACGGGTCTTCAAGCGCTCCTCGATCTCCTCGGTTCTTCAAAAAATTCTAACTAATCCTATTATATTAAACTATTTAATTTAAATAGAAACCTTGATCGCCGATCGAGGGGAAGTACATAGAGAGAGAGATAGAATTTACATCAAGAAGAAAACCGTAAAAAGACGAGGTACGCAGAATTCCCATTTAATAAAACTCATTCATTCAAACATCCAACTAAAATAAATCCAATCATATTGGTCAATTGTCCATAATCAATCCCATTTATTATCATACATATCATCATATGTATCAATAAATAAAATCATTCCATATATATACGAGTATCATTTAATGGGCAATTTTATGTTGCATGAAATCCAATTTCAAGATTAAAATAAACTCTTTTATTTTAATTATAAAATTATTAAGATTAATATATATATATATATAACAATTATATATATATAATAAAAGTCCTACACTTTTTTAAAAAAAACTCCAGCAACTTGCTTTGCTACATGGCCGGACTATGCTATAAATTTGCTGGACAAAAAACTGCCACGGGCCCACTTTTAATTCATGCCAAAAAAAAAAAATTAAATTTTATTCATGAATAAAAGCCCTTAACAAAAAAAAAAAAAAAGCGCTGCTTAAAACTAAAAAAAACCAATACGATTTAATATCCTGGACAAAACCGTGGACCATCAGGTTACTTTTTTTTTATTTGTTCGGCGATCATGCTAACCGCCCTTAATCAGGACTCAACCCTTGTGGAAAAAAAAAATCACGCCGGATATGCACGGATTCGAAAAAAATGTTTTCGGCAGTTTTTTTTTTTTTTTTTTTAATAATAATTTTATACAATAAATTATGCCCAATAAATTATTCAAAATACATACCCATACATATATGGAATCAAAATAATTAATAATTCGCATAAAGTTTGGCTCTGATACCACTGTTAGGTTTTCGTGAAAATCAGAGTAGCAATCAAATTGCAAAATATAAGCGGGCGAGATAAAATCGATTTTAAAATTTTTCACAAACCAATTACCCTGGATCATCCTTTATGCATATTATTAATTAAACGAAGAATAAGAAATTATGAAATCATACCCTTGTAAAACGAAGCTTCCTCAGTGCAAGTTCACCTCCTACTTCTCCGCGATCTCCTCAATCTCCTGGTAGATTCCTTCCTTTGATTAATGTAAGCCACCCAAGTGTATGGCCTCTATAGGTGATCCACCAAGGAAGAGGAATTTTTCAAGAAGAAGGATTTGGCTCAAACCCTAGTTTTTCCTATCCGAATAAGAAAAGGGTGTACTCTCCAAATCTAAGAATTACGATATCTCATATCTAATATAAGACTCTCTTATAAAGATATTATATAACCCTATTTTAATTAAAATAAGGTATTATTTATTTAATTAAACTCTTTTAATTAAATGGGCTCCTAATCCTATTAGGGATAATTAGTTAAACTCCTTTAACTAATTTTTCTTTCCTAATCTAATTAGGAATAAATGAGAGTACTAATATTAAATTAATTCCTAAACCTTTTAGAAATTAAAATAATAATTATTATAATAATATTAATAAGACTCTCTTATTAATTTATATTTAATATTTCTAAAATATTAAATAATAATATTAAGCTATTTAATTTATTCTATCACCATAGATTAAATTAAATATACTTAACATATTATTACAATTATGCCATTAACTTCTTAAATAATTATTCTTCCTTTTATGGTGTGACCTTTAGGTTCTCCATATTAAACCTATTTGTGAATAAATCAATTAGAACAATTCTAATCTCATTTAAATAAATAAATTAAACAAATAATTTATTTAAATAAATAATATTTATTCTACAATAGGATAAGCCTCCCTAGCGATCAACGACTTTCCAGATAATATAGATTTCAACATTAATCATAAAAGAACCTTTGAGTAAATAGTTCTTACCGTACAATTCAATCCTTCCACCATACAATGTCCCAATTAAATATAAGACATGGAATTATCACAAGTCTTATTTTATTTAATTATATGTATTTCGATTCCAAATGAATAACTCCTAATGAATGCAAATTAGAAACTACTTTCTAATTTCATTCCACCTCGCCAAGGATTCCTGGGTTGTCATTTATCGAATCACATAGACATCTCTCTTTTACTAGAAGTGGTAGATTCTTTATCGATCATTCATTATCTTCATATATAACTTATTACACCCAAGCATACCCTTTGATATACTCTAAGAGTCTTAAGGAATAAGTCAAAGTGTAATTCATTATATATAAGATACTATGATGATCTCAAGTCTAAGGATCATTTGTACTACTATCACTACAGAATTCCTATCGACAGTAAGTAAAACTCCATTAGGTATTCCTTAGCGAGTCATGTTCAAAGTGAACTTATTCTCTAATAAGCACCTACATACTTGCTTTAGTGTCTCCACACAAATGATCATGAGATCAATCATCCTCATCCAATGAAGCAAGAACGATGTACCAATCTATCCGGATTCACTAATCCCCAATTTAGTAATCCAATGATTGGGAACTATTTTAGTTTTAAGCTTTCTAAGAATTTAGATCTCATTAGAATGATCATCATCATTATTCTAAAAGCGTTGCTTAAAACTATGGGTTTATCACATATTATTAAAACAAACACCATGTAGATAATAAATGCCTTTAATAAATAATTCTTTTATTAATAAATAAATAAGATTGATTACAAAGATATGCTTTATCATCATACATGATTGGCTTGTATGCATAATACTTTCATTAAGCTAGATATCGCCTTTCTTTGATTTGCTTAACATGTTGAAAAATGTTGAGAGTCACTTTCCAACCAAGAAAGACCATGTCTTACTGGTAGGGGCAAAAGGATCTTCTGAAAAGAAGAAACGATTCAAAGAAGGTATATAGAAAGGCATAAACAAAGGATAATAAGAGCAAAACTGATACGGATAGCAAAGGAGTTTGCTTCCACTGCAATAAGCCTGGACACTGGAAAGAAACTGCAAGAAGCATCTTGCAGAGGCTAACCAAAGAAGCTTAGTGAAGTTTCGGTTACAATACAGTTTTTTTTCATGATTGAAATAAATTTTTCTTTAAGTCAAGGTTCTACTTGGGTATTGGATACCGACTTTGGTTATCATAAATATAGATTTATGAAGGGACCAAGCAGAAGTAGAAAGCTAAACAAATATAAGTAATCCTATGTGCGGGAAATGTAGCAAAGGTTGCCATATTAGCCATAGAAACTTATAATTTAACAATGCCTACTACAAAATCTATTAAGTCAATAAGTTGTTATTGTATTCCAGCTTCTGTTAAAAATATTATTTCCATTTTATTGTTGGACAATGAAATCTTTGGTATTAAAATTAAGAACAATTGTTGTTCTATTTATAATAATAATGTTTTGTATAGAACTGGAATATCACTTAATAAATTTTGTATACTTGACTTACATGAAAATAATTTTGCATATTGAACAAATTAGTATAAGAAAAGGAGATGATCATTCAAAGAGTTGAATGTATGTATTTGTTGAAATACAAGCGTGAATTATTTGAAAGGTTCAAAGAATTCAGAAATGAAACAAATTGACAAAGTATTAAGATTCTTTGATTAGATTAAGGAATAAATACTTGTGCAATAAGTTTCTAGATCATCTCAAATGGTTTTCTCATAATGGACACCTCCTGATACATAATAATTGATTGATGTATCTGAAAGGAAAAATCATACCTTGTTGAACATGGTACGGTCCAAAATGATTTTACCGACATTCCAGTATCCTTCTAGGATCATGTCCTAGAAATGGCTGCATATCTACGAAAAGGTAAGCTCTAAATCCGGCCCCAAGACTCCATAAAAGTTATGGACAGGGAGGATTCCTAATCTTAAGTATGTTAAGATAAGGGGTTGTCCAACTTATGTGAAACAGTTTCAAAGGATAAGCTTGGGACAAGATTTGACAAATACAGATTTGTGGGACATCCTAAAGTAAGTTTAGGGTAAATGTTCTATAATCCTACTTAGCAAAAGGTGTTTATTGCGAAACACGCTTCCTTCTAAGATAAATGTGTTTATCATTGAAGGGGCTAGTGGGAGGATAATAGATCTTGAAGAGTTCAAGAACCACAAAATACTATAAGTTAAATAAGAGGAACTTGTAGATGTAACCTATTATACCACAACCTAATCGTAAATCAAATAGTACATCAAGATACCTAGGAGGTATGGATTCATCATAGATGATGATGATGAGGTACACATCATAGAAGATGATGATCCAGCTTACATACGATGAGGTAAGTGTTGTAGACACTCGCAGAAATGGATTGAAGCAAGTTTCAAATATGGAACATTAGTTTTGATGAAGCAATCAAAAGAGTTTGATTTTATCAAAATAAGAATGAACCTAGTGTGTACAAAGGGTCGATTGGGAGCATCGTGACATTCCTAGTACTATATGTTGAAATACTACGGATAAGGAATGACATACCAATGCTACAATCAGTAAAGATAAAGTTGTCTAAACATTCCTCCATGAATGATTTGGAAGAGTATCTTAATTGGGGATATAAAAATCTATATAGATAGATACAAGAGGATGCTCGGCTTAACCCAAGGAACGTATATTCATTTGATGCTAAAGTCGTTTAGCATGGCAAACTCCAAGAGATGTCTCATGTCGATGAGCTATGGAGTGAATCTCTCTTAATAGTCCCCACAGACTCCTGAAAAGAGAAGTCGCATGAGTGACAATCATGCATGCAATGAAATATACAAGATCTAATGTTGATCGGTCATATTCTGGAGAAGATCATCAGAAGACGGTGAAAACATCTTAAAGTGCTTAACCCAAGACTAAGGATGTGAACATATTCATCGTGGGTCTAAATTAAAACTAGAGGGCTTAACAGACTCAAGTTTTTCAAATGCACTAAGATGACGTAAAAATCCACTTTAAGGTAAAGCGTTATCTTGAACAAAGGTGCGTTGAATTGAAAGGTTCCAAACAAAGAAAGAGTTCTTTGGTTTAGTGATAAAGACAAAGTATATAGCTATAAATGAAGTCGCAAGTTGATTGTTTGGATTAAAAGTTCATTACGTAACTAGGAATAGTTCCTAAGTCTCATCTTGGATCTAAACATGTGTTGTGGCACTTTCATTTGATTATTAGAATCATTGAAAGATGGAAATCACTATACAGATAGTGGACTCTCATGAACAACATTACATATCCATTAACTAAAGCTTATCCAACAGCAGGATAATAGTCACTTAGAGAAGAAGAGTATGAGATACCATGACGATTGGCTTTAGTGCAAGTGGGAGATTGAAAGTAGTATGCACACAAGCCAATCATGTTTGATGATAAAGCATATACTTTGTAACAATCTTATTCATTTATTAATAAAAAGTATTAATTTATTAGAGGCTTTTAATTATCTACATGATGTTGTTTTATAATATGTGATAAACCCATAGTTTTAAGCAATGCTTTTAGAATAATGATGATGATCATTCTAATGAGATCTAAATTCTTAGAAAGCTTAAAACTAAAATAGTTCCCAATCATTGGATTACTAAATTGGAGATTAGTGAATCCGGATAGATTGGTACATACGTTGCTTGCTCATTGGATGAGGATGATTGATCTCATGATCATTTGTGTGGAGACACTAAAGCAAGTATGTAGGTGCTTATTAGAGAATAAGTTCAATTGAACGCTGCTCGCTAAGGAATACCTAATGGAGTTTTACTTGCTTTTGTCAATAGGAATTCTGTAGTGATAGTAGTCAAGTAATCCTTGGACTTAAGATCATTATAGTATCTTGTCTATGATGAGTTATACTTTGACTTATTCCTTAAGACTCTTAGGGTATATCAAAGGGTATGCTTGGGTATAACAAGTTGTACATGGAGATAATATATGATCAATAAAGAATCTACCACTTCTAATAAAAAGAAGAGAAATGTCCTATGTGATTCGATAAATGACAACCCAAAGTCCTTGGTTAAGGCGTAATGAAATTAGAAAGGAGTTTCTAATTTGCATTATTTGAGTTGTGCATTTAAGGATCGAAATACATATAATTAAATAAAATAAGACTTGATAGTAATTCCATGCCTTATATTTAATTGGGACATCAGTATGGTGGAAGGATTGAATTGTACTGGTAACTATTTACTCAAAGGTTCTTTTATGATTAATGTTGAAATCTATATTATCCGGAAAGTCGTTGAACGCTAGGAGGAGGCTTATCCCTATCAGAGAATAAATATTATTTATTTAAATAAATTAATTGTTTAATTTATTTATTTAAATAAGATTAGAATTGTTCTAATCGATTTATTCACAACCGGTTTAATATGGAGAACCTAAAGGGTCACACCATAAAAAGGAAGAATAATTATTTAAGAAGTTAATGGCATAATCGTAATAATATATATGTATGTATATTTAATTTAATCTATGGTGATAGAATAAATTAAATAGCTTAATATTTATTATTTAATATTTTAGAAATATTAAATATAAATTAATAAGAGGAGTCTTATTAATATTATTACAATTATTATTATTTTAATTTCTAAAAGAGTTTAGGAATTAATTTAATATAAGTACTCTCATTTATTCCTAATAGATTAGGAGGAAAATTAATTAAAGGAGTTTAATTAATTATCCCTAATAAGATTAGGGAGCCCATTTAATTAAAAGAGTTTAATTAAATAATACCTTATTTTAATAGGTTACTTGATATCTTTATAAGATGAGTCCGATATCGATATCAAGACTACGTGATAATTCCAATAGTTGAGAGTACGCTTTTCTATAGAGATAGAAAAACTAGGGTTTAGCCAACCACCCATCTTCTTGAATCCTTCTTCTTCCTTGGTGGATCACCTCTAGAGGCCAAACACTTGGGTGGCTAACGCCGATCAAAGGAAGGAACCAAACCCGGTGAATTCAAGTTGAATGCGAAAAAAAGAATTGAGGTGAACTTGTACTGAGGAAGCTTCGGATCTTCAAGGGTATGATTCTTGTTCTTCAATTTTTCGTTTAATTAATAATTGTGCATAAAGGGTGATCCGGGTATATGGTTTGTAAAATTTTAAACTCTGATTTTTACACGTTTTCGCTTATTTATGCAATTTGATTACGTTCTTGAATATTACAAACCTAACAGAATGTGCAAGTAGAGGAACACCATTGTGAGATCAATATAGTAAGGGCGTTATGGTCCTATTAGATACATAGGTCTCTGCATAGTTGAACACAACAAAAGATGCCCGCACTCCTGAGTATATCCATGTAATCAGTGTTTCCAAGGATCTCGTCGGTCTAATCTTGCCTTCCTTGAAGGCAACCAGATGAATCAGACAGGAAGTGAAGGGGACTGAAAGGGTATTCTTGCTTCTCTATGCATATGCGAGGAATGCGATAGGAATGGGGAAAGTCATCCCAACCTCCATAAGTCGTTGCATATAGAAACAAGTCTTTCTTCTCTGGCAGAGGAAGAGTTGTACGGTCATAAGTCTAGACTCGCTCCCAAAAGACGTCAGAAAGACCAAAAGAGGGGAGCCCTTCCCCAATCATTGAGAAACTGGGCCTCCTTGGTTGTTCCAAAGTCTGCAGAATGTTCAACGAGGAGGGCCTGCAAGAAAAAGGAATTTAGCATAAGAGATCTAAAGAGCAAGGAAATGAGGCATTTGAACTTCAAGTGCTCACCATGGAAAAGAGGAAAGTCTAAGATTTAAGCCTCAAAACACCTGAAAAAAAGAAGAAACAATGTCAAAAAGAGTTAGGAATCACAATTATGCAAGAAAAATTCCCCGAAAAAATTTTTGAAAAAACTTTGGACAACCCAAAAGCATCCTTCAAAGCCTTTTTGGACTTATAACAGCATATGTCATGGCCGTAGGCGATGACTTTTGTAGGGCTCATTGCTAGCTTCATTTAAACTTCAATTTCCCCCTAGGGTTCGGCCCTGTAGGCTTCTGCCACCTAGGGGTTATTCCTTTCATCCCTTAAAAAAAATCCACTATAGGGTTCGGGCCCCTAGGGTTCGGCCATGTAGGCTTCGGCCACCTAGGGGTTGTTCCTTTCATCCTTTAAAAAAAATTCCTCTATAGGGTTCGGCCATATAGGCTTCGGCCACCTAAGGGTTGTTCTTTTCATTTCCTAAAAAAAAATTCTATAGGGTTAGGCCTTGTAGGCTTTGGCCACCTAGGGGTTGTTCCCTTCATCCTTAAAAAAATAAAAATAAATCTCTATAGGGTTCGGCCATCTAGGCTTCGACCCCCTAGGGTTTGGCCCTGTAGGCTTCGGACACCTAGGGGATGTTCCTTCATTCCTTCAAGGTCCTGTTGCTCCACGAATCAACTGCTTGGAACGAATCCTCTTTCGCCGCGAAAATTATAGCCTTTCTCTGATGAATTGTAAGGGAAAAAATTAAGATATGATCAAGGTAATGAGGCTCGAAAAACAGAAGAAAGGCTACAATTACCTGAAAATATATATATAGATGAAACAATCATGAGGAATTGGCCAACGAAGGCTGTGATAATTTTTGTATGATTATGTAAAGAAGGGATGGTGGTTCTCCCATGTGTCTTCATCATGATATATAACAAGACCTGTTGTGTGATTACCCTATTGCTCGTAGGAGCCTGGCATTTTGGTGATGAAGAGAATTTTAAAAGCAAGTCACCTTCAACAATCGAAACGAATTATGGATTATATGGTATGGATTAATGATGAAAAGATTATGATTGAGCCTGCACCTTCGAAAAAAAGAATCGATTCTTGGGTTTGTCAGTGCGAACGAGCACTTGGGTTCGTCGGTGCGAATGAGGACTTGGGTTCTTGATGATGGGTTCAAGAAATCGAAGGTCTTCCAATCCAAGGAGCAGTATATTTTTTGGTAACCTCGTGCAAATATTCATAGTGGGAAAAACAAATCCTTGAACTGCAAGGATTTGAATTAGTTGTCTTTATCCTTGATCCACGACGTGCGCAAGAAAGGTTTGGGAGTGGAGGCTCGACTCCTTACTTCTCCATAATAAGATAAGTAAAGACTTTATTTATTTTCCAAAAAAAAAAATAAGATTTTATTTTATTTCCAGAAAAAATAAGATTTGATAAAAGTAAAAAAAATCCTGTCAAGATCAAATAAAGAAAGATTTTATTTTATTTTCAAAATAAAGAAAGATTTGATTTTATTTCCAAAATAAAGAAAGATTTAATTTTATTTCCAAAATAAAATTAAGATTTGATTTTATTTCAAATAAAATTAAGATTTGATGTTATTAAGATTTGATTTTATTTCCAAAATAAAAAATTAAGATTTGATTTCGTAAAAAGGAAAGATTTGGTTTACCAAAAGAAGGATTTTATTTGGTAATATTTGATTATGTTTTCTTGTTTCAATTTCCAAAAAAAAAAAGCAAGGAAACAAATATTGGGTAAACTATGGGAAGATTTTTGGAGGATTTCTCAGTATGTCCGAGGAAGATCCTGCTAGGTTTTGCCTCCCTGTTTGGCTCCTTCGGGTTTCCCTCTTCTAGGACTTTTATTTTCAAGACCTGTAAAGTGAAGTCCCACAAAATCGTTCAAAGGCTTGAAGTACTCTTGCACGATCGTCTATTTGGCAATGCGACTCTCGCACAGGGGGCAAATGTGGGCCCAAATATAAAATTATGGTTCACATAACCTAATTGAATTAAATGCACAATTAGGGTTCCACGTCCTCATTAAATGTGCAAATTAGGAGATTCGCATAACCTAATGGAATGAAGACGGAAAAGCCAGAAATAAATAGGCGAGACCCGAGAGAAGCCTCCACGGGTCCCAAGGCAGAAGGCTCGTGGAGGTAGCTCGTTTTGGGAATTGATTGAGGGATTGGATTGGTGGCTAGAAGGACAGGACAATCTTAGCATTACTCTGATGATTAAAGCATGTGCGTGACACATGACTACTTTCCAGAAAACCCTATAAATACCCCTCCCATTCTATTGGGAAGGGGACCTCTCTTCAGACGCATGACTTGGACTCTTGAAAGATCGAAGGACCTGGGCATTCTCTCTCAACAGGATTCTAGGAGTGGAAGGACTCAAGAAGAAGGGTTTTGGAATCCCAATAACCCTAAGACGGTTTTCGAATTCTAGTAGTTCTGTCACGCGTCATTGGAGTAATCGTCCACCTGTCGTTCTCCTCTCTTCAATCAATCAATCAATTAATTGCGTCTTTCTTGCGATTTCTCCTCCTACCAACACGAAACCCTAATCATAAGAAGCGATTTATTTTCAAAATTTCACGAAAAAGAAATATCCGTAAAATTATAAATCTTTTCATCCAAGTGATTGTATCCAAACATAGTAACTACTATCTGTTATGGGATACTGTGGATCTTGGATTGATAGAAATTGTTATCTTATTAAATATTTACGTGAGCACCAAATCTGTTACAGGGAGTATAGAGAATTTGGGGGCGTCACATCCCCAATTTATTTTTACCTATTAAACCTAAGCTGATAAAGAGAAAGATACTTTTGGAATAATCTTAATGGGTGGGTGAGAGATTCAGTAGTTGAGATCGTCAAGAACTTGAAAAAAGCGCCTCTATTGGTTCATGTTTACAGCCAGAATAGTGGTGGATTAATGGAGTTGAAAACAGAGGAGGGTGTTGCATAAAATTGGCAAAGAGTGGAGGGAAGGGGAGAGAAAGTCCCCAGATGGGGTCATACTCGTTGAAGAACTTCAGGATAATAAAGATTTGGATTTGGAAATTGAAGAAGAAGAAAGAGAGACAAGGCTAGGGGAGTATTGATTCAGGGGAAAGGGGTGGCGAGAGAATGTAGGCCCTCTTGTTATTTGTTGAAGACTTGTAGTGTGAATTCTGGGTTGGGGTTTTTCGGGACTCATTTTTGCTTGGTCAAAGTTAATATTTTTAGAGAATCTGCTTTTTCTCAGATCAAAAATAGTTGGTTGTTACAGTGAATTTGATTGATTTGGTTAGCATAGTAACCAATGTTGTTTTAATATGATCAATTAGATTTATCTCTATGTAAAAACTTGCCCCTCAAATCATATACAAGTTGTGAATTTATTCTTATTTCTTGCTTGATTTTTGAGTTATTTCCTTATATTTTACTAGATCATATTTAATTTTTCAGTAGAATGGTTGCTATTCAATGTTAAGTAGTAATTCTTTTACATATATGTCTAGGGTCTGCAAAGTTATAGATTGTTTTGTTGGCTATGTTGAAATGTTACCTTTTGATTGCAAATGTTAATTTGCTATATGGTCAAATTTGTCATCTATTTATGGCTACAACAAAATCAAGACAAGTCACAAGTAATGTTTTTGTTATTATTAGAGAGTAGATTGAATTTCTTGAAGACTTTAATTAATAATCTCCCTTAGTATTAATAGTGCAAATTATGTTTAATAACTTTTGGGTATGGTATGACAATGACTTTGTAAAAATAATTTTTGTTAAATATTTATTTGGATATTTGTATTTGATTATGAATTTTTTTTCTTCATTAAATTTATTTTGCATATTTTTATTCATGGTTCAATTATTATAATTAATAGAAGGAAAAATTTGTAAAAGTGATATTTTTCTTTTCTTTTCATCGGAACTCAAAAATGCAAGAAAAGATTTTTTTAAAATTTTCTATTTTTTTCTATTAAAAACTCAGAAACAACACAAAGTAAAACTTTAAGTTTTCTATTCTTTTTTGTTCTAATTTAAATTTTTTATTCTTTTCTTTTTCGTCCAAAACTCAAAAACAAAATGTTAGTCTCGGTCTACTTTATTTTTCCCCTTAAATGGAAAGTATCAAAATAAAGATGTGTATAAATTGCAATTCACAGACAACTACGTTTTACGATGATTATTAATTTTTTTTTCCTTAATTTATAATACTCTCTCTATTTTAAAATTAAATATACATTTATAAAACGACAATTTCAAGTATAATTTCATTTTTTAAATATAACTCTAACCGTTGGTAAAATATGGTACTGATACCATGATAATTCTTAATCTAAGTACAATATAAACAATGATATATTAGAAATTTCACATAACTTTATAGTTTAAAATTAGAAACTTATATCTAATTTTGAAATAAATAGAAAAGGAAAGTATATATCTAATTATGGAATTGTGAGAAAATAAACGTTTCTAAATATGTATATCCAGTAACAAAGGCTCTATAAAAGGGAGAGACAGAAAATGCAAAAGTGGCTTTAGCTGAGAACTGAGAAGCATCATAAAAAATTCCTAGATACAACATGTTTGGTTTGTGGTTTTCTATGTTTTTGGAGTATTTGAGAATCTTGTTTGTCAAAATATAACTTACTCCCTCCATCCCATTATATCTGACGTTCTAGATGATTTTTTTCTTCCCAAAATATTTAACGTTTTACAAAACTAAAAATATTTTGCCTATTTATTTTCTTTTCTACCCTTCCTTCTCCACCACCATTAATGATTATTTTCTCTATTTTCAAAAAACAGTTCAAATTCTATTCTTTAATTAGAAAAGAAAATCAGGAGAGAGAGTGTGAAATCAAGTTTGGTGTTAATGAAGAATTAAATGAGATTAAAGTATTAATTAAGGGTAAAATAGTATAATTACATCTATTTTTAATCTATGTGAAAATCTTTAGAACGTTAGATATAATGAGATAGAGAGAGTACTCATAAACGCAACTTGTAAGCTCCATATTTACAACATCATTTTTAGTGCTATAAATTTAAAGTTTATAATCTGCCTAAACGCACCAAAACGAACAAGGGTATACTAGTTTCTTCAGACTATGCGAACCCATAGAGTAAACAAGATATGCAATTGAGCCTATTTAGACTTGACCACTAATTTGTTCATAAAAAAGAAAAAAAGACTTAACCACTGATTTCAAAACACTTTATTGTTTATAAGATGCCATTAAATTCAAAACTAACGAGAAGTGCGCAATATACGACACTTTTAACCAGATTTCTATACAAATTGCTCAAACTATCAAAACTACGAAAAAGATTTATATTACAACAGAAAGATATTTGCCTTTTATTGTGATTAAACACATCAATTTATTATTTATGTATTTATATTTTGAAATTTGATATTTACCCATAACTTTTTGATATTTTCACATGAAAAGTGTCGCTATAGATGTATAGCGACGGTAAAAACTGTCTTTATAGGATTTATAGCGACGATTTTCATATAAAAATATCAAAAAAGTCATGTGAAAATATTAGTTTCATATATTTAATAATGTTTACCTACCAGAAGAATCAACATGTTTTTTTGTGGTTAATCTACGTCCACTTGTTCACGGGTCCACCCCAACTTGAATGATTTTAGGGTGACCGGAATTTAGCCGCCGGTCCCTTTTTTTGACTCTCATCTTAACTATTTTTTATATGTATCCAAATTATAAATATATACGGTACGTACAATCCTATTTTTTACATGTATTTAAATTACACTTATATAATTAAATTCTAGAAAAATTTGAGTTAAAATAAATATTATAATTTTTTAAGGAAAAAAAAAAACCACCATGATCCCTGTGGGAGTGAGCAAAAATGGTTAAAAGCCGAATCTACCGAACCGAATCGAACCATTTTAACCAATTATTTCGGTTTTCGGTTTTTTTTGAATTTCGGTTATATCCGAATTATTATTCAAGATTCGGTTTGGTTTGGTTTTTTAAAAATGCATTATTCGTGTCCGAATAACCGAATTGTAATATTTAAAAAAAATTATTAATTATATTATTATCTATTAACTTGTGATAACTGTTTAATGTTTAATGTTTATGTTGGATGTTGCTTCATGCTTAATTTTAATCAAGTGCACAGTTTTTATTATTGAATTACCGAATTGTGCATTCGATAATCGGTAATTGATAATTCTTTAGTTCTAAAATTCTTTAGCATTTCGGATAGTTGTTTTGTCGATATTTCGATTTTCGGTTATAACCGAATAGGCATTTCGGTTCGGTTATAACCGAATGCTCACCCCTACTGATCCCGGTGCCTAGAATTTTTGCCCCAACTTTGCTTACAAAGTTTAAGAAGATTTAGCAAAAATAGGTGCGGAATTAGAAAATCTCCGACCCCAATCAACAAATTCGAAATAGAAGAACTCTTAAATTCAATTTCTCACCGGCAGGCGGCAATGATTAGTGGTTCAAATGTAACCCAATGCTACGTTTAGATTGAAAGAATGGAATAAAGTAGGGAATAGAATAAATGAGAGAATAGAATAAGGAAGAGAATAGAATGATTTTTTAATATTTCATGTACATGTTTGGTTGATGTTAGGAATACATCTAAGAATGAAATAAATAATTAGAAAGTGACCTAAATACTCCCAAATGTTCACATTTAACTTAAATTCAATTTATATTAAAAATTTAACACATATTTTTCTAGATTTTTTTAATATTTATATTCTTCTTTTTTTTACTATACTAGTAATAGTCAACATATAACGGTTTTCACGGTATTGCAATAGTAATGTGTTCATATAGTAATGTGTTTATATAGTAATGTGTTCAATTTATGTTTTCTTTTCTTTTTATTAGGTTTTTTTTATAATAGTAATGTATTCTTCTTCTTTTTTGTTTGGTTGATTTTTGTTTTTTTTTTATTATAATATGTGTTCATATTATGTTTTAACGATTATTTTTATATTTTTAAATTATGTTTGCTTTCGGTATTTTATTTTATTTTTTTTGTATTTTTATTATTATTATTTTTTTATAGTAATGTGTGTTGACTAATAGCATGCTGCCTAATGTAGGAGCTTTAATTCTTAATTCTTACTATTAGTAATAGTGAAGAATTACCGTGATTTTTAAAGGGCATATTTGTCAATTACTTAAAAATAATAGATGGAATAAATTATTCCTGACCCCCCTTCCAGGAATAAAAATTATAATTTTAAGTTAACACCTATTCCACTAAGAATACATTATTCCGTTGGAATAAACAAACCAAATAACATTTTTATCATTCCAATGGAATGATTCATTCCATTCTCCCTCCTATTCCATCGATCCAAACGTAGCATTAGATTTAGTTTCTCTTTGGCAAAACTAATGATTTAGTCATTGAAGTTGACACGTTTTATTGAATACATGATTGAACTTTTAATTTTTTTAAATTAACTCATTGAACTAATTTTTATTTTCAAATTGGGTCATTCCGTTAAAAAAAATTGACAGACGTTAATTTTTTATCTACGTGGCGCTGACGTGGACGTAAAAAAAAGAAAATGACATGGAAAATAAAAACAAAAATATCAAAACAACTTTTATCTACGTGACGCTGACGTGAATGTAAAAAAAGAAAAAAAAAAATGACATGAAAAATAAAAACAAAAAAAAATTAAAATAACTTTTTGCAAAACAGATCTTGTGACGCCCCCAAAATTAGGGATACATCACCCATCTTGGGTCGCCACTTACATGGTACAGAATTTAAATCTGACTTACTTAACATAACTGTAGATATCTGATACGACATAAATCGTGAGTTTAAATACAAATATCGCTCTACTAGATATTATACAAACTCAAAAAGGAGTCCTCATTACAATTATTATCACACTATTTCACGTAATAGTGAGGACTACTAATGCTATCTTCGTGACCATCACTGCTTCCCAGACTCGTCCCAAATATATTCTCATTTCACAAGAGAACAAAATGAAAGAAAGGGTGAGCTCAACTAGCCCAAAGAAGAAATATTATGACTAAGATTGTAAGACCCCAAATTATTAATAAATGAAATTTATTTTCCTCTATTTATTATTTTGAAATAGTAAGGGTTGATTTGATTAATGTGGATAGTTATGGGTAAAATACGCAAATATTTTGAATAAGCAAGTGGTTATAAAATATTCATTATCGTCTTGGGAATATTCGTTTGGTCGTGGAATATTCGTCTGCTTGTCGGGGAATATTAAATGCGACGGCCTTGATCTTTTGTGGGCCCCATAACGGAAAGCGATTGGATGAAGAAAACAACAAATATAAGTTGTTTATAAATAACTGCGTGGTTATTCTGATTATCTTTGTTGGAATACCCGTTGGTTAAAACACACTAATACGCGTTGTTGAACGGTAGCACGATATTGCACCAATTATTGATTCTAACGTGAAAGGCACTACTCGATAATTGTTACGATAATTCTGTTTCGATATTTTATTTTATTGATTCAATAATTCTTTGCATTAATATTTTATATTCTTTGTTGTTTGAATAAATTGTCACTACACGATATTTTCCATTATCGAAACAATAATTCATATTATCCGAATAATATTATTAGATAACATTATTGGCAATGTCTAGAAAGTTACATCTAAGGAGAGGTTTGGTCACCTAATTGCGGCGCCCATGAAGAAGAAATTCTTATTGGAAAGCCCCTCTTTCTGGGAACCGCACGGTTGTCGATATTGTGATTCTGTAATATTATTTGTGAATAATTAATTATTGATTCATATGATGAGGAAAATATTGATTTTATGTGGATATAGATGGAGAAAATTTTTAAAGTGACAATTGTTGAAAATTGAAATTTTATCTTTTTCTGATAAAATAATTCATTTAAATATATTATTTTAATAATATATTAACGGTGATATTTTTACAATGAATGTGGGATATATGAGTATATGAGGAGGAAGAGTATTTTTGTTGCATTAAATGATTAACACATGTTTTGTGGGTCGGTGGACCCCATTTCTTGACTGAAATTTGATTATAGCCTGTAAAATTGTCCGTATGTGGATTTCGGTCAATTTTTGTTTGGAATTTGGAAAAACATTCTTCTGCAAAGTTGTAGAGAATTGAATTTCCTATAAAAACTCGCGAGATTCGAATTTTCTGATAAAAGAGCTATTTATTGTGAATTATTGAAGTTCTGAAGTTCCGAAATAATTAATTTTTGGAAGTTTAAAATATTTTTAATTACAAAAACATTTTTTCCATTTTTGAAACTCATTTAACATGTGTTAGGGTGGCTGAGTTCGGATTCTTGGATCCATAGGAAGTTGTAGAAAAAATTATAATATTAATTTATTAAATTTTCTACTTTGGTTTTCTAAGCATTTTCCTATAAATAGGGTGCTTAGGTTAGAATTGAAAATCACACCAGAAACTGAAGTTTTCTCTCTCTATATTATCGAGCGTATTCTTGTGAGTATTTTGAGTATACTTTGAGTATTGCTATCTGATGCAAGTTCAAGTCATAGCTTTATATCATCCTGTTTCATTTAGAAATCTTGTCTTTTCGAGGTAAGGGATGTTATTTTCTTCTCAAATGATATTATTTCTTCAATATCATTATCTTTGAAATATTGGTTGGAACTTTCTATCAAATTTGGAACTTTTTCATGTCGGGGTAACTATTCATGAGTTACTTATTCACGATTCTATTCACGAGTTACTATTAATGAAGTTCTTATTCACGAGTTACTATTCACGAGTACTATTCATGAAGCGTGAAGATGTTTTTTTTTGGAATTTCTATCTTTTGGTGTCGGAGTTACTATTCACGTGTCTGCACTATTCACGTATCTGACCTTTATTCACGAATCTGGCACTATTCAATAGAAAAATGAAATTTTTTCTTTTTCGTCTAAAATATCTATTACGGATACTAGCTTTGATTGTATCCATGTTTTGATCATTCTTGAATTTTACACCTATGATTATTTTTGAGGTATTTTTGGATGTGGATAAAACAAAGTACTGAATCCTTAATCCTTAATCCTTGTCATTTTGTTTCACTTTGGATTCGTTTCTTTAAAAATATTTTTCATCATCTTTAGTCTTAAATGATGATATTATGGAATATCTTTGGCACATGGTGCAAAGATGAATGATTTCTTGATGAATATCTTTGGCCCAGTAGTCAAAAGATGAGCAGTGTTGAGATGAATATGATAGATGATTAATATCTTTGGCCCATAGTGCAAAGATGAGCAGTGTTTAGATGAACATGACCCGGTGATGAATATCTTTGGCCTGTGAGTGTGCAAGATGAATATTTGATTCCAGATATATATTGATTGATGTTACAGGGATAAAATATCGACGATGAACTTTTAAATTCATATATAGAAGATAGTAGTTTGCATTCTCTACTTAACTCTTCTAATGAATTATTATTTCCGCTGCGAATATTGATTTAAAATTTGTTGTCTATTGTATTCTATTAGATTTTTCCTTGTTGAAGACTAACGATAATTTGTTGTATATTATCTTAGTCATAATATTCTTTACTGGGCTAGTTGAGCTCACCCTTTTCCTTGTTGTTCCATTTTTCTTCTCAGGAGGCGAGAATGTAGCGAGTACTAGTCGGGGTATGGAATGAAGGTTCTAGAGAGAGTTGTTTAGTAGTCCTCACCATTTTTGTAAAATAATGTATCAATAATTATGATGGGGATTTATTTGCGTGTGGATATTGTCTAGATGGCAATATCTCGTATTTAAACTCACGAGTTTATATGTTGTAATAATAAAGTTGTAGTTATTTACGTACCATGTATTTGGCGACTCGAGAATGGGTTGGATGGAATGGACCTATTTTGGGGCGTCACGGTTGGTATCGAGCTTAGGATATGATCTCCATGGCGGAGATCGGGGAATAGAACTAGGAGGGAGAGCGAGTAAATCCTTCGCTAGTGTGTCTACCTAAGCTTATTTATTAGTTGGTCGATATATATGGATATTATGTGATATATTGATTTCCTTAATTAACCCTTGTTTTATGATGATATTTGAGAATGTCGAATGAGAATATTAACGATGGAGTAAATGAGGCCGTGTGGAGATGCATGTCTTACCAACGAGGAGAACGTGCAACAGTGGGGCAATGTACCTCCTGTGAACAACACCACCGAGCGAGATGATGAACGAGGGATGTTTAGAAGCTTTTGCGATTCATGCAAAATCGATTTGGGAGACTCGTGTTCAAAATACATGAGGAAATGATAGCAATTCACGGGTGGTCACAACGACGCGATTCAAAGAGTTGGGACCACCGAGTGCAGGGAAGCCGGATCCGATTAAAGGCGAGGCGTGGGTCAAATAAATTACCAAGATATTCGATGTCTTGGGATGCGGAGAACGAAAGTTCCATTCGCTACTTTTATGTTCCGTGGCGGCGATTCTTGGTGGGAATCGTGAAGCGTACCCATCCAAATTGCACTCGGCAATGTCATGGGAGAGCGTTTGAAAGCAGTTCAATGACAAGTACTTCCACAAAGTATTAAATCGTATGAAGGAAGTGGAGTTTATTAGACTAGAAGCGAGAATAACATGGCGGTGTCCCGATGAGGCGAAGTTCGGCGGAGTTATCGAGTTTGCACCTCATTTGGTGGAGAATGAGGAGCGTGTATGACGCGGATGTTTACGAGAGGTTTGAAACCCGGCATACGTCGATATCTCATTTCTCATAAATTTCTCTCTATTCGAGATGTTGTCAATGGGGGCTCGATTGTTAGGCGAGATAACGAGATACGTTCAACCGAGGGAGCATAACCGAGGATCATCTGAAGATAGCGATCATCGAAATAACGATAACCAAATGGAGAAAGAAGAATACGGACAAAGCGGTAACCACTCGGTGGTAATCGTGGCCATGAAAATAGAAGCGAGTCGGGAGGAGATTTTAAAAGAGGAGATTCAACAACGACCATGTGAAGACGTCAACGCCAAATGAGTAAATTGGTTCCAAGGAGGAGAAAGACCACCGGTGCATATGTTACAAATGCGGGAAAGAGGACATATCATTGAACCGCCCACAACAGTTTAAGGTATGCTATAATTATGGAAAAGAAGGACATATCGCTCGAGATTATGCGATATCAAAACCAGATCCGGTGAGAATGGTGACTCGAAAGGATGTCCCGAGAAAAGTCAAAGACAACGATTCTTGGAAGGCGTTTTTGGTGGCCGGTCAAAATCACGAGGAACCCGAACGAAGTTAGCACGGGTTAGTTAATTATAAATTCTTGCGAAGTTTATACCTTACTAGATAATCTGGGTTCTACCCATTCTTTTATCTCTCTTGCTTGCGCTCAGCGTTTGAACTTGACTACGGAGAAATTAGACTTTGACCTATTTATGGAGACTCAGTTAGGAGAAACTTTCATTACATCCGTTGTTTAGAAATCTTGCTTGATTCAGTTGGCACTATCACATTACACATTAACCTTATTTCTATAGAGATATTTGCTTTTGATGTGATTTTAAGGTTAACTACTCATCATGCCAAATTGATTGCTTTTGTAAGGTTGTTAGTTTTCATATTCCTAAGCAACTTTGTTATTCAATTCAAGCAATCAAACCATTGTAGTCAAACATTTTCATATCAAGCCATGAAGTCATTCGTTTATTATGGATGTCAAGTTTTCTTAGTCCATGTTATGGATTTGAATAAAGACACGTCAGATTTGAATGATATTTCTGTTGTTAGTAAATTTCTTGACGTGTTTCCTGAAGAATTTCTTGGCTTACTCCCAAAGACTGATATTAAATTTTGTATCAACTTTGAACCCGGTACAAAACTCATTTCTAAAATCTCATATCGAATGGCTCCTATTGAACTTCAGGAGTTAAAAATTCAACTATAGAATTTGGTACCTGAGCCTTTATCTGGTGACTTCTTTTGTGGAATGCACCAAAGCCGGACTCTCCGTAGGGGACACCATATTAATGCGATAGTAAAGCGATAGGTGTCATTGTAACGTCTTATCCAAGGTTGGGATATTGGTCACGATTGAGAACAACCTAAGTCGATGTCGAAATCGTAGCTTTCTGAAGCTTAGTTGGCTATTATCGGAGATTCGTTGAAGGATATTCTCGAATTGCTATTCCATTAACGCAAATGACTCGTAGAGATACAAAATTTGAATGGAGCAAGGAATGTGGGAAGAGCTTGAAGAACTCAAGAGAGACTCATTTCAACACATGTTACGACCATGCCATCCTGGAAAAGCGAACGTGGTAGTGACGTGTTGAGTAGAAGATCGTATACAAGTCTGAGTACGATATTATCAAAGACTCATTTCAGTATAATTTACAAATAATAGAGATGGAGATGAAAACTCTAGTTACCCACGTGATGATATCTGAGTATAATCGACTTTAATCGATAAAGTTAAAATTTATTCAAGCTAGCTACACACGGAGTGATGAATTTGAAGAAGGAGGTGCAAAAGTTGTTATTTCAAAAGCGAGAATCGGTGAGGTGAGGAAAGCTCAAACCTTCGATTTATTAATCCATTTAAAATTCTCGATCGAATAGGAATCGTGGCCTATAGACTCGTTTCACCGCCAAGTATGGCGTGTGTTCATAACGCTTTTCACGTGTCGATGTTACGTAAATATGTGGACGACCCGAACCACGTCATTGAGTTAGAACCAGGACGAGATAGCCAAAAGACTTAACGTCACGAGGAGGTACTGTCAAGATCTTGGATAAGAAAGAACATGTCCTATGTCTGAGGTTATACCACAAGTTAAAGTTTTGTGGAGAAATCATGCTATTGAGGAAATGACACGGAGTTGGAAACGAAAATGAAAGCGAGGTATTCTCATCCTTTGAAACACACAGTACGTCGTCAATTTCGAGGATGAAATTTCATAAGGAGGGAGGTTGTAAGACCCCAAATTATTAATAAATGAAATTTATTTTCCTCTATTTATTATTTTGAAATAGTAAGGGTTGATTTGATTAATGTGGATAGTTAGGGGTAAAATACGCAAATATTTTGAATAAGCAAGTGGTTATAAAATATTCATTATCGTCGGAATATTCGTTTGGTCGTGGAATATTAAATCTTTGTCGGGGAATATTAAATGCGACGGTAGCGATCTTTTGTGGGCCCCATAACGAAAAAGCGATTGGATGAAGAAAACGACAAATATAAGTTGTTTATAAATAACAGGCGTAGTTATTCTGAATAATCTTGTTGGAATACCCGGTGGTTAAAACACACTAATACGCGTTGTTGAGCAAGTAGCATGCAGTATTGCACCAATTATTGATTCTTACGTGAAGGCACTACTCAATAATTATTACGATAATTCTTATTCGATATTTTATTTTATTGATTCAATAATTCTTTGCATTAATATTTTATATTCTTTTTGTTTCAATAAATTGTCATTACACAATATTTTCCATTATCGAAACAATAATTCATATTATCTGAATAATATTATTAGATAACATTATTGGCAATGTCTAGAAAGTTACATCTAAGGAGAGGTTTGGTCACCTAATTGCGCGCCATGATGAAGAAATTCTTATTGGAAAGCCCCTCTTTCTGAGGAACCGCACGTTTGTCGATATTGTGATTACTGTAATATTATTTGTGAATAATTAATTATTGATTCATATGATGAGGAAAATATTGATTTTATGTGGATATAGATGGAGAAAATTTTTAAAGTGACAATTGTTGAAAATTGAAATTTTATCTTTTTACGATAAAATAATTCATTTAAATATATTATTTTAATAATATATTAACTTGTGATATTTTACAATGAATGTGGGATATATGAGTATATGAGGAGGAAGAGTATTTTTGTTGCATTAAATGATTAACACATGTTTTGTGGGTCGGTGGACCCCATTTCTTGGCCCGAATTTGATTATAGCACTGTAAAATTGTCCGTATGTGGATTTCGGTCAATTTCTGTTTGGAATTTGGAAAAACTTTCTTCTGCAAAGTTGTAGAGAATTGAATTTCCTATAAAAACTCGCGAGATTCGAATTTTCTGATAAAAGAGCTATTTATTGTGAATTATTGAAGTTCCGAAGTTCCGAAATAATTGATTTTTGGAAGTTTAAAATATTTTTAATTACAAAAACATTTTTTCCATTTTTGAAACTCATTTAACATGTGTTAGGGTGGCTGAGTTCAGATTCTTGGATGCGTAGGAAGTTGTAGAAAAAATTATAATATTAATTTATTAAATTTTCTACTTTGGTTTTCTAGCATTTTCCTATAAATAGGGTGCTTAGGTTAGAATTGAAAATCACACGAGTAAATGAAGTTTTCTCTCTATATATTATCGAGCGTATTCTTGTGAGTATTTTGAGTATACTTTGAGTATTGCTATCTGGTTGCAAGTTCAAGTCATAGCCTTTATGTCAGGTGTTTGATTTAAAATCTTGTCTTTTCGAGGTAAGGGATGTTATTTTCTTCTCAAATGATATTATTTCTTCAATATCATTATCTTTGAAATATTGGTTGGAACTTTCTATCAAATTTGGAACTTTTTCATGTCGGGTTACTATTCATGAGTTCTTATTCACGAGTTACTATTCACGAGTTACTATTCATGAAGTTCTTATTCAGAGTTCTTATTCACGAGTTCTTATTCACGAGTTACTATTCATGAGTTACTATTCATGAGTTACTATTCACGAAGCGTAAAGATGTTTTTTGTGGAATTTCTATCTTTTGGTGTCGGAGTTACTTATTCACGTATACTCTGGCCTTATTCACGTATCTGACTATTCATTAATGAATCTGACCTTATTCAATAGAAAAATGAAATTTTTTCTTTTAAATCTAAAATATCTATTACGGATACTAGCTTTGATTGTATCCATGTTTTGATCATTCTTGAATTTTACACCCCTATGATTATTTTTGAGGTATTTTTGGATGTGGATAAAACAAAGTACGAATCCTTAATCCTTAATCCTTGTCATTTTGTTTCACTTTGGATTCGTTTCTTTAAAATATTTTCATCATCTTTAGTCTTAAATGATGATATTATGGAATATCTTTAGCTTTGTAGTGCAAAGATGAATGATTTCTTGATGAATATCTTTGGCCGTAGTGCAAAGATGAGCAGTGTTGAGATGAATATGATGGATCGATTAATATCTTTGGCCCATAGTGCAAAGATGAGCAGTGTTTAGAGATTAACATGACCAATCGATGAATATCTTTGGCACATAGTGCAAAGATGAATATTTGATTCGGATATATATTGATTGATGTTACTGGGGATAAAATATCGACGATGAACTTTTAAATTCATATATAGAAGATAGTAGTTTGCATTCTCTACTTAACTCTTCTAATGAATTATTATTTCATTGCGAATATTGATTTAAAATTTGTTGTCTATTGTATTCTATTAGATTTTCCCATTAAAGACTAACGATAATTTGTTGTATATTATCTTAGTCATAATATTCTTTACTGGGCTAGTTGAGCTCACCCTTTTCCTTGTTGTTCCATTTTTCTTCTCAGGAGGCGAGAATGTAAGCGAGTACTAGTCGGGGTATGGAATGAAGGTTCTAGAGAGAGTTGTTTAGTAGTCCTCACCATTTTTGTAAAATAATGTATCAATAATTATGATGGGGATTTATTTGCGTGTGGATATTGTCTAGATGGCAATATCTCGTATTTAAACTCACGGTTTATATGTTGTAATAATAAAGTTGTAGTTATTTACGTACCATGTATTTGGCGACTTTCGAGAATGGGTTGGATGGAATGGACCTATTTTGGGGCGTCACAAAGATAATGCTGAGAATAAATTATCAATAGTCTTCAACAATGTTAAACCGATAAAATACAATAGACAACCAGGTTTAAGCTGCGGTGAAATATGCAATCCATTAAAAGAGTCAAGTAGAAACTAAAGTCTACTATCTTTTAGGTTTTAAAAGGTTTTTCATCATTTATTATAGGCCGAGACTCGACTTTAATAAATATTCTACATCATCGAATCACCCCGCACTTCTACGACGAGGATATTCTTTAGTATCACGACCACAATTATTCATGCACTACGGGCGAAGAATATTTGTGTATTCATTAATGGTCATGATCATGCCAACAACTCATCCATCAATGCACTACTACCAATTTGAGGATTTTTTATCACATCATTTGTAACATTACGGTCATGATTACAATCAATAGTCTCTCGGTCATAATCATACCAAGTCCATCTATGCACTACTGAGCCACAGATGACTTTCAAAAAATATAAACATGAGGATGATGACAATGATATAAGAATTCAATAAAACAAGTTCAAGAATTATTTTATCCGAGAATTATTAACGTCCAAATTGTCAACATGATCTTGTTTTGTAGAGTAAAATTCAAGAATGATCAAGAATATTTCCATGAAAAGATATCTTTGGATGAAAACGCAAATATCAAGGATATTCTACTAATTTCATGGAGTATAGAAGTCAAAGTTTTAACCAATTGGGTATAATAAAGAATGGAATAACAAAAGAAATCACCATGCATGCGGTGCTTGCGATGAGGCGTTATTCAAATGAATAATAATAACGGAACCGTGTCGGTGAAATTCACAATCGGCGGATGTTCCAATGTAATAATAAAGATGGAACCGCATCCTGTAAAACACACGAGATAGGATATTCCAACGAGAATGATAAAGATTTTAACCCGTCCTGTAAAACACACGCATGTGATGTTCCAAATGAATAATAATAAAAAGATTTTACCAGTCCCGTGTAAAACACATGCATGGATGTTCCAATGAGAATAATAATAAAGATAGAACCGTGTCCTGTGTAAAACACACATGCATGTGATGTTCCAATGAGAATAATAGAAGAATGTCACCAAGTATAGGGTAAACCACAGATACAAAAGTTATTCCAACGAATAATAATAAATGGAATAACAACAGTTCTCTTCATGAATAAGAAAGAATAACACCCCTTACATTTGGTAGGAGATTGAATCTTTATGACGGTGTAGTAACAAAATACTCTTCTTCTTTCTCTCTTATTCTCTATACTTTCTCTCTCTCTATAGCTTGAATGAATTAAGTGAAAATAATGAAGCCCTAGGCCTCTATTTATAGAAGATTTCTAGCTTAGCACCTTCGTGTGAAAAGGCAAGTGGCTTGACGACTGGTTTGACGCCTGTAATGTGAAACGACAAGTGGTTCGACGCCTGTAATGTGAAATGACAAGTGGTTCGACGTCTGGTAAAGGTAATTACTATTAACGAAGGTAAATACTATTGACGAAGGTAAATACTATTCACAAGGGTAATTACTATTGACGAAGGTAATTACTATTGACGAAGGTAAATACTATTCACAAGGGTAATTACTATTGACGAAGGTAATTACTATTCACAAGGGTAATTACTATTGACGAAGGTAATTACTATTGACGAAGAGACTCTTAGATGATGACATATGAGCCCCCCATAAAATAATCAAACTTACCACAAATCATTTTTTTTTTCATCAACACATATTTAATCTTTCAACAATTATTAATCATTTATAACTTGTCGTCCTCAATTATTGATTTAATACTATAACATATTATACGATGATAATCGCGTGACAATAATTGAATCAATAATATAAGAGATATGATCAAGAACATTCTGTGAGCAATAATTGAGCATAGGTTGAGTGACTTCTCACGTAAGCATCAATAATCAATCTGTGTGCTACTACTATGCAACTACGCCAGACATCGTACTTTTACCACCGGGTAGTTCAACAGGTTTTAACGGTAACACCTCCGTAGTTATTTTTATAAAATATTTTTGTCGTTTTCTCGATCAAATAAATAATTACATTAATGGGGTCCACCAATGATTGAGCCATTGTATGAATATTCCCTAACAAAAAGAATATTCCCAGACCAAACGAATATTTTATAACAACTTGCATACTTTGCAAAATTTATAAATATTACCCACAACTATAACATTATATCAAATTTATTCCATAATATTCAAAAATAATATTTATAGAAAAATTCATCTTTATTTATAAAAGTTTGGGTCTTACAACCTCCCTTCTTATGAAATTTAAGCCCTCGAAATTAGGTACGATACTGGTATATTGAAGAGGTAAGGATACCTTGATTTCATTTGATTCTAACTCCCAAGTCATTTCCTCAACATCGTGGTTCCTCCACAAAACTTTGACTTGAGGTATAACCTTGAGCGTAGAATATGTTCCTTCTTATCCAAAATTTGAACAGAACCTCTTACATACGTCAAATCTTCCGCTATTTCGTCCTGGTTCTAACTCAATAATATGGTTCGGGTCTTTCACATATTTACGTAACATAGATATGTGAAAAACATTATGAACACGAGACATATTTGGCGGTAAAAGCGAGTCTATAGGCCACAGCTCCTACTCGATCGAGGATTAAAATGGACCGATGAATCGAGGGTTAAGTTTTCCTCTCTTTCCAAATCTTGTAACTCCTTTCCATGGAGCAACTCTTAACAACACATGATCTCCTATATCGAATTCCACGTCCTTTCGATGAAGATCAAGATAACTCTTTTAATCGATTTTGTGAGGTTTTTATACGTTGTCGATCGTTTGAATCTTTTAAAGTAGTCATACGTACACTAACTCCGGTCCCAACAACGTTGCTTCACCCACCTCATCCCAAAGATCTTTGGAGAACGACACTTTCTTCCATACAACGCTTGAATGGAGCCATGTCAATACTTGTTTGATAACCTGTTGTTGTAGGAAAACTCCACCAATGGTAAGAACTTGTCCCAACTCCCTTGAAATCAAGGACACAGTCTCTTAATAGATCTTCAAGAGTTTGAATAGTCCTCTCCATTGTCCGTCCGTCTGCGAGGATGATATCTGTCGAGCTAAATCATAAGTCTGTGCCCATAGCTTTTTGCAAACTAACCCAAAATCGTGAAGTGAATCTTGGGTCTCGATCGAAAACTATGGATACTGGGCATACCATGTAGTCTTACAATCTCGTTTATGTACATCTGAGCAAGACGTTCAAGTGTATAAGTTTCTCGTGACGGTAAGAAATGAGCGGACTTGGTCAATCTATCAACAATGACCCAAATCGCATCAATGCCTTGAGAAACCTTAGGAAGGCCGTGAACGAAATCCATGGTAATGTGCTCCCACTTCCATTCGGAATTTCAAGTGGTTGCAATGGACCTTTTGGTACTTGATGCTCGCTTTTAACTCGTTGACAAGTTAGACACCTTGAGATAAACAAATAGCTATCTCTCTCTTCATATTGCTCCACCAAAATGTATGACGAATATCATGATACATTTTGGTACTCCCGAGATGGATTGCAAATGGTGTGTTGTGCGCCTCCATCATGATATTATACTTTAAATCGTGGTCGTTAGGAACACAAAGTGCGGAGTTGACTCAAAGTATTCCTTCTTCATCGATTCTTGCTTACTACGTAAGCACCTTCTTGCACTTTCTTCCTCATACGCATCGCCTCCGTGTCCGTAGCTTGAGCGACTTTTAACTTTATCGATTAAAGTCGGTTCTACTCGTATACTCGCTATCATCACATGCATCCCCGAGTCTTTAACTCTATCTCCATCCTTTGCAAGTCACACAAAAATGGGCCTTTGCGTTGACAATATCGCACTTTTCGTTTGCATATGATTTTCTACTCAATCGTCATTTCTGGCGTTCGCTTTTTTTGGATTGTATTAGATGGTATGATCATAATCTTTCAATAGTTCAAGCCAACGTCGTTTATCGCATGTTGAGTTCCTTTTGAGTGAAGAAATATTTGAGGCTTTTATGATCCGTAAAGATCTCCACTTTCTCCCCATACAAGTAATGCCTCCAAATTTTAAGTGCAAAGACAACAGCTGCCAACTCTAGATCATGAGTAGGATAATTCCTCTCATATTCTTTGAGTTGTCGCGAGGCATAGGCTATAACTTTTCCATGTTGCATAAGAACACATCCCAACCCTTTGCCCAAGCATCATCATAGATGACAAATCCCTCCGAGCGGATGGTATTGTCGAACAAAATTTGAAATAAGTCTCCTCTTGAGTTCTTGAAAACTCTTCTCACATTCTTCGCTCCAACCGAACTTTCAGTATCTTTACGAGTCGGTTTGAGTCGATGGAGTAGCGATTCGAGAAAATCCTTCCACGAATCTCCGATAATAATAACCAAATAAACCGAGAAAGCTACGTGCTTGATCATCGATTTAGGTTGTTCCCGACTTTGAATAGCTTCAATCTTTCTTTGGGTCAACAGATATTCCATGACTTGATACCACGTGCCCAAGGAATGCTACTTCTTCAAGCCGAACTCGCATTTCTTCAACTTGGCATAAAGCTTATATTCACGAAGCTTTTGGAGTGTCGACCTTAAGTGTTGCTTTCATGATCTTCACGGCTTTTGGAATAAATAAGGATGTCATCAATAAAGACGACCACAAAGTGATCTAAATATTCCTTGAATACTCGGTTCATCATATCCATGAAGGCGGCGGGAGCATTAGTCAATCCAAAGGACATGCCTAGGAATTCATAATGCCCGTCTGGGAGTTCAAAGCCGTCTTTGGAATGTCACGGTTCTAATCTTCAATTGGTGATATTCAAACGAAGATCAATCTTTGAAAAGAATTTGGCTCCTTGCAATTGGGTCAAACAGTCATCAATACGTGGCAATGGATACCTATTTTTGATGGTGACATGATTCAACTCCCGATAATCAATACAAAGTCGCATACTCCCATCTTTCTTCATCACGAATAGAGCAGAGCACCCCAAGGAGAAGTACTAGGGCGAATAAAGCCGATGTCTAACAATTCCTGCAGTTGGGTCTTTAACTCCTCGAAGTTCAATAGGAGCCATTCGATATGGGGCTTTGGAAATAGGTTTTGTACCGGGTTCAAGGTCGATACAAAATTCAATTTCACGCTCTGGGGTAGGCCAGGAAGTTCTTCGGGGAATACGTCAGGAAATTTATTAACAATAGGAATATCGTTTAAAACTGATGTATTTTTATTTAAATCTGTAACATGAGCTAAGAAAGCTTGACATCCGTTTTTCAATAAACGAATAGCTTTATGGCTTGAGATGACCGTGATTGATTTTAATGGTTTGGTCGTTTGAATTCGCATAATAGGTTGATTAGGAATATGAAAGCTAACAACCTTACGAAAACAATCAATTTTTGCATGATAAGTAGTTAACCAATCAATCCACTGAATCACGTCAAATGCAAGTATTTTTAATGAAATAAGATCGACGGTAAATGTGAGGGTACCGATTTGAACCAAACAAGACTTATAAATAGTCGATGTAATGAAGGTTTCTCCCAACGGAGTTTCCACAGATAAGTCAAAGTCTAATTTCTCCAGAGTCAAATTTAATCGATGAGCGCAAGTAGGAGAAATAAAAGAATGGGTAGAACCCAGATCAAATAAAGTATAGACTTCATTAGAGTTTATGATAAGCTTACCCGTGATGACCTCATTCGGATTCCTTGCTCTTTGGGAGGTCACAACAAACGCCTCCTCCCTTACCTTCTCTGGGTTTGAATTTTCTGGGATGGCCTTTGGTGCCTCCATCCTAGCTTTATTTGTCTTGATGGCGACAAAATCGAGCTAAGTGGCCTTCTCTTCCACAATTATAACATGCTTTGGATGGCATGACGCAGCTTGGATGATGTGTCCCTCTCCTCGCATTTGAAGCATATGATAGGTGGTCTTTCTCCTTCCTTAACAATGGGTGTTGGTCTTTGACGTCTTTCCACCATTGTTGAATCTCCGTTCTTGAAATGTCCATTCTTATTGTTTTGGCCCGATTACCACCGAAGTGGTTACCATATCTCGCCCGTTGATTCCCTCCACGCTTGTTGTCACCACTTGATGACTACTCTCATTTGGTATTATAATTTTGTTTGGTCGCTCTCTTTTAGTTGTGTTGACTCATTATCGCGCTCCACTAATCGAGCCCTATTTACAACATCTGAATACAAACACGGTTTATGAGAAATAAGATGTTGACGTATCTCGACTTTAAACCTCTTAAAAACATTCGCGCCATTCTCTCTTCATTATCCACCAGTGGGACATTAAACCGTGATAACTCCGCAAATTTTGCCTCGTATTGTTGACACGGTCGTATTGTTTTGTTCCAACTTGATAAATTCCACCTCCTTCATGTATGGCGAATACTTTCGGAAAGTATTTGTCGTTGAATGCGACTCTGGAACTTCTCCCAAGATATCTTGATCTGAAGAGGTTGAGTACGTTTCTGGAATTTCCACCAAGAATCCGCCTCTCGCCGCAACGTAAAAAGCGCAAAATGGAACCTTTTTCTCCTCGGAGCATCCCAAGACATCAAATATCTTGGTAATCTGTTTTATCCATGCTTACGCCGTAAGTGGTTTTAGCTCTCCCTTAAACTCCCGGTGGTCCCAGCTCCTTGAATTGTTTAGCGGTGACCGCCCGAGAGAGTTTTCCGTGTTTCCACCTACGTTTTGGGCGAGAGTCGCTCTCGCTCTGCTGTCATTGCATAAATTCGTATAAAGCCTCCGAACATTTGATCATTCATCATTTGGTCGGTGTTGTTGTTTTGTATGAGGATTGTCGCCTTCGATGCACATTATCCTCGATTATTGATATGTGGTGAATCAACGATCGCTGCGCTCCATTGCTATTCTCAACATTCTCGGATGTCATTTTCAGATCATCGCCACAAAACAAAAGGTTAATTGACATGTAACAAATTATCCCTATCTTCCCCGACCAACCAATAAAATAAAGCACATAAACTTGGGTAGGTCATACTAGCGAAGGTATTCCCCGTCTCTCCCTCCTAGTACTATTCTCACATCTTAGCCAGGATCATATCCCTAGCTCGATATCTGCATCGCGACCCCCCCAAAATTAGGGATACATCACCCATCTTGGGTGCGCCACTTACGTGATATGTAATTTAAATACAACTTACTAACATAATCACTGTGCGTGTATAATGACATAAATCGTGAGTTTAAATACAAATATCGTCTACTAGATATTATACAAAACTCAAAAAGGAGTCCTCATTATAATTATTATCACACTATTTCACGTAATAGTGAGGACTACTAATCTTATCTTCGGACCATCACTGCTTCCGATTCGTCCCCAAATTTATATTCTCATTTCAAGAAGAGAAACGGTGAAAGAAAGAAAGGGTGAGCTTTCAACTAGCCCAAAGAAAAATATTATGACTAAGATAATGCGAATAAATTATCAATAGTCTTGAACAATGTTAAACCCGATAAAATACAATGACAACCGGTTTAAGCTGCGGTGAATATCTGATCCATTAAAAGAGTCAAGTAGAAACAAAAGTCTACTATCTTTTAGGTTTTAAAAGGTTTTCATCATTTGTATATATTTGAGACTCAACTTTAATAAATATTCCACATCATCGAATCACCCTCGCACTACTGGCCAAGGATATTCTTTAGTATCATTTACGTACAATTATTCATGCACTACGGCCAAGAATATTTGTGTATTCATTAATAATCACGATCATGCCAACAATCGTCCCATCAATGCACTACTACCAATCGAGATTTTTTTATCACATCATTTGTAACATTACTATCGCCATTACATACATCGAATAGTCTCTCATTATAATCATACCAAGTCCATCTATGCACTACTGGTATGTATTGACTTTCAAAAAATATAAAACATGAGGATGATGTGATGATATAAAATTCAATAAAACAAGTTCAAAAATTATTTTATCCGGAATTATTAACGTCCAAATTGTCAACACGATATCTTGTTTTGTAGAGTAAAAAATTCAAGAATGATCGGAAGAATATTTTCATGAAAGATCTTTGGATGAAACGCAAATATCGAGGATATTCTACTAATTTCATGGAGTATAGAAGTCAAAGTTTTAACCAACTAGGTATAATAAAGAATGGAATAACAAAAGAAATCACCATGCATGCGGTCTTGGCATGATATGTGTTATTCCAATGTATAATAATAATCGGAACCAGTCGGTCGTGAAATTCACACCGCGGGATGTTTCAACAGAATAATAAAGATGGAACCAGGATCCCGGTGTAAAACACACGATAGGATATTCCAACGAGAATGATAAAGACGGAACCAGAATCCCCATGTAAAACACATGATGGGATGTTCCAATGTAATAATAATAAAGATTTTAACCGAATCCTGTGTAAAACACACGCAGAATGTTCCAGCGAATAATAATAAAGATTTTAACAAGGTCCAGGTGTAAAACACACACGCATGAGGATGATGTTCCAATGAATAATAGAAGAATGTCACCAAGTATAGGGTAAATCACATATACGAGTTATTCCAATGAATAATAATAAATGGAATAACAATGATTCTCTTCATGAATAAGAAAGAATAACACACCCTTACATTTGGTAGGAGATTGAATCTGCAAACGATTAGAAGAATAAAATACTCTTCTTCTTTCTCTCTTATTCTATACTTTCTTTCTCTATAAACTTGAATGAATTAAGTGAAAAATAATGAAGCGCTGCGCCTATTTATAGAAGATTTCTAAACAAGACCGCCATGTGAAAAGCGCAGTGTGGACTTGACCTGGTGGTTTGGCCTTTGTAATGTGTGAAGCGACAGTGGTTCGACGCCATCGTAATGTGAAATGACAATGAGTGGTTGATGTGCGGTAAAGGTAATTATTATTAACGAAGGTAAATACTATTAACGAATGTAAATACTATTCACAAGGGTAATTACTTATCGACGAAGGTAATTACTATCGTGAAGGTAAATACTATTCACAAGGGTAATTACTATTGACGAAGGTAATTACTATATTGTGAAGGTAAATACTATTCACAAGGGTAATTACTATCGATGACGAAGGTAATTCTTATTAACGAAGAGACTCTCTTAGATGATGACATATAGTACCCCATAAAATAATCAAACTTACCACAAATCATTTTTTTTCATCAACACATATTTAATCTTTCAACAATTATTAATCATTTATAACTCAAATGCCGAATTATCGATTTAATACTATAACATATTATACGAGATGATCTTGTGTGATAATTGAATCGATAATATAAGAGATATGATCAAAGAATTCTCAGTAGAATAATTGAAAGTAAATTGAAGTGAAACTCTCACGTAAAGATCAATAATCAATCTTAGTGTCTTCTTACTGTTCTACGCCAGACATCGTATTTTTGTACTTTTCTGGCGGGTAGTTCAATGCTTTTAATCAGAATACTTCACCGTAGTTATTTTTATAAAATATTTTTGTCGTTTTCAATCCGATCAAATAATAATTACATTGTTAGGTCACCAACGATGATTGGTAGTTTCTGCGAATATTCCCTAACAAAAGTTAATATTAAATACCAAACGAATATTTTATAACAACTTACATACTTTACAAAAATTTATAAATATTACCCACAACTATAACATTATATCAAATTTATTCCATAATATTCAAAATAATATTTATAGAAAAATTCATCTTTATTTATAAAAATTTGAGGTCTTACAGATCTAACCATATTCATCAAAATAAAAAGAAAAATTTAGGATTTCTTCATTTTATTCATCTTCCCCAAATTTTAGGGTTTTTTTTTTCATTTTCTTCATCTTCCCCCAAATTTTGCCCCACTGTCTGCCAGTCGAAGTAACTGTAGCTGTGCATGAGCCCCACTGTCTGCCAGTCGAAGTAATTTTGGCACTCCACCGAGAACAATGTGTGGATCCTCCATGTCTCTTTTTTTTCTACTTGAGCCCAACCGCCACTGCTAATCAGACCCAAAACCACCACCAACAGAACACCCATAAATATCGCCATTACAGAAAAAGAAATTGATGCGAAATCTCAACTGGGTTTTATAGCAGGGATCTGAATTTCATGATTTGATGAAGATGGAGGTCAAAACCCGAGCTTTTTGACTTTTATTTTCTTTCTTTCTTTGTATTATTTTGTCCTGTGGCAGATGGGAGATGCGAAGGAAATGATTAAAAAAAGCTTTTTATATTGATTCGTCAATTCATCACAGATCTTCGTAGTATATATTTCAGATATTGGACTTTGAATGGAAATCGCGAGCTGTCTGAATTTCTCTATGAGATTTTTAACACTGAGGAGGAGCTCCAGTATCTTGAATTCTTGATTTAGATTTTTAGAGATTGCAAAAATTTGTGTTGATTTTTTTGTTTTTATTTTTCATGTTTTTTTCTTTTTTTTACGTAGATAAAAGTTTTGATATTTTTGTTTTTATTTTCCATGTCATTTTCTTTTTTTTCTTTTTTTTACGTCCACGTCAGCGTCACGTAGATAAAAAATTAACGTCTGTCAACTTTTTTTAACGGAATGACCCAATTTGAAAATAAAAATTAGTTCAGTGAGTTAATTTGAAAAATTAAAAGTTCAATCAGGTATTCAATAAAACGTGCCAACTTCGGTAGCTAAATCATTAGTTTGTCGTTTTCTCTTTCCTTGTACGAACTCAGGACCGGAAGCTCATTTTCCGGAGATTTCTACGATTTTCATATTTTCCGTACAATAGAGATCTGATTTAAATTTAAATTCTAGCTTCATAATAAATAAATGAAATACTAACTAGATTCGGATTTTCATAAATTGGGGGAAGTTATTAAATTATTGCATTGAGATTCAAGTATGTGTAGACATTTGAAATTTCATTTTCCTGCTACTAACTATGCAGGAGAGCAAAAATGTCCTTTTTACACTCCAGAGATAACCCTGGAAAATCACAACATCAAATCCAACCCCAGAGATAATCCCAAGAAAGTCAATCCCAACCCCGGAGATAACCCCAGGAGATCCAGTTTTCAACCCCGAAAAAAACCCCGGAAGATTCAGTTCCAACCTCGGAGATAACCTTGGGAGATCAAGTTTCAACCCCGAAAATAACCCCGGGAGGTCAAGCCAACCTCAGAGATAACCCTGAGAACAATCAGAATCAACAGCAGGCCAATCTCAGAGATAACCTTGAGAAAAGACTACTACAACTGCGCCAAAACCGAACATAACCCCGAGAGGGCAAAATGGTCATTTTGCCAACTAAACCTCAACTCAAATAAAATTAACTCATTTCAATACAAATTGGATCAAAAGATGTCACCCAAAAATCATAGTTTAAATTCCAAGCGAAAACTACGCAAAACATCTTAACGGACTGCCTGTGGAGACCTAGAGATGCCATTTCAATCATGGGCTGATCTTCTCGGATTTGAAAATGGGTAAACCTTATGTCCTTATATAGCTCTTGGAAAGAGCTTTCCGGAATGGTATGATACGCTTCCATCTGACTCTTGGATTGATAGTTATGAAGGTTCAAACGGATAACGCATCGTCCGAGTGCACACACTTCGAGACGACAAGGCCCACCATGCCCGGGGCAAATGGGTAAATGGAAATAGAACCACGTCATGAAGTGCACTGTAACACTTTTGGTCTATAAAATGACCCCCCATCAGCCATAAAATAGAAGAAAAAAGGAAGAAAAGAGAGAAAACTCTGCATATTTCAGCCTGAAACCTCTTCTAGAGTGCTCCAAACTAAGTGATTCTTTTTTTCTAAACACTTTTAAGCTCGTGTTCTGTAACATACTGAAATTTAACCGGTGAAAACTTAGTTTTCAGGTGTCAAAAGCTATATGAAGTCTTCTTGGCAGCCCACTGTAAGATATTTCAGATTTTTAAGCTTTTTATTACTTTTGTACATACATATCTACTAACGTTGAGAGTCGCGTTATGTGGGTATGCCCGAATATATATATATATATATATATATATACACATATATATATATACATATATATATCTTCCCATCAAACTCTATTTGATTGAGTCTGGTTATACATCCGGAGAATTTATTGCTTTTATTTATATAAATACTTATATTTATTTCTTGTCATCAAACTCTGTTTGATTGAGCCTAGATGTACATCCGGAGCGTTTACTGCTTTTAACTATATATAAATACTTATATATATATATATATATATATATATATTTACATTTCATCAAAGTTGAAGTTTACTTAAGTGGCCATTTATCGCTATATATATAAATATATATATATATATATATATATATATATATGATTCCCGATCTTAAGCTCATCCCTTATCTAACATACCTTGCTCACCCCTTTAGCGACGAATAATTCCACGACTCTTGATGCGTCGCTATATGTTCGGTTAAATACATATATGTGTCATCTGTCGCTAAAAGCTAAGATGACGGTTCAATATATAGCAACGGACCGAATCGTCGTCAAGTCCATTGCTAAAAGGGGGTGAGCAAGGTATGTTAGATAAGGGGTGAGGTTAAGATCCGGACTGATATATATATATATATATATATATATATATATATATATATACAGCTGTTATATATATAATTATTTTATTAGCCTGTGGGCTAGATTTACCCAATTCTGGCAATTTCTTACTTTGATCGATTCTCGGTGACTAAACTAGAATCGTTGAAGCTGGAAAGCTCAGATTTACTTAAATCTAGTTCGCTTTCTAACTTTTCTATATATTGCTTTGTTATGTGAGCCTAGGAATCATGTGATCACATATTCAGTTCTTGAATCTAGATTCAGTTCCCGTGATGGACATTTTCAGCTGCAGCCATCTTGAAAATTATTCACGGTGTCTGAATTTCCATAGATGGCTCTCATGCCCACAAGGAGTTCGACACTGCTATGTATCTTATTTTCTCGAAGATACATAATAAAAGCAACCAAGCCGAACACATAATAAAATGGAAGTATCAAAGGCCTCAATTACTATTGAGCACAAGGGTTTGAAAAAATCTGTTTTACAAAACATCACTGCCATATCTTGTGAGACCCCAAATTTTATGAATAAAGATTTAAATTTCTCGAAATATTTTTTTTAATATTATGGTGTGGATTTAAGAAAATGTTATAGTTGTGGGTAGTATTTATAAATTTTGCAAAGTATGCAAGTTATTGTATTATATTTGATTGGTCGGGAAATATTCGTTTTAATAGGGAATATTCATACAACGGCACAATCATTGGTGGACCCCACAACGGAATTATTGTCGGATTGAGAAAATGACAAAAATATTTTATGAAAATAACGGCGGAAGTTTTACCGTTAACTGTTGAAACACCCTGTGTTAAAAGTATAGTAATACGCGTGGTTGCATAGTAGCATACGGTATTGATTATTGATGCTTACGTGAGAAGTCACTCAGTTTTGTTCAATTATTGCTATAGTAATTGTTGCATAGTATCTCACGTTATTTTATTCAATTATTGTCGATATTTTATATATTATTAAATCAATAATTGAGATAACAAAGTTGTTAATATTATTATTTGTAATATTAATGATGTCTAGAAGTTCTGTCAAGGAGAGGTTTGGTCACCTAATTACGCGCTAATAGGGAGAAATTCTTATTGGAAAGCCCCTTCTTTCCTGGAAACGACCATATCGATTAATAGTGTGAATTATAATAATGATGATGAATTTTATTTTATTATTATTATAAATGTAATAAAACAGAAAACATTTTATATAAAAATGTAATACTTTTTAGAAAGTTATGTTTTATTTGATTATAAATAGAATATAATATATTTTATTATGCATAGTATTTGCATAATGCTAGCATAAGTGTTTGCATAGTAAAATCTTTTTATATAAAACATAATACTTTTATAAAGTTATTTATTTTATTAGATTATAAATAGAATATATTATATTTTATTATGCATAGTGTTTGCATAGTGCTGCATAGTGTTTGCGTAGTAAAATCTTTTTATATAAAACAAAATATTTTTATAAAGTTATTTATTTTATTAGATTTTAAATAATATATATATATATTTTATAAATAGAATATATTATATTTTATTACATAGTATCCTTTCCATTCTCTTATGAATAGGATGCTTAGTTAGAATTGAAATCACACCGTAAATTCGTAGAATTCTTTTTTATAATCTTGGCGTATTTCTTTAGAGTTTAAGAAAGCTTTGGCGTGAAAATAGTCTGAGTTTTCTTCAAGAATATCCTCGCCTCTACCAATCGTAATACTCTTCTTTCTAAGGTAAGGGGTATTATTTCTTTCAGATTCACGAAGAGAATTATTTTCTTCAATACTGTAAAGGGGTATTATTCTTTCGTATTCATGAAGAGAATTATTTTCTTTTCAATACTGCGTAATAGATGTTATTCCATTCTTTATTATTATGTTGGAATAACTTTATGCTCTGCAATCTGCACCGCATACATGGTGAAATTCTTACATTATTCCATTCTTTATTATTACATTGGAATAACCTTATGCGTATTGGTCTATCGCACTGGTGAATTTTGTTGTTATTCCATTCTTTATTATTACATTGGAATATCCTCGTTCGCATGATTACGTGACTTCGGTTCCATTCTTTATTACTATGTTGGAATATCATGTCTGTGCGGTTTACGTATGACCTGGTTCCATTCTTTATTATTCTGTTTGAATAACCTGTCTGTGCGGATTACGCACGCCTGGTGAATTCTTCCGTTATTCCATTCTTTGTTATTCCATTCTTTATTATTCTACTGGAATAACCTGTCTATGTGGATTACCGCATGCATGGTGAATGATCCTTCGTATTCATTCCTTATTAAATTGTGGAAATGATCTATCTACGTGGATTACCGCATGACGGGCGAAAAATCCATTTGCAGTTTCATATATTCTATTATACTCAGTTGGTTAAAGTTTTGACTTTTATACTCCATGAAATTAGTAGAATATCCTGGATATTTACGCTTCATCCAGTATCTTTTCATGAAAATATTCTTCTGAGCATTCTTGAATTTTACTCCACAAAGAAGTATCATGTTGACAATTTAGACATTATTGATTTCTGGATAAACTAAAATTTTAAATCTTTAAAATTTATCCTTGAACTTGTTTTATTGAATTATTATGTCATTGTCATCATCCTCATGCTTATATTGTGATGAAAGTCATCTTTGGCTTACGTGCATAGATGGACTTGGTATGATTATGACCAGGGATTATTCGGTATAATCATGACCTGTAATATTATAAATGATGTGGTGAAAGTCCTCAGTAGCCTGTAGTGCATTGATGGACAGTTTTTGGTATGATTATGACCAGGGATTATTCGGTATAGTCATGACCATTGATGAATTAATGAATATTCTTGGCCCGTAGTGCAGGGATGACTCGATGATGTGGTTTACTTATTAAACTGAGTCTCAGCGATAAAAATTGATGAAAACATTTTAAATCATAGAAGATAGTAGATTCATGCTCTACTTGACTCTTTTAATGGATTGCTTATTCCGCTGCAGTTAAACTTGATGTCTATTGTATTTTATCAGTTTAACATTGTTGAAGACTAATGATAATTTATTCTGCATTATCTTAGTCATAATATTTCTTACTGGGCTAGTTGAGCTCATCCTTTTACTTTCATTGTTCTCTTTAGGAAATGAGAATGTAGCCGGGATTAGTCGGGGAACGGAGTGACGGTCCAAATGATAGCATTAGTAGTCCTCACTATTCTGTTAAATAGTGTGACAATAAATGTAATGAAGACTCCATTGAGTGTGGATTTTGTACCATGTATTTGGCGACTCAAGATGGGTGATGTATACCTATTTTGGGGGCGTCACAGTTGGTATCAAAGCTTAGGGATATGATCCCCGGTGAGATGTGAGATAAGAACTAGGAGGGAGAGATTTGGGAATTCCTTCGCTAGTATGACCTCACACCAAGTTTACTTGTTATTTAATTGGTCGATCGAGTATAGGGATAATATGTGGCATGTCAATTAACCCTTGTTTTGTGGATGTGTTTGAAAATGGCATCCAAAACGTTGAGATCGTGAATTAAGCATGAGACCGTTGGGTCACTGACGATCAATACCTAGGATAATGTGCAACAGGGAGACAATAATCCTCAGGTAAATAACAACACCGATCAGATGATGAACGACGAGATGTTCAGATGCTTTATGCAATTCATGCAATATCAGGCGAGAGTGGCTCCTGTCCAAAATGTAGGTGGAAACACTGGCAACTCTCGGACGGTCACCACTAAGCAGTTCAAGGAACTGGGACCACCGGAGTTTTTTGGAGAGCCAAAACCACTTAAGGCGGAGATGTGGATAAAGCAGATCTGCAAGATATTTGATGTCTTGGGATGCTCCAAAGAACAAAAGGTTCCCTTTGCCACCTTCATGTTGCGAGCAGAGGCAGATTACTGGTGGGAATCTGTAAAGCATACTTAACCTGCCGCATTGAAGATGACTTGGGAAAAGTTCCAAGAATTGTTCAACGACAAGCACTTTCCCGAAAGTATTCGTCACATGAAAGAGGTAGAGTTCATCAAATTGGAGAAAAATAAGTCGCAGTACGAAGCCAAGTTTGCCGAGTTGTCCCGATTTACGTCCCATTTGGTCGATAATGAGGAGCGAATGACACGAATATTTCTAAGAGGTTTGAAACCCAATATACGTCAATACCTCATTTCTCACAAACTTTGTTTATATTCAGATGTTGTGAATAGGGCTCAGTTATTGGAGCGCGATAATGAGTCAGCACAACCAAAAGGCAACGACCAACAACACGATAACAATCGTCACGGGGTGGCAACGACCATCGAACAATGATAACCATCGTGGGGAAATTATCATGCCAAGAATGGTAACCACTTGGTGGTAATCATGGCCAAGATAATAGGAGTGGAAATTTTAAGAAGAGAAGGTTCAACAACGATGGAAAGATAGCAGCACTAACACCCGTTTTCAAGGAAAGAGAACGACCACCAATTGTATGCTTCAAATGCGGAGGGGAGGGACATATCAGTCCAAACTGCATGATGCAGTCCAAAGCATGTTACAATTGTGGAAAAGAAGGTCACCTATCCCGATTTTGTCGTGCACTAAAGTAAAGTCCAGCTGGGACGGTGGCACCAAAGGCGGATACGGGCAAAACAAAGTCGGTGGTTTCAGGGAGAGCGTTTTTATTGACTTCTCAAAAAGCGAGTAACCAGAACGAAGTTAGCACGGGTTAGTTAATTATAAATTCTTGCGAAGTCTATACCTTATTAGATACCGGTTCTACCCATTCTTTTATCTCTCTTGCTTGCGCTCAACGTTTAAATTTGACCCCATAGAAGTTAGACTTTGACTTATTGGTTGAAACTTCGTTAGTAGAAACCTTCGTTACCTCCACTGTTTATAAGTATTGTTTGATTCAAATCGACACTTTCACGTTACCTGTTGATCTTATCTCTTTGAAAATACTTGCCTTTGATGTGATTTTAGGAATCGATTGGTTAACTACTTATCGTGCTTTTCATAAGGTTGTTAGCTTTTATATTCCTAACCAACCTGTTATACGAATTCAAGCAACCAAACCACTAAAGTCAATCATTGTCATATCAAGCCATAAGTAAAGAGCCCTGAGCCTTTCGCTGGTGACTTCCTTATGTGGAAGGCACCAAAGCCAGACTTTCCGTAGGGGACGTTGTGAATGACGATGGCAAGTTGATAGGTATCAATGTGACGTACTATCCAAGTCTTGGACGAGAGTCACAGTTTTGAATGATATTTCTATTGTTAATAAATTTCCTGACGTATTCTTGAAGAACTTCCTAGCCTACCCCTAGAGCGTGAAATCAAATTTTGTATTGACCCCGGTACAAAACCCATTTTTTCAACCCTTAAATATTTCTTCAACCAAAATGAACATATAATGCGCCAAAGACGTTGGCTCGAGCTGTTGAAGATTACGATCATACCATTCAATATCATTATGGAAGAGAGAACGTGGTAGCTGACGCGTTGAGTAGAAGATCGTATGCGTTTACGAGTGCGATGTTGTTAACACAAAAACCCATTTCGTATAACTTACAAATGATGAAGATAGAGTTAAAGACTCTAAGGACCCACGTGGTGATATCAAATATATGAGTAGAATCGACCTTAATCGATAAAGTTAAAACTGTGCAAGCTACATACAAAGAGATGATGAATGTGAAAAAGAAGGTTCAAGAGGGCGTTATTCTAGAAGAAAAAATCGATGAAGAGAGGAAATCTCAACCCTCGATTTTATTGGCCCATTTGAAATCCTTGATCGAGTAGGAACTGTGGCCTATAGACTCATTTTACCACCAAGTATGTTGCGTGTTCATAACGTTTTCAAATATCGATGTTACGTAAATATGTGGATGACCCGAACCACATTATTAAATTAGAACCAGACGATATAGTAGAAGATTTAACGTATGAGGAGATACGTGTTAAAATCTTGGATAAGAAGGATTATAGTTGACACTCAAAGGTTATACCTCAAGAGTTGGAATATGAAATGAAGTCAAGGTATCCTCACCTCTTCGGCATACCAGGTACGTACGTAAATTTCGAGGGAAAAATTTTATAAGGAGGGGAGATTGTGAGACCCCAAATTTTATGAATAAAGATTTAATATTATGGTGTGGATTTGAGATAATGTTATAGTTGTGGGTAGTATTTATAAATTTTGCAAAGTATGTAAGTTGTTGTATTATATTTGATTGGTCGGGGAATATTCGTTTTAACAAGGAATATTCATACAATGGCACAATCATTGGTGGACCCCACAACAGAATTATTGTCGGATTGAGAAAACGACAAAAATATTTTATAAAAATAACAGCGGAAGTTTTTCCGTTAACTGTTGAAACACCCGGTGTTAAAAGTACAGTAAGACGCGTGGTTGCATAGTAGCACACGGTATTGATTATTGATGCTTACGTGAGAAGTCACTCAGTTTTGTTCAATTATTGCTACAGTAATTGTTTCATAGTATCTCACGTTATTTGATTCAATTATTGTCAATATTTTATATATTATTAAATCAATAATTGAGATAACAAAGTTGTTAATATTATTATTTGTAATATTAATGATGTCTAGAAGTTCTGTCAAGGAGAGGTTTGGTCACCTAATTGCGCGCCAATAGGGAGAAATTCTTATTGAAAAACCTCCTCTTTCCTAGGAACGACCTGGTCGATTAATAGTGTGAATTATAATAATGATGATGAATTTTGTTTTATTATTATTATAAATGTAATAATACAGATTTTTTTATATATAAAATAGAATACTTTTTATAGTGCAAGTTTTCTTCAAGAATATCCTCGCCCTATCAGTCGGAATACTCTTCTTTCTAAGGTAAAGGGTATTATTTCTTTCGTATTCATGAAGAGAATTATTTTCTTTCAATACTCGTAAAGGGTATTATTCTTTTATATTCATGAAGAGAATTATTTTTTTTCAATACTCGTAAGAGCTGTTATTCCATTCTTTATTATTATGTTGGAATAACTTTGCCTATCTGATACCACATATATCTTTGAAATTCTTCCATTATTCCATTCTTTATTATTACATTGGAATAACTCATGCGTACATTCTATCGCATGCCCGGTGAATTCTCATTGTTATTCCATTCTTTATTATCTTGTTGAAATATCTTGTTTGTGCGGGATTCGCATGACACAGTTCCATTCTTTATTATTACATTTGGAATATCACATGCATGCGGTTCTGCATGACACAGTTCCATTCTTTATTATTACATTGGAATAATGCATGCATGACTGGATTACGCACGCTGGTGAATTCTTCCGTTATTCCATTCTTTATTATTCTGTTAGAATAATCTGTCTATGTGGATTACCGCATGCATGGTGAATGATCCTTCGTAATCATTCCTTATTAAATTTTGGAAATAATCTGTCTACGTGGATTACCGCATGGCGGGCGAAAAATCCATTTGCAGTTTCATATATTCTATTATACTCAGTTGGTTAAAGTTTTGGTTTTTATACTCCATGAAATTAGTAGAATATCCTGGATATTTACGCTTCATCCAGTATCTTTTCATGGAAATATTCTTCTGAGCATTCTTGAATTTTACTCCACAAAGAAGTATCATGTTGACAATTTGGACATTATTGATTTCTGGATAAACTAAAATTTTAAATCTTTAAAATTTATCCTTGAACTTGTTTTATTGACTTATTATGTCATTGTCATCATCCTCATGCTTATATTGTGATGAAAGTCATCTTTGGCTTACGTGCATAGATGGACTTGGTATGATTATGACCAGGGATTATTCGGTATAATCATGACCTGTAATGTTATAAATGATGTGGTAAAAGTCGTCAGTGGCCTGTAGTGCATTGATGGACAGTTTTTGGTATGATTATGACCAGGGATTATTCGGTATAGTCATGGCCATTGATGAATTAATGAATATCCTTGACCCGTAGTGCAGGGATGACTCGATGATGTGGTTTATTTATTAAGCTGAGTCTCACCGATAAAAATTGATGAAACCATTTTAAATCATAGAAGATAGTAGATTCATGCTCTACTTGTCTCTTCTAATGGATTGCTTATTCCGCTGCAGTTAAACTTGATGTCTATTGTATTTTATCAGTTTAACATTGTTGAAGACTAATGATAATTTATTCTGCATTATCTTAGTCATAATATTTCTTACTGGGCTAGTTGAGCTCACCCTTTTACTTTTATTGATCTCTTCAGGAAATGATAACGTAGCCAGGACTAGTCGGGGAACGGAGTGACGGTCCAGATGATAGCATTAGTAGTCCTCACTATTTTGTTAAATAGTGTAACAATAAATGTAATGAGGACTCCATTGAGTATAGATATTGTCTAGATGACAATATTCTTATTAAAACTCTCAGTTTATGTTTTGTCTTATTTTACACGACAGTTGTATTATTAAGTTGTATTTGAATTTTGTACCATGTATTTGGCAACTCAAGATGGGTGATGTATACCTATATTGGGGGCGTCACATATCTCGTTAAAATTAAATTTTTTTAAAAAAAGTCAAACACTTTGTATATAGGTGCGAACGAGGCATAACACCACTTCCAAACAACTGCACATAGACCTACACACAAAAAAATAAATAAATTAAAGTTTAAAATAAAAAGTGGCGGTAATCGTGTTATCACGAAAGTCGGGGGGTGCCTAACACCTTCCCTCCGCTTAATCAAGCCCACAGACCCTAACGAATTTCAGTTTTACAGACCAATTAAACAGTGTCACATCACTAGGTCTTTGTGCAAACCTTTTCTCGGTTGAGTTGGTGCAACCATTTAAAAATAACCAACTAGCGACTCTTATAGTCAAATCGTCGATATACACTTGTCGGACCTTTTCAAACTTTTATTTTTCAAATAAAGCTCACCTAAAATGAGAACACCAAAAGACAAGAACAGAAAGGGACAAATAAAAATCCCGACGTCGACAGGTGGCGACTTTGCAGGGGACACCAGTAAGACGAGTTAAGCCGCTATTCAAAGCTTTTCAAAACTTTTACCTGCTTGTGTATGGATGCTGCATTTACATTTGAATGAATGTGTTCTAATGCTTTATTTACTGCACTTAGTGCTTCGCACCATATCTGGCTGTGATATTAGTGCTTCGTACATGTCATCATTTCCATACGGTGCGACGCGATGTATGTGAATGTATGTTGTGTGGTCCCTCCACCAGGAGGCTATCCTGTCGGTGTTTGATTACTGGACTCGTCGGGAGACTAATTCCACAAGGCTCAGGAAAGGTGCCACCCAGATTCGCTCAAGTTGAAAGAACGAATTATCTTCCCATCAAGTAAATTGCGATGATCTGGGGACCTTCATGCCGAAAAGACGCGAGTGTAACCTAAGATAGGTCAGCCTCTGATAAACCAAACGCAGATGGAAGTCTTTTCATACCTTTCCACTTTAAGTACTTGTAATTTCATTTCAATGTCAATCTCAATGTAATGGAAAATATAAGGGAATATGTGAACATGCATCCTTTTTTTTTATATCAAGACCTGTCATGCTATCCTGTAATCAAAATAGCTGACATCTATTTTGCAGGATAATAATCCTAAAAATGGACACATTACATAGCATGTAACATTTCCACGTTTCCTAGACTAAACTAAATAGTCTTTTTTGTAGGGAAACAATTGGTCCTGTTACCTGGTCAAAATCCAAAAAGGCACTAAGCCCACCTCCAGACATGGCTACAAGTGCCCAGCCCGAACTTACTCCTATTTCCTGAGAAGTGTTCGAGGGACTAAGAAATCAGATTGCAGAATTGGCTGTCTTTCTAAAAGAACAAAGTAAAAACACTCGGGGCCAAACAATGCCTACTCAACTAAAGTCATTCACACCAGGGGTCAGTCAGGGTATTCGCAAAAAGATGGAAACCTAGATACCTAAACCTCATTCCAATAAAGGAACCAACAAAACCCATGAAATCACAAAACTCAAGGATGATCGAGAAACTAGGTATTTAATAAAGAAAGTCCTCCAAATGAAGGAAACCATCCGGTCAATTAAAGGGACTGAAAACTATGGAAGTGTAACCTATTCAGATCTCTGCATATTCCCAAGGGCTCGATATCCTGAAAAATTTCAAGTCCTAGAGTTTAAAAAGTACAATGGGACAAGCAATCCCTATACGCACTTGAAAGTATACATTGGCGAGCTAGGGTCTTACGCTGAAGATGAAAGCCTAAGAATGCAGCTTTTCCAAAAGAGTCTCATTGGAGAGGCTAAAGCCTGGTATGCATGCTCGACTTGATAATGCCAAAATCCATAACTGGGAAGAATTGGCCCATGCCTTTCTAAATCAGTACAGTTTTCAGTCACAAATGGCACCGAATCGATACCAAGTGACTAAAGTCAAAAAGCAGAGTGTTGAGTCTTTCCGAGAATATGCCCAAAGATGGCGACGTCTAGCAGTGCAAGTCATTCCATCTATGACAAAAACTGAGATGGTAATGACATTTATTGATATCCAAGAGGCACCTTACTATGAGAGAATCCTAGTAGGCATATAAAAGACATTCTCAGAAATGATTAAACATGGCAAAATGGCAGAGATGGGCCTGAAGACAGGCAAGATTAAAGACTTCACTACCTTGCAAACAGTCGCCGAGCATATACAAACTGGTAATTATGCAAGCGATCCCAAGAGGGTACCTTATAAAGGCAATGAAGATGTATCCCTCGTCTGACAGGGGCAAGCTAAGAGACCAACCTACAGTCCCCCCATTTGGAAAAAGTAAGATAATCTGCCATTTCAATAACAGGTTGCATTCAACCAATGCCAGGATATGAAGAGAAACTTTGAAAGAACAAAAAATCGGGTGTTCACTCCACTGGGCGATTCCCTTGAAAATGTATTGGTGATGTTAATGGATCACAAGAAAATTACCGAACTAGCTCCACCTCTGGAACTAGGGAAAAAAAAGATATAATCCAAGCCAGAGATGTGTTTACCACTCAGGGTCTCCAGGACATGATACATATAATATCCCCAAATCTGGGTCCTAAATCACCACGGATCTGGTATACAAATTCTATAACTATTACGAAAGATATAAACATAATTATTTATACATTAAACTTTACACACTATCCCCAAGGTCGAGAATCTTCACATAATACCAGAATCATTATTCTATCTATCATACAATGCTATTATGATACATTACAATTACAAACTTTAACTGTACATATAATCCATAGCTGAACTTGTCTTTGACCTTTCCTATATCTGACATATTCGTCTTTATCTGCAATGTTTATCATGATATAGCAAGGGTGAACAACAAATTTGTTCAACAAGTATAAGTTTATTTGAGGATATATCATGATTGAAAGAATTTGAATAATAGCTGGCTAACATTCAACAATATAGTTGTGAACTAGCATGAACAAATTTTTATAACTGAACGACCAAGTCAATAGGAATTGAATGGTTAAAAAAGAACATGGATAATTTATAACTGGACTAGATGGTAATGAAGGTGATCAGCCTTTCATACCTGATGAACACATGCATTATTTGCACATAAAGCTATTCAACAATTCATAGACATGGTAATCAACAATGATTAACCATAAGCATAATTGAAAGAAAGATCAACTCGAGGTCGAGTTTAGAGAAAACTTGCACAATAATTAGAAGTTCAAGGTTAGGAACTTGCCTGCATCACCGACTACTGCTACACAGTTTATATCGCTTTATCTGAAGACCTAATGTAAATAATACCGATCTCCGAATATTAGAATAATATCATCACAGTATAATACTATTATATATATATTTATAAAATAATCCTAAATACATAACACATAATCCTATCAGTCCACAAACTATCTAAGACTCGGTATCAAGTCAAACTATTTCAGCCTGAGTTGAATCCGACATAATTCTAACATCCCGACGGTCTAGTCGGACTATTCTCGAGCCTAATATTACTAAGACTCAGTCCAAACACTCAACACTTAACTTAGATAATTTTTATTATCAGTCAAAATATTTTTCATAAGCTCATAATAATTTTTAAGTAATTATTACCATTTATCATGATTTTTCAATCATTAATATCATATTTATATTATATAAATACCACATTATTCTCTTATTATTAATATTTATTTAATATAAAATATTAATGAAAATCATAACATATTATTATAATATTTTTATAATATATTAAAGTATTTTTAATACCTTAAAATCACATTTATATGATTTTTAAACTTTTAAATCGATTATCCAATAATTGACATTAATATTAAAATATTAATATTTTCATGGCAAAATATCAAAAGTTATATTTTATAACTCAAAATATTTGTCTAACCCTTAAATCATTTTTATATGGTTTTTAAATCATTAATTCTATTTTTCCACAATTTATTTAATATATTCATTAAATAAATTAGTTACCATTAATATTAATTTATTAATGAAATTTCTCACAAAATATTAAAAGTCATTAGAAATAACTTAAAAATATTTTCTAACACCATAATATATTTTTAAATGATTTTTTTCAAGAATTAAAACCATTTTTAAGTAATTTATTTAATATTATAATTAAATAAATTAAATACCATTAATATTCCAAAATATTAAATATTAATGAAATATATTCCAAATTATTAAAAACCCATTTTTAGGCTTTAAAATATTTTTTAGGAATTTATTATGTATTTTTATTAAATAAAAACTATTTTTTTCTATTTATTAAATAAAATAATTAATTTTCAGAAATTAAATGTCACTAAAAAGGCCCTATAGCGGCGGCAGTAACAAAATGCATTATAGGTGTTCTTAACAAACCCGTAATGTTCATACACGCTACGATTCTGAGGTTACTAGTTTGACCAGTGAATCTTGGCTGTAATGATGTTAATGTTATAGTATTTATGCAATATTACAACCTCAAACAAATTCTTGAACTAAAACACAACATATCAGAAAGATCTGGGCCTCCAAAATCATTGTCAGAAGCTGTTCTTCATTTCTGGGTTTTCCAGAAATGAAGAACAGTTCGAGTTAGCTACTTTGGATCCTTATATCTTGAGTTCTGGGTTTGGTTTGTGTAATCCAATGGTTGAATCTTGTAGAACACATGTCAGGGTACATTATCATAATACTAGATCCATCTAACAACATCATAACAGTAAGATCTAGGCTGGTCAAAGAGATGTCAGAGAAGCTGTTCTTACGGTTTCTGGGTTTTCCACAAACTTAACCAAATAGACGGTCAACTCTAGTTTGACCTTGATTATCTTTTACTCTGGTTATGATCTAAGTGATCTAATGACTTTAATATGTAGTCTACATATCAGACTACAACATCAAAACAACAACTTGGTCAAAATAGCAAACAACAACAAGATTTAAGGCTTAGAAAAACGTTGTCAGACCATTCTGGGTTTCTGGGTTGCCCATAAATCCAGTTGGTCATGGTCGGTCAACCATGTTTGACTGCTTAAAACTTGAAATCTAGACATGGTATGGGGTTGATTTCACTTCCAGTCTACTCTCCTCATGGAAAAGAACAAGTCTATAACATCTAATACACCTAACACTTAACACAGACAGATCTAAAGGCCCTGACATATGGCTGTCAGGCCTTAAAATTAGGGTTCTTGATCAGTTTGAAAAACTTAGTTTATGGATTTTAGATGTTATGGATCTATCATAGATCACTAAATAACATCCTTTAATACACTTCTAGACAATAAACAACAACACATAACATGAAACACAAAGATTTACAAGTTTAGGGTTTTATACCTCTTAGGCTTTGATCCTTTTGATTTCTGATCTTGATCCTGTTCTTGGTAGGCTATGAACTGAACTTGGCTAAAATTTTCACTCTCTCTCACTCTAGATTTCGAAATTATAGAGAGAGAATGGTCTTGGCAATAATGAGAAGTAAAGTAAGATTTTTACTTACTTTAAATCTCTTATGTTTTGATCCATTGTATCTAATGTTGCTAGGTGTCCACAAAGATTAGATTTGGCTAAGATTTTATCACATGGGATAAGCTAGAGTAGTGAGTCACCAAGATTTGGTATATCTTTTACTTAAGTTTTAAGTAAAATGGCATTTTGGTTATTTCGCACCTACTAAGGGTATTTAGGTCTTTTCCCCTATAATTCGAAGGGTATTTTAGACATTTCCCTTTTATTCCATAACTTATAAGACTTAGCCATTTATATTTAGCTTTTGAATTCCCAAATTAGGGTTTTCAGATTTTGAATTAGGGTTTCGGATTCTTGGAACTAAAATTTGGGGTTTCAGACGTATCGTTAGGGTTTCTAACAGTTCGCTAGCATTTTCTAACTTAAACATGACATTTTTAACCCAACTTTAGGGTTTACTAAAGTTATAACTTATCAAATCAATTCCTTGATCTTAAATCACAACTGTACACATAAAATCAGTGATTAGGGTTTAATAACTTAACCTTAACGTTCTCATTATAATTTTAGGGTTTGTCACGAACGTAACTTGTCTTATCAAGATTTGATCCTTAACCACAAACTATACACATAAAAATTTACTGTTCACATATATGATCACATATACTGACTCTTATACACTTAGATACTTAACCCTGACAATTCTTTACCAAAAGATTTAAATCCACCAAAATCCTTCACAGAATTTTGAAATCCTTCAAATTCCTTCACACTAATGTCAAATCCATACACTTATTTTCAGTCTAGGTCTATCATATAACCTTTAATCCATCATTTTAGGATTTTATAAATTATCTAATTTCTCGGGTCGTCACAATACACAAGATTGTTGGTCTTTAAAGCATAAAATTCAAAATCTTATCGAAAGTGGCAGTATTGTTGTCCAACAACCTGACCAATAAGATGTCAACACCAACCTTCGGTTGCAGCATAATACGGAGGGAGTAACCATGATCGGGTCAGGAAGCGTTGCAATGTATCCAAATCATAAGTACATACGAAGAATGGAGGAATACCCCCAAAGGCACAGAACAAATGTTCTAGAGTGGAAAAACTCGGAGGAGGGTATGACAGTAATGCAAAAATTAGAGACGATCCAGAATCAAGTAAATCTGCTAGCGAAGCTGATAGTGCGCCAACATCAGGATACGAGGCAGTTTTTCACTCAACTATCAGAAAGCCAAGAGAAAAAAGAGGTCAACCATAATGCAAGCTCATATCTCTCCAAGATAAGCCAGCTAAATGAAGAAGATCAAAGCAGGCTAAAAGGACAAGAAAAGGGGATTGATAAAATTACTAGAAGATCTCGCCAACGGAAAAATCGCTCAGAGGAATGCGAATTCTCAAAGAAGAAAGATCAAACAAACTCCACAAGAGGCCAAAAAATTACCCCTCTGAGCAAATCAAATGAAGAAATGCTACACTTTTTGATAAGCGAAGGAAGGATTACTGAGTTTCTGCCTCCTATAAATCCCAAGATGAAGAGTTATGATTCCACTAAGATATGTCTCTACCATTCTAACTCACCTGGTATGCGATTGAGGAATGCTGGTTGTAAGACCCCAACTTTTATAAATAAAGATGAATTTTTCTATAAATATTATTTTTGAATATTATGGAATAAATTTGATATAATGTTATAGTTGTGGGTAATATTTATAAATTTTGCAAAGTATGAAAGTTGTTATAAAATATTCGTTTGGTGGGGAATATTCTTTTTGTTAGGAATATTAAATATAATGGCTCAATCATTGGTGGACCCCATACAATGTAATTATTGTCGGATTGAAAAACGACAAAAATATTTTATAAAAATAATCTACGAGGTGTTACCAATTAAAAGCTGCTGAACTACCCGGTGGTAAAGTAAATGCGATGTACGCGTGGTTGCATAGTAAAGCTGCGGTATTGATTATTGATGCTTACGTGATAAGTCACTCAGCTATGCTCAATTATTGTTACAGTAATTGTTGCATCATATCTCTTATATTATTGATTCAATTATTGTCACAGTATCATCTGTATAATATGCTATCATGGTTTGCGTCCCACTTGGTGGATAATGAAGAGAGAATGGCGCGAATGTTTTTAAGAGGTTTGAAGCCGGAGATACGTCAACATCTTATTTCTCATAAACCGTGTTTGTATTCGGATGTTGTAAATAGGGCTCGATTAGTGGAACGCGATAAAGAGTCAACACAACTAAAAGAGAGCGTACCGGAAAAATTATAATACCAAATGAGTAGTCATCAAGTGGTGACAACAAGCGTGGAGGAATCAACATGCCGATATGGTAACCACTTCACGGGTAATCGTACCAAAACAATAAGAATGGACATTTCAAGAAATCGGAGATTCAACAATGGTGGAAAGACGCCAAAGATTCAAAGACCCATTGTTAAGGAAGGAGAAAGACCACCTATCATATGCTTCAAATGCGAGGAGAGGGACACATCGATCAAAATGCGTCATGCCATCCAAAGCATGTTATAATTGTGGAAGAGAAGGTCACTTAGCTCGATTTTTATTGCCATCAAGAAGACAAATTCACTAGGATGGAGGCACCAAAGGCCATCCCGAAAAATTCAAAACCCAGAAGTACAAGGGAGAGCGTTTGTTGTGACCTCCCAAAGAGCAAGGAATCCGAATGAGGTCATCACGGGTAAGCTTATCATAAACTCTAATGAAGTCTATACTTTATTTGATACCGGGTTCTACCCATTCTTTTATTTCTCCTACTTGCGCTCATCGATTAAATTTGACTCGGGAGAAATTAGACTTTGACTTATCTGTGGAAACTCCGTTGGGAGAAACCTTCATTACATCCAATCGCTTATAAGTCTTGTTTGGTTCAAATCGGTACCCTCACATTACCCGTCGATCTTATTTCATTAAAAATACTTGCATTTGACGTGATTCTAGGGATTGATTGGTTAACTACTTATCATGCAAAAATTGATTATTTTCGTAAGGTTGTTAGCTTTCATATTCCTAATCAACCTATTATGCGAATTCAAACAACCAAACCATTAAAATCAATCACGGTCATCTCAAGCCATAAAACTATTCGTTTATTGAAAAACGGATGTCAAGCTTTCTTAGCTCATGTTACAGATTTAAATAAAAATACGTCAGTTTTAAACGATATTCCTATTGTTAATAAATTTCCTGACGTATTCCCCGAAGAACTTCCTGGCCTACCCCCAGAGCGTGAAATTAAATTTTGTATCGACCTTGAACCCGGTACAAAACCTATTTCCAAAGCCCCATATCGAATGGCTCCTATTGAACTTCGTGAGTTAAAGACCCAATCGCAGGAATTGTTAGACATTGGCTTTATTCGTCCCTAGTACTTCTCCTTAGGGTGCTCCTGTTCTATTCGTGAAGAAGAAAGATGGGAGTATCACGACTTTGTATTGATTATCGGGAGTTGAATCATGTCACCATCAAAAATAGGTATCCATTGCCACGTATTGATGACTGTTTGACCAATTACAAAGGAGCCAAATTCTTTTCAAAGATTGATCTTCGTTAGGATATTACCAATTGAAGATTAGAACCACGACATTCCAAAGATGGCTTTGAGAACTTCGAGACGGGCATTATGAATTCCTAGTCATGTCCTTTGGATTGACTAATGCTCCTCTTTGCCTTCATGGATATGATGAACCGAGTATTCAAGGAATATTTAGATCACTTTGTGGTCGCCTTTTATTGATGACATCCTTATTTATTCCAAAAGCCGTGAAGATCATGAGCAACACTTGAGGTCGACACTCCAAAAGCTTCGTGAATATAAGCTTTATGCCAAGTTGAAGAAATGCGAGTTACGGCTTGAAGAAGTAGCATTCCTTGGGCACGCGGTGGTATCAAGTCATGGAATATCTGTTGACCCAAAGAAAGATTGAAGCTATTCAAAGTCGGGAACAACCTAAATCGATGGATCGAAATCGTAGCTTTCTCGGTTTAGTTTGGTTATTATCGGAGATTCGTGGAAGGATTTTCTCGAATCGCTACTCCATCGACTCATTAACTCGGAAAGATACAAAGTTCGGTTGGAGCGAAGAATATGAGAAGAGTTTTCAAGAACTCAAGAGGAGACTTATTTCAAAGACTGTTACGACAATACCATCTGGCTCGGAGGGATTTGTCATCTACAGTGATGCTTCGGGCAAAGGGTTGGGATGTGTTCTTATGCAACATGGAAAAGTTATAGCCTATGCCTCGCGACAACTCAAAGAATATGAGAGGAATTATCCTACTCATGATCTAGAGTTGGAAGCTGTTGTCTTTGCACTTAAAATTTGGAGGCATTACTTGTATGGGGAGAAAGTGGAGATCTTTACGGATCATAAAAGCCTCAAATATTTCTTCACTCAAAAGGAACTCAATATGCGACAACGACGTTGGCTTGAATTGTTGAAAGATTATATCATACCATCCAATACCATCCTGGAAAAGCGAACGTGGTAGCTGACGCATTGAGTAGAAAATCATATGCAAGTATGAGTGCGATATTGTCAACGCAAAGGCCCATTTTGTGTGACTTGCAAAGGATGGAGATAGAGTTAAAGACTCTAGGGACGCATGTGATGATAGAGAGTATACGAGTAGAACCGACTTTAATCGATAAAGTTAAAGTTTGCTTTCAAGCTACGGACACGGAGGCGATCGTATGAGGAAAAAAGTGCAAGAAGGTGCTATCTTTAGGAAGCAAGAATCGATGAAGAAGGAATACTTGAGTCAACTCCGGACTTTCAGTGTTCCTAACGACCACGATTTAAAGTATAATATCATGATGGAGGCGCACAACACACCATTTGCAATCCATCTCGGAGTACCAAATGTATCATGATATTCGGCCATACATTTTGGTGGAGCAATATGAAGAGAGAGATAGCGCTGTTTATCTCAAGGTGTCTAACTTGTCAACGAGTTAAAGCGGAGCATCAAGTACCAAAAGGTCCATTGCAACCACTTGAAATTCCAGAATGGAAGTGGGAGCACATTACCATGGATTTCGTTCACGGCCTTCCTAAGGTTTCTCAAGGCATTGATGCGATTTGGGTCATTATTGATAGATTGACCAAGTCTCGCTCATTTCTTCTGATACGAGAAACTTATACACTTGAACGCCTTGCTCAGTATGTACATAAACGAGATTGTAAGACTACATGGTATCTTGCCAGTATCCATAGTTTACGATCGAGACCCAAGATTCACTTCACGATTTTGGGTTAGTTTGCAAAAAGCTATGGGCACGGACTTATGATTTAGCTTTCAATATCATCCTCGAGACTGACGAGACGATCGGAGAGGACTATTCAAACTCTTGAAGATCTATTAAGACTCGTGTCCCTTGATTTCAAGGGAGTTGGGACAAGTTCTTACCATTGGTGGAGTTTTCCCTACAACAACGCTTATCAAGCAAGTATTGGCATGGCTCCATTCAAGCGTTGTATGGAAGAAGAAAGTGTCGTTCTCCAAGATCTTTGGGATGAGGTGGGTGAAGCAACGTTGTTGGGACCGAAGTTGATACGTATGACTACTGAAAAAGATTCAAACGATCCGACAACGTATAAAAACCTCACAAAATCGACAAAAGAGTTATGCTGATCTTCATCGAAAGGACGTGGAATTCGATATAGGAGATCATGTGTTGTTAAGAGTTGCTCCATGGAAAGGAGTTACAAGATTTGGAAAGAGAGAGAAAACTTAACCCTCGATTCATTGGTCCATTTTAATCCTCGATCGAGTAGGAGCTGTGGCCTATAGACTCGCTTTTACTGCCAAATATGTCTCGTGTTCATAACGTTTTTTTCACATATCTATGTTACGTAAATATGTGAAAGACCCGAACCATATTATTGAGTTAGAACCCTGGACGAAATAGAGGAAGATTTGACGTATGAAGAGATTCTGTTCAAATTTTGGATAAGAAGGAACATATTCTACGCTCAAGGTTATACCTCAAGTCAATGTTTTGTGGAGGAACCACGAGGTTGAGGAAATGACTTGGGAGTTAGAATCAAAAATGAAATCAAGGTATCCTTACCTCTTCGACATACCAGTATCGTACCCTAATTTCGAGGGCTAAAATTTCATAAGAAGGGAGGTTGTAAGACCCCAACTTTTATAAATAAAGATGAATTTTTCTATAAATATTATTTTTGAATATTATGGAATAAATTTGATATAATGTTATAGTTGTGGGTAATATTTATAAATTTTTCAAAGTATGCAAGTTGTTATAAAATATTCGTTTGGTTTGGGGAATATTATTTTGTTAGTTAGGAATATTCGCACAATGGCTCAATCATTGGTGGACCCCACAATGTAATTATTATGTCGGATTGAGAAAATGACAAAAATATTTTATAAAAATAACGGCGAGGTGTTACTGAATTAAACCGTTGAACTACCCTTGGTAAAAAATGCGATGTCTGGCGTGGTTGCATAAGTAGCACTACGGATTGATTATTGATGCTTACGTGAGAAGTCACTCGGCTATGCTCAATTATTATTACGATGAATTGTTGCATCATATCTCTTATATTATTGATTCAATTATTGTCACATGATCATCCGTATAATATGTTATAGAATTAAATCAATAATTGAGACGACAAGTTATAAATGATTAATAATTGTTGAAAGATTAAATATGTGTTGATGAAAAAAAATGATTTGTGGTAAGTTTGATTATTTTATGGGGGCTCATATGTCATCATCATCTAAGAGTCTCTTCAATCGATAGTAATTACCTTCACGTCGATAGTAATTACCCTTGTGAATAGTATTTACCTTCGTCGATATAGTAATTACCTTCGTAAATAGTAATTACCCTTGTAAATAGTATTTACCTTCACAATCGATAGTATTTACCTTCGTTAATAGTAATTACCTTTACCGGACGTCGAACCACTTGTCATTTCACATTACAGCGTCGAACCACTTGTCGTTTCACATTACAAAGCGTCGAACCGATTGTCGAAGCCACTTGCCTTTTCACACTAAGTCTTAAGCTAGAAATCTTCTATAAATAGAGGCCTAGGGCTTCATTATTTTTCACGAATTCATTCAAGCTATAGAGAGAAAGTATAGAGAAATAAGAGAGAAGAAGAAGAGTATTTTTGTTACTACACGCTTCTGCGATTCAATCTCCTACCAAATGTAAGGGGTGTTATTCTTTCTTATTCATGAAGAGAACTGTTGTTATTCCATTGCTTATTATTCATTGGAATAACTCATATCGCTGAGTTTACCCTATACTTGGTGACATTCTTCTATTATTCTGTTGGAACATCACATGCATGTGTTTTACACCTGACTGGTTCCGCCTTTATTATTATTCTGTTGGAACATCACATGCATGTGTTTTACACCGGACTGTTTCGCTCTTTATTATTACATTGGAACATCCACATCATGTGTTTTACACACTGGTTCCGCTCTTTATTATTATTCTGTTGGAACATCCTCATCACATGTGTTTTACACCGACTGGTTCCGCTCTTTATTATTCTGTTGGAACATCACGTAAAATGTGTGTTTTACACGGGACACGGTTCCGTCTTTATTATTCTGTGGAATATCCTATCTCGTGTGTTTTACACCGGATCTGGTTCCATCTTTATTATTCTGTTGGAACATCCCAGCTTGCGGTGAATTTCACCGACTTGGTTCCGTTTTTTATTATTACATTTGGAATAACTTTTATGCATGCGATCTATCGCATGCATGGTGATTTCTTTTGTTATTCCATTCTTTATTATACCCAAATTGGTTAAAACTTTGACTTCTATACTCCATGAAATTAGTGGAATATCCTTGATATTTGCGTTTCATCCAATATCTTTTCATGAAAATATTCTTCCGATTATTCTTGAATTTTACTCTACAAAACAAGATCATGTTGATAATTTGGGCGTTAATAATTCTGGATAAAATAATTCTTGAACTTATTTTATTGAATTCTTATATCATTGTCATCATCCTCATGTTTATATTTTTTAAAGTCATCTGTGGCTCAGTAGTGCATAGATGGACTTGGTATGATTATGACCGAGAGACTATTCGTGTAATCATGGTAGTAATGTTACAAATGATGTGGTAAAAATCCTCGATGGTAGTAGTGCATTGATGGACGATTGTTGGCATGATCATGACCATTAATGATTACACAAATATTCTTGGCCCGTAGTGCATGAATAATTGTGGTCGTGATACTAAAGAATATCCTTGGCCGTAGTGCGGGGGTGATTCGATGATGTGGAATATTTATTAAAGTTTGAGTCTCAAATATAACAAATGATGAAAACCTTTTAAAACCTAAAAGATAGTAGACTTTATTTTCTACTTGACTCTTTTAATGGATTGATATTCAGTCATAGCTTAAACCGGGGTTGTCATTGTATTTTATCGGTTTAACATTGTTGAAGACTATTGATAATTTATTCGCATTATCTTAGTCATAATATTTCTTCTTGGGCTAGTTGAGCTCACCCTTTCTTTCACTTTGTTCTCTTGAAAATGAGAATATAGCCGGGACGAGTTGGGGAAACGAGTGATGGTCCCAAGATAGCATTAGTAGTCCTCACTATTACGTGAAATAGTGTGATAATAATTGTAATGAGGACTCCTTTTTGAGTTTGTATAATATCTAGTAGGCGATATTTGTATTTAAATTCACGCTTTTATGTCAGATTGTACACGCTAGCTTATGTTAGTAAGTTGTATTTAAATTACATACCATGTAAGTGGCGACCCAAGATGGGTGATGTATACCTAATTTTGGGGGCGTCACACTGGTCTTTGAGACATAAAATCTAGGATCTCATTGAAAATGAAGAGCTGAAGATAGAGTTACTCAAGACCAGAAAAGGCGAAAAGGAAATAAAAATCTTAAAATGTCCACTCGAGACAGGCAGTTCAAAGGAAGTGAAGGCTATGAGCACCAATCTTGACAGAACACAAGGTGGACTAATCCTAATACTAGGAATGCCAGAGGAACAAAGAGAATCCCCAAAGGAGATTCCTCCACCAACTTCAAGCATCTTGTGGCCCAAAGATAGCAACCACGTTCCTGATTTTATCATCTTGGATGATGAGGAGGAAATACTGATCCTTTCCAAGGGAGAAAAAGCCAAAAAGGAAAGTTCCTTGCGAGAAATACAACAACAGTTCGAGGAAGATTTCATAGTCAAATCCTCTCATGCCTAAGAAAAAGGTGAAGGAACATATGAAGGAAAAGATGGTGAGGTTTTCGGTGAAACCAACCCATCAAAGAATCAGGAGTTCATACCATTTTACGATGGGTCCAGTTCCAGCGTCCTTGAAGAATGTACTGAATCAGGAAGCAATTAATTTATGTCCATAAGTGAAGATATTCATAACCAAGATGTAACCGCTATTGCGAGCCTTGAAGGCAACATAACCACTGATAACTGGACTATTAGGCCTCAGCTAGCCAAGATGATGTAGATTCAGAGGATAAAGTTGTGAGTTCTAGGAGATATTGGGACGGTATCACTTTCTTCTTAGTATGCCTTTTATTTTCCATGCATGTAAATATCAAAAAAATCAAAAAATCAAAAAAAAAAATATCAAGTCGGTCAGGTCTCAGTATCAAACATGAACTAAGAAACACCTGATCTCCCCTCATTAATGGGAGTACGTAGGCAGCCATTTATGGTGCGGTCAAACCAAATAAAAACCCAAAAAACCTAAATAAACACTTCTCAAACCGTTCAACTCTTCAAGCAAGAACTACGCAGACCTGATCTCCCGCATACACATGAGTATGTAGGCAGCCCATCAGTGGTGTGATTGGACCCTCAAAAGAAATAACGATACACCAAGACAACCAGCAGCGATGACCTTCAAAGAGCTGACACCCTCAATCACAAGTCTTCATCAAATCAGAAGAAAATTGCCAAGGCCGATTGCGCAAACAAGTTAGGAACAATGATTGATGGCATCAAAGACCAAATCCACTACTTGTTCACCATATGGTACAGAGATAAAAGCCTCTTATGATCTCGATATCTTATCAGCCCATCTGTCAAAGCAACTATCCCAGACTACAAGCAAGGCTGGGCAATTTCAAAATTGACAACAACACGATATTGGGACCTTTACAACAAGACTGGGGCAATCTCAGAAACAGCAAAAACTCAACACTGGGGCATTTATCAACCATCCTAAAGAGGAAAATGCACTAGTCAACACCATCAGCATGGTCCATCATCATCAGAGCTTCCCTCATATCATCTCACGGGCGATTTGGTATGATCATTTTTTCTTTTCCAATTATATTGTTCTCAAAATGAATAATCCACATGTGAGGTATGGTTCTTTCATCTCTTTATGAGCTTTCAGTCTCCATTTACATGCATTAACGATAATATACATGTCAAAGTTTTTGCTTAACATATTATGATTGGGATTAATTCTGATAAGCGTCCGTGGGGCGAGAATCACGGGAAAGATTAGAGAATTAAGACTATTCAACCTTTTGATTGGGCACGACATCTTAGTTTAAAGCACTTTTAGGAACTTACTTGACCTCATATACATGTCTGCACTTTACGATTGCCCTGACTATTAGTTATGGGGTATAAAGTTATGGAACAAATAATGGCAATTAATGAAAAGATAAAAGATAAGTCGCCAGCCTAATATCTCGAATCGTGGCCTAGGTTACTTGAGTTATTAAGCCTGAGAGGGTGTCTTTACATACATATCTACTAACGTTGAGAGTCCCGTTGTGTGGGTATGCCCGGATCGTTGATCCATGACTTTTATTGCTTATATATATATATATATATATATATATATATATATATATATATATATATATATATATATATCAAACTCTATTTGATTGAGCCTGAATATACATCCGGAGTGATTATTGCTTTTATATATATAAATACTTATATATATTTCTTATCATCAAACTCTGTTTGATTGAGCATGGATATAAATCCGGAGCGTTTACTGCTTTTATCTATATATAAATACTTTTATATATATACTATTATCGAACTCTGTTCGATTGAGCCTGTGTGTGATATCCGGTGCGTTTACAGCTTATATATATATACATTTTTATCTGGTCTGGAGTTAACTTCGTGGCCTTTTATTGCTTACATATATATATTTACATTTCAAGTCCTGCCTGGAGTTTACTTCATGGCAGTTTATTGTTCATATATATATATATATATATATTTACAACTTATATATATATAACTGTTTTATTAGCTTGCGAGCTAGATTTGCCTAAATCTGGCTGTTTCTCACTTTGACCGGTTCATGGTGACTAAACTGGAACCATTGAAGCTGGAAAGCTCAGATTTACTCAAATCTAGTTCGTTTTTTAGCTTTTGTACATATTTCTTTGTCATGTGAGCCTAGGAATTATGTGATCACAGATTCAGTTCCTGAATCTAGATTCAGTTCCCATAATGGACATTTTCAGCTGTAGCCAGCTTGTAAATTATTCACTGTGTCTGAATTTTCTTAAATGGCTCTCATGCCCACAAGGAGTTCGATACTGCTATGTATCTTATTTTCTCGAAGATGCTTCGCATCTCAAAAATAAAAGCAATCAAGTCGAACACATAATAAAATGGAAGTATCAAAGGCCTCAATTACTATTGAGTACAAGGGTTTGAAAAAACCTGTTTTACAAAACATCACTGTCATATCTCGTTAAAATTGAACTTTTATACAAAAGTCAAACCCTTTGTTTATATATGCGAATGAGGCATATCACTACTTCCAAATAACTCCACATAGACTGTAATAACCCGATATTTTCTATATAAATAAATAAGAAACTTTGCATATAATTTTTTTTAAGGTGGGAATATGTGATAGGTAATGTGTATGTATTTTTGTGATAAATAAAATTTATTTATTACATGAATAATTTTATTTTAGAATTATTGATTATTATAAAGTATATTATTATAGTAATTAATTTTATAGTATAAATGATTTTAGTACTTATTTTTCCATGAAAATAAATTTATATATTATTTAAATAATATATGAAATGATTATTAGTATTATTATAATAACTATTTTATTTAAATTAGTTAAGTTAATTGTTTTAATTTAACTAATTATGGTACGTATTTGAAGTATATATCGGATATGGAATTTGTTAGTTCCCAGTAGGCACAATATAGATCTAGAAGGGGGGGGGGGGAGGGAGGGGGGGGGTTGAAGAGATCCTTTTTAATTTCAAATACTTTTCTCGTTTATTTTGTCTCGTTCATGAATTAGCATATGACAAATATAAGAATCTTTTCAAGCGCAGTGGAATAAGTAAAAGATCCCCTTCATTGATATATTCATAATCAGACATACATTGTTCGTAGAGTTAATTCAGTAGTAAGCAGTTAAAACATTCATAGCAGTTATAGCAGTTAATATACATAAAGTAAATTACATAAAGCAAAAGACAAAAGGGGTATTAAGTGGTTCATAGACTCAAGCTCCTAATCCACTCTTCTACTTTCAATAGCAGGATTTCCACTAAGGGAAGGGCAGAACCCTGAATCACTAAAATTCCTTCAAGGCCAGCAGCCTTGGAACTTCAGTTCACTAAGAACTCTTCAAGGCTAGCATCCTTGGAACTCCTTTAGTTCCCTAGGAACTCTTCAAGCCCAGCAGGCTTGGAACTTTATTTAGTCCCTCTGGACAAGGACCCCTCAGGCCCTGGCTTCTTCTTCTTTTTGTTGTTGTTGTTGGTGGTGTTGTTGGTGCTGAGCTGCTAAGATGTCTTTAAGCTTGAACATCTTATGTAATTAGCAACTTGGTGTGGTCCTCCTTGTATTCTACTTTGAGTCTGGACCACATCTTCTCTGGTGCAGCTGATCTTTACTCCTTTCTGCTCATCTTCATCTGATGTCAGCTGTGCACCATCACCATCTGGATTTACTAAGTCTTTGAGCTTTTGGTAGACTTCATCTGGCACTTAGCAAACCCTGAACCCTTCTTGAATGTTTTGCAGACATGATTCTGCTTCTATTCTTTTCAGCTTTTGGTTCATGGTGATCTATAGAGTGGCTTTCTTGATCTTCTTTGTATTCTGCCACTTTTCTGAATGCTATCTTCTTGGCCTTCTCGGGTCTCAGCTTGGCTGCCATCTTCAATGACATTCTCATCTTTGTTAAGTGAAGCTCTAATTTGTTTAAGTCCTTCTTCAAAGCTGCTTCACTTCCACCTATGTAGTCTCACTGTCACTGAGACTTGTTCTGTTAATCTCTGGCGGAACTCGTAGAGTCAAGAGTAGCATTCCAACAACTCAACGATTCTGCAACTTGGCAATCATCAGCAACTCTTGATCTTTGAAGCTCTATTGATTTATACTACTTCCCAATCTTCCCATTGGAAAGTAGCCGTTAAAAGCATTTTGAATTGCCTCGCAGTTCTCAAGTTATTTGGTGTAGACTGCAGATATGACATGACATGACTTTCTGACACTGTAGTCCACTATTTCACCTACCCCATCAGAGATGTTACTTTTATATCTTGGGCAAGTAGTGAACTTTATTACCTCCTTCTGATTTCTCGATCAGAGGTTGTCCTTTTGCATCGATGCTCTCAATAAGCTCTTGTCTGAATACCAACCTTCAGATTGAACCGTTGCCAATACTTCAATCTTCGGATGACCAAACTCTACGATTCTAATGCTTTCTTTCTTGGACCTGATCGTAGTGTTTTGTTGACTAGCTCATTTGACATGTAGAGACAACACTACGATCTTTGAAGAATGTTCATTGGATCTTCAATGTAGAACACTTCTTTCTTCTCTTGTACAGTGCCTTAACACTTCTGTTTGCCTCGACTGCTTTCAGATTCTGATGGCTTAACTCTTTGCTCTGGCCCTTTCTGAGTAACAAGACACTTCAAATTTATGGCGTGTCCAGCTCGCTTTCTCCTTCTGATCTCCTATTCACTTATCATCAATGGACTGACCCAATGCTTAATCACTTTAGCCTTGTTCTTCAGAGGCTAACCAGTATCTCTGTGTACACTCCATCAGTTCTTTCTTTGTTTGGCAAACATTACGATCTAGGTGTTTCCAAGATCTATGTCTTCTATTTAATTGACAGCAATTGCACTAGCTGACTTTCCTTAGTCAGTTATTGAAGCCTTCTTATGATCAACTTGTGGAAGACTTCATCTCGAATGGCTTTACAACTCAATCTTAATGCTGATTGAGTTGATGCTTAGATCTTCTGTTAGCTTGCATGTCATTCGTTGAGTGCTCTGGTTTCCTTCAGGTGGGATGTATCTTTGCAGTGCCAACCAGAGGCTTCATCCCTTTGGATATTCTGGGAGTGCTCATTTGTTGAGAATCGTATTAGCTCTATGATTCTGCCTTGGGCGTTGTGAGCACATCTGTTGAGGTCTTAGTTCACACTCTATGATTCACCCGGATGTGCGAACACTCGACTCGAGATCGAGATCTTGACCTTTGTACAATTTTGTCATTGTACTTGTTGTCTTCATTTTATCTTGCCTGACTACGATCTTTGCCTTTGATACGATCAGTAGAATCTACGACTTTGAGTGTAGTCTACGATTCTTGACTTGGCTTCGTTATCAGTAGACTCTACGACTCAGAGTGTAATCTACGATTCTTGACTTAGCTTTGGCAGATGCTCGGTTGGCTCGTAGGCAGGCTGTCTCTACGATTTTGAACATGAATTCCTCAGTAGACTATGGCTCAGAGGAAGTGCTACTCGACACACTACGATCCTTCCTCATCTCTCCTGGCCGTCTACGAACTCCGAGATCTACTATCTTGCAGACTACGATTCTGCCTTGATAGTTCTCGACTTTTCTTTGACTATCCTGGCAGACTACGATTTCTAGTGCAGTGCTCGACGATTAGACAAGCCTATCTATTACATCATAAGATCAACCTAACATGCTTGATCTTTTTATATTTATAGTTCTTGTACATCATTTCTTTTTAAGGACTTTATAAAGCTATTTAGCTTATGTAGGATTATCCTAACATATTTGATCAATTCATTCTAAGTCCTTGTACATATATTTCTATAATCTATCAGAGGACTTTACAGCTTTTCTTAATGCAAGCATAATTTCATATTCATTCATTCATATATATATCATAATCAAATTATATGTAAATAGGAATATCATTCACATGCTTATTCCTAACAATCTCCCCCTATTTGATTATGACAAAAACAATAAGTGCATATGCATGTTATGAATGAATCTTATATACAGTGAGCTGTTTTATTTCTAAAATAGATAATTATGAATGTCATTTATAATGATATGGAATTTAATACACTATGACATTTTACATCCTGGTTCCAGAACATACCTAACTAGTTAGAGATGTACCTCTTTGGCTCCATGTATATTTTCAGGATGTCTGTTGATCAGTTATTCGTCTGTTTGATTTGTTTACTCCTGCTCCCCCTCAGACTCATGATCTTCTTCTTTATTTAGCTCCCCCTCAAATTCTCTATTCATAGGATCATCATGCTCCCCCTCAAATGATGATGATGCTGTTGCAGCTGCTATTATCTTCTTTGCCTTCTTTTTAGCCTTCTTGTCTTCTTTGCTTCTTTTCTCCTTGTTCCTCCTTGAGTGCTTCTTCCTATGTCTCTTTTTCTCCCCCTTTTTGTCATTAATCACTTGTGAAAGCTGGTCCATGTTGGACATTACTTGTTCCATCAGGTAAGATAAGTTACCAACCTCAGTCTTAAGTTCTTGTTGGCTCAGCTCAAGTTGTAGAGAGAAAGACTGATTCAGATTGTCAATCTTGTCAGAGAGGGCTTGGATTTTCTCTTTGTTAACCTTTTGTGCTCGTAGAGCTTCTACCTTCTGTTCATTTATAGTCTTCAGATAGATTTGATCTCTTTCTTTGATTTTGAGAGATATATCAAACATAGCAGCGTGGAGTCTGTCTTGAACTGCATTATCTCTTGCTTCTGTCAACATCTTTGCCTCTTTAGTGATGATAGACATCTTCTTGACCAACTCATCAGAATTCTTCAGTAATTCCATCTCTGTGGGAATTTGGGCATCTGGTTGGGCAGCCTCTTGTTGAACACCAGATTAGACTCTACGATTTTCATCCTTGGACAGATTTTCGAAAGTGTTGAGAATCTGAAAAATTGTTGAGTACCAATCGCTATTGGAGGATGAAGGAATGTCGGGTAACGGTGCTTGAGCAGATGGAGGCTTCTCATTTTGGACTTGATCAACATCATTGGTAGAGTGATCGATTCTCGATCATCTCTCTTGGCCATTGCTCCTTACGCCGTCGAGTCCACTCTATGATCATAAGGAATATAGTGGTTTCCAGCATGTCTATAGACTTTATAGTGAGGCTGATCTTTGATCATCATTGTTGCGTAACTCTTCACCCTTGGGAATTTCTGAGCCACCAGTTCTTGGTTTGGAATTTCTGGTGGTCCATTCGAGATTTCCTCTGCTATTTTCCTGTTAATCCTAGCTGGAAAAATGACAAGATGGTCTTCTGATTCCTCTGATTCCGGATGTGCAGAATCAGAATCCCTCTCCATTTTCTCTCTTTCTGAGCCTGAAACATTCTGATCAGATCCATCAATGAATCCTTCTTGCTGTATTTCATTTCTAGAACCTTCTTCAGCAAGATTTTCCTTGGACTCATCTTTTTAATTATTGGTCCCATCTTCACACTTTCTTCCAGGTGATTGATTCATCATCGCTTAATTCGATGATTGCGCAGTAGAAGATTCTCCTTTCTTCGTTAGAACGTACAGCAAGCGATGCATTGCTCTTTCTTCTCCTTGGGGGTTCAGCTATAGGAGTTTCAGAATCATCTTTTTCTTCAGAATCCAAAGCTTTTGTATAATTAGACAGACTAGCTTGATGTTCAGCAACAGTAGGGGCGCGTTCTTCTTCTTCAGACTCGACATCTTTTGAGTTTGTTGGAGCATTTGCAGTAGAGGATGTTGTTGTGTCAACTTGCAACCTTTCTTCATCAACAGAGTGGATGCTCTAAGAGTTAGCCATAGGGCTTGCACATTCTTTTTCTTTACCATCAGACTTGGCTCTTCCTTTCATAGATTCAACTTCTTCCTCATTGTTGGACGTGCTCTTTGAGGGTTCAATCTTAGAGCTTTCGGTTCCCATTCCATCTTCAAACTCTACATTTTTCTTCTTTGTTGGATGGACTTTCTTGGAGAACTTGAACCCGATTTCTTCATCACTTTTCTTTCTTCTTGGGTGGCTCTTGGAGTAGTCTGTTACTCCTTATTTTTGGGGTTTCAGTAGTTGATCTTTGGTTTTTCTCCCCGCTCCTTGTTTCTTCTTGTCGGTTGGAGACATGGCTTGATGAAACCTCTACATTCTTCACATTCTTAGACTTCTTCTTTGTTTGGTGTGGCGAAGAATCGATGCAGTAGTCATCGATTGAGAGTTTTCCGCTTCTTGTGCCTTCCTCTTCTTAACTGAGACCTTCTTCTGCTTGCTTCCAGGTTGTTATTAGCCTCTTGTTCTCCTTGGGATTTTTCTTCCAGTTTATAAACAATTGTGGGAGACATTACTTTATGAACATTAAGAATCTCGCCTCATCATCCTTAATTTTATTCTTCAACTTTTCTTCAAGATGATACTTAAGAACCTTCGATGAAAAACCTTTGTGAGTGGTTTTTCAGTTAATCTTTTCTTTTCTTCCTTATCTAGCCACTTAGACATATAATAAAGCAGGATAGCTCCAAAGTAGATGTGTTCCTTCAGGACTATAGCTGACATGATCTTCAGCTGTTGGTCAATCACAGTATTATGTGCAGTGTCTTTTCATAAGATACATTTACCCACTATTTCAGCAAGGAACTCTAATTCTTCAGGAAACTCCTTTTTCTTCATGTCCTTAAGACTAGGGTTTCTTTTGTACTGCATAATTTTCTTAGCTTTTTCAGTGTTGATCTCTTCCAGGCTTTTCAGATCTCGGTCAGGAAGGCCTAAGCATTGATTGATGTCAGAAGAATTTAGCTTCAGAATCTGACCCTTAACCTTGCTGGAGAGGATTCCAGAATTTACGGTTGTGTTTGAATGAAACTCTTTGACCAGGTCACCATATATTCGTGTGTTTGCCTCAAGACATTCTGAGAACCCAACCTTCTTCACAAGTTTAAGAATATCCCTGAACTTCTTCTTGAATTTTTCAAACGTCTTAGTTCCTAGCTGAATGCCAGTGATTACTCGCCAATCTGCCATTTGAGGAGTTCGAAGAATATGGGTATTTGTTTTAGGGAGTCTTATGAGAGATAGTTGAATGTGATTTGGACAAGGATTTGGAGGGTTAATGGATTTAGTATGTGAGGAGGCTTTTAGGGATTGAAAAAGAGAGGGAAAGAAGTTCGATAGTTTCTAATAACCGTTTGCAAATTTTGAATTTGTCTTTATGGCAGTTCCTTCTAATTCTGCATATGCTGTGATGTGTTAACTAGCCATTGGTTGCACGATGCCCAATAATGAGATATAACTCCCCCATTAACTCTTCAGTTTAATGACCCTTTTTAAAATAAGTAGTCGTCAATGACGTGGATTGACCATTGACCATCTTGGTTCATAGAGTAGCATGATAAGGCAGCTATGGACTCTACGTTTTCCTTTGTTGACTGAATGATCAACTTTTGAGAGATGCTGCAGTGGAGGGTTTTGACGTTGATCCTCATCTTGAAACTGCATAGCTTGATCATTGATGTACCCCAAGCCAGTTTGGGCACTTAAGTTCTGAGATGCGTTTGCATGATATCTTTCCAAAATGTATTCGAACTTATCTCTCTCATAATTTGTATGGTTGAGCAATTGTTCCATTCTTTCAAGCTCCTTATGAGTTAGAGTAGCCTCTTGTAAGACTGCAATCATCGAGTCTGTTTCTACGATCGCTGAGGTTGCATTACGATCGTTGAGGTTACATCACGATCGTTGAGTTCTCTTCAAACTCCACTCTACGTTTTCCTTTGTTGACTGTCTTGGTCCTTGAGATGAACTTGATCAAGCAATCCTTCTGGGTTAAGGTAGCTCAGGAAGGGCCAACCTCTTAGAGTGAGCCAAGGTCCGGTTTGTTCCTAAAGCGCTTTCGGATGAAGTACTTCAGAAGTAATTTGCACTGATATCTCATTTGACTTTTTCTGATGGGGAGGTCCTCTACCAACTTTAGACAATTGCATTTGCTGTAATCGTGGTGTCCTCCTGCTCTTATACTATGATAAGATGTTTGATCGTAGGCACTCCACGATTTTGAGTTGGGTGGCTGATAGGTTATCAGTAGTATATTTTGAGATGTTCCTACTGACTATGGATCTTCATTTGGTTCATCAGCCACAAAGTTTTGGGACTTTGTAGCTGGTACATTTCTTCATAGTATATCTCAGTTCTGTTGTTCCTTAACAGATCACTACTCCCCAATGGTTGATGTTGTCTTTTCAGTGAGGTGTGATTTCCTTTTTCTTCATGTGCATTAGGAGGTATCCTTGCATGTCTCTTTCGAGCTGGATTCATACCTGACAATTGAATCTGTTTACATCATTGACATGGATATCTCCAGGACTGAACATTCTACGATCATTTGACAGCACTTCGATAGTAGTTTTCTTTTACAGTATGTACTTGTGGAGTTCTGCTCTCGTAATGAGTTCCTCATGTTTGATGCTCGATGATCCTCTGTGGTGAACCTCCTTGATGATTCTTCTCTTATGACATGCTTTGAATGATTTGTTATCTAAGACCCTTTTACATCTTTGGTTGAATGACTTGCTTCGTTATAAGGATCAATAACAATGTGAGCTTCATTCAGATTAGCTCAGCAAGTCTTCAAGGACATGCTTTGACATATAGGAGTTTTATCATAATCATTTCTGAACAGTCTTAAGCCTTCTGCTGGTTGAATCTTCTTGACTGAAGTCTTCTGCTTCAGCATTCCTTAGTGTGGTCAGATAGACCAGGTACCTGCAAGTTAGATACATTTCTATTTTGGTACCCATAATTAAATGGGTCCTGCTATGTTAGTTTTCTAAACCCCTGTTCCTCATATATTTGGATAATCATCATATTTATCACCAACAGTCATATTCATGCATGTAACTAATTTAGATAATGCATTTTGAGATGCATGATGGTGAGTGTGTGTAAGATTTGCTATTTTAATAAAACACACTCTTTCTTTGATGGTTTCATCATTTGCTAGGTTATGTTCACAGGGTTTAAATGTTCACAGAGTGAGAATCAACTCTACGATTATTTGTATCTGGTTGATTCATGGAGGTGATCAGTTTCTATGAATCTTAAAGATATTCTTGTAGAACTGATCATACTCTGTGTGTTATTAAACACTTAGACCATAGGTTGTACATACATACAAACCCCTCACCAAAGATTACTTCACATAAAATTAATTTAACCTGTGATGCTCTTATGACCCATTTTAGATTTCTTTCAAGATGTCATCTTCAACCTAAAACTTGGATGGAGAGAAAGTTTATAGGCATTAGAGTTTCCACCCCCAGTGTACTTTCTTTCTTCACCTTTTTAGGTAGATTATGATTCCTTGAAAGAATGCTGGTATAGTTCACAAGGAGGTGCAATCATGATGTACATGTTTATATTAGTGAGGAACCGTACCTTTTTACTATCAGTTTCTTAATAGTCATTTATCTTACATATACCGAGTTTAGGCATTAATGTGCATAGTTTCTCATTTGCTCCTAACAGCTAGTTGCTCCAGTTGACCTTCAATCAATCAGTCGTGGTCTTGAAGATGCAAGCTAAGAGAGTATCAGCATCTTAGGTTCTTCGACATCCTTGAGTTCACAAGGTTTACATTCAACTACTGGTTGGCCGGATACATGTTTGAGAAGTTCTTCTTTCTTCTCCGGATAAGCATTTCTTAACACGTGTGGCCTTTTCATCTTTTCAGGCTGGTGGATGTTTGACTCTTTTTTGTTGATGTCTTCTGAGCTTTCTAGCCTGGTCTTTAGACTACAAGATTAATCATGAGCAAGGATTGGTCTTGTTGATATGGCAATCAAGAACATGGACCAATCTGAGCAGCTTCAGGTGTATATACACATTTACCTGTACACAATATTTCCAACGTGTGAGCTCATCTGCATATAACAAGTGACTTACTACTAAACCAAGTTTAGAACAATGTTTGTGCCTACGATCAGACTCAAAGCGATTAGCTTTTGAATATAGCATGAGAACACCGCTTTCGATACCAATTGTTAGTTCCCATGAGCACAATATAGATCGAAGGGGGGGGTTGAATAGATCCTTTTTAATTTCTAATACTTTTCTCGTTTATTTTGTCTCGCTCATGAATTAGCATATGACAAACATAAGAATCTTTTCAAGCACAACGGAATAAGTAAAAGATCCCCTTCATTGATATATTCATAATCAGATATACATTGTTCGTAGAGTTAATTCAGTAGTAAGCAGTTAAAACATACATAGCAGTTATAGTAGTCAATATACATAAAGTAAATGACATAAAGTAAAAGACACAAGGGTTTTAAGTGGTTCAGAGACTCAAGCTCCTAATCCACTCTTCTGCTTTCAACTAGCAGGATTTCCACTAAGGAAGGACAGCACCCTGAATAACTGTTGGGTTAAATCTATATACGCACAACACGCAAGTATACGTGGTCAACAAGTAATAAAGTGATAAGTTGAGTATCGTTCCCACAAGAGAATTAGTTAATAAAAATCACCAAGTACTAACCTCAGAACCAACTCAATCTTATTTAAACAAATGAATTTCAAATTATATAAATTAAACTACTATTAAATTCCACTAATTAAATTAAGACTATGAAGAATTAAGATCACAACTTCACTTATTGCTTCATTTAAGTTAACACACTTCTCATTAATTATTCTCTATCCCGAATTGTTAATCAAGAACACGAACGTAGTATTAACCATCTCTCGATGCACTAATACCGTATTAACGTCAATCCACAATCAAGATAGAAATCCGTTAAACACCTTAATCAACTAACCCACTATATCTCTATGTGAATTACAATTGAAGAAAGTTGAAGAATAAATTCTCTATCCGATTACATGCGGCGTCAAGCATATCTCTACCTTAACACGAATCAAGTTTAAGCTACTAACAAAATCCTTAACACATGCTATATCAACTAGGTCTAGATTTGAATATCCTCTCTCGATTCCATCCAACTCCACAAAGAATTGTTGATCAGGCAATTCATAGATTAAAGCTCAAATCAATATAGACAATCCTCACAATATAACATAATAATTGATAGCGAAGCATATTAAAATAAACTACACAATAAGATCCATTGTAATCTCAAACAGAGAATTAGTTCATTGAATTAAAACTAAGAATCCACAATTGAAAACACATTAAAAGATAAGAATAAGAGTAAAGTAAAGAGTAAATCTGTTGTCAGCAAATCTCCATCTTCCTCAAGCTCCCGCTCTTGATCTTCAATGGTCTCCAAGTTGCTTCAATCTCCAAATCTAATTAGAACTAGTATTTTGATCTAATTTACTCTAATCTAATATAATGGAATGCTCTCTCTCCTCTCTAATCTCCTAACATATCCCTCTAATCCTTGTTATTCCCCTCCTTTTATAAGCCTTTTTACATGTCTTTAAGTTCTCTTGGAAGTCCTTGAGTCAATTGGATCGAAACAATCCTTCCCGAACTCAAATTTGGCCAAAAAACATCTTTTCTACGCATACCCCTTGAAGGGTTTAAGCTTCTGCAGGGGCCACTCAAGGGGTCCTCTTGTCTAACAATTTGCTATGCCCGCCGATGGTGGCAATTTGTTAAGGGAAAGCCCGCCCCGGCGGGGGTTTGTTTTCTGTCACAGTGTCCTCTGGTAAAACGGCCATAACATTTGATTCGGGAGGAGTTACGGGGCCTGCCACCTATGAAATCGAAGATATCGACGAGATCTACAACTTTTATTCTTTGAGGATTGAGAAATTCGGGCCCAATAAAGGTTCAAATTGAGCTGGAAGTGACTTCTATGCAAATGACGACCCAAAACCATGACGTTCGACGTCCGTTGGTACAACAATCATAATTCTTGCATCCAAACTCCGATTGGAATGATTCAAAATGTTCCGGAAAGCTACTAAGATGCTCTACAATGTAAGCCATGTTCCAAGCCATGAACATGAAAGCCCACACGATGTCCGATTTGCTTTTCTTTACATTTTTCCTTGCTTTTCCTTACCAATCGTCGCTCACACCGCTCCCAAATGTATAACGTACAAAATGGACACAAAATGCATGAAAATTAACTAAGACACATGAATATAAGCAACTAATTCAAGTAAAAGATATCGGATAAGTGGATATAAAATCCACTTATCAAATACCCCCAAACGTAAACCGTTGCTTGTCCCCAAGCAACACAACATAATGCCATGCAATGCAATGAAATGCTACTAATCTATATGCCTACGAATCCAGTAGTAATGATAGAAACAAGTCTATTCAATCGGCCTTAGAGAAATCAAGTAAACATGATAATACATTATATCAAAACTCATCAGTAACTTCCCAATCAATCATCAAATCTTAGACTGTTATCACTAATATAGTGCGCGTGTGCTTCACAACAATGTTAACTAATATAAAATCAAATTTAACACATAACAAGTCTCTTCGAAGGCATCATACAATGTAAACTCAAGAAATCCAAAAATAAGCTAGATCCAACTAAAATCAAACAATTACCAATATCGAGGGTCAACATGGGATACTTATGCTTTATTTTCATCTACGGGGGCTTTTTGCTCTTATTTCCCGTTTTATTCTTTTTTTTTCTTTTGGTTTATATACACATAGCTATGCAATGTCTTATTCCCTTAGGCTTTTCAATGCTACCTTAACGAGCTTTCGACCAATGACTCCCAGGCCATTAAGACCGTAGGGCGCTAGGTGTAAAAACAATCCCCTCGGGCTTACTTACTCAAGTAACAAAGGCCACAAAACTAGACAAGCACGTCACGGTGTTTATTCATACTTTTTTTTTCTTTTTCTTTGTTTTCTTTTTTTTACATATAGCTTATATACCCCAAATATTCCCCCAAACTTAGGTTCTTGTCTAACTTTAGCCATCACTACTTATTCTTATCATTCTTTCATTCAAACTAGCATTATCCTTTAGAATCCCATTATGTATCAATTTAAACTCAATCAATCAACAAGGTTGTTTCTACTGTTCTATCATTATTATACCGGTTTCAAACAGAAAAGATTCAATTCATAACAAGAAATCACATCAAAGCTCTAATAGTCAGTACTATACTTGTCTACTCAATTCCAATCTCATCATTGGCCAAAACAAACTGTACATATCAAACAATTTGGACTCATACAAGATGAACATAGTAACTAACTATTATTTTTGAATTTTTGAATTTTTTTTTATATTTTAACAAGAAACTGAATATAATGCTATTCAAACTATACTACTATGCAACTACTTATGCAGTTGTACTACATGAATGCAAACATAATAAACCTAAACTAAATTAACAACATATGCAAAATGACATAACATAAACATGAAACTAACATGCAATAAAGAATTAAACTAAACTCCCCCAAACTTAGCAATTACAATGTCCTCATTGTAAGAATATAGTGATAAGTAGAAGAGAACTTCCCTGTAAGCAGCTAAGCGTGAAGTGATGGTGGCGATGGCGGCGACGATCATTTTCCTATCCATTGAACCTCCAATACCTGCAATGAAGAGAGACAACATGGATTAGATTATAAGAAAACTTAATAAGCAAATGAATTCCTATCTACTAAATAAACTAGTAAAGCATATAAATATAAAAATTCCTGGGTTGCCTCCCAGTCAGCGCTTGATTTATAGTCTTTCAGCCTGACTTTGTCTAGTCAATGCTATCCAATTCCTCTTCAAAAGTTGAGGAACCCTCCATCAATCAGAAATAATATAGCTTTTGGAACTTTATTTAGTCCCTCTGGACAAGGACCCCTCAGGCCCTGGCTTCTTCTTCTTTTTGTTGTTGTTGTTGGTGGTATTGTTGGTGCTGAGCTGCTAAGATGTCTTTAAGCTTGAACATCTTATGTAATTAGCAACTTGGTGTGGTCCTCCTTGTATTCTACTTTGAGTCTGGACCACGTCTTCTCTGGTGCAGCTGATCTTTATTCCATTCTGCTCATCTTCATCTGATGTCAGCTGTGCACCATCACCATCTGGATTTACTAAGTCTTTGAGCTTTTGGTAGACTTCATCTGGCACTTAGCAAACCCTGAACCCTTCTTGAATGTTTTTCAGACATGATTCTGCTTCTATTCTTTTCAGCTTTTGGTTCATGGTGATCTGTAGAGTGGCTTTCTTGATCTTCTTTGTATTCTGCCACTTTTCTGAATGCTATCTTCTTGGCCTTCTCGGGTCTCAGCTTGGCTGCCATCTTCAATGACATTCTCATCTTTGTTGAGTGAAGCTCTAATTTGTTTAAGTCCTTCTTCAAAGCTGCTTCACTTCCACCTATGTAGTCTCACTGTCACTGAGACTTGTTCTGTTAATCTCTGGTGGAACTCGTAGAGTCAAGAGTAGCATTCCAACAACTCAACGATTCTGCAATTTGGCAATCATTAGAAACTCTTGATCTTTGAAGCTCTGTTGATTTATACTACTTCCCAATCTTCCCATTGGAAAGTAGTCGTTAAAAGCTTTTTGAATTGCCTCGCAGTTCTCGAGTTATTTGGTGTAGACTGCAGATGTGACATGACATGACTTTCTGACACTGTAGTCCACTATTTCACCTACCCCATCAGAGATGTTACTTTTATATCTTGGGCAGGTAGTTAACTTTATTACCTCCATCTGATTTCTCGATCAAAGGTTGTCCTTTTGCATCGATGCTCTCAATAAGCTCTTGTCTGAATACCAACCTTCAGATTGAACCGTTGCCAATACTTCAATCTTCGGATGACCAAACTCTACGATTCTAATGCTTTCTTTCTTGGACCTGATCGTAGTGTTTTGTTGACTAGCTCATTTGACATGTAGAGACAACACTACGATCTTTGAAGAATGTTCATTGGATCTTCAATGTAGAACACTTCTTTCTTCTCTTGTACAGTGCCTTAACACTTCTGTTTGCCTCGACTGCTTTCAGATTCTGATGGCTTAACTCTTTGCTCTGGCCCTTTCTGAGTAACAAGACACTTCAAATTTGTGGCGTGTCCAGCTCGCTTTCTCCTTCTGATCTCCTATTCACTTATCATCAATGGACTGACCCAATGCTTAATCACTTTAGCCTTGTTCTTCAGAGGCTAACCAGTATCTCTGTGTACACTCCATCAGTTCTTTCTTTGTTTGGCAAACATTACGATCTAGGTGTTTCCAAGATCTATGTCTTCTATTTAATTGACAGCAATTGCACTAGCTGACTTTCCTTAGTCAGTTATTGAAGCCTTCTTATGATCAACTTATGGAAGACTTCATCTCGAATGGCTTCACAACTCAATCTTAATGCTGATTGAGTTGATGCTTAGATCTTCTGTTAGCTTGCATGCCATTCGTTGAGTGCTCTGGTTTCCTTCAGGTGGGATGTATCTTTGCAGTGCCAACTAGAGGCTTCATCCCTTTGGATATTCTGGGAGTGCTCATTTGTTGAGAATCGTATTAGCTCTATGATTCTTCCTTGGGCGTTGTGAGCACATCTGTTGAGGTCTTAGTTCTGCACTCTATGATTCAGCTTCGGATGTGCAGACACTACGACTCTAAGATCAGATCTTGACACTCTACAATTTTTGTCATTGTACTTGTTGTCTTCATTTTATCTTGCCTGACTACGATCTTTGCCTTTGATACGATCAGTAGAATCTACGACTTTGAGTGTAGTCTACGATTCTTGACTTGGCTTCGTTATCAGTAGACTCTACGACTTAGAGTGTAATCTACGATTCTTGACTTAGCTTTGGCAGATGCTCGGTTGGCTCGTAGGCAGGCTGTCTCTATGATTTTGAACATGAATTCCTCAGTAGACTATGGCTCAGAGGAAGTGCTACTCGACACACTACGATCCTTCCTCATCTCTCCCGGCCGCTCTACGAACTCCGAGATCTCTACTATCTTGCAGACTACGATTACGCCTTGATAGTTCTCGACTTTTCTTTGACTATCCCAGCGCAGACTCACGATTTCTAGTGCAGTGCTCGACGATCAGACAAGCCTATCTATTACATCATAAGATCAACCTAACATGCTTGATCTTTTTATATTTATAGTTCTTGTACATCATTTCTTTTTAAGGACTTTATAAAGCTATTTAGCTTATGTAGGATTATCCTAACATATTTGATCAATTCATTCTAAGTCCTTGTACATATATTTCTATAATCTATCGAGAGGACTTTCTGACTTTTCTTAATGCAAGCATAATTTCATATTCATTCATTCATATATATATCATAATCAAATCATATGTAAATAGGAATATCATTCACATGCTTATTCCTAACAATCTCCCCTATTTGATTATGACAAAAAAATAATAAGTGCATATGCATGTTATGAATGAATCTTATATACAAAGAAATGTTTTTATTTCTAAAATAGATAATTATGAATGTCATTTATAATGATATGGAATTTAATACACTATGACATTTTACATCCTGGTTCCAGAACATACCTAACTAGTTAGAGATGTACCTCTTTGGCTCCATGTATATTTTCAGGATGTCTGTTGATCAGTTATTCGTCTGTTTGATTTGTTTACTCCTGCTCCCCCTCAGACTCATGATCTTCTTCTTTATTTAGCTCCCCCTCAAATTCTCTATTCATAGGATCATCATCCTCTGGCTCCCCCTCAGATGATGATTCTGCTGCTGCAGCTGCTATTATCTTCTTTGCCTTCTTTTTAGCCTTCTTGTCTTCTTTGCTTCTTTTCTCCTTGTTCATCCTTGAGTGCTTCTTCCTATGTCTCTTTTTTCCCCCTTTTTGTCATTAATCACTTGTGAAAGCTGGTCCATGTTGGACATTACTTGTTCCATCAGGTAAGATAAGTTACCAACCTCGGTCTTAAGTTCTTGTTGGCTCACCTCAAGTTGTAGAGAAAAGACCGATTCAGATTGTCAATCTTGTCGAGAGGGGCTTGGATTTTCTCTTTGTTAACCTTTTGTGCTCGTGAGAGCTTCGCCTTCTGTTCATTTATAGTCTTCGAGGATAGATTTGATCTCTTTCTTTGATTTTGAGAGATATATCAAACATAGCGGCGATGGAGTCCTGCTTTGAATCGCATTATCTCTTGCTTCATCAACATCTTTGCCTCTTTAGTGATGATAGACATCTTCTTGACCAACTCATCAGAATTCTTCAGTAATTCCATCTCTGTGGGAATTTGGGCATCTGGTTGGGCAGCCTCTTGTTGAACACCAGATTAGACTCTACGATTTTCATCCTTGGACAGATTTTCGAAAGTGTTGAGAATCTGAAAAATTGTTGAGTACCAATGGCTATTGGAGGATGAAGGAATGTCGGGTAAAGGTGCTTGAGCAGATGGAGGCTTCTCATTTTGGACTTGATCAACATCATTGGTAGAGTGATCAGATTCTACGATCATCTCCTTGGCCATGCTCCTTCTGCCATCAGAGTCCACTCTATGATCATAAGGAATATAGTGGTTTCCAGCATGTCTGTAGACTTTATAGTGAGGCTGATCTTTGATCATCATTGTTGCGTAACTCTTCACCCTTGGGAATTTCTGAGCCACCAGTTCTTGGTTTGGAATTTCTGGTGGTCCATTCGAGATTTCCTCTGCTATTTTCCTGTTAATCCTAGCTGGAAAAATGACAAGATGGTCTTCTGATTCCTCTGATTCTTGGATGTGCGTAATCGTAATCCTCTCCATTTTCTCTCTTTCTGAGCCTGAAACATTCTGATCAGATCCATCAATGAATCCTTCTTGCTGTATTTCATTTCTAGAACCTTCTTCAGCAAGATTTTCCTTGGACTCATCTTTTTAATTATTGGTCCCATCTTCAGCACTTTCTTCCAGTGATTCAGATTCATCATCGCTTAATTCGACGACTGCAGTAGAAGATTCTCCTTTCTTCGTTAGAACAGCCCTGGCAAGCAGTCTGTTGCTCTTTCTTCTCCTTGGGGGTTCAGCTATAGGAGTTTCAGAATCATCTTTTTCTTCAGAATCCAAAGCTTTTGTATAATTAGACAGACTAGCTTGATGTTCAAAGCCTTGATGAGGGCTGCGTTCTTCTTCTTCAGACTCGACATCTTTTGAGTTTGTTGGAGCATTTGCAGTAGAGGATGTTGTTGTGTCAACTTGCAACCTTTCTTCATCAACAGAGTGGATGCTCTAAGAGTTATCCATAGGGCTTGCACATTCTTTTTCTTTACCATCAGACTTGGCTCTTCCTTTCATAGATTCAACTTCTTCCTCATTGTTGGACGTGCTCTTTGAGGGTTCAATCTTAGAGCTTTCAGTTCCATTCCCATCTTCAAACTCTACATTTTCTTCTTTGTTGGATGGACTTTCTTGGAGAACTTGAACTGATTTCTTCATCACTTTTTCTTTCTTCTTGGGTGGCTCTTGGAGTAGTCTGTTACTCCTTATTTTTGGGGTTTCAGCAGTTGATGCTGGTTTTTCTCCTGCTCCTTGTTTCTTCTTGTCAGTGGAGACATGGCTTGATGAAACCTCTACATTCTTCACATTCTTAGACTTCTTCTTTGTCGGTGTGGCAGCAACTGATGCAGAGTCATCAGATTGAGAGTTTTCCGCTTCTTGTGCCTTCCTCTTCTTAACAGAGACCTTGCTGCTGCTTCCAGTTGTTATTAGCCTCTTGTTCTCCTTGGGATTTTTCTTCCAGTTTATAAACAACTGTGGAGACATTACTTTATGAACATTAAGAATCTCGCCCTCATCATCCTTAATTTTATTCTTCAACTTTTTCTTCAAGATGATACTTAAGAACCTTCGATGAAAAACCTTTGTGAGTGGTTTTTCAGTTAATCTTTTCTTTTCTTCCTTATCTAGCCACTTAGACATATAATAAAGCAGGATAGCTCCAAAGTAGATGTGTTCCTTCAGGACTATAGCTGACATGATCTTCAGCTGTTGGTCAATCACAGTATCATGTGCAGTGTCTTTTCATAAGATACATTTACCCACTATTTCAGCAAGGAACTCTAATTCTTCAGGAAACTCCTTTTTCTTCATGTCCTTAAGACTAGGGTTTCTTTTATCTTTGCATAATTTTCTTAGCTTTTTTCAAAGGTGTTGATCTCTTCCGGGCTTTTCGGATCTCTTGGTCGGAAGGCCTAAGCATTGATTGATGTCGGAAGAATTTAGCTTGAATCGACCCTTAACCTTCATTGGAGAGGATTCCGAATTTACGGTTGTGTTTGAATGAAACTCTTTGACCAGGTCACCATATATTCGTGTGTTTGCCTCAAGACATTCTGAGAACCCAACCTTCTTCACAAGTTTAAGAATATCCCTGAACTTCTTCTTGAATTTTTCAAACGTCTTAGTTCCTAGCTGAATGCCAGTGATTACTCGCCAATCTGCCATTTGAGGAGTTCGAAGAATATGGGTATTTGTTTTAGGGAGTCTTATGAGAGATAGTTGAATGTGATTTGGACAAGGATTTGGAGGGTTAATGGATTTAGTATGTGAGGAGGCTTTTAGGGATTGAAAAAGAGAGGGAAAGAAGTTCGATAGTTTCTAATAACCGTTTGCAAATTTTGAATTTGTCTTTATGGCAGTTCCTTCTAATTACGCATATCTTTGTGATGTGTTAACTAGCCATTGGTTGCACGATGCCCAATAATGAGATATAACTCCCCCATTAACTCTTCAGTTTAATGTCCCTTTTTAAAATAAGTAGTCGTCAATGACGTGGATTGACCATTGACCATCTTGGTTCATAGAGTAGCATGATAAGGCAGCTATGGACTCTACATTTTCCTTTGTTGACCGAATGATCAACTTTTGAGAGATCTTTGCAGATGGAGGGGGTTTGACGTTGATCCTTATCTTGAAACTACATAGCTTGATCATTGATGTACCCCAAGCCAGTTTGGGCACTTAAGTTCTGAGATGCGTTTGCATGATATCTTTCCAAACTGTATTCGAACTTATCTCTCTCATAATTTGTATGGTTGAGCAATTGTTCCATTCTTTCAAGCTCCTTATGAGTTAGAGTAGCCTCTTGTAAGACTGCAATTGTCGAGTCTGTTTCTATGATCGCTGAGGTTGCATTACGATCGTTGAGGTTACATCACGATCGTTGAGTTCTCTTCAAACTCCACTCTACGTTTTCCTTTGTTGACTGTCTTGGTCCTTGAGATGAACTTGATCAAGCAATCCTTCTGGGTTAAGGTAGCTCAGGAAGGGCCAACCTCTTAGAGTGAGCCAAGGTCCAGGTTTGTTCCTAAAGCGCTTTCCAGATGAAGTACTTCAGAAGTAATTTGCACTGATATCTCATTTGACTTTTTCTGATGGGGAGGTCCTCTACCAACTTTAGACAATTGCATTTGCTGTAATCGTGGTGTCCTCCTGCTCTTATACTATGATAAGATGTTTGATCGTAGGCACTCCACGATTTTGAGTTGGGTGACTGATAGGTTATCAGTAGTATATTTTGAGATGTTCCTACTGACTATGGATCTTCATTTGGTTCATCAGCCACAAAGTTTTGGGACTTTGTAGCTGGTACATTTCTTCATAGTATATCTCAGTTCTGTTGTTCCTTAACAGATCACTACTCCCCAATGGTTGATGTTGTCTTTTCAGTGAGGTGTGATTTCCTTTTTCTTCATGTGCATTAGGAGGTATCCTTGCATGTCTCTTTCGAGCTGGATTCATACCTGATAATTGAATCTGTTTACATCATTGACATGGATATCTCCAGGACTGAACATTCTACGATCATTTGACAGCACTTCGATAGTAGTTTTCTTTTACAGTATGTACTTGTGGAGTTCTGCTCTCGTAATGAGTTCCTCATGTTTGATGCTCGATGATCCTCTGTGGTGAACCTCCTTGATGATTCTTCTCTTATGACATGCTTTGAATGATTTGTTATCTAAGACCCTTTTACATCTTTGGTTGAACGACTTGCTTCGTTATAAGGATCAATAACAATGTGAGCTTCATTCAGATTAGCTCAGCAAGTCTTCAAGGACATGCTTTGACATATAGGAGTTTTATCATAATCATTTCTGAACAGTCTTAAGCCTTCTGCTGGTTGAATCTTCTTGATCAAGTCTTCGCTTGAAAGATTCCTTAGTGTGGTCGATAGACCCGTACTGCAAGTTAGATACATTTCTATTTTGGTACCCATAATTAAATGGGTCCTCATGTATGTTAGTTTTCTAAACCCCATTCCTCATATATTTGGATAATCATCATATTTATCACCAACAGTCATATTCATGCATGTAACTAATTTAGATAATGCATTTTGAGATGCATGATGGTGAGTGTGTGTAAGATTTGCTATTTTAATAAAACACACTCTTTCTTTGATGGTTTCATCATTTGCTAGGTTATGTTCACAGGGTTTAAATGTTCACAGAGTGAGAATCAACTCTACGATTATTTGTATCTGGTTGATTCATGGAGGTGATCAGTTTCTATGAATCTTAAAGATATTCTTGTAGAACTGATCATACTCTGTGTGTTATTAAACACTTAGACCATAGGTTGTACATACATACAAACCCCTCACCAAAGATTACTTCACATAAAATTAATTTAACCTGTGATGCTCTTATGACCCATTTTAGATTTCTTTCAAGATGTCATCTTCAACCTAAAACTTGGATGGAGAGAAAGTTTATAGGCATTAGAGTTTCCACCCCCAGTGTACTTTCTTTCTTCACCTTTTTAGGTAGATTATGATTCCTTGAAAGAATGCTGGTATAGTTCACAAGGAGGTGCAATCATGATGTACATGTTTATATTAGTGAGGAACCGTACCTTTTTACTATCAGTTTCTTAATAGTCATTTATCTTACATATACCGAGTTTAGGCATTAATGTGCATAGTTTCTCATTTGCTCCTAACAGCTAGTTGCTCCAGTTGACCTTCAATCAATCAGTCGTGGTCTTGAAGATGCAAGCTAAGAGAGTATCAGCATCTTAGGTTCTTCGACATCCTTGAGTTCACAAGGTTTACATTCAACTACTGGTTGGCCGGATACATGTTTGAGAAGTTCTTCTTTCTTCTCCGGATAAGCATTTCTTAACACGTGTGGCCTTTTCATCTTTTCAGGCTGGTGGATGTTTGACTCTTTTTTGTTGATGTCTTCTGAGCTTTCTAGCCTGGTCTTTAGACTACAAGATTAACCGCGAGCAAGGATTGGTCTTGTTGATATGGCAATCAAGAACATGGACCAATCTGAGCAGCTTCAGGTGTATATACACATTTACCTGTACACAATATTTCCAACGTGTGAGCTCATCTGCATATAACAAGTGACTTACTACTAAACCAAGTTTAGAACAATGTTTGTGCCTACGATCAGACTCAAAGCGATTAGCTTTTGAATATAGCATGAGAACCTGCTCTGATACCAATTGTTAGTTCCCAGTAGGCACAATATAGATCAAGAAGGGGGGGGGGGGGTTGAATAGATCCTTTTTAATTTCTAATACTTTTCTCGTTTATTTTGTCTCGCTCATGAATTAGCATATGACAAACATAAGAATCTTTTCAAGCACAACGGAATAAGTAAAAGATCCCCTTCATTGATATATTCATAATCAGATATACATTGTTCGTAGAGTTAATTCAGTAGTAAGCAGTTAAAACATACATAGCAGTTATAGTAGTCAATATACATAAAGTAAATGACATAAAGTAAAAGACACAAGGGGTTTTAAGTGGTTCAGAGACTCAAGCTCCTAATCCACTCTTCTGCTTTCAACTAGCAGGATTTCCACTAAGGAAGGACAGCACCCTGAATAACTGTTGGGTTAAATCTATATACGCACAACACGCAAGTATACGTGGTCAACAAGTAATAAAGTGATAAGTTGAGTATCGTTCCCACAGAGAATTAGTTAATAAAAATCACCAAGTACTAACCCGTAACCAACTCAATCTTATTTAAACAAATGAATTTCAAATTATATAAATTAAACTACTATTAAATTCCACTAATTAAATTAAGACTATGAAGAATTAAGATCACAACTTCACTTATTGCTTCATTTAAGTTAACACACTTCTCATTAATTATTCTCTATCCCGAATTGTTAATCAAGAACACGAACGTAGTATTAACCATCTCTCGATGCACTAATACCGTATTAACGTCAATCCACAATCAAGATAGAAATCCGTTAAACACCTTAATCAACTAACCCACTATATCTCTATGTGAATTACAATTGAAGAAAGTTGAAGAATAAATTCTCTATCCGATTACATGCGGCGTCAAGCATATCTCTACCTTAACACGAATCAAGTTTAAGCTACTAACAAAATCCTTAACACATGCTATATCAACTAGGTCTAGATTTGAATATCCTCTCTCGATTCCATCCAACTCCACAAAGAATTGTTGATCAGGCAATTCATAGATTAAAGCTCAAATCAATATAGACAATCCTCACAATATAACATAATAATTGATAGCGAAGCATATTAAAATAAACTACACAATAAGATCCATTGTAATCTCAAACAGAGAATTAGTTCATTGAATTAAAACTAAGAATCCACAATTGAAAACACATTAAAAGATAAGAATAAGAGTAAAGTAAAGAGTAAATCAGTTGTCAGCAAATCTCCATCTTCCTCAAGCTCCCGCTCTTGATCTTCAATGGTCTCCAAGTTGCTTCAATCTCCAAATCTAATTAGAACTAGTATTTTGATCTAATTTACTCTAATCTAATATAATGGAATGCTCTCTCTCCTCTCTAATCTCCTAACATATCCCTCTAATCCTTGTTATTCCCCTCCTTTTATAAGCCTTTTTACATGTCTTTAAGTTCTCTTGGAAGTCCTTGAGTCAATTGGATCGAAACAATCCTTCCCGAACTCAAATTTGGCCAAAAAACATCTTTTCTCGCAGCATTTCCCCGTGGGGTTTAAGCTTGCAGGGGCCAGCCCTCAGTGGGGTCCTTACTGTCTAACAGCTGCTATGCCCGCCCCGGTGGGCAATTTGTTAAGGGAAAGCCCGCCCCGGTGGGGGTTTGTTTTCTGTCACAGTGTCCTCTGGTAAAACGGCCATAACTTTTGATTCGGGAGGAGTTACAGGGCCTGCCACCTATGAAATCGAAGATATCGACGAGATTTACAACTTTTATTCTTTGAGGATTGAGAAATTCGGGCCCAATAAAGGTTCAAATTGAGCTGGAAGTGACTTCTATGCAAATGACAACCCAAAACCATGACGTTCGACGTCCGTTGGTACAACAATCATAATTCTTGCATCCAAACTCCGATTGGAATGATTCAAATTGTTCCGGAAAGCTACTAAGATGCTCTACAATGTAATCCATGTTCCAAGCCATGAACATGAAAGCCCACACGATGTCCGATTTGCTTTTCTTTACATTTTTCCTTGCTTTTCCTTTCCAATCGTCGCTCACACCGCTCCCAAATGTATAACGTACAAAATGGACACAAAATGCATGAAAAGTAACTAAGACACATGAATATAAGCAACTAATTCAAGTAAAAGATATCGGATAAGTGGATATAAAATCCACTTATCAAATACCCCCAAACGTAAACCGTTGCTTGTCCCCAAGCAACACAACATAATGCCATGCAATGCAATGAAATGCTACTAATCTATATGCCTACGAATCCAGTAGTAATGATAGAAACAAGTCTATTCAATCGGCCTTAGAGAAATCAAGTAAACATGATAATACATTATATCAAAACTCATCAGTAACTTCCCAATCAATCATCAAATCTTAGACTGTTATCACTAATATAGTGCGCGTGTGCTTCACAACAATGTTAACTAATATAAAATCAAATTTAACACATAACAAGTCTCTTCGAAGGCATCATACAATGTAAACTCACGAAATCCAAAAATAAGCTAGATCCAACTAAAATCAAACAATTACCAATATCGAGGGTCAACATGGGATACTTATGCTTTATTTTCATCTACGGGGGCTTTTTGCTCTTATTTCCCGTTTTATTCTTTTTTTTTCTTTTGGTTTATATACACATAGCTATGCAATGTCTTATTCCCTTAGGCTTTTCAATGCTACCTTAACGAGCTTTCGACCAACGACTCCCAGGCCATTAAGACCGTAGGGCGCTAGGTGTAAAAACAATCCCCTCGGGCTTACTTACTCAAGTAACAAAGGCCACAAAACTAGACAAGCACGTCACGGTGTTTATTCATACTTTTTTTTTCTTTTTCTTTGTTTTCTTTTTTTTACATATAGCTTATATACCCCAAATATTCCCCCAAACTTAGGTTCTTGTCTAACTTTAGCCATCACTACTTATTCTTATCATTCTTTCATTCAAACTAGCATTATCCTTTAGAATCCCATTATGTATCAATTTAAACTCAATCAATCAACAAGGTTGTTTCTACTGTTCTATCATTATTATACCAGTTTCAAACAGAAAAAGATTCAATTCATAACAAGAAATCACATCAAAGCTCTAATAGTCAGTACTATACTTGTCTACTCAATTCCAATCTCATCATTGGCCAAAACAAACTGTACATATCAAACAGCTGGACTCATACAAGATGAACATAGTAACTAACTATTATTTTTGAATTTTTGAATTTTTTTTTATATTTTAACAAGAAACTGAATATAATGCTATTCAAACTATACTACTATGCAACTACTTATGCAGTTGTACTACATGAATGCAAACATAATAAACCTAAACTAAATTAACAACATATGCAAAATGACATAACATAAACATGAAACTAACATGCAATAAAGAACTAAACTAAACTCCCCCAAACTTAGCAATTACAATGTCCTCATTGTAAGAATATAGTGATAAGTAGAAGAGAACTTCCCTGTAAGCAGCTAAGTGTGAAGTGATGGTGGCGATGGCGGCGACGATCATTTTCCTATCCATTGAACCTCCAATACCTGTAATGAAGAGAGACAACATGGATTAGATTATAAGAGAACTTAATAAGCAAATGAATTCCTATCTACTAAATAAACTAGTAAAGCATATAAATATAAAATTCTGGTTGCCTCCCGGTCGGTAACTTGATTTATAGTCTTTCAGACTGACTTTGTCTAGTCAATGCTATCCAATTCCTCTTCGAAAGTTGAGGAACCCTCCATCAATCGGAAATAATATAGCTTTTGGAACTTTATTTAGTCCCTCTGGACAAGGACCCCTCAGGCCCTGGCTTCTTCTTCTTCTTCTTCTTGTTGTTGGTGGAGTTGTTGGTGCTGAGCTGCTAAGATGTCTTTAAGCTTGAACATCTTATGTAATTAGCAACTTGGTGTGGTCCTCCTTGTATTCTACTTTGAGTCTGGACCACATCTTCTCTGGTGCAGCTGATCTTTACTCCTTTCTGCTCATCTTCATCTGATGTCAGCTGTGCACTATCACCATCTGGATTTGCTAAGTCTTTGAGCTTTTGGTAGACTTCATCTGGCACTTAGCAAACCCTGAACCCTTCTTGAATGTTTTGCAGACATGATTCTGCTTCTATTCTTTTCAGCTTTTGGTTCATGGTGATCTGTAGAGTGGCTTTCTTGATCTTCTTTGTATTCTGCCACTTTTCTGAATGCTATCTTCTTGGCCTTCTCGGGTCTCAGCTTGGCTGCCATCTTCAATGACATTCTCATCTTTGTTGAGTGAAGCTCTAGTTTGTTTAAGTCCTTCTTCAAAGCTGCTTCACTTCCACCTATGTAGTCTCACTGTCACTGAGACTTATTCTGTTAATCTCTGGTGGAACTCGTAGAGTCAAGAGTAGCATTCCAACAACTCAACGATTCTGCAATTTGGCAATCATTAGCAACTCTTGATCTTTGAAGCTCTGTTGATTTATACTACTTCCCAATCTTCCCATTGGAAAGTAGTCGTTAAAAGCTTTTTGAATTGCCTCGCAGTTCTCGAGTTATTTGGTGTAGACTGCAGATGTGACATGACATGACTTTCTGACACTGTAGTCCACTATTTCACCTACCCCATCAGAGATGATACTTTTATATCTTGGGCAGGTAGTTAACTTTATTACCTCCATCTGATTTCTCGATCAAAGGTTGTCCTTTTGCATCGATGCTCTCAATAAGCTCTTATCTGAATACCAACCTTAAGATTAAACCGTTGCCAATGCTTCAATCTTCGGATGGCCGAACTCTACGATTCTAATGCTTACTTTCTTGGACCTGATCGTAGTGTCTTTTTGACTAGCCTATTTGACATGTAGAGACAACACTACGATCTTTGAAGAATATTCATTGGATCTTCAATGTAGAACACTTCTTCCTTCTCTTGTGCAGTGCCTTAACACTTCTGTTTGCCTCGACTATTCTCAGATACTGATGGCTTGACTCTTTGCTCTGGCCCTTTCTGAGTAACATGACACTTCAGATTTGTGGCATGTCCAACTCGCTTTCTCCTTGTGATCTCTTGTTCACTTATCATCAATGGACTGACCCAATGCTTAATCACTTTAGCCTTGTTCTTCAGAGGCTAACCAGTATCTCTGTGTACACTCCATCAGTTCTTTCTTTGTTTGGAAAACATTACGATCCAGGTGTTTCCAAGATCGATGTCTTCTATTTATTTGACAGCAACTGCACTAGCTGACTTTCCTTTGTCAGTTATTGAAGTCTTCTTATGATCAACTTATGGAAGACTTCATCTCGAATGGCTTCACAACTCAATCTGGATGCTGATTGAGTTGATGCTTAGATCTTCTGTTAGCTTGCATGCCATTCATTGAGTGCTCTGGTTTCCTTCAGGTGGGATGTATCTTTGCAGTGCCAACCAGAGGCTTCATCCCTTTGGATATTCTGGGAGTGCTCATTTGTTGAGAATCATATTAGCTCTATGATTCTGCCTTGGCGTTGTGAGCACATTTGTTGAGGTCTTAGTTCTACACTCTATGATTCAGCTTCGGATGTGCAGACACTACGACTCCGAGATCAGATCTTGACACTCTACGATTTTTGTCATTGTGCTTGTTGTCTTCATTTGATCTTACTTGACTACGATCTCTGCCTTTGATACGATCCGTAGAATCTACGACTCTGAGTGTAGTCTACGATTCTTAACTTGGCTACGTTATCAGTAGACTCTATGACTCAGAGTGTAGTCTACGATTCTTAACTTAGCTTCGGCAGATGCTCGGTTGGCTCGTAGGCAGGCCATCTCTACGATTCTGAACATGACTTCCTCAGTAGACTATGGCTCTGAGGAAGTGCTACTCGACACACTACGATCCTTCCTCGTCTCTCTTGGCAGTCTACGAACTCCGAGATCTACTATCTTGCAGACTACGATTTAACCTTGATAGCTCTCGACTTTTCCTTGACTATCCTGGCAGACTACGATTTCTGGTGCAGTGCTCGATGATCAGACAAGCCTATCTATTACATCATAAGATCAACCTAACATGCTTGATCTTTCTATATTTATAGTTCTTGTACATCATTTCTTTTTAAGGACTTTACAAAGCTATTTAGCTTATGTAGGATCATCCTAACATATTTGATCAATTCATTCTAAGTCCTTGTACATATGTTTCTATAATCTTTTAGGGGACTTTACAGCTTTTCTTAATGCAAACATACTTGCATATTCATTCATATATATATATATATATATATATATATATATATCATAATCAAATCATATGTAAATAGGAATATCATTCACATGCTTATTCCTAACATAATCTAAACCCTAATTCTAGATCTGGAACAAGGAAAGAGAATAATTAATATAAATTATTTTTATTTCAGTGTTATAAATATGTACTGTATGTACGTATTAATAATGGTTGGTCAATTATGGTGTATAATGTCAAAACCCTAGTATTAATTTGTTAAACCCTAACTTAAAACTCAAACCAGAGTTTTCGATTGGTAAGACATTGAGGTACGTGAGTAATAACAATTATTATATTATGCTAATTAGGTAAACCCTAATTATTATCTAGAAACCCTAATTATAAATTAGAAACCCTAATTTTCAATTTAAAACCGTAATTGCTAAAATGGTAATCCTAATTATTATTTTAGTAAATTATAATGTTAATTAGGAAACCGTAATTTATAATTTGGGGAACCCTAATAATATCAAGAAAACCCTAAGTATTTTTAAAACCTTAATTTTCTATTAAAACCCTAATTTTAATTGGTAAGTTTTAATTAAAATTTTATTAAACTTTAAACTTAATGTTTCAAACCTTAGAAATTATTTGGACAAGAATACCATTAAAATCTATTGATTAAAACCTAAATTCAAGTGTCATGGACAAGAATACCATTAAAATTTCAATGTAAATGACCAAAATACCCTTATGCACATTCTTTATTAAGTTTGCTTGCAAATCTTGCCATATCTTGTCAAGTCACCACTCTAGATTATAGCAAATACCCTAAAACTCATCCAATCTTATCCTCTTTGACACCTTGCAAGTTAGATTCAATGTATCCAAGTTATATAAATAGGTTAAGAGAGAGAAAAGTGCACATTTTTGCTCATTCATACACTTATACTTATCCAATACCCCCTCTCTCTAAAACCACACAATATAGTAGTGGACTATTCCCCAAATCAAGCCCCACAAATTCCATTAACAAATTAGAGGCTTAGATTCAAGAGATTGTTCATCAAGGTATAAAACCCTAACCTAGAATCTGATCATGCTTGCTATGTTATATGTTATGATTTTATGTTAAAACATGTTGAATATAGTGTTATTAAGTGATCTGGGTTGATAGATGTTAGATCCATAACATCTATAGGCTCAGATCTAGTATTTTCAAAATCTAAAAAAATATTTTTTGTTATCTGACAACCAAATGTCAGGTCATGTAGATCTCTTTCTGTTTATTGTTTTTGTGTTTTTAAGGTTGATATTTGTAGTATGCTATGTGGTCTATGATCTAGAACTTGAATCATGGTCAGATCTATCATATATTGAAAGCTATTTGTGGTCAAACCAAGTTGACCAGCCATGACTGGGCATTTCTGGGTAACCCAGAAACTGCCCAGAAAGGGCCTGACAAGCTTTTCGTGAGCCTTGATCTTGCTTCTGCTTGTTTGTTTGTTGTTTTTGTTGCATCCATGTTGTAGTCTTGTATATGGTCTACATGTTTATGCCTTAAAATCTCTAAAACATTAAACTGGGTGATTATTGTGAACGGTCAAACCAGGCAGGTCGAGCATGTTCTCTGTTTTCTGGGAAACCCAGAAAATATATGAACATGTCGACTTACATGGTTTGACCGGATCATAACAGTTAAATCTGTTGTTGTTTGATCGATTTTATGTTATAGATCTACCCTCTTAAATGTTGACTACCCACTGCAAAGCTTAGATTAAAAAACATTTGCATGATCAGCAAGTTGTGGAAGCCCAAAGAAGGGCAGTCGAACTGTTCTTCATTTCTGGGTAACAGAAATGAAGAACATCTCTGACAGCCACTTTAGATGCCATGATCTCCTTTGTTATGTATTGTAGGATCATGATTGTTGTTGTATCAGGTAGTATTACATTAGTTCTACAAACAGTGATCAATAGATAGTCCAGAAACATCATGATCTGATCAGAAATCTTGGTCAAAGTAGGCCACTTGATAACTGACATGAATGTTCTGGGTTTTGCCAAGAACATGAAGAACACCTATAGCGACGGTTCTGTCGCTATAGACAATCTTTAGCGACAATTTATTTCTAAAATTAATTATTTTATTTAATAATTAGAGAAAATTAGTTTTTAATTATTAAAAATACAAAATTAATTACTAAAAATTATTTTAAAGTCTAAAAATTAGTTTTTAGTAATTTTTAATATATTGTATAAATATTTAATATTTTTAAAATATTAAAAGTATTTAATTTATTTAATTATTATATTAAATAAATTATTTAAAAATGATTTTAATACTTGAAAAATCATTTAAAAATATATTATGATATAAGAAAATATTTTAAGTTATTTTTAATGACTTTTAATATTTTGGGATGAATATTAATGATAATTAACTTATTTAATGAATATATTAAATAAATTATGGAAAAATAGAATTAATGATTTAAAAATCAAATAAGAATTATTTAAGTATTATAAAAATATTTGAAGTTATAAAATATAACTTTTAATATTTAAAGGATAATTTCATTAATAATTTAATATTAATGATATTAGTTTTATTTAATAATTATCTTAAATAAATAATTAAAAATGGTTTTATTTATTTAAAATCATTTAAAAAAGAAATAAATGAATTAAAATATTTTAAGTTATAATTAATGACTTTTAATATTTTGATAAATAATACATTAATACTTAAATATTAATGATAATTATTTAAAATTGATTTTAATTATTTTAAAAATCATTTAAGGGTAGTAAAATGTTTTAAAAATATTTTTAATAATTTAATACTGAATTAAATATTAATGATAATAAAATTATTTAATATTTAAATCATTTAAAAATGATTCCAATGTTTGAAAAATCATGATAAATTATAATAATTATTTAAAAATGATTATAAGGCTATGAAAAATAATACGGTTGATATTTAATTTATCTAAACAAATATTGAACAACAGAATAGAGTTTTAAACTCGATATTTACCCGATAAAGTCATAGGTACACCGGCATGTTTCAGAAATTGATCTAGACTTAGATAATTGGACTCGATACGTGTTTGTTTGTAATCTAATTCTTCGTTAAAACGTATGTGACAAATGATGATTAGGTTATGTCTTTGATCGCAAATAAGCGATCTTATGTGATAAGATATATTATTCTAATCAAATAAATGATCTTATTAATGATAGGTTGTGATATAAAAGATAAAACTAAGTTGCATACTAGTAAGCAGCAGCTCAAGCAAGTATCCTACCTTTGTATTTACTTTATGCAATGGACATAAGTAATAAAGTCTCAGAATTATATTATTATTGTACCAGATTATTAACCCTATTGTTATATATATATTATATCCGATCATTGATTATCAATATGGTATTATATTGTAATTCAGATATATATTCTGTTCGTTAATTTCTATATATGGTTATACAAGTGTCCCCACTTGGATAATCATTGTATTTAATCACATGTTGATTTACATTTATTAATTTCCAGTATATATATATATATATATATATATGTTGAATTATAAATTATTGTTGAACAAGATAAAACCTTACTTATGTCCAACCGAATTGTTTTGGTTTGGAATCCTGACTAAGTATGAACATCCGGACATGGGAAAACTTTTTGTGCGCCAAAGGCAGATAGATGAACGATAATATCGTTCTTGCGTATGTAGTATTGATCAATACAGGGGCATAACGGGTGATCACCCCCGTGTCTGTAGTAAGTTATTACGGTTTGCAGATGAAGTTCTGTTTAACCTTTTCGAAAATAGAAAGCAATGTTCATAGTTTGTCGACTAATCCCCAGATATAGTCAGTACGTAGTTTCAAAAATTTGATATAGATTAATATATTATTATTGGTTCAGTTTACTTCACAACTATTGATTCGTTGTAGAAAGTGTCGATAAAGAAAAAACATTTAATCCTTTTCACTAATATTTATAATCTGCTATTACTACTTTGGGCACTCAAATGCTCATCCTTGCTTAATTTAAAATGTTTTCAGCTAAATGTGAACAACTAGAAGGCTTGGCTAAGAACAAAGGGAAAGGGAAGGTTGCAAGATAAGTTGGTGTTATTTTATGTAATAGTTTAACTTTATTAAGACTATGATATTCTTATTATCATGTATTGTAATGAATGTATTAAAGGTTACGTACTTGGGATTAGACTCTGATAAATATGTAAATTAAGTTTTGGTATTTATATTATTATTAGTATTATTAGTATTATTCCGCTCATAGAAATGGTATCGTGAAGCATCGAGTTCGGGTTTCAAATACCCGAGTTTGGGGGCATTACAAGTTGGTATCAGAGCTTTATGGTTAGAAACCTTAGGTGGGATATACCTTAGGCTATAACCTTAGAACAGAGGGAACGTTGAAAATATAAATAACTCATATAGAGTTTAAAAGGAGATGAATTGAATAAATTCATCGTCAAACAAAATAAAAGATAACTTGTATAAAACTATTATTTGCTGTGTGTATATACTATATGCTAATCAGGATAATTTATGTGTGTAGATGTCAGGTGAAAAAGGCTTGTTATATACTTATAGCATGGAGAAGGATCAAATCCATACACCCGAGCTAATATCGAAGACAATAGCTAAAATAGAGGCTCACAATGAAAATAACTCGGAGGAGGTAGTTATTGTGGAAAACGTAGTACCAGATCCGGAAATGGTGGAACTGACAGATAGTGATTCAGACACTAAAGTTAAAGCAGATCAATCATCAATGGAGGTGCAGAATCTGAGGAACACAGTTTCTTCTCTGGAAAAGCTGTGGGGAATAGAAAAGCTGCTAAATAGTCAATTGCGAAAAGCCTTAATAAAAAAAATGGAAGAACAAGATAAGCTTAAAATCCAAATCGATCAGATGGGAGCCACAAGCAACAAATCGTGTGCAGCTCCGAGCAAGAAGGGGAAAAAAAAGATAAAAGACCACGACTTAGGAAAATCCGATAAGAAGAAATGGAAAAGAATATGTTACATTTGCGGTTATGAGGGACATACCTCTCTTTATTGTCCCGGCTATAAACCAGGTGCATATATTATTTGTGGATTAGAAGGTCATCTGGCGAAAGGTTGTCTAAGAAAAAGGCGTAGTGAATAGGTTGTATAGGTTCTGTTGTGTAGGTCTGTTTAATGTAATATATATGAATAATATGCCTGTGTAATGTAATATTCTCAACTTTTGTATTAATTAAAGCTGTAAATCCCGACTTTTGCGGTCACAAAGGGATAGCTAAGGTTTAAAGAAATATGTGCTATATTATGTAAAATATTCGCTAAATGAATATGAATTTATGTTTGAGTAATGAAATAAGTTTAATATATTAAACTTATATGATAAGGTTTAGAATGTAAGTTAATAAAGAATAAATTATGTTTTATTTAATCAGATAATGCCGCCAAGACGTCGAACTCGAAATCAGAGGGCAGAAGAATCTGTCAACAACGTTGGGGGACAACAACCAGATCCAATATAGAATTTCACGAACATGATAGCTCAGGCTATATAGCAGGGAATGCCAGCCGTAAGGAACCAACTAAATAATCACTTAGAAAATTTTAAAGACTTCAAAGCAGTAGGACCATCAGAATTCAGGGGAACAGCTGACCCCATAATAGCCCAGACTTGGGTAAAGGAGATAGAGAAGGAGTTCATAATTGCTAGGGTAGATGAGGGGCAAAAGACCGCTTTTGCCACCTATATAATGAAAGGGGAGGCTAACTTTTGGTGGGAAACAAATCAAGCGAGGGCAGGTGAAGGTGTAGTTACTTGGGCTAGGTTTAAGACTTTATTTTTTGAAAACTATCTATCAGCTAGTATGCAGGCGAGGATGGAGGTGAAATTTCTAGAGTTAAAGCAGGAGAACATGACGGTGTCAGAGTACGTCGCAAAGTTTAATGAGTTGGTTAGGTTCGCTCTGCATCAAGTTGATACGGAGGCTAGAAAGGCGAGAAGGTTTGAGCTGGGATTAAAACTCTGGCTCTAGAACAAGGTGGCAGTGTTGCAGATCTCTACATTTGCAGCACTCGTGGAAAAGGCTATCATAACCGAAGAAAGAAGTGAGGCTATGAGCCTCTATAACAAGGAGAAGTGGAACAAAGGCAAGGTCGTAGGAGTTGTGAAGGTGGAAAGTAATAGTGGGAATAGGGGAGAGAAAAGGAAGGGGAGCAATTTTGGAAACGTTCAGGTGAAGCAGGAAGGTATGAAGAAGCAGGTAGTTTAGTGTGGAAATTGTGGGAAGAACCATACAGGTGAGTGTTTGAAGGGAAAGTTTGTATGCTATAAGTGCGGGCAGGAGGGCCATATCTCTCCCAACTGCCCTAATCCAATAATGAACACTGGTTATTTTATTTGCGGGTCAATGGAGCATAAGGTGAAAGATTGCCCAAAAAGAAGAATGGAGGCAGGGAGTGTAACTACTGGCAAGAGCAGCAGGACTCTGGCGATCACGGGACCAATGTCATCTAGCAAGCCAACGAAATCAACCGCGAGAGTCTACAACATGACGGTCCAGGATACTCTGGCAGCTGGTGATGAAACTCTAGGTATTATTCGTATAACTTTTATTTTTATATATATGATTTCCTTATATCACTACAAAAAAATAGGTCATTCTTAAGACGGGCCATGCCGTCGCTGAATGACCTCATTCTTAACGCAGAAGGTCCGTCGCCCTTCCCGTCATGCAGATGGGTTATCGCCTGGCTCCGTCGCTTCCGCCGTCAATTCAAAGAGTGTCATTAAGACGGGGTCATTGTCGTTGTAATGAGTGATTATCATGGCGCGACATTGGCAATGAATAGACCGTCAGTTATATTTTTCCCAGAAAAATAAAAAACAGTCATTGCCTACGGCATAGCCGTCGCCAATGACCCTCAACGCCCGTCGCCAATGTGTTTTTTAGAAATTTTTTTTTTGAAAAATTACAAAATACCCCTGTTCATTTACGTATACATAATTATACCTGTTATAAACTAAAGAAAAATTATTCTTCACGAATGTATATCAATAACAATAATAGCTTTTGCTATATCAACCATCAAATATGTAAACAACGTAATGACTTATAGATAAAAGTCGTACAATGTAAATACAAAATGTAATCATAAACAATCAATATAGTTAGATACATATACCATCAACCTAACTATATTCTAAACTCTAGTCTGTACAACTCAAAAGCTGTATAAATATACATATATGAAAGTCAAAATATAAACATAATGGGTACTACAACCCAAGATTAGGAATATCGGTATCACCATCGCCGCCGATCCCATCGCCGGTCCCACCGTTGGTCCCACCTATGGTCCCATCGCCGGCCCCATCTCCGGTCTGACTGCCGGTCCCACCCTCAATAGTCTCATCAGCATCAGCCCGGCGGTCATCACCATCTCCACCACGGGCATCGCCTGTGCCACAGCCTCCACCCACCGAAGTCTCATCAACAAGACCCTACAATATTAAAATATTAATAACGAATTCGAAAATAGAGCATATTTAAATTAGTTTTTTTTTGTGTTCTTCAAGTGTTGTTGAGTATTACAAACTGGGCGATAACTCGGTCTCCGTATGTCAGAACCGAGTCCCGTAAGTTGTAACACGTGTCTAATACCTACGCGGTGCTATGTGTGTGTTTGTGTGGCATTCAGACGGCTGATGCGGGTTTTGGGCTATTTTTCTGCCTTTTGCCTAAGTGTTGTTGAGTTTTACAAACTTGGCGATAACTCAGTCTCCGTATGTCAGAATCGAGTCCCATAAGTTATAACGCGTGTCTAATACCTACGCAGTGCTATGTGTGTGTTTGCGTGGCGTTCAGACGGTCGAATCGGGTTTTGGGCTATTTTTTGGCCTTTTCCCTAAGTGTTGGCGAGTTTTGCAAACTGGGTGATAACTCAGATTCCGTATGTCGGAATCGAGAACCGTAAGTTGTAATGCGTGTCTAATACCTACGTGGAGCTATGTGTGTGTTTCCATGTCATTCGGATGGCCGATGCGGGTTTTAGGCTATTTTTTGGCCTTTTGCCTAAGTGTTGTTGAGTTTTACAAACTGGGCGATAACTCGAATTTCGTATGTTAGAATTGAGTCCCATAAGTTCTAATGCGTGTCTAATACCTACGCAGTGCTATGTGTGTGTTTGCGTGTCATTCAGACGGTCGATGCGGGTTTTGGACTATTTTTCGGCCCTTTACCTAAGTGTTGGCAAATTTTGCAAACTGGGCGATAACTCGAATTCCGTATATCGAAATTGAGTCCCATAAGTTTTAACGTGTGTCTAATACCTACGCGGTTCTATGTGTGTGTTTGCGTGTCATTCGGACGACCGGTCCGAGTTTTGGTCTGTTTTTTGGCCTTTTGCCTAAGTGTTGTTGAGTTTTGCAAACTGGGCGATAACTCGGTCTCCATATGTTGGAATCAAGTCCCGTAAGTTGTAACGCATGTCTAATACCTACGCGGTGCTATGTGTGTGTTTGCGTGTCATTCGGACGGCTGATGCGGGTTTTGGACTATTTTTTTGCCTTTTGCCTAAGTATTGTTGAGTTTTACAAACTGGGCGATAACTCGGTCTCCGTATGTCAGAATTGAGTTTCGTAAGTTGTAACGCGTGTCTAATACCTACGCGGTGCTATGTGTTTGCGTGTCATTCGGACGGCCAATGCGGGTTTTGGGCTATTTTTTGGCCTTTTGCCTAAGTGTTGGCGAATTTTGCAAACTGGGCGATAACTCAGATTCCGTATGTCAGAATCGAGTCCCGTAAGTTGTAACGCGTGTCTAATATCTACGCAGTGCTATTTGTGTTTGCATGTAATTCGGACGGCTGATGCGGGTTTTGGGCTATTTTTCGTCCTTTTGCCTAAGTGTTGTTGAGTTTTGCAAACTAGGCGATAACTTGGTCTCGGTATGTCAGAATCGAGTCCCATAAGTTGTAACACGTGTCTAATACCTACGCGATGCTATGTGAGTGTTTGCATGGCGTTCAGACAGCCGATGCAGGTTTTGGGCTATTTTTCAGCCTTTTACCTAAGTGTTGTTGAGTTTTACAAACTAGGCGATAACTCGGTCCTCGTATGTCAGAATCGAGTCCCGTAAGTTATAACGCGTGTCTAATACCTACGCGGTGCTATGTTTGTGTTTACGTGTCTAACACTATAATGCAATTGATATTTGGGGAAAATAGAGTGAAATTATAGAGGAAGGGATTATTAGGTTATATTTGGGGGAAAATTAAAATTGGGAAGACATTACCTTGCTCAGTCAAGAGATGACGATGGGAAGAGAGGCGGCGACGGCAAGAGAGGACCAGTGGGCCACGAGAAAGAGCAGACGGCGATGGCGCGAGGAAGGAGAAGGAGAAAATGAACAGCAAAAATGAAAAAAAATCTATGTTACAGAAAGTAAATAAAAACCCATTCTCGACGGCACTCAATACCGACGGTAAAGATTGTCGCCTATGCCCTTTTCCCACCACGCCAACAAATTCCCACCAAATTTAGGCCCGGGAAGGGTCATTCTCGACGAGCCTCATTAGCAACGGCTATGCTGTCGATAATAAGGTTAGTGGCGATGGGGATATTGCCGTTGCTAATGATGCCGTCACCAATGACCTGTTTTCTTGTAGTGTATATAGTAAATTATTTTATAAAGAAATTTTGAAGGAGGAATTTGAGTTCTTTTAGAAATCATACTTCCGTATAATCAGATAGATAAGCTTTATGCTAAATAGTTAAAGATTAGAGATCTACTTGAAATGATTGGGTATGTTATGTACCCCTGTATGTATGAGTTTTAAAACGGTGATTCCGGGGACAGAATCTTTATAAGGGAGGGTGAATGTAATAACCCAATATTTTATATGAAAGTAGTATGCACACAAGCCAATCATGTTTGATGATAAAACATATACTTTGTAACAATCTTATTCATTTATTAATAAAAAGTATTAATTTATTAAAGGCTTTTAATTATCTACATGATGTTGTTTTATAATATGTGATAAACCCATAGTTTTAAGCAATGCTTTTAGAATAATGATGATGAAAATACGAATTACAGTATAGTACCTTCATCTATACCTCCATTTTTAACTTAGTCATGCAAGTATTATCAATCTTGCACCAACTCCCCTAATAGTAAGTGAATGTGAGTCAATAGTACACACATGTGAACAAATAGTTATATAAGCATGTGAATTAGTAGCAATTAATGGCTCATTTATCCGATTAATTACCCGATTTATCAATATAACCCCCAAACATCAATTATCATTGGAATAGATGTTGATTTCCACTAACACTAATAATCCCAACACAATGGAACTATCAATTTCATCTTTAATCAAACACGAACTTATTCATCATTAATATTATAACTCACAATATTTAACAACCAGGTCGTTCCCAAGAAAGAGGGGGCTTTCCGATAAGGATTTTTCCTTATTGGCGCGCAATTAGATGACCAAACCTCTCCTTGACAGAACTTCTAGACATTGTCAATATTGCAAATAATAATATGAATAACTTTGTCGCCTCAATTATTGATTTAATAATATAACATATTATACGATGATATCTTGTGATAATAATTGAATCAATAATATGAGAGATATAATGCAAAGAATTATCAGTAGTAATAATTGAGTATAATCGAGTGACTTCTTACGTAAGCATTAATAATCAATACCGTGTGCTACTATGAAATCACGCGTATTACTTTAATTTTATCACCGATTATTTTATGACAGCTTGCTTACTTTGAAAATTTTTTACATATCACCCTTAACTTTAACCTTTTATCAATTTAACCATTTACTAAATAGAATAATTATAAGAAAATTGAATACTTTCATTTTATAAAATTGGGGTCTCACAAAACATGCTTCGTATGTTTATTAATATGACACGTATATATATATATATATATATATATATATATATATATATATATATATATATATATATAAATGTGCATGCTGCTTAAACAAGATGAGATAAATTAATTACAAACCTCTCAATTTTTTTAATATTAAGTCCTAAGCGTTCAAAGATATTTGGAATATCGAACGCCGCCTTCTGGGATGATTAAAATAATAGAGTATCAATTAATTATTATAAGTTTGTTGTGTCACCACAAGGCTTATCTTAATTCTTTTAGATGATAATTTTATCACATTTGATGCTTATAAAGAAAATTGAACAATATTGTTTTGTTGTGTCATCACAAGGATAATATTTTTCTTTTTTTAATATATGGAGTGCTAGGTTGGACTTAACTTAAATCATTTTAGTTCGGATGTGCACACACTTGACCATTATGATCTAAGAGGCAAAATACAAGGAGTTGCATAGTTGATGTAATTGACAAGAGTTATCTACCTATTTATTTATATATAGCTTGTTGTGTCACCACAAGGCTATATACATTTGAAATGGGATCCTTATTCTCACTAGCAAATCTTTAATTAGATTTTGCCGAGCTATATATGTGAGGGTAATATATTTTGAAGAAAATAGTGGGAGATACCAATTTAAAACAAGACCTAAATTATTTTGGTAATTAATAAAAGAATGTATGCTAAAATGTTGTTAATTACAAATTCATTTACAGAATTTTACAATGTCTAAAATTACTATCACTGCATAGCATATTAGATGCTAAATTAATTGGACCGAATTAAACGGATTGGTTAAGGAATTTGAGAATAGTGCTCATGGCTGAAAAGTTATCTTATGTCCTTAATACGCCTATCCCTACAATGGTTGCAGACAATGCCTCTAAAGAAGAGATTGCTACTTTTAGAAAGTGGTAAAATGATGCACAGTTGGCTCAATGCATCATGCTCACATCCATAAGTAACGAGTTTTAGCGTCAGTATGAAACTATTGATGCTCCTACTATATTCCTGCATATCAAGTAGTTGATGGTGAGGAAAGTAGGACTGATAGATATCAGATATGTAAGGAGCTCTTCCAATCTAGAATGACTGATGACACTACACTACATATAAAAGTCCTTAACATAATCAATTTGATTGATCAATTAGGACAACGGGTTTTGTCATGGATGGAGAGTTGAGCCAAGATTTGATCATGCACTCACTCCCGGACTCCTTTTATAATTATTGTGAATTTTTAATATGAAAAAGCTAGATATCAGCTTGCTGATTTGCTTAACATGTTGAAAAAAATGTTGAGGGTCACTTTCCAATCAAGAAAGACCATGTCTTACCGGTAGGGACCAAAGGATCTTCTGAAAAGAAGAACGATTCAAAGAAGGTAAATAGAAAGGTAAAATAATGGATAATAAGAACAAAACAAATATGGATAGCAAAAGAGTTTGCTTCCACTACAATAAGCCTGGACACTGGAAAGAAACTGCGAGAAGCATCTTGCAGAGGCTAACCAAAGAAGCTTTGTGAAGTTTCGGTTACAAATACAAATTTGTTCATGATTTAAAATAATTTTATTCTTTAAGTCAAGGTTCTACTTGGGTATTGGATACCGACTTTGGTTATCATAAATATAGATTTATGAAGAGACCAAGCAGAAGTAGAAAGATAAACAAATATAAGTAATCCTATGTGTGGGAAATGAAGCAAAGGTTGCCACATTAGCCACAGAAACTTATAGTTTAGCAATGCCTACGGGCAAATCTATTAATTATGTCAATAAGTTGTTATTGTATTCCAGTTCTTGTTAGAAACATTATTTCTATTTTATTGTTGGATAATGAAATCTTTGGTATTATATTTAAGAACAATTATTGTTCTATTTATAATAATAATTTTTTTTGTATAGAACTGAAATATTACTTAATGAATTTTGTATACTTGACTTACATGTGAAAAATTATTTTGCAAATTGAACAAACTAGTATAAGAAAAGGAGATGATCATTTAAAGAGTTGAATGTTTGTATTTGATGAAATACAAGTATGAATTATTTGAAAGGTTCAAAGAATTCAAAAGTGAAACTAATTTGAAAAGTATTAAGATTCTTTGATTAGATCAAGGAATAAATACTTGTGCAATAAGTTTCTAGATCATGTCAAATGGTTTTCTCATAATGGACGCCTCTTGATACATAATAATTTATTGATGTATCTAAAAGGAAAAATTATACCTTATTGGACATGGTGCAGTTCATAATGATTTTATCGACATTCCAGTATCCTTCTGGGGTCATGCCCTAGAAATGGCTGCATATCTACAAAAATGGTAACCTCAAAATCCGGCCACAAGACTCCATAAAAGTTATGGATAGGAAGGATTCCTAATTTTAAGTAAGTTAAGATAAGGGGTTGTCCAGCTTATGTTAAAAGGTTTCAAAGGATAAGCTTGGGACAAGATTTGACAAGTACAGATTTGTGGGACATCCTAAAGTAAGTTTAGGGTATATGTTCTATAATCCTACTTAGCAAAAGGTGTTTGTTGCGAAAAACACGATGCCTTCTAAGATAAAGATGTTTATCATTGAAGGGGCTAGTGGGAGGATAATAGATCTTGAAGAGTTCAAGAACCGCAAAATACTATAAGTCAAATAAGAGGAACCTGTAGATGTACATATTGTACTGGCAAACCTAATCAGAACTGCGGAATAGTACCGAAGATACCTAGGAGTTATGGATTCATCATATGTGATGATGATGAGGTACACATCATAGAAGATGATGAACCAGTTACATACGATGAGGTAAGAGTTGTAGACACTCAGAAAAATTAATTGAAGCAAGTTTCTCTAAAATGGAACATTCATTTTGATGAAAAAATCAAAAGAGTTTGATTTTATCATAAATAAGAATGAACCTAGTGTGTACAAAATGGTTAGTGGGAGAATCGTGACATTCCTAGTATTATATGTTGATATACTACGAATAAGGAATGACATACCAATGCTATAATCAGTAAAGATAAAGTTGTCTAAACATTCCTCCATGAATGATTTGGGAAGAGTATCGTAATTGGGGATAAAATCTATATAGATAGATTTAAGAGGATGCTCGACTTAAACCATGGAATGTATATTCATTTGATGCTAAAGTCGTTTAGCATGGCAAACTTCAAAAGATGTCTCATGTTTATGAGCCATGGAGTGTATCTCTCTTAATAGTCCCCATAAACTCCTAAAAAGAGAGATCACATGAGTGACAATCATGTATGCAATAAAATATATGAGACCTGATGTTGATCAGTCATATTCTGGTGAAGTTCACTATGAGTCAGTGAAAAAATATCTTAAAGTACTTAACCAGCACTAAGGATATGAACATATTCATGGTGGGTCTAAATTGAGGGCTTAACAGACTCAAGTTTTTCAGATAGACTAAGACGACAGAAAATCAACTTTAAGGTAAAGTGTTACCTTGAACAGTGGTGCAGTGAAATTGGAAAGGTTCCAAACAACAAAGAGTTGTTGGTTTAGTGATAAAGATAAAGTATATAGCTATAAATGAAGCTGCAAGTTGATTGTTTGGATGAAAAGTTCATTATAGAACTAGGAATAGTTCTTAAGTCTCATCTTGGATTTAAACATGTGTTGTGGCACTTTCAGTTGATTGTAAGAATCATTGAATGATGGGAAATCACTATAGAGATAGTGGACTCTCAAGAACAACATTACATATCCATTAACTAAAGCTTATCCAACAGCAGGATAATCGTCACTTAGAGAAGAAGGGTATGAGATACCATGACAATTGGCTTTAGTGCAAGTGGGAGATTGAAAGTAGTATGCACACAAGCCAATCATGTTTGATGATAAATCATATACTTTGTAACAATCTTATTCATTTATTAATAAAAACTATTAATTTATTAAAGGCTTTTAATTATCTACATGATGTTATTTTATAATATGTGATAAACCCATAGTTTTAAGAAATGCTTTTAGAATAATGATGATGATCATTCTAATGAGATCTAAATTCTTAGAAAGCTTAAAACTAAAATAGTTCCCAATCGTTGGATTACTAAATTGGGGATTAGTGAATCCGGATAGATTGGTACATATGTTTCTTGCTCACTGGATGAGGATGATTGATCTCATGATCATTTGTGTGGATACACTAAAGCAAGTATGTAGGTGCTTATTAGAGAATAAGTTCACTGAACGTGGCTCGCTAAGGAATACCTAATGGAGTTTTACTTGTCTGTCAATAGGGATTCTTATTGTGATAGTAGTACACGTGATCCTTGGACTTGAGATCATCATAGTATCTTGTGTATGATGAATTATACTTTGACTTATTCCATAAGACCCTTAGGGTATATCAAAGGGTATGCTTGGGTATAATAAGTTGTACATGGAGATAATGTATGATTAATAAAGAATCTACCGCTTCTAGTAAAAGAAGAGAAATGTCCTATGTGATTCGATAAATGACAACCCAGTAGTCCTTGGCCAAGGCAGAATGAAATTAGAAAGTTTCTAATTTGCATTATTTGGTATTGTGCATTTAAGTGTCGAAATACATATAATTAAATAAAGTAAGACTTGAAAGTAATTCCATGTCTTATATTTAATTGGGACATTGTATGGTGGAAGGATTGAATTATACAGTAACTATTTACTCAAAGGTTCTTTTATGATTAATGGTGAAATCTATATTATCTAGAAAGTCGTTGATCGCTAGGGAGACTTATCCCTATTGTAGAATAAATATTATTTATTTAAATAAATTAATAGTTTAATTTATTTATTTAAATAAGATTAGAATTGTTCTAATTGATTTATTCACAACCGGTTTAATATGGAGAACCTAAAGGGTCACATCATAAAAGGAAGAATAATTATTTAAGAAGTTAATGTCATAATCGTAATAATAAGTTAAGTATATTTAATTTAATCTATGGTGATAGAATAAATTAAATAGCTTAATATTTATTATTTAATATTTTGGAAATATTAAATATAAATTAATAAGAGGAGTCTTATTATTATTATTACTATTATTATTTTTAATTTCTAAAAGAGTTTTGGAATTAATTAATAAAAGTACTCTCAAATATCCTAATAAGATTAGGAGGCTAATTAATTAAAAGAGTTTAATTAATTATTCCTAATAAGATTGGGAGTCTAATTAATTAAAATAAAACCAAATTCCTTAATTGTTAAGGAGGGTTACCCATATCTATAAATAAGAGGAGTCTTATTATGGGTGAGTTGGTTGACATTTTCCTATAATACATAATTCCAATAGTTGGGAGAGTACGCTCTTTTTCTATAGAGATAGAAAACTAGGGTTTTTCCAAACACCCATCTTCTTTAATCTTTCTTCTTCCTTAGTGGATCACATCTAGAGGCCAAACACTTGGGTGGCTAACGTTGTTCAAAGGAAGGAACCAAACCCGGTGGATTCAAGTTGAACGCGAAAAAGATTTGAAGGTGAACTTGTACCAGAGGAAGCTCGAATCTTCAATGGTACGATTCTTGTTCTTTATCTTTTCGTTTAATTAATAATTGTGCATAAAGGATGATCCGGGTATATGGTTTGTAAAATTTTAAAACTTTGATTTTTCACGTTTTCGCTTAATTTGTGCAATTTGATTGCTTCCAAGAATATTACAAACCTAACAATCTTTATAAGGGACAGTGAATGTAATAACCCGATATTTTCTATATAAATAAATAAGAAATTTTGCATATAATTTTTTTTAAGGTGGGAATATGTGCCAAGTAATGTCTATGTATTTTTGTGATAAATAAAATTTATTTATTACATAATAATTTCAAATAATTTTATTTTAGAATTATTGATTATTATAAAGTATATTATTATAGTAATTAATTTTATAGTAGAAATGATTTTAGTACTTATTTTTCCATGAAAATAAATTTATATATTATTTAAATAATATATGAAATGATTATTAGTATTATTATAATAAATATTTTATTTAAATTAGTTAAGTTAATTATATTAATTTAACTAATTATGGTACATATTTGAAAGATATATCAGATATGGAATCCAAACCCTAATTCTAGAATTGGAATAACGAAAGAGAATAATTAATATAAACTATTTTTATTTCAGTGCTATAAATATGTACTATATGTACGTATTAATAATGGTTGGTCAATTATGGTGTATAATGTCAAAACCCTAATATTAATTCGTTAAACCCTAACTTGAAACTCAAACCAGAGTTTTCAATTGGTAAGACATTGAGGTACGTGAGTAATAACAATTATTATATTATGCTAATTAGGTAAACCCTAATTATTATCTAGAAACCCTAATTATAAATTAGAAACCCTAATTTTCAATTTAAAACCCTAATTGCTAAAATGGTAATCCTAATTATTATTTTAGTAAATTATAATGTTAATTAGGAAACTGTAATTCATAATTTGGGGAACCCTAATAATATCAAGAAAATCCTAAGTATTTTTAAACCCTTAATTTTCTATTAAAAACCCTAATTTTAATTGGTAAGTTTTAATTAAAATTTTATTAAACTTTAAACTTAATGTTTCAAACCCTAGAAATTATTTGGGAAACCTTAAAGTTTAAAATCTATTGATTAAAACCTATATTCAAGTGTCATGAACAAGAATACCATTAAAATTTCAATGCAAATGACCAAAATTCCCTTATGCATATTCTTTATTAAGCTTGCTTGCAAATCTTACCATATCTTGTCAAGTCACCACTCTAGATTACAACACATGCCCTAAAACTCATCCAATCTTATCCTCTTTGTAACCTTGCAAGTTAGATTCAATGTATCCAAGTTATATAAATAGGTTAAGAGAGAGAAAAGTGCACATTTTTGCTTATTCATACACTTATACTTATCCAAGACCCTCTCTCTCTAAAATCACAAAATACAGTAGTGGACCAGTCTCCAAATCTAGCCCCACGTGTTCCATTAACAAATCAGGCCCTTGTCCAGGTTGATAACCCAATGACATCATTTCTTGAGTGGTCGACATAACCTCGGCAGAAATTCTGGGTATGGGAAGTGGCGCTCTAATAGAATGGTATTGCGTGGTACTCACTTCTAGAGTATAAATACTGGCCTGCTCAACTTCAGAGTTAAAACTGATGATTGGCAGATCTCCTTGTTCAGGGCATTCCGGCTTAGCGTTGATAGTGACTAGACTGTTGTTGATAATGTATTTGAGTTATTGATGTAGCGTGGAGGGAACGGCTCCAGCCATGTGTATCCATGGTCTCCCCAATAGCAGGTTGTATCCTGAATCTATCTTGAGGACGTGGAAGGATACATTGAATGTATTTAGACCAATCTCAATTGGCAACTCAATCTTTCCAAAGCCATTTCGTCGGGATCCATCAAAAGCTCTGATAACCGTATGGCTGCTTTGGATCCGCTTGAGATTGAGATTCATCTTTATCAAGGTGGCATACGAACATATATTTAGATATGAGCCTCCATCTATAAAAACTCTAGTTAGCATGTACCCGGAAGAAAAAACTGTAATATGCAATGGCTTGCAATGACCGGTCCCTTCGGGCGGTATGTCGTCATCAGTGAAGGATATCACATTGTTGTTAAAAATGTGATCAACCAAATGTTGAAATTTTTCCACATCCACTGATTTTGGGAAATAGGCTTCTTCCAAAACCTTCAGTAAGATCTTCCGATGATCCTCGGAAGAAAAAACCAAGTCCAGTATAGATATCTGGTGTGGAGCTTCTTGCAAGCTTAAAACCACTTTGGCTTCATTGTGGCCCATAGTACGGAGGAATTTTTCAATCTTCTCCATGGGAATCTTCCCCTTTGCTTCGCAAGTAGGTTTCATAACCCGTTGAGGAAGATACAGTGGATTTTCCTTTGACACTGTAGATGTAGTATGAGACGTGGATCCTTCAGCTTCTCCATAATTCCATGGAACTTTGTGTAAGCTGACAACAGGATATTATGGTCTGAAAGGTAAAGAAATTGGCTCTGGTGCGGCCACTTTCAAAGGATTGTCTGCTCCTTTGAGTTGAATTGGTTGTATGGGAAATACTTTGATAGTTCATCATCCACTTCAGATATAACTGCTATTGATCCCTTCCATTTGGTAGGACATGCATTCCTACCCTTAAGTTGCACAGTGTAATCATCTGCTATTTGCAGGACACCGCTATCAATAAGATTTTGAATGAGACGGCGGAGTGCCCAACATTCGTCTATGCTGTGACCGCGAGAATGTGAATGATATTGACACACTTCATCAGAATTGAAATGTCCTGAGCAAGGATTGATTGGAGGGAGAAGGAAAGTAATTCTTCCTTCGTTGATCAACATCTGTAGTATCTCCTCCATAGATTGGCCAAGATAGGTAAATTCCCTTTGATTGGCAAAATCTCGACGGGCTTTAGCATTAGCTCTCTTTGTAACCATATCCTCTATAGCTTCGCTTTCTGAAGGTGGTGAGGAGGTATTCATAACAAAAGGAAGGAGATAGGCATGCTCCTGCCTGATTAATTGGCATGTGACTTGATGATGGTGGGTCACCAGTTCTGCCAATTGCTCAATTTGCTTGCAAAGAGCTTTCATCTTTCGTTCCATTGTAAATTAGAACTTTGCATAATCCCATCTGTCAACACCGTCTTCGATGGTTTGGGATGACTCGCCATTAGAATTGGAACCCTGTCTAGTGCTCCAATTGATCATGTTGACCTCTTCTTCTTTGTGTTGAGGAAGAGGGTTGTCTTGCACGTATGGTTGATCTGGTTTGGTGACCACGATCTCACTGTTGTCTATTAAATCTTGGATCTTGTGTTTCAAGGCCCAACAATCTTGAGTATCATGTCCAGGTGCTCCGGCATGATAAACACACTTCCGAGTAGCATTAAAAACCCTCCTATTAGGGTTAGCTGGTAGAAGAAGATGTGTAATTTTCTTCTGAGCAGTCAGAAGAGCAAGAATATTTTTGAGCGATTCCCCTAAGGGTGTGAACATTCGAGGACACTTTGCATCTCCACCTTTAGGTAATGGAGGATTTGAAGATTATGATTGAAAAGGGGAGTAGTTTCTCTTCTGCATAGGCATGCTTTTATTGCCTTTTTGACCTTGTAGTATCAAGGAAACATCCTCCTCTTTCTTTTTATGGACCCTCCGGGGGTTGTTTCCATAAGATCCGGATTGGATGTGCTCAGCAACAGCTTTAAGAGCGGCCAGGTCTTGAATATTACCAGACTTCAATCCCATTTTAGCCATTTCTCCGTGCTTAATCATTTCAGAGAATGGTTTTCCAATACCAGCTAAGACTCTTTCATAGAAAGGAGCTTCCTGTACATTTATGAATGTCATGACCATTTCTGATTCCGTCATGGAAGGAATAACTTGAGTAGCAATGCGCCTCCACCTTTGAGCATACTCTCTGAAAGACACATTAGACTTTTTCTTGACCTTGGTAATTTGGTACCTGTTAGGAGCCATCTGAGATTGAAAACTGTATTGAGTGAGGAAGGTGTGAGCCAGCTCTTCCCAGCTATGGAACTTTGAGTTGTCTAATTTGGTATACTATGAACGGGCTTCTCCTGTCAGACTTTTCTGAAACAACTGCATTATGAGCTTTTCATTTTCCGCATAAGATCCAAGTTCTCCAATGAACACTTTTAAATGTGTATAAGGATCCCCTAATCTGTCATATTTTTCAAAATCAGGGGTTTTGAATTTCTCTGGATAATGAACACCAGGAAATATGCAAAGGTCTGCATATGAAACACTGCCATGTGTTCCAATCCTTTTGAAAACACGGATAGTTTCCTCCATTTGAAGGACCTTCTTCCTGATATCACCAGTGTTTGGATCTCCTCTGAGATGGGTGTTTTCAGGGTCTTTATTGGTCGTATCCAATTGAGGTTCTTGAATTGCTTTTTCCAGACCTTGAACTCCTCCTTGTGTAGAGGATTCTGTATGTGTAGGTATCTTCGTACCCTGCGTGGACTGGTGCAATTCTTTCAGTAGAACAGCCAAGTCTGTAATTTGTTTACTCAATCCGTCAAATTCTTCTCGGGAAACAACATTAGACTGGTCTGAAGAAGACATGAGTGGCTGTAGGCTCGTGTCCTTTTTGGATTTTGAGCAGGTAACAGGCCCAATTGCTTCCCTACAAAAGACTTACATAGTTTAGTCTTAGGGTAATGCAAATGTTATCATAACATGTTCGTTTTAGGAATTTTATCCTGCAAAATCGGGTGTTAATTGATAACATGTCATGCATGCACAAATATTCTTCATATTTTCCATTACATATGGATGAACATGGAATAAAATTACAAGTAAATGCTTTTACAAGTAATTGAAAATGGAAAGTATGAAGAGACTTTCCTTCGCATTTGGTTTATCAGAGGTTAACCTATCTTAGGGTTACTCTCGCGGCTTTTTGGCATGAAGGTTCCCAGATCATCACAATTTACTTAACGGGAAGTTAATCCGGTCTTTCAACTGGAGCTAATCTGGGTGGTGCCTTTCCTGAGCCTCGCTAGAATTATTCTTCCTGTGAGTCCAGTAATCAAACACCGACAGGATAGCCTCTTGATGGAGGAACCACACAACATACATTCACAGATAGATATAGTATAGTGCAGTAAGTAAAAATGCATTCGTACACATTCATCAGAAATATAAATGCAACATTCACACACAAGCATATAACAGTTTTAAAAAGCTTGTAATAGCGGCTTAAGCCCTCTTACCGGAGTCCCCAGCAGAGTCGCCACCTGTCGACGTCGGGATTTTTGAGTGTCCCTTTTCGTTACTTGTTCTTTGGTGTTCTCATGTTAATGTGAGATTTGTTTGAAAAAATAAGTGAAAAAGGTCCGACATGTATAATGTCAATGATTTGACTTTATGAGTCGCCAGTTGGTGTATTTAACTTGTTGCACCAATGCAATCGAAAAAGGTTTGCACATTGACTCAGTGATTTGACACTGCTAAATAGGTATGTGAAACTGAGATTCATTTTAGGTCCGGGGGCTTGATTATGTAGAGGGAAGGTGTTAGGCACCCCAGACATCCGTGTTACCACGGTGACCGCCACTTTTTAAAGAAACTGTTATATGAATGTGTGTGTGTGTGTGTGGATCAATGTGTAATTATTTGGAAGTAGTGATGTACCTCGTCCGCACCTATATACATAGGGTTTGAATTTATAGAAAAATTCAGTTTTAAACAAGATATAGCAATGAAGTTATATAAAAAGAGGGTTTTCAAACCCTGTGCTCAATAGCAATTGAGGCCTTTGATACTTCCATTTTATTATTAAATGTTTGGCTTGTTTGCTTTTATTTTCGAGATGCGAGGCATTCTCAAGAAAATAATATCTGTGATGTTAAACTACTAATGGGCATGATGACCATCCAAGGAAATTCGAACCTTTGTAAATAATGTACAAGTCGCTTCACAAAATGAAAAATGTCCATCATGGGAACCGAATCTAGATTCAGTAGACTGAATCTGTGATCACATGATTCCTAGGCTCACATGATACTGCAGTTTGTATGGAAAGCAGCAAGCAGTTATATATCTAAAAGCTATAAATATATATATATATATATATACATGATCAACCACCACGAAGCAACTCCATGGGGATTGGAAATGTAAATATATAAAAGCGGTATATATATATATATATATATATATATATATATATATATATATATATATATATATATATATATATATATGGACATAATCAACCACCACGAAGTAAACTACAGTGGGACAAAATGTAAATAAAGTTTAAAAAGCAATCAACCGCCACAGTAAACTCAAAGCAGATTTAAATGTAAATAAAAAAGGCATAAAAGCGATCAACCGCCACGAAAATAAACTCCAGTGCGGATGAAATGTAAATAAAGTCAGTAAAAGCGATCAACTGCCACGAAATAAACTCCAGGCAACACGAAATGTAAATAAAGTTGTAAAAGGCCACGGAGGAAACTTCAGGCCTAATAGAAATGTAAATATATATATGTACAGATATATATAAATATATATATATATATATATATATATATAAGCAGTAAATGCACCGGATGTGAATCCAGGCTCATCGGATATGTCCGACAACAATTATATATATATATATATATTTCTATTTAGTTATAAATTGTGTTATTTATATGCACCACTCTGTTCTTTTCAAATGTTCTTACTTCCGCCCCTAAATGGTATTAGAGCCAAGTTGTTTTTGTTCTAGTTGCCAGTAAGATCTCAGTAATCTGTTTATCTCCGTACTATTTTCAAAATTTCTCTTTTATTCTTGTTCCAAAGTCACCTAACTTGCTGTAGTCCACCTAGTTCGTGTTTAACCTTTGTAAGTCTCTTGGGTGAGCAGTGTCAGGTTATAGAACATAGGTATGAGCCTACTTAAGGTAAGAGGGTATGAATGGAAGAACATTGAATAAAAATTTATTTTGACAACTGTAATGATGAGTAGATTATTTAGGTCTAACTCCTCAGCTAGTAACCGATCAACTTTGCCTTCCATCCCAGACATAGTTAACTAAGAAACACACAGTTTTGAAAATATCAGTCAAGCTTTACACAATTGGAACATACCTAGGGTTTCCCCTAAAGAAATATACCAGTCAACCTTTTTAGATAATTTTAAGACAGATTATAATGTAAAAACTGTTGAAAAGGTTTATGCAATTAATAAAGAATATGAAAATTATAGTCTTTTATCTCCTGATGTTATCAAAAAACATAGGAAGAAAGGTTACAATTTTATTCACATCGGTCTAGTTCAAGTTGCCGTTAAACCGTTGAATATTAAAGGAATTAATTCAAGTATCTACCTCTGTCTCAGAGATGCTAGGTTCCTGAATTATTATCCAAGTATGATTGGTGCTATGGAATTAAGTTTGCACAATGGACCTATCCATTTTAATTGCTTTCCTGATTTCACATTAAGCTTGAGTGATCAACACTTATTAAAAGCTTTGACATTAAACATTAAAATAGCTGGAGAAATTACTCATATGATTGAGGGTTCTCAGCCCATAGCTTTGATTTAGAGGATTTACTATAAGACCATGAAAACGAATTTGAACATTCATACTCTTAATAAAAGTCCTAAAGATCAAACTGTATTAATTCAAAGTTCAACTAGTGATGCTAATATTCAGATCCCGAGAACCATCCTCTGGAAGGATATTACATTACCTAGTCAATGGACTTTACCCAGTGAAATTCCTCAACAACCTGTAGTTAATAATTTATTAAATGTTGAGAATGTTAAACAATTTTCTGATGGAACGGTCAAAATAAGTTTAGAACGTACTAGAAGACCAGTTATTATAGAAGATTTTACTAGTTCTTCAGCACCTTCAGTTCACACTCGAAGAGACACTGAAGTACTTAGTAACCCTTTTGTTAGGGATATTAAATTAAAGGGTATCCTTAATTGCGGTCAAACTAGTCATCCTTGTTATATTCAAAAGAATTTTGTTGAAGAAGAAGGTTCTTCTTCACCTACCCCTTCTGAGTTTTCTACTCAGTCAGATTTTGAGATTCCGATTAATAATCAATTAAGAGTTCTTAAAAAAGATTTCATATTAGATTGGGACAATCTTGTAAAGGATTTTAATTCCAAATCTAATAAGGAAAAAAGACATTTATTTAGGTCTAATCATTCAACAGAAAAAGAGCGTGATAAAATTGTTAATAGATGGAAACGATTTATTAATAGTGAAAAGATAAATATTACTTTTTATGATTGGTATGATCAATATCAAGGTAAATCTAATGTTATAACTAAAATCTAATGGATTAAAGAAGATAAGTCAAAAGTCTCAAACTTAGTCATCCCCCCATTAGAAACCTGCTTTTAGTTCCAAAAAAAATAAATGCATTGTTGCAGGTCCTTTTAAGATCTCAGATGGCAATAAAGATGATAAACAAATAATTGAACAATTAAATTTTAGTAATCAATAGCTAGCAACGGTAGGAAGACAACTAGATAGGATTGAAGAAAAATTCTAGGAAACTACTATTAAAAAACCCGATTCAAAAATTACACAACCTCTATTAAAATTACCAGAAAATAGAAGTAAACTAGGTTTACCCAATAAAGACGGTGAACTCACTAGAGCTATTGATAAGTTATTTAAAAAATTAAAAACTGAGCCTAAATCAAGTGGCACCTTGCAATCATTGATCAAGTTGAAACAGACAATGAAAGCAATAGAAAGTCAGATCATTCTGATAATTCTTCAGTCCCAGATTTTAATGATCAGTTAAATAAATTAACAGCTAAAAACACTAGTATAACCAGAAATCAGTACTTTAGACCTACTCCTCCGGAACTACAGTTCGAAGAGAGAAATCTATATAAGTAATTCTCTGTTTCATCCAATAAAATTTATGAATGGAATATTGATGGTTTAAGTGAACAAGAGATTTTAAACAAGTTAAATCACATGTCTATGGTAGCAAATAGCTATATAACTAAATTCAACAATCTGACTCAGCCAGATATTGTTGAGTTATTAGCTAGTGGATTCAGTGGTATTCTTAGATCTTGGTGGGAAAAACATCTCACAGAAGATACTAGACTATCAATAATTCATGCTGTCCAGTTAGATAATGACGACAAACCCATCTTTGATGAAGATGTCGGTATTGGTCCGCCTGATGGAGTTAACACTCTAATATTTACCATAATAAAATATTTTGTTGGCACTCCCAGTAATATAATTGAGAAAATCCACGACCAGCTTAGTAATCTCACTTGTCCCACTCTAAGTGATTTTAGATGGTACAAGGATATATTTACCTCTCGAGTTATGATGCGAAATGATAGCAATAAACCATTCTGGAAAGAGAAATTCGTCAATGATTTACCTTCATTATTCGCTCATAAGGTCAGAGAAGAGCTAAGTAAAAATTTAGGGTATATTGATTATGATAACCTGACTTATGGTGACATAATCAGTTATATTCAAAAAATTGGATGAAAAATGTGTATTGATTTTAAATTAGCCAAACAAGCTAGTAAAGATAAGAAAAAAGACAAGTATGAGTTAGGAACATTTTGTGAACAATATGGTTTACCTCCTGTTGCTCCCTCTAGAAGAAAGCACTTGTGTAAACATATTGATCATCATAAGAGTCACAGACGCTATAAACATAAACAAAGTAATAAAAAAGATAAAAATCAAGATGAATATTACACTAAACCCAAACCCACAAGAAAAATTTATAATAAAAAATCATCTAAAAAATTTGATAAAAGTAAAATTGTTTGCCACAATTGTGGGCAGAAAGGGCACTATAAAAATGAGTGCAAAATTAATAAAAAATTATCTCAATTAAACATCTCAAGTGAAGATACTGAACAACTATTAGAATTAATGAGAATAGAGAACAATATCAGTAATGATGAAGGTTCTGATATCCCTCATTCATCTAATAGCAGTACTAGTAACCACAAAACAGACAGTGATAATGACGAAGTCACTATTTACGCTAATAATTGCAATGAGAAGTGTTGCAATAAACAAATTAATGTAATCACTAAAGAAGATGAAGAAAGTTCTTTGTTAATTGATCTAATTAGTAAAAATTTTGATCCTGAGTTAAAATCTCAATACACTAAACAGTTAAAAGATTTATTAACTAAAGACAATAGAGTTAAGGATAAAATTATTAAAGCTAAAGAAAAACCAGTATTTAGTCTTAATAAAACTCTTGAGAGATTTAAAACCCCGGTTAAGGAAGTTACCCTTCCAGAGTTGAATCAAGAAGTCAATAAACTGAAGAAGGAAATTTCTAACTTAAAATTAAAATCTCTAATTTAAGAAAAGTGTTTGAAGACAAAAAATCCGATCTTCAAGTCCATGATTCCTCCTCTAGTGATGACGATCACGATGAGCCTGAATCATCGGGAACAAAAGAAGAGCCAGATCTTTTTGTTCAAGGTCTTTCTCTTAAACATATTAAAGATATCACCATTCAAAAATGGTACATATTAAAGATATCACCATTCAAAAATGGTACATCTCCATTAACTTAGTTGTTAATAAAACTTTTTCTATACAACTTCCTGCTCTAGTTGATACTGGCGCAGATCTTAATTGTATTCAGGAAGGTCTAATCCCAACTAAGTATTATAAGAAAACTAATGAAAAGTTAAATTCGGCCAATGGTAGTCAAATTGAAATAAAATATAAACTGCCTAAATTTCATATCTGTCAAGATTATTTATGTGCTTTAAAACATCATTTGTTTTAATCCATAATCTTACTAATAAGATCATCTTAGGGTTACCATTTATATATTTATTATACCCTTTTACTACCAATAATGAAGGATTAAGTTGTAAACAGTTAGGAAAAAGAATAACAGTTAAATTCCTTATTAAACCTAAAGAAAGAGATTTAAAATTCATTCAAGAAGAATCTATTTCCAAATCATTAAATTTATTGAATTGTAAATCTACCCATTTAAATTTCTTAAAGGAAGAAATTAACTATAAACGTGTTGAAGAACAACTTCAGAATAAAGAAGCTGAAGAAAAAATTAAAGAGTTAAAAATATATTTAAAAGAAAATCTTTGTTCTGATTCTCCTAATGCCTTTTGGCATCGGAAGAAGCATGTAGTAAGGCTTCCTTATGCTAAGGAATTCAAAGAGTACCTGATTCCTACTAAGGCTAGGCCTATACAAATGAATCACGAACAAATGGAGTTATGTAAAAAAGAGATTAATGATCTTCTTAGTAAAGGTTTAATTAAGCCTAGTAAATCCCCATGGTCATGTCCCGCCTTTTATGTTAATAATGAAGCAGAGAAGGAGAGAGGCGTTCCCCGTTTAGTAATCAATTACAAGCCATTGAACAAAGTCTTAGAGTGGATTAGGTACCCTTTACCTAACAAAGACGACCTTATTAACCAATTGAGTAATGCCACTATCTTCAGTAAATTTGACCTTAAATCTGGTTTTTTGGCAAGTTGCAATCCACCCAGATGAAAGGTACAAAACAACATTCACTACCCCATTTGGTCATTACGAATGGAATGTCCAGACATTTGTCCTAAAAAATGCTCCTAGTGAATTTCAGAATATTCTCAATGATATTTTGAACCCTTTCAGTCATATTATTGTCGTCTACATTGATGATATTCTCATTTTTTCCAATTCTATTGAAGAACACATTAAACATTTGAAATTGTTCTTCAAAACAGTTAAAGATAATGGACTTGTCCTTTCACCTTCCAAATGCAGCTTGTTTCAAGCTAAAGTTCGATTTCTTGGTTTAAATATTTATCGCGGACTCATACAGCCTATTGACAGAGCTATTCAATTTGCTGACAGATTCCCAGATAAAATTACTAATAAAACCTAACTACAAAGGTTTCTAGGCTTGCTCAATTATATTGGCAAGTTCTACAAAAACCACTGGAAGATTTGCAAACCTCTTTTTCAGCGTTTGCAGGACAATCCTCCTCCTTGGACTGACACTCACACTTTTGTCGTCCAACAAGTTAAAAAATATGTTAAGACATTGCCCTTCCTTGGTATTTCCAATGATTCTACATTTAAAATTGTTGAAACTGATGCCTCTGATAATGGATTCGGAGGAATTCTCAAGCAAAAACTTACTCTCAGTTCTCTAGAACAAATTATCCATTTCCATTCCAGTGCATGGAATACTACAAAGTTAAATTATAGTACTATTAAAAAGGAAATACTTTCTTTAGTATTATGTATTAACAAATTTCAAAGTGACTTATTGAATCAAAAGTTTTTAGTTCGCATTGATTGCAAATTAACAAAATATGTTTTAGAAAAAGATGTTGAAAACATAGCCTCTAAACATTCCTTTGCTAGATGGCAAGCCTTATTGAGCATCATCCTCTCGTGGTCTGGGTCGCCCTACTAGCCCAAGTAATCAACCAAAAGGAACCTTGGTTCCTCATCCAGTTAACCCAATTTATCCAACCACTGACAAATTTACCAGTCTTGGTACAATACTCAAGCCATATAGTTCAGCCTTAGCTAGTAACCCAACCCCAGTTGACCCCAGTCATCCTCCTTCTGAGTATATGCTCAAATGGACCACTCACCTGTTTCATATTGAACCCCATATGAAACCTAAAGATGACCCAGTCAAATTGGTCGCCCAGTTCTTTCCTTCAAGTTGGCATTTCCAGCCCGTAGCTCCTTATAAATCCCTTGTGTATTATAAGGACATCCTTGTTGAAACCGAGTCAATCTTTGTTAAACCCATTTATGCTAATAATGATAAATTCAAAGTACTTTATCATTCATTGTATATTAAGCAATTCATTTCAATGTCAGATTGGGGAAAACATCCTTCTGACCTCATGCAGCTTTCTAATCAGGATAACTCTTATTGTTATTATGATTATATGGAAGCTTGGTATAGAGTCATCCTTTTTCAAAATGAGTCAAATAGTCATTCCTGGTTTTTCCAATTCGATCACAAGTTCAAAAGCCAGTTCCCTCATTGGTTCTCTCATTGGTGGATGAGGTTTGGTTCCACTTATGATCTCCTTCCTGAACCATTGAAAGTTCAACTTAGCCACTTTTGTAACCACAGTAAACACAATCCAAAGTATGATGGAGTCCTTGTCATTCTTCAATTTGTTAGTAAATATAAGATTCCCCGGATTCTTAAATGGTAGTATGACATTAAAACCCCAACTAAAGTGTAGATCCGTTTGGTTGAGATTTCAATTTATGGAAGCTTTGTACCCTTCAGTGAACCATTCCTCTTCTCTCTCGACAATTTTTCATCAAATGGTGGGATAAGTTTGATGTTAATAGGATTGTTAGTCAAGTTCAATTAGAATTTCGCACCGTTCCTCTTAAGGTTCTTCCAGTTTCATCCAAAGAACCTTCTAGTTAATTAAAAGAGTCAAAACCCAAAGAGTCAAAAATTAGTCCTACTGGTTCGTCTTGTTCTCGTGACATTTCTGATTTTAAGAATTGTTCTAGTAAAGAATTAAATTAATAGCCCAAACACTTAACAAAAGAATCGATGAGTTACACGAAGAAGCTTCTGTTCATTCTTCTTCCTCTTCTCAAAATTCTTAAGTCAGCCAATTTGCAGATGATGATGGTCAGTATAATCCATATGGCATCATCGATCTACAAGATGCCCAGGACCCATTTGCTTGACTTCCCAGTCACATGCACCTGCCCCAGCAGCCAATCTATCAAAAGAATCTGCGTTTCCACTGAAAGCAGCTCCAGTCACGCACATCTGCTCCAGCAGCCTTCAAAGTCAAAAGATGCTCTCTCTTTTCCACCGAAAGCATCTGCTGAATCAAAAGTTGTCTGCCTCTTTGTCTAAAGTAGTCGAAAGCATATGTATTTAGTCAAAAGTTAGCACTATTCATCTATAGTTGTTAGCACTATTCATCTACAGTTGCTTGTCTGTAATGATTCATTTTGTAATAGTTACTTTGTAATAGTTCCTTTCCTTATTCTATAAAAGGAAACTGATCAGTTAGAAAAATAGACTTCAAAACTTGAATCAAGTCTCTGAGTTTCTTCTCAGACGAATCTTTGGTTTCTACCGCTGTTTAGCCCATCTTAACCCCTCCTTCTCTTTCTTCTTAAATGTTCTGAGTTAAATTGTAAGTCACTTTAATTTTTAGTTTGTTTGTAAATAGTTTCAGTTATCAATAAAAATTATTTCCCATTTAGTAATAAATTGTGTTATTTTTATGCACCACTTTGTTCTTTTCAATTGTTCTTGCTTCCACCCCCAAATGGTATCAGAGCACCCACTGTTATCAATAAAAATTATTTCTATTTAGTAATAAATTATGTTATTTATATGCACCACGTACTCTGTTCTTTTCAATTGTTCATTACAATTGTTCTTGCTTCCGCCCCCAAATGGTATCAAAGCCAAGTTGTTTTTGTTCTAGTTGCTAGTAAGATCTCAGTAATCTGTTTATCTCCTTACTATTTTCAAAATTTCTCTTTTATTCTTGTTCCAAAGTCACCTAACTTTCTGTAGTCCACCTAGTTCGTGTTTAACCTTTGTAAGTCTCTTGGGTGAGCAGTGTTAGGTTATAGAAGATAGGTATGAGCCTACTTAAGGTAAGAGGGTATGAATGGAAGAACATGGAATAAAAATTTATTTTGAAAACTGTAATGATGAGTAGATTATTTAGGTCTAACTCCTCAGCTAGTAACCGGTCAACTTTGCCTCCCGTCCCAGACATAGTTAACCAAGAAACGCACAGTTTTGAAATATCAGTCAAGCTTTACACAATTGGAACATACCTAGGGTTTCCCCTAAAGAAATATACCAGTAAACCTTTTTAGATAATTTTAAGACAGATTATAATGTAAAAACTGTTGAAAAGGTTTATGCAATTAATAAAGAATATGAAAATTATAGTCTTTTATCTCCTGATGTTATCAAAATATATAGGAAGAAAGGTTACAATTCTATTCACATTGGCCTAGTTCAAGTTGCAGTTAAACCGTTGAATATTAAAGGAATTAATTCAAGTATCTACCTCTGTCTCAGAGATGCTAGGTTCCTGAATTATTATCCAAGTATGATTGGTGCTATGGAATTAAGTTTTCACAATGGACCTATCCATTTTAATTGCTTTCCTGATTTCACATTAAGCCTGAGTGATCAACACTTATTAAAAGCTTTGAGATTAAACATTAAAACAGCTGAAGAAATTACTCATATGATTGAGGGTTCTCAGCCCATAGCTTTGATTTATAGGATTTACTAAAAGACCATGAAAACAAGTTTGAACGTTCATGCTCTTAATAAAAGTCCTAAAGATCAAAATGTATTAATTCAAAGTTCAACTAGTGATGCTAATATTTAGATCCCGAGAACCATCCTCTGGAAGGATATTACATTACATAGTCAATGAACTTTACCCAGTGAAATTCCTCAACAACCTGTAGTTAATAATTTATTAAATGTTGAGAATGTTAAACAATTTTCTGATGGAACGGTCAAAATAAGTTTTGAATGTACTAGAAGACCAGTTATTATAGAAGATTTTACTAGTTCTTCAGCACCTTCAGTTCACACTCGAAGAGACATTGAAGCACTTAGTAACCCTTCTGTTAGGGATATTAAATTAAAGGGTATCCTTAATCACGGTCAAACTAGTCATCCTTGTTATATTCAAAAGAATTTTGTTGAAGAAGAAGTTTCTTCTTCACCTACCCCTTCTGAGTTTCCTACTCAGTCAGATTTTGAGATTCCGATTAATAATCAATTAAGAGTTCTTAAAAAAGATTTCATATTAGATTGGGACAATCTTGTAAAGTATTTTAATTCCAAATCTAATAAGGAAAAAAGACATTTATTTAGGTCTAATCATTCAACAGAAAAAGAGCGTGATAAAATTGTTAATAGATGGAAACGATTTATTAACAGTGAAAAGATAAACATTACTTTTTATGATCGGTATGATCAATATCAAGGCAAATGTAATGTTATAACTAAAACCCAATGGATTAAAGAAGATAAGTTAAAAGTCTCTGCTAGTCATCCCCCGCTAGAAACTGTTTTACTTCCAGTAAAAAATACGTCTGTTGTTGCCAGTCCTTTTAAGATCTCAGATGGCAATAAAGATGATAAAAAATAATAATTGAACAATTAAATTTTAGTAATCAATATCTAGCAACTAGTAGGAAGACAACTAGATAGGATTGAAGAAAATTCCGAGAAACTACTATTAAAAACCCGATTCAAAAATTACACAACCTCTATTAAAATTACTAGAAAATAAGTAAACTAGGTTTACCCAACAAAGACTAGTGAACTCACTAGAGCTATTAATAAGTTATTTAAAAATTAAAAAGCGAGCACGAATCAAGTGGCACCATTGCAATCATTGATCAAGTTGAATCAGACAATGAAAGCAATAGCAAGTCAGATCATTCTGATACTTCTTCAGTCCCAGATTTTAATGATCAGTTAAATAAATTAACAGATAAAAACTCTAGTATAACCAGAAATTGGTACTCTAGACCTACTCCTTCGGATCTACAGTTCGAAGAGAGAAATCTTGATAAGCAATTCTATGTTTCATCCAATAAAGTTTATGAATGAAACATTGATGGTTTCAGTGAACAAGAGATTTTATACAAGTTAAATCACATGTCTATGGTAGCAAATAGCTATATAACTAAATTCAACAATCTGACTTAGCCAGATATTGTTGAGTTATTAGCTAGTGGATTCACTGGTATTCTTAGATCTTGGTGGAAAAAATATCTCACAGAAGATACTAGACTATCAATAATTTATGTTGTCCAGTTAGATGATGACGGCAACCCCATCTTTGATGAAGATGTCGGTATTGGTCCGCCTGATGGAGTTAACACTCTAATATTTACCATAATAAAATATTTTGTTGGAACTCCCAGTAATATAACTGAGAGAATCCACGATCAACTTAGTAATCTCACTTGTCCCACTCTAAGTGATTTTAGATGGTACAAAGATGTTTTTACCTCTCGAGTTATGATGCGAAATGATAGCAATAAACCATTACGGAAGAGAAATTAAATCAATGGTTTACCTTCATTATTCGCTCATAAGGTCAGAGAAGAGCTAAGTAAAAATTTAAGGTATATTGATTATGATAACCTGACTTATGGTGACATAATCAGTTATATTCAAAAAATTGGATTAAAAATGTGTATTGATTTTAAATTAGCCAAACAAGTTAGTAAATATAAGAAAAAAGCCAATTATGAGTTAGGAACATTCTGTGAACAATATGGTTTACCTCCTGTTGCTCCCTTTAGAAGAAAGCACTTGCGTAAACATATTGATCATCATAAGAGTCACAGACACTATAAACATAAACAAAGTAATAAAAAAGATAAAAATCAAGATGAATATTACACTAAACCCAAACCCACAAGAAAAATTTATAATAAAAATCATCTAAAAAATTAGATAAAAGTAAAATTGTTTGCCACAATTATGGGCAGAAAGGGCACTATAAAAATGAGTGCAAAATTAATAAAAAATTATCTCAATTAAACATCTCAAGTGAAGATACTGAACAACTATTAGAATTAATGAGAATATAGAATAATATCAGTAATGATGAAGGTTCTGATATCCCTCATTCATCTAATAGCAGTACTAGTAACCACAAAACAGACAGTGATAATGACAAAGTCACTATTTACGCTAATAATTGCAATGAGAAGTGTTGCAATAAACAAATTAATGTAATCACTAAAGAAGATGAAGAAAGTTCTTTGCTAATTGATCTAATTAGTAAAAATTTTGATCCTGAGTTAAAATCTCAATACACTAAACAGTTAAAAGATTTATTAACTAAAGACAATAGAGTTAAGGATAAAATTATTAAAGCTAAAGAAAAACCAGTATTTAGTCTTAATAAAACTCTTGAGAGATTTAAAACCCCGGTTAAGGAAGTTACCCTTCTAGAGTTGAATTAAGAAGTCAATAAACTGAAGAAGGAAATTTCTAACTTAAAATTAGAATCTCTAATTTAAGAAAAGTGTTTGAAGACAAAAAATCCGATCTTCAAGTCCATGATTCCTCCTCTAGTGATGAAGATCACGATGAGCCTGAATCATCGGGAACAAAAGAAGAGCCAGATCTTTTTGTTCAAGGTCTTTCTCTTAAACGTATTAAAGATATCACCATTCAAAAATGGTATATCTCCATTAACATAGTTGTTGATAAAACCTTTTCTATACAACCTCCTGCTCTAGTTGATATTGGCGCAGATCTTTATTGTATTCAGGAAGGTCTAATCCGAACTAAGTATTATAAGAAAACTAATGAAAAGTTAAATTCGGCCAATGGTAGTTAAATTGAGATAAAATATAAACTGCCTAAATTTCATATCTGTCACGATTATTTATGTGCTTTAAAACATCATTTGTTTTAATCCGTAATCTTACTAATAAGATCATCTTAGGGTTACCATTTATATATTTATTATACCCTTTTACTACCAATAATGAAGGATTAAGTTGTAAATATTTAGGAAAAAGAATAACATTTAAATTCCTTATTAAACCTAAAGAAATAGAATTTAAAATTCATTCAAGAAGAATCTATTTCTAAATCATTAAATTTATTGAATTGTAAATCTACCAATTCAAATTTCTTAAAGGAAGAAACTAACTACAAACGTGTTGAAGAACAACTTCAGAATAAAGAAGTTCAAGAAAAAATTGAAGAGTTAAAAATATATTTAAAAGAAAACCTTTGTTCTGATTCTCCTAATGCCTTTTGGCATCGGAAGAAGCATGTAGTAAGGCTTCCTTATGCTAAGGAATTCAAAGAGTACCTGATTCCTAGTAAGGCTAGGCCTATACAAATGAATCATGAACAAATGAAGTTATATAAAAAAGAGATTAATGATCTTCTTAGTAAAGGTTTAAGTAAGCCTAGTAAATCCCTATGGTCATGTCCCGCCTTTTATGTTAATAATGAAGAAGAGTAGGAGAGAGGCATTCCCCGTTTAGTAATCAATTATAAGCCATTGAACAAAGTCTTAGAGTGGATTAGGTACCCTTTACCTAACAAAGACGACCTTATTAACCAATTGAGTAATGCCACTATCTTCAGTAAATTCGACCTTAAATCTGGTTTTTGGCAAGTTGCAATCCACCTAGATGATAGGTACAAAACAGTATTCACTACCCCATTTGGTCATTACGAATGGAATGTCCAGGCATTTGGCCTAAAAATGCTCCTAGTGAATTTCAGAATATTCTCAATGATATTTTGAACCCTTTCAGTCATTTTATTGTCGTCTACATTGATGATATTTTCATTTTTTTCCAATTCTATTGAAGAACACATTAAACATTTAAAATCGTTCTTCTAAACAGTTAATGATAGTGGACTTATCCTTTCACATTCCAAATGCAGCTTGTTTCAAGCTAAAATTCAGTTTCTTGGTTTAAATATTTATCGCGGACTCATACAGCCTATTGACAGAGCTATTCAATTTGCTGACAGATTCCCAGATAAAATTAACAATATAACCCAACTACAGAGGTTTATGGGCTCGCTCAATTATATTGGGAAGTTCTACAAAAATCTCATGAAGATTTGCAAACCTCTTTTTCAGCGTTTGCAGGACAATCCTCCTCCTTAGACTGACACTCACACTTCTCTCGTCCAAAAGTTAAAAAATATGTCAAGGCATTGCCCTGCCTTGGTATTTCCAATGATTCTGCATTTAAAATTGTTGAAACTGATGCCTCTGATATTTGATTCAGAGGAATTCTCAAGAAAAAACTTACTCTCAGTTCTCCAAAACAAATTATCCGTTTCCATTCCGGTGCATGGAATACTACACATTTAAATTACAGTTCTATTAAAAAGGAAATACTTTCTTTAATATTATGTATTAACAAATTTCAAAGTGACTTATTGAATCTAAAGTTTTTAGTTCGCATTGATTGTAAATCAGCAAAATATGTTTTAGAAAAAGATGTTGAAAATATAGCCTCTAAACATTCCTTTGCTAGATGGCAAGCCTTATTTAGTATCTTTGATTTTGAAATTGAATACATTTAAGGCAGTAACAATTCGATTCCTGATTTTCTCACTTTCGAAATTTATTAATCTGAGTAATCGTCGTTCATCATCATGAGTACTCGAGGAGCATCATCCTCTCGTGGTCCGGGTCGCCCTACTGGCCCAAGTAATCAACCAAAAGGAACCTTGGTTCCTCATCCAGTTAACCAATTTATCAAACCACAGGCAAATTTGCCAGTCTTGGTACAATACCCAAGCCATACAATTCAGCCTTAGCTAGTAACCCAACCCCAGTTGACCCTTTTCCCAACCAATCAAAAGCCTCCAGTTCAAACCCCAGTAATCCTCCTTCTGAGTATATGCTCAAATGGGCCACTCACCTGTTTCATATTGAACCCCATATGAAACCTAAAGATGACCCAGTCAAATTGGTCGCCCAGTTATTTCCTTCAAGTTGGCATTTCCAGCCCGTAGTTTCTTAAAAATCCCTTGTGTATTATAAGGACATCTTTGTTGAAACCGAGTCAATCTTTGTTAAACCCATTTATGCTAATAATAATAAATTCAAAGTACTTTATCATTCATTGTATATTAAGCAATTCATTTCAATGTCAGATTGGGGAAAACATCCTTCTGACCTCATGCAGCTTTCTAATCAGGATAACTCTTATTGTTATTATGATTATATGGAAGCTTGGTATAGAGTCATCCTTTTTCAAAATGAGTCAAATAGTCATTCCTGGTTTTTCCAATTCGATCACAAGTTCAAAAGCCGCCTCCTCATTGGTTCTCTCATTGGTGGATGAGGTTTGGTTCCACTTATGATCTCCTTCCTGAACCATTGAAAGTTCAACTTAGCCACTTTTGTAACCACAGTAAACACAATCCAAAGTATGATGGAGTCCTTGTCATTCTTCAATTTGTTAGTATATATAAGATTCCCCGGATTCTTAAAAGGCAGTATGACATTAAAACCCCAACTAAAGTACCCGATTCGTTTGGTTGAGATTTCAATTTGGCGGAAGCCTGTACCCTTTGTGAACCATTCTCTCTTCTCTCTCGACATTTTTTCATCAAATGGTGGGATAAGTTTGATGTTAATAGGATTGTTAGTCAAGTTCAATTAGAATTTCATGCAGTTCCTCTTAAGGTTCTTCCAGTTTCATCCAAAGAACCTTCTAGTTAATTAAAAAGAGTCAAACCCAAAGAGTCAAAAATCACCCCCTCTTGGTTGCTCTTGTTCTCGTGACATTTACGATTTTAAGAATTGTTCCAAAGAAAGAATTAAAATTAATAGCCCAAACACTTAACAAAAGAATCGATGAGTTACACGAAAAAGCTTCTGTTCATTCTTCTTCCTCTTCTCAAAATTCTTAAGTCAGCCAATTTGCAGATGATGATGGTCAGTATGATCCATATGGCATCATCGATCTACAGGATGCCCAGGACCTATTTGCCTGACTTCCCAGTCACATGCACCTGCCCCAGCAGCCAATCTATCAAAAGAATCTACTTTTCCACCGAAAGCAGCTCCAGTCACGCACATCTGCTCCAGAAGCCTTCAAAGTCAAAAGATGCTCTCTCTTTTCCACCGAAAGCATCTGCTGAATCAAAAGTTGTCTTCTTCTTTGTCTAAAGTAGCCGAAAGCATATGTATTTAGTAAAAAGTTAGCACTATTCATCTATAGTTGTTAGCACTATTCATCTACAGTTTCTTGTCCATAATGATTCATTTTGTAATAGTTACTTTGTAATAGTTCCTTTCCTTATTCTATAAAAGGAAATTGATCATTTAGAAAAACAGACTTCAAAACTTGAATCAAGACTCTGAGTTCCTTCTAAGACGAATCTTTGGTTTCTACCGCTGTTCAGCCCATCTTAACCCCTCCTTCTCTTTCTTCTTAAATGTTCTGAGTTAAATTGTAAGTCACTTTAATTTTTAGTTTGTTTGTAAATAGTTTCAGTTATCAATAAAAATTATTTCTATTTAGTAATAAATTGTGTTATTTATATGCACCACTTTGTTCTTTTCAATTGTTCTTGCTTCCGCCCCCAAATTTATATATATATATATATATATATATATATATATATAAAAGCAGATAAACGCTCCAGACCGAAGTCTAGGCTCAATTGAGGCATAACTCGATAACGTTAGTCCATATATGAAATATATACATATATAAGTATATATATACAGATAGAAATGAAAACCACGAACCAAATGCAGGTAAACGCACTTTACAATCGACTCTCAATGTGTGTATAACAATGTGTGCTATTTTGAGAAGAAGACTTTATAAAATGTGAGAAGGCTTATAGTGAAATTTGCCAAAGTAGACTTCTATGACTTTATATGGATAAACACTCGGCTCCCACGGATAAAAGATAGCTATATGTGAGCTAACAGATGTTTATAGAAGAGGAAACACTCAATAGGGGTGTATACAGAGTATAATGGAGAGGGCTTCCTCGCCTTTTTTCTCTCGTTCTCTCTCTCAAATGGCTGACCCCAAGGCTCATATTTATAGACTGATGGTCGTAGGTACACCTGCGGCAGCCGCGGTTGTAATATTCTAGAATTTTTAACTGTTATATTAAATATTTATTGAATTATTTAAATATTTAATGGATGTGTTCATTGTTGAATAATTGTTAATTATTTGTTAAATAAATAATTAAGAAATTAATTATTATATGCTAATTTAATTTAATTATTAAGTTAGAGAGTTTTGATTAATTGAATTATTATTCTTTTATTTGAATTTGTAATTAAAAGGATGTGTTAGTTGATTAAATAAAGTTATAATTATATAGAAAATTATAATTTTGTGGTATTGATTTACGTGTTAAAGTAATTTAATAAATTGTTATTAGAATTATTTTAATTCATTAAAAGTGTGACAAATAACCTTTTATAAATGAGTTATTAAAATAACTTAAAGGAGTTTAATTCAGTTTTGCCAAACAAGGCCTAATGTCTATTAAGTCTTTATTCTAATTGTATTTTACCAAACAAGGCATAAGGATTAATTGATTATTATTTTTAGTGATTAGCCAAACAAGCCTTATGGCTTTTGGTTTTCAAAACTTGGATAACTGATATCAGTTATATTTATATTTATATTATATAATAAATATATATTATATCTTATACGTTATATTCTAAGACGTAGAATTAGAATAGAGAGGAGAAGAGAGTTTACAAAGAGAAAAGAAGAGAGGAAGAAAGGCTAGGGAATTGGAGAGAAGAAGAAGCTTGAGAATCAAAAGGGTTGGCCATCATCTTCTTCAAACAAGGTATCATCTAAACTCTGTTATTGTTTTTCTTTTCAAAGTTATAGTTGTATTCTCTCTCCCAATTTTCTCCATAAAAGTTTTGTAGAAGTTAATTTTTTTTTTTTGTTATGTATGTGATTTTATATGATAATCTAGTGTTGTTAAACTATTTTCTTAAGCTATAATTGAGAATAGTCAAAGAATTTATATTATGTATGGGTTGTGAAGAAAAGCTATTTTTTACAGAGAGTTTTTGTGAATATATATTGTTTAGTTTAAGGTAGAAATTAAGGGTTAATTAGTTGCTTAATTGATAAATTGACTATTGAATTTGATAAAGTATGTAAAAACATTGATAAAATGCTTTGAATTAACTGTTTTGGTTGAAAAAAACAAAATCACAGTGTTTATTTTCATTAAAAACATCAAAAAGTGAGTTTTTATCAAAAACGGTGGAATTGTATGTTGTAAATTCGTTGTTTATGTTGTTTTATGGGTAGAAACATGTTAAGAGTCTTTGAATTATGTTTATAGGAAGTCTCTATATGAATTATATGTTAATTAGGCTGTTAGAAAGTAGCTTATAGGCCAAAATTGGCTTTTGTTCATATTGTTGTCGGTATCGTTGTCATCAAGATCGAGCTTAGCTATGATTTAACCTTCATAAAGTAACCACATTTATTTCAGTCAAAGACTTGCATTTACCACGTCGAGCGCCTTACACTGGTAGTATAAATGTGGCGTATTATCATCATCCATAGCCATGATAAAACCACAATATAAAGCTGTGGCGTAGCATGTGAAGTTAACAGAATGGTCTGACAGTGTTAATTTTGTACTCAAAGTCTAAAGGAATGGTTATGTGTTAATAATAGGACTATTAAGTTATGATTTTAATATTTTCTATATCTAGAATGAACATGTTATTAACAATTAACTTGTTTTATAATTTGATTATGTGATTAAATAATCAAACCTACATGATGAATGTACTTAGTTATGTTTGTAAAGTGGTAGTGACTAACTATGTCATGATGACATATGTATATAGGATATTGTGATTCGAATTGTTCGGTTTAATCTATGAGCAAGGAAAGTTCTCTAATCTATTTTCTTGTTAAAGCAATTATGGTTTCCAAATTCGATTACCTTATAAATGATGCAAGCTTTCTAAACTTTGATTTTTATATTGAACAAGTTATTCTTGTATTTAACTTGTTGTTCAGCATGCACAATTATAGATACTAATGTTGAACAGTTTTATCGTTCAAATTGCTACGCATGCTTAGTATTCGATTTTAAATAACCTTGGCTTAACATTGTTCAAGCAAGGTGTGTTATAGTTATTCAAGTTGTATGCTATTAGATTATTCCTACAGCATGACTTTAATTTACCATGTTGATTTAATTATGATTATTCTATAGTATGATGTTATTGGTTTCATTCAACTAGTCCTTAGTTGATGTTCGTTGAATTCCAAATTACCCTGAAATGTATCCAAACCAAACTCACTTTGGTGCGGACTTGTACTCTAAATACTGAGATGAACAATCCTATTATTAGGGGTAACTTACGCTTAGCGTTGAAATATTTGTGCACAATACATTGTACAAATGGCTGATCCCCCTAAGTACGAGGAGTCCCTATAGTCTTATGACTGTTAAAGTTTAAGTTAAAAAATTACTTATAACTATGGACATAGTTCGTGGTCTTAGGACCCTCAGTTATATAATTCAGAATGTTGATCATATTGTTTAATTCTACCGAGCCTCTTATTTCATAGTTGTTGTAAAGATTTTTCATTCATTGTTGTTTCAAGTTAGCTTTGTTTGCTCACTCTTGCTTATATAACTATTACAGTTAAAGATGAGAAGGTTGATGTACCTAGCACCAGTAAGGGAAAAGGAAAGATGAACAAGTGTTGAAGACTTGTAATGTGTTGATATTTGATTATCAGAATTTTAATTGAATGGTTGTAAAGAAGTTTATTAATTTTCCGCATTTGAATGATTGTATTTAAAGGTTAGACAACCTGGGAGATTTTTTTTATGTAACCCTTTAATGGGAAAGGTTTTATTTATCCAGTTTTATTGTGATGGGTAGTTAGATATGAACGTTTGATTTAGTGAGCACTAAATCCTATGGGATTGAAGTACCTGGGTTTGGGGGTGCATCCGAGCCTCGCGAGTCCCATCGTCTCGAAGTACGTGCACTCATGCATTGTAATGTCTGCTCGAACTTGCAGAACTTCAATCCGAGCATCCGAACGAGGTATATCTGACCGTCTTTGGACTGCTTGTGTCGAGAGTTACGCAATGACATGGATTAGAGGTTGTACGAAGTTAGGAAGAAGGGTCCATGCCCATGGTCTTCAAGCTTCAAATTCTATCCAAAGTACTATCATGCGTAATAGTCAGTCGGGATTGTTACTCCTCGGTTCTTGTGGGACATCGTTGAATGTATGTATGTATAAAGTGTTGAGACGACGCGCAAGTGTTGAAGTGGCAAGATGACGTTTGACTCTTCATCGAGGTTATCGCCGGTTTGAGCTGAAAGTAGACGTTGCTCAGGGTTACATCTGAGATTGGACTACTTGTTTGTATTCCGTGATATCATCTTGTGAGAGAAAACGTTGAGGCAATAAGATGACATTTCAACTCTTCACCGGGGTCATCGCTGATTTGAGCTGAAAGCAAACGTTGCTCAGGGTTATATCTGAGAGTGGACTGCTTGTTTGTATGCCTCACCGCTATCTCGTGGTTGTGCTGTCGTCGCCTGCTGTTAGCTCCGGATCGAGGTATAAGTGCCTCGGAGGTCTCGAGCTTGAAGTCGATCGCATGTATTTGAAACAAGCATTTCCGGAGTTATCATCGGAACTGCAATGGCATCCCTTGGGGCTATCACCAAGGATAGAGTCGCTACTCCCAGTGTTGTTTTTGGATCGGGCCGAAGCGTCATGCGGTGTTATCACCGAGATGTAACTCGCCCTCTCCTGTTGTTGTTGGTCTTTTGATTTGCGTATCTCAGGGTTATCTCCGAGATTGGAAATGACATTTTCGGTGTGTGTTCCGGGTTTGAGATGAAATTCCCGTTTTGTGTTCTGGGTTGGAACTGAACTTCCGGTAGTATCCGAAATGGATGTAAGCTATCTTTCAGGGTTATCTCCGAAAGACGAATCTGCCCTCTTGCAATGTTAGTAACAGGCATGCAAAAAATTTTGAGTGTTTACAGTATTCTTTCAAGTGAGCATTTGTTTTGCTTACTCTTGTATATAACCATTGCAGCTAAAGTTGAGAAGGTTGATGAGCCAATCACTAGCAAAGGAAAAGGCAAGATGAACAAGTGTTGAAGACTTGTAAATCTATCGACATTTATATTTTCAGACTTGGTTTAATTATGTGATGTAATTATTTACTTTACTGCATTTGATGAATGATTTAAGGTTAGACAACATGGGATTTTATTGGTTTAATTATGTAATCCTTTAATGGGAAGATTTATTGTTTAAATTTTATTGAATTTGGGTAGTTAGAAATGAATGCTTGGATAGTGAACACCAAATCTTGTGAAAATGAAGTACCCAGATTTGAGGGTGTCACAAGTTGGTATCAAAGTTTAGTAATGAACCTTAGGTGGGGGAAAAAAACTTAGGTAGTAACCTTATAGAAGTTTGTAAAGATAGTGGTGATAGACTCTTATCGAGTTTTAAAGAAGAAATAATAAAACACTCTATGCGCTTATGTGGTTGCAACTTATGTGCTCGTGAATGTCGAGTGGTGTCGGTTAGTAATTAAACTTAAAATTTTTGTTGTCAAGATGACTAATGTGGGAGAGTCCAGTCTGGCTAGGGAGGAGGGACCTCAGATTCCTAGAGAGGAGGAGCCTCAAGATGTTCACGTAGTCGGGGAACTGGTAGTGCCAAGGGAGTCATCTCCATTGGTAACAATGGTTGGTAATTCCCCGGAGGTTGAGCAGGAGGGTATACCTAATGATGAGGATGAGGTACAGATGGATGAGGAAGACCCCGTAGAGTTGCCACAGACGGATGAGGATGAGTGTCGACGTCGGAAATTTTACTGTCCCTTTTCTGTTATTGTCTTTTGGTGTTCTCATGTTAGGTGAGATTTGTTTGCAAAAACAAGTTCTGAAAAGGTCCGACATGTATATGTCGACGAATGGACTGTAAGAGTCGCCAGTTTGTATTTTTAACTGGTTGCACCAACTCAACCGTGAAAAGGTTTGCACATTGACCCAGTGATGTGACACTATTTAACAGGTCTGTGAAACCGAGATTCGTTAGGGTCCGGGGGCTTGATTATCCGGAGGGAAGGTGTTAGGCAGCCCCCGACATCTATGTTACCATGGTGACCACCACTTTTTAATTAAACTGTTATATGAATGTGTGTGTGTATGTGGATCAATGTGCAATTATTTGGAAGTAGTGCTATGCCTCGTTCGCACCTATATAAATATGGTTTGAATTTATGTAAAAATTCAGTTTTAACAAGATATAGCAGTGATGTTTTGTAAAAGAGGTTTTTCAAACCCTTATGCTCAATAGTAATTGAGGCCTTTGATACTACCATTTTATTATATGTTCAGCTTGATTGCTTTTATTTTTGAGATGCGAAGCATCTTCGAGAAAATAAGGTATATAGCAGTGTTGAACTCCTTGTGGGCAATATAGGCATATAAGAAAATTCGAACATCGTAAATAATGTACAAGTTGATTACATCCGAAAATGTCCATCACGGGAATCGAATCTAGATTCAGGAGACTAGATCTATGATCGCATGATTCCTAGGCTCACATGATGTAGTGGTTTATATGAAAGCTGTAAGACCCCGAAATTTTTTAAATAAAAAGGAATTTCCTTTATTTATTATTTTGAAATAGTAAGGGTGGATTTGATTAATTTGGATAGTTATGGGTAAAATACGCAAATATTTCGAATAAGCAAGTGGTTATAAAATATTCATTTGGTCGTGGAATATTCGTCTTTGTTGGAGAATATTAAATGCGACGACGCCATCTTTTTGTGGGTCCCATAACTGAAAGCGATTGGATGAAGAAAGCGACAAATATAAGTTGTTTATAAATAACGGCGTAGTTATTCTGCTAATATCTTGTTGGAATACCCGTGGGTTAAAACACACTAATCACGCGTTGTTGAGCAGTAGAGCACTGCGGTATTGCACCAATTATTGATTCTTACGTGAAGGCACTACTCAATAATTGTTACGATAATTCTTGTTCGATATTTTATTTTATTGATTCAATAATTGTTGCGTTGATATTTTATATTCTTTGTTGTTTCAATAATTGTCATTACACAATATTTTTTATTATCGAAGCAATAATTCATATTATCTGAATAATATTATTAGATAACATTATTGGCAATGTCTAGAAAGTTACATCTAAGGAGAGGTTTGGTCACCTAATTGCTTGGCCACGATGAAGAAATTCTTATTGAAAGCCCCTCTTTCTGAGGAACCGCACTGTTGTCAATATTGTGATTCTGTAATATTATTTGTGGATAATTAATTATTGATTTATATGATGAGGAAAATATTGATTTTATGTGGATATAGATGGAGAAAATTTTTAAAATGACAATTGTTGAAAATTAATATTTTATCATTTTTGATAAAATAATTCATTTAAATATATTATTTTAATAATATATTAACGGTGATATTTTATAATGAATGTGGGATATATGAGTATATGAGGAGGAAGAGTATTTTGTGGCATTAAATGTTTAACACATATTTTGTGTGTTGGTGGACACAATTATTGATAGAAATTTGATTATAGCTTTATAAAATCACCCGTTTGTGAATTTCTGTCAATTTTTATTTGGAATTTGGAAAACCTTTCTTACGCAAAGTTGTAGAAATTGAATTTCCTATAGAAACTCGAGAGATTCTAATTTTCGATAAAAGGGCTATTTATTACGAATTATTGAAGTTTGATATATCGGTGTGAATTGATTTTTGGAGTTTAAATTATTTTTGTTAAGAAAAAGCGTTTTTGTATTTTTTTGGACATCATTAACATGTGTGGTCGTGTTTTTTGACCAAAAGGTGGGCTAAGGAAAATTTGTATAATTATATTAATATTATATTAAATTTTACGCTTTGGTGTTTCTAGCATTTTCCTATAAATAGGGTGCTTAGGTTAGAATCGAAAATCACACGAGCTGAAGTTTTCTCTCTCTATATTATCGGCGTATTCTTGTGAGTATTTTGAGTATACTTTGAGTATTGCTATACGGTGCAAGTTCAAGTCATAGCCTATATCCAGGTGTTTCAACTAAAATCTTGTCTTTCGAGGTAAGGGATGTTATTTTATTCAAAATGATATTATTTCTTCAATATCATTATCTTGCGAAATATTGGTTGGAAATTTTATCAAATTTGGGACTTTTTCATGTCGGGTTACTATTCATGAGTTACTTATTCACGAGTTACTATTCATGAGTTACTATTCACGATTCTTATTCACGAGTACTATTCATGAAGCGTGAAGATGTTTTTTGTGAAATTTCTATCTTTTGGTGTCGGAGTTACTATTCACGTATACGGCACTATTCACGTATACGGCACTATTCACGAAGACGACACTATTCACCAAAAAATGAAATTTCTTTTTTTTTGTCCAAAATATCTATTCTGGATACTAACTTTGATTGTATCCATGTTTTGATCATTCTTGAATTTTACACCACTGTGATTATTTTTGAGGTATTTTTGGACATGGATAAAACAAAGTACGAATCCTTAATCCTTAATCCTTGTCATTTTGTTTCACTGGATTCGTTTCTTTAAAAATATTTTTCATCATCTTCAGTTTTAAATGATGATATTATGGAATATCTTTGGCTTGTAGTGCAAAGATGAATGATTTCTTGATGAATATCTTTGGCCCGTAGTGCAAAGATGAACAGGTGTTGAGATGAACATGACCGACTGATTAATATCTTTGGCCCATAGTGCAAAGATGAACAGGTGTTTAGATGAACATGACCAACTGATGAATATCTTTGGCTCAGTAGTGCAAAAGATGAATATTTGATTCGGATATATATTGATTGATGTTACGAGGATAAAATATCGACGATGAACTTTTAAATTCATATATAGAAGATAGTAGTTTGCATTCTCTACTTAACTCTTCTAATGAATTGTTGTTTCACCATTGCGATTCTTGATTTAAAATTTGTTGTCTATTGTATTCTATTAGATTTTTCCCTGTTGAAGACTAACGATAATTTGTTATATATTATCTTAGTTATAATATTCTTTACTGGGCTAGTTGAGCTCACCCTTTTCCTTGTTGTTCCATTTTTCTTCTCAGGAGGCGAGAATGTAGCGAGTACTAGTCGGGGTATGGAATGAAGGTTCTAGAGAGAGTTGTTTAGTAGTCCTCACCATTTTTGTAAAATACTGTATCAACAATTATGATGGGGATTTATTTGCGTGTGGATATTGTCTAGATGACAATATCTGTATTTAAACTCACAGTTTATAAGTTGTAATAATAAAGTTGTAGTTATTTCTGTACCATGTATTTGGCGACTCAGAATGGGTTGGATGGAATGGACCTATTTTGGGGGCGTTACAGTTGGTATCAGAGCTTAGGGATATGATCTCTGGCGGAGATCGGGAATAGAACTAGGAGGGAGAGCGAGTAAATCCTTCACTAGTGTGTCCTACCTACCTAAGCTTATTTGTTAGTTGGTTAGTATATAGGGATATTATGTGATATATTGATTTCCTTAATTAACCCTTGTTTTATGGCGATGTTTTGAGAATGTCGTGAGAATATTAACATGGAGTAAATGAGACCGTGGAGATGCATGTACTTACCAACGAGGAGAACGTCTGACAGTCGGCAATGTACCTCCCATGAACAACACCACCGAGCGGATGATGAGCGATGGGATGTTAAGAAGCTTTTTGCGGCGATTCATGCAAAATCGAGACGAGGAGACTCGTGTTCAAAATATAGGAGGAAATGATAGCAATTCACGGGTGGTCACAACCAAGCAGTTCAAAGAGTTGGGACCACCAGAATTCTGGGGAAAGCCGGATCCGATTAAGGCGGAGACGTGGGTCAAATAAATTATCAAGATATTCGATGTCTTGGGATGCACGGAGGAACAGAAAGTTCCATTCTCCACCTTTATGTTCCATGGCGAGGCAGATTACTGGTGGGAATCGGTGAAGCGTACCCTTCCAGCTGCACTCAGCATGTCATGGGAGACGTTTCAGAAATAGTTTAATGACAAGTACTTTCCTGAAAGTATTCGTAATATGAAGGAAGTGGAGTTTATTAGGCTGGAGCAGAATAACATGACGGTGTCCCAAAGATGAGGCGAAGTTCATGGAGTTATCGAGTTTGCACCTCATTTGGTGGAGAATGAGGAACGTATGACGCGGATGTTTCGAGAGGTTTGAAACCCGACATACGTCGATATCTCATTTCTCATAAATTTTCTCTCTATTCGGATGTTGTCAGCGGGGCTCAATTGTTAGAGCGAGATAACGAGTACGTTCAACCGAGGGTCCATAACCAGGATTATACCGAAGATAGCAGTCATCAGAATAATGATAACCAGCGGAGAAAGAAGAATACGGACAAAGGCGGTAACCACTCTGGTGGTAATCGTGGCCATGAAAATAGAAGAAGCGAGTCGGGAGGAGATTTTAAAAAGAGGAGATTTAACAACGACCATGTGAAGACGACAGTACCGGCAGCAATTGGTTCCAAGGGAGGAGAAAGACCACCGGTCGTATGTTACAAATGCGGGAAAGAGGGACATATCATTGGCCGCCCACAACAGTTTAAGGTATGCTATAATTATGGAAAAGAAGGACATATCGCTCGAGATTATGCGATATTGAAACCCGATCCGGTAATGAATGGTGACTCGAAAGGATGTCCCGAGAAAAGTCAAAGTCAACGGTTCTGGAAGAGCGTTTGTCGTGGCCAAATTAAATCTGCGAGGAACGAGCGACGGTTAGCACGGTTAGTTAATTATAAATTCTTGCGAAGTTTATACCTTACTAGATACCCTGGTTCTACCCATTCTTTTATCTCTCTTGCTTTGCGCTTCAACGTTTGAACTTGACTACGGAGAAATTAGACTTTGACCTATTTATGGAGACGCCGTTAGGAGAAACTTTCATTACATCCGTTGTTTAGAAATTTTTCTTGATTCAGGTTGGCACTATCACATTACCTGTTAACCTTATTTCTATAGAGATATTTACTTTTGATGTGATTTTAGGGTTAACTACTCATCATGCAGAAATTGATTACTTTCGTAAGGTTGTTAGTTTTCATATTCCTAAGCAACCTGTTATTCGAATTCAAGCAATCAAACCATTGTAGTCTAACATTTTCATATCAAGCCATGAAGTCATTCGTTTATTACGGATGTCAAGTTTTCTTAGTCCATGTTATGGATTTGAATAAAGACACGTCAGATTTGAATAATATTCCTGTTGTTATTGATTTTTCCTGACGTATTTCCTGAAGAATTTCTTTGTTTACTCCCAAAGACTGATATTAAATTTTGTATCAACTTTGAACCCGGTACAAAACTCATTTCTAAAATCTCATATCGAATGGCTCCTATTGAACTTCAGGAGTTAAAAATTCAACTATAGAATCTGGTACCTGAGCCTTTATCTGGTGACTTCCTTTGTGGAATGCACCGAGCCGACTTCTCATAGGGGACACCATATTCGTATGCGATAGTAAAAGCCGATAGGTGTCATTGTAACGTGCTATCCAAGGTTGGGATATGAGTCACGATTGAGAACAACCTAAGTCGGTAATCGAAATCGTAGCTTTCAGGCTTAGTTGGTTATTATCGGAGATTCGTTGAAGGATATTCTCGAATCACTATTCCATTAACTCAGCTGACTCGTAGAGATACAAAATTCGAATGGAGCAAGGAATGTGGGAAGAGCTTCGAAAAACTCAAGAGGATACTCATTTCAACATATGTTCTGACCATGCCATCCTAGAAAAGCGAACGTGGTAGTGGCGTGTTGAGTAGAAGATCGTATACAAGTCTGAGTACGATATTGTCAAAGACTCATTTCAGTATAATTTACAAATAATAGAGATGGAGATGAAAACTCTAGTTACCCACGTGATGATATACTGAGTATAATCGACTTTAATCGATAAAGTTAAAGTCGCTCATTCTACACCGAGGTGATGAATTTGAAGAAGGAGGTGCAAGAAGTTGTTATTTCAAAAGCGAGAATCGGTGAGGTGAGGAAAGCTCAAACCTTCGATTTATTAATTCATTTGAAATTCTCGATCGAATAGGAACTGTGGCCTATAGACTCGTTTTACCGCCAAGTATGACGCGTGTTCATAACGTTTTTCACGTATCGATGTTACGTAAATATGTGGACGACCCGAACTACGTCATTGAGTTAAAACCTAACGAGATAGCCGAAGACTTAACGTACGAGGAGGTACCTGTCAAGATCTTGGATAGGAAAGAACATGTCCTATGTACCGAGGTTATACCACAAGTTAAGGTTTTGTGGAGAAACCATGCTATTGAGGAAATGACCTGGGAGTTGGAAACGAAAATGAAAGCAAGGTATTCTCATCTTTTCGAAACACCAGGTACGTACGTCAATTTCGAGGGTGAAATTTCATAAGGAGGGGAGGTTGTAAGACCCCAAAATTTTTTAAATAAAAAGGAATTTCCTTTATTTTTTATTTTGAAATAGTAAGGGTGGATTTGATTAATGTGGATAGTTATGGGTAAAATATGCAAATATTTGAATAAGCAAGTGGTTATAAAATATTCATTTGGTCGTGGAATATTAAATGCTTGTCAGGGAATATTAAATGCGATGACCTTGCCTTTTTGTGGGTCCCATAACGGAAAGTGATTGGATGAAGAAAACGACAAATATAAGTTGTTTATAAATAACTTGGCGTAGTTATTTACAGATTATCTTTGTTGGAATACCCGTTGGTTAAAACACACTAATCTGGCGTTGTTGAACGAGAGCTGCAGTATTGCACCAATTATTGATTCTTACGTAAGAAGGCACTACTCAATAATTATTACGATAATTCTTATTCAAAGATTTTATTTTATTGATTCAATAATTGTTGCGTTGATATTTTATATTCTTTGTTGTTTCAATAATTGTCATTACACGATATTTTTATTATCGAAGCAATAATTCATATTATCTGAATAATATTATTAGATAACATTATTGGCAATGTCTAGAAAGTTACATCTAAGGAGAGGTTTGGTCACCTAATTGCGCCAATGAGAAAAATTCTTATTGAAAGCCCCTCTTTCTGAGGAACCTCACGGTTGTCAATATTGTGATTCTGTAATATTATTTGTGAATAATTAATTATTGATTTATATGATGAGGAAAATATTGATTTTATGTGGATATAGATGGAGAAAATTTTAAAATGACAATTGTTGAAAATTAATATTTTATCATTTTTGATAAAATAATTCATTTAAATATATTATTTTAATAATATATTAACGGTGATATTTTTATAATGAATGTGGGATATATGAGTATATGAGGAGGAAGAGTATTTTTGTGGCATTAAATGTTTAACACATATTTTGTGTGTTGGTGGACACAATTATTGACCGAAATTTGATTATAGCCTATAAAATCACCCGTTTGTGAATTTCGGTCGATTTCTAGTTGGAATTTGGAAAAACTTTCTTCTGCAAAGTTGTAGAGAATTGAATTTCCTATAAAAACTCGCGAGATTCTAATTTTCTGATAAAAGGACTATTTATTATGAATTATTAAAGTTTCGGTATATCGGGTGTGAATTGATTTTTGGAGTTTAAATTATTTTTGTTAAGAAAAATATTTTTTGTATTTTTTTTGGACATCATTAACATGTGTGGCTGGTGTTTTGACCAAAAGGTGGGCTAAGGAAAATTTGTATAATTATATTAATATTATATTAAATTTTACGCTTTGATTGTTCTAAGCATTTTCCTATAAATAGGGTGCTTAGGTTAGAATCGAAAATCACACCGAAATCAAGTTTTCTCTCTATATTATCGAGCTTATTCTTGTGAGTATTTTGAGTATACTTTGAGTATTGCTATACGGTGCAAGTTCAAGTCATAGCCTATATCCTGTGTTTGACTAGAAATCTTGTCTTTCGAGGTAAGGGATGTTATTTTATTCGAAAATGATATTATTTCTTCAATATCATTATCTTTAAATATTGGTTGGAAATTTTATCAAATTTGGGACTTTTTCATGTCGGGGTTACTATTCATGAGTTACTATTCACGAGTTACTATTCATGAGTTACTATTCACGAGTTCTTATTCACGAGTACTATTCATGAAGCGTGAAGATGTTTTTTGTGAAATTTCTATCTTTTGGTGTGAGTTACTATTCACGTGATACTACGCACTATTCACGATACTGACACTATTCACGAAGACGACACTATTCAATAGAAAAAATGAAATTTCTTTTTTTGTCCAAAATATCTATTCTCGGATACTAACTTTGATTGTATCCATGTTTTGATCATTCTTGAATTTTACACCACTTGTGATTATTTTTGAGGTATTTTTGGACATGGATAAAACAAAATACGAATCCTTAATCCTTAATCCTTGTCATTTTGTTTCACTTTGGATTCGTTTCTTTAAAAATATTTTTCATCATCTTCGCTTTTAAATGATGATATTATGGAATATCTTTGGCTGTGAAGTGCAAAGATGAATGATTTCTTGATGAATATCTTTGGCCCGTAGTGCAAAAGATGAGCAGTGTTGAGATGAACATGACCATTTGATGATTAATATCTTTGGCCCGTAGTGTAAAGATGAGCAGTGTTTAGATGAACATGACCAATGAGTAATATCTTTGGCACGTAGTGCAAAGATGAATATTTGATTCGAGATATATATTGATTGATGTTACGGGGATAAAATATCGACGATGAACTTTTAAATTCATATATAGAAGATAGTAGTTTGCATTCTCTACTTAACTCTTCTAATGAATTGTTGTTTCATTGCGATTCTTGATTTAAAATTTGTTGTCTATTGTATTCTATTAGATTTTTCCTGTTGAAGACTAACGATAATTTGTTGTATATTATCTTAGTCATAATATTCTTCTTCGGGCTAGTTGAGCTCACCCTTTTCCTTGTTGTTCCATTTTTCTTCTCGGGAGGCGAGAATGTAGCGAGTACTAGTCGGGTATGGAATGAAGGTTCTAGAGAGAGTTGTTTAGTAGTCCTCACCATTTTGTGTAAAATAATGTATCAATAATTATGATGGGGATTTATTTGCATTGTGGATATTGTCTAGATGACAATATCGTATTTAAACTCACGCTTTATATGTTGTAATAATAAAGTTGTAGTTATTTACGCACCATGTATTTGGCGACTCGAGAATGGGTTGGATGGAATGGACCTATTTTGGGGCGTCACAAAAGTCAGAAATGATTATATATATATAAAAGTCAGAAATATATATATACAGATGATCAACCACCACGAAGCGAACTTCATGGGGGATTGGAAATGTAAATATATAAAAGCGGTAAATATATATATATATATAAAGACACGATCAACCACCATGAAGCACCTCCATGGGGGATCAGAAAAGTAAATAAAGCAGTAAAGACGATCAACCACCACGAACTAAACTCCAGGCAGGACTAAATGTAAATAAAGCAGTAAAAATGATCAACTGCCACGAAGTAAACTCAAGGCAGGACTAAATGTAAATAAAGCAGTAAAAGGCCACGAAGTAAACTCCAGGCCTGACAGAAATGTAAATATATATATATATATATATAAGTGGTAAACGCACCAGATATTATATCCAGGCTCAATCAAACAGAGTTTGATGGGAATAATATATATAAGTATTTATATATATACAAAAGCAGTAAACGCTCTGGATAAGAATCCAGGCTCATCGAACAGAGTTCGACAACAATTTATATATATGTATATATATATAAAAGCAATAAATGCTCCGGATATAAATTCAGGCTCATCGAACAGTGTTCGACAACAGTTTATATATAAGTATATATATATAAAAGCAATAAACGCTTCGGACGTGAGTCCAGGTTCAATCGAAGAATAACTCGATAATGTGTGTCCATATATATATATATATGTATTTAAATATATATACAAAAAGAAATAAAAAGCCACGGACCAAAATTCGGGCATACACATGTAACACGACTCTCAATGTGAAAAATGGTGTGTATAGAATGTGGAGAAAAGGCTTTAAAAGGTGTAAGAAGGCTTACAGTGGACTTCCAAAAAAGACTTCTATAGCTTTAAATGGATGAAAACTCGGTTCCCATGGGTAAAATATAGCAATATATGAGCTCACACATGTTTAAAATAAGAAAGCACTCAGTTTATAGTGTGTACTGAGTAAATTGGACAGGGCTTCGTCGCCTTTTTCTCTTACAAAATGGCCACCCAAATACCTCTATTTATAGAGGGGGGAGCCACAGGTGCACCTGCGGCTGCCTGGGGTGCCCCGGGCTCCGTGGGTCCTGCCGTCTCGAAGTACATGCATGTATATAATGTGTTGTCCGCTCGAACTTTTAGAACTTCAATCCGGGCATCTAATCGAGGTGTATAAGACCTTTTTTTAGAGTTCTATTGTTGAGAGCTACACAAATGACATGGGATTAGAGGTTGTACGAAGTCAAGAAGATGGGACCATGCCATTGGTCTTCAAGTCTTCAAATTCTATCCGGTGTGCTGTCCTATATAGTAGTCAATCAGGATTGGAGATATTGGTTCTTGTAGGATACTTCTGTGTAAAATGTATGTTGAAATGTGTTGAGATGGCACGCATGTGGGATCGAGGTGGCAAAATGACAATTTTTCCCCTCACCGAGGTTATCTCCGGTTTGGGCAGATATAACAGTTGTTGCTCAGGGTTATATCTGAGATTGGGCTATTGCAAGTACTGAATGTCCTCAGGGTTGTCTCTTAGGTGTGCCTGACCTCCAAGGGTTATCTCCGGGTTTGGGACTGAGTGTCTCGGGGTTATCTCCGAGGTTGAAGCTGATTGCAAAGGTTGAAATGAGCTTTTTCAAGGTTATATCTGGAACTGCAACTGCACTCTCGGGCTCATCTTTGAGGTTGATGCTGAAACTTTCGGTGTTGTTTCCAAGATTAGAACTGGATATCTTGGGGTTGTCTCTGAGATGGAACTGCCTTTTTCAGTGTTATTTTCAGAACTGGAACTGTATTCCTCGGGGTTGTCTCTGAGGTTGAAACTGAAACTCCCTGTGTTATTTCCGGGACTGGAGCTGGATATCTCAGGGTCATCTCCGAGATGGAAAATGAGGATTTTGATGTTGTCTCTAGAAGACGATTCTGCCCTCCTACCAGGTTAGTAACAGAAATGCAAAATTTTGAGTGTCTACAGATGCCCCTCTTTACCATATTCATGCAATGTAATGGCATGGATATGATAAAGAATACTAGAAACTTGAAATGTGACAGGATAATCATGATGTAATGTACAACAACATGATGTAAATGCATGATGTATGTGGTTTGTTGGACCGATTTCCAACGGGATGTGATGACTGTTTGCTCCCCGACTTCCGATGGAGGCTGGAGTTATCACTGATGACTCTGATGAACTGCTTGGATGTGTAATCCAAAGTTCTTAGGAATTTCTAGGATGTTGACTTTGGGGTTATACCAAAGTCCTTAAACCTTGGTACAGACTTTCCACTGATGATGTATCTCTTATGTACAAGAGACTCTGGGGAATAGAGCTTTGTCTGTTACAGATGTATATAACATATTCCGTCATCAGTCTTCCATGATAAGGGTATTCCTTCCTGGTTTGTATCGCCAGGCCTTTTTAGTGTTCTGTCAGAGTTACTGCCAACAGTCTGTGTTGTAAGGTTTGCCTGACTCTCGCTGAAATGTACATTAACGAATTAGATTCCTGCTGGGAAAAGCGTCAAGGCTGCTTGACCTTCGTTGACATGTGCATCAACGGATGAGATCGTCCGATGGTTCCTAACACTTAGTTGGGTTTAACTGCTAATGGTTGATAATGTCAAGCCTTCTTGATCTTCGTTGACATGTGCATTAACGGATGTAGTTTCCGCTGGGCAGAATTGTTTTGGAGTTACGACTCCGTACTAGCGGAGGTTCCTGTAGCTGAGGGTTTCACCCATTGTTGTCTACAGTTGGAGTTGTTGACAGCTGATGCTATCACTTGGATTCCCTACTCTGGGGAACATTTGACCGTTGGATTTGAGGATGGGTTCCCGACTGGTGTCGAGTAAGTGATATCCACTTGCCGGATTCCTCTTTTTACAGATAGAGGATGGGAGCTCTATTTAGGAGAGCGTGCTATTAGGAGCACTACCGGAGAGATTTGTGTACCGATCTTGCCTCCTACCAGGCGTTATTGGCCTGTGTCATAGTCACCCGTCATTAATATCCCATTGATGGGTGTTGACGGCTTTACACTGTCAGGGGGTCTATATACTCAGGAGATGTTTCATCACTGGTGGTCCCCTTATACCATCAGAGCCCAGACCCACACCACTCAGTTTATGGGGGATATGGTTCCTGGAACCATGATGATGATAAATTGGATGGCCTATGTCCGAGATCCGACTCATTTGATACAGATTGATAGTTTGACCCGACAGTTGGACCGAGCACATTTTTTTATCCGGCACTTGGGCAAAGATCCTTCAGAGGCAGATACTTTTGATCCTTCCAGCTTTGGAGCTGGCCCCTTAGATGTCCCATATGGTTTTTCCAGTGTAGATCCTCTATTATATAGGCCTAACATCCCCGTTGATGGAGATCCAGTGACTCAGGAGGAGTTACATCAGGTGGACAGGATTGATGATGTAGACATTGACACCATTATCTTCTTCTGATGTGTATTCTCGTTATATCTTTTGATAGGCCTCTGTTAGATACTGGGTGGCTGTGCCCCATTCTCATTATATCTTTTGATAGGCCTCTGCTAGTTGTTGGGTGTCTGTGCCCCATTTCCCTATATTTTTAGCTGTACAAAGATTATGTATTAGATGATGATGTACTTAGGAATGTATGAACTGTTATTCCCTAAATTATATTGCCAACAATTGTTGATCATTCATGTATTATGTTATGTATATGTATGTATGTCTAGAGATATTCAGCATTGACCCCTGGATGGTCTTATGATACGGCTCACACAGATGTCTTCCTTGACAGTTAGCCGTATTGATCACACCCATCAGTATTGGTAGCCTCCCGTCTGAGGTTATGGTATGATAGTTTGTCACCTCAGGACAGGGTGACCGTAGATCAGTTATTACAACATTCCATGACCCTCCTGATGTTCCAGGTTCTTGTGGGCTTTGTGGATGGTATGCTGGAGCATTGGGTACTGGAGAGGTAGGTTTTCTGATTTGGGACCCAGGAGTTGACTCCCACATTAGAGGAGTATGAGCGATTAACTGGATGAGATAGCGGAAGATTTAACGTATGAAGAGGTACCTGTTAAAATCTTGGATAAGAAGGAACAAATTCTACGCTCCAAGGTTATATCTCAAGTCAAAGTTTTGTAGAGAAACCACGATGTTGAGGAAATGACCTGGGAGTTAGAATCTAAAATGAAATCTAGGTATCCTCATCTCTTCGACATACCAGGTACGTACACCAATTTTGAGGACAAAATTTCATAAGAATGGGAGGTTGTAAGACCCCAACTTTTATGAATAAAGATTAATTTTCTCTAAATATCATTTTGAATATTATGGTGTGGATTTGATATAATGTTATAGTTGTGGGTAAAATTTATAAATTTTGCAAAGTAAGCAAGTTGGCATAAAATATTCATTTGGTCGGGGAATATTCGTTTTATTAGGGAATATTCGTACAACGACACAATCATTGGTGGACCCCACAACAGAATTATTGTCGGATTTAGAAAACGACAGAAATAACTTTATATAAAAATAACGACAAAAGTTTTATCGTTAACTGTTGAAATATCTGGGGTAAAAGTACACTAATATGCGTGGTTGCACAGTAGCACACAGTATTGTACAATATCTTTGATTATTGATGCTTATGTGAGAAGTCACTCAATTTTATTCAATTATTGTCACAGTATCATATGCACAATATTTTATATTATTAAATCAATAATTGAGACGACAAAGTTATTCATATTATTATTTGTATTATTAACAATGTCTAGAAAGTTCTTTCGAGGAAAGGGGTTTGGTCACCTAATTGTACGCCAATAAGGAGAAGTCCTTATCGAAAAGCCCCCTCTTTCCTGGGAATGATATGGTTATTAATATTGCAAGTTATAATAATGATGAATAAATATTATTAAAAATGTGTTTAGTTAAGCCAAGTGAATTGAGATAAATAGAGGGGTATTTTATGAAGTATTTATTGTAAATTTTGCTTATTATATGGACCCCCACTTACTCATTTTTCAAAATCGTCGGTAGAAAGTTATCTCAGTTAAGTTTTATATATATATATAAAGGTGCGATTTATATATATATATATATATATATATATATATATATATTAAGTTTTGTTTTATTAGATTATAAATAAAATATATTATATTTTATTTAAAGTTTTCATTTTATTATAATATTTTATTACATAGTAATGAATAGTAAAATCAAAATTTTCTACCGGTTGCAGCCCGTGAATGTTTACTATACGTCCGTGATTTTATTTTCCAAATAGTATCATTCCATTCTCCTATAAATAGGATGTTTAGTTTAGAAATGAAAATCACACCAGAATCAGAGAATTTTTCTTCTATAATATTGAGTGTATTTCTTTTGAGTTAAAGGAAGCTTTGAGTGTAAAAAATAGTATACGTTTTCTTCAAGAATATCCCCGCTATACCATTCAGAAGTACTCTCCTTTTAAGGTCAAGGATATTATTTTTGTTCAATATTCATAAGAAATAATATTTCATGCCATACTCTGTATTATGCAAGTAATATTATTTCATTTCAGATTCTGAATTATACACTCATTTTGTTATGTATTGCTTCTATACTCCTTGAAGTTAGTAGAATATCCTTGAAATTTGCGCTTCATCTAGTATCTTTCCATGAAAATATTATTCTGAGCATTCTTGATAATTTTTAATCTTTTCATGTCTGGGTACTATTCACGGGTACTATTCACAGGATACTATTCATGGAGTACTATTCACTTGGGTACTATTCACCTGGGGTACTATTCATGACAAAAATTGATTTCTTTTCTGTCCAAATTATTTTTGATACATGAATATTATTCTTTAATTTTACTCCACAATGTAGTATCATGTTGACAATTTGGACATTCTTGAACTCTAGATAAATTGAATTATAAATCTTTAAAATTTATCCTTGCTCTCATTTAATTGATGTCTTATATCATTGCCATCATCCTCATACTTATATTGTGATGAAAGTCCTCATTGGCCCGTAGTGTATTGATGGATAGTTGTTGGTATGATTATGACCAGGAATTTATGTATCGGTATAATCATGACCCGTAATATTACAAATTATGTGGTAAAAGTCCTCATTAGCCTGTAGTACATTGATGGACAGTTGTTGGCATGATCATGACCATTGGTGATAATAACAAATATCCTTGGCCCGTAGTGCATGGATAATTCGATGATGTGGATTATTTGTTGAGTTATGTTACAGCGATAAAATATTGATGATGAACTTTTAAATCATAGAAGATAGTAGATATAATGCTCTACTTGACTCTTCTAATGGATTACTTGTTCTGTTGCAGTTAAACTTGTTATTTATTGTATTCTATCAGTTTTAGACTGTTAAAGGCTAACGATAATTTATTCTGCATTATCTGAGTCATAATATTCTTTACTGGGCTAGTTGAGCTCACCCTTTGCTTTCATTGTTCTCTTTAGGAAATGAGAACATAGCCGGGACTAGTCGGGGAATGGAGTGACGGTCCGAGATGGTGGCTGTAGTAGTCCTCACTATTCTATAAAATAGTGTGATAATAATTGTAACGAGGACTCCATTTGAGTTTTGATATTGTCTACAAGATAATATTCGTGTTAAAACTTTCAGCTACGTTTTTGTCATATTGTATTAATAAAGTTGTATTTAAATTTTGTACCATGTATTTAGCAACTCATAATAAGGTGTGTATACCTATTTTGGGTGCGTCACAACGTGCCCAAGGAATACAACTTCCTCACGCCAGAACTCGCATTTCTTTAACTTGGTATATAGCTTATTTTCATGAAGCTTTTGGAGTATCAGCCTCAAATACTGCTTATGATCTTCATGACTTTTGGAGTACATGAGGATGTCATCCATAAAGATAACCACAAAATGATCCAAATATTCCTTGAATTCTCGGTTCATCATATCCATGAAGGCGGGAGGAGCATTAGTTAATCCAAAAGACATGAGTAGGAATTCGTAATGGCCGTACCGAGTTCTGAAAGTAGTCTTTGGAATGTCCTAAGTTTTAATCTTTAACTAATTATATCCGGAATGAAGATCGATCTTTGAGAAGAATTTACCACCTTGTAACTGATCAAACAGGTCATCAATGCGAGGTAACGGGTACCTATTTTTGATAGTGACATGGTTCAACTCCCGATAGTCAATGCAAAGTCGCATACTCCCATCTTTCTTCTTTACGAATAAAATAGGAGCACCCCAAAGAGATGTACTAGGACGGATGAAACCAATGTCTAACAACTTCTGTAGTTGGGTTTTTTACTCCTAAAGTTTAATAGGATCCATTCGATATGGGGTTTTGGAAATGGGTTTTGTACTGGGTTCAAGGTCAATACAAAATTCAATTTCACGATATGGGGGTAAGCCAGGAAGTTTTTCAAGAAATACGTCAGGTGAGGGTAATGTGAGGGTATTGATTTGAATCAAACAAGATTTATAATTAATGGATGTAATGAAGGCTTCTCCTAACAAAGTTTCAAAAGATAAGTCAAAGTCTAATTTCTCAGAAGTTAAGTTCAAACATTGAGCACAAGTAGGTGAAATAAAAGAATGGGTAGAACCGGTATCTAATAAGGTATAGACTTCGCAAGAGTTTATGATTAGCTTACCCGTGATAACTTCATTTGGGTTCCTCGCTTTTTGAGAAGTCACAACAAATGCTCTTCCTTGAACCATCGACTTTGACTTGTCCAGGATAACCTTTGGTGCCACCATCCCAGCTAGACTTGACTTCGCTACAGGACAAAATCGAGCTATGTGATCGTCTTTTCCATAACTGAAACACACCTTGGAAGGTTGTGTACAGTTTGGACTGATGTGTCCCTCCTCTCCGCATCTGTAGCATCTAACTGGTGGTCGTTCTCCTCCCCTAGAAACGGTTGTTGGTGCTGCTGCCAATGTCTTTCCGTCATTGTTGAATCTTCTCTTTTTGAAATTTTCACTTGACTCATTTCTTTTATTATCTTGGACATGATTACCACCGAAGTGGTTACCATTTCTAACAGGATAATTTCCTCCACGTTAGTTATCACTACTTCGATGACTGTTGCCACTGGTATGACTATTACCGTACTGTCGGTTATTTTCTTTTGGTTGAACTATCTCATTATCTCGCTCCAATAATTGAGTCATATTCACAACATCTGAATACAAATAAAGTTTATGAGAAATGAGGTATTGAAGAATTTCAGGCTTCAAACCTCGCAGAAATATTCGTGTCATTCGCTCCTCATTATCCACCAAATGGGATGCTAACTAGGATAACTCTGCAAACTTGGCCTCGGATTGCGATACAGTCATATTGTTCTGTTCCAGTTTGATGAATTTCACATCCTTCACATGACAAATACTTTCTAAAAAATACTTGTCGTTGAATAATTCCTAGAACTTCTCCCAAGACATCTTAAGTGCAGAAAGATGAGTACGCTTTACAGATTCCCACCAGTAATATGCCTCTCCACGCAACATAAAAGTGGCGAAGGGAACCTTTTGCTCCTCTGTGCATCCCAAGACATCAAATATCTTGGTAATCTGCTTAATCTATGTTTCTGCCTTAAGTGGCTCTTGCCTTCCCAAAAACTCTGGCGGTCCCAACTCCTTGAATCGCTTAGCAGTGACCAACCGTGAGTTACCATTGTTTACACCTTTATTTTGAACAGGAGTCTCTCTCGTCTAGTGTTGCATAAATTATAAAAAGATCCTAAACATCTCATCGTTCATCATTTGTTCAGTGTTGTTGTTTACAAGAGGATTATTGCCTTCTTTATGTATATTATCCTAGTTATTGATTGGCGGTGACTTAATGGTCTCATGTGCTCCATTGCTTATCTCAAAAAAATTAGATGTCATTCTCAAATACTTTCACAAAACAAGGGTTATTTAAAGAAACTGACATGCCACATATTATCCCTATATTCTGACAGACCAATTAAATAACAAATAAGCTTAGGTAGGACACACTAGCACTCGTCTCTTCCCTCCTAGTTCTAATCCTAGATCTCCACCAGAGATCATATCTCTAAGCTCTGATACCAACTTAAATGCCCCCAAAATAGGTCCACATAACCTATTATGAGTCGCCAAATACATGGAACAGAATTTAAATACAAACTTCATTTATACAACTATTAATTGTCGTGTAAAATATGATAAAACATAAGTTGTGAGTTTTAATACAAATATGGTCTTGTAGACAATATCCAAACTCAAATAAAGTCCTCATTAAAATTATTGTTACACTATTTTACAAAATAGTGAGGACTGCTATAATAACCATCTTGAACCATTATTACTCCACTCCCCGACTAGTCCCAGCTACATTCTCACCTCCTGAGAAGAACAATGGAACCAAAAGGAAAAGGGTGAGCTCAACTAACCTAGTAAAGAATATTATGACTAATATAATGTAGAACAAATTATCCTTAGTCATAAATAGGGAAAAATCTGATAGAATACAACAGACATTAAGTTTTAGATCAACAACTGCAGCGAAAATAACAATCCATTAGAAGAATCAAGTAGAGCATGATGTCTACTATCTTCTATGATTTAAAAGTTCATCATCAATATTTTATCCTTGTAACACCAATTAATAATTATTTCCAATCAATGGATTATCTATGCACTACGGGCCAAAGATAATCGTTTGTATCACCAGTGGTCATGATCATGTTATACATCTGTCCATCTATTCACTATGGGCCAAAGAGGACTTCAACCACAAACCTTATCTGTAACATTAAAGGTCATGATTATACCAATACACAATTCCTGGTCATAATCATACCAATCAATAATCCATCTTTACACTACGGGCCAAAGAAAACTTTCACCATAATATAAGCATGAGGATGATGACAATGATATAAAGAATCTGTTGATCGATTTCACAATCAATGATTACGTGCAAGTATACACGGTCAACAAGTAATAAAGTAAAAGTAGAGTATCGTTCCCACGAGGATTTATTTAATAAAAATCACCAAGTATTAATTCTTAACCAAACTAATTTTATTTAAACAATCTCAAATCGCGATTTTTCTAATTAATAAAACTAAATTAAAACAATTAAAAGAGATTATTCTAAAAGAAAGCAAATAAACAAAACTAAGATTTGATTAAATTCAAATAAATAAGGATTAAGACTCCAATATCCCCAATTATGAATTATAAATCAATTATTCAACTATTCCAATTATTATGTCTACTGAATTGTTAACAGGAATTCTCAAATGCCAAAAGCCCTTTCTCAAGTGATCCTTTGCCTTCTATTTAACCCAGATTAATTTTGCTATATCTCTATGCAAAACAATTGAATTAAACTCGCTACAATCCCAATTCCTTATGTGTTACATGTGGCAAATAAATATTCTCATTCTATTCACAAACCTAATTATTCACTGTGCAAATAACTAAGTCACATGTCACCAAGCCCAGTTCTAACCCTAGAATTCCTCTCTCAATTCCTTCTAGAGTAACAAGGTAATTACTGATCAGATAATTAATCAATAAGCATAAGGAAAGATGAACAATTCACTTCAACATAAATAATTGGAATATAATGAATAACTAATTCATAGCCATAAAAAGTTCAATTGAAATCTTAATAAAAGAGTTAGTTCATAATTAATGAATTAAAACCAAGAATCCACAACTGAATAGACATTAAAAGATAAAAGTATGATAAGAGAAGAGAATAGAATCATTGTCAAGAAAATCGATGCTCCCTCTTGCTCTTCTTTTCTTTCGATCTTCAAAGTTCTTCAATTTGCTTCAATCTCCAATGGCTAATTAAGAACTAGGGTTTATATTCTAATCTAATGGAGTGTTTAATCTAGTCTAATCTATGTAATCTCTCTTTATTTTATGCCTTACATCAAGTACTTATAGATTACAAGTCCAATTTTGAGCTTAGGAACAAACCTAATCCATTTTGGAGTCAAAAAGGTGTCAAAACTCACCCAAAACGTGTCCAGACCGCACCAAGCTCTTCCCCACAACCCAAATAAAGCTAGGCACGATGCTCGAGATCGCTTCCCCAGCATACAAGCGCTGGCATAGGCCTATTTTGGGCGCCCCGGCGCTGCCCCATATTCTGACTTTTTTTGCTCCGATGTCCTTTGGTAAAACGGCCATATCTTTTGATCCGAGAGAAGTTACGGGGTCTGACACCTATCAAATCGAAGATATCAACGAGATCTACAACTTTCATTCTTTGAGGATTGAGAAATTCGGGGCGAATGAAGGCTGAAATTGAGCTGGAAGTGACTACTATGCAAATGACCACCCAAAACCATGGCGTTCGACGTTCGTTGGTACAACGATCATAACTCTTGCATCCGAACTCCGATTGGAATGATTCAAAATGTTACAGAAAGCTAAGACGATGCTCTTCAATGTAAGATAAGTTCCAAACCAAAAACATGAAGTAAACATGAAAGCCCAAATGATGTCCGGTTTTCTTTTCTTTGCGTTTTCTTTGCTTTTCCTTACCAATAGTCGCTCACACCGCTCCCAAACGTATAACCTACAAAATGAACACAAAATGCATGAAAAGTAACTAAGACACATAAATATAAGCAACTAATTCAAGTAAAAGATACCGGAGAAGTGTATATAAAATTCACTTATCAAATACCCCCAAACTTAAACTGTTGCTTGTCCCCAAGCAACAAAACATAATGCAATGCAATGCAACTAATCTATATGCCTACAAATCCAGCAATATTTGATAGAATCAAATCTATTCACTCGGACTTAGAGCAATCAAGCAAACACGACAATACTTCATATCAAAACCAATCAACAATTTCCTAGTCAATCATCAAGTCTTAACTATTATTACTGGTATAGTGCGTGTGTGTGCTCAACAACCATGCTAACTGATATAAAATCAAATTTAACACATAACAAGTCTCTTCGAAGGCATCATATAGTGTAAACTCAAGAAATCCAAAAACAAGCTAGATCCAACTAAAATCAAACAATTACCAATATCGAGGGTCAACATGGGATACTTATGCTTTATTTTCATCTACGGGGGCTTTTTGCTCTTTTTTCCCGTTTTATTCTCTCTCTTTTTATACACATAGCTATGCAATGTCTTATTCTCATAGGCTTTTCAATGCTACCTTAACGAGCTTTCGACCAATGACTCCCAGACCATTAAGACCTTAGGGCGCTAAGTGTAAAGACAATCCCCTCGGTCTTACTTACTCAAGTAACAAAGGCCACAAAACTAGACAAGCATGCCACGGTGTTTATTCATACTTTTTTTTCTTTTTCTTTGTTTTCTTTTTCTTCTTTCTTCTTTTTTTTTATATATAGCTTATATACCCCAAATATTCCCCCAAACTTAGGTTCTTGTCTAACTTTAGTCATCACTACTTATTCTTGTCATTCTTTCATTCAAACTAGCATTATCCTTTAGAGTCCCATTATGTATCAATTTAAACTCAATCAATCAACAAGTTGTTTTTACTGTGTTATCATTATTATACTAGTTTCAAAATGTAAAAAGATTCAATTCATAATAAGAAATCACATCAAAGCTCTAATAGTCAAGATTATACTTGTTCACCCAATTCCAATCTCATCATCACCAAAATAAACTTAACTATAACAAACCAATCGGACTTATGCAAAATGAACATAAGAACTAACTATTATTTTTGAATTTTTGAATTTTGAAATTTTTTTTATAATGAACCTAAACTATATTAACAACATATACAAAATAACATAACATAAACATGAAACTAAACATGCAATAAAGAACTAAACTAAACTCCCCCAAACTTAGCAATTACAATGTCCTCACTTGTCTCCTCTACACTATGGGCCAAAGAAAACTTTCACCATAATATAAGCATGAGGATGATGACAATGATATAAAGAATCTGTTGATCGATTTCACAATCAATGATTATGTGCAAGTATACACGGTCAACAAGTAATAAAGTAAAAGTAGAGTATCGTTCCCACGAGGATTTATTTAATAAAAATCACCAAGTATTAATTCTTAACCAAACTAATTTTATTTAAACAATCTCAAATCGCGATTTTTCTAATTAATAAAACTAAATTAAAACAATTAAAAGAGATTATTCTAAAAGAAAGCAAATAAACAAAACTAAGATTTGATTAAATTCAAATAAATAAGGATTAAGACTCCAATATCCCCAATTATGAATTATAAATCAATTATTCAACTATTCCAATTATTATGTCTACTGAATTGTTAACAGGAATTCTCAAATGCCAAAAGCCCTTTCTCAAGTGATCCTTTGCCTTCTATTTAACCCAGATTAATTTTGCTATATCTCTATGCAAAAAAACAATTGAATTAAACTCACATAATCCCAATTCCTTATGTATTACATGTGGCAAATAAATATTCTCATTCTATTCACAAACCTAATTATTCATCGCAAATAATAACTAAGTCACATGTCACCAAGCCCAGCTTCTAACCCTAGAATTCCTCTCTCAATTCCTTCTAGAGTAACAAGGTAATTATTGATCGATAATTAATCAATAAGCATAAGGAAAGATGAACAATTCACTTCAACATAAATAATTGGAATATAATGAATAACTAATTCATAGCCATAAAAGTTCAATTGAAATCTTAATAAAAGAGTTAGTTCATAATTAATGAATTAAAACCAAGAATCCACAACCTGAATAGACATTAAAAGATAAAAGTATGATAAGAGAAGAGAATAGAATCTGTTGTCAAGAACTGATGCTCCCTCTTGCTTCGCTTTGATCTTCAAAGTGTTCTTCAATTTGCTTCAATCTCCAATGGCTAATTAAGAACTAGGGTTTATATTCTAATCTAATGGAGTGTTTAATCTAGTCTAATCTATGTAATCTCTCTTTATTTTATGCCTTACATCAAGTACTTATAGATTACAAGTCCAATTTTGAGCTTAGGAACAAACCTAATCCATTTTGGAGTCAAAAAGGTGTCAAAATTCACCCAAAACGTGTCCAGGCCGCACCAAGCTCTTCCCCCAGCACCCCAGCGCTGGTCACGATGCTCAGACACTGCTCCCCAGTGCCCCGGCGTTGGTCATTGGCCTATTTTGGGCGCCCCGGCGCTGCCCCATGTTCTGACATTTTTTGCTCCGATGTCCTCTGGTAAAACGGCCATAACTTTTGATCCGAGAGGAGTTACGGGGCCTGACACCTATCAAATCGAAGATATCGACGAGATCTACAACTTTTATGCTTTGAGGATTGAGAAATTCGGGGTGGATGAAGGCTGAAATTGAGTTGGAAGTGACTGCTATGCAAATGACCACCCAAAACCATGGCGTTCGACGTCCGTTGGTACAACGATCATAACTCTTGCATCCGAACTCCGATTGGAATGATTCAAAATGTTCCAGAAAGCTAAGACGATGCTCTTCAGTGTAAGATAAGTTCCAAACCAAGAACATGAAGTAAACATGAAAGCTTAAATGATGTCTGGTTTGATTTTCTTTGCGTTTTCTTTGCTTTTCCTTACCAATAGTCGCTCACACCGCTCCCAAACGTATAACCTACAAAATGAACACAAAATGCATGAAAAGTAACTAAGACACATAAATATAAGCAACTAATTCAAGTAAAAGATACCAGAGAAGTGTATATAAAATCCACTTATCAGAATCCATCAAGTGAGATCAAGGATAAATATTAGATATTTATAATTCAATTTATCTAGAGTTCAAAAATGTCCAAATTGTCAACATGATAACTATTTGTGAAGTAAAATTCAAGAATGATATTCATGTATCAAAAATAATTTGGACAGAAAAGAAAATTAAATTCTATTGTGAATAGTACCCATGAATAGTACTGTATGAATAGTAACCATGAATAGTACCCCAACATGAAAAGATTAAAATTTAATAATAATGTTCAGACCAATATTCTAGTGAAATGAGATTAGATGAAGCGCAAAACTTAAGAAAATTCTAATCATTTGAAGAATTATAGAAGCAATACTTACCATCGTAAGTTTAAATTTAGGAATATGAAATAAAATAATATCACTTACATAATATGGAGTGTGAAATAAAATGATATTTCTTACGAATGTTTTCTCTTGATATATCCCACATCTCATATCTTGATAGATTAATGGAATTTTCTAAGTGTGTTCATGGAAATCTAATACAAGAAGTACAAGAAAGTCCCTATTTATTGCAAGTGTGCAAGCAAGCACATTCCAGTCTTATTGGTGATATGTAGTACTTATCATGCATGTTATGTTTCTATTTTATCTCTCATGGAAATTGTTCATGTTCTTCATTCATCGGGGCGTATTATTTCACTGGTTTTACAGTCGCATGGCTATTCTTCCAAGGTCAAGCTCAAGCTCCGATTACCTTTGTTTCGCTTGCGGGGGTGTATTAGAGAAATAACATAAGATTGTTATTTAGGATAGTTTTAGATTTTTTAAGTAGTTAGGATATTATTTTTGAATTACCATAATTACCTTTTGGGAATATTTGATTATGTACATCCCTTGATTTTAGCTTAGGTGGTTTTGTAAATCACATTATTCTAGCTTAGGTGTTTTTCCTATATGTATATACTAGTAATTGCCTGTGCCTGAAGGCACGACGTAATGAAAAAATTAAATTAAAATTCGAAAAATAATACATTACTTAAAGACTTTTTGAAATCTAAAATAACTTACAATAAGACATAACAATTATCATAATTCATCACACTACCACAATAATTAATTTTCCTTTAAAAACATATATCCAAAAAAACTGTAAACATGTCTACAAAACTTACAAATCATCAATAACAATTTTTATAATTCAACACACCACGACAATAACAATTATTATTATGTAAGACCCCGAATTTTATGAAATGAAAGTATTCAATTTTCTTATAATTATTATTTTATTTAGTAAATGGTCAATTGATAAAAGGTTAAAGTTAAGGGTGATATGTGAAAATTTTACAAAATAAGAAAGTTGATATAAAATATTCAAGTATGTTCTGGGAATATTCTTTTGTCGGGAATATCCGCATGCAGCGACACCATCATTAGTGGACCCCACAATGTAATAACCGTCGAAGTTAGAAAATGATGTAAATAATTTTTATAAAAATAACAAATGAAAGTTTTATTGTTAACTGTTAAAATTCCCGGTGATAAAAGTACAGTAATACGCGTGGTTGCATAGTAGTACACGGTATTGATCATTGATGCTTACGTAAGAAGCCACTCAGTTTATTCAATTATTGCTATAATAATTGTTGTATAGTATCTCACGTTATTTGATTCAATTATTGTCACAGTATCATCTGTACTATATTTTATATTATTAAATCAATAATTGAGAAAAACATATTTATTCATATGATTATTTATATTATTGACAATGTCTAGAAAGTTCTGTCGAGGAAAGAGGTTTGGTCGCCTAATTGCGCGCCAATAAAGAGAAATATTTATCAAAAAGCCCCCTCTCTTACCTGGGAATGATCTGGTTGTCAATATTGTACGTTATAATATTAATAATGAATAATTGTTGAAATATTAAAAATGTGTTTATTAAAGATAAGTGAATTAAAAAAGTTAGAGGGAAATAATACAAACTTGGAAAACTTTAGGGGTACTAAAGTGTATTAAGTAAATCAATCTGAACCATTGGTGGTGGTTTCAATAGTAAATCAATCTGGACTATCGATGGTGGTTTTAATAGTAAATCAATCTGGACCGTCGATGGTGGTTTTAATAGTAAATCAATCTAGACCGTCGAAGTACTATTCACAGGGTATTATTCACGGGGTACTATTCACCCAAAAAATTTATTTCTTTTCCGTCAAAATTATTTTTGATACATGAATATTATTATTGATTTTTACTCCACAAAGTAATATTATGTTGACAATTTGAATATTTTTAAACTCTGGATAAATTTAAAGTCTTTAATATTTATCATTGATCTCACTTGATTGAATCTTTATATCATTGTCATCATTCTCATGCTTATATTGTGTTGAAAGTCATCTTTGGTCCGTAGTGCAAAGATGGATTGTTGATTATTTATTTTACAGTTTGTATGTCTTTGGCCGTAGTACAAAGATGGATTGTTGATTATTGAATTATAGTTGATAGCTTTGGCCCGTAGAGCAAAGATGGTCAGGTGTATGACATGATCATGACCACTGGTGATACTAACGAATATCCTTGGCCCGTAGTGTGTGGATAATTCGATGATGCGTTTAGTAGGATCATGACCATAGTTGAATATATTTGGCCGTAGTGCACTGACAGACAATTGATTGGTATGATCATAACCATTGGTTTTATAGTTGAATATCTTTGGCTCGTAATACAAAGATAAACAACTGATTGGTATGATCATTGTTATTACATTTGAATATCTTTAGCCTTTGGGGTAAGGATATTGATTAAACGTTCTATTAAGCCTTTGTGGCAAGGAGAAACTGTTGATTTACATGATTATAAATATGAATTGTGAATTTAACTAAAATCTTTAGTGATTCAGGTGAAGACAGGTGATGAAAGTTCTCTTTGTCTTTGGTACAATAAAGAACTGTTGATGAGTATTACAAGAATGAAATATTAATGATGGACTTTTAATTTGGAGGAGATAGTAGACATTATGTTCTACTTGACTCTTCTAATGGATTGTTGATTCCGCTGCAATTATGGTTGAAAACTTTTATTATCAACCATATGTTCTAAATCTCTAATTTATTCTGATGAAGGCTATTGATAAATGAATTATCTTAGTCATAATATTATTTACTGGGCTAGTTGAGCTCACCCTATGCTTGCATTGTTCTCTTCAGGAAATGAGAACATAGTCGGAACTAATCGGGGAACGGAGTGATGGTCCAAGATGGTTCTTAGTAGTCCTCACTATTTTGTAAAATAGTGTGATAATAACTATAATAAGGACTCCATGTGAGTTTGGATATTGTGTAGAAGACAATATTCTTGTTTAAACTCTCAGCTATGTTTTGTCATATTTTGCACGACAGTAATATAATTAAGTTTGTATTTAAGTTATGTAGCATGTATCTGGCGACTCAAGATGGGTGATCTATGCATATTTTGTGGGAGTCACAATTGGTATCAGAGCTTAGGGATATGGTTTCTGGCGGAGATCCGGGATTAGAACTAGGAGGGGAAAGACGAGTAATATCCTTCGCTAGTGTGTGTGTCCAACCTAAGCTAAATTTTCTAACTTAAGTGGAGCAAACCTCTAAAAACCTCGCCAATTCATTGAATTTGGCAGCATACTGGGGTACTGTCATATCCCCTTGGTTAAGTTCCAAGAACTTAATCTCCATCCTACCTTGCATGCTAGTAGGGAAGTAGTTCTCGAAAAACACCTTCTTAAACTGTTCCCAAGTAACTGCTTCTATTTTAGCCCCACCCTGGTGAGCCTCCCACTAGTAGTTGGCTTCCCCCTTCATCATGTAAGTTGCAAAAGAAGTCTTTTACGCCTCACCTACGTTTGTAATTACGAACGCCTTCTCAATCTCTTTCACCCATGTTTGGGCCTCTAAAGGGTCCGTCGTTCCTCAGAACTCAGGAGGACCCACACTCTTAAATTCCTTGAAGGTAGTTGTTCTTACTACCCCAGGAACTACAGGAATCCCTCCCCCAACTTGGTTAAATGCTTCCATTAATAAATTAACGAACTCTTACATAGGGTTATTAGTGTTAGGTTTGTAATATTCATAACGCAATCAAATTGCATAAAAAGTAGCGGAAGCGTGTAAAAATCAGAGTTTAAAAAAAAAATTACAAACCATAAACCCGGATCACCCTTTATGCACAATTATTAATTAAACGAAAAGATAAAGAATAAAATCATACCCTTGAAGATCGAGCTTCCTCAGGTACAAGTTCACCTCCAAATCCTTTCGCGTTCAATCTTGAATCCACCGGATTTGGTTCCTTCCTTCGATCAACGTTAGCCACCCAAATGTTTGGCCTCTGAGGTGATCCACCAAGGAAGAAGAAAATTCAAGAAGAAGGGTGGTTGGCTAAACCTAGTTTTCTATCTCTATAGAAAAAGGTGTACTCTCCCAACAAATTGGAATTATTACGTATGTTGTTAAAGTCAACAACCCCTACCACCCATAATAAGACTCTCTTATTTATAGATGTAAGCAACCCATCTTAACAATTAAGGAATTGGGTTTTATTTAATTAATTAAATTCTTTTAATTAATTAAGCTCCCTAATCTTATTAGGATAATTAATTAAACTCCTTTAACTAATTTTCCTTCCTAATCCAATTAGGAATAAATGAGAGTACTTATATTAAATTAATTTCTAAACTCTTTAGAAATTAAAATAATAATAATTGTAATAATATTAATAAGACTCCTCTTATTAATTTATATTTAATATTTCTAAAATATTAAATAATAAATATTAAGCTATTTAATTTATTCTATCACCATAGATTAAATTAAATATACTTAACATATTATTACGATTATGCCATTAACTTCTTAAATAATTATTCTTCCTTTTATGGTGTGACCCTTTAGGTTCTCCATATTAAACCTGTCAGTGAATAAATCAATTAGAATAATTCTAATCTTATTTAAATAAATAAATTAAACAATTAATTTATTTAAATAATATTTATTCTACAATAGGATAAGCCTCCCTAATGATCAACGACTTTCCCGATAATATAGATTTCAACATTAATCATTAAAGAACCTTTGAGTAAATAGTTACCGTACAATTCAATCCTTCCACCATACAATGTCCCAATTAAATATAAGACATGGAATTACTCACAAGTCTTATTTTATTTAATTATATGTATTTCGATCCTTAAATGCACAACTCAAATAATGCAAATTAGAAACTCCTTTCTAATTTCATTCTCGCCGCCAAGGACTACTGGGTTGTCATTTATCGAATCACATAGACATTTCTCTTCTTTTATTAGAAGTGGTAGATTCTTTATCGATCATACATTATCTCCATGTACAACTTATTATACCCAAGCATACCCTTTGATATACCCTAAGGGTCTTAAGGAATAAGTCAAAGTATAATTCATCATACACAAGATACTATGATGATCTCAAGTCCAAGGATTACTTGACTACTATCACTACAGAATTCCTATCGACAGCAAATAAAACTCCATTAGGTATTCCTTAGCGAACCACGCTCAAAGAACTTATTCTCTAATAAGCACCTACATACTTGCTTTAGTGTTCCACAAAAATGATCATGAGATCAATCATCCTCATCCAATGAGCAAGTTAACGATGTACCAATCTATCCGGATTCACTAATCCCCAATTTAGTAATCCAACGATTGGGAACTATTTTAGTTTTAAGCTTTCTAAGAATTTAGATCTCATTAGAATGATCATCATCATTATTCTAAAAGCATTGCTTAAAACTATGGGTTTATCACATATTATAAAACAAAGATCATGTAGATAATTAAAAGCCTTTAATAAATTAATACTTTTATTAATAAATGAATAAGATTGTTACAAAGTATATGCTTTATCATCAAACATGATCGGGTTTGTGTGCATACTACTTTCAATCTCCCACTTGCACTAAAGCCAATCGTCATGGTATCTTATACTCTTCTTCTCTAAGTGACGATTATCCTGCCGTTGGATAAGCTTTAGTTAATGGATATGTAATGTTGTTCATGAGAGTCCACTATCTCTATAGTGATTTCCCATCTTTCAATGATTCTAATAATCAAATGAAAGTGCCACAACACATGTTTAGATCCAAGATGAGACTTAGAACTATTCCTAGTTCAGAATGAACTTTTAATCCAAACAATCAACTTGCAGCTTCATTTATAGCTATATACTTTGTCTTTATCACTAAACCAAAGAACTCTTTCTTTGGAACCTTTTCAATTCATCGCACCACTTGCTCAAGGTAACACTTTACCTTAAAGTGGATTTTCTCGTCGCTCTTGTCTCCGTCTCGAAAACTTGAGTCCGTTAAGCCCTCTAGTTTTAATTCGCACCCACCATGTATGCTCACATCCTTAGTGCTTGGGCTAAGAACTTTAAGATGTTTTTCACCGCCTTACACGTTGATCTTCTCCATAATACGACCGATCAACATCGTGTCTCGTATATTTCATTGCATACATGATTGTCACTCATGCGATCTCTCTTCTTTGGAGTCTATGGGGACTATTAAGAAAGATACACTCCATAGCTCATCGACATGAGACATCTCTTGAGTTTGCCATGCTAAACGACTTTAGCATCAAATGAATATATGTTCCTCGGGTTAAGTCGAGCATCCTCTTAAATCTATCTATATAGATTTATATCCCCAATTAAGATACTCTTCCAAATCATTCATGGAGGAATGTTTAGACAACTTTATCTTTACCGATTGTAGCATTGGTATGTCATTCCTTATCCGTAGTATATCAACATATAATATTAGGAATGTCACGACGCTCCCCATCGACCCCTTTTGTACACACTAGAAGTCTTACCTCATCGAATGTAACTCGATCATCATCTTCTATGATGCGTACCTCATCATCATCATCCATGATGAATCCATACCTCCTAGGTAACTTCTACTATTCCGCACTTACGATTCTTGGCCAGTGGTACAATAGGTCTATCTACGTGTTCCTCTTATTTGACTTATATTGTTTTGTGGTTCTTGAACTCTTCAAGATCTATTATCCTCCCACTAGCCCCTTTTAATGATAAACACCTTTATCTTAGAAGGCGCGTGTGTTTTCGTAACAAACACCTTTTGCTAAGTAGGATTATAGAACATATACCCTAAACTTACTTTAGGATGTCCCACAAATCAGACTTGTCAAATCTTGTCCCAAGCTTATCCTTTTGAAACCTTTTCACATAAGTTGACAACCCTTATCTTAACATACTTAAGATTAGAATCCTCCCCATCCATAACTTTTATGGAGTCTTGGGGCTGGATTTTGAGGTTACCTTTTCGTAGATATGCAGCCATTTCTAGGACATGATCCTAGAAGGATACTGGAATGTCGGTAAAATCATTATGGACCGCACCATGTTCAACAAGGTACGATTTTTCCATTCAGATACATCAATCAATTATTATGTATCATGAGGTGTCCATTATGAGAAAAACCATTTGAGATGATCTAGAAACTTATTGCACAAGTATTTATTCCTTGATCTAATCAAAGAATCTTAATACATTGTCAATTTGTTTCACTTCAATTTCTTTGAACCTTTCAAATAATTCATACTTGTATTTCAAAGAAATATACACATTCAACTCTTTGAATGATCATCTCCTTTTCTTATACTAATTTGTTCAATATGCAAAATTATTTTCATGTAAGTCAAGTATACAAAATTTATTAAGTAATATTCTAGTTCTATACAAAACATTATTATTATAAATAGAACAACAATTGTTCTTAATTATAATACCAAAGATTTCATCATCCAACAATAAAATGGAAATAATATTTTAACAAGAACTGAATACAAGAACAACTTATCGACTTAATAGATTTGCTCGTAGGCATTGCTAAACTATAAGTTTCTATGGCTAATATGGCAACCTTTTTGCTACATTTCCACATATAGGATTACTTATATTTGTTTAGCTTTCTACTTCGCTTGGTCCCTTCATAAATCTATATTTATGATAACCAAAGCTCGGTATCCAATACCCAAGTAGAACCTCGACTTAAAGAAAAATTTATTTAAATCATGAACAAAATTGTATTGTAAACCAAACTTCACTAAGCTTCTTTGGTTAGCCTCTCGCAAGATGCTTCTCGCAGCTTTCATTCCAAAGGTTCGTGCTTATTGTAGTGGAAGCAAACTCCTTTGCTATCCAGACGCTTTTGTTCTTATTATCCTTTGTTTTTGCCTTTCTATTTACCTTCTTTGAATCGCTTCTTTTTCAGAAGATCCTTTGCCCCTACCAAGAAGACATTGTCTTTCTTGGTTGAAAGTGACTCTCAACATTTTTCAACATGATAAGCAAATCAATGAGGTCGAGATCTAGCTTGTTTATATGAAAAATTCACAACAATTGTGAAAGGAGTCCGGAGTGAGGGCAAGATCAAATCTTGGCTCAACTCTCCATCCATGACAAAACCAAATTGTCCTAATTGATCAATCAAATTGATTATGTTAAGAACTTTTTGTGCTGCATTTATAGTGCCATTATGTCATTCTAGATCTAAAGAGCTCCTTAGATATCCGATATCTATCAGTCCCCATTTTCCTCACCATCAACTACTTGATGTGCAGAATATAGTAGAGAGCATCCATAGTTTCACGTCGACGCCAAGCTCACATTTCATGGATGCGAGCATGATGCATCGAGCCAATCAGCATCATCATCTCGCCACTTTCTAAAAGTAGCAATCTCTTCCTCGTAGGCATTGTTCTGCAACCATTGCGAGGATAGGCGATTATGACATAAGATAGCTTTTCAAATATATGAACTATTCTCAAATTCCTTAACCAATCCGCTTAATTCTATTCCCATTAATTTAGCATTTAATATGCTTCGCAAAGATAGTAATTTTAGACATTGTAAAATTTTGTAAATGAATTTGTAATTAACAACATTTTAACATACATTCTTTTATTAATTATCAAAATAAATTAGGTCTTGTTTTAAATTGGTATCTCCCACTATTTTCTTCAAACTATATTACCTCACTTATATAGTTCTAAGAAAATCTAATTAAAGATTAGCTAGTGAGAATAAGGATCCTATTTCAAATGTATATAGCCTTGTGGTGACACAACAAACTATATATAAATAAATAGGTAGACAACTTTTTGTCAATTACATCAACTATGCAACTCCTTGTATTTTGCCTCTTAGATTATTTTGATCAAGTGGTGGCATATCCAATCAAAATTATCCAAGTTAAGTCCGACCTAGCACTCCATATATTCAAAAAGAAAATATCATCCTTGTGGTGACACAACAAAACAATATTGTTCAATTTTCTTTATAAGCATCAAATGTGATAAATTAACATCTTAAATACTTAATACTTTTGTGGTGACACAACAAACTCATATTAAATATTTAATACTCTATTAATTTTATCATGCTAGAAAGCTTACGCTCGATATTCCAAATATCTTTGAACGCTTAGGACTTAATATAAAAAAAATTGAGGGGTTTGTTATTAATTTGTCTCATCTTGTTTAGCGCAGCGCATTTATATATATATATATATAAAATACGTCATATTAATGAACATGCAAGCATGTTTGCATAATATATAATATATATGTATAGTATAGCATGCATATATAGAATACTATATTCTACCCGGATTGATTATGGACTTTTATTCTAGTTTGGTTCACTAGAGCCACCAAGTGAACCAAAAGGTCAAACCTAGGGGTGCAAGAAATAATATTTAAATATAACTATTACATTTAAACTCTCTGCTCCATTACAAACGGTTCTTCAAGCGCCTCTTTTCCTTGATCTCCAATTTTTCAAAATTAATTCTAACTATTTCTATTACAAAACTATTTTAAAATAAATAGAAACCTTGATCATCAAATAAGGGAAGTACATAGAGGGAGATAGAATTTACATTAAGAAAAATTAGAGAAGACGAGGTACGCAGACCCCCATTTAATAAAACCCATACATTCATGCATCAAACTAAAATAAAATCCAATCATATCGTCAATAGTCCATAATCAATCCCATTTATTATCATACACATCACCATACGCATCAATAAATAACATTCATCTTATGAATAATAAACATTTAATATATATATATATATTGATATCATTTAATGGGCAAATTTAGTTAAGATAAAATCTATTTTTTGATCAAAATAAACTCCTTTATTTTAATCCAAATTTAAATCAAAAATAAAACTATTTTATTTTAATTTATCTAATTTTGAATAAAATAAACTATTTTATTTTAATCAAAATCTTTAATCAAAATAAACTCCTTTATTTTAATTAATTATGGAATCCAATTCCATGTAATAAAAAAAATCTTTAATTAAAATAAACTCTTTTATTTTAATTAATTATGGAATCCAATTCCATGTAAATAAAAAAAATTATTAAAGGAAACACGAAATCTTTTCCTATTCACAAATAAACTCCTTTATTTTGAATAATATGAAATCTAATTTCATATCTAAATAAACTCCTTTATTTAAGGAAATACGGATTTTCTTTCCTATTCACAAATAAACTCTTTTATTTTGAATAATATGAAATCTTATTTCATATTTAAATAAACTCCTTTATTTAAGGAAAGATGGATTTTCTTTCCTATTCACAAATAAACTTTTTATTTTGAATAATATGAAATCTTATTTCATATCTAAATAAACTTCTTTATTTAAGGAAAGATCAATTTCAACTCCAATTAGTTATCGTGATTCCAATTCCAACTCTAATTAGTTAGCATGAAATTTAATTTTAAAATTAAAATAAATTTTATATTTTAATATTAAAATAAACTTTTTATTTTAACATTAAAATAAACTTTTTATTTTAATAATAAAATTATTAATATTATATATATTATATTATTACCGTTAATATATATATAAATACATAATAAACGTTAATTATATATATATATATATATATATATAAATACATGCTTGAAATCCGTGCATCCCTTTCTTGAAAAAAAACACAAAAAAATGTTGCTTCGGTTTTCATCAAAATTTTGAATCGTGCATGTATTTTTTTATTTTTTTTTTGGTTTCCGTGCATCATGATTTCCGTACCTTTAATTCCGTGAGTGCCACGTTGGATATGCAAAGAAAGAAAAAAAAACTGGATGCTGGTAATAATATACATATATATATAAATAAACCGGATCATAGCCTCTTAATTTCCGTGCACGGATTGCATTTGTTTTCAACGGAAATTCCAGTTTTTTTTTTTTTTTTTTTTTTATTTAAATTTTATACAATAAAATTATGCCCAACTAAATTGTTCTAAACACATATCAATATACAAATTAAATCTGAACAATTAATAATTCGCATAAAGGTTTGGCTCTGATGCCACTGTTAGGTTTGTAATATTCATAACGCAATCAAATTGCATAAAAAGTAGCGAAAGCGTGTAAAAATCAGAGTTTAAAAAAAAATTACAAACCATAAACCCGGATCACCCTTTATGCACAATTATTAATTAAACGAAAAGATAAAGAATAAAATCATACCCTCAAGATCGAGCTTCCTCAGTACAAGTTCACCTCCAAATCCTTTCGCTCAATCTTGAATCCACCGGTTTGGTTCCTTCCTTTGATCAACGTTAGCCACCCAAATGTTTGGCCTCTAGAGGTGATCCACCAAGGAAGAAGAAAATTCAAGAAGAAGGGTGGTTGGCTAAACCCTAGTTTTCTATCTCTATAGAAAAAGGTGTACTCTCCCAACAAATTGGAATTATTACGTATGTTGTTAAAGTCAACAACCCCTACCACCCATAATAAGACTCCTCTTATTTATAGATGTAGGCAACCCATCTTAACAATTAAGGAATTGGGTTTTATTTAATTAATTAAATTCTTTTAATTAATTAAGCTCCCTAATCTTATTAGGGATAATTAATTAAACTCCTTTAACTAATTTTCCTTCCTAATCCAATTAGGAATAAATGAGAGTACTTATATTAAATTAATTTCTAAACTCTTTTAGAAATTAAAATAATAATAATTGTAATAATATTAATAAGACTCTCTTATTAATTTATATTTAATATTTCTAAAATATTAAATAATAATATTAAGCTATTTAATTTATTCTATCACCATAGATTAAATTAAATATACTTAACATATTATTACGATTATGCCATTAACTTCTTAAATAATTATTCTTCCTTTTATGGTGTGACCCTTTAGGTTCTCCATATTAAACCTATTGTGAATAAATCAATTAGAACAATTCTAATCTTATTTAAATAAATAAATTAAACAATTAATTTATTTAAATAATATTTATTCTACAATAGGATAAGCCTCCCCAAGCGATCAACGACTTTCCGTATAATATAGATTTCAACATTAATCATTAAAGAACCTTTGAGTAAATAGTTACCGTATAATTCAATCCTTCCACCATACAATGTCCCAATTAAATATAAGACATGGAATTACCACAAGTCTTATTTTATTTAATTATATGTATTTCGATCCTTAAATGCACAACTCAAATAATGCAAATTAGAAACTCCTTTCTAATTTCATTCTCGCCTTTCGCCAAGGACTACTTTGGGTTGTCATTTATCGAATCACATAGACATTTCTCTTTTTTATTAGAAGTGGTAGATTCTTTATCGATCATACATTATCTCCATGTACAACTTATTATACCCAAGCATACCCTTTGATATACCCTAAGGGTCTTAAGGAATAAGTCAAAGTATAATTCATCATACACAAGATACTATGATGATCTCAAGTCCAAGGATTACTTGTACTACTATCACTACAGAATTCCTATCGACAGCAAATAAAACTCCATTAGGTATTCCTTAGCGAACCACGCTCAATGAACTTATTCTCTAATAAGCACCTACATACTTGCTTTAGTGTCTCCACACAAAAATGATCATGAGATCAATCATCCTCATCCAATGAGCAAGCAACGATGTACCAATCTATTCGATTCACTAATCCCCAATTTAGTAATCCAACGATTGGGAACTATTTTAGTTTTAAGCTTTCTAAGAATTTAGATCTCATTAGAATGATCATCATCATTATTCTAAAAGTATTACTTAAAACTATGGGTTTATCACATATTATAAAACAGCATCATGTAGATAATTAAAAGCCTTTAATAAATTAATACTTTTTATTAATAAATGAATAAGATTGTTACAAAGTATATGCTTTATCATCAAACATGATTGGCTTGTGTGCATACTACTTTCAATTAGGACCCCCTTGATTTGCATTATGAGACTCGGCCTCTTGGTTACGTTGTCTCCTTCTTGGCGGCATAATTCTGATTAAATAAATAAAGTTTCATTATTATCTATTTAACTGTTTGGTTATCAATCCCAAATAACAACTCATACCACAACAAGCACATTAAAATAAAAACTTCATTATATTAATATGTTTTCATAGTTGAAACTATATACATCTTGTTTCCTTAGCCAAAAAGCTATTACATTACTATCCCACAATTGACTTCTACAAAAAATGGGATTTACAAAAAGACTACCCTTTAATTATACAAAAGAAGGTTTTACGTCACTACTAATATACAAAAAGATCTAACGATCTACTAACACTGTCGTACAGCATTCTCATGTTTCTAATTTGCTAAAATTGAAATAATATCTTGACTAATGGTATGCCGAGTATGCCCTGACTCAATAGAATAATAAGCAATTTTTAGCTTGAAATCCTCATGAGCTCACTCGTGGATGTACGACATCCTAGCTATTTTCTGGTCTTTCTCGACCAGTTTCTTTCGAAGCTCAACGGCCTCTTCCTTATAGTCTCGTGCCTTATCCGTCATAAGAACTTTCTCATCGTGCTCTGTCTCAAAATCCACCTCTGTAGATTCCTTCACCTCATATAGGGCAGTTATCTCCTCATTCTGCGTCTATACCACAGTGCGCAGATGCACATTCCTATCCAACACTTCCAGATATAATGATCTCATTGCATCCGGAGGTGTTGGCTTCTGAGTAGGTATCACCGTGATAATCGATGTTACCTCCATCTCCTCCTCCACATCAATCATCATATTTAGATATGACGTTATCCCCATTGCCTCCTCGAAGTATTCCCCCTCGAGATGTACTCTCAATATCGTAGTCTTCCGTAACCACTAATCTGCATCCTCCGCCATCGGCATCGTACTTACCTCCACTTGGTTCACTGACTCTTCACTTATCACTTCAATGTCTCTAAACATCAAGCTATCATTCGACATCTACAAAACACATAACACGTTGATTAGTACATAATACACAATAGTATAAGCACAAATCACATTTAATTTATTTAAGATTAATTTCCATCTTTTAAATCTTTCGATACTGAGTTTCCTCAATACCTTATTAATTCATTTGACTTGAATTTCATTCTTCGGACTTTACCTTCCTTACGAAGTTATTAGCCTAAGGTTCTTCCCCCCCTTAAGTTTTATAACCTAATGCTTTGATACCAACTTTCATGACGCCCCCAAATTCGTGTATCTTCCAACCCGACATATACGGTGGTACACTAACTGGTACTCATAACTATACAATCATTCCTTTGAAATACAACATAATGAATGTAATTACTATCTTCTTATTACAATCAAAGTATAATCCTTCCCAGGGTCATAAACCGATTACATAGTTCGTTGTTCATAATATATAATACATACAAACATACTAATCTATTACACGATGGCTAAGTATCCATCTTAGCTTTGCCCTTATCTCTCTTAGCATTCTCAGTACGTTCATCCTTAACTGCAATCATATAATTCACACAAGAAGTGAGCATAACAAGCTGAGCAAGTTTATCAAGGATAACAGTAATACCACATTCGTGAATGATATAATAATCCATATATAACTGAACAAATAGTTATGAAGTATTATGAAACAATAATACTTTAACATTTCATAACATAAATTCCCAAAGTATAGAGTAGATTAGGAATTCTGAACCGGTCGATAGACCATGAACAGTAGCTTTTTGTTTTCATACTTGAAAAGGATATCACAGCACTAAGGCTGTACATCCGCATTACTTACGAGCACTTCTAGGTGATCAGCCTATAGTACTCTATGTTGATCAACACTCATTCATTAAACGTATTTACATTTAACATTTGGCAAACTCGCGTGCCCATCGAGTAATCGATGAAAAATACTATTGTTTGTTCATAGACAAACCTTACCTTCACATCCGTACCAATTAATTGGCATAGGATAGCGTTAACATTTCTATATAGAAAGATATAAATATCAATCAATCTATATCTTACGAGTAGTCTAGCCAAGTTAAATCTAGCATTGACCCTTTTCTTTAAAATTGGTCGTGCAATTCAGTACAATGAATCACATAACACTTGACAAACTTGAAGGTTAGACTAGCATTAAGAAAACTTGCCTTTCAGCGTCTTCAAATAACTTAATCGACTGACCATAGCCTTTACAGAATCTACATGATATATTCACATAGCACACTGTAATTAGCTATAAAATAATTATAAACATTGTTCCTACCAACTTCTTTCTCTTCTATGTCTTTGGTTAACTTAATATCATCAATAAAGTCAACTCAATTTATTACCCTTTGTCCCGGCTTATTAACCAACTTACGTTATTAACCTGACTCTATCATCATCAAGTAAAGTACCAACGTTATTTCTCGACTAGGGTTCATTGATAACACTTTGTGTTCTTCATTCATAACTTACTAACATGCATTTCAATTCCTAAGTTTCAATACCATATACCTTAGTATAGGTAGTATAGGAATAGTTTTAGTACACTTATGAAGTGCATAAACTTTACTCTTCTAGGTCTCTAACAATTGCGCTCTCAAACCTAAGTCATTCAACAATTACCTCGCACTCCACGTCATGCGTGCATATCTTAGTATAAGATCAAGACCAACATGCCACGCTACGCCAGCTAGCAAGATTCTGTGTCCTTGGCCTCTGTGTCACAAGACGAGACTTCATTCTATCAATGGCGGCTACCATGCCACCACTTTCCAAAGAGCTAATTACACTGCGGTCAAGGCCACTAAGACGCAAGACTTTAAAGCATCGTTCAGCCATGCACCGCATTGCATTCTCAAAGACCGTAAAATTTTTAATAGATAAAAATTTTGGTGAGATTCTCGGAGCCATAACTTCTTCGTTATAAGTCCAATTTGGTCCGTTCAAAAACTTACACATCATAAATGACATACTCTATGCGTTCATATAAGAATTTGACACTTTCTAATCCGTTAACTCAAAATTCACTATCAAGTTCATTTTTAAGCATTCGTTAAACGTTAATGAGCGTTTAATGCTTCTTTTCTTTGTTTTAAGTCAGAATCCGACGATTCTCGAGTCCACGACTCTTAAATACCCTATCTCACGTGTTAACATAAAAAAACAATGTTTTCAAGTCTCACGGCAACTTTTGACTATCAATCCAGAATTTCAACGTTTTCGACGTTTTAATGTCTATTTCCGTGAAATTCGCAATAACTTCGTTACTAACGTTCTCTAAGCCAAATCACATGGAATACTCCATGGACTTCATATCTACATCCTACCCAAGCAAGATGCACATAGTTACGTATTGATGGAGTTCAATTGTTTATCAACAATCAATCTCAACAATCAATATTGTCATGATTTTAAGCTATATCAAACCTTATGATTTCTATGATTTCATGACTTATAGAGATTGAATCTATAACAAGTCATCCTTATTCCACCATACTAGACATACACCACCCATTTATGATTCTCCATACTAAAAGAAAACCAAAAGAGATGGAATTAGAATTAAGGAGTATTACCTTAAGAACTCTTAGGTAATCTTGAAAAACTCTTACGCAAAGCTTCAAAGTAGAACTTTTGGTTGAGTCTAGCTCTCTCTCACTCAAAATATAGGTTGGCAATTTGAAAAACTCACAAAAGACCAATTTTAACTTTCTATTTATAGGCAATTGAAATGGAGGGCAATTTGGTCAATTCACCATCACCTCCTTACTATTCAACACTTTGTCACCAAGTAAAATACTTGGTGACCAAGTGTTATGCTTACTTTGCACACCAAGGGCCTACCCACCATGCCCATGGGTCATCCCCATGGGTCGCCTCCCATGGTTTTACCCATTCTATGACCCACCTGCTCGATCCATGATTCGGTTTTCAGCATTGGGCTTAACCAATCTAATATTGGGCCTCGACTTGGGCTTAACACATTAATTCATCGGGCTTGCCTATACAATTAATTGGACTAAACATAATCCAACTCAAATGAATTATCATTAAGTCTTAACTTAATTTTATTATACTAATCATATTCCATACGTATAATTTATGTATTCTCTCCGTATAATACTCAGACGATAATCGTATTGTACTTCAGATTAACTCATCAGATATACATAGATACTAAATAGTATCATACTAGTATAACACACACTTTAACAATAACGCAATTCTTCTACGCTTTTTATTTCCTTCTCAGAAATCAATATACTCAACCCTTAGGTTTTAAGTTCACAGGCACAAACTTCGTTTGCCATAAATGAAATATTATTAGATATTTCATCTCATCTACATATTCTATCATTACGCGTTTCTCGGAATTTCAAAATAATTCCCCGAGCAGAAACGGATGAATAGTATTTTTACACAAATTTCTCAGAAAACATTTATTTTAGTCTCAGAAATTCTAAACAATTAATTCTAGCACGTAGCCAGATTACTAACCACATTAGCACATTCTAGGTCATGGAACGACCTTCACATAGCTTACTCACAAAATAAATCAATTAAATTCATTTAATTCACATAATCAAATAAAAATTTAATTATCATAAAAATCTAATTTTCTCGGGCGTTACATTCTTTCCCCCTTATAAGGATTCTGTCCCCAGAATCTAGCTTATAATTACATAAACAAATGTGGAAAATTTTCCTTCATTTTACTTTCAAGTTCCCACGTTGCTTCCTCAGTATTGTGGTTTCTCCATAATACCTTTACTGAAGGTATTACCTTATTTCTTAAAACTTGTTCCTTCCTATCAATAATTTGAATCGAAGTTCCTCATATGATAAATCTTTCTCTATCCGATAGATTCATACTCTATTACGTGTTTATAGTCCCGGTTTATAAGGATTTTAACATGCATACACACGAAACACATTATGAATGCTGTTCCATTTCGGAGGTAAGGCTACTTCATAAGCTACCTCTCTACCCTTCTTAAAATCTCAAAAGGTCCTACAAACCTTGGACTTAACTTCCCTTTCTTTCCAAAACGTATCTTCCCTTCCAAGGCGATACTTTCAAAAAACAAAAGATCCTACATCAATTCTTTTTTCTCTCTGAGGATCTCAGATACTTCTTCTGCCTATCTTGGGCTGCAACTAATCGAGCACGTATTATCTTCACCATATCCGTCGTTTGTTGTACCATCTCAGGTCCCAATATTTGATGTTCACCCACCTCATCCCAACACAATGGAGTTCGACACTTCCTTCCATACAATGCTTCATAAGGCGGCATGCCTATACTAGCGTGAAAACTATTGTTGTATGAAAATTCCACCAATGGTACATATTCGTCCCAACTCCCTTTGAAATCCATAACTTAATATCTTAACATATCTTCCAGCGTTTGAATTGTCCGTTCACTCTGACCATCCATCTGAGGATGATATGTCGTACTTAATCTTAACTGCGTTCCCATTTGCTCTTACAAACTCCTCCAAAAGTTCAATGTGAATCGTGGATCACGATCTGACACAATCGAAACAAGTACTCCATGTCTGGAAATAATTTCCTTGACATACAGCTTAGCTAACTGATCTAGGTTATACCTAACTCCTATTGGTAGAAAATGAGCCGATTTTCATTAATCGATCCACTATCACCCAAATAGCATCGTATCCTTTTCTTTGTTGTTGGAAGTCCCACCACAAAGTCCATCAGTGATGTGGTCCCATTTCCACTCTAGAATTTCTAATCTATTGCAACAACCCGCTAGGTCGTTGGTGTTCAAATTTAACTTTTGACAAGTTAAGCACCTACTAACATATTCTCGCTATCTCCTTTTCATGTTCGGCCACCAAAAGTTCTGACGAAGGTCTTGATACATCTTCGTACTACCGGAATGTATTGAGTACCTTAAACTATAATCCTCCATCATTATTTCCTCCTTTAATTCGGAAACATTTGGAACCCAAATTCTTCCTTCAAAATGAAGTAATCCCTCCTTATCTAGGTTATACTTAGTCTTTTCTTCATCTTCTATCCTCTTCTTCATTTGCTCGCATTCGTAATTGCTCAATTGTACTCCCTTAACCCGTTCCACTATGGTTGGTTGGGTTTCTATGGAAAATAACATTTCCACCGCTTCCTCCGGTAACTTAACTTCTAACTCCATTCTTGCCATCGCTGTTACCAACTCATTCTGATTTGTTAACATTGATAGTTTCTCTCTACCCTTCCTACTTAGCGCATCGGCTACTACATTTGCTTTTCCCGGATGATATAAAATATCACCGTCATAATCTTTTATTAATTCCAACCACCTTCTCTGTCTCATGTTCAACTCCTTCTCTGTGAAGATATATTTCAGACTTTTGTGGTCCGTGTATATCTCACACTTCTCACCATATAGATAATGCCTCCATATCTTCAAGGCAAAAACTAAAGTCGCTAATTCTAGATCATGAGTAGGATAGCCTTCTCATAATCCTTCAATCGACGCGATGATACGTAATGACTTTGCCATGCTGCATGAGCACGCAACCCAAATCCTTTATGCTAAGCATCGCTATACACTACAAAGTTCCATGTATCGTCTGGTAAAGACAATACAAAATTGCTCACTTAACCTCTTTCTTCAACTCCTAAAAATTGTTCTCACATTTTTCAGTCCACACATACTTCACCGACTTTTTTATCAGATTTATCAACGGAGTAGCTATTTTAGAAAAGTCCAGAATGAACCTTCTATAGTATCTCGCTAACCCCAAAAAACTTCAAACCTCGGTTGGCGTTTTCGGTTGCTCCCACTCGTTAACTGCTTCTACTTTTGCTGGATCCACAGAAATGCCATCTTTATCAATAACATGTCCTAGAAACTACACTCTCTCGAGCCAAAATTCACACTTTGTGAATTTCGCATACAACCTTTCCTTCCTTAGTGTTTCCAACACTACCCTTAAATGTTCGGCATGATCTTCTGGCGTCTTTGAATAGACTAGAATATCATCAATGAACACTACGACGAACTTGTCCAAAAACTGTCTGAACACTCTATTCATCATATCCATAAATGCGGCTGGCGCATTAGTCAACCCAAACGACATCACCAGAAACTCGTAATGACCATAACTAGTTCTAAACGCCGTCTTAGGTACATCCTCCTTCCTCACCTTTAACTGATGACACCCCATGCGCAAATCTATCTTAGAAAAATACTTTGCCCCTTTTAGCTGATCAAATAGATCATCGATTTTGGGCAAAGGGTATTTATTTTTAATCGTCAACTTGTTCAACTCTCGATAGTCGATACAAAGTCTTAACGACCCATCCTTTTTCTTTACAAACAATACTGGTGCTCCCCAAAAAGACACACTCAGTTGAATGTACTTTTTATCTAATAGTTCTTGCAATTGAACCATTAACTCCTTCATCTCAACTGGCGCCATCCGATATGGTGCCCTTGAAACCGTGTCGAATCTCTGTGAATGTACATCAATTACAAACTCAACCTCCTCGTCCGATGGAATACCCTGTAAATCCTCCCGAAAATACATCCGCGAACTCTTGCACTATACGTATCCGGTCCAAGGATGTTCCCACTCTTTGGGTATCCACAACATGGCACGATAACCTACACACCCCCTTTTCTCAACATCTTCCTAGCTTGTGGTCATCGATGACAACAAGAGCGTCTTGGTGATTTACTACCGAAGAACACTACCTTGGGTTTCTTAGAAAGCCGAAGGTTTACACTTTTCCTATGGTAATCTATTATCGCCTTATGGTTAACCAACCAATCTATACCAAGAATTACATCAAATTCTTTTAACATTATCGGTACCAAATCTACCGATAACTTATTCCCTCTAATATCTACGCAACAATCCTTATGAATATGTTCAATGGGGATTATCTCTTTGTTGGCTACCTTAACGTCTAAAGGTATTGGTAACTTTTCAGGGATTAAACCTAATCACTTAGCAAATTCACATGCTATAAAAGAACAAGTAGTACACTCAAATAAATAGCACATAAGCATTTATCTCATCGACCGGAATGATACCTGCTACCACATCCGCTGATGCAATCGCATCTTGATAAATATATTAAACGTGTCGGGTGAGGGTCTACCCACTGATGGTGTTGGTCCAGTAATGGCTAATTTACCACTACCAGAACCCTTATTTCCCTCTAACCCTTTCTTCAGGCAATTCCTTGCCATATGATCCAACAATCCACAGACAAAACACCCATGGTTCTTCTTAGGGTTAGGACAGTTGGGTGACAGATGTCCCTCCTTCCCACAGTTGTAGCAAACTAATTTCCCCTTTAAGAAAACTCCCATGTGAGTCTTTTTGCATATCTTGCATGCTTCCGTCCTACGCTTAGGATCTCCTGCTTTTACCCCAAGATTCCTGTGGTCAAGTTTTTCCTCGTAGAAAAAGTTGCCGCTCACCGCAACTTCAAATTTTACTACCTCCTTCTAACTTACTCTTGTTCTTCCGCTCTTTGTGGTACTGAGACAATACCTCACCACCACCTTCAGCTATTATCGCCTTTTCCAGAATGGTCCCGTAGGAAGCACTCTAAAAAACCGATATTCTACTATAGAGCCAGGGTTTTAAGCCCTGCTCAAACCTGGGCGCCTTCCTCTCTTCTGTGACCACCTAATGTGGAGCAAACCTTGCTAATTCATTAAATTTGGTAGCATACTGGGGTACTATCATATCCCCTTTCTTATGTTCCAAGAACTTAATCTCCATCCTACCTTGCATGCTAGTAGGGAAGTAGTTTTCGAAAAACACCTTCTTAAATTTTTCCCAAGTAACTGCTTCTGTTCTAGCCCCACCCTGGTGAGCCTCCCACCAGTAGTTGGCTTCCCCCTTCATCATGTAAGTCGCAAAAGAAGTCTTTTACGTCTGAGCCCAAAGACAATAATGGACATCGATTCATATTCACCATGATTGACTACTTCACCAAATGGGAAGAAGCAGCCTCCTTCCCCAGGGTTACCAAAGAAGTCATCATTGCTTTCATTAGAAACAATATCGTCTGTCGATATGGACAACCAGAGGTTATTGTGTCAAACAATGCTAAGAACCTCAAAAACAAAATGATGGAGGAGTTATGCAGTAAATTCCACATCAAACACCTTAACTCCGTCATCTACCGTCCAAAGATGAATGGTGCTGTTGAAGCGGCTAATAAAAACATCAAGAAAATCATGTAGAAAATGTCCACCAATTCCAAAGGATGGCCTGACCTCTTACCTCTGACTTTATTAGCCTACAACACTTTAATGCGTACTTCCACTGGGGCAACCCCCTACTCATTAGCCTATGATATGAAAGAAGTGCTCCCCATAGAGGTGGAAATGGAATCCCTCAGAGTGTTGATAGATGCTCAATTGGATGAAGACCAATGGGTACAAGACAGGTATCACCAATTATCTCTAATAGACGAAAGGCGAACCTCGGCTATCTTCCATAGTCAGTTATATCAGTAAAGGATCGCCAGATCCTACAATAGGAAAGTCCGAATACGGAAGTTCAAACAACACGAATTAGTTTTAAAGAAGATCATTGACAACCAAGATCAATCTAAAGGAAAATTCGCTCCTAACTGGGAAGGCCCATTTGTTGTCAAGGAGGTATTGACAGGAGGCGCTATCAGACTAAGGGAATGGACGGCGATGAGTTTCCACAGCTTATCAACTTGGACACTGTGAAATGGTACTATGTCTGAAGTTACCATCAAGCAAACATCTTGGTTTTTGATCGTCAGATCACCAGTCATTCTGGTTTTCTAACCCATTATACATACTCTTCTGCCCCTCAGGGAAACATTTATGAGTTACTATTCATGGGTTACTATTCACTCAAATATTATTCACTCGAGTATTTGGGGTACTTTTTATATCGGGGTACTATTCACAAGATACTATTCCTAAAGTACTATTCACAGGGTACTATTCACGGGGTACTATTCACCCAAAAATTTTATTTCTTTTCCGTCCAAATTATTTTTGATACATGAATATTATTCTTGAATTTTACTCCACAAAGCAGTATCATGTTGACAATTTGGATATTTTTAAACTCTGGATAAATTTAAAGTCTTTAATATCTATCATTGATCTCACTTGATTTAATCTTTATATCATTGTCATCATTCTCATGCTTATATTGTGTTGAAAGTCATCTTTGGCCCGTAGTGCAAAGATGGACTGTTGATTATTTGGTTTACAATTGTCTACCTTTGGCCGTAGTGCAAAGATGGACTGTTGATTATTGATTTTATAGTTGATATCTTTGGTCGTAGTACAAAGATGAACTGTTGATTGATAGCTTTGGCCCGTAGAGCAAAGATGGACAGATGTATGACATGATCATGACCACTGGTGATACTAACGAATATCCTTGGCCCGTAGTGCATGGATAATTCGATGATGTGTTTAGTAGGATCATGACCATAGTTGAATATATTTGGCCGTAGTGCACTGACAGACAATTGATTGGTATGATCATGACAATTGGTTTTATAGTTGAATATATTTGGCCCGTAATGCAAAGATAGATAACTGATTGGTATGATCATTGTTATTACATTTGAATATCTTTAGCTTTTGGGGTAAGGATATTGATTAAACATTTTATTAAGCTTTGTGGCAAGGAGAAACTGTTGATTTACATGATTATAAATATGAATTGTGAATTTAACTAAAATCTTTAGTGGTTCAGGTGAAGACAGGTGATGAAAGTTCTCTTTATCTTTAGTACAATAAAGAACTGTTGATGAGTATTACAAGAATGAAATATTAACTATGGACTTTTAATTTGGAGGAGATAGTAGACATTATGTTCTATTTGACTCTTCTAATGGATTGTTGATTCCGCTGCAATTATGGTTAAAAACTTTTATTATCTATCATATGTTCTAATCTCTAATTTATTCTGATGAAGGCTATTGATAAATGAATTATCTTAGTTATAATATTCTTTACTGGGCTAGTTGAGCTCACTCTTTGCTTTCATTGTTCTCTTCAGGAAATGAGAACGTAGTCGGAACTAATCGGGGAACGGAGCGATGGTCCAAGATGGTTCTTAGTAGTCCTCACTATTTTGTAAAATAGTGTGATAATAATTATAATAAGGACTCCATTTGAGTTTGGATATTGTGTAGAAGATAATATTCTTGTTTAAACTCTCAGCTATGTTTTGTCATATTTTGCACGACAGTAGTATAATTAAGTTTGTATTTAAGTTATGTAGCATGTATCTGGCGACTCAAGATGGGTGATCTATACATATTTTGTGGGAGTCACAATTGGTATCAGAGCTTAGGGATATGGTCTCTGGCGGAGTTCGGGGATTAGAACTAGGAGGGGAAAGACGAGTAATATCCTTCACTAGTGTGTGTGTCCTACCTAAGCTAAATTTTCTAACTTAATATGTTGAAAATTTGTGATATGTTAATTAACCATTGTTTTGAAGTTGTATTCTGAAATGATATCTGAAATCCAAGAGATGAGCAATGGAGAAATCATGATACAGAGGAAATGACCAGCATGGTATTCTTACCTCTTCGAACTACCAGGTACGTAAATTTCGAGGGCGAAATTTCATAAGGAGGGGAGATTGTAAGACCCCAAATTTTATGAAATAAAAGTATTCAATTTTCTTATAGTTATTATTCTATTTAGTTAATGGTTGAAATGATAAAAGGTTAAAGTTAAGGGTGATATGTGAAAATTTTACAAAGTAAGCAAGTTGATATAAAATATTCGTTGTGTCGGGGAATATTCTTTTTATCGGGGAATATCCATACGACGACACCACCATTGGTGGACCCCACAACGAAATAACTGTCGGACTTAGAAAACGACAGAAATAATTTTTTATAAAAATGGCAAAAGTTTTACCGTTAACTATTGAAATTTTCGGTGATAAAAGTACAGTAATACACGTGGTTTCATAGTAATACACAGTATTGATCATTGATACTTACATAAGAAGCCACTCAGTTTATTCAATTATTGCTACAGTAATTGTTGTATACTATCTCACGTTATTTAATTCAATTATTGTCACAGTATCATCAGCACTATATTTTATATTATTAAATCAATAATTGAGAAAACACATTTACTCATATGATTATTTACATATTGACAATGTCTAGAAAGTTCTGTCGAAGAAAGAGGTTTGGTCACCTAATTGCGTGCCAATAAGGAGAAATCTTTATCGAAAAGCCCCCTCTTACCTGGGAATGATATGGTTGTCAATATTGTAAGTTATAATATTAAAAATGAATAATTGTTGAAATATTAAAAATGTGTTTATTAAAGATAAGTGAATTACAACAGTTAGAGGGGAATAATGCAAACTTGGAATACTTTAGGGGTACTAAAGTCTATTAAGTAAATAAATATGGACCATTGGTGGTGGTTTCAATAGTAAATCAATCTGGACCGTCGATGGTGGTTTTAATAGTAAATCAATCTGGACCATTGATGGTGGTTTTAATAGTAAATCAATCTGGACCATCGATGGTGGTTTTAAAAGTAAATCAATCTGGACCGTCGGTGGTGGTTTTAAAAGTAAATCAATCTGGACCGTCGGTTGTGGTTTTAATAGTAATCAATATGGACCATCCGTTCTAATAGTAAATCAATCTGGACCGTTCGTGAATTAGTTATTATTTAGTCATTTCTCCTATAAATAAAAGCTTAATTCTTCTTTTATTTTCACCAATTCACTGAGACTTACAAGAGAAACTATAGAGAGCAAGAATGTGACGCCCCCAAATCTGGGTACTTGAAACCTGTATTCGGTGCTTCACGATAACATTCATTCAACTACTTAATGTATTAATTAAACAAAAGTATTATATCAAAGTTATCTACCTTCCCAGTCTCAAGAACCTTTAAGTCTTACATTACATGATAAATATTATATTATCCTACTACAAACAGTCATTACAAATAACATAATGTAACCTAATCCTTTAGCTTCCCTTCCCTTTGTCCTTGCTTAACCTTCGTGTCGTATAGCTTAATTTGAAAACATTTAAATTTAAAGCAAGAATGAGCATTTGGGTGCCCAGCAAGTAATAGCAATGAATATAGATTATCTGAAAGATTTAAATGTTTTCTTTGGACGACACTTCTACAACGAAACAATAGTTGTGAAGTAAGCTGAAACCATACTGAACTACATATCAATTCTATTTCATTTTTTTGAAACTACGTACTGACTATAAATGGAAATCAGTTGACAAACTATGAACTTTATTTTTAATTATTGAAAAGGTTAAATGTAACTTCATCTCGCAAACCATCCTGCCTTACTTTATTACGTGAGGGTGATCACCTGCTATGCCTCAGATTGATCAATACTACGTGTTTGAACGATAAGTTCGTTCATCTGATCCGCCTTTGGCGCATAAAAGTTCTCCCCTGTTCGGGATGTTCATAATTAATCTGGAATTTGAACTAGAATAGTTCAATTAAATAATAATAATGTTCTATCATGGTCTACAATATTTTTAATTCTATGTCTAGCTGATTTAAATAGCTTAGACAGTTTTTTAAATAACATATACATTCCTGAAAACTAGTAGGTATGTGTCAACATGTGATTAAATAAAATTATTATCCAAGTGAGGGCACTTTAATAATCTAACTTAACTATCTATCCACAGGGTATGTATTGATCATACATTACTACTGTACTAGTAAACGAATAGAGTTTGATAACTGGCATGAATACTAATGTTGAAATACATAATCGATAACAGTAGAGTTTAAGAACTTATATAACATGAGTATAATTCGATAACTTACTTACACAGGATTATTGCATAAGTAGATACAAAGAGTAAGGATACTTGCTTGATCTGCTTCTTACACAACTTAGTTTTATCTTTTATACTGAAACCTATCATTCATAAGATTATTCTTTTGATCAGAATAATATATCATAACACATAACACTGCTATTTGCAGTCATCATATAGCTTAAACACATTGTCACATAGTTATAGTAGTCATTCTAACATAAATAATTACTTATCAGGTCAATCTATATAAGTCTAGGTCAACTTCGGATTCATTTTGGTGTACCGACGGCTTTATCGGATAATAATCAAGTTTATATTTACTTAAACTTTATTATGTAACTTCAATACTATAGTAGATAATTTAAATATTAATCATATTATTCTTCAAGGTATTATAATAATTTATCATGATTTTTCAACCACTGAAATCATTTTTAAATGATTTAAATATAGAATAATTCTATTATTATTAATATTTAATAATATTAAAATATTAATGAAATACTTAACAAAATATTAAAGTTATTTATAATAACTTAAAATATTTTAAAATACTAATTTTCTCCTAAATGATTTTTTTTAAATATTAAAATCATTTTAAATAATTACCATTAATATTTAAATATTAATGTATTATTCATGAAAATATTAAAAGTCATTTATTATAACTTAAAATATTTTTAAATCATTTATATCATTTTTAAATGATTTTTAAATCATTAAAACTATTTTTAAACTATTTATTTAATATAAATATTAAATAAACCTTTTATCATTAATATTAAATTATTTATGAAAATTACCTTAAAATATTAAAAGTCATAATTTATAACTTAAAATATTTTTAAACACCATATTATCATTTAAAATAACTTTTATAATATAAAAATCATTTTTAAACCCATTTATTTAATACATTAATTAAATAAATTTAATACTATTAATATTCAAATAAATAGTAATATTAATGAAAAATATGTCAATTTATCAAAATGTAATTTTTATAACTTAAAATAATTTTTAAAACTGATTTTGTAATTTTTAGAAATTTATTTCTATTTTTAATGAATTTTTCGGAAATTAGAAAACTAAAATAATTAAATCCGCCGCTAAAGGCTATAGCGACGGTTTCTGTCGCGGTAGGTGTTCTTGATGTTCAAGAACATTGACAATCAGTGGTTAAGGTGCCTACTTTGACCGTCTTTAATTCTTAGTCTATACATGTTCTAGACAATATTAAGTGTTGATCATGTATTGTTTATGTAATACTACATGAATCAAGCATCATATAAGTCATACAAGCACATAGCATGAAGATTTGGCCTTGCAAAATCGTTGTCAAAGCTTTCTGGGTTTTCTGGGTTACCCAAAAACCCAGTCAGCTTCATGGGTCCATTTTGAGGCTCAATTTTATTTAGGTTCTAGTCATTGTTAATGTGTTCTAATGGTTTAGGTTTGTAGTCCTCATGTCAGAGTACATATATCAATCATCAAGTTGGCTTAACTACATCAGATTCATTAAATAGCATCCAGTCAAACATTGTCAGAAATAATGTTCTTGAGTTTTCTGGGTTTCCCAGAAAACTACAACCGTGATCGAGTTGGCTAGTTTGACCATCAATTACTTTCATTATGTTGCTTAAATAAGTTATATAGGAGCATGAATATGTAGTATACATAGAAGAGTATATCTTAAATATAATAACACAAGCAAAACATCAAACACATGCAAGATCTAGGACCACGAACTTCTTGTCAGACATTGAAAAACAAATTCTGGGTTACCCAGAAAATAAAAGTCAATGTCGAGCGAGTTACTTTGACCATCCACTACTTCAAATCTGTTGATTGTTTGAGTGATATAAAGGCATGGATCTAGAGTTTATCTAACAGGCTGCAAACTAGACACAACAACAGTTCCAAATCTCCTAACATCTGACAGATATGAGCCTTGGAAAATCATGTCAGACACTGGTTTTGAATTTCTTGGTTGCCCAGAAACTCTTGGTCATGCTCGATAAAAGGGTTTTGACCAAGAATAAATTGTATTATGGACATGATCTAAGCATGATTTCAAGTCCAGATCAAAGTCCTTACAGCAAACTAGAAATCTAAAACATCAAACATACAAAATCATTAACAAACACAGATCTATGGCCTTTGACATTCGGTTGTCAGGCCATAAATCTAGGGTTCTTGGACAGTTTTGAAAAGTTGATTTTTGAGTACTTTGATGTTATAGATCTATGATATAACATCATAGATCATCATATAACATCTTCTAACACTTAACTAAACATTTAAACACAAAATTTGATTGAGCATACACGATCTAGGATGAGTTTAGGGTTATACCTCTTTCTTAACAAGCTTTAAATCCTTGCTTCCTAATCTATTTGTGATGTTCTAGAGGGTTGTTCGGGGACTAATTTGCTAAAAGATTTCGTGGCTTAGAGAGAGAGAAGAGTTGGTTGAGTGATAGCTAGCAAATGAGCTTAAGTTTTGATTTTATCTCTCTTTAAAAATCTATATACTTTGATGCATTGAACCTAATCTTGCAAGGTGTCAATTGAGATAAGGTTGGCTGAGATTTTACACACATGGGAGATCTTAACTTGGTGAGTCAAGCAATTCTAGAACAATCTCTTAACTTCAGTTTTAAGTAAAAGGTAATTTGGTCATTTTATACACTAAAGGGTATTTTGGTCTTTTCCACTTAAATTTTAAGGCTAGTTTGGTAATTTTATATATTTCCCATAGCTTTTAATTTTAAGATTTGCTAAATACCATTAGAGCTTGTTAATCACCAATTATGGTTTTAAAATTAGGTTTAGGGTTTCTCGGAGATCAAATTATTATTACTACTATTACTATTACTGTTACTATTAGTATTATTATTGTAACAACCCAGAAATTCGGATTTTCCAGAATTAAAGTTTAAAGAATTAGTTATTAATAAAAGGAATTTTTATTAATAATATTATGTGTTATGTGTTTATTAATCGTTCTAAAACCTAGGATGATTATAAGTCGGGAGGATTCTGGCTACGAGCTAGGTTAAACGAGTAAGAATTTTCAAGACAAAAATAAAAAAAATTCGGGAACAAAAATATTTCTAGGGAAAAAGACGAAATAGGCACTATTCACCCGACGAAACTTAAGGGTTAGGGTTTGAATAACCTAAGTCGTTCTGAGAGTTCGGTATGTCGAAATGACATTCCGTCGAAAGATTTGACGATAATATATCTTGAAAAGTTAAGTAAGCCGATAAAAAATTTTCTCAAAAAATGTGCAGAAATCGGACGAAATAAAAGCGACGAAAAGTACTGCTATGTATTTTTCATTCGATTAGCTACGTTAAGGGAAAACGTGAAGGAAAACGCTTAACGCCAAAAAGTGTTTTTCAGAAATCCGAAGAATACGTAAAAGTTAATCGGGAAAGGAAAGACGAAATATCCAAAAATATTTGGATTCCGAGAATCGCAGTTTTTAAAACTGTCGGACGAAAACCCAAAAGACGGAACCACGAAACTTAAAGGCTAAGTAGACTTAAGGGCTAAGTTAACTTAACACTTAAGTCATGAATAGTAAGGAGGTGTGAATAGTAAGGAAGTTGAGGGGCGAAATGACTAAAATACCCCTAGCTTGGAAATTCTATAAATAGAAAGCTTATTTCCTTTTTTTAGGATTTTGAGAATCCTACACTTTGAGAGAGAGAGAGAGTTCGGATGGGAGGATGAGAAGGAGAAAGAAGCATAAAAGTTTGCTCGTGAGCAACCTTTGTCTGACGGAAAGAGATTAAATGAGAACGGCAATCCGAAACCTAGTCTTTTATAAATTTTCTTTAAGTTTTTATGTTTAAAAACATAACTTAATGAGAATAAGAAGTAGATGATATTAGGGATGATTTCATATGGTTGAAATCATGAGAAATAATGAAAATAAGAATTTGAAGTTTAGTAAATAAATTTCTTAAGGAAGTATAAGATTCGTAATAAATTAGAACGATCCGAGTGGATTATATAAATAAGTAGGTAAAATAAGTAAGGAATAATGCTCTATAACATCAAATTCCAATAAAAAGTGAAATTGTAATCCAAAATATCAATTAAAATGAAGAACGAACGAAGAACACGAAGAACGTTGTTGATGGACAAATTTAAAACCATCATAGGATAATTGTTGTTGATGGACAAGTTTAAAACCATCTCATATAAGTTTGATGCATATTTCTTGGTTAGGAACGGTAGAAACGTTCATAAAGAACGGATTAAAACTTAGTTATAACGAAGTTATGGCAAAAATTTTGTAAAAGACGAACGAGAATTAGAAAGTTAGTAAATGAACCCGAACGTGTAGGGTTTCATAAGAATATAAGAGAACATAGAAAACATGAGTCTTGAACTCAAGAATGAATGAATTCCGAGTTCGGATGATCGAATTACGGAAGAACGAACAAAGAGCGTTAAAAACATAAAACGAACGAAGGGTGAAGATCAAGCCAATCGAATGGCACGTTAATGGATTCAGAACGAAGTTCTGTCTGAGGGGTATTGAAGTACGTAAGATAAGGAAGAGAATGGCTTTGGAACGACCTCGTTTTGAGTTATAACGAAGGAGTTATGAGATCGGGAAGCAGCGTCCCAAAATGAAGTTAACACTTAGAAGAAATTTTTAAGAATTAGGGCTTGGCGCCGCGGCGCCAACCATGCCTTGTAAGGTGGCGCTGCAGCCCCAGACTAGGGAGCCGGGTATTGCAAACTCCCACCGCAGCGTGAGAGATGGAAGAGAGAGTGGCGCCGCAGTGCCAGTGTAGGGAAAAAGCCAGAGAAGAGCTTTTAACTGCTCAACTCTAGGGGGAAACGTAAGGGAAGATAAAGAACATAATGTCCAACTAATGTAACACTTGAAAAAGTAAATTAAACCTTAAATGAAGGTTGAACAGAAAGATTAATTGAGATTAAAAGACAAAGACTGTAGACGCGGGTTACGTAACCGATGTCGGGGACCGTAGTCGAAATGAACGAACGTGAGGGATTGCTATGGTTGTGATTCCTTAGACGTTGAGCGATGAGGGTATTGAATAACATTTCAATGTTATGTCATGCTAGTGAGAGATAAGTGTGAAGTGTATAGACGCTGCAAACGCAACGTTGTTGCGATGAACGATTGGTCTTAGCATACAACGAACGATGGGGCTTCGACACTAGGAACGAGTAAAGAACATGGAGTTCATATAATGGATAACAAAAGTATTAGTAAGATATGAATTATCGAGAAAGAAGTAACGAACGGTAATAAGATTAATGAAAGCCGAATGTGAGTTGAATAAGAATGAATCCTGAGGTATGACATTTAGTTATTAGAAAGCTAAAAAGGAATAAGAAATTGACTTAACGAATATTATAGTTTAATGATTCGGATAAGTTAAGATAAGTTAGGTTGTGGTACAATCGTAACCTTTGAAGGTTGACATATGGGAACTGGGCTAAATAATTCCTTTAGAGAGAGAAGGTATATATAAAACTGGTAACCGATCTAACTCACTGTTATGGGCAGTGTAGATGAGACGGGAACTTGTTTGTTGGTTGTTTGTGGGAAACCACTCAGAGTACCATATGGACTACTAGCAGAGAAGCGATGTGTGCTGAGTCCTAGAGAAGTTATAAGAAGAAGATAAGAATGTAAAACATCAAAGATGATGAACGTATAAGTAAGACATCTCCGTATGTCATGAAGCCGTAAAACCATAATGAAAGTGGTCACGTAAACTTAGGTTGCAAGAACGCGAACCCTAAGAAGTAAAGTTAAGCAAACTAATGCATAAGTCAAATATACATGACTAATTAGTGTATGTGTTATTTTTCTTATGTCCTACATAGGAATTGAAATGAGCAGTTCGGCGTAAGCTGTAGCTGGGTGTAAGGAAAGTTTCCTAACTTCATTCATATTTCAAATGAATGCTAGTTTCTTAAACTTCTCAGATGTTGAACTTGAGAAGTTCTGTCTATGTGTGAATGTGCGATATTTGTACAAGATGGTAGAACGTATGAGGCCTTGAGCCACAATGTGAACACTTTGGTGTTTCTATGATATGAACTGTTCTGTGATTGAGCTGTTCAATACAAGTATGATCTGTTTATACATGAACCATTATTGTTAAGTCTCGTATAATGATTCTAGCCGACAAGAAGATGTATGAAAAAGGTAGAAGAATGAAAGTATTTCAAAGTGAAATTGACTGATGTTTTAAAATGATAGGAATCGAGATTATTCCTATTGTTCAAGCTGCTTCATAACCTTTGTACGGTTATCGAAGTTTTAAAGAAATGTTTGAATTCTTAAAGTTGATTGTTCAACTGCTATAACTTGCTGGGCAATTGAATGCTCACACTTGCTTTTAAATGAAAAAACATTTTCAGTGAACGATGTTAGAAGAACTTAAGGATCCCGTAAAGATCAAGATGACGGTATCCAGATGAGGTGCTATTCATAATGTGAATAAGCGAGAAGATCAAGTGAAGACTTATAATATAGAAAGATGAAATTGAACTATAGACTAGTTTAAGGAACTGTTATGTATCCTTGGTGGCGGATAAAAGTCACGCTTGTAAGATGAAATGAATAATGTATTTATGATTATTTGATATGAAAAAGGTTATAAGGTTTCCAGAACCTGGGATTTGAGAGTATATGTTGTTATATTTAGCTATATAATGATGTATGTTTGGAAGAAGATGGGATCGTGACGTACGAAATCCGGATGTGAAAATAGACCGAATTTCGGGGCGTTACAATTATTATAATAGTAGTAATTATTATAATTATAATTATTATTGTTATTATTATTATTATTATTATTATTATTATTATTATTATTATTATTTTAGTACTATTATAATTATTATTATTATTATTATTATTATTATTATTATTATTAGTACTATTATTATAATTATTAATATTAATATTAATATTAATATTATTATTATTATTATTATTATTATTACAAATATTTATTGTTATTATTGTTATTATTATTATTATTATTATTATTGTTATTATTATTGTTATTTTATTTGGGCAAGAATTTTTAGGGGTGAATTTGATTTGGGTGGGAATTTTTAGTGTGAGATAAAATGTGAGCCATTAGATTAAGTTGAAAGAATTGAGATGAAATCTAAACCGTCCTTGTGTTTTGTAAAAAAAAAATTCAAAATTGTTTATGTTTTATTATATAGATATATATGACAACTTTTTTTGTAAATGAAACAAATCATATAATACAAAACTCAATTTTCTCTATGCTTTAACTCACCATTATACTTTGGAAACTTCGGCAAGTGCTCAATGTAACCCGGGGGTATGATTTTCTCTTAATGGAGACCGGGTATAGGGTGTAAAGTCTAGCTCAACAGGCTTAGAGTCGACACTCTAGAGTTGGGCTATGATGTCGAGCATGTCTGCCTTGGTCATAAAGTTGTTATACTATAGGAGTAACTTGGGGTGTGAGTTGGGTATTCGGGACAGGGATGTTTAAGAGTACATGATTGTTGGTGTTACTTGGTTGTTGAGAGTGACATTGGCTATATTTGTTTACAAAAAGTATGTTTGGAATAAGATTATTTATCTTAATTTAATATTACTTTGGACTATTTAATCATTTGAAGAGAGATTATTAGTCCCTTAATGTGCGATTATTAGTCCCACAAAATCATTTGATAACTTAAAATGGGAAGAGACTATTAATCTCACATAATCATGGAATTATATAATTCATCATAAATAGTTTTAGAAATGACAAAAAAAATAGTTCATGACTATTTAATCCTCTATTATGGGATAAAATATTATGAAATAGTATTAAATTAAGATAAATAGTCTAATCACAAGTATACTTTTTACAAACAAACATAGTTTTAATATAATTTGGGTGTCTGGAATGGCTACGGCAGGAGATTGTTGAAGTGGTGTCTGAATGGTGAAGCATTGAGGGCTTAAGTTGAACTGATGTAAAATGAATCTATTGGCAAAAAACCTCTCATTTCTTTTTGCTATTTCTAGTAATCAACTCCGTGTCCCTCTGCTTGTGCGGCTTGGCGTCTTCCAGCACTTGTGTTACCAACGGAGCAGCCTAGTATTCAACTCCTTGTCCCTCTGCTTGTCGGCTCCAAGCTTAATTATTTATGAACTGCCAGTACATTTGCAAACACTTTTGTTTAAAAAGTTTCAACTCTTGACAATGATTTTCCTAAATTGATTTTTTATTACTACCTATGTTCCAAAATTAAATATACAATTTAAATTAAATATTCAATATGATTTTTAAAGTCAAATGACCATATATGAAACTTTAAAATTAATACGACAATAAAAGTTTATAATGAAATAAATTTTGTTATCAATTATTTTTGTTATATACTATACAATTATAATAATTGTATCAACTTAAATTAAATGAATGTACATCAATTTGAAGTTTAATATATTGTCATTTGACTTTAACAATCAAATTGCATCACTAATTTTAAAACGAAGGAAATATTTTTTGATTATTTTTCTATTTCAAGTAAGAAAAATTAGAAGGGAAAAACAAACACGTTGCTCAAAAGTAAATTACCAAAAGGCAACACAGTTGTCATAAAAGCAGAGAGCTAGTTTTGCCTATGAATTGAACTTTACAGTTTTACACCTATCACATTGCAAACCTTTACAAATGAATTACAAGTAAATCACAATAGAACAGTTTACTGAGTGAAATTACCCACAGATGTGGATAATTAACAAATAACACTGACCACCAACCAAAAAGTATAAAGATATTCTAACATGTACACATTTTATGGCCTTCCTCATTCAAGGAAAATTAATAATATTTGGCTTTATTCTACAGATCAGATACTGATAGAATTTTAGCTAAAACCAATAGAAAGGTTGATAAATGATCAAATGGGAAAGGTATAGAAGGAAAGAGTGTTGGCGAGCAAAGAACTACAGCTCATTCCGTTGGTCTATCTTCCTGGCGTTTGCTCTAATACTATCAAGGAAAGATCTTCAAAAACTGAATTCATATTAGGTCTCTCAGCAGCAGGGAGGATACACCTAAGAGCCACCTGAAGCATATCATTGAGTCCTTTGGGTAGACCGTCCATATTATGCACATCCAAAATCTGCATGTCCAAGCATTCATTGGGCCGGTTTTCCGCAGCTAACAGTATGACCCATTCCGTCAGGTCCACCACCCCATGGTTCACAGAGACGATGTCAGCTGAACTTTTCCCAGTCAAGAGCTCCAACAAAATAACCCCAAAAGCATAAACATCACTCTTCAGTGATGGACAAGGCTTACTTGTACTGGCAAATTCGGGTGGCCGATAACCGAGGGCGCCAGCATTGAGAACCTGCTCAGATGTCCCAGCAGACGTCATTATTCGGTGGAGACTGTAGTCAGTTAGGAGTGTATTCAAGCTGGAAGTTTCTAGTAATATGTTTGTAGATTTCAGGTTCCCATGAGGTATGGCTCTCTCATTGTGAAGGTAGTTCAGGCAACGAGCCACATCCACGGAAATCTTGAGCCGTTCATCAAGAGACAAGGCCGGAAATGCTCTTGGCTCTGTCCCTGCAAAGAAATAAGCACACAATTCATTTAATATAGCCGTATTGAGATAAAGTGAGGAATACATTTTTTAGAGCATATCTGTTTGTAAGAAACAGGTAAAATATAATGAGAAAATAATGAAAAAAATATGCAAGGCTGTATAATGTCCGTGTTACGTAGAAGTCTTGTAGATGTTACTAGATGTTTTTCGCCAAGGCGTGTGAAAGAGTTTACTGATAATAATTGAACTCTATTAACCTAAGAAGCATAGACACTTCCACAGCGTAGCCTGTCCTTGTCCATTTTCAGGAATTATTTTGAGAAAAAACTCATTTCAGAAAAGGTAAAGTTAAATGCACTCCACTTTTCACCATTTGTACAACACTACAAGTGTAAAATTTACATTTGAAGCGAGTGTAATTAATTGAGACAGTTATTTCCTACTGTTTATGGAACAGAATAGGAAAAAATGCATCTAAAATGATTTGAACTCATACTAAAGTTTACTATGATGGGAATTATAAAGCATTTTATGTATAAGCAAATTAGCATATTCTATTTTTTCATAAATTTCATGACGTTAAACTTTTGAGAACGGTAACCAGGCTCCTATTCATTTTCTGTAAGTTAGACAAATGAAAAACTGAAACCCTAGAATAATCTGAATACGAAAACAGAAATAGAAAAGGTAGGTAAACAACCTATGCTTTAAAACTTATGGATATGAATCAACGCCCTAAAAGGATCCATTTTACATTCGATTTCTCCCCGGTCTTCTACATATGTTTGGGGTTATAACACCATCAAACCCTTTTTCAAACCACTTCAACTTAAATAACTGTAGAGGCTAGTCATAAATGATAAATAAGCAGCAGCCACAACATGAAGAGAAATAAAAACTATACCACATAAAAGTATGAAAACTAATTGTTGAAAGTTCCATTTCACAATTAGTAAATTCAATATGATCATGAAAACAATATTGACCTTCATTCAAATATATAGATATTTCAGAACAAAGCGTGAGATTGGTGTCTGAATGTCTCTATTGCCACATATTACACGAAAAAAACTCCATGTAACCTATTTCCTCCTCCATAACTACAAATGAATGCTAGTCATATTGCAACACCAGAAAAAAAGAAAATAGGATTATCTCAATCATTAGTTACTTGAAAACAACGAGCCTTGTACAATTGTACCAACTACACTACACGGGGTAGGCTATAAAACTCTATATTGTCATTTTGCTCCACTGGCAGGACAAAAGTTTAGAAAGGCTTAGAAAATATATTTTTGACAAAGAAAGAAGGCTTAAGAGCACTTATCCCCGTAGATAATCAGTAGAGAAGCACAACACGCAATAAAAGCACATAGCTTTCATCTCAAATCAAAATATAATTCAACTCTATCTAATAATAAAGTGTACATCAACTCATGTAGGAGACCTGCGTCTTTGAAGACAAGTATAACCCCAAATTTAAAAAGGAAAGAACTCCAAATTTCAATCTACTACAATTCAACTTCTACAATAATCTAACTAGTATACTTAAAATATCATTACTAATGCCAATTGTTTATTTTTGAATAATAATAATATAAAATATTTAATAAAAATAATAAATCTTCTTTTACCATGATCCTCATCATTTTCTCCCTTCTGAAAAAAAAAAATAGTCGAGTTATAATATATAGGAGAATCATAAGCCACAAACTACACTCCAAAATGCAAGAACTCTTTGCCCCTCGTATGTATATTAATAACTTGGAAACGAGATGGCTTTCTTATCAAAGAGACTATTGGAGTTGTCGCCCATGACCAAATCTTAGTATTCTTGATCTGCTTTCCACTAATCATCGATATCTCATCATTTTATTGACTGTTCAACTTCAGCTCCAACTTGTTCTTCGTATGGCTCATTAATGATATTTTCAAACTGCTCAACTGCTTTCTCATCACAATCCTCTCGAGCATCAACTTGTGAAAAATCGAGCTCTTCTTTATCTACCTTGTGGGTATCCTCTTGGGAATCTCAAGCGCAATTAAGATGAATACCTCTTTGGTCTGGGCAAGTTTATACGAACTTGTAATGTATCATTAAATCTGGAAGGTTTCTTTCAGACATTTCTAAATCATTGCACAATTGCCAAACTCAAAACCGTATAGAAGATGAGACCTTTCTTCGCACACTCCATAGCACCGAAAACATCTGGTATAGCAGCAGGCTTCTTCTCATCATCATCAACAATCCTCAAAGCTACAAGAAGGGGTTGTGACGCCCTAAAGCAATCCTCAATATGATGCCAAAATGTAGTTGAAATTACGGTATCACATACTTTCTTCCCGGCTTCAATAGCCGACAACTTAGATTTTTTCAATCCTCACTTATGAACAAATTCCTCGATGAATTTCTATGTTTGTACAAACTCTGTATGGTGAAAAAAGTTGTAGCAAATCTAGTAACTTCGGGTCCCCTCACATTTGTTTTTCCCTCGTCACATCAAGAAGACGACCATGCTTGTAAATAAAAGTTGTGAATCTTCTTGTATTTGTGATTGTGGGCTGGAATTGCTTCAACTTACCTAGTTCTTCTAGCATAAAGTCTAGGCAGCAAACGACGCAAAGTGTCCAAAACAATGTATGCCTCCTCTCCATTAGTATATGCCCCGTTGCCTTGTAATTAGAGACATTGTCCATGACCACCTGAATAACATACTCGGGACCAATTTTCTCATTCTTACTATCAAGGAGATCTGCCAACATCGTGGCATCTTGCGACTGACTTGAGGCATCAACAGAACCCATGAAGTAAGTCCCTTCCAGATTATTAACAAGGAAATTCAACACGTGCCTTCCCCTCCTATATGTCCAACCATCTGACATGAGTGTGCAGCCATATTGCTTCCAAGAAACTTCATGCTTCGCCTTTAACTCATCAGTTTGCTTCTTTGTCTTTTCAAGTAAAAGAACCCTCAACTCATGATACGATGGAGACTTTAAACCCGGCCCATATTGCCATATAGACTCGATCATTACCTCGAAACTCCTTGCATTTACATCATTGAATAGTATGTCGCATGTAATAATCAAGAATTTTTAAGTCACATTGTAAATATATATATTAATGATATTAAAAACTTTGTGGCATATAGTGAATGAATATGTGATGACTTATGTGGAATAGGTGTATGGTTAAATAAATATATATATTGTATGTATGGATATGTATATTTATTAATTATGTAAATATAACTCAAAACGAAAGCTACATAACCTAATTAAATCTTAGGTGTAGTAATTAAATAACCTAAGGGTTATGGTATTGAGAAATGTTAGTATTTAAAATTTATACTAACTTAAGAGATTAATTTTATTATCTCAATTTATTATTTATTTTAGACCTAATTAAAAGCAAGTTTAATTGGGTTATGAAATTAAATGGACTTGAGTAAGTATTTAATTCTATAAGAGAGGGGATAGAAACCCTAAATAAATAATTAGGGTAAGATAGGTTAAAAGTATTGGACTATGTTATTTCCATGGTCCAAACAATTAATTAGGAAGCCCAAAGGAATTAAATTGAAAGCCCAATCTTTAGCCCAATTGTGAGGGACACTTTGGACAATTGATTAATCAAATTTGGCATTAAAAATAAAGCAAAAATGAGGCAAAAGAGGGGGTAATACCCGGCCCCTAGTGGCCATTTTTTGGCTTATGATGTGATAATTAAATTGTCATTTTTGTTAACTAATCTCCTTATCTACTCAAACCCCTTGTGTGTCAATCTCTCATTGATCCAAAATCCTTAATTAGGATTACATGTAATCTAAAAAGATAAATATCTTGGGGATATAAGGATTATTAGGATAGAAATATAGATATAGGTTGTATATCTATACTTTTATTGCATTCATTTGTTTTAGTGGGATAATAGATTTTTTGGTCAGTGTACTAGGGCCCAATTTTCATTGCGGTTACCGAAACTTTTTTTGTTACAATTGCATAACTATACTCTAAAATAATTACAAAATGGTCATTCCGTATGATTTCCGTCCCAAAAACGGATTTCAAGGAATAGGATTTGCTCGGATTTTGTAAGGCTTGAGTTGCTTGGATTTTGTGCCAGGAAAGGAAAAGAAGGGAGATTTCTACTCTGAATAGGATTTCAAGGAAGGCTGACCTAGACAAGACAAAAAGCTATAAATATGGAGGAGATTATTGATATACACACATAATTTGTTATACATAATTTGAGACAGAAACTTGGAGACAGATTTGGAGATTAGAGATTGGAGATTCAAAGGAGCACGTAAGGAGATCAAAACAGAGATTTGAAGATGGGAGAAAATTCTATTGAGTTTTTTATTTATTCTTTCTCTTCTCAGCTTTGTAATTCTAAGATGATGTTTAATTTGGGATTTCTAGTTTTTAATTCCATCATGAACCAACTCTTTAAGTAAGGCTACAATTGAACCTTTTATGGTTATGAATTGATTACTCTAATTAATCCAATTATTTATTCAAATTGAGTTGTCTATCATATTTTGTGCTTAATGATTAATTGTATGATCAACAATTACCTTGTTACACTAGATGAATTCGGAAGATGAAATCTAGGGGTTAGAATTGAATGTGATAGCTTGTATTCTTAGTTATTTGCATGAGATAAATAATTAGGGTTGTGAATTGAATAGGTATATCTCTTTCCACTTCATGTAACAATTGGGAATTGGAACTTAATGAAGTTAATTCTTTTGTTTTGCATAGGAATATCGCAGAATTACTTGAATTGAATATTTTTGTTTGATCACTTGGAAAAGGGCTTATAAATACTTTGAATTCTTGTTAACAACTCGAGTAGATTTAATAATTGGAGAAATTAGATAATTGATTTATATTACGTAATTGGGGATATTGTAGTCTTAAGTCTTTACCATCTGAATCAAATCTCTGTGTTAAAATTAGTTTTAGTTAATTGAATTTAGTTGTAATTGGAAAATCACCAAATTCGGTTGTTTAAATAAAATTGGATAGATATAAAACTAGTAGTTGAGATGTGTTAAATAGGATTCCTCGTGGGTACGACACTCTTTCTTATCACTTTATTACTTGTTGATCGTGTATACTTGCACGTAATTGTTAATTGTGAAATCAGACAATAATTGCAACAACAAATAAAAGAATAAGACTACAAACCGCCTAACCACCTTATTAGAGGAATCTTACTTTTAGATAATACAAACAATTGAAACTGAGAATAGGTTATTTCATTGAAGTAATTTTTCTCTATTACATAGGTTGATATATATACACAAGTATCATAATTAAAGTTATGGTAATTCCTAAATTACAGTAATGTGTACACACTGATTATGGAAACTACAATTATGGCATATCTATAGCATATCTTCTAACACTTTCCCTCAAGTTGGTGTATAGATGTCTTGCGTACCCAACCTGAATCATAATGGATGAAACATCTTACTACTAAGACCCTTAGTCAAAATATCAGCACGCTGATGTTCTGTTTTGACAAAAGGTAAGCAAATAAGACAACTAGTTAACTTTTCCTTGATGAAGTGTCTGTCAATCTCAATGTGCTTCGTTCTATCATGTCGTACTTGGTCGTTTACAATACTAATGACTGCCTTATTATCATAAAATAACTGCATAGGCCTTTTAGTTGTAACACCCAAATCTTCTAGCAATGTTCAAAGCCATATTAGTTCACTTGTAACACCCAAATCTTCTAGCAATGATCAAAGCCATATTAGTTCACATATACCCAAGGCAATAGCTCGATATTCAGCCTCAGCACTTGTTGATATATCAATCGTCTCACCAATCATTAATATCTTTCTTTATCAATCATAGGTCATGTGCCACCTACTAAATGATGATTAACTTCAATAGGAGAATCATCAGGCTTACATCCCAACATACCAGTTTCTGTTAAAAAATCAAGTACATATTTCATTTGAGATAGAAAAATTCCACTAGAAGATCTTGTAACTTCAATACCAAGGAAATATTTTAAAGGACCAAGATCTTTGATCTCAAACTCGTTGGCCATACTTGCTTTGAGATTAACTATCTCTTCTCTATTATCTTATCCCCTGTCACCATAATGTCATCAACATAAACAATAAGAATGGCAGTCTTTCCATTTATCTGTTTGACAAATAGAGTATGATCTGCTCGACTCTGCTTGTACTCAAATCTTATCATTGTGGAATCTACCAAACTAGGCTCTGGGAGATTGCTTCAAACCATATAAAGCCTTTCGCAACTTACAAACCTTACCCTTGGTGACAAAAGAAGCAAAACAACGAGATATTTTCATGTATACTTCTTCCTCCAAATTACCATGAACATATTTTTTACATTCAATTGCTGAAGGTCCCAGCTGAAGTTTACTATACATGAGATTATGGTACGAACAGAGTTCATCTTCGCCACATGAGAAAATGTCTCCTGATAATCAATCAGATGGGTTTGAGTATACCCTTTTGCAACTAACCTGTCTTTGAGTCTCTCAATTGTCCTATCTGGCTTCTGTTTGACTATATATACCCATTTGCAACCAACTGAATTTTTCTCGTAAGGATGAGTAACTAGTTCCAATATATCATTCTTTTTCAGGGCATTCATCTCCTCAATCATAGTCTTTCCAATTCTCATCACTAATTGCTTCTCTCCACCCCTGAGGAACAAATATTGAAGACATGGAAGAAACAAAGGAGTAGTAGGATGCAGATAAGTTATTATAGGCAAAGAAATTAGAGATAGGATGTTGAGTACAAGATCTAACCCCTTTTCTAAGAGTAATAGGAATTTCACTATCATCTGAAGAAGAAGTAGGATTAATATTCTCACCATTAGCATTATCAAGACTAGGTTCTGAGCAAGGTTGGTGTAGTGGTGTAGAAACGGTGACTTTATTCTTGCTTCTTCGAACATAGGTCCTCAACTCAAGCTCATTCTGTCTAGCATGACTCTTGTAACTGTAACTCCTCCTGTGTAGATATATCAGAAACAACAACAGGAACAGGAGAAGAATTTATGGGAGATGGTATAGCAAAACTTGTAATACCAGCCTTGTGAAGAAGCTTCTCCTCATCAATAACATCCTCCCCTGAGGAGAAGGTGAAGAAGAATAAAAAGGTTCCGATTCTCAAAAAGTTACATCCCGAGTGACAAATACTTTGTGTGAAGGAGGATGATAACATTTATAACCTTTTTGAATTGGAGAATAACCAATGAAAACACACCTAAGAGACTTGGGATATAATTTTCCCCGAGTGGAAGATTTATGATGAATATAGTACACACAACCAAAACCTCGAGGCGAAGGAGGACTTGTCGTGTGTTGGAGAAAAGAGATTGGACTTTTGTTCCCAAGAATTCTAGAAGGGAGTCAGTTTATCAGAAATGCAGCAGTCATTACATCTCCCCATAGAAATTTAGGGGTGTTAATAGTGAACATAAAAGTGCGTGCTAACTCTAGTAAATGTCAATTTTTCCTTTCCGCTACTCCATTTTATTCTGCAGTTTTGACACAGGAGGTTTGAAGAATGATATCATGCTGAGAGAGATAAGAAGCAAAAACATAATTATTATATTCACGACCATTATCACTATGGAGAATTTTGACTTTAGCTTCAAATTGGGTTTGAATCATTTTGTGAAATTCCTGAAAACAATCAAACACCTCATTTTTGGAATGAAGAAGATAAACTCAAGTGACACGAGAATGGCAATCAATAAAACTAACAAACCATCTATAACCAGAACGAGAAACAACCCGAGAGGGTCCCCACACATCAATATGTATAATAGCAAAAGATTCAGAATGTTGACTGTTAATAGCAGAATAAATAGAACGTTTGTGTTTCTCCAATTCACATGATTCACACAAAAACAAAGTTTTATTACATTGCTTAACTAAAGATGAAAATAAAGACTAATATGAAAAAAAAAAAAGATGTCCCAAACATTGATGCCATTGATGGAGAGAAGTCAGGCTGGGAGTTAGAAATAGAGCGAAGAACCTGAGTAGAGAACATGTTAGGCGAGGGAACATCTAAATAATAAAGACCACCAACTGCACTACCACTGTCAATCTTCTGCCCCATCACCAAGTCCTAAAAACACAATTAGTTGGGAAAAAAGTTACTGAACAGTGTAAGGATTCAAAAAGACGTTGGACAGATAATAAATTTGCAGTGAATGAAGGAATATGAAGAACATATGATAATGTTAATGAAGGAATACAAACTACAGAACAACTCCCAAAGATGGAAGAAATGGAATTATCAACTACCGAACCTTGTCTTTTTCAGAGCAAGGCGTGTATGAAGTAAAGAGAGTGGAGGACCCGGTCATATGCTTGGAAGCATCTGTGTCAATGATCCAATTAGGGCAAGTTGATGAAACATTAAAAGCACAAGAATGTATACCTGACTGGACATAATGAGAAGTAGATTTGGAATAAAATTTTCGAAAAGCTGAGATTTCCTCAGGAGCAAGTACAATAGTAATGTTTGAGGCATTGGAGGCATCAACAAGAAGTGTTGTATAGTAGTCACATAGGACTGAGATCCACATCGACGACAGCTACTAAACTAACCTCCTCGTCCTTTAGGACGTCCATGAAACTTAAAACAGCGATCCCTGGTATGGTTCTTTCCCCCACAATAATCACATTCGCGGGATTCCTTCTTAACAGGAGACTGAATGGTGGAGCCAAACTTAGGATACGAAACAACCATGGTTGACCGATCAATAGAATTTAGAACCATCACCCGACGCCTACTTTCCTCTTGTAGGACTAGCATGAGCCTCTCGCAATGATGGAAAATATGTCTGACCAATTAACTGTGCTCGAAGTTGATCAAATTCTATATTCAAACCGGCCAAAAAATCCACAACTCTATCTTCACTAACAAACTTTTGATAAGCAGCTGCATCTCCCAAACATTTGGCTGAAAAAACCCGATAATGATCAAGCTCCTGCCAAAGTGCATTAATTTCTGCAAAATACTGTGCCACAGACTTCTCCCCTTGACCCAACTCACGGATTCATTTACAGATATCATATATATGCCTTAGACATATCACTAGAAACAGAAAAAAATTGAGAGATAGACTCCCAAAGTTCATATGCAGTGTCTAAGAACATGTAACTACTTGTACTGGGTTCCATTAAGTTAAAAATTCATGTTTTCACCATGGAGTTATTAGATTTCCATTCTTCTTGGGTCACACCTGCTTGTGTAGGCATGGTTGTACATTTGATGAAATGTTGCATCCGATTAGCTTCAATAGACATACGGCACGCTTGAGACCAAGCTAGATAATTGTTCCCATCCAACTTAAATGGAAGAACCAAAGCAGAGTAGAGATGATGATATCTAATCAACCACCCTTTGTGTTTCAGTAGTACCAATGCTATTAATGGAACTAGATTCTGCCATGGTGAGGTAATAGGAGCAACAATAATATCCAAGGAAATATCAACAAGCATAATTTAAATGCTCAAAAAAATGGCAGTGACTTATTCCAGAAAACCAAAGTAGTGCAGTTAATTGTACTACACTTGAACCCACTCTTATGTTAGCCCACTTCAATGCAATAAAGGAAGCTTATGCATATGGCAAAGAGTGCAGATGAAGGTTTAGAAAAAAAACAAAGTAAGCAACGAATGCTACTGATAGAGAAACAATGAGTAAACCTGAATCAAACTCTCCAAGACCACTGTAGATGGGGTCGACAACATGCGCGTAAGGTGGCGTATGAGCCGGAGCTAATTTTCTAGTGGTGGTCGCCTGGCTGTGTAGAGCCCTAATATGGCCTCAATTTCTCAATACAAACTGGTCTTGCTAGGTTTTTGAAGAAAAATATGAGTAGCAGCGAGAGATGGGCTTCTGTTAATGGAAGAAGGCTTTGATACCATGTTGAAACTGAGAATAGGTTATTTCATTTAAGTAATTTCTCTCTATTACATAGGTTAATATATATACACAAGTATCCTAATTACAATTATGGTAATTCCTAACTTACAGTAATGTGTATACACTGATTATGGAAACTACAATTATGACATATTTATAGCATATCTTCTAACAAAAACTATTTGCTATTTCCATTTCTGTCCTTGAAAGGTTGTTAGAAGCCAAATTTAAAATGAGAAATGAGTTCATTGTATTATAATCACCTGAAAGAAAATGCAAGTCACATCCTGATAAATTTTTACCTTAAATTAAATCGACTTTGGCCTTACGGACATATATATTGTACAGTGATATGAAATGATGCATATGCCAACTTATAAAACAAAAGAAAAAAATATAATAAAAGGAGAAAAAGAAGGCAATTCTGAGTTGCCTTACTGAAATTCTAGCAGAATAAATGAAAACAAAGAGTTTTTACCATGAAGATAAAGATCCAAACTTGATGCACTGATATAATTTGATATAATCAGTTTCTCATGATCTGTTGGGCCCCAGTAATAACCCTGGAGAGAAACTAAATTTGGATGTTTGATATTTCCGAGCTTCTTTGCCTCTCTTGCAAATTCCTTCCTACCTTTTGCTATCCCTTCCTTCAACCATTTCACAACCAAAAAATGACCAGATGGAAGCAGGGCTTTGTATAGTGTTCCATGACAACTCCTCCCAATAACTTCTGCCGGAGCACATGAAAGTTCTTCTGCACTGAACATTAAGGAGCTATCAAAAAGATGTAGATCCCCAGCTAGTTTATCTGGAGAACAAACCCTGAGTGACCCAGGATTCTCGGATAGATGTTCAACTCTACTCGGAGAAGGATTGGCAGTTGCAATAAGAGTCATGGGTGAAGATATTACTTCATTATGTTGTATTGATCCAAGGAGGCAAAGATCTTTGGGTCTCTGTATAAATATAGTGCCCGACTGCTCTTTTGGAGATCCCTTGTGTGTTGAAGTTACATGATCTGGAGGGAGATTAACAGAAGCTGATGATGCAATTGCATTCTCATTAAGTATTAATGCGCCAGGTAGGGAAGAAACCCTTTCATGAATACCTTTTGATTCATCACTTCCTTTCAAACTTTTCCTCCCAGCTTCCTGTTGATGGGTTTTGTAATAGATCATCAATATGAATAGAGCTATAACAAAAACACCACAAACCAAGCCTGCAATAAGGGCAGCTCGAAAGGCAGATTTCATATGGGAACCGTGCCTTTTAAAATTTATGTCTGGATCACCTTTTGGGGAAAAAACTGAGTAAGGGAAATACAATAAAGAATTTCCTGGATGGAATGATGAATCAGGAAACCTCCTCAAGTTTTCAGGTACAAATCCAGAAAGATTATTGTAAGATACATTGAATCCTTTGATTTCATCAGGAAGGTCATCAGGGATACCACCTTCAAAATGGTTGTTGGAGAGGTCCAGATACACAATGTTATGGAATCTACTTAATTCCCAAGGCAAATGACCAGTTAGTGCATTGTGTGACAAATTAAGAGAAACTAGGGCCAAATTCTGGGCGAACTCTTCAAAGGGTCTATCTGTAATACGTATCGTCCCCATGAATTTGTTGAATGACAGGTTAATATCAGTCAGTTTTGTAGAGTTAAAAAGGATGGAAGGGAGAAAACCACTAAATTGATTAAGGCTGAAGTCAATCCTTTTTAACTCTGGATACAATCCTAACACAAGTGGGAGAACACCTTCTACTGAGTTGTTGGAAATCTTGAATGTTGTAAGCCTCAAAAACTGAGAAGTTTGGTCTGGCAAGGTTCCTGTCAATAAGTTTGAACTCAAGTCTATTGTTTCCACATAATTTCCCCAACCCTGAAATCTGGACAAGTTCCCTGAAAGCAAATTTTTACTTAGGTCTATGGTGGCACAGTGTCCAACTTTGGCAGGCAGCGGACCTGACAGCATGTTCGATGATAAGTTAAGATTCTTCAGAGTTCCAGAAGTGATACATCCAACTGGACCTATCACAGATGTAAACTAAAATTCAATATAGAGGGATAAAAGAGCTAGGTGGAATATAATATTAGTGATTAACAAACAAGAAATAAAAACAACCATAGGAACCATTATAAATCAGTAAAAACTCCACATTTTTCAACTCCAATGCATATATGAAGTAAAACTTAAAATATTTGTTAAGGGATTTTGGACTACTTAACTTCTTACTTGGTCAACTAACAGAAATAATATGAAGCAAGACAAATATTTATAACGAGGTTCCTATTTCTACTAAGGAGAAGGAAGATTTTCTTTCAAAGCATTCATTCAGTATCGGGGCCAAAAAAGTAGGTCAGACCTGCAACACAAGCTGCATTGCACAAGAAGAAACACTAAACTAATTCAAGTGTCTTCAGCTAATCAGTCAATCGGTTAAGTTGAGTGGGTACAAGTTTTATCCAAACAAACCAAGTCATGGAAGCTTTTCTTTCCCCGGTCCTTGCTTCTTCACAAACCAAAAGAATAACGTTATTAAGCTCATGTTTCTTAAAATTACTGTTCAATAATACAATTTATAAAAATCTGAAGACCGAAGCTTGCAAAAGTCAGAAGTTCAACATTTTTTTAATATATGATCTTTAACTTTTCATGGGTGCTATCCAAACATCTTAATAGTTCCAACTAATCCAATCCCTCGGGCAAACAATCCCTCCGACAATATCCATACCTTCAACAAGTCCTGACTTACATTTGTGTCGTTGACCACCTTAGAATTGACAAGATTTCATTCTGTGAGCTCAAGCCATCAAAACCAACCCCTTTTTTTTTCAAGCCTCTCTTTTCTATTTTTTTAATACGTCCAAACCCATGGGAATAACTGTTTTTTTCTCCCCTAAGAAATTAGTGTTGAGAAACCCTCTACTATTTTATAGTGAATAATGCAATTTACCACCTGCAGTTAATATCATTTTATAATTCACCACTTTTGGTTAGAAAAGCCTCACTTTGTGGTTTACAAAAATTATAACTGGCACTCCTGTTATGACACTGTTAACAGGGCTAGCTAGCACGGACAGGGTGTGAAGAGAGAGATACTGTTAGTATTTTATTATTGTGAAGACTTTCTTTTTTATTAATACTATTAATAATTTATTAGTTGCTTTAAACCCATTTAGGGTATTGGTGTATTAACGGAGACTTATGACCTTTTATGTTTTATTTGGAGATTAAACAATTACCCTTGAGGATTTAGTTATTCTATTAGACATGGGTTCTGCACATGGCGCCCTCAATGGCTTTTACGGGAAGTTACAAAAAAAGTGTTATCCGCTACTAATAGTCCCGGTTGCTGCTAAAATTACTGGTGAATAGCTTTTTAATATGAAATTTCCACAGTACGCACTTTTTATATAAACTTAATATTTTATTGTACTATCCACTACTATTAGAAGCGGATAATAGGCAGAAAAATTCCATAAATTGGATCTCCAACAAGCTTGCTTCTAATAATCGAAGACTTATAGGTGTTGAGATAGGTATACTTGGTGCAAAACATCAACTTCTGGATCAATGGCCTATTGAAGCTGAAAATTTGGTACTTTTTCACCAAATCCATCATACTTAAATCATCACAAGTATATCCCAATAGTATTCTTTTACATTCAAATTAATACTAAATTTTTTTCTTTACATTCAAATTAATATTCTAAATGTTTTAGAGTTATTCCTAATTTTGTTTACATCTAAAAATCTCCCCACATAATATTCCATACTTTAAACAACATGATTTTATAGTTTGTAGTATAGTCTTTTCAATCATTTCCTTAATTCTTGTGCATCTAAAAACCTAGGTTGTTTTATGCTAAGTCCCCAAACCAATTATTTTATGAATAGATAAGTCTAATATCTAGACACTACAAATACCTGATTTCCGTACTCAAGCCCATATAACATAGGGTTAGCACTCAATACAAGGAATATTAGTCATTTACTCGCTCATGGGTGAGTGAAGTACACTCTCACATAAGTTGGATGGAAAAGATAACCGGTGTAAGACCAGGAAATGTAAAGTACAATTAAAAAACTAACAAGATTGACTAAAAAAATGATATCTTCATTATCCTTAATCATTACAAACTACAATACAATGATATCCTAAACTATTACAATTCCTACACGGTCTGGTTCGTTTGATTGATAAAGTGGGTTGAGAATTCCACAAAGCCATGCAGTATTTGGTGGAGTGATGGACGAGGGGGGAGATCGTAAGCAAACTCCTTGAGGCAGTATGGGCAGAACCCTTAGTATTAGGGCCGCATATGTTTGAGTGTGGGCTTGAATATGCTTGGGGACTTAGCTCCATGGAGACCAAGTCCAAGTGAGTGAACTTGAGACTTGTGGAGACTAAGTATAGAACTTAGCCAACCAAGCCAACGAGGTAGGTCTTCTTAGAGAGAGCAACTTAGTGCTTATATATTCTAGAGAGAGAAAGTGAGTTTTTTTTAGAGAGAGAAGCTCTCAAGTTCTCAAGAATTCCCTAAAGGTTTCAACTTTTTCTCAAATGAGGAGGGGGTATTTATAGGCTTCGTTAGGGGACCCCATATGTCGTGCACATAACCTATTTGTCAGTTATAAAATACTACATTTTCGGAGTCTGTTTCGCCCTACGCCTCCATCCGCCAGTCCAAGACTCTCGCCAAATCCCACTTCCGGACGACCTCTTTAACCCTCTTACAGAGGCTAGAGAGGTAATCCATCTTGCTTGAAGTAGAAGTCTCTGACAGTAAGACTTTATTTCGGCTCAATTGGGAACAGTCGGGAAAAAAGTCTTCTTGGCATGACGTCACCATTGCGGCTCATGACACCATCATTTTAGCAAAGAACATCATTCTTGAAGCTCTAGCATGCTCCTTGTGCTCATGGTGCCAATTGGTGGCATGGAAGCTTGACTTCCTCACTTTAAGCCTACTTGTGTAAACTTGGGGCCTACTTGTGTGAACTTGGAGGTACATGTCTTCATATAAAGTCTTGTTCTTCCTTGAAACTCCCTTGATTGGAAACATCTCCAATATTTCCAATATTTGGCTGTGTTAAAATCATGAGGTGAGGGCAAGGGCCTCCATAAGAGGGAAGCCCACCTTGGGGCCGACCTAGGGTGGCCTTCCCCTTGTTCTTTCATGCTTTGTTCCCCTTTTCCCATTTTCTATAACTTCCTTCAATTTGGCTAAGTGTTGGAGATGGTAGAACATGTGAGGACCTCCCTTATGAGGGAGGATGTGTTGGGGCCAACCATGGGAGAGATGGGGCTGACCATGGGGGAGTTGGGGACGACCATGGGTTGGTTCCCACCTCATGGTGGTGTTCCCTTGGTTCCTTCTTGCTTGGATGCTTTTTTATGTAACCTTCTTGGATTTTGGCTAAGTGTTGAGCTTGAGATGTGATGGGAGGCCATGGGAGCACCCCCCCACCATGTAGGGGCCGACTCCCATGAGGTTGGAGCAGACCCTATAGGGTGCCTTGGCCACATGGAGGTCACTTCCTTACTTTCTTCTCATTTTGGCCCTTTCTTGCACTCCTTGAATTTGTCTAAGTATTGGAACTGCTATGTGATGGGAAATCATTAGGGCAGACCCTAACCATGTTGGGGGACCAACTTTGTGAGGGTTGGGGCCAACCCTATGGGATGCCTCCAACCCATGGTGATCCTTTCTTCAATTCCTTCTCATTTTGGCCCCTTTCTTGCATTCCTTCTTGAATTTGACCAAGTTATTGTAGGTGAGGTGTCATGAGAGACACTTAGAGCAGCCCCCAACATGAGGGAACAAGTTGGGGCTAACCCTAGGGGGTGCCTCCCCCCTCATGGTGGCTTCCTTCCTCAATTGCTCCCTTTTTAGCCATTTGATTACATGTCCTTGCTTGCTTGACCTCTTCTTTCCTCATTCTTTCTTGCTTGTTTATGCGAGTGTGAAATATGTGCCTTGCGGTGTCAGAAGACCTCTCTTCATGTTGGCTTACATAGTGAAGATTCCCATTTGCCAATTAGCCAATTTTTGCCTTAGGAAATGGCCAATGAATGCCTTTAAGCCCTTTGCTCTCTCTTCCCCGGGTGGGGCACTTATGATAGATGGTGAGGGATGTCAATTGCTCCTGAGGATTTTAAGCCCTTAAGAGCTGATGTGTAAAGACCTAGTGGTGCCCAAGTGGCCTCCCGGGATGGGATGTGCCCACCATGAGCCATTTTATGACTGAGCTTGAATTTCTTGATATGGACACATCCGTGGTTAATTTTCACTAATTATGACTTAATTAAGATAATTAACCCCTTAATTTATACCCAGAATACAACCGGCACTTTTTTTAAACTACAAGTGGTTAACTAATTATCCTTGTTGATATTTCTTTGAATATTCTTGTTGCTCCTATTACCTTAATCTAGTGCCATTAATAGTGGTGGTAGTTACTGAAACAAATAAAGGACAGTTGATTAGAAATCATCATTTCAACTCTGCTTTGGTTCTTTAGTCCATTTAAGTTAGATGGAAACAATTATCTAGCTTGGTCTCAAGCATGTCGTATGTCAATTGAAGCTAACCGTATGCAGCATTTCATCAATGGTACAACAACCATGCCTACACAGATAGGTGTGGCCCAAGAAGAATGGAAATCTGATAACTCCTTTAAATTTTTAATTCAATAGAACCCAGTATGAGTAGTAGATACATGTTCTTAGACACTGTATATGAGCTTTGGGAGGCCATCTCTCAAACCCTCTTTGTTTCTAATGATGTCTAAGACATGACATCCATAAACGAATCCGTGAGCTGGGTCAAGGGGAGAAGTTTGTGTCACAGTATTTTGCAAAAATTAATGCACTTTGGCAGGAGCTTGATCATTACCAGGTTTTTTTAGTCAAATGCTTGGAAGATGCAACTGCTTATCAAAAGTTTGTTAGTGAAGATAGAGTTGTGGATTTCTTGGCTGGTTTGAACATAGAATTTAATCAAATTCAAGCACAATTAATTGGTCAAACACCTTTTCTATCACTGCGAGAGGCTCATGCTAGAGTCCAATAACAGGAAAGTAGACGTCGGGTGATGGTTCTAAATTTTGTTGACCGATCAGTCATGGTTGCTTCATATCCCAAGTCTGGCTCCTCCATTCAGTCTCCTGTTGATATGGAACGCCGCGAATGTGAGGGGAAAGAACCATACCAGGATCGTTGTTTTAAGCTTCATGGACGTCCTAAAGGACGAAGAGGTCGATTTGGTAGTGGTCATGGACATGGACGTGGATCTCAGGCCCATGTGTCTACTACAACACTTGTTGATGCATCCAGTGTTTCAAACACTATTACTGCACTTACTCCTGAGAAAATCTCAGCTTTTCGGAAATTTTATTCCAAATCTACTTCTCATTATGCCCAGTCAGGTATACATTCTTGTGCTTTTAATATTTCATCAACTTGCCCTAGTTGTATCATTGACACAGGTGCTTCCGAGAATATGACCGGGTCCTCCACCCTCTTTACTTCATACACGCCTTGCCCTAGAAAAGACAAGATTTGAGTAGTTGATGGCTCCCTTTCTTCTATCTCAGGAATAGTTATGTAGTTTATACTCCTTCATTAACATTATCATATGTTCTTCATATTCCTTCAGTCGCTGCAAATTTATTTTCTGTCGTCTTTCTGCATCCTTACACTCTTCAGTAACCTTTTTTTCAACTCATTGTGTTTTTCAAGACTTGGTGATGGGGAGAAGATTGGTAGTGGTAGTGCAATTGGTAGTCTATAACTAACATGTTCTCTACTCAGGCTCTTTATTCTACTTTTGACTCCAGCCTGACTTTTTCTCCATCAATGTCATCGACGTTTAGGACATCCCTCTTTTTCAATATTAAATTCTTTATTTACATCTTTAGTTAAGCAATGTAATAAATCTCGGCTTTTGTGGGAACCATGTGAATTGGGTAAACACAAACGTTCTATTTATTCTACTATTAACAGTCGACATTCTGAATCTATTGTTATTATACATACTGATGTGTGGGGATCCTCTCGGGTTGTTTCCCGTTCTGGTTATAAATGGTTTGTTAGCTTTATTGATTGTCATTTTCGTGTCACTTGGGTTTATCTTCTTCGTTCCAAAAATGAGGTGTTTGATTGTTTTCAGGAATTTCACAAAATGATTCAAACCCAATTTGAAGCTAAATTCAAAATTCTCCATAGTGATAATGGTCGTGAATATAGTAAATAATAATACTTTTGCATCTTATCTCTCTCAACATGGCATGATTCTTCAAACCTCCAGTGTCAAAACTCCATAACAAAATGGAGTGGCGGAAAGGAAAAATCGACACTTACTAGAGGTAGCCCACACTCTTATGTTTACTATGAACACACTAAATTTCTGTGGGGAGATGTTGTTCTGACTGTTGTATTTCTTATAAACTGACTTCCTTCTAGAATTCTTGGAAATAAAAGTCCCATCTCTTTTCACCACCACACGACAAGTCCTTCTCCTTCGCCTTGAGTTTTTAGTTGTGTGTGCTATGTTCATGATCTCCCACTCGGGAAAAATTAGATCCCAAGACTCTTAGGTGTGTTTTCATTGGTTATTCTCCTACCCAAAAAAGTTACAAATGTTATCCTCCTCCTTCCAACAAAGAATGTCACTCGGGATGTAAAGTTTTGGGAATTGGAACATTTTTATTCTTCACCTTCTCATGGGGAGGATGTTATTGATGAGGAGAAGCTACCTCTTGAGGCTAGTATTACAAGTTCTATTATACCATCTTATCCTATAAATTATTCTCATGTTCCTGTTGTTGTTTCTGATATATCTACACAAGGAGAGTTACAATTATAGGAGTCATATGCTAAACAGAATGAGCCTGAGTTGAGGACCTATGTTCGAAGAGGCAAGAATAAGGTCACCGATTCTGTACTACTACACTAACTTTGCTCAGAACCTAGTCTTGATAATGCTAATAGTTGATAAAACATAGTTTCAAAACATCTAAATGCATAAAAATGAAGAAAATAGTAAACTGCCCAAAACTGGAAATTTTGGTCCAGTGTTCTAAAAGTCGGCCTAGTCAGCGACTAGGTCGGGGTCGGAGGCTCGCCGAGTCAACCAATTCCTAGTCAATGATTTCGTCGCAGGCCGACTTAGTCGGGATCAAGTCGGCGACTAGTCGGTAAAGTCGGGGCAAATCGGAACAAATCGGAACATATCAGGGTAAAAAACAGAACATGTGAAATGTTTGGGGCCATAGTATAATTTATGGATTTTGTTTATAACTTTTAACCCTACCTCCCTCTGCCGACTGCTGCTGCTTCTTCTTCGGAAAAAAAAAATAGATCGAACGACGACTCATCGCTTCTTCGATCGACGACGCCGATCAAGCATCGCTTCTCCGACGACGGCACGCCTGCGACGACGATTTAACGTTGTTCGCTTTCTCTTCATCGACGACGACGCCCATCGCTACTCGTAGTTCTTTTCCTATTGCTCTCTCAATTTCTCTATTTTTTTTTTGTAAACAGTTTACAAATAATAATATAAAGCTTATAAGGCATACTGATATAAGGCTTATAAGACTTAATAGTTTACAAATACAAATACTGATATTTTTTTTTGGTTTTAGTTAATTGGTTCCTTAGTGGGCATTAAAGAAAAGGTTGGATAAATTAAATTAGTTAATTTTTTTAGTTAATTGTAATATTTCATTTTAAATTTTAAATTTTTTCAACTTCAGTTATAAATTAAATTATTAAAATCTGACTACGGGGTTTGGAGAAATGACTGATTTTATATTTTTATGGATAGGTATAATATCACTATCAATGGCTCAATCACCATCTTTGTCTTCGGCAGCCTCTAATACTTCTAAGTGTTCAGTATTAAAAAGAGCTTCAGATGATATTGGATGGGAATATGGCTTCCTTGTAAATCCTAACAAGGATTGTTGGAGATGCAAATTGTGTGACAAAGAGTACGGTGGAGGAGTTTATAGATTGAAACAACACATAGCAAATATCAAGAAAAATGTAGCATCATGCCCCAAGTCAACCAAGGAAGATAAAGAAAAGTGTAAGATGACACTTGACAAGGCAGCAACTAAAAAGAGAGACAAGAGGATAGATGACGTGAATGTTAGAGCGGAAGTGGAAGTGGAGGCAATTCCAGAAGGAAATGAAGACAAAGAAGTTGAAGTTTTAGGGTCCCCATTATCTTGGTCCCATGGATAGATATGCAAGGGCCATCAATCCGGATTTGAGTGCAAGTAAGAAGATGCGACAACAAAACATGAATGATGCACTTTGGAAAGAGAGAACTTATGATGTGAATGGGTACTTGGCTCGATGGATGTACGAAGCCGGTATTCCATTTCATGCTATTGACAATGATAGCTTTAAACGCTTTGTTGAGGCAGTGGGTATATTTGGCCAAGGCTTCCAACCCCCAAGTCAATACCAATTAAGGGAGCCGTTGTTGAAGGAGGAGGTGGAGAGAACCAAACAATCACTCAAGAAACAAGAAGAGTGGGCTTCAACGGGACATGACCGATGCTTGGACCGACCGAAAAAGAAGAAGCATCATGAATTTATGTGTTAATTGTAGGACTGGGACTTGTTTTCTTTCTCTAAGGAAGATTCGGAGGTGTCGCACACGGCTGAATATATATTTGGCTATGTTGACAAGTGCATTGATGAAATTGGGGCGCAAAATGTAATCCAAGTAGTCACGGACAATGCCTCTAATAATATGGTAGCGGCGGCATTGTTGAAGGCCAAGAGACCACACATGTTTTGGACCTCATGTGCAACCCACACAATAAACCTCATGTTTGAAGGGATTGGAAAGCAACAAAAGTTCAAAGACACTATTGAAAGGGCAAAGAAATTTACTATATTTATTTATGGTCATCATAGAACATTGGCATTGATGAGAAAACATACAAAAAAGAAATACATAGTGAGGCCGGGTGTTACTAGATTTGCAACCGCCTTCATGACAATACAAAGTATGATGGAGAAGAAACAAGAGTTGAAGATGATGTGTACTACCAATGAATGGGGAGCTCTTCCATGGTCAAGACCGCAAAGGGAAAGCCGCATTTGCTACTTGATGATGAGTACTGGCTTTTGGAATAGTGTAACTCTTTGATTGAAAGTGTTTGCTCCATTAGTGATGGTTCTTCGCCTTGTTGATGGGGATTGAAGCCCTCAATGGGCTTTGTGTATGGAGAGCTCAAGAAAGCGAAAGAAGATATCAAAGAGGCATACAAACAAAATGAGGGTAACTATCTACCAATACTACAAGTCATCGACACAAAAAGCTTAGGTCATTGATAGTCCATTGCATTTGACTTCTTACTTTTTTTTGAATCCATTTTACCTCTTCAAGGATCCTACCATGAAAGATGATCCAATTATCATGGATGGTGTTTTTACTTGGTTGAATCTTTCTTCCCGATGATTTTGAAGTTCAAAATGAGGTTATCAATAAAGAGTTGTTGAAATCACAAGAACAAAGAGGGTGGATTTGGTAGACCATTGGGCGCGCAAAGGGATGTGAGGAGAACAATGACACTTATGATCCGGGTAACTTAGTAATTACTTTTCTAGTTTTCTTTTCTTAGTTAGTAACTTAGTTTTTTTTTTTCCCAAATCAAGTAACTTATAGTTAGTACTAAATTACTCATTGAATTGAATTGTGGTCTAACTATGGCAATCATACACCCAACTTGAAAAAAATGGCCATTAGAATTCTCTCTTTGACTTCGAGTTCATCCGGGTGTGAGAGAAATTGGAGCACTTTTGAGGGAGTAAGTACATATTCCCTCTCTTTATTATATGTTGTAATTTTTTAATAAGGGTATTAGAATTATTAACTTGAGAATTTTCTTTAATGTATAGATACATACGAAGAAAAGGAATAGACTTGATGCAACAAGGTTGAACAACCTAGTGTATGTCCAATTCAATGTCAAACTTGTCAACAAGAAAAGAAGGGTAAAGGAGAAGGATGTCTTAATTACTAGTGAAGCAACAAATGCACAAGGATGGATTGTCGAAGGTGGTGACGATGAAGTTGAGCCGGGTTCGGGACTTACATGGGATATGGTTAGGGAAGCTATGGGAGCGGATGAAGTCCTTCTACCTAGAAGAAGTGGTAGAAATGTGCGAGAACTAGATGAAAACGAGTTTGTGTCAGAAAATGATGACAACGAAGAGGAAGATGAAAATTATGAGTTTGAGTCCGATGGAGAGCAAGTCTTGGAGGGATATGGAGAAGAGGGGGAGGAGTGATTTACTATTGATTTTGTGCTACTTAGTTTCATTTGGTTAATTTGTTTTCATGTTTTGAACTTACAGCGTCGAACTATTTGGTTTTACTTAGTTTCTATGTTTTTATTTGATGATTTGTGTTACTTATGTTATTCTACTTGTTCAAAACTTATGAAGGAGGAAGGAGAATATATATTTTTTTAAAAAAAAAATTGAAAATTCGACTAGCCAATTAATCCTCGATTAATCCCCTAGTCGTTAGTCGGTAGCCAACTGACATGGGACCAACTAGCAACTTTTAGAACACTGTTTTGGTCTGACAATCAAATGTCAGAGCCTCTAGATCTTACCCTGTTAGTTTGATCTGTTTTAAGCTTCATAGTTATACTATGCCATGAGGTTAACAATCTGAAACAGAAATTATGCTAATAGGATCTATGTGATGCAAGTTATTGATGGTCAAAATCCGTTGACCGATCACAAAAAACGGATTTCTGAAAATTCCAAAATCTTATGAATGTCTGATAAGCGTTTGATAACGTTTTGACCGGCCTAGATCTTTCATGTATTATATTGTTAGCGTAATCTATTGAATCTATTTTGTACCCTATCATGTATGCTACAACATATATCATTATATCACCTAAATAGCAAATAAGATGCAAGATATTAACGGTCAAAGTGCGTCGACCGACATTTACCGGTTGTTCTTCATCAAATGAAGAACACCAACAGCGACGGTTCTGACTGTCGCGATAGCCTTTAGCGACAGGATTAAATAAAAATAAATGATAATAATGCAATAAATAAGAATTAAATGATAAATAAATATTAATAATTAATAATTAAGTTTTAAAATTCATTTTAAGTTATATTAAATAAATTTTAACAGTTTTACATAAATTTTATTAATAATTTAATTTATTTAAATATTAATGATAATAAAATCATTTAAAATTTTTATTAAATAAATCATTTAAAAATGGTATTAAGGTTTTAAAAGTTATTACAAATGATAATTAAATCATTTAAAAATTATTATAAGCTTCTAAAAATATTATAAACGATAATTAAATTATCTAAAATAATATTTAAGCTTTTAAATTCTAACGACCGTTATGGATATATTCTAACATATTTAGGTTACATAACGCCTTTAAATAGAGTTAACTAAACGGTCTTCACACAGGCAAATTTTCTAATCCTTTTACATCTATTGTACGAACTCGTTTAAATATTTTGTTCGTATTATCTATTATGGGAAGTTATTGCTTTTTGTTCAAGCATAACTTAATGAAATGAACTATTATTTGTGTGAATTCGATTTGATATCAAAGCATAAATTGAGTAGAAACCAATAATGTTTGGTACGACATATATACTAAAACTATTTGCCTCTTTATATAAGAGTGATGACCAGGCAGGTATATACTGACTAGGGTTTATAGGCAGTATACTAAACTGACCTTCGTGTGTCTGGGACACTATTGTTAGGATGATATACATACTTTTAGGATATAAATAGGTTGATCCCCTATTAAATATCCGAACTAATGATTCCCAAGTCTATATGACCTCTGGAAATGACCAAGTCCGGTTGAACAGATTTCTACGTCTTTATGACTGACATAAACTAGAATGTGTGGTTTGACAGACAAACCTCAATATATATATATATATATATGGAAAATCCTTGAACTAAATGTTCATTCAATTCAAACAGTGTGAGTATAACTTGTTAAATGTTTAAAACTTGTTGAGCCTTTTATAGCTCATCCTTGCAATTATAATTTCCTTGGCAGCATTGAATGAAAATCCCGGATGTTCCAAAACACACCTCAATGGATAGAGACCCTACTAGATTAGCTTTAATGCTTTTGCTTGTATTTGCTTAAGTCTGTTCAGACTCTGATGTAATAACAATACGATCTTGGAATCTATGTAACCGAATTCAAAGTTATTAAATATATTATCATCTTTTGTTATATCAATTGTTTTGTACTTACATTTTTAGATGATTTAGAAGGTAGTACTGATTTAATACAATATCCATATGAACTATACATTTGAATGAGGGTATTGAATGATTTTGAGAGTTCTATAAGCACTGAGGTTCCACTTAATGAACGCTGGTACAGTATTTACCTTAACCGGAATGCGCCTCTCGGTTCCAAGAACAATCTTATCATTAATACTGTAAATATCATATAGATAGGAACTATTGATATGAAAGAGATATCCATGAGATATAAATCTACACATCCAAGTGAGGGTATCCAAACACAGTAATTGTTCTGATGAGAACTACTATCTGTTATGGGATACTGTGAACCTTGGATAGATAGAAGTTATATATTATGGAATATTTATAGACGTGTGCACCAAATCTGCTACAGGGGGTGTAGAGAATTGGGGGCGTCACAATTCATACCAGCTAAGCCTCTTCTATCTAAGGCTCAAACTGGTCTGTTTCACACAAGACCAATTTGAGTCTGTTTTTAACATTCACTTTGTTTTCCAATTTTAGCCACCTAGACAGTCTAGACAAGTGTATTTTGGATGTTTAAGGTTACTTTTATCATAACCATGCTTTGTTTAGAGGTCTTGCATAATTTGGCCTCTTAAAACTCACTTTAGGCTTAGTAGATAGCTTGGTCTTTTTATTAACTTCAGTCTTGGCTATTCTTGGGAATCATTTCTAGCATGTATTTGTGACATTATATGTGCTAATTACAGCCTAGTATGGTCAGGTGTCATGTTTCACCCAAGACGGTCAACATGAATTTAGCATGACAAACACCAAAACAGTCCTAGACTTGGCTTAAATAATTATTGAAGCACATTTGTGTCATGAAATAGCTAGGGAATTTGCATACATGGTTCAGGTTCTGTAATTCCTCAGCTAGGAGTTGGTTGACCCTAAAAGTCCTCTTTTCATTGCTTTTAAACATGAAATTTGGAGATCATAAAAAATAGACCTAAACCAAGTTAAGGATTACTTTTAAACATATTTTCTGGACATTACATGGACTCCTTACTGACTGATATGGCCAGCTACTAAAAATGACTATAGCAGTTCCCAAACTAGAGTTTTATGCATGATTTTGGTAAATTATCACAAATAGTCCCAAGCTATGTTTCAAAGGATCTCTAAGCATTCATGCAAGCTCCTAACCATTATAATAACTCATTATCATGGACTTTGGCATGCTTGCATAATTAGTCAAGTCATTAGCACAAAACAACCCCTTAGGCATTTTAGGCATGAATTAGAACTAGTATATTAACAGTCTTGGGCCTCAAATTCTATGCATACTTGCCTCATGTGTGTGCTTTATGACTTATATCCAATGGATTGAAAGTGAACATGTTTTTGAAACAAAACAGCCCCTTCATGACTTGAGTCTTTAAAACATGAACTAGCATCACAACTAAACAAATCAAAACATACCTTATTTAACACTTACGCATGTAGATATGGAAAGGGAACTGTGTTTGTTTACCTGGCTAGGCTGCTAGCTTCCAAGACTCCAATGTCAATGGAATAGATGGCTGTTTTGTTGCTCTACTCCTCTCCTTTACCAGCCGAAGCATTCCTCTTCTCCTTCTTAATCGCCTAAATGTTTACTCTTGCTAGCTTGAAGAACTACTCTGCTCCTTGGTGGTTGAAGAGCTGGCTTTAAGCTGAGTTCTTCCCCCCTTGCAGTCAGTCATCATGACCCTGCTTTGGCCCCTAGCATGCACCTTATTCATGCCTACAAGACTCAGCAGTCTCATCCCATCTAGCAGCCTACACAACCCCTAAAGAGCATGTCATATCCCAGCCACCCTAGCACTCCTACTGCAGCCTCATAGCTACTAACTAATTGTTAACTTAGAACTAACTGATGGTACTAACTAATTTAACTGACTTTGCACTACAACTCAGCCCCCAACTTCAGCTCTCCTTTCTCTTTTTGGGCTGCCGGATTGCCTAATAAACAAGGTTTGAGTATAGCTTGTGTTTGGGTTTAGATAACAGGGATTGGTTGGGTTTACAAAAAAAAATGTGGGCCTCCCATAATATTGTATCATAACATTTTGGGTTTATAATTAATATAATTATGAAACCTTGCTTCTAGCCAATCTATGCATCATATAATTGATCACATTATTCATTTTATCCTCTTGGCCAATATTCGTATTACTTATTATGTTCATGTTACAGATAATATTTAATTAAGTGTATTAATTAAATTCCATGTTCATATTCTTGTTACTATCAATTAATAAAATTAAGTTGGTCAAAACTTAACTATTTCATCGATCATACAAATAGGCTTATCCCACACATTTTCAGTTTAAGTCATGTTGGCTTTCCTTTTCATTCTTATTCTTAATATAAATACACAATGATAACAATGTATATTCATTTCACCTTCTTTTACCATAATTAACTTGAAATACTTAACTAGTTATTAAGTATAAAATAATAATATCACAACAATTAAATACAAGGGAAAAAAATTTATACACAAAATTGTCACTATAATATTTAAATATCATATGGAAATTATGTGTCATTACAATCCTAATCCTACTTGTTCTTCTGATATTACTGACCTTCTTATTACTCTTAGAAAATGGGTTATATCTTGTACTCAACATCCTATCTCTAATTTCTTAGCCTATAATAAATTATATGTGTCTTACCACTCCTTTGTTTCTTGCTTGTCTTCAATATCTGTTCCTCAGAGGTAGAGAGAAGCAATTAGTGATGCGAATTGGAAACATGCTATGATAAAGGAGATGAATGCCCTGAAAAATAAGGATACATGGGAACTAATTACTATTCCTTACGGAAAAAAACCAATTGGTTGCAAATGGGTATATACAGTCAAATAGAAGTCAGATGGGTCAGTTGAGAGACTCAAAGACAGACTAGTTGCAAAAAGGTATACTCAAACCCATAGGATTGATTATCAAGAAGAGACATTTGCTCATGTGGCATAGATGAACTTTGTTCGTACCATAATCTCATGTGCAGAAAACTTTGCTTGGGACCTTCAGCAATTGAATGTAAAAAATGTTTTCCTTCATGGTGACTTGGAGGAGGAAGTATACATGGAAATACCTCCTAGTTTTACTTCTTCTGTCACCAAGGGTAAGGTTTGTAAGTTGCAAAAAGGTTTATATGGTTTGAAGCAATCTCTCAGAGCCTAATTTGGTAAATTCCACAAAGCAATGATAAGATTTGGGTACAAACAGAGTCGAGCAGATCATACTCTATTTGTCAAACAAATAAATGAAAAAACTACCATTCTTATTATTAATGTTGATGACATTGTGGTGATAGGGGATAATAGAGAAAAGATAGTTAATCTCAAAGCAAGTCTGACCAAAGAGTTTGAGATCAAAGATGTTGGTCCTTTGAAATATTTCCTTGGTATTAAAGTTGCAAGATCTTCCGGTGAAATTTTTCTATCTCAAATGAAATATGTACTTGTTTTTTTAACAGAAACTGACATGTTAGGATGTAAGCCTGATGATTCTCCTATTGAAGTTAATCATCATCTGGTAGGTGGCATAGGACCTACAGTTGATAAAGAAAGATATCAACGATTGGTGAGACGATTGATATACTTTTCTCATACTATACCTGATATATCTTATGTTGTGGGAATAGTGAGTCGGTATATGCATGATCCTCGACATTGTCAAATGGAAATTGTTTACAAAATTATGAGGTGCCTCAAATCTGCTCCTAGAAAAGGTTTATTGTTCGCACCACAATAGTCATGAGCGTTGAGGCTTTTTCGGACTCAGATTGGGTTGGCTCTATAGAGGATCGTCATTCTACATTCGGTTACTATTCATTTGTTGGAAGTAATCTCGTTACTTGGTACAGTAAGAAACAATCTGTGGTGACAAGATCTAGTGCTAAGGCCGAATATCGAGTTATCGCTTTGGGAATATCATATTCCCTAATGTGACTTCGAACCTTACTAGAAGATTTGGGTGTTATAACTAAAAAGTCTATGCAGTTATTTTGTTATACTAAGGCAGCCATTAGTATTGTAAACTACCCAGTACAACACGATAGAACGAAGCACATTGAGATTGACAGGCACTTCATTAAAGAAAAGTTAACTGGTGGGCTTATTTGCTTACCTTTTATCAAAACAGAACATCAGCTTGCTAATATTTTGACGAATGGTCTATAGTAAGATGTTTCATCATGTTTCAAGTTAGATATGCAAGACATCTATACACTAACTTGAGGGAGAGTGTTAGAAGATATGCCATGATTGTAGTTTTCATAATCAGTGTATACACATTACTATAATTTAGGGATTACCATAACTGTAATTAGAATAATTGTGTATATATAAACTTATGTAATAGAGAATAGAGAAATTCATACAAGGAATAATAACCTATTCTCAGTTTCAACAATAACTTAAGTCATGCTTTTGAGGACGGAGGAAGTAATTAATAGCTCAAAAAATTAATAGTTTGTGTATCATAACATTATTAGTTATTAGAGGGTTGACCGTAATTAGTGTTATACATTAGTGTATGCCTTCATGTATTTAATATCATCTTATAATTTATGCACAAGGTCAGATTCAACAAAAGACGTATTGAAATAGATTTTATATAGACAATGGGTACAATGGGAGTTTGAAAGGGCCAAAAAGAAGAAATACAGTCAGAATGAGGGAAATAATAGTCAAAAATCCAAATCAAGAAGAGGATTTTAGTAGTTAAAAATGATGAATATGTGCCTTTCATCACCCAACATTCGAGTGGACAATCACTCCTTTCCTCTCACTTTTACCCACCCTTGTGTAGTGGAGTGTCTGGACAGACATGGGTACTTTGATTAGTCTGGCACGGCCGCACGGGTAATCCTCTATTGTGCCAATTTTTTAAACTAAAATGAAGTATCCAGCACCCGTATCTGTGATATCCCAAATGATTAGAATGATTAGAAGTATAGTTAGTCATGATGTTTAATTTATGATGATTATGTCAGACGATGATCCTTAGAAAAAGGAAGTAGATCGAGTTAAGAGGTGATATTAACACTCGCTAAATATGTGTATAAGTAGGATAATACCTTTGATAAAGATTGTACGAAAAAGTCATTAAAGTTATGACATAATTTTTATGATAGTGATTCTGGGGACAGAATCTTTATAAGGAGAGAAGAATATAATGACGCGAGAAATTGGAAAGTCTTGTAAGTTAAGTTTAAAGAAATATTATTTAATAAAATAATTTTTTTAATTTATAATATTATGTGTTATGTGTTTAAAGGTTGTTTTATGACTTAGGATGGTTATTAAACGTTAGGATTTTGGTTACGTGCAAGAATAAACGAGTAAAAATTTTGAAGACGAAAATAAAAAATTCTGAGAAAAATTATGTAAAAGGCTATTCATCCGATAAAACCTAAGGGTTTGAATAACATAAGTTTTTTAGGGAGATTGGTATGTCGTAATGACATTCTGTTTCAAGGTAATATGTCGTGCCAATAAAAGATTTTCTCGAAAAACGTGCAGAAATCGTTTATTATATTCTGAGAAAATGTCGCTGAAAACACTATTCATCGTAAAATGTTTTTCAGTTTTTTGATTTTTCGAAGAACATGCTAATGTTAGAATGACGAAAAAAGACGGAATGTCAAATAAATTTTGAAGAAGAAATGCAGCTTTTAGACTGTGTAATGAATTTTGTAAGTTAAATGAAAAGAATACTTGTATAATACGAATTATTATACAAGTATAATACGAGAAGAATACGAGTATAATATGAATTATTATACGAATATAATACAAAAATAATACGTATAATATGAAAATAATAAGGAGTATACTACGCGTATAATACCAAAATTATACGGTAGGAATACAAAAGTCAAAGTCTTGGTCAACAAAAGTGGCTAGATCTTTTACATTCCCACCAACTAACCACACCCTAGTTAATTTTTAACCATGGTTAGTTAGGTGTTGTTAGGTTAGAAAGACTTCGAAGTTAAAAAAAGGAATATGCAAAGAATATGCTAGGGTAAAAGGGTAAAAAGCCAAGAATATCTTAGGGTAAAATGGTAAAAAGCCAAGATATTAGTTGGTTTCATCATTTTAACTCAACTAGGGTTAGTTGGTGAGAGTTAACTAGGGGATGGTTTGTAAGATTTGGAAACTTAAGGGTTTTGACTATACAAGTCTCTTAAGTGGTCAATTAATAAGGAAAGCAAAGTTGTCTTAATGACCAAAGTGCCATAACCTTGTTTTTTCTATAAAAGGCAAGCCTTCTCTTTCAAAGTGTTGATTTATTTCAACTAACACATTGAAGAGCAAAGGCAAAATATTGAGAGAGAAGTGAGACCTAAATGAAGAATCAAGATGGATTAGCAAGCTAAATTCATCAAGTCACCAAGCAATCAAGAGGTAATAAACTTTGAACCATAAATCTTCAACTTTTTCAAGTTGTAGATTTGATAGAAAGTGTTTTATGGGTAGTTGTTGAATGATTCACTTGAATCATAATATGTTCCGGTGAAATAAGGAAGCATTAGAGTACTTAAAACACTAATATGCATGTTAAAGTAGAATCGTAGTTAAATTAAAGGTTTAAAACGAAGAACAAATGAAGAACAAGAAGAACGAGTTGTTGATGGACAAATTGAAAACCATCTTAGAGCTTGTTGTTGATGGACAAGTTTAAAACCATGTATAAGCTAGTTGCTATATGTTTGGTTAGGAAATAATAGACTTGGGAAAGTGTTGGAAATGTTCCCTTTGGAAAGGAGTAAAAATATGTTATAACGAAGTTATGGCGAAAATTTTAATAAGAAAACATTAATTGTTGAAATCATAGTTCATTACGATTTTCGATCGAAATTGTAATGGCAGATAATGAACCTGAATAATTAGGGTTTCATAAGAATGTTAAAGAACAAGAAAAATGTGAATCATAGTTTCAAGAACGAACTTATTGGGGTATCGGATGAGTAAATTACGGACGAACGAACAATAAGCGTTAAAAGCGTAGAATGAACGATGAAGGACTTTTGAGCTAAAATTAAGGCTAGTTAAAGAACCGTGAAAAGTATTCTGTCCGGGGGAATTTGAAGAGGACGTGGTAAGCTTTTCAACGCCTCAAGAACGGACTTATTCCGATATCAGGATTCGAAGTAGGCAAGTCAAAATTGACAAAATTTTGAAAAAAAAAACTGAAAATTTTGGCAAAATGAGCGGAGGGAGTTCTGCTAGTGGGCGCTGCCCATAGGCTTATTTGGGGCCCCGCGACGCCGGAATAGTGCACGGGCGTGACAGTTTTGACGTCATGTAGTAAAATGGGCATAACTTTTTCATACGAACTCCGATTTGGATGATTCAAGGAGATCCAAAAAGATAAGGAGTAGACCTACAACTTTCGTTCTTTAAGTTTTTAAATTTGACGTCGGGAGCAGAGTTCAAAATGACCATTTTTAGGGTTGTGCAATCAGAGGCAAACCGTGGTGGTTTCTTCAAAGCGACTTGGTGCCAAGCCATGTTTGACTAGTATTTCCGAGTTCAAATCATTTGACTTTGGAAATATGGTCTAAAGAAATGTAAACCAAGGAATTGTAATTTATATTGGACGTGTTAATCGTACGCAATGGCGTGTCGGTTAAGCGTTCGGCGTAGGTAAGTCGGGCGTACGACGTACAAACGTCGAAACGTCGTGTTAAATGTTTATAAATTTTAAAAGTGTTTTGATTCAAATGAATGGAACATTATAAGATATGAAGTAGAGTTAATGTAAAACCATCGTGGAGGATGATTATAAGGGTTGTGACGTTCCCGAACGTTGTAATGCCTAAAGACGATAAAGAAAGTTTGGTCACGTAAACTAATTTAACATGAACCATATAAAACGAAATGAATATCGTAAGATCATAAGAAGAGACTTTGAAATTTAAGTCTCGTCGATGAACGAATCTAAGAGAAGAATATATCAAAGTGTATAAAATTGAATACGTTGCTTCGAGTTATAAAACCCAAGCATCGTAAAGTATGAAATAAGTAATTTAAACCAATGTGTAAGCTAAATATATGACTAATTAGTATTTGTTATCCTTATGTCATATATAGGAATTTCAAAGAGCAGTATATCGTAAATTGTAAGAAACGCTTAAGGCAAGTTTCCTAACTTCATTCATATTATAAATTGAATGCGAGTTTCTTTAAACTTACTCAAATGTCGTACTTGATCAAGTTTTATCTATGTACAAATGTCTTATATTTGTATAAGATGTTATTATGTATAAGGTCAGGTGCTAAATTTTCAACACTCAAGTGTTTCTGCAAGATGAACTGTTCTATGATTGAATTGTTCAAGTTTAAAGAGTTCTGTTTATTCATAAACTGCGATAAGATTGAGTCTATGCTTATTATTTTAGTTGGACAGAATGTGAAGATGTTAATTGAGTCAATGTGTATGTACAGTCGTGTCTTTAATCGTTGATGTGCAGTTCTGAGTTAAACGACTCCTTTGTTATGAGCAGAGGTTTAAGATGAACTAATAACCGATCTAACTCATTGTGAAAGACAGTGTAGATGAGATGGGAAACTAATTCATTAGTTTTCGGTGGGAAGCCACTCAGTTTAGTACATTAATAACTATTGAGAACACGATGTGTTATGTATTGTGTTTTATAAATGTATGTCGAAAAGGTTATTCTTTTCACATATATTATTTTGTATGATGTGTTAAGTCGTAGAAGTGTTAAAGAATATATTGTTGTGAATATATGTGAAGAAATAAATGTTATTGATGTTTAAAATGATAGGAATCACATATATTCATGTTATTCGAGCTGCTTCATAACTCTTGTTCAGTTATTGAAGTTTTATAAGAAAACAATATTTGATTCTTGATTTTGTTGTTATTCAACTGCTAGAACTTGCTGAGCAATCGAATGCTCACACTTGCTTAAAATAAAAACATTTTCAGCGAAGATATAAAGAACTGAAGGATCCAGTGAAGATTAGAGAGAAGATCAAGTCGAGTCTTGAAAAGTAGTTTGTTAAACTTTAATTGTATCTGTTGTGGAGGATAAAAGTCACACTTATAATAAGGAAAAGAATAATGTAATTATCATTATTTGTATGTATGAAGATTTTACAGTAATAGAATCTGGGATTTGAGAAAATATATTGTTATATTTTGGAGTTTTTAATTATATCTTAAGGATATATGAATGTATGTATGGAATGAGTAGTACTCGTGACGCGCCAAACTTGAGTTTGAAGATAGACTGGGGGCGTTACAGGATCCTTACCTATTGAGTTTCAGACACAGGTACTTACAAAGCAAAGTGAAAGAGTCATGTAACATAGATTGTTATCATACATTTTAGTTTTATTCAAATTAAATCAGCAACTAGAAACAAAACAAGTTGCAGAAAAAACAATTAAAAGTAATACAAGGTGCATGGCCTTCTGTAAACAGAAGTAGAAGTGGTTTAAATGTAGGTAAAGAATTTTTTCATTTTTCAAATACCATGTCTCAATAAACTTATTCAGTAACTACAATACTAGTGAGGCACCACTTTTTCTGGGTCTAGTATAAGATCACCTTAGAGTTGTGACATGGCAATATATGATATAACAATGCCAGATGACAGCTATCTACTTTTTAATTTATACTTTTATTTTAGATGAAAAAGAAGACGATATTTTTTGGATACAAAAGGCGAGGATAAAATAAGTGAGGACAAGGAGTCTTATGAGAAGAATAAAGGCAAGTGGTTAAACTACAATATCCTATTTAAATTTGATATAAACATTGATAGGTCTCCATGTTTTTAATTTATTTTGATGATAATAATTATTTGTAATTAAATTAATTAAAAGGGTATAATCCTCTCCATAGGTTTTATAATTTAATTATTTTATTTATTATATTTACTTTAACCTTTTTTTTAATCTTATTGAATTGAGTTTTATTAACCTTGATAATTTAAATATCAAAGTGTTTAAATAAATTGATTCATAAAATAAAATTTCCTAAGGCAAGGAGATCCTATTTTCTTTCAAAGATAAATTAAATTCACATACACAAAGGGGTAAAAATATTTCCAAAATTGCATTATATATAGAGAGAGAGAGAGAGTCCGGACTCCCGGACCATAACAAAATCCGGACCCTTTTTTTTTTTTTTGAAACAACTAAAAAAAAAAGAAATTTATGGAACTTGAATTTTTACATAATACAGTGTTTTGGGTGTTTTTACATAATATAGTATATGCTGGATGTTTTATTGAAGTTGAGTCATTCATTTTGGACTTAAACCATGTACATGCCGGAGAGTTTTGATTTGAAATTAAAACATGTGGTCAAAGCATTTAATGAATTAAGATTGGCAAAATTTTTGATAGGCTAAAACTTTGAAAAACATCAACTTTCCCACTTGGCAATCCACGTGATTTAAAGTGCAAAATTTCCATCAGGATCATTGATTTTAAAATGAGCAATCCTAGCCATTCATTTCAAAACAAATTTCCAAAATCACCATTTTACCCCTAAACTCAAAAATCTATAAATAGGGGAGTTTTTCATTTATTTTGGCTTACCAATTCACTTGAAAATAAAAGCTTACTCTCCTTTCCTACATACTCTCTCTCTCTTTCTAAAGCTTTCTATCTCTTCTTACCAAAGTTCTGATTATTTGAGAAGAGGAAATTGATCTAAGTAATTAAGATAAGTTATTTGATTTAGTTTATTTGAATTATCTCTTACTTATTTAAATTTATAGATATACGAATATAAATTGTTATACAAAATTATATATATATATATATATATATATTTCATCTATTTATCAAATAAAAAGTCGTACTTAGACACCTAAGCTACGGAGATATTCCTCTTAAGTGAGGGAATCGGACCGTACGATTCCTCAAAGTCCTAAGTGGTCTTTTATTGATATTATTTATATAAATATCGTAAAATAGATCTACACTTGATAGTTCAAAACAACACTGAGATATTCCTCTGAAAAGAGAATCATTCAAACTAGATTTGAAAATCTAAGTGATATATCGAAAGTATTTATATAAATATCAATTGTGAAACTATAAATTTTGTCTTACTTAGACACCGAGACTACGGAGATATTCCTCTTTAAGTGAGGGAATCGAACCGTGCGATTTCTCAAAGTATTAAGTGACTTTATTTATAACCAGTCACATAATAGATAAAATATTATTATATATTCTCTGGGTTAGACAAATATATTTATATATCAAGTATTGTTTAACCGATTAAATTATTATACTTGAGAATTATTGTTTAAATTGATTTATTCATTTACTCACACGTATTTGAACATAAATTCATTCATACAATACTTGTTAGAGAATATCTCAAATCAAATTTGTTTAAATCCATAGAAAAACATTATTTATTATAAAGAATAAATAATTATTTATAAAGTTGCATTAAATTATATATTTGCTTCTATGAAGCATATTTTTAACTAACGCTTAAATTTGATTTATTTGCTTATTCAAGAAGCACTTTTTCACACAATATAAAAAAGTTATTTAAACTTTTATAATCGTGCATAATTTACATATTTGCTTATATAGAAGCATTATTTAATCAAACCATAAATTACTATATGCTTATAAAGAAGCATGCGTTTTTGAAGTATAAAAGTCTTTGAAACTTTTATAAATATACTTGTTCTTTAATTGATATCTGCTTATTTAAGAAGCTTTTAATATAAAAGTTATTTAAACTTTTATATATATGTACTAAATTTTATCTGCTTATTTAAGAAGCACATTGCTGTAAAATCTTTTGTAAAAAGAGAAAGTTAAGAGTTAGTTTATTTTATCTACCTGTGAAAAAGATGAGTAATTCTTCGACCAAGACCAAAGTCTTAGAGAGGTCAGCTGGGAGTTGGGTCTCCAGTGAACTTGTGAGGTGAGGAAAAGGCTGTTATTTCAACACCAGAACATAGAATAGAACTAAACTTAAAATAAGTACAACTAAACTTGAGGAGGGAGTTGGGAGCTTGTTGTCCAAGATAGAATAGTTGAAAATAGTTAGAAGTTTGTCTATAAAAGTTTGTAAAGGCTTCTCCACCTATTGAAGGAGTTTTTATTACAGGAAGTAATAGGTTCTCAAGTCCTAAAAATAAACCTTTTGAGCTACTTTGCTCATTGCCAATTAGTATTGAGGTGGATCCTTCAACAATGTATTAAAGCAGGCAGTTTCATTCATGTGCATGGCCCAACTGCCCTCGCTTTCTGCATCACATGGTATAAGTTGTCTATCAGCTTTGCTCAAATATCACCACATCTAAGGGGCATGTCGAGATATCAATGCCCCACATTGGACAATGAAAGCCTTGAGATCCTTAATATAAATCTCGAGGCTTCACAGGAAAAAATAAACCTCAAGGGCTAACTACAAACAAAGAGCACCGAAGTCGCTATAATATTGGACGGTGCACAAAGATATCATTTTAGATCAACGAGGCTAAAGGAAACAGAAGAGATGGTTAAAGACCCAAATGAGAAGAAAATAATGACCAACAAAGAAGATCCCATAAGTACCAAGGGACCAAATACATCTGTTTGCCCTATATTGAAAGATAGATCCCCAAACCATATGATAGCAATTTGGGAACACAAACACGATCATCAAGTAGACAGGAACGAATAATCTATCATGTTGCTGAAAGTACTTTTACAGAAAATCAACACGAAAAAACACAAAGTAGTGCTAGGTTTTCTTTCAATTTTCTTTTGATTTTAGTAACTAAAAACACTAGTAAAGCATGGTCTTAGAATGGCATACCTTCAAGCAGGTTAAGGCTGAGATCCAATTCGGACAAGATCATTGAGCTCTCTTGCAAAAGAGCTTCCAGAAGTGACCCAGATAAGAAATTGCTTCCAAGTCTAAGTATCCGAAGAGAGACCACAAAATTGAAGGAAGGAATATTGCCCACAAAGTGATTATTACTTGCATCAAAAACCTCCAAACTGTCAAAATAAGGCATTCCATCATGAGAGAAGAGCTCTCCTGACAGATTATTGTGGCTGATATTGAAATATTGAATTGCAGAAACAAAACTGGAGTTTCCTAGTCCCAGATCTAGGGAACCAGAGAACCAATTGCTGCTGAGGTCAACATAAACCACACTACCCAGTTGGGACAAAAAAATCATAACTTCCCCTGAAAAATTATTAGACTGCAAATCCAGGTACTTTAGCTTCTCAAGATTTCCAAAATTGGAAGGAATTGTGCCTTCAAAACTGTTCGACGAAAGATTCAAAAGCACCAAGTTCTTCAAGTTGATCAATTGAGTTGGTACTGACCCAAGAAACAAATTGCAGGAGAGATTGAGATATTCTAAAGACTCCATTAATGCAACCCCACCCTTGAGAGCACCCATAAATTGGTTGTTTGAGATTGATAAGTTGCGAAGCATATTAAGCCCGAAAATAGCAGAAAAATTAAAATGTCCAACTAGACCAATATCATTTAGAATGATTGAAGTCACTCGGCCATTGCTACAATTTATACCATACCAATCTAGAGGGCATCCCTCGGGTGCCAATGACTTAGAATCCCACGAACTAAGAACTTTTCCAGAGGGATCTTTCTCAATTCCATTTTTTAGCTCCAAAAGTGCAACCAAGTCCGATTTTCCTATTGCCAATTCTACCAACAACAATAGTATACAGATAAGCTGCATTCCTCCCTTAAGAATCCCTACCCCCAAAGTCACATCCGCACACACTGAAGAGTTTTTACAATATGGTCACCAGGAAAAAAATATTATCATGCTAAAAATAACGAAGTAAACAATGGGAGCAACAAATCTTACAAATTGAACTGAAAGGCCTACAGTAAATAGCAGAGCTGAAATGAACTAGCTCAAGTATAAACTCATGAAAATTGGCAAGCAAACCAAATATGTAACTAAATTGAGCACAAACTAACCACCAAAAATAACTGCACAAACCAAATGAGCATCAAGAAACAACGAAAGCCCTTTAAATCTAAAAAAAAAAATGAATTTGAAGGTTATGGTCCTTTAAAAATCAAGAGTTTCATTAACTTGATTAAACCGCTTCAAATTTTGAATCTAGCATAAAATTCAATGAACATAAGGAACAAATCTGCAAATAGCTTACAACTTTAACAAAGAGAAAGGAGATTCAACTCCTATTGGATCGACTAAGTACTAACAATGGGGTTGAGAACTTAGAAGTGAACAAGATTACGGATAAGCTTACTGTGTAACTGGTGACACTAGAATAAATTTCGATAAAATGGACAATAGAGGAAACTCGAAAGATCCAATTCTCCAAGAGAAGTAGACGAAAGATTTCAAAGAGTGGTAGGTAAGTTGTGTTAACTGCAATGGAGATACAAATAGTGCCCGTTTTGGGGAACTATTTTACTGTAAAGAATGACTTTAAGAGTTTGACTTAAAGATGGTGCCCAACCCAATGACTAGGGTTCGGGCATGGTCTACGCCCCTCCGGTCGCAAATCTCCATCCTACGTGTCCATCTTGGTTTTATTTTAGATGGGTTGTGTTTGATAAAATTGATTAATTAGGATCATTTAATATATTTTAATAAATTAGATTATTTGAGTGAAATAATATTTAAAGTTAAAAATTATTTGGTAACAGTTGGAACTTAATTATTTGGGCTCGGGTTGTATTTGGGCGGTTGAGTATTTTAAGTAATCTAATATTTTTAATTGTATTTAATTTTTAACTTTTAAGGAAAGTTGTGACACCCCCAAAATAGTTATACATCACCTATTTTGAGTCGTCAAATACTTGGTACAGAAATCAAATACAAACTTTTTTATACAATACGACAAAAGTGTAGCTGAGACATTACATTTATTATCACACTATTTCATAGAATAGTGAGGACTACTATAGCCACCATCTCGGACCATCACTCCGTTCCCCGACTAGTCATTACCACGCTTCTCATTTTCTAAAGAGAACATTGAAAGCAAAAAAGGTGAGCTCAACTAAATTTAATAAGAAATATTATGACTAAGATAATACGTAATAAATTATCATTAGCCTTCAACAATGTTAAACTAATAAACAATAAGTTTAACTCGCAATGAACAAGCAATCCATTAGAAAAGTCAAGTAGAGCATGATATCTACTATCTTCTATGATTTAAAAATGTATCATCAATTTTATCGTGAGACTCATTTCCAATAAATAATCCACATCATCGAATTATCCACGACTACGAGCCAAGGATATTCATTAAGATCACGTCCACGAATTATCCATGCACTTTCACGGGCAAGGATATTTGTAATAATACCAATGGTCATGATCATGTCAACAATCGTCCATCAATGCACTACGCCAATGAGGACTTTTACCACATTATTTGTAATATTACAGTCATGATTACATCAAATAATCCTCGGTCATAATCATATCAATCAACAAATTCATCTACGCACGTAAGCGAAAAGAGATGACTTTCATCACAATATAAGCATGAGCATGATGACAATGATATAAGAATTCAATTAAAAGAAAATAAATGATAAATTTTAAAGATTTATAATTTAATTTATCCGTAATTCAATAATGTCCAAATTGTCAACACGATATCGCTTTCATGAGTAAAATTCAAGAATAATATTGTATCAAAAATGATTTGGACAAAAAGAAATCAATTTTATCATGAATAGTACCCTAGTGAATAGTACCCAAGTGAATAAGAACCCATGAATAAGTACTTCGTGAATAAGACTTCGAAATAAGACTTTCTATGAATAAGACTTCATGAATAAGTACTTTTGTGAATAGTATCCCGTGAATAGTATTTTGTGAATAAGACTTCGTAAATAGTACCCCTTGAACAAGAGATCACGGCATGAAAAGCTTAAAATTTAACAAGAATATTCGTAAAAATATCTTTGTGAAATGATACTAGATGAAGCGCAAATTTCAAGGATATTCTACTAATTTTACGGAGTATAGAAGCAATACTTTAACAGAATGAGTGTAGAATTAGGAATACGAAACGAAATAATATTGCTTACATACTACAGAGTATGGAAGAAAATATTATTTCATACGAATATTGAACAAAAATAATATCCCTTACCTTAGTAGAAGGCTAGATATTATAATAGTGAAGTAGCAGAATATTCTTCTTCTTCCTCTCTATAGTTTCTCTCTCTATAATTGCTCTTGTGAGTCTTAGTAAATTGGCGAGAATGAAAGAAGAATGAGTTTCTATTTATAGGAAAACATAGTTTTGATAATTGCACGATTAGGGGCTCAAATTATTACAGTTTAGTACCTTCATCTATAACTCCATTTTTAATTTAGTCCTTCAAGTATTATCAATATTGCACCACCTCCCCTAATAGTACATGCATGTGAATCAATAGTTCCATACATTTGAACCAACAATAATTTGCATGTGAACCAATAACAATTAATTGCTCATTTATCCGATTAATTGCCCGTTTGGTCAATTTAACATCCAGAAATCAATTATTATCGAAATAAATGTCGATTTCCACCAACAATAATAATCCCAACACAATGAAAATATTTTTATCAACAATTTTATCTTTAATCAACACGAACTTATTCATCATTAATATTATAACTCACAATATTTAACAACCATCTCCAGGAAAGAGGGAGCTTTTCGATAAGGATTTCTCCCTATTGGCGCGCAATTAGGTGACCAAACCCTTTTCCTCGATAGAACTTTCTAGACATCGTCAATAATACAAATAATAATATGAATAACTTTGTCGTCTCAATTATTTATTTAATAATATAAAATATTATGCACATGATACTATGACAATAATTGAATCAATAATATGAGAGATATTATGTAGCAATTACTATAGCAATAATTGAGTATAACTGAGTAACTTCTCACGTAAGCATTAATAATCAATATTGTGTGCTACTATGCAACCACGTGTATTACTGCACTTTTACCACCGGGTATTTCAACAGTTTAACGGTAAAACTTTCGTCGTTATTTTTATAAAAAAATATTTCTGTCATTTTCTAACTCCGATAATACTTCCGTTGTGGGGTCCACCAATGATTGTGTCGTCGTACGAATATTCCCTGTTAAAACGAATATTCCCCGACCAATCGAATATTTTATAACAACTTGCTCACTTTGCAAAATTTGTAAATATTACCCACAACTATAACATTATATCAAATCTACACCATATTATTCAAAAATATATTTCGAGAAAAAATTAATCTTTATTCATAAAAGTCGGGGTCTTACAACCTCTCCTTCTAATGAAATTTCTTCCTCAAAATTGGGGTACGTACCTGGTATGTCGAAGAGGTGAGGATACCTTGACTTCATTTCAGATTCTAACTCCCAGGTCATTTCCTCAACATCGTGGTTTCTCCACAAAACTTTAACTTAAGGTATAACCTTGGAGCGTAGAATATGATCCTTCTTATCAAAGATTTTAACATGTACCTCTTCATACGTTAAATCTTCTGCTATCTCGTCTGGTTCTAATTCAATAATGTGGTTCGGGTCTTCCACATATTTACGTAACATAGATATGTGAAAAACGTTATGAACACGAGACATACTTGGCGGTAAAGCGAGCCTATAGGCCACAATTCCTACTCGGTCAAGGATTTCGAATGGCCCAATGAATCAAGGATTGAGCTTTTCTCTCTTTCCAAATCTTGTAACTCCTTTCCATGGAGCAACACGTAACAACACATGATCTCCAACATTGAATTCCATGTCCTTTCGATGAAGATCAGCATAACTCTTTTATCGATCTTGTGAGGTTTTTATACGTTGCCGGATCATTTGAATCTTTTTCGTTGTCATGCGTACCAATTCCGGACCCAACAACGTTGCTTCACCCACCTCATCCCAGCATACTGAAGAGCTACATTTGCGTCCATACAACGCCTCGAATGGAGCCATGCTAATACTTGCTTGATAACTGTTGTTGTAGGAGAATTCCACCAATGTCAAGAACTTGTCCCAACTTCCTTTGAAGTCGAGAACACAAAGTCTTAATAGATCTTCAAGAGTTTGAATATTCCTCTCCGACTGCCTTTCCGTTTGAGGATGATATGCTGAACTGAATCGTAAATTCGTGCCCATAGCTTTTTGCAAACTAACCCAAAATTATGAAGTGAATCTTGGGTCTCGATCAGAAACTATGGATATTGGCATACCATGCAGTCTTACAATCTCATTTATGTATATACGAGCAAGACATTCAAGTGAATAAGTTTCTCGTATAGGTAAGAAATAAGCAGATTTGGTCAATCTATCGACAATGACCAAAATTGCATATATGCCTTGAGAAACCTTGGGAAGACCAGTAACGAAATCCATGGTAATGTGCTCCCACTTCTAGTCTAGAATTTCAAGAGGTTGCAATGGACCTTTTGGCACTTGATGCTCCGCCTTGACACGTTGACAAGTTAAACACCTTGAGATAAACTCCACTATCTCTCTCTTCATATTGCTCCACCAAAATGTATGTCGAAGATCACGATACATTTTGGTACTCCCAGGATGGATTGAAAATGGTGTGTTATGCGCCTCCATCATAATTTTATACTTCAAGTTAGAGTCGTTAGGAACACAAAGTCTGGAGTTGGCTCGAAATATTCCTTCTTTATCGATTCTTGCTTCCGAAATAGCACCTTCTTGTACTTTCTTCCCCATACGCATCAGCTCTAGGTCTGTAGCTTGAGAAACTTTAACTTTATCGATTAAAATCGGTTCTACTCGTATATTTGCCATCATCACGTGGGTCCCTAGAGTCTTTATCTCTATCTCCATCCTTTGTAAGTCATACAAAATGGGCCTTTGCGTTGACAAAATCGCACTCGTACCCGCATATGATCTTCTACTCAACGCGTCAGCTACCACGTTCGCTTTTCGAGGATGGTATTGAATGGTATGATTGTAATCTTTCAACAGCTCGAGCCAATGTTGTTGTCGCATGTTGAGTTTCTTTTTGGTGAAGAAATATTTGAGGCTTTTATGATTCGTATAGATCTCCACTTTCTCCCCATACAGGTAATGCCTCCAGATTTTAAGCGCGAAAACGACAACTGCCAACTCTAGATCTTGAGTAGGATAATTCCTCTCATATTCTTTGAGTTGTCACGGGGCATAGGCTATGACTTTCCCATGTTGCATGATAATACATCCTAAACCTTTGCATGAAGCATCGTTGTACATGACAAATCCCTCCGAACCAGATGGTATTGTCAGAACAGGTGCTGAAATGAGTCTCCTCTTGAGTTCTTGAAAACTCTTTTCACATTCCTCGCTCCAACCTAATTTTGTATCTTTCCGAGTTAGCTGAGTTAATGGAGTAGCGATTTGAGAAAATCCTTCTACGAATCTCCAATAATAATCAGCTAAGCCCAAAGAGCAACTGTAATACCCGAAAAAATAAATAAATAATAATAATAAAAAATATTTTGTTTTAAAACATATTAATTGGACTTTGTCATTTATTTAGGTCAAACTAGTTATTTAATTTATATGGGCTAATAATTATTAATAAGAGATGGATAAATTAATTTAGTACAATTTGGGCCTTCAAATTTGTTGGGTTTAATTTAATTAAATGTGGGTAATAATAAATCCAATTATAAGTAGAAGAATTAATAAGACTTATTAATAAATAAATCAATAGCTAGACCTAATTTACTTGAGCATTATACCTAATACGTAACTGAGCAAAAAGACGAAGAAGAGAGAAGCGGCGGCGAGGAAATAGAAACAAAGGAGGAAGGCCATCACAAAGGTAATATTATTACTTAATAAAAAAAATCCTTTGTAACTTACTGTTGTTGAGTGGGAGGAACATGCAAATCTATTTGAATTATTAATTCTATTAGGAATGACTCCCTGGGAGGGATCTCATCTGCCGTTATTTTTTTTTTTTTATTTTTATTTTAGTTTGTGTTAATTTGTAACTAACAAATGAAAAGGTCTAATTTGGAGTAGTTGTTTGAAACAGTGGGTTAACATTAAAAATTAATGTGTAGTTATACTATTATTTCAAGTAATAAAAGTTTTCGTATATTAGAACAGAGGGGAAAATTTATAATTAAGAATCAAAATTAGAATTTATGCATATATATTTTGTGAAACGGAGATGGGGTATATATAAATGTTCATGGTCAGTACTAATTTATATATATAAATACCATGGTTCATGCAATGAACATGAATGGTTCTTAAAAAAAATGGCTACTATTATATATGGTTACTGATTCGTCAAAAATAAAAAAGGGAGAAAATGATTAAAAGATCAATTTTAATTTAATTGGGTATGTATTATAAAACTAATTGGGAAATAATTACATGTTATTATAAAGTAACTTATAACTACATTATTATTTTTCTAATTAGATAGGACGGAGAAAATTTAACGAGTTATATTTGAAATATAAATTTTGGGTATTACATTACTTAATCCAGGTACGGATTCCGTACTCTTTCAGCGAGACTCTTTTGTTTTTGATTTGTTCGTTTTGTTATTCGTTTTGAAATTTAGTATTTCCTCTCATAATATTATTCCTTGTCAATTTATCTTGATAGTTCGTTTTAGCGTTCATAGTTGGAACTCATATTTGTACTCTTTAGACTAGTATAACATGTCTAAATTTATTTTGATAGTTTCGTCTTGGTATTGATACTTAGAACTCGTGTTTGTACTCTTGATCTAGTGTATCATTATTTGTATTTATTTTGACTCTTTTAGAAAGTACATGTTAATATTTTTGGAGACTTTGACTTGATGATTCATTTCAGTTTAACATTTACATATTAGAAGCCCTTTTTGTTGATATTATGTCGCATGTATTGTGACATGGTATCCTTGTTAGAATATACCGTAGGGTATACCTGAGCTATAACCACCTGTGGGGGTACCACAGGCATGTCCTCTTGGCACCGAGGCATGACACCTTCCGTGGCGGTGTGATCACTCCACGACGTCTCCGTTTTGTGCTCCGTTGGGAGTTGGCTATTTGGTATTTTTTTTGTGGGAGGCGTATGGGTCGACCCTAGTTTTCTGTTCTGTTCTGCGGATTGGTGATGTTTGTGCCAAACACACCTTCCAATTTTACATGCATTGGATTCGCGGTCCAACGTGTGTGACTTGCCTATATGACATTATTTGACTTGCCTGTGTGACAAAGTATATTTCTATTTTGTTCTGAGCTCAGTATGAAATAACACCCAACCATTTGACTCAGCCTGTTATTTCGTTGTGTTAGTTTTGTCTGTTTTGGTTCGTTCAGTTCATTTAATTGAGTTAGTTATCTCAGTTCTTTATTTTGTACTCTATATCCATACTGAGCATTTGGCTCATGCTGTATTTTTCTTCTGGCAGGTAATCAGGGGGATCAAGGGCAAGTGTGATGAGAGCTCTCTTCTATCCAACAGTTTATATATATTGTGTTAGGCTATGATACATTGATTTATTTAGAGTTGTAATAATTATTTCAAATTATGGTTTAAGCGAGTGTGGCATTTATTATGGTTTGTCTTATGACATTTAATCATTATGAGATTATTCTTTTGTGGTTTAGAGCCTTGTTATATATATTTATTAGTTTTGTTGTGTTTTGAGTAACCTCTCTTTCTATTTCGGAAAGGGGGTGTTACAGAGTTAGTATCAGAGCTTAGGTTCTTTCTTATAGAAAACCTATTTAGGTTTGACCTGTGAGCTATGGGTATACTTCTGGGTTAGGTTTTTGTTCTGTTTGTTTTTCTGTTCAGCTATTATATCAGCTATATTCGAATTTGTTTCTAATCTGTTTGTTATCTATTCAGTGACTTCTTTCTTAGATGGCTCGTAGATCCGCAAGAGTTGCTGGGAGACGAGGCAATAATAGGGGAAGAGGTGATGGTCAGCCCAATGAGCAACCTAATGATCAAATTAATGCTCAATTGGCTACCTTGGTGAATCAGACGGTGAATCAGGCTTTACCTCAATTGGTGGCACAGGTTGTACAGGCAATGCAATAGTCGCCGCCAAAAATTCCTGAGCAAGAGAATTCGGGAAATAATGGTCAGCATGCAAATGTTGAGGAAGGGAATGTGGATGGTCATGATCAGCTGGTGGTTCCGATGTATGTATGGTTGGAGAGGTTCCAGAAGCAGAAACCACAGTCATTCAATTCAGCTCCGACACCAATTGAGGTAGAGAATTGGATTGCTCACCTAGAGAAGATTTTTGATGTGTTGGGGTGCTTAGATAATCAGAGAGTGCTACTTGCTGCTTACAAGCTGGAAGGGGATGCACAGAGGTGGTGGAAGGCGACGAAAGAAACAAAGGGTGATGGTTATGTTGAGACACTTAGTTGGGTGGAGTTTTGTGAGGTCTTTTATTAGCAGTACTTCCCAGCTGCTGATAAAGAGGCCTATGCTAGAGAGTATCTGTCTATTCGTTAGAAAGATCATGAGTCCATCACGGATTTTATGACGAGGTTCACTAGGTTGGCAAGCTTTACGGGGACCTCAGCAGGGACTGCAGCAGAACAAGCAGAAAAGTTTAAGTGGTGAATTCATTATAGGTATCGACAACACCTCATTAACACCAAGTTTGCAGATGTGTCAGCAGTGGCCAATGCTGCTAAGAATATTAAGATGGAGAGACAGGATTTTGGTCTTCAAAACCGAAAGGGAGTCGAAAGAGGGATAGAGATGACCAGCAGGGTCAAACTTCGAGTCAGCATGGGAAGAATCAGGGTGGTCAGTGGAATAAGAATCACGGCGGTCAGCATGGGTAGTGGCATGGCTAGAATCAGAACAAAGGTTATCAGCAGATGCCTCAGCAAGGGCAGAATCGCCAGCTTCAGCTACCTTGGCATGGTCAGAATCGTCAGCAGTGGCAGAATCATCAACAGGGACAGAATCAGGGTCGTTATCCAGGACCAACTGGTGAGGGTAACCCAAATCTTATTCCGATAGCTCCTTGTGCTACTTGTGGGGCTAATCATCTGGGTAGACAGTGTCATAGAGTTACCGGTGCCTGCTTTTTGCGTGGACAGATGGGTCATATGGCTAGAGATTGTACCGGGACACGTGGTAATGGTGGAGGTGGTGAAAATGGTGGCAATGGAGGTCAGCGTCAGGGTGGTTGAGTGTTTGCCTTGTCGTATAACTAGGCGGCAGGTGCACCAGGTACTGTTTCTGGCACTCTTTTAGTTGGAAATCTTGAGGCATTTATTTTATTTGATATGGGTTCTACTCATTCCGTTGTTGCTCAGTCTTTTGTTCGGCACCTGGGTGTGCCATCTGAATCCTGAGATTCTATTATGTCTATCGCTACCCCGATGGGGACTTCTGTTGTTATTTCTGATTTGTATCGAGGGTGTGCGATAAGTTTTGGGGATAAGATTCGTAGGGCTAATCTTTTTCCGATGAGTATGCACGATTTTGATGTCATTCTTGGAATGGACTGGTTGGATAAGCACCAGGCCACTATCGACTGTCAGGCGAAGAAGGTTATATTTGGAGATGTGAAGTCTCTAGAGTTCGTGTTTCAGGGTTCACAGCCGAGTAGAGTGGTGAAGTTAATTTCAACTTTGAAGGCTAGAAAGTTGGTGGCAATGGGTTGTGAGGGGTATTTGGCATTTGTGAAAGATACCTCTAAGGGTGAGTCTCGTATTGAAGATGTTCCAATTGTTCGTAATTTTTTCGATGTGTTTCCTAAGGAGTTGTCAGGGTTGCCACCGCATCGGGAAATGGAGTTTGCTATTGAGCTTGTTCCTGGTGCGGAGCCTATCTCTAAGGCATCGTATCGGATGGCTCCATTGGAGTTACAGGAGTTGAAGGAGCAGTTGCAAGAGCTATTAGATCATGGTATGATTTGACTGAGTGTTTCGCCGTGGGCTGCTCTGGTCTTGTTTGTGAAGAAGAATGACGGGTCTATGAGATTGTGCATAGACTATAAAGAGTTGAACAAGATTAACATCAGGAATCGATATCCATTGCCGAGGATTGAGGACTTGTTTGACCAACTTTAGGGGGCAAAATATTTTTCAAAGATAGACTTGAGATCAGGTTATCATCAGTTGGGGGTGAGGGATGAGGATATCCCTAAGACAGCTTTTCGTACTCACTATGGGCATTACAAGTTTCTGGTGATGCCATTCGGGTTGACTAACGCTCCAGCGGTGTTTATGGATTTAATGAATAGGGTGTTCAGGGAGTACTTGGACCAATTTGATATTGTATTTATAGATGACATTTTGGTTTACTCCAAGTCTAAGGAAGAACATGAGGAACATCTTCGCACAGTGTTGGGGATTTTGCAAAAAGAGAAGTTGTATACTAAATTCTCTAAATGCGAGTTTTGGTTGGAGCAGGTTACATTTTTGGGACACGTTGTTTCTGTTGAAGGCATTAAGGTGGATCCTGCGAAGGTTGAGGCTATCAATAAATGGCCGAGACCTACTATGATGATAGAGATTAGGAGTTTCTTGGATTTGGCAGGGTATTATAGGCGGTTTGTGGAAGGGTTTTCTTTGCTTGCCTTACCATTTACCCAGTTGATGAGAAAGGGCATGAAGTTTGTATAGAATGAAGAGCGTGAGAAGAGTTTTGAGGAGTTGAAGAAATGGCTTGTGACAACTCCCATACTTGCATTGCCGTCGGGGACATGAGGTTACCAGATTTATAGTGATGCTTCTAAGAAGGGTTTGGGGTGTGTTTTGATGCAACACGGTAAGGTGATTGATTATGCTTCTAGGCAGCTTAAACCTTATGAAGTGAATTACCCCACACATGATTTGGAGTTGGCAGCGGTGATCTTTGCCCTAAAGATTTAGAGGCATTATTTGTATGGAGAGACTTGTGATATCTTTACCGATCATAAAAGTCTTAAATACATCTTCACTCAGAAGGAGCTCAACACGAGACAGAGGCATTGGTTAGAGCTTCTAAAGGATTATGATACGAGGATTCAGTATCACCTGGGGAAGGCAAATGTGGTTGTAGATGCTCTTAGTCGAAATAGTTCAGGGAGTGTAGCAACCCTTATTACACAACCTCAGCTTATTTTGGATATGGAGCGGCTCGAGTTGGAGTGGTATGTACGAGGTTCAGATGAGCATTTGGCAGGTATGAGAGTGGAGCCCTCTCTTATCTCGCGGGTCAAAGAAGCTTAAAAAGAAGATGAGGAGTTATGGAGTATGACACAGAATCTAGAGGAGGGCAAGCAACCTAAGTTTCGTATTGATGACCATGGTGTGATTTGGTTGGGTGAGCGGTTGTGTATACCGCCAGATCCAATCATTCGAGAGGTTATGCTGGCTGAGGCTCATAGTTTGCCATTTTCTATTCATCCAGTTTCTACAAAGATGTATAGGGATTTGAAGAAGAATTTTTGGTGGAATGGGATGAAACGAGATGTGGCTGAATATGTTGGGAAGTGCCTCACTTGTCAACAAGTGAAGATAGAAAATCAACGAGCTAGTGGTTTGCTGCAACAATTAGACATTCCAGTGTGGAAGTGGGAGGATATTACGATGGATTTTGTGACTGGTTTGCCAAAGACTTTTAAGAAGAATGATGCCACTTGGGTAGTGGTGGACCGACTGACCAAATCGACACACTTCTTGGCTATCCATGAGGGTTAATCTATGGATATGTTGGCACAAATCTTTCAGCAGGAGATTGTTAGACTTCATGGTACTCCGGTGTCTATTGTTTCAGATCAGGATCCGCGGTTCACTTCACGGTTCTGGAAAGGGTTTCAACGAGCTTGGGGTACTCGGCTCAACTTTAGTACTTCTTTTCATCCGCAAACTGATGGGCAATCCAAACGGACTATTCAGACATTAGAGGACATGTTGAGATCTTATGCACTTGAGTGGTCGGGTAATTGGGATGATTACTTGAGCCTAGTTGAGTTTGCTTATAACAACAGCTGGCATGGAAGTATTAGAATGGCTCCTTTTGAGGCGTTGTATGGTAGGAAGTGTCGGGCACCAACTTGTTGGGACGAGGTTGGCGAAAGGGCCTGAGTTAGTTCAAATCACTACGGAGAAGATAGCGGTGGCTAAGGAGAAATTGAAGTTGGCTCGATCACGGCAGAAGTGTTATGCTGATAAACATAGGAGGACTTTAGAGTTTGAACCTGTTGAGCACGTGTAACTATAAGTTTCTCCTTGGAAGGGCATTCGACGATTTGGGTTAAAAGGGAAACTTAGTCCGCGTTATATTGGACTATTTGAGATTCTGGAGAGGGTTAGTGAGGTTGCATATCGGTTAGCTTTGCCTCCACAGCTAGCTTATGTGCACAGTGTGTTCCATGTGTCAGTGTTGAGGAGTTATCATTATCATCCGTTGCATGTGGTGCAATATCCGTTCGATAAGATTCGGGAGGATCTTACTTGTGAGGAGCAAGTCGAAGCGATTTTGGATCATCAAGAGAGGATTATGAGAAAGAAGACCATTCCGTTTGTTAAGGTTTTGTGGAGGAATCATTTGGAGCGGGAGGCTCCATGGGAGATGGAGGAGTCTATTCGAGCGGAGTATCCGCATCTCTTTGAAAATTAGGTGCGTTCTATTCTTTTGATTCCGGGGACGGAATCCTTTTTAAGGGACGAAAAAAAATTAAATAATAATAATTAAAAAATTATTTTGTTTTAAAATATATTAATTGGACTTTGTCATTTATTTGGGTAAAACTAGTTATTTAATTTATGTGGGCTAATAAATATTAATAAGAGATAGGTAAATTAATTTAGTACAATTTGGGCCTTAAAATTTATTGGGTTTAATTTAATTAAATGTGGGTAATAATAAATCCAATTATAATTAGGAGAATTTATAAGACTTATTAATAAATAAATTAATAGCTAGACCTAATTTACTTGAGCATTATACCTAATACGTAAGTGAGGAAAAAGACGAAGAAGAGAGAATCAGCGACAAGGAAATATAAACGAAGGAGGAAGGCCATCACAAAGGTAATGTTATTACTTGATAAAAAAAATCCTTTGTAACTTACTGTTGTTGAGTGGGAGGAACATGCAAATCTATTTGAATTATTAATTCTATTAGGAATGACTCACTGGGAGGGATCTCATCTGCCGTTATTTTTTTATTTTTTTTATTTTTATTTTTATATTTTTATTTTATTTTGTGTTAATTTGTAACTAACAAATAAAAAGGTCTAATTTGGAGTAGTTGTTTGAAACAGTGGGTTAACATTAAAAATTAATGTGTAGTTATACTATTATTTCAAGTAATGAAAGCTTTCATATATTAGAACAGAGGGGAACATTTATAATTAAGAATCAAAATTAGAGTTTATGGACATATATTTTGTGAAACAGAGATGGGGTATATATATATATGTTCATGGCTACTATTATATATGGTTACTTGATTTGTCAAAAATAAAAAAGGGGGAAAATGATTAAAAGATCAATTTTAATTTAATTGGGTATGTATTATAAAACTAATATAAATTGGAAAATAATTACATGTTATTATAAAGTAACTTATAACTGCATTATTATTTTTCTAATTAGATCGGACGGAGGAAATTTAATGAGTTATATTTGGAATATAAATTTTGGGTATTACATTGCTTAATCCAGGTACGGATTCTGTACTCTTTTAGCGAGACTCTTTTGTTTTTGATTTGTTCATTTCGTTATTCGTTTTGAAATTTAGTATTGCCTCTCATAATATTATTCCTTGTCAATTAATCTTGATAGTTCGTTTTGGCGTTCATATTTGGAACTCATATTTGTACTCTTTAGACTAGTACAACATGTCTAAATTTATTTTGATAGTTCCTTCTTGGTATTGATACTTAGAACTCGTGTTTATACTCTTGATCTAGTATATCATCATTTGTATTTATTTTGACTCTCTTAGAAAGTACATGTTAATATTTTTAGAGACTTTGAGTTGATGATTCATTTCAATTTAACATGTACATATTAGAAACCCATTTTGTTGATTTTATGTCGCATGTGTTGTGACATGGTATCCTTGTTAGAATATACCGTAGGGTATACCTGAGCTATAACCACTTGTGGGGGTACCACATGTATGTCCTCTTGGCACCGAGGCATGACACCTTCTGTGGCGGTGTGATCAGTCCACGGCGTCTCCGTTTTTTGCTCCGTTGGGAGTTGGCCATTTAGTGTTTTTTGTCAGGAGGCGGCGTGTGGGTGCGACCTTATTTTTCTCGTTTCGCTTTTACTTGATTGGTGATGTTTGTGCCAAACACACCTTCCAATTTTACATGCATTGGATTCGCGGTCCAACGTGTGTGACTTGCCTGTATGGCATTATTTGACTTATCTGTGTGGCATTATTTGACTTTCCTGTGTGGTAAGGTATATTTCTATTTTGTTCTGAGCTCGGTATGAAATAACACCCATCCATTTGATTCAGCCTATTTTTTCGTTGTGTTAGTTTTGTCTGTTTTAGTTAGTTTAGTTCATTTAATTGAGATAGTTATCTCAGTTCATTATTTTGTACTCTATATCCGTACTGGGCATTTGGCTCATACTGTATTTTTCTTCCGGTAGGTAATCAGGGGGATCAAGGGCAAGTGTGATGAGAGCTCCTTTCTATCCAACGGTTTATATATATTGTGTTAGGCTATGATACATTGATCTATTTTGAGTTGTAATAATTATTTTAGATTGTGGTTTAAGCCAGTGTGGCATTTATTATGGTTTATCTTATGACATTTAATCATTATGAGATTGTTCTTTTGTGGTTTAGAGCCTTGTTATATATATTCATTAGTTTTGTTGTGTTTTGAGTGACCTCTCTTTCTATTTCGGAAAGGGGGTGTTACAGCTACGTACTTCAGTCACTGACTTAGGTTGCTCCCAGCTTTTCATTACTTCAATCTTTGTTGGGTCAATAGATATTCCGTGATTTGATATCACGTACCCAAGGAATGCTACTTCCTCAGGCCAGAACTCGCATTTCTTCAACTTGGCATATACCTTGTTTTTACGAAGCTTTTGGAGTATCAGCCTCAAGTGTTGCTCATGATCTTCACGGCTTTTGGAGTATATGAGGATGTCATCAATAAAGATAACCACGAAATGATCCAAATATTCCTTGAATACTTGGTTCATCATATCCATGAAGGTAGCAGGAGTATTAGTCAATCCAAAAGACATGACTAGGAATTCATAATGCCCGTACCGAGTTCTGAAAGCAGTCTTTGGAATGTCATCAGTTTTAATCTTTAACTGATGATATCCGGAATGAAGATCGATCTTTGAAAAGATTTTAGCGCCTTGCAACTGGTAAAATAGGTCATCAATGCAAGGCAACGGGTACCTATTTCTGATGGTAACATGATTCAACTCCCGATAATTAATACAAAGTCGCATACTTCCATCTTTCTTCTTTACGAATAGAACAGGAGCACCCCAAGGAGACGTACTAGGACGAATGAAACCGATGTCTAACAACTCCTGTAATTGGGTTTTTAACTCCTAAAGTTCAATAAGAGCCATTTGATATGGAGCTTTAGAAATGAGTTTTGTATCGGGTTCAAGGTTGATACAAAATTTGATTTCACGCTCTAGGGGTAGGCCAGAAAGTTCTTTTGGGAATACATCAGGAAATTTATTAACAATAGAAATATCATTCAAATCTGACGTATTTTTGTTTAAATCTGTGACATTAGCTAAGAAAGCTTGACATCCGTTTTTCAATAAACGAATAGCTTTATAGTTTGATATGACAGTGATTGACTTTAGTGGTTTGGTTGCTTGAATTCGCATAATAGGTTGGTTAGGAATATGAAAGCTAACAACCTTACTAAAACAATCAATTTTTATATGATGAGTGGTTAACCAATCAATCCCTAAAATCACATCAAATGCAAGTATTTTCAAAGAGATAAGATCGACAGGTAATGTGCGGTTGCCGATTTGAATCAAACAAGACTTATAAACAGTGGATGTAATGAAGGTTTCTTCCAACGGAGTTTTAATAGATAAGTCAAAGTCTAATTTCTCTAGAGTTAAATTTAAACGTTGAGCGCAAGTAAGAGAAATAAAAGAATGGGTAGAACTGGTATCAAATAAGGCATAAACTTCACAAGAGTTTATGATTAGCTAACTCGTGATAACTTCGTTCGGGTTCCTTGCTTTTTTGGAGGTCACGATAAACGTTCTCCCTTAAACTACCGGCTTTGTCTTGTCTGGGACAACCTTTGGTGCCTCCATCCCAGCTGGACTTGACTTCGCTGCACGACAAAATCGGGCTAGGTCACCTTCTCTTCCACAATTGTAACACACTTTGGACGACATCATGCAGTTTGGACTGATGTGTCCCTCCCCTCCGCATTTGAAGCATACGACCGGTGGTCATTGTAAGCCCCCAACTTATTATTAATGAAATTAAATTTTCTCTATTTATTATTTTGAAATAGTAAGGGTTGATTTGATAAATGTGGATAGTTATGGGTAAAATACGCAAATATTTCAAATAAGTAAGTGGTTATAAAATATTCGTTTGGTCGTGGAATATTCTTATTATCGGGGAATATTCGTACGACAGCGCAACCTTGTGTGGGCCCCATAACGGAAAGCGATTGGATGAAGAAAATGACAAGTATAAGTTGTTTATAAATAACAGAGTAGTTATTCTGAATTATCTTTAAAAATACTCGATTGGTTAAAACACAAGAAGATACTTTGCGGATTGCACCAATTATTGATTCTTACGTAGAAAGGCACTACTCAATAATTGTTACGATAATTATTGTTCAAGATTTTATTTTATTGATTCAATAATTGCTTTGCATTTATATTTTATATTACCGTTGTTTCAATAATTGTCATTACACTTTAGTATTTTCCATTATCTAGCAATAATTCATATTATCCTAATAATATTATTGGATAACATTGTTGCAATGTCTAGAAAGTTCATCTAAGGAGAGGTTAGGTCATCTAATTGCGCCTCAAAGAAGGAGAAATCCTTATTGAAAGCCCCCTATCCTGGAAACTACTGGTTGTCGATATTGTGATTCGTAATATTATTTGTGAATAATTAATTATTGATTTATATGATGAGGAAAAATTGATTTTATGTGGATATAGATGGAGAAATTTTTTTTATGTGACAATTGTTGAAAATTAATATTTTATCTTTTTCGATAAAATAATTCATTTAAATATATTATTATATTTTAATAATATAATAATGGTGATATTTTTTTTCAATGAATGTGGGATATATGAGTATATGAGGAGGAGGAGTATTTTTGCTACTAAAAATATTTAAAACATGTTAAGCATGTTTGTGGGCCCATTTCTTGACTGAAATTTGATTATAGCTTTGTAAATCGCTTGCTTGTGGATTTCTTGGCCAATTTCTCGCTTTGGAATTTGGAAAATTTTCTTCTGTAAAGTTGTAGAAAATGAAATTTCCTATAAAAAAGACATGTGGTTCGAATTTTTCTGACAAAAAGGGCTATTTATTATGAATTATTGAAGTTCTGAATTTTCGAAATAATTGATTTTTGGAAGTTTTAAATATTTATATTAACAAAAACGTTTTTTTAAGTTTGGTGAGGTGAGCCCACATGGTGGCTGAAGTTTTTGGGCAAATCTAGTGTGCGTAGGAAATTTTGTTAAATTTATTATTAATTTATTAAATTTTCTGCTTTGGTGTTCTAAGTATTTTCCTATAACTAGGGTGCTTAGGTTAGAATTGAAAATTACACCAGAAACTGAAGTTTTCTCTCTCGATATATTGAGCGTATTTTTGTGAGTATTTTAATACTTTGAGTGTTGCTATACGGTGCGAGTTCAAGTCATAGCTTATATCCGGTGTTTCAGCTAGAAGTACTATTCTTTCGAGGTAAGGGATATTTTTTTTTAAAATAATATTATTTCTTCCAATATCATTATGCCGAAGTATTGATCTGAACTTCTAATCAAATTTGGAACTTTTTGTGTCGAGGTTACTATTCATGTATACGACACTATTCACGTATACGGCACTATTCACGAATATGACACTATTTATTGAAAAATGAAAATTTTCCTTTTCGTCCAAAATATCTATTATGGATACTAGCTTTGATTGTATCCATGTTTTGATCATTCTTGAATTTTACTCCACTATGATTATTTATGGGGTATTTTTGGACATGTATAAACCGAGATACGAATCCTTAATATTTATTCTTTTGTTTCACTGGATTCGTTTTCTTTAAAATATTTTTCATCATCCTCAGTCCTAAATGATGATATAATTGAATATCTTTGGCCTGTAGTGCAAAGATTAATGATTTTATGATGAATATCTTTGGCTCGTGTAGTGCAAAGATGAGCAGTGTTGAGATGAACATGACCCGGTGATGAATATCTTTGGCTCAGTAGTGCAAAGATGAATATTTGATTCAAGATGTATATTGATTGATGTTACGAGGATAAAATATTGATGATGGACTTTTAAATTCATAGATAGTAGTAGATTTCATTCTCTACGTAACTCTTCTATGAATTATTATTTTCCTTGTGAATATTGATCCAAACTTGTTGTTTATTGTATTTTATCGATTTTTCCTGTTGAAGACTAACGATAATTTGTTCTATATTATCTTAGTCATAATGTTCTTTATTGGGCTAGTTGAGCTCACCCTTTTCCTTTTTGTTCCATTTTTCTTCTCGTGAGGCGAGAATGTAGCGAGATGCAGTCTGGGTATGGAATGATGGTTCTAGAGAGAGTTGTTTAGTAGTCCTCACCATTTTTATAAAATAATGTATCAATAATTATGATGAGGATTTATTTGGGTATAGATATTGTCTAGAAAACAATATTTGTATTAAAACTCTCAGTTTTTATGTTGTATTAATAAAGTTGTAAGTTGTTTTTGTACCATGTATTGACAACTCAGAATGGGTGATATATACCTATTTTGGGGGCGTCACAGTTGGTATCGAGCTTAGGGATATGATCTCCATGAGATCGGGGAATAGAACTAGGAGGGAGAGACGAGTAAATCCTTCGCTAGTGTGTCCTACATAAGCTTATTTGTTAGTTGGTCAAGATATATAGGGATATTATGTGATATATTGATTTCCTTAATTAACCCTTGTTTTGTGGCGATGTTTGAGAATGTCGAATCGAGAATATTAACAATGGAGTAAATGAGGACCGTGGAGACGCTTTGTACTCACCAACGAGGAGAGCGTCGTGAACAGTGGCAATGTTCCTCCCGTGAACAACACCACCGAAAGATGATGAATGATGGGATGTTTAGAAGCTTTTTGCGGTTCATGCAAAATCGACGAGGGAGACTCGTGTTCAAAATACAGGAGGAAATGATAGCAATTCACGGGTTGTCATAGCCAAGCAGTTCAAAGAGTTGGGACCACCAGAATTCTGGGGAAAGCCTGATCCGATTAAGGCGGAGACGTGGGTCAAATAAATCACCAAGATATTCGATGTCTTGGGATGCATGGAGGAGCAGAAGGTGCCATTCGCCACCTTTATGTTCCGTAATGAGGCAGATTACTGGTGGGAGTCTATGAAGCGTACCCATCCAGCCGCACTCAGTATGTCTTGGGAGACGTTTCAGAAACTTTTCAATGACAAAGTATTCGTCATATGAAGGAAGTGGAGTTCATTAGAGTGGAACAAAATAACATGACGGTGTCCCAGTACGAGGCGAAGTTTGCAGAGTTATCCAGGTTTGCACCTCATTTGGTGGAGAATGAGGAACATATAACGCGGATGTTTCTGAGAGGTTTGAAACTCGGCATACGTCAGTATCTCATTTCTCATAAATTTTCTCTCTATTCAGATGTTGTCAACAGGGCTCAATTATTAGAGCGAGATAACGAGTACGTTCAACCAAGGGACCACAACCAGGATCATACCGGAGATAGTAGTCAACAGAACAACGATAACCAGAGGAGAAAGAAAAAGTCGGACAAAAATAGTAACCACTTTGGTGGTAATCATGGCCATGAAAATAGAAGAAGCGAGTCGGGGGGAGATTTTAAAAAGAGGAGATTCAATAATGACAATGCGAAGACATCAGCACCAGCAACAACTGGTTCTAAAGGAGGAGAACGACCACCGGTCGTATGCTTCAAATGCGGGAAAGAGGGACATATCAGCCCAAACTGCCCACAAAAGTTCAAGGTATGCTATAATTGTGGAAAGGAAGGACATATCGCTCAAGATTGTACGGTAGCGAAACCTAGTTCAGCAGGGATGGTGACTCAAAAGGCTGTCCCAGAAAAGTCAAAGTCAACGGTTCCTGGAAGAGCGTTTGTTGTGGTCGTCAAAATGCGAGGAACCCAAACGAGGTGATCACGGGTAAGCTAATAATTAATTCTTGCGAAGTTTATACCTTACTTAATACCGGTGCTACCCATTCATTTATCTCTCCTGCTTGTGCTCAACGTTTAAACTTGACTCAGAGAAATTAGACTTTGATTTATCTGTGGAGACTCAGATTAGAGAAACTTTCATCACATCCACTTTGCTTATAAATCTTGTTTGATTCAAGTTGGCACCATCACCTTACCTGTTGACCTTATCTCTTTAAAGATACTTGCTTTTGATGTGATTCTAGGGATTGATTGGTTAACTACTCATCATGCCAAAATTGATTATTTTCATAAGGTTGTTAGTTTTCATATTCCTAACCAACCTGTTGTTCGAATTCAAGCAACTAAACCATTAAAATCAATCACTGTCATATCAAGTTATAAAGCTATTCGTTTATTGAAAAATGGATGTCAAGCTTTCATAGCCCATGTTATGGATTTGAATAAAGACACATCAAATTTGAATAATATTCTTGTTGTTATTGACTTTCCTAACGTATTTCCTGAAGAACTTCTCGGTCTACCCCCAGAACGTGAAGTTGAATTCTTTATTGATCTTGAACCTGGTACAAAGCCCATTTCTAAAACCCATATCGAATGGCTCCTATTGAACTTCGAGGAGTTAAAGGTCCAATTACGGAGTTGTTGGACATCGGTTTCATTCGTCCCTAGTACATCTCCTTGGGGTGCTACTGTTTTATTAAGTAAAGAAGAAAGACGGGGAGTATGCGACTTTGTATTGACTATCGGGATTTGAACCATGTCACCATCAAGAATAGGTATCCACTACCTCGTATTGATGACTGTTTTGACCAATTGCAAGGAGCACAATTCTTTTCAAAGATCGATCTTAGCTTACGGATATCATCAATTTGAAGATTAGAACGAGGATATTCCAAAGACGCTTGTAACTTCGATGCGGGCATTATGAATTCTTAGTCATGTCTTTTGGATTAACTAATGCTCCTGCGGCTTTCATTGATATGATGAACCGAGTATTCAAGGATTATTTGGATCAGTTCGTTGTTGTCTTTATTGATGACATCCTCAGATATTCTAAAAGTCGTGAAGATCATGAGCACCATTTGAAGCTGGTACTCCGAATACTTCGTGAAAACAAGCTTTATGCCAAGTTGAAGAAATGCGAGTTCTGGCTTGAGGAAGTAGCATTCCTTGGGCACGTGGTGTCAAAACATGGAGTATCTATTGACCCGACGAAGATTGAAGCAATACAAAGTTGGGAGCAACCGAAGATGGTGACCGAAGTACGTAGCTTTCTGGGCCTAGCTGGTTATTATCGGAGATTCATGGAAGGGTTTTCTCAAATCGCTACTCCATTAACTTAGCTAACTCGGAAGGATACAAAATTCGTTTGGAGCGAGGAATGCGAGAAGAGTTTTCAAGAGCTTAAGAGGAGACTTATTTCGGCACCTGTTCTAACAATACCATCTGGTTCGGATGGATTTGTTATGTACAGTGATGCTTCGGGCAAAGGGTTATGATGTGTTCTCATGCAACGTGGAAAAGTCATAGCTTATGCCTCGCGACAACTTAAAGAATATGAGAGGAATTATCCTACTCATGATCTAGAGTTGGCAGCAGTCGTTTTCGCGCTAAAGATCTGGAGGCACTATCTATACGGGGAGAAAGTGAAGATATATTCAGACCATAAAAGCCTCAAATATTTCTTCACCCAAAAAGAACTCAACATGCGGCAATGACGTTGGCTTGAGCTGTTGAAAGACTACGACCATACCATTCAATACCATCCTGGAAAAGTGAACTTGGTAGCCGACGCATTGAGTAGAAGATCGTATGCGGGAATGAGTGCGATGTTGTCAACACAAAGGCCCATTTTGTGTGATTTACAAAAGATGAAGATAAAATTCAAGACTCCGGGGACCCATGCAATGATGTCAAGTATACGTATAGAACCAACTTTAATCGAGAAAGTTAAAATTGCTCAAGCCACAGACCCGGAGCTGATGATTATGAAGAAGAAAGTGCAAGAAGGTGCTATTTCAGAAGCAAAAATCGATGAAGAAGGAATACTTCGAGTCCACTCCAGACTTTGTGTTCCTAACGAATCTAATTTGAAGTACAAGATCATGATGGAGGCACACAATACACCATTTGCAATCCATCCTGGAAGTACCAAAATGTATCGTGATCTTCGACAAACATTTTGGTGGAACAATATGAAGAGTGAGATTGCAAAGTTTATCTCGATGTGTTTAACTTGTCAACGTGTAAAGGCGGAGCATCAAGTGCCTAAGGGTCCATTGCAACCACTTGAGATTCCGAAATAGAAGTGGGAACACATTACCATGGATTTTGTTACGGGTCTTCCCACAGTTTCTCAAGGCATAAATGCTATTTGGGTTATTGTTGATAAATTAACCAAGTCTGCTCATTTCTTGCCGATACGGGAGACTTATTCCCTTGAACATCTTGCTAGTATGTACGTGAATGAGATTGTGAAGTTGCATGGCATGCCAGTATCCATAGTTTCGGATCATGACCCAAGATTCACTTCAAGATTTTGGGTTAGCTTGCAAAAAGCTATGGAGTGCGTTCGATTCGATTTGGCATACCATCCTCAAACAGACGAGACAATCGAGAGAGACATTCAAACTCTTGAAGATCTATTAAGACTACGTGTCCTGACTTCAAGGGCGCTTGGGATAAGTATTTACCATTGGTGGAATTCTCCTACAATAACAGTTATCAGGCAAGTATAGGTGTGGCTCCATTCGAAGCATTATATGGACGAAAGTGTCGCTCTCCAATATGTTGGGATGAGGTGGGTGAAGCAACATTGTTGGGACCTGAGTTGGTACGTATGACTACAGAAAAGATCCAAATGATTCGACAATGTATACAAACGGCACAAGATCGACAAAAGAGTTATGCAGATCTTCATCGAAAGGATGTGGAATTTTGTATTGGGGATCACGTATTATTGCGTGTAGCTCCATGGAAAGGAGTTACAAGATTTGGGAAATGAGAAAAGCTCAATCCACGATTTATTGGTCCATTTCAGATTCTTGATCGAGTAGGAAATGTAGCCTATAGACTCGCGTTACCTCCAAGTATGTCTCGTGTTCATAATGTTTTTCACATATCTGTGCTTCGTAAATATGTGAAAGACCCGAACCACGTTATTGAGTTAGAACCGGACGAGATAGCCGAAGACTTAACGTATGAGGAGGTACCTGTCAAGATTGTGGATAGAAAGGAGCATGTCCTACGCACAAAGGTCATACCACAAGTTAAAGTTTTATGGAGGAACCATGCTATAGAGGAAATGACCTGGGAGTTGGAAACGGAAATGAAAGCGAGGTATCCTCACCTTTTCGAAATACCAGGTACGTACGTCAATTTCGAGGATGAAATTTCATAAGGAGGAGAGGTTGTAAGACCCCAACTTATTATTAATGAAATTAAATTTTCTTTATTTATTATTTTGAAATAGTAAGGGTTGATTTGATTAATGTGGATAGTTATGGGTAAAATACGCAAATATTTTAAATAAGCAAGTGGTTATAAAATATTCGTTTGGTCGTGGAATATTCTTACTGGCGGGGAATATTCATATGACGACGCAGCCTTATGTGGGCCCCATAACGGAAAGAGATTAGATGAAGAAAACGACAAGTATAAGTTATTTATAAATAACGGCGTAGTTATTCTACCATTAATCTTATTAAAATACTAAATTGGTTAAAACACAAGAAGCATTACGGTATTGCACCAATTATTGATTCTTACGTAAGAAGGCACTACTCAATAATCATTACGGTAATTCTTTGCTTGGATATTTTATTTTATTGATTCAATAATTCTTTGCGTTGATATTTTATATATTATTGTTGTTTCAATAATTATCATTACACAAGATTTTCCATTATCGAAACAATAATTCATATTATCTGAATAATATTATTGGATAACATTGTTGGCAATGTCTAGAAAGTTCTGTCTAAGGAGAGGTTAGGTCATCTAATTGCACGCCAGTAAGGAGAAATCCTTATTGAAAGCCCCCTCTATCCTGGAGGAGCTACCGGGTTGTCGATGATTGTGATTTTGTAATATTATTTGTGAATAATTAATTATTGATTTATATGATGAGGAAAATATTGATTTTATGTGGATATAGATGGAGAATTTTTTTTTTATGTGACAATTGTTGAAAATTAATATTTTATCTTTTTCTGATAAAATAATTCATTTAAATATATTATTATATTTTAATAATATAATAATGGTGATATTTTTTTTCAATGAATGTGGGATATATGAGTATATGAGTAGGAGGAGTATTTTTGTTACTAAAAATATTTAAAACATGTTAAGCATGTCTGTGGGCCCATTTCTTGACTGAAATTTGATTATAGCCTGTAAAATCGCCCGTTTATGGATTTCGGTCAATTTCTATTTGGAATTTGGAAAACTTTCTTCTGTAAAGTTGTAGAAAATGAAATTTCCTATAAAAAAGACATGCGGTTCGAATTTTTCTGACAAAAGGGCTATTTATTATGAATTATTGAAGTTTTGAATTTCCGAAATAATTGATTTTTGGAAGTTTAAATATTTATATTAACAAAAACGTTTTTTTTTTAAGTTTGGTGAGGTGAGCCCACATGGTGGCTGAAGTTTTTGGGCAAATCTAGTGTGCGTAGGAAATTTTGTTAAATATATTATTAATTTATTAAATTTTCTGCTTTGGTGTTCTAAGTATTTTCCTATAAATAGGGTGCTTAGGTTAGAATTGAAAATTACACCGTAAAGTTTTCTTTCTCTTTCTCTCGATATATTGAGCGTATTCTTGTGAGTATTTTAATACTTTGAGTGTTGCTATATCTGCAAGAGTTCAAGTCATAGCTTATATCCGATGTTTCAAATTAAAATCTTATTCTTTCGAGGTAAGGGATATTTTTTTTTAAAAATGATATTATTTCTTCCAATATCATTATGCCAAGTATTGATCTGAACTTTTAATCAAATTTGGAACTTTTGTGTGTGGGTTTCTATTCATGTATACGACCTTATTCACGATATCTGACCTTATTCACGAATACGACACTATAAATCAAAAATGAAAATTTTCCTTTTCGTCTCAAAATATCTATTATGGATACTAGCTTTGATTGTATCCATGTTTTGATCATTCTTTTACTCCATTATGATTATTTATGGGTATTTTTGGACATGTATAAACCGAGATACTGAATCCTTAATATTTATTCTTTTGTTTTATTGGATTCGTTTTCTTTAAAAATATTTTCATCATCCTCGGTCCTAAATGATGATATAATTGAATATCTTTGGCTTCAGAGTGCAAAGATTAATGATTTTATGATGAATATCTTTGGCTCAAGTAGTGCAAAGATGAGCAGTGTTGAGATGAACATGACCAACTGATGAATATCTTTGGCCTGTAGTGCAAAGATGAATATTTGATTCAAGATGCATATTGATTGATGTTACAGGGATAAAAATACTGTTGATGGACTTTTAAATTCATAGATAGTAGTAGATTTCATTCTTTACGTAACTCTTCTATGAATTATTATTTTCCACTGTGAATATTGATCTGAAACTTGTTGTTTATTGTATTTTATCAGATTTTTCCCTGTTGAAGACTAACGATAATTTGTTCTATATTATCTTAGTCATAATGTTCTTTACTGGGATAGTTGAGCTCACCCTTTTCCTTTTTGTTCCATTTTTCTTCCCAGGAGGTGAAAATGTAGCGAGTACGAGTTGGGGTATGGAATGATGGTTCTAGAGAGAGTTGTTTAGTAGTCCTCACCATTTTTGTAAAATAATGTATCAATAATTGTGATGAGGATTTATTTGGGTATAGATATTGTCTAGAAAACAATATTTATATTTAAACTCTCAATTTTTATGTTGTATTAATAAAGTTGTAAGTTGTTTCTGTACCATGTATTGACAACTCAGAATGGGTGATGTATACCTATTTTGGGGGCGTCACAGTTGTTCTCCTTCTTTAACAATGGGTGCTGGTACTGACGTCTTTCCATTATTGTTGAATCTCTTCTTCTTGAAATTTCCACTTCTATTGTCTTGGCCATGATTACCACCGAAGTGGTTACCATTTCTGGCATGTTGATTCCCTCCACGTTTGTTGTCACCGCTCGATGTTGCTCGCTACTTTGGTATTATCATTTCTTGGGTTGCTCTCTCTTGGTTGGATTGACCCATTATCGCGCTCCAATAACTGAGCCATATTCACAACATTTGAATACAATCAAAGTTTGTGAGAAATGAGGTATTGACGTATTTTAGGTTTCAAACCTCTTAGAAACATCTGCATCATACACTCCTCATTATCTACCAAATGGAATGCGAACCGGGATAACTCCGCAAACTTAGCCTCGTACTGCGACACAGTCATATTATTTTGCTCTAGCTTGATGAACTCCACCTCCTTCATGTGACGAATACTTTCGGGAAAGTACTTGTTATTGAACAGTTCTTGGAACTTCTCCCAAGATATTTTGAGTGCGGCAGACTGAGTACGTTTTATTGATTCCCACCAGTAGTCTGCCTCTCGTCTCAACATGAAGGTGGCAAAGAGAACCTTTTGCTCCTCGGAGCATCCTAAGACATCAAATATCTTGGTGATCTACTTTATCCACGTCTCTGCTTTAAGTGGTTCTGGATTTCCTAAAAACTTTGGTGGTCCCAGCTCCTTGAACTGCTTAACAATGACCATCAAAGAGTTGCCAGTGTTTCCACCTGCATTTTAAACAGGAGTCTCACTCGCCTGATGTTGCATGAATTTCATAAAGCCGCTGAACATCCCATCGTTCATCATCTGGTTGTTGTTGTTTATCTGAGGATTATTGCCTTCTTGATGCACGTTATCCTGGTTATTGATCGTTGGTGACTTAGTGGTCTCATGTGCTCCATTGCTTAACTCGACATTTTTAGATGCCATTTTCAAACATTGTCACAAAACAAGGGTTCATTGACATGCCATTCTGAGTCGCCAAATACTTGGTACAGAAATCAAATATAAACTTCTTTTATACAATACGACAAAAGTGTAGCTAAGAGTTTTTACACGAATATTATCTTCTAGAAAATATCCAAACTCAAATGGAGTCCTCATTACATTTATTATCACACTATTTCATAGAATATTGAGGACTACTATAGCCACCATCTCAGACCATCACTCTGTTCCCCGACTAGTCCCGACTACGTTCTCATTTCCTGAAGAGAACAGTGAAAGCAAAATGTGAGCTCTACTAGCCCAATAAGAAATATTATGACTAAGATAATTCAGAATAAATTATTGTTAACCTTCAACAGTGTTAAACTAATAAACAACAAGTTTAACTACAGCGGAACAAGCAATCCATTAGAAGAGTCAAGTAGAGCATGATATCTACTATCTTCTATCATTTAAAAAGTTTATCATCAATTTTATCGCTGAGACTCAGCTCAATAAATAATCCACATCACTGAATTATCCATGCACTACGGGCCTAGGATATTCATTAGTATCACGTCCACGAATTATCCAAGCACTACGGGCCAAGGATATTCGTGTAATCACCAATGGTCATGATCATGTCAACAACTGTCCATCAATGCACTACGGGCCAATGAGGACTTTTACCATATCATTTGTAACATTACAGGTCATGATTACACCGAATAATCCTTGGTCATAATCATACCAATTAACAGTCCATCTATGCACGTAAGCCAAAAATGACTTTCATCACAATATAAGCATTAGGATGATGAAAATTATATAAGAATTCAATTAAAAGAAAGCAAAGGATAAATTTTTAAAGATTTATAATTTAATTTATCCAGAATTCAGTAATGTATAAATTATCAACATGATACTGCTTTGTGGAGTAAAATTCAATAATAATATTGTATCAAAAAAGATTTGGACAGAAAAGAAATCAATTTTTGTCATGAATAGTACCCCGGTTGAATAGTACCCAAGTGAATAGTAACCCATGAATAGTACTTTGTGAATAGTACTTCAAGAATAGTACTGTGTGAATAGTAACCCATGAATAGTACTTTGTGAATAGTACCCCGTGAATAGTACTTTGTCAATAGTACCCCATAAATAGTACTTTATGAATAGTATCCCGTGAACAGTACTCCGACATGAAAAACTTAAAATTTAACAAGAATGTTCAGAAAAATATCCTTGTGAAATGATACTAGATGAAGTGCAAATTTCAAGGATATTCTACTAATTTCACGGAGTATAGAAGCAATACTTTAATAGAATGAGTGTAGAATTAGGAATACAAAACGAAATAATATTACTTACATACTACAGAGTATGAAAGAAAATATTATATTGAACAAAAATAATATCCCTTACCTTAGTAGAAGGTTGGATATTACAATTGTGAAGTAACAGAATACTCTTCTTCTTCCTCTCTATAGTTTCTCTCTCTATAATTGTTCTTGTGAGTCTTAGTGAATTTGTGAGAATGAAAGAAGAATGAGCTTCTATTTATAGGAAAACATAGTTTCGATAATTGCACAATTAGGGGATCAAATTATTACAGTATAGTACCTTCATCTATACCTCCATTTTTAATTTAGTCCTTCAAGTATTATCAATCTTGCATCACCTCCCCTAATAGTACATGCATGTGAATCAATAGTTCCATACATGTGAACCAACAATAATTTGCATGTGAACCAATAGCAATTAATTGCTCATTTATCCGATTAATTTCCCGTTTGGTCAATTTAACATTCAGAAATCAATTATTATCGAAATAAATGTCGATTTCCACCAACACTAATAATCCCAACATAATGGAAATATTGTTATCAACAATTTCATCTTTAATCAACACAAACTTATTCATCATTAATATTATAACTCACAATATTTAACAACCAGATCATTCCCAGGAAAGAGGGGGCTTTCCGATAAGGATTTCTCCTTATTGGCGCGTAATTAGGTGACCAAACCCCTTTCCTCGACAGAACTTTCTAGACATCGTCAATCATGTAAATAATAATATGAATAACTTTGATTTCTTAATTATTTATTTATTAATATAAATTATTATTTAGATGATACTATGACAATAATTGAATCAATAATATGAGAGATATTATGCAGCAATTACTGTAGCAACAATTGAGTATAACTGAGTAACTTCTCATGTAAGCATCAATAATCAATACCGTGTGCTACTATGCAACCACGCGTATTACTGTACTTTTACCACCAGGTATTTCAACAGTTTAACGGTAAAACTTTCGTCGTTATTTTTATAAAAAGATATTTCTGTCGTTTTCTAACTTCGACAATACTTCTGTTGTGGGGTCCACCAATGATTGTGTCGTCATACTAATATTCCCTGTTAAAATGAATATTCCCCGACCAATTCAATATTTTATAAAAACTTGCTTACTTTGCAAAATTTGTAAATATTACCCACAACTATAACATTATATCAAATCCACACCATAATATTCAAAAATATATTTCGAGAAAAAATTAATCTTTATTCATAAAAGTTGGGGTCTTACAAAAGTGTCAGAATATAATCCGACTTTTTTTTTATTAAGGAGATTCTATTCAATCCTATTAAGGAATCATACCTAATAAGGAATCCTAATTCTGTACGAGGAAGGAGTTGTGATCACTATAAATACATGGTTATACCCTAATCATCAGGTACACATTCATATTATTTTACATCACTAGAGTATTAAGCCTCTATTGTTAAACCTTATTCAGCTTGTACTTATTCTCACACCGGAGCTATCCCCGGCAGTCCAAGCCGTCAAGCTTTTGGTGTGACCTCGTTTCTGTGCAGGATTTGAAGCGCTTTGGTGATTGAGGCACGTTAATGAATCATGACATTAACATTGATGGTAGAAGGAGGGTTTTCTAGTGCTACGTAAATTTCAATCACACAGTAGTTACGATTGCAATCATGGTGAACAGTAAGAAGACGATTTTTGATCGTGACCAGTCACCGACGTACCCCCTTTCACATCAACCAAGGGGTTCAGCCAAGGATAGGTTGGGGCTATCAGTTTCTGAACTATTGGGGTCCCATGCCAATTCTGTGGCCCTGTCGAAGGACAGGGCAGGAGGCCCTATGCGGAGGTTATTCTCAAAAACCAGCAAGGATGCGAGACCCGGAGATTGTGTCAGGGATGCACCATCCTGAACACGATCTCATGACGATTGCCAGGATGAGAGGAGATCGATCTTGGTAACCGATGATGCATTAAAAGCCTTATTATTACTAAAGAAGGAGATCGACCAACAGATGGTACTTTTAATAGGAGATGAGGATGGTGCCTCCAGCCATAGCCGAAGGCGGGGGCAGTCGTCGAGGAATCTATGACGCCCCCAAAATAGGTATACATCACCCATTCTGAGTCGTCAAATACATGGTACAGAATATAAATACAAACTTAATTATATAACTGTCATGTAAAATACGACAAAACATAGTTGAGAGTTTTAACATGAATATTGTCTTCTAGATAATATCCAAACTCAAATGGAGTGAGGACTACTACAGCCACCATCTCGGACCGTCACTCCATTCCCCGACTAGTCCCGGTTACGTTCTCATTTCCTGAAGGGAACAATGAAAGCAAAAGGGTGAGCTCAACTATCCCAGTAAGAAATATTATGACTAAGATAATGCAGAATAAATTATCGTTAGCCTTCAACAGTGTTAAACTGGTAAAATACAATAAACAACAAGTTTAACTGCAGCGGAACAAGCAATCCATTAGAAGAGTCAAGTAGAGCATGATATCTACTATCTTCTATGATTTAAAATTTTTATCATCAATTTTATTGCTAAGACTCTGCTCCTTTTGGTCTTCTCTTTTTGTGTCTATAAATCTCCTGCCCACTCACATTCTCTTTATCGAATTCAATAAATAATCCACATCACTGAATTATCCATGCACTACGGGCCAAGGATATTCATTAGTATCACATTCACAAATTATCCATGCACTACGGGCCAAGGATATTCGTGTTATCACCAATGGTCATGATCGTGCCAACAACTATCCATCAATGCACTACGGGCCAATGAGGAATTTTACCACATCATTTGTAATATTAAAAGTCATGATTATACCGAATGATCCCTGGTCATAATCATACCGATCAACAGACCATCTATGCACTACGGGCCAAAGATGACTTTTATCACAATATAAGCATGAGGATGATGACAATGATATAAGAATTCAATTGTAACGCCCGAGAAAATCGGATTTGTATGAGAATTAAATTTTTATTTGATTATGTGAATTAAATGAATTTAATTGATTATTTATGTGAGTAAGATATGTGAAGGTCGTTCTATGACCTAGAATGTGCGAATGTGGTTAGTAATCTGGCTATTTGCTAGAATTAATTGTTTAGAATTTCCAAGACAAAAATAAAAGTTTTCCGAGAAATTTCTGTAAAAACACTATTCATTCATTTCTGTTCGGGAATTAAGTTTGAAATTCTGAGAAACACGTAATGATAGAATATGAAGACGGGAGGGAATATTTAATAATATTTCATTTATGGCAAACAAAGTTTTCGCCTGCGGACTTAAAACCTAAGGTTTGAGAAGAATGATTTCTGAGAAGGAAATGTGAGGCGTATAATGAATTATGATAATGATTATGCATAGGTTATACGAGTATAATACTATTTATTATACGAGTATAATACGAAGATTTAATACAAAGTACAATACGAATATCATACGAGTATTATATGAAGAGAATACGTAAATTATAGGTGTAGAATACAATTGAAATTATTGGATTTATAGTATAAGGACTTAGTATAATCCAATTGGATTTGGTTTAATATCAAGCCCAAGTGATTGAGTAATCAAGCCCAATGAATTATGTGTTTAAGCCCAATGTTAGAATTAATTAAGCCCGATCCAAGAACTCGAACCGATGGGTTGCTGAATGGATAAAACCCATTGTGCAACCCATGGGGATGACCCATGGGCATGGTGGGCCGACCACTTGGTGTACAAGATAAGTAAACTACTTGATCACCAAGTATTTTACTTGGTGATAAAGTAATGAATAGTAAGGAGGTGGGAGAAAAGACCAAAAAGCCCTCCATTTGGTTGCCTATATAAGAGAATCTTATGTTGGTCATTTGAAGGTTTTTCAAAGATTGTTCAACATATTTTGCAATAGAGAAAGAATTAGACTTAAGCTATTATCTCACTTGAAGCTTTTCATTAGAGATTATATCAAGAACGTAAGGATTGGAAAGGTAATATTCCATTAATATTAGTTTTCCATCCCTTTTGATTTCTTTGTTATGAAGAATCTTAGATTGGTGGAGCATGTCTCCTATTTAAGAATAATAATGGCTAGTAATATGTAAAACCTTTATAAGTCATGTGCAAGTAAGAATCGTAAGGGTTTACATAAGTTTAAACCGTAGAAATCATTGATTAATGATCTTGGTTGTTGATGGACAAATTGAACACCATCGCTATTAGAATATGTGCATCTTACTTGGTTAGGATGTAGATATGAAATCAATGGGGTGTTCCATTTGATTTGGCATTTATAGCACTAGTAACGAAGTTATGGCGAATTTTACAAAATTAGACGTTAAATGTCGAAAGCATAGAAATTCCGGATTAGTAGTCGAAAGTTGCCGTGAGACTTGAAAATGTTGGTTTTCAATGTCAACACATGAGATAGGGTATTTAAGAGTCATGGGCTCAGGAATCGTCGGATTCCGACTTAAAACGAAGAAAACGAGTATTGAACGCTCGATAACGTTTAACGAACGCTTAATAATGAACTTAGAAGTGAAGTTTGAGTTAACGTATTCGGAATTGAAAAATTCTTATATTAATACATAGAGTATGTAAAATGGGAGTTGTAGGCTTTTGAACGGACCCAATCGGACTTATAACGAAGAAGTTATGAAGTCGGGAAGTTCACTAAAATTTTTGTGTGTAAAAATTTTCTGGTGCTGAGGTCTGGCGCCGCGGCGCTAGACAAGGCTTATTATACTACGCAGCAGCGCCGGAACAGTGTAATGACCTACTGAAGAGTGGCGCCGCAGCGCCACTCATACAAAGGAGTTTCACGCCTCAGTGCCGGAACCGGGACTTAGCTACTGTGAACTGGCGCCGCAACGTCAGTGTTGTATAGAAGGGCCACGCCGCGACGCCGAGGCAGGGTTTTTGATAGACAAGTTAGGTTTTGAACTTTAATTACTTTAAGGCCAATATGAGATAAATTTATATACTTAATAAACATACTAAAACTATTCCTATGTCGCATATACTAGTGTATATAGTGATGAACTTAGGAATTTAACGCAAGTTGTTAGTATGGTAACGAAGAACACGAAGTGTTAATAAATAAACCGTGAATGGTTATCGACATTGGTACCATACCAATGATGATTGAGTTCGGTTAGTAACGTAAGAACATTAACAAGCCAGGATGAAGGGTAGTAAGTCGAATTGACCTTATTAATGAAATAAAGTCAAATAAGACATAGAAGAGAATGAAGTTGGTATAAGCAATGTGATTGATTGTTTGGTAGCTAATTACAGTGTGCTATGTGAATATATCATGTAGATTCTGTAAAGGCTGAGAACAGTCGAATAAATTATTTGAAGATGCTTGAAGGCAAGTTTTCTTAACGCTTGTCTAACCTTTGTGTTAGTCGAGTTTTCTGTGATTCATTGTATTGAGTTGCATGAATGATTTTAAAGAACGGGTCAATGCCAGGTTTAACTCAGCTAGACTATTCGTAAGAGATAGATTGATTTGTATACATATCTTTCTATATAGAAATGATAACGCTATCCTATGCCAAGTATTTGGTATGGATTTGAAGGTAAGGTTTGTCTATGAACAAACAAAAGTATTTTTCATCGATTATTCGATAGGCACGCGAGTTTGCCAAAACTTAAACGTAAATACGTTTAACGGATGAATGTTGATCAACATAGAGTACTATAGGCTGATCACCTAGAAGTGCTCGTAAGTAATACCGGATGTACAACCTTAGTGCTGTTATGTCCTTTTCAAGTATGAAAACAGAAAGATATTGTTCATGGTCTTTCGACCGGTTCAGAATTCCTAAACTATTATATACTTTGGGAATTAATGTTATGAATTGTTAAGTATTATTGTTTCATAACACTTCATGACTATTTGTTTAGTTATGGAAGATTTCTTTATATAATTCATGAAGGTGGTATTGATATTATTCTTTGTTAGACTTGCTGAGCTTATTATGCTCACTTCTTGCGTGAATTATATGATTGCAGTTAAAGCCGAGCATACTGAGAATGCTAAGAGAAATAAGGGCAAGGCTAAGATGGATAGTTAACCATCTTGTAATAGATTAGTACGATTGTATGTATTATATATACGAACAACGAATGATGTAATCGGTTTATGAACCAGGGAAAGGATTTGACTTTGATTGTAATAAGAAGATAGTAATTACATTCATGATATTGTGTTTTCAATGGAATGATTGTATAGTTATGAGTACCGTGTAGCACCATATGTCGGGTTGGAAGATACCCAAATAAGGGGGCGTCACATCAATTAAATGAAAGCAAAGGATAAATTTTAAAAATTTATAATTCAATATATCCAGAATTTAATAATGTCCAAATTGTCAACATGATACTGCTTTATGGAGTAAAATTCAAGAATAATATTGTATCAAAAATAATTTGGATAAAAAAGGAATCAATTTTTTATCATAAATAGTACCCTGGATGAATAGTACCCGAGTGAATAGTACTTCAAGAATAGTACCCCGTGAATAGTAGCCCGACATGAAAAGATTAAAAATTATCAAGAATGCTCAGAATAATATTTTCATGAAAAGATGCTAGATGAAGCGCAAATTTCAAGGATATTCTACTAATTTCAAGGAGTATAGAAGCCATACTTTAACAAAATGAGTGTAGAATTCAGAATCTGAAATGAAATAATATTACTTACATACTACAGAGTATGGAAGAAAATATTATTTCTTAGGAATATTGAAAAAAAATAATATCCCTTACCTTAAAAGGAGAGTATTTCTGACTGGTAGGGCAGAGATATTATTGAAGAAAACTTGTACTATTTTCTACACTCAAAGCTTCCTAAAACTCGAAAGAAATACGCTCAATATTATAGAAGAAGAATTCTCTGATTCTGATATAATTTTTAATTCTAAACTAAGCATCCTATTTATAGGAGAATGGAAGGAAACTATTTGAATTTAGAAAATCACGGACTGCACAGTGAACAATCACGGCGACATTTTAATCGGCTGAATTTCTTTTGATTTTACTATGCAAACACTGTACAAACACTATGCAAATATTATGCATAATAAAATATAATATATTCTATTTTTCATAAAAAAACAACACTTATATAATATTATATATATATATATATATATAAGTCATCCACTTTCACCACAACCACACCAGTCACTCACACACATACACTAGCACACACGTAACCACATATACACACACATGTTATATATATATATATATATATATATATATATATATATATACTAAATAACTTTCTACCGATTATTTTGAAAAATGAGTAAATGGGGGGGGGTCCATATAATAAGCAAAATTTATAACAAATACTTCATAAAAATCCCATCAATATTTTTAACAAAATTTATTCATCAATAATATAACTTGCAATATTAACAACCATATTATTCCCAGAAAAGAGGGGGCTTTCCGATAAGAATTTCTCCCTATTGGCACGCTATTAGGTGACCAAACTCCTTTCTTCGACAGAACTTTCTAGACATTGTCAATAATGCAAATAATAATATAAATAACTTGTCATCTCAATTATTGATTTAATAATATAAAATATTATGACAATAATTGAATCAATAACGTGAGATACTATGCAGCAATTATTGTGATAATAATTGAATAAAACTGAGTGACTTCTCACGTAAGCATCAATAATGAATACCGTGTGCTACTATTCAACCACGCGTATTACTATACTTTTATCACCGGGTATTTATATAGTTAACGGTAAAACTTTCGCCGTTATTTTTATAAAAAGTTATATCTGTCGTTTTCTAACTCTGACAGTAAGTCTTAAGTCTAACTATCATTACATAATCACATAAATAATCAGTCTTCATTACTTGCTAAGCTTGCCCTTGCCCTTACTAGTGAAAGGTTCGTTTGCTCTTTCGTTCTTAACTGCAATGTTATTATTATGCAAAAGTGAGCACGATTGCCCACAAGTATAACATTATAACAAATGAATAATAACATGCGAGAGAAATAATAACTTCTGATATAAAGCTCAACTTTTGAATCAAGAATGAATAACAAGAATCAAAAGAAATTCTGAGGGTCATAAGACCTTGAACTATGTCCTAGGTTGTCAAGTGTTTTTACTTGAAACCTTTAACAGTTATAAGACTATAGACTCTTCTTCTCGTACTTAGGGGGATCAGCCCTTAGTACCATCATCATGTATATTAATATCTTAACGCTAAAGCGTAAATAATCTCCTATCTGAGGTTGTTCATCTCGGGTTTGACATTCAAGTCCGCACTAAAGGAAGTTTGGTTTGGATAATTTATCAAGGATTACGAAATTTAGAACGCTCATCAACTATGGACTAGTCGAATCAATAAGGGTTCGCTAGTCTAATAATGTTTAACAGTAAATGAATATTTAACTTGAATAACATCTCAAAAGGTATACAATAGAATAATTATTGTATAACAACATCATGCTTGAAGATTAATAAACTTTAATATCCAAGACAGGCTTAATCAATAATAATGAGAACTTGCTCAATATCGAAAGAGGAATTAATCAATTTATATAACGATAACAAGTAAGGTTAGGAAACTTTCTCAACGAAAGTTTAGGGTAAGAAACTTGCTCAACGTAAATGTAGAGTTAGAAAACTTGCTCAATGTAACAAGATAAGGTTTAGAAACTTGCCTCGTGCGTAGATTACACTTAAACAAACTCGTTCTTTGAATTAAATCCTACATATCAATTACGTTCACAATACTAGTCAATAATAACGTACTAAACATCATAAGTTATTCTTTGTCTAAACTCGACTTCATGACCATACTTAGTTAAATTACCATACTTGTTTTCACATAATATAATACTACACGAACAACAAGTTAATTACATAATCAACGATTCAAATAACATGTAATTGTCTTCTTGGCTTGGTAAAAACTCATTTTAATATCTCATTATATGTCTAACAAGTTTTTATGTTCATTAGACTAGGTCACTAACTCATTTCTATACTTGAACATTAAAAATTTGCATTTTCTAGACAATCTGCTAAGTGGTATTTTATTTCACTTTTATATTGGTATTAATGTTTGTATTTTTAGGCATCATTAATTTGAATAGATGGTATTTGCTTTGAGAGTTTTTTACGGAGTTGAGTTGGCCACACGAAACTCCGATTTTGATTCTCGATTCATAAGAACACAGAGTTCAACGAATTCATCACATCTTTAACACTAATTCCACCAAATTAAACATACCTATATGTTATAATTCGTACATAATCATTACCCAACATATATATTGTGATTTTAATCCATAAAAACATATAATTACAAGATTATAACATGAAAATTGGACTGTTCTTGATGTTCTTGAAGTTTTGAACATAAATTCTAAAATTCATTGCCATAGATTCGTTATAAGACCAAATCCAACCATTCAAATTTTGTTTTATTCATTTTATCATGCATAATCATATACAAGTGGAAATTTTGCAAAACCATTTATGTTTGACATACTAAAAACACGTATAAGGCCATATGGCCATATAACATACTCTGAAATCTTTTCTTCAGATAATTTCATGAAATCAAGATATGGAAACCCATATAATATATATAAAACATGCTATGATGTTATATATTAACACATAATCACATAATTGTTACCCTTTCCAACTACAGAAACTTTACAGAAAACTTAGGCCATATTCATGAAAACTTAAAAAGACGTAAAATAGGAATTTGGGTTGGAGAGAATTACCCAAAGCGTAGAATATAACTTGCAGAAGATGAATTCCCTCTCAATTCTTTACCAATCACGCACCAATTACTCAAACTCTTTCTGTCACTTTCTAGACTTAGGAAAATTAATAAAGAAAAGGAAGGAGAAAGCGTATAATAAAGAAGACGTTTGACGAGTTGTGGTCAGTTACCCAGGAACTGCCCTCAACTCCCTCTAAGGCCATATTTGGCTAGTTAGAATAGGTTTTAAAAATTATTTAATTTAATAAAGCTTTATTATATAGTTTAAGTAATGTCACATCCATTATAAAATAAATCAATATCTTATTTAATTTATTTAAATAAAATATAATAATTTCTCAATAATTCACATAGTCACATAATTAAATTTCTCATTTAATAATAATATTAAATTATTAAATCTCTAACTAATAATTAAATTAATTAAAATAACATAGGCTTATTAAATATTTCTTTTAATTCAATAAGCTCACATAATCACATACTTCGAATAATAAAAATTCTCCACATCAAATTAATAAATATAACACATATAATTAAATTAATCTACCACAATTTCATCAATTAATTATTTAATCTAATAATTAATTCATCGAAAAATATTTATTCAATCCAATAAATATTAAAATTAAATTACAAAATTACGGTTGTCACATCTTTCCCCTCTTAAAAGGATTCTGTCCTCAGAATCACAACTCAATAATTCGTCCCGTTACATTCTCCCCCCCTTACAAAGATTCTGTCCCCAGAATCGCATATAACAATCTAAGTAAATAAATGAGAATAATTCTTCATCATATTCTCTTCGAGTTCCCACATAGCTTCTTCAGCGTTGTGGTTCCTCCAAATTACCTTAACAGAAGGTATTACTTTATTTCTCAGAACTTGTTCTTTTCGGTCGACAATTTGAACAGGAATCTCTTCGTAAGACAAATCTTTGTCGAAATGTAGGGGTTCATATTCAATCACGTGCTTGTAATCGGGTTTGTAGGGTCGTAGGACTGAGACATGGAAAACATTGTGGACATTCTCTAGAGATGGAGGTAAGGCTACCTCATAAGCAACTTCTCCGACCCTTCTTAGAACTTCAAAGGGTCCAATGAATCTTGGGCTTAGTTTCCCTTTCTTTCCGAACCTGATCTTTCCCTTCCAAGGAGAGACCTTTAAGAACACATAACTACCTGGTTCGAACTCAACATTCTTACGGTGTGGATCGGCGTATTTCTTCTGTCTGTCTTGGGCTGCTATCAATCTTGCTCGGATCACTTTGACTATTTTTGCTGTTTGTTGTACCAATTCTGGTCCTAGTAATTGTCTTTCACCAACTTCATCCCAATATAGTGGAGTTCTGCACTTTCTGCCGTATAACGCTTCATAGGGTGGCATTCCAATACTAGCGTGGTAACTGTTGTTGTAACCGAACTCTACAAGCGGTAAATGATCATCCCAATTCCCTTTAAAATCTATTATACAAGCTCTTAACATATCTTCCAATGTCTGAATTATTCTTTCACTTTGTCCATCTGTCTGAGGATGATATGTCGTACTCATTCGCAACTGTGTACCCATGCATTCCTGTAGACGTTTCCAGAAGTTCGACGTAAAATGCGGATCTCTATCAGAAACAATTGACACCGGAACTCCGTGCCTTGAAACAATCTCTTTCACATATAACCTTGCCTACTGATCTAAGTTGAATCTGATTTTCATAGGAAGGAAGTGTGCGGATTTCGTTAATCGGTCAACAATAACCCATACTGCGTTGTAGCCTTTTTGAGTCGTCGGTAGGCCAACCACGAAATCCATCGTAATATGTTCCCATTTCCATTCTGGAATCTCCAAAGGTTGTAGCAACCCACTTGGTCTCTGATGTTCTGCTTTCACTTTCTGACATGTCAGGCATTTAGCAACACATTCTGCAACCTCTCGTTTTAAATTTGGCCACCAGAAGTGTTGTCGAAGATCTTGGTACATCTTGGTGCTACCAGGGTGAATCGAATATCTTGTGTTGTGAGCCTCGCTCAAAATTTCTTCCCTTATCTCTGGTACTGGCGGTATCCAAATTCTGCTCTCAAATCTTTGTAGTCCTTCACTGTCTATTTTGAATCTCGGTTCAGTCCCTTCAGATATCTTCTTCTTCATTTTCTCACATTCTTTGTCTTGAAGTTGAGCTTCCTTAACTTTATCCAGTAAGGTTGTACCAGCTTGCATCTGGAATAGCTTCTCGTCAATTTCCATAGGATACTTCACTTCCAATTCCAGTTTTTCCATTGCTAAAATTAGCTCCTCCTGAGCGGTCAACATCATCAATTTCTCCCGACCTTTTCTACTTAGGGCGTCGGCCACCACATTTGCCTTACCCGGATGGTATAGAATCTCACAATCGTAGTCCTTAATTAACTCTAACAACCTTCTTTGACGCATGTTCAAGTTTTTTTGTGTGAAAATATATTTCAGACTCTTGTGGTCTGTATATATTTCACACTTCTCCCCATAGAGATAGTGCCTCCAGATTTTCAAAGAAAAAACTACTGCAGCTAACTCCAAGTCATGGGTCGGATACCCCTTCTCATAATTTCAGTTGTCGTGATGCATACGCAATGACTCTGCCATTCTGCATAAGCACACAACCAAGTCCTTTATACAATGCATCACTATAAACCACAAAATTTCCTGTGTCATCCGGAAGAGATAACACAGGTGTTGTACTCAAGCCCTCTTCTTTAATTCCTGAAAACTTTCCTCACACTTCTCCGTCCAAAGGAATTTCACCGATTTCCTAGTCAAATTCGTCAGCGGAGTTGCGATCTTGGAAAAATCCTGAATAAATCTTCTGTAATAACCCGCTAATCCAAGAAAACTTCTTACTTCCAACGGCATCTTCGGCTGATCCCAGTTAATCATAGCTTCGACTTTGGAGGGATCCATCGAAATTCCGTCTCTATCAATCACATGTCCAAGAAATTGTACTCTTTCAATCCAGAATTCACATTTTGAAAACTTAGCATACAACTTCTCTCTTCTCAATGTTTCTAATGTCAATCTCAAATGCTCTTCGTGTTCTTCTTTGGTTTTTGAATATACCAAAATGTCATCTATAAATACCACTACGAATTTTTCCAACAATGGCTTGAACACTCCATTCATTAAGCCCATAAATGCTGCAGGAGCATTCGTTAGACCAAATGACATTACCAAAAATTCGTAGTGACCGTATCCTGTTCTAAACACTGTCTTCGGTACATCCTCTGGTCTCACTTTCAGTTGATGATAACCACTTCTCAAATCTATCTTTGAAAAATATCTTGCTCCCTTTAACTGATCGAACAAGTCGTCGATTCGCGGTAATGGATACCTATTCTTAATTGTGACCTTATTCAGTTCTCTGTAGTCTATGCAGAGTCGCATTGTTCCGTCCTTCTTCTTCACAAATAAAACCGGCGCTCCCCACGGTGATACGCTTGGTTGAATATACTTCTTGTCCAGTAATTCTTGTAGTTGGACCATCAGTTCTTTCATCTCTACCAGTGCCATTTGGTATGGTGCCTTCAATATTGGAGCTGTTCCTAGAGCCAAATCGATCATGAATTCAACTGCTCTATCTGGAGGAAGTCCCGGTAAATCGTCCAGAAATACGTCTGCGAAATCTCTCACTGCTGGAATCTCATCTATTTTCGGATTCTCTTTACGACTATCGACTATGTAAGCTAGATATCTTACACAGCCTTGCCTTAACAATATTCTGGCCTGCGTCATCGTTAGACAACTTGCTTGTCTAGGCAACTTGCTTGTCTAGGCGACTTGCTACCATAAAACACAACCTTTGATGGAGTCATAAGGTTAATACGCTTCTTCTGGTAGTCAATTACCGCCCCATAATTGGATAACCAATCCATACCCAAAATAACATCAAATTCTCCAAGTTGAATAGGGATAAGATCTATGTTCATGATATTACCCTTAATATCTACTCTACAGTTCTTGTGCACATACTTAACAGGGATAATTTCTCTATTCGCAATTTCTATGTTCATGGGGTATTCTAACTCGTCCTTAAACAATTCTAAGTTCTTAGCGAAGTCATTGGATATAAATGAGCAAGTAGCACCTGAATTAAATAACACACAAGCATTAACTTTATTGATCAGAATGATACCTGACACCACATCGCGAGACTGTACCGCGTCCTGCACTATCATGTTGAACGTTCTGGCTGTTGGTCTATTGGTTGCGGTTGGTCCTGCAATGGTTAGAGTGCTTCCACCAGTATTTCCTCTATTTCCTCCTGAACTCATCCCTCCCGATCCCTTCTTAGGACAATCTCTTGAAAGATGGTCCTTTGATCCACATGTGAAGCATGCACCCTTCTTTGGGTTCGGACAGTTTGGTGCTATGTGGCCTTTCTGACCACAATTATAGCACACTCGCTTCCCCTTTAGACAAACTCTCAAATGCGTTTTTTCGCAGGCTGGGCACGGTTCAATCTTCTTTTTCTGCCCTCCCTGTTGACTTTCGGCCAACGAATTTTCAGACCACTTCCTCTTCTGATTGTGATTACCCCTAGTGCTACTCCCACCAGTCTTGTTATTACCTTCCTTCTCACTCTTCTTCTTCTTCTGTTCTTGATTATACTTCGTTCTTGCATCACTTCCACCTCGTCAAAGAGTATGGCCTTCTCTAACACTCCAGCAAAAGTGTTCAATAGGAACATTGACACTTCGCTATACAACCAGGGCTTCAGTCCCTGCTTAAATCGTCTCGCCTTCCTCCCATCGGTATGTACTTGGTACGTGGCGAACCTAGCCAACTCGTTAAACCTTGCTGCATAATCAGTTACTGACATATTTCCCTGCTTCAACTCTAGAAACTGAACTTCCATCTGATTTTGTGAACTGGTTGGGAAATACATCTCGAAGAACATCTCTTTAAATCTTTCCCAGGATATTACGGATTTGAACGACCTTCAGATAGTCGGTCTGTTTCAGAATGGTTTTTACATCATAAAGTCAAAGAAGCTGGTGAAAGACTTGATGTTCAATCATCCAAAAGATTTGGCCAAAGTATTTAACAAAGCTGAAGGCTTCATAGTGGTAGAAGAGGCCATGAGCAACCTGACTTCATGCAAATAACTAAGAATGCATGATATCACATTTAGTTCAAACCCTAGATTTCATCTCCCAAATTCATCTAGTGTAACATTGTAATTGTTGATCAGACAATTAATTAATAAGCACAAAATATGATAGACAACTCAACTTGAATAAATAATTGGTTTAATTAGAGTAATCAATTCATAAGCATAAAAGGTTTAATTATAGTCTTAATTAAAAAGGTAGTTCATGTTGGAAATTAACACCAGAAATCCAAAATAAGTCATCACAATTAAATTACAAATTGAAAATGGAAGGAAAAAAAACATCAATAAGTGTCTTCAATCTCTAATCTGAACTCTTTGTGATGCTTTCATAACAATATCTGATCCTAAGCTCAAGTTCTGTCTCCAAGTCTCTGTATATTGTGTATATCCTTTTCATCAAAACCTTCCTCTCTATATTATAATTTTATGTCTCCCTTAGGTCAATTCTTTTTCCAATCCTCTTTAGAATAGAAGTCCACCCTTTTCCTTTTACAACTTTTGATTGTATCTAGATCTCCTTGAGAAAAATCCTATTCCAAGTATAAAACTGATGAGTGAGTTTTATACCTATGATTTGGACATCTTTTTAGGCTTAATTTTTGTCAACTTTAAGTATTTTTAGTGTCATTTTACTTGTTCTTGTGTTTATTTTGTTGGAAACGGCTTCGGAGGGTCAAAACATGAAAAATGGAGCTTAGTGGCATTTTTATAATTTCAGAAGCAGAAAGCTCATTGGGGCGGCAATTCCTAGTATAAAAAAGACCGTCGGGGCCAATTTAAAAGGTTACCCCACGCGGGCACTTTTTCTCATTACAAAAAAGCCCGCCAGTATGAACTTATCGGGGAAGAAAAAGAGTTTTCAGAAGTTGAGTTCAAGAAGGATTGGTTTGAGCTGTTTGTTTCTAGGACTTTAAGGAGGGCTAAAAGACATGTGAATATGGATATAAAAGGAGGAGAATCACAAGGATTAAGGGGGATGATTCCATTAGATTAGATTTTCATTAGATTAGGATAAAACCCTAATTTTTATTAGATTTAGAGATTAAAGCAACTTAGATACCATTGAAGATCAAGAGCAGGAACAAGAAGGAGTATCAAATTTGTTGACAACAGATTTTATTCTCTTCTCTACTCTTATTTTTATCTTTTAATGTTTATTTAGTTGTGGATTCTTGGTTTTAATTTAATAAATCTGAACTAAATTCTTGTTTAAGATTACAATGGAGCTTATTGTGTAGCTTATTTTAATATGCTTCTTTGTTAATTATTATTGGTTATTCTTGGACTGTCTATTATGGTTTGTGCTTATTGGTTATGTGACACCCCCAAATCCGGGTACTTCATTCCCACAAGATTTGGTGTTCACTTGATAAAAACATTCATGTCTAACTACCCAAACATAATAAAATTTAATAATAAACCTTCCCATTAAAGGATTACATCAATAAGTTCAATAAAATCTCCCAGGTTATCTAACCTTTAAATATAAACATCATGTGCGGAAAATTAAATAACTACATCACAAGATTTAAAATAAAGTCTGACAATATAAAAGTCAACAGGTTTACAAATCTTCAATACTTGTTCATCTTCCCTTTCCCTTTACTGGTGATAGGTTCATCAACCTTCTCAACTTTAGCTATAATATTTATATAAGCAAGAGTGAGCAAACAATACTCACTTCAAATGACAATGAATAAACATCATATGAACTATCAAATGAATAGGCTCAATAGAACTGAATAATGTGCTTAATCAATAATAATTAGGAACAAAATTTGAAATATATATTTGATGGTCAAAAGACCACAAACTATGTCCATAGTTATAAGTATTCTTTCAACTTAAACTTTAACAATCACAAGACTATAGAGACTACTTGTACTTAGGGGGATCAGCCATTTGTACAATGTATTGTGCACAAACATTTAAACGCTATGCGTAAATTATCCCCTGTAATAGGGTTGTTCATCTCAGTATTTAGAATACAAGTCTGCACCAAAGTAAGTTTGGTTTGGATAAGTTTTAAGGTAATTTAGAGTTTAATGAACATCAACTAAGGATTAGTTGAATAAGAATGTAATAACATTATGCTATGAAATAAATCATAAATGAATCAATATTGTATATTAAGGTCATGCTTTAGGAATAATCTAAGAGCATAAGCATTGAATAACATAACATACCTTGCTTGAACAATATTAAGCTAAGGTTAGAATCTTGTTTAGAATTGAGTATTGAGCATGCATAATAAATAGTAAATTGAACGATAAAACTTGTTCAACATTAGTGTATCAAAATTTAGAAACTTGCATGCTAAATAACAAGTTAAAGTAGGAAACCTTTTCAAATTAAGAGTTTAGGTTAAATAACTTTGCATGAATTGTATAAATAGGATTAGGAATAACTTGCTTAATAATAAACAAGGTAGAGTCAAGAAACTTGCACAATACAATTTAGAGTTAAGAAACTTGCTCAAAGAAAGTTTAGAGTTAGAAAACTTGCCTTGCGTGTAAGCTAAACCGTAATAATTCGATTAACAGTGTCCTATACACATGTCATTATGACACAATTAGTTACTATATATACTCTGTATACAAATAAATATATATTTCATGTATGGCTTGATTTTTAACCACATAATCAAGTTACACTAGTAATGTAATAATAAAACTCGTTAATTGTTAATAAAATTCTCATTCTTAGCACTATAATACCACAATTAACAAAAATTACAGTTTAACAGTCATAATATTGCACCATATCAAAATTACAGAATTTGTGTAATTAAAATACACTTTCGGACATTACGCTAACTGGCTGCGTTACCTATTGCTTTTTACTAGGGGACGGCACAAGCCAAGACAAGCTCGGCAAGGCGGTGCAGCGCTAAGTTTGGCGTTGTGGCGTGGGACTTGGCGCAACGACGCTAAGTTTGGCGCAACGACGCTAAGTTTGGCGCTGCGACGCTGAATCACAGAACTGGGCACGAAGAACAGAAACGAAGCTAATCTTAATTTCTAGCACCCAATTTAACACGTATAACTTACAGAGATTTCACATAAACATAACTTAAGGTCTCTAGTATGTTTTTACCCACATAAATAACATAAACATCAAATTTAAAACCATTCAATTCCATATTTTATACAAAACTCCATTTTTTTGACATTGTTAACAAAGTTAACACTGTAATCACCATTGTACACCAAATTAACTTATTCAAACTACGTTCTCTTTGTTACTTACTGAATTAATACAATCAAGGCTCAATTTACCTATTAGTTCACAATCAACTATCAATTTTGGTACTCCTACAAGCCATGTTTATACACACATGTACTGTAATCAGTTTTTCTTATTTTTTTTGAACGTAAAGAGAATAATTAGTACACTAAATGTGACGCCCCCAAAATAGGTATACATCACCTATTCTGAGTCGCCAAATACACGGTACAGAATACAAATACAAACTTAATTATACAACCGTCGTGTAATATACTACAATACATATACTGTGAGTTTTAATACAAATATTGTCATCTAGATAATATCCACACTCAATTGAGTCCTCATTACATTTATTATCACACTATTTAATAGAATAATGAGGACTACTGATGCTATTATCTGGGCTGTCACTCCGTTCCCCGACTAGTCCCTGCTACGTTCTTATTTCCTGAAGAGAACAATGAAAGTAAAAGGGTGAGCTCAACTAGCCCAGTAAGAAATATTATGACTAAGATAATACAGAATAAATTATCGTTACCTTCAACAGTTGTTAATCTGATACAATATAACAAACATCAAGTTTAATTGCAAGGGAACAAGCAATCCATTAAAAGAGTCAAGTAGAGAATAAAATCTACTATCTTTTATGATTTAAAAGTTTTTCATCACTTTTATCGCTAGGACTCAGCTTAATAAATAATCCACATCATCCCTGCACTACGACCAAGGATATTCATTAGTATCACAACCACAAATTATCCATGCACTACGGGCCAAGGATATTCGTGTATTCATCAATGGTCATGATCATGCCAACAACTGTCCATCAATGCACTACGGCCAATGAGGACTTTTACCACATCATTTTTAACATTACCGGCCATGATTATACCGATTAATCCCTGGTCATAATCATACCAAGTCCATCTATGCACTACAGGCCACATATGACTTTCAACATAATATAAACATGAGGATGATGACAATGATATAAGAATTCAATAAAACAAGTTCAAGAATTAATTTATCAAGGAACTAATAACGTCCAAATTGTCAACATGACACTTCTTTGTAGAGTAAAATTCAAGAATGTTCAGAAGAATATTTTCATGAAAAGATACTGGATGAAGCGCAATTATCAAGGATATTCCACTAATTTCATGGAGTATAGAAGTCAAAACTTTAACCAACTGAGTATAATAAAGAATGGAATAACAAAAGAAATCACCATGCATGCGATGTAATCGCATGCACGAAGTTACTCCAATGTAATAATAAATAACGGAACCATGTAACGCCCCAAAAAATTGAATATTTTGTAATTACTTTTAATAACGAATAAAATAATATTATTTATTATTATTACGTGTTGATAAGATGAATGTCATTCTATGACCTAGAAATGTTGGAATGTCGTAGTATTTTAACTACGTGAATGAATTAAGGTGTTTGAATTTCTAAGACAAAAATAAAAGCTTTCCGAGAAATTTTTCGAAAAACACTATTCATCGATTTACGCCGAAATTATTTTGAATTTACGAGAAATACGTAACGTTATAATATCAAGGCGATATTGATTATGTAATAATAATTTAAGTATGAAAAACGTAATATTTCGCATGTGGACCTAATTTGGGAACGTTAGGTTTATTAAGCATTAAGGAAATAAAGTTGTGATCATATAACGTGTATACATTATATAAAGGAATGAATGTAAGTATAATACGACGTATTGTACTATTATGTATGAAGAATGAAATAACGTATATTATGAACTAGTATACGAGTTAGCATACAATGATTATATGTGTGGTATATTTGTTAAGTTGTTTAATTTAAGTTAATGGACTTGTAGTTTTAATAGTCTAATATAGAAGTCCAATGTATGTGATCATCAAGCCCAAGTGTTTGATTATCATAAGCCCAAACCATTGTAGCATAAGCCCATTAAGAGAGAAACTAGATTGATTATCAAAGCCCAATGACTAAGCCATGATCCATGGGTCAAGCCAAGTAGGAAATGGGTAAGCTTGATGGACAAGGTTTATGTGTGGTGATCAAGTGAAGTGATGAGCACACAAGGAATAGTAAGGAGATGGATGATTGAGGAGGTGGAAATGAGGAGGTGGAATGAGGAGGTGGGTAGTTTAATGTCTATAATGCCCTAGCTTTTGGATGCCTATAAATACAAGAGCCACAATTCATTTTGTTGGTTGTTTTAATTTCATCCAAACATTTTCCTCTCAAGTATAAACTACTTATTTGGTAGAGCAAATAAGCACTTTTAAGCCAGAGCTTCTTTTGTTTGATTTCCAAGAAGAAGAAGTTAGACTTCAAAGGTATTGATCTTGTGTTCAATATTCTTTCATCTCTATTATAATAGGATGATAATAGAAGTATAGTTAATGAGCATGTATGCTAAGATCATGTAATAAGTTAATAAGGAATGAACTTAAGCCGAATAAGTTGAATAAGAAACTTGAACTCTAATAAGTTGTTAGAATCATGAAGAACCTAGCGTATGTTTGGCATATGATGTTAGTATATTGAATATAGTATGAGAACATTGATTGATAGACTTAAGTTTATAGTAATTCATAAGCATGAAGAATTGTAGTTCATAAGTTGATTAAGTCATTGACTTATGAGAATAAGTCAAAACCTACTTTGATTATAAGTTGGTGTAATAAGTAACTTGTGATGATCATATGTTGGTTGAAATCCATTTAGAATCATTAAGAATGTTATTTTGCCGGAATTCACATGATTGGACGATAATCGTCGAATTCGTGAAATTCTCGGAATGGAAGTTGTATTTTGAGTTTGAAGTCGAAAATGTTGGTTTTCGATGGAGACAAGTCATATTTGGCATTGTAGAGTTACAGACTTAAAATGGCGATTGGTCGACTTAGAAACGAAGAAACGAAAGTTGAACGCTTACTTTATCGCTTATCGTTTCGTTAAAATAAACTAATAGGTCAAATTTAAGCAAACGAAGTCAAATAGATAAAATTCTTGCATGAACGCATAGATTATGTAATTTATGAACCGTAGGCTTTTAAACAAGCCCATTCAGACTTATAACGAAGAAGTTATGCGTCCGAAAAATTCACAAAAATCAAAATCAAAAAATTTTTCTAAAGCAGAGTTGGCCAATGCACAAACCCAAGGCCAAAAGGTGGCGTCATGCGATGCCATAGCGATGGATTTAGACCTATCGCTAACTTCGCTACCAGTGCGCGTGATAAATAGATAAGAGTGGCGCCGCGGCACCAGTCCTAGGTTTTTGACAGTAAAGAATAATTACAAGTACAGAATGAAAGGGGACTTGAGGGTAATGAACTAAGGTGTTATTATAACATTGTCAAGGCATTGTTAGACATGTAATGCATGATGATTAGAGTTAATGATCAATTGAATGTGAACGTAATGTGAATGATGTAATGAAAGCCGGAAACCCATAATAGTAGATCTAAGTCAGGATTTACATTGAGATGAAGGGTAAGATATAATAGGATGCATACTTGATTATATATGACCTAATGTGGTACGGTATATGATCATGTGTTGTAGAAACGTAGAAACTTAAAGTATTATACGAGTATTAATCAGTAAGCAGACACTGAAGGCAAGTATTCTAACCCTTGTTTCAGTTCAGTCTGAACAAGCTTTATAATTCATGTACTCTTTCGCATGAAGTTTTGAATGATGAAGTCTTAAGCCAATTCTTTTGGCTAGACTTAAATTATGATTCTGTCAAGCATGATTTGTATTTACCAAGTTATATTGGTATGGTTTTCAATCGAAGACCAAGTATGTTAAAATATTTTTGTCATTTAACGACAGGCACGTGAGGTTGCCACAACTTAAACGTATACACGTTTAATGAATGTAGTGTTGATCAACATAGAGTACTATGAACTGATCACTCAAACGTGCACACAAGATATGCCGGACTTACGGACTTAGAGTCGGGTTGTCCTTTTCAAAAGAACTTATGAATGCTCATAATCTTGAGCCATAATTGTTATTCTACTGAGTATGATTGTTGTAAAAAGTTTTGAAGGAAAAGAAGTGCTATTTTGAATTATCGATAGTACTTCGTAACTATTGTTCAGTTACAGAAGATATATGAGTTCCATGTTTCAAGCATGTTGTTTATTATAATTGTAGTACTTGCTGATCTAGATATGCTCACTCTTGCTTGAACCATATGAACACAGCCAAGATCGAGCGTACTGAAGGTTCGGGCAAGGATAAAGGCAAGGTGAAGACGAACCCTTAGAGTTCTTATGTAATAGTATAGGATGGACAATTGTAATATATTTGATATTATGACAAGAACAAATGAATGGGTTATAAAGAACCTGGGGAATGTACTATTATTTTGATATATAGAAGTTATATTAGTCTTTCTTAAGACTATTCAATGGAATGAATGAATGAATGGTAGTACCGTGTAACACCATCTGTCGGGTTGGAAGATACCCGAATTTGGGGCGTCATGAACGTGTCATGCGTAAACGCACGCATTGCATGGATATTCAAATGAATAATAAATAATGGAACCAGTGTCAAAGAAATTGCACCGGCGGGATGTTCCAACAGAATAATAAATAACGGAACCAGTCATGCGTAAACGCACAGATAGGATGTTCCAAAAGGAATAATAAAGAATGGAATAACAGAAGAATTTCACCATGTATGCGGCACTTCATGCATATGATGTGTTATTCCAACATAATGATAAAGAATGGAATAACAGAAGAATTTCACCAAGTATAGGGTAGACCGCGTATATAGGTTATTCCAACAGAACAATAAAGAATGGAATAATAGAAGTTCTCTTCATGAATACAAAAGAAATAATACCCCTTACCTTATAAAGAAGAGTACTCCGACGGGTAATGTGAGGGTACCAATTTTCTATTTAACTTACACCCCATAAAATATCATCACATAATATATAACACTTTGAATAAAATAATAACTTTTATTCATTCATAATCTTTTAGAAAATATAAGAACAATAGCATCACTGCTATTTACATTACTTTCCTGAACTACTAAAGTTTCAGGATAACATCATCATCATATCCCATAGGTTACATAACACTTGGGATTTACATATTATTTATCATATTATTAATCACATATCAAGTACATTTATGACGACTTACTAAAATACTGCATAGCCTTACGACGCTCTTCTTCCATAATAAGGAACATTGTTCGGTGATCTAACATGTACGATTGTAGCGTCTCGAACTGAATCGGATAACCCATTGTATAAGATTTGGGAATCAAAGCATAAGAGCATAAGCATTGAATAAGATTTGAAGTTCACTTAGACATTATATATTAAGGTCATGCTTTAGGAATAATCTAAGAGCATAAGCATTGAATAACATAACATACCTTGCTTGAATAATATTAACCTAAGGTTAGAATCTTGTTTAGAATTGAGTATTGAGCATGCATAATAAGGAACATTGTTCGGCGATCTAACATGTACGATTGTAGCATCTCGAACTGAATCGGATAACCCATTGTATAAGATTTGGGAATCAATGCATAAGAGCATAAGCATTGAATAAGATTTGAAGTTCACTTAGACATTGTATATTAAGGTCATGCTTTAGGAATAATCTAAGAGCATAAGCATTGAATAACATAACATACCTTGCTTGAACAATATTAAGCTAAGGTTAAAATCTTGTTTAGAATTCAGTATTGAGCATGCATAATAAATAGTAAATTGAACGATAAAACTTGTTCAACATTAGTGTATAAGAATTTAGAAACTTGCATGCTAAATAACAAGTTAAAGTAGGAAACCTTTTCAAAGTAACAGTATAGGTTAAATAACTTTGCACGAATTGTATAAATAGGAATAGGAATAACTTGCTCAATAATAAACAAGGTAGAGTCAAGAAACTTGCACAATATAATTTAGAGTTAAAAAATTTGATCAAAGAAAGTTTAGAGTTAGAAAACTTGCCTTGCGTGTAAACTAAACCGTAATAATTCGATTCACAGTATCCTATACACATGTCATTATGACACAATTAGTTACTACATATACTCTGTATACAAATAAGTATCTATTTCATGTATGGCTTGATTTTTAACCACATAATCAAGTTACACTAGTTCTATACTATTTCTATAACTAATTGCAGAAGATATAAACATAAATTGTTTATACAATAAACTTTACACATTACCCCAAGGCCGAGAACTTTTACTTAATACACAATTCATAACCTGTCTAACATATAACATTATTATTATCATACTATACTATTACAATTAAGCTGAACATAAAATCCCAAGCTGAACTTGGCTTTATCCTTTCCTGTATCCGACGTATGCTTCTTAATCTGCAATGTTAATCATGATATAGCAAGGATGAGCTTAAGTTTTCCCAGCAAGTATAAATTTATTTAAGGATATATCATTATGGAAAGAATTGAACAAAAGCTGGCTACAGTTCTACAATATAATTGCGAACTAGAATGAACAAATTTTACATAGCTGAACGAACATTGAACATGAACGTATATGTGTGTATATATATATATATATATATATATATATATATATATATATATATATATATATATATATTTTAACCGAATGGTAATGAAGGTGATCAGCCTTTCATACCTGATGAATACATGCAGTATTCACAAAGTGCGATTTGAAAATTTCTTAAACATGACAATCATTAATGATTAACCAAAAGTATATTTGAATAAACAAGTTAAAGTTGAGTTAAAGAAAACTTGCCTGAACCGTTGATTACCGCTATGCAATTTAATAAACTTTATCTGAAGACCTAATATATAAATAATATTTATTTCTAAGTTAGAATAATATCATCACAATATTTAAAATAATCTAAATACATTAACACATAACCCTATCCGTCTATACATCACATAAAACCTAACCTCAAGTTAAACTTTTACAATTGAGTGAGTTCTAGATAATTCGAACCCGATGCAAACTTAGTGGAAATTATCGAGTTTAAGTTCAATTAAACTCTGCCTAAACACTTAAAAATTATCTTAGATAATTTTCTTATCAGCTAAAATATTTTTCATAAGCTCGCAATAATTTTCAGATAATTATTATCATATATCATGATTTTTCAATCATTAAACTCGTATTTATATGAATTAAATACCACTTAATTTCTTTATCATTAATATTTATTTAATACCAAATATTAATGAAAATCATAACATAATATTATAATATATCAAAATATTTTTAATACCTTAAAATCACGCTTTATATGATTTTTAAACCTTTAATTTCATTATATCGATAATTGCTATTAATATTAAAATATTAACATTTTTATGGTAAAATATTAAAAGTTATATTTTCTAACTCAAAATATTTTTCTAACCCTTAAATAATTTTTATATGATTTTTAAAGCATTAATTTTATTTCTCTATAATTTATTTAATATAGTTATTAAATAAATTAATTACCATTAATAATAAATTATTAATGAAATTTAACATAAAATATTAAAAGTCACTAAAATAACTTAAATTTTTTTCTTATACCATAATATAATTTTTTTAATGATTTTTATGGATAAAATCATTTTTAAATAATTTATTTAATATTATAATTAAATAAATTAAATGCCATTTATATTCCAAAAATATTAAATATTTATGAAATATACTCAAAATAATTAAAAACTAATTTTTAGGCTTTAAAATAATTTTTAGAAATTTATTTAGTATTTTTAATAATTAAAACCTATTTTTATCTATTTATTAATTAAAATAAATCATTTTCTGAAATTATCCGTCGCTAAAGGTCCCTATAGCGACAGAACCGTCGCTATAGGTGTTCTTGAGCTATTCTTCATCAAACCCAGAAACTCATGTCAGAGTTCAAGGTTGCTAGTTTGACCAGGAATAAAACTTAGATATTTTTGTTATTTGGATTCGATTATATGTTAAGGTTATAGTATTGATGCAATACTACAACCCAAAACAAACATCATAGCCATACTATATCAAATCCGAGAGATCTGGGCTCTCAAAAACATTGTTAGGCATATTCTTCATTTTTTGGGTTACCCAGAAATGAAGAACAGCTAAGGTACCTACTTTGTAGCCTAAAATCTTTGCTTTCCAAGCTTACTTTGTATTATATAATGGTTCTATCTTGTAGTCCGGATGTTAGGGAACATTTATATTCTAACAGATCATCATTACAATACCATAATCTTAAGATTCAAGCCGGTTAAAGTAGTATCGAGAAACAGTTCTTGAACATTTCTGGAAAACCCAGAAATGTTCTTGAGTAATTTGGTCAACAGTTGTTTGACCACTAATTTCTATGATTCTGTTACGAATCTGGGTGATCTAGAGGCATGGATATGTAGTACTCATGTCAGTCTACAAGTATATAACAACAACATGGCCAAACAACTTAAAAACAACAAGATTTAAGCCCTGCAAAACGTTGTCAGAAATTTTGGGTTTCTGGGTTTGCCCAGATTTCCAGAATTCGTGCTCGGTCAATGCAATTTGACTGCTTATAACTTTCGATCTACTCATGATCTGGGCTTGATTCAAGTTCCAGATCAAAGCCCTTACAACAAAGAACAAATGTATAACATAAAACACACCAAAACATTATCAGGTAAAGATCTAAGGCCTCTGACATATGGCTGTCAGGCCACTTTTCAAAGTTTTTCCAGATTTTTCAAAACTTCATTTTCGAGCACTTTGATGTTATGGATCTGGGATCTAACAACCCAGATCACTAAATGACATCTTATTAAATAACTTTAACCAATAAACAACAACATATAACATCAGATCATAAGATTTTGAAGATTAGGGTTTATACCACTTTCTAGCTTTGATCTTTGAATCTGATCTTTGATTCTATTATTGAAAGGCTATGAACTGACCATGACTTTGTTTTATGTCTTGATTACTCTCAACTTTCGAAAATGAGAGAGAGAGAAAGAATGGCTTGGAAAGTTTGCTAAGTAAAGTAAGTAATTTTTTTTTTTTTTTTGTATTTTATCTCTTGATTCAAAGAATCCAATGTTGCAAGGTGGCACATATATCAGATTTGAGCACATGTTGTATATCCAAATAAATGAGTCACCAAGATTTGGACATATCCTTTACTTAATGTGTAAGAAAAGGGTAAATGGTTCATTTCGCATTTAATTTTAAAGGCATACTTGTCATTTGCTACGACCCTTAGAGTTTAACCCTTAGGGTTAAAACCTAAGGTTCTCAAAAATTAATTTTCTAATATTTTCAATTTAGGTTTTCAAAGTAGAAAAATTAATATTTCTAAATTATTATTAGAATTTTCTAAGTATTCTAAGATTTCCTAATCATAATTCCAACTTGCTAATTAGGATAAATATTTCCTAATTTAAATCGCTAATTTAGCAATTAGGTTCATAATTGTACACTATAGTTTATAATCCAAGAATTAGGGTTTCTAAAATATTAGAAAATCTAATTAATCATTAGGGTTATCCCTAATTAGGTTTGTAATTAAAATACAAAAACCTTATACATAGCATTTAAATTCCCAAATTAGGATTTTAATATCCGAATTAGGGTTTCTGTGACAACCCGAATTTTTATAAGTTATTAAAATAGGAATTTAATAATTAAAATTTTATTATGAGATATTTTGAGTTTGAGTATGTATATATATATGCTATATATTTTGACATATGTGATCCGGTGTGAAGAGAAATATATATTCATATATTGGGAAAGTGAGGTTTAATAGTTAATTTAACTATCAAGAAGAGTAAAATGAAATTGTTACGAAGACAAAATTGATTTGAATGTTATTAGTTAATTTAATTAAGTTGAAAACTTTTTATGAAATAATATAATCTGATTATTATGCCTTATTGGCAATGGAATTGTTATGAATTAAATTTCATAAATATTGAGAGTAATTCACTTAATTAAAATAGTGAATTAATGTAAATATATTTATTTTAATAAAATGAGAGGTAATGTGTTACATATAAATGTAATGTGTTAAAGTAATTTGATTGTGAATTTTGTAAATAGTAAAGATAATTATCGAGTAAAATAAATATTTTAGTTGAGATATTTATTAAATAAAGTAAATATTTGATAGAAATTATTATGGAATAGTTTATTCATGTATGATCATATTAAGTAAATTGATGATAAATAATTTTATAATCGGTGCATATTTTATTACGCTAATGGAGTGACAATGCTCTAATTTAATTAAATAATTAAATTAGAGGATGAATGATTTATTAAATAAATTTATTATGTTGATAAGGAATTTGATAAATTAAATTATTAATAAACCCAATGTAACTTAATATGAAGTTATGAAGATTAGTTTGGTTATATATGACAAATGTACCATATAATAGAGGAATATTAAAATAAATTAAAAAGGGATTTTGGGTTCTAGCCAAACATGGCATAGGGACCCTTTGTATTTTTTAACTGCTGAGACTTTGGGTCTCTTGGTAACGATAGTAACTGAAGATTTAAACCTTCACACGTTATTTCATTTGACATGTTAGGGTTCATAGAGTGAGAGAGAGAAATAGGAGTTCTCTGTGAAATTAGAAGAGAGCTTTGGAGGATCAAGGAAGAAGAAGGAGATTAATCAAGTAATCTTCACCATATAATCAATCTAGAGAAGATTTAAGAGGTAAGAGAAGAATTCTAAAACTTTAGTAGCTTTTCTTAAAGTTCTTCACTGTTAGAATTATTTTTGGTAGAATGAAGTGATGAAAATCCTGATTATTTGTTGTTGGATAATATGTTAGTATTGTCTATAAGATACATTAGAGCCAACAAATTTGAATTTTTGTAAAATTAGTCTTTTGGGTTTTGTTGTATAAGTTGTGGTCTTGTTTAGAGGCTAAATTGATCATGCTCACATGTTTAAGGCTGTTAATTGATGGGTGAATATTGTTCTACTCTGAGAAACTAAAACAACCCAAGTTGAACGAGTTAAAACGGATGTAAAACTAATTCGTAGTAAATAAATTCGCTAAATGTGTTTAAAACATGAAAATAGAGTATGAACATGTGTTTTGGGTCAAATTTTAGGTTGGTTATTGTTTTTATAAATTGTTAGAATTCTAGAATGTTGTAGTTCTATGAATTATGAATCCATAGAATCAAAAACGGACTAATTTGGATGTGTATAACTCAAGTTATGAAGATTAGTAGGAGAAAAGGGTCAAAAAATGCAAAACACTGTAATCTGGGCGAAGGCTAGCATGGGCGCACAGCCCAGCGCTGCTACATGACGCGGGCACGTGGAAAAGGGGCGCGGTCGCGCCCCATGTGTGCTGACTGTGACTTCTTTGACCTGTTTTGGTAAAACGGTCATAACGTTTTCATACGAACTCCGATTGAGGTGATTCAAGATGATCCGGAACGAGGAAGAATAGACCTACAACGTTTATTCTTTAAATATTTCAATTTGAGGTCTGGAACAAAGGTTAAAACGGTTATCGTTAGGACTGTTGTGTTTTCGGAGAAAATCGGAGGGCGTCGGTCATGCACGCGTGCAAGTGTAGTGCTCTTGACGATAAAAGTTGTTGTTCTAAGTTATAGAACATGAATATTATAAAGTATAATGATGCTTAATATTAATAAATGATGTATTAGATAAGTTGTATACATATACTAAGCACACACAAGAGAGACAAATTGGGCGTGTGACGAATAAACGTTGAAACGCTGTGACAAGTGACAATGAACGTAAAAAGTGTTTTAAATCAAATGAAATGAATATTATAAGATATTGAATAGTGTTAATATAAAACCAATAAGTAGTCCTAGCAAGACTTAAACATTGGAATGAACTTCAAATATGAAATACAGTAAGATATAAGTTGAAAGTTAACACAATCAAATTGAACATTGTGTATTTATGATAGGAAGGGTTATGAGATGTAGAGTAAAGTTTACATTACAACTACTATGCGTTGCTATGTGACTAATAGTTAATGTGAATGATTATATAATTGCGTAGGGCACGTGAAATGCAGATATCTGTAAGCTATTAAACTGTTATTGGTAAACAATGATCAAGACAAGTCTTTCAGTTCCTATTTGCTATGTGAACTTGATGATTAAATGTTTTAAATCTTTATTGCAAAGAGCATGATGTGTTATATATATGTTGAAAGCATGAAATGTTAAAGTCAATTTATGACTATGTTTATTGATTAAAGCATGTCGATTGTGTGACGCCCCCAAAATAGGTATACATCACCCATCTTGAGTCACCAAATACATGGTACAAAATTCAAATATAACTTAATAATACAGCTGTTGCGTAAAATACGACAAAACGTAAACTGAGAGTTTTAATAAGAATATTGTCATCTAGACAATATCTACACTCAAAAGAGTCCTCATTACATTTATTTTCATACTATTTAACAGAATAGTGAGGACTACTGGTGTGATTTTTAATTCTAACTAAGCATCCTATTTATAGGAGAATGGAAATGATATTATTTGAATTTTTTATAAAATCACGAATCAGCAGAAGAATTCACGGGCGAACGAATTCGGCGAATTCGTTGATTTTCTGATTTTTACTATTTATCACTGTGCAATAAAATATTCCAATAAAACAAAAACTTTAAATAAAATATAATATATTCTATTTAAAATCTAATAAAATAAAACTTATAAATTATATATATATATATATATAATTACATAACCTTTGCCTTACGGCAAAGGCATATAAACATATAAGCTATATTGTGACGCCCCCAAAATAGGTATACATTACCCATTCTAAGTTGTCAATACATGGTACGTAAACAACTACAACTTTATTATTACAACAAGAAAAGCGTGAGTTTAAATACAAATATTATCTTCTAGACAATATCTATACTCAAATAAATCCTCATCACATTTATTGATACATTATTTTACAAAATGGTGAGGACTACTAAACAATCCTTTCTAAAACCTTCATTACATACCCAGGCTGTAGTACTTTCGCTATATTCTCGCTCTTTGAGAAGAAAAATGGAACAAAAAGGAAAAGGGTGAGCTCAACTAGCCCAAAAAGAATATTATGACTAAGATAATATACAACAAATTATCGTTAGTCTTCAACGAGGAAAAATCTAATAGAATACAATAGACAACAAATTTTAAATCAATATTCGCAATGAAATAATAATTCATTAGAAGAGTTAAGTAGAGAATGCAAACTACTATCTTCTATGTATGAATTTAAAAGTTCACCGCTCTATCTTTTATCCCCTGTAACATCAATCAATATACATCTAGAATCAAATATTCATCTTTGCACTACAAGGGCCAAAGATATTCATCATTGGTCATGTTCATCTAAACACTGCTCATCTTTGCACTACGGGCCAAAGATATTCTTCAAAATCATTCATCTTTGCACTACAGCCAAAAGATATTCCATAACATCATCATTTAAAATTTGGTCAAGATGATGAAAAATATTTTTAAAGAAACGAATCCAAAGTGAAACAAAATGACAAGGATTAAGGATTAAGGATTCGTATTTGGTTTATCCACGTCCAAAAATACCTCAAAAATAATCATAGTGGTGTAAAATTCAAGAATGATCAAAACATGGATACAATCAAAGCTAGTATCCGAATAGATATTTTGAACGAAAAGGAAAATTTTCATTTTTCAATGAATAGTGTCGATTCAGTAAATAGTGTCAGATACGTGAATAAAGGCCGTATACGTGAATAGTAACTCAGAACCAAAAGTTCCAAATTTGATAAAAACTTCAGATCAATATTTCAAAGATAATGATATTGAAGAAATAATATCATTACGAAAAAAATAATATCCCTTACCTCGAAAAGATCGAGACTTCTAAATTTGAACACCTGGATATAAAGCTATGACTTGAACTTGCACCGTATAGCAATACTCAAACTATACTCAAAATGCTCACAAGAATACGCTCGATAATATAGAGAGAAAACTTGAGCCGTGTGTTTTTTAATTCTAACCTAAGCACCCTATTTATAGAAAATTGCTTAGAACACCAAAGCAGAAAATTTAATAAATTAATATTATAATTTTTTTCTACATCCTCCTACGCATCAAGCATCTGAATTCAGCAACATGACATGTGTTAAAGATGCCCACCAAACACAAAAAACGTTTTTGTGAATATAAATATTTAAAACTTCCAAAAATCAATTATTTCGGAGCTTCGGAACTTCAATAATTTATAATAAATAGTCCTTTTATCAGAAAATTTGAATCTCGCGAATTTTTATAGGAAATTCAATTCTCTACAACTTTGCAGAAGAAAGTTTTTCCAAATTCCAAATGCGAAATTGACCGAAATCCACAAACGAAGCGATTTTACAAAAGCTATAATCAAATTTCAGTCAATAAATGGGGTCCACCGACAAGTTTAACATGTTTTAAATATTTATTGCAACAAAAATACTCTTCCTTCTCGTATACTCATATATCCCACATTCGTTGTAAAAATATCACCATTATTATATTATTAAAATATAATAATATATTTAAATGAATTATTTTATCAGAAAAAGATAAAATTTCAATTTTCAACAATTGTCACATTAAAATTTTTCTCCATCTATATCCACATAAAATCAATATTTTCCTCATCATATGAATCAATAATTAATTATTCTCAAATAATATTACGTAATCACAATATTGACAACCGTGCGGTTCACAGAGTAGGGGCTTTCAATAAGAATTTCTTCATCTTGGCGCTCAATTAGGTGACCAAACCTCTCCTTAGATGTAACTTTTTAGACATTGCCAATAATGTTATCTAATAATATTATTCGGATAATATGAATTATTGCTTCGATAATGAAAAATACGTGTGTAATGACAATTATCAAACAACAAAGAATATAAAATATCAACGCAAAGAATTATTAACTCAATAAAATCTTGAATAAGAATTACTGTAACCATTATTGAGTAGTGCCTTCTTACGTAAGAATCAATAATTGGTGCAATACCGGTATCTACTTGTGCAATACCGTGTCCAAGTTATGGGGCCCACACATGGTCAGCTACTGTCAGTAATGCGAATATTCCTCGATAATACGAATATTCCACGACCAAACGAATATTCTCACACAACAATGAATATTTTATAACCACTTGCTTATTTTGAAATATTTATGTATTTTACCCTAACTATCCACATTAATCAAATCAACCCTTACTATTTCAAAATAATAAATAGAGAAAATTAAATTTCATTAATAATAAGTTGGGGTCTTACATATATATATATATATATACACATGTTGAAAATCTATATATATATATATATATATATATTCATATGTTGGACACATATATAGTTAATTCCCTCCCAACCAAGTTATCAACCCCCCCATTTCATTTCATGCCAAATCAGATATATGTATATATATATATATATATATATATAATGAATAATTTTCTATCAGTTATTCTGAAAAATGGGTAAGTGGGAGTCCAAATAATAAACAAAATTTACATCAAAGACTTCATAAAAAAATATTTCTTCAATATTTTTAACCACATTTATCATCATTATTATAATTCACAATATTAATCGACCAAGTCGTTCCCGAAAAGAGGAGGCTTTCCAATAAGGATTTCTCCTATCATAGCCGCATTAGGTGACCAAACCTCTCCTCGATGTAACTTCTGAGACATCGTAAATATTGCAAATAATAATATTAATAACTTTGTCGTCTCAATTATTGATTTAATAATATATAAAATATCGATAATAATTGAATCAAATAACGTGAGATACTATGCAACAATTCATCGAGCAATAATTGAACAAAACCGAAAGACTTCTCACGTAAGCATCAATAATCAATATCGTGTCCTACTATGCAACCACGCGTATTCTGTGCATTTTTTTACACCGTGTGTTTCAACAGCTTAACGGTAAAACTTCCGCCGTTATTTTCATAAAATATTTTGTCATTTTCTCAATCTCGACAATAATTACATTGTGGGGTCCACCAATGATTGTGCCATCGCATTTAATATTCCCTGTTAAAACGAATATTCCCCACCAATCGAATATTATATAACAACTTCATGTATTTTTGCAAAATTTATAAATATTACCCACAACTATAACATTATATCAAATTCATTTCATAATATTTAAAAATGATAATTATAGAAAAATCATCTTTATTAAAAAAAAAATTTGGGGTCTTACAACCTCCTCTTCTTATGAAATTTTGCCCTCAAAATTAGGGTACATACCTGGTATGTCGAATAGGTAAGGATACTTTGATTTCATTTCAGATTCTAACTTCCAGGTCATTTCCTCAACATCATGGTTTCTCCACAAAACTTTGACTTGAGGTATAACCTTGGAGCGTTGAATATGTTCCTTCTTATCCAAGATTTGAAAAGGAACCTCTTCATACGTTAAATCTTAGGCTATTTCGTCCAGTTCTAACTCAATAATGTGGTTAGGGTCTTCCACATATTTACGTAACATGGATATGTGAAAAACGTTATGAACACGAGACATACTTGGCGGTAAAGCGAGTCTATAGGCCACAGTTCCTACTCGATCGAGGATTAAAAATAGGCCGATGAGTCGAGGATTGAGCTTTCCTCTCTTTCCAAATCTCGTAACTCCTTTCCATGGAGCAACACGCAACAACACATGATCTCCAATTTCAAATTTCACGTCCTTTCGATGAAGATTAGCATAACTCTTTTGTTGATCTTGTGAGGTTTTTATATATTATCGGATCGTTTGAATCTTTTTCGTAGTCATACGTACCAACTCTGGTCCCAACAACGTTGCTTCACCCACCTCATCCCAGCATACCGGAGAATGACACTTTCTTCCATATAACGCCTCAAATGGAGCCATGCCAATACTTGCTTGATAACGGTTGTTGTGGGAAAACTCCACAAATGGTAAGAACTTGTCCCAACTTCCCTTGAAGTCAAGGACACAAAGTCTTAATAAATATTCAAGAGTTTGAATAGTCCTCTCTGATTATCTGTCCGTCTGAGGATGATATGCCAAACTAAATTATAAATTCGTGCCCATAGCTTTTTGTAAACTAACCCAAAATCGTGAAGTGAATCTTGGGTCTCGATCAGAAACTATCGATACCGGCATACCATGCAGTCTTACAATCTCGTTTATGTACATACGAGCAAGACGTTCAAGTGTATAAGTTTCTCGTATTGGTAAGAAATGAGCAGACTTGGTCAATCTAACAACAATGACCCATATTGCATCTATGCGTTGAGAAACCTTGGGAAGACCAATAACGAAATCCATGGTAATGTGCTCCCACTTCCATTATGGAATTTTAAGTGGTTGCAATGGACCTTTTGGTACTTGATGCTCCGCCTTGACTCGTTGACAAGTTAGACACCTTGAGATAAACAACGCTATATCTCTCTTCATATTGCTCCACCAAAATGTATGACGAAGATCACGATACATTTTGGTACTCCCAGGATGGATTGCAAACGGTGTGTTGTGCACCTCCATCATAATTTTATACTTTAAATCAGGGTCGTTAGGAACACAAAGTCTGGAGTTGACTCGAAGTATTCCTTCTTCATCGATTCTTGCTTCCGGCATAGCACCTTCTTACACTTTCTTCCTCATACACATCAGCTCCAGGTTTGTTGTTTGAGCAGCTTTAACTTTATCTATTAAAGTCGGTTTTACTCGTATATTTGCCATCACTACATGGGTCCCTGGAGTCTTTAACTCTATCTCCATCCTTTGCAAGTCACACAAAATGGGCCTTTGTATTGACAATATCGCACTCGTACCCGCATATGATCTTCTACTCAATGCGTCAGCTACCACATTCGTTTTTCCAAGATGGTATTGGATGGTATGATCATAATCTTTCAACAGTTCAAACCAACGTCGTTGTCGCATGTTGAGTTCCTTTTTAAGTGAAGAAATATTTGAGGCTTTTATGATCCGTAAAGATCTCCACTTTCTCCCCATACAAGTAATGCCTCCAATTTTTAAGTGCGAAGACAACAGCTGCCAACTCTAGGACGAATAAAGCCAATGTCTAACAATTCCTGCAGTTGGGTCTTTAACTCCCGAAGTTCAATATGAGACATTCGATATGGGGCTTTGGAAATAGGTTTTGTACCAGGTTCAAGGTCGATAAAAAATTCAATTTCATACTCTGGGGGTAGGCCAGGAAGTTCTTCAGGGAATACGTCAGGAAATTTATTAACAATAGAAATATAATTCAAAACTGACGTATTTTTGTTTAGATCCACGACATGAGCTAAGAAAGCTTGACATCCATTTTTCAATAAACGAATAGCTTTATGGCTCGAGATGACAATGATTGATTTTAATGGTTTGGTTTCTTGAATTCACATAATAGGTTGGTTAGGAATATGAAAGCTAACAACCTTACGAAAACAATCAATTTTTTGCATGATGAGTAGTTAACCAATCAATCCCTAGAATCACATCAAATGCAAGTATTTTCAAAGAAATAAGATCGAAAGGTAACGTGTGGGTACCGATTTGAATCAAACAAGACTTATAAACTGTGGATGTAATGAAGGTTTCTCCCAACGGAGTTTCAACAGATAAGTCAAAGTCTAATTTCTCTAGAGTCAAATTTAAACGTTGCGCGCAAGTAGGAGAAATAAAGGAATGGGTAGAACCCAGGTATCAAATAAGGTATATACTTATTTAGAGTTTATGATAAGCTTACCCATGATGACCTCGTTAGGGTTCCTTGCTTTCTGGGAGGTCACGACAAACGCTCTCCCTTGAACTACCGGTTTTGTCTTGTCTGGGACGGCCTTTGATGCCTCCATCCCAGCTGGACTTGACTTTGGTGCACGACAAAATCAGGCTAGGTGACGTTCTCTTCCACAATTATACCATGCTTTGGATGGCATCGCGCAATTTGGACTGATGTGTCCCTCCCCTCCATATTTGAAGCATATGATAGGTGGTCGTTCTCCTTCCTTAACGAAAGGTGCTGATGCTGACGTCTTTCCATCATTGTTGAATCTCCTCTTCTTGGAATGTCCATTCTTATTATTTTGACCATGATTACCACTGAAGTGGTTACCATTTTTGGCATGTTGATTCCCTCCCCGCTTGTTGTCACCGCCTCAATGACTATTATCACTAGTATTATCATTTTTCCGGCTACTCTCTTTTGGTTGGGTTGACTCATTATCGTGCTCCAATAACTGAGCCCTATTAACAACATCTGAATACAAACACAATTTATGAGAGATAAGATATTGACGTATCTCGGGTTTCAAACCTCTTAGAAACATTCGCGTCATTTTCTCCTCATTATCAACCAAATGGGACGCAAACCGGGACAACTCAGCAAACTTGGCTTCGTACTGTGACACGGTCATGTTGTTTTGCTCCAGCTTGATGAACTCTACCTCTTTCATGTGACGAATACTTTCGGGAAAGTACTTATCATTGAATAGTTCTTGGAACTTCTCCCAAGACATCTTGATCTTTGCCGAGTTGAGTACGCTTTTCTGATTCCCACCAAATCTGCCTCTGCTCGCAACATGAAGGTGGTAAAGGGATCCTTTTGCTCCTCGGAGCATCCCAAGACATCAAATATCTTGTTGATCTGCTTAATCCACGTCTCCGCCTTAAGTGGTTTTGGCTCTCCAAAAAACTCTGATGGTCCCAGTTCCTTGAACTACTTGGCGGTGACCATCCGAGAGTTGCCAGTGTTTCCACCTACATTTTGGACAGGAGCCGCTCTTGCCTGATGTTGCATGAATTGCATAAAGCCTTTGAACATTCCATCTTTCATCATCTGGCCCGTGTTGTTGTTTTCCTGAGGATTGTCGCCTTCCTGATGCACATTATCCTGATTATTGATCTGTGGAGACTCAACGGTTTCCTGTGCTCCATTGATATTCTCAACATTCTCGGATGTCATTTTCAAATACTACCACAAAACAAGGGTTAATTAACATATCACATATTATCCCTATACTCTGACCGACCAATTAAATACCAAATAAACTTAGGTAGGTCATACTAGCGAAGGAATTCCCCGTCTCTCCCCTTCTAGTTCTTATCTCACATCTTAGCCAGGGATCATATCCCTAAGCTTTGATACCAACTGTGACGCCCCCAAAATAGGTATACATCACCCATCTTGAGTCACCAAATACATGGTATAAAATTCAAATACAACTTAATAATATAGCTGTTGTGTAAAATATGACAAAACGTAAACTGAGAGTTTTAAAAAGAATATTGTCATCTAGACAATATCCACACTCAAAAGAGTCCTCATTACATTTATTTTCACACTATTTAACAGAATAGTGAGGACTACTAATACTATCATCTGGACCGTCACTCTGTTCCCCGACTAGTCTCGGCTACGTTCTCATATCCTGAAGAGAACAGTCAAAGAAAGGGTGAGCTCAACTAGCTCAGTAAAAAATATTATGAATAAGATAATGCAGAATAAATTATCGTTAGCCTTCAACAGTGTTAAACTGATAAAATATAACAAACATTTAAGTTTAACTGCAGCGGAACAAGCAATCCATTAAAAGAGTCAAGTAGAGAATAAAATCTACTATCTTTTATGATTTAAAAGGTTTTCATCACTTTTATCATTTGGGACTCGACAATAAATAATCCACATCATCCCCGCACTTCTGACCGAGGATATTCATTAGGGTCACGACCACAAATTATCCATGCACTACGGGCCAAAGATATTCGTGTATTCATCAATGGTCATGATCATGCCAACAACCGTCCATCAATGTACTACGGGCTAATGAGGACTTTTACCACATCATTTGTAACATTACGGTTAAGATTACAACGAATAATCCAGTTCATAAATCATACCAAGTCCATCCATGCACTTCAAGCCACGGATGACTTTCAACATAATATAAACATGAGGATGATGACAATGATATAAAAATTCAATAAAACAAGTTCAAGAATTAATTTATCCAGAAACTAATAACGTCCAAATTGTCAACATGATACTTCTTTGTAGAGTAAAACTCAAGAATGCTCAGAAGAATATTTCCATGAAAAGATATTTGATGAAGCGCAAATATCAAGGATATTCCACTAATTTCATTGAATATTAAAGTAAAAACTTTAACCAACTGAGAATAATAAAGAATGGAATAACAAAAGAAATCACTAGGCATGTGATAGACCGCATGCATAAAGTTATTCCAATGTAATAATAAATAACGGAACTAGGTCATGCATAATGCATGCACGGGATATTCCAATGTAATAATAAACAATCGGAACCCAGTCATGCGTAAACGCATGTATGTGATGTTCCAACGAATAATAAATAATGGAACCGAATTCATGCGTCATCACTTGCATGCATGAGATGTTCCAACAGAATAATAAAAAAAATGGAATAACAGAAGAATTTCACCATGTATGCGGTACTTCACATAGACAGGTTATTCCAACATAATGATAAAGAATGGAATAACAGAAGAATTTCACCAAGTATAGTGTAGCCCGCGTATATAGGTTATTTCACCAGAATAATAAAGAATGGAATAACAGAAGTTCTCTTCATGAATAAGAAAGAAATAATACCCCTTACCGTAAAAGAAGAGTATTCCGACTGGTAGGGCGAGGATATTCTTGAAGAAAACTTGCACTACACTCAAAGCTTCTTAAAACTCTAAAGAAATATGCTCAAGATTATAGAAGAATTCTCTAAACTTCTGGTGTGGTTTTCAATTCTAACTAAGCATCCTATTTATAGGAGAATGGAAAGGATACTATTTGAATTTTTTTTATAAAATCACAGATCAGCAGAAGAATTCACGGGCGAACGAATTCGGTGAATTCGTTGATTTTCTGATTTTTACAATTCATCATTGTGCAATAAAATATTCTAATAAAACAAAAACTTTAAATAAAATATAATATATTCTATTTAAAATCTAATAAAATAAAACTTATAAATTATATAAATATATATATATATATATAATTACATAACCTTTGCCTTACGGCAAAGGCATATAAACATATAAGCTATATATATACACATGTTGAAAATCTCTCTCTCTCTCTCTCTCTCTCTCTCTATAGATATATATATATTGTGACGCCCCCAAAATAGGTATACATCACCTATTCTGAGTTGTCAATACATGGTACAGAAACAACTACAACTTTATTATTACAACAGTAAAACTGTGAGTTTGAATACAAATATTATCTTCTAGACAATATCTATACTCAAATAAATCCTCATCACATTTATTGATACATTATTTTACAAAAATGGTGAGGACTACTAAACAATCCTTTCTAAAACCTTCATTCCATACCCAGGCTAGTACTCGCTATATTCTCGCCTCACGAGAAAAATGGAACAAAAGGAAAAGGGTGAGCTCAACTAGCTCGAGAAAGAATATTATGACTAAGATAATATACAACAAATTATCGTTAGTCTTCAACAGGAAAAATATAATAGAATACAATAGACAACAAATTTTAAATCAATATTCGCAATGAAATAATAATTCATTAGAAGAGTTAAGTAGAGAATGCAAACTACTATCTTCTATGTATGAATTTAAAAGTTCATCGTCTATCTTTTATCCCCAGTAACATCAATCAATATACATCCGAATCAAATATTCATCTTTGCACACTACATGTGCGAAGATATTCATCGATTAGTCATGTTCATTTAAACACTGCTCATCTTTGCACTACGGGCCAAAGATATTCTTCAGAAATCATTCATCTTTGCACTACGGTGCCAAAGATATTCTTAAGAAATCATTCATCTTTGCACTACTGAGCCAAAGATATTCCATAATATCATCATTTAAGACCGAGGATGATGAAAATATTTTTTTTTTAAAGAAACGAATCCAATTGAAACAAAATGACAAGGATTAAGGATTAAGGATTCGTACTTGGTTTTATCCACGTCCAAAAATACCTCAAAAATAATCATAGTGGTGTAAAATTCAAGAATGATCAAAACATGGATACAATCGAGTTAGTATCCGAATAGATGTTTTGAGACGAAAAGAAGAAATTTTATTTTTAAATGAATAGTCAGAGTATCGTGAATAGTGTCGTATCGTGAATAGTAACTCAGACACCAAAAGATAGAAATTCCACAAAAAAACATCTTCACGCTTCATGAATAGTACTTTCGTGAATAGTAACTCGTGAATAGTAACTCATGAATAGTAACTCGTGAATAGTAACTCATGAATAGTAACTCGTGAATAGTTACCCAGAGCATGAAAAAGTTTCAAATTTGATAAAAACTTGGATCAACATTTCAAAGATAATGATATTGAAGAAATAATATCATTTGAGAAGAAAATAACATCCCTTTACCTCGAAAGATCGATCTTTCAAATTTGACACCTGATATAGGCTATGACTTGGACTTGCACCGTATAGCAATACTCAAAGTATACTCAAAATACTCACAAGAATAAACCGATAATATAGAGAGAAAACTTGAGTTTAAATGTGTTTTCAATTCTAACCTAAGCACCCTATTTATAGGAAAATGCTTAGAACACCAAAGCAGAAAATTTAATATAATATTAATATATATAATAAATCTTCTACGCCATCCTACCAGCTGATCTCAAACACCTAACACATGTCCATAAACAACAAAAACGTTTTTCTAAATAACAATAATTAAAACTTCCAAAAATCAATTATTTCGGAGCTTCGGAACTTCAATAATTCATAATAAATAGCCCTTTTGTCAGAAAATTCGAATCTCACGAGTTTTTATAGGAAATTCAATTCTCTACAACTTTGCGGAAGAAAGTTTTTCAATTCCAAATGAAATTGACCAAAATCCACAAACAGACGATTTTACGTGCTATATAATCAAATTTCAATCGATAAATGGGTTCCACCGACATGTTTAACATGTTTTAAACATTTATTGCAACAAAAATACTCTTCCTCCTCGTATACTCATATATCCCCATTCGTTGTAAAAATATCACCGTTAATATATTATTAAAATAATATATTTAAATGAATTATTTTATCGAGAAAAGATAAAATATTAATTTTCAACAATTGTCATTTTAAAAATTTTCTCCATCTATATCCACATAACATCAATATTTTCCTCATCATATAAATCAATAATTAATTATTCACAAATAATATTACGTAATCACAATATTGACAACCTGGCGCTTCCGGAAAAGAGGGGCTTTCAATAAGAATTTCTTCTTCTTGGCGCATGATTAGGTGACCAAACCTCTCCTTAGAGCGAACTTTCTAGACATTGCCAATCTCATTATCTAATAATATTATTCGAGATAATATGAATTATTGCTTCGATAATGAAAAATACCGTGTAATGACAATTATTGAAACAACAAAGAATATAAAATATCAACGCAACAATTATTAACTCAATAAAATCTTTGAGCATGAATTATCGTAACCATTATTGAGTAGTGCCTTCTTACGTAAGAATCAATAATTGGTGCAATCTGCAATTATCTTCTTGTTCAACAAGACAGCGTATTAGTGTGTTTTAACCATCGAATATTCCAACAAGATTATTGGTAATAACTACTGTAGTTATTTAAAAACAACTTATATTTGTCGTTTTCTTCATCCAATCGCTTTCAGTTATGGGGCCCACACATGGTCTGCTACTTCGTCGCACGAATATTCCCAAACGATTTAATATTCCACGACCAAACGAATATTCCCAAGCGATAATGAATATTTTATAACCACTTGCTTATTTTGAAATATTTGCGTATTTAACCCTTAACTATCCACATTAATCAAATCAACCCTTACTATTTCAAAATAATAAATAAAGGAAATTCCTTTTTATTTAAAATTTTCGGTCTTACAACCTCCTCCGTATGAAATTTCGTCCTCGAATTGACGTGACGTATACTGGTGTTCGAAAGGTGAGGATACCTCGCTTTCATTTCCGTTTTCAATTCCCAAGTCATTTCCTCTATAAAGATGATTCCTCCACAAAACTTTAACTTGTGGTAGGACCTTTCTTGCGTGGGACATGCTCCTTCCTATCCAAGATCTTGGCAGTACCTCCTCATACGTTAAGTCTTGACTATCTCGTCCTGGTTCTAACTTCAATAACGTGGTTCGGGTCTTTCACATATTTACGAAGTACGATATATATGAAACACATTATGAACACGAGACATACTTTTGAGGTAACGCAAGTCTATAGGCTACATTTCCTACTCGGTCAAGAATTTGAAATGGACCAATAAATCGTGGATTGAGCTTTCCTCTCTTCCCAAATCTTGTAACTCCCTTCCATGGAGCAACTCATGACAATACATGATCCCCTACATTAAATTCCACGTCCTTTCGATGAAGATCCGCATAACTCTTTTATCGATCTTGTGCCGCTTTGTATACGTTAGTCGAATCATTTGGATCTTTTCGGTAGTCATATCGTACTAACTCTTCGGGTCCCAACAATGTTGCTTCACCCACCTCATCCCAACATATTGGAGAACGACATTTTCGTTCATATAATGCTTCAAATGGAGCCACACCTATACTTGCCTGATAACTGTTGTTGTAGGAGAATTCCACCAATGGTAAATACTTATCCCAACTACCCTTGAAGTCTAGGACACGAGTCTTAATAGATCTTCAAGAGTTTGAATAGTCCTCTCGATTGTCCGTCCGCTTTGGGGATGGTATGCGAACTAAATCGCAAATCCGCGCCCATAGCTTTTTGCAAGCTAACCCAAAATCTTGAAGTGAATCTTGGGTCACGATCCGAAACTATGGATACAGGGCATGCCATGCAACCTCACAATCTCATTCACGTCTATACTAGCAAGACGTTCAAGGGAATAAGTCTCCCGTATCGGCAAGAAATGAGCAGACTTGGTTAATCTATCAACAATAACCTAAATAGCATTGATGCCTTGAGAAACCGTAGGAAGACCCGTAACGAAATCCATGGTAATGTGTTCCCACTTCCATTCCTAATCTCAAGTGGTTGCAACGGACCCTTAGGTACTAGATGCTCCACCTTTACACGTTGGCAAGTTAAACACATCGAGATAAACTTTGCAATCTCTCTCTTCATATTGTTCCACCAAAATGTATGTCAAGATCACGATACATTTTAGTACTTCCAGATGGATTGCAAATGGCGTATTGTGCCTCCATCATAATCTTGTACTTCAAATCAAAGTCGTTAGGAACACAAAGTCTAGAGTGGACTCAAGTATTCCTTCTTCATCAATTCTCGCCCTAGGAATAGCTCCTTCTTGTACTTTCTTCTTCATACGCACGCATCGACTCAAGGTTGGGTGGCTTGAGCAACCTTAACTTTTTATTAAAGTTGGCTCTATCGTATACTTGACATCATCGCACTCGTTCCGCGATATGATCTTCTACTCAATCGCCAATACCACGTTAAACTTTACGGGGATGGTATTGAATAGTGTGGTCGTAGTCTTTCAATAGCTCGAGCCAACGTCATTTGCAAGATGTTAAGTTCTTTTGAGTGAAGAAATATTTAAGGCTTTTATAGTCCGAATATATCTCCACTTTCTCCCCATATAGAGAGTGCCTCCATATTTTTAAGCGCAAACGATTGCTGCTGAACTCTAGATCATGAGTAGGATAATTCCTCTCATACTCTTTAAGTTGTCGCGAGGCATAGGCTATGACTTTCCCACGTTGCATGAGAACACATCCTAACCCTTTGCCTGAAGCATCGTTGTAGATAAAAAATCCATCCGAACCAGATGGTATTGTTAGAAACAGTGCCAAAATAAGTCTCCTCTTAAGCTCTTGGAAACTTTTCTCGCATTCTTCGCTCCAAAACGAATTTTGTATCCTTCCGAAGTTAGCTGAGTTAATGGAGTAGAAATTCGAGAAAACCCTTCCACGAATCTCCGATAATAACCACTTGCCCAAAAAGCTACGTACTTGATCACCACCGACTTTTGCTGCTCCCAACTTTGTATTGCTTCAATCTTCACGGATCAACGGATACTCCATGTTTCGACACCACGTGCCCAAGGAATGCTACTTCCTCAAGCCGAACTCGCATTTCTTCAATTTGGCATATAGTTGGTTTTCACGAAGCCTTTGGAGTACCAAACGAAATGGTGCTCATGATCTTCACGACTTTTGGAATATATGAGGATGTCATCAATAAAAACAATAACGAATCGATCCAAATATTCCTTGAATACTCGGTTCATCATATCCATGAAAGCCATAGGAGCATTAGTCGTCCCGAAAGACATGACTAAGAATTCATAATGCCCGTCATCTGAGTTCTAAAGGCGGTCTTTGGAATATCCTCGATTCTAATCTTGGTGATGATATCCGAACGAAGATCAATTTTTGAAAAGAATTGTGCTCCTTGCAAATCGGTCAAACAAGTCATCAATACGAGGTAGAGGATACCTATTCTTGATGGTGACATGGTTCAATTCCCGATAGTCGATACAAAAGTCGCACACTCCGTCTTTCTTCTTTACGAATAAAACAGGAGCACCCCAAGGAGATGTACTTGGGGCCAGATGATGAAACCGATGTCCAACAATTCACGTAGTTGGACCTTTAACTCCTGAAGTTCAATAGGAGCCATTCGATATGGGGTTTTAGAAATGGGCTTTGTACTAAGTTCAAGATCAATAAAGAATTCAACTTCACGTTACGGGGTAGATTGGGAAGTTCTTCTGAAATACGTCGGAAAAGTCAATAACAACAGAATATTATTCAAATTTGGCGTGTCTTTATTCAAATCCATAACATGGGCTAGAAAAGCTTGACATCCGTTTTTTAATAAACGAATAGCTTTATGATTAGATATGACGGTGATCGATTTTAATGGTTTAGTTGCTTGAATTGCATAACAACGAGTTGGTTAGGAATATGAAAACTAACAACCTTACGAAAACAATCAATTTTGGCATGATGAGTAGTTAACCAATCAATCCCTAAAATCACATCAAAAGCAAGTATCTTTAAAGAGATAAGGTCAACGGTAAGGTAATGGTGCCAACTTGAATCAAACAAGATTTATAAACGATTGGATGTGATGAAAGTTTCTCTAACGGAGTTTCCACAGATAGGTCAAAGTCTAATTTCTCGAGTCAAGTTTAAACGTTGAGCACATGCGGGAGAGATAAATGAATGGGTAGAACCGATATCAAGTAAGGTATAAACTTCGCAAGAATTTATAAATAGCTTACCCGTGATCACCTCGTTTGGGTTCCTCGCATTATGACCAAATCCAACAAACGCTCTTCCCTAATCGTTGACTTTGACTTTTCCGGGACGATCTTTTCGAGTCACCGTCCCTCACCAACTAGGTTTCGCTCTTGTATAATCTCGAAGCGATATGTCCTTCCTTTCCACAATTATAGCATACCTTGAACTATTGTGGGCGCTTTGACCGATATGTCCCTCTTTCCGCATTTATAGCATATGACCGGGTGGTCGTTCTCCTCCACTTAGAACCGGTTACTCTAACCGCATTTGCTCGTTTCACATAGGTCGTTGTTAAATCTCGTCTTTTAAAATCTCCTCCCGACTCGCTTCTTCTATTTTCATGGCCATGATTACCACCGAGTGGTAACCATTTTTGTCCGTCTGCTTTTCTTTCTCATTGGTTATCATTATTCTGTTGGCTTCTTATCGCACGATCCTGGTTGTGGTCCCTCGAGTTGGTAGTACTCGTTATCTCGCTCTAATAATTGAGCCACATTAACAACATCCTAATAGAGAGAAAATTTATGAGAAATGAGATATTGTCGTATCTTGGGTTTCAAACCTCTAAGAAACATCCGCGTCATAATTCCTCATTCTCCACCAAATGAGGTGCAAACACGATAACTCGCAAACTTTGCCTCGTCTTTGAGACACCGTCGTATTTGTTTTGTTCCAATCGATGAACTCCACTTCCTTCATATAACGAACACTTTCGTGAAAGTATTTGTCATTAAATAGCTTCAAACGCGTCCCAAGACATCTGCCGAGTGCGGTGGATGGAGTACGCTTCACGAGACTCCCACCATGATCCGCCTCGCCACTTAACATAAAGGTGGCGAATGGAACCTTCGTTCCTCCGTGCATCCCAAGACATCGAATATCTTGGTAATTTGTTTGACCCATGTTTCCGCCATGATCGGATCTGGCTTTCCCTTAAATTCGGTGGTCCCAACTCTTTGAACTGCTTGGGTTGTGACAACCCGTGAATTGCTATCATTTCCTCCTCAGATTTTGAACACGAGTCTCCTCGTGCGATTTTGCATGAATCGCAAAAAACTTCTAAACATCCCTCGTTCATCATCTACTCAATGGTATTGCCGACACATTGCACGTTCTCTCTCGTTGGTGAGTACAGTATCTCCACGGTCTCATTTCCATTGTTAATATTCTCGATCGACATTCTCAAATCATCGCCATAAAACAAGGGTTAATTAAGGAAATCAATATATCACATAATATCCCTATATACCGACCAACTAACAAATAAGCTTAGGTAGGACACACTAGCTAAGGATTTTACTCGTCTCTCCCTCCTAGTTCTATTCCCCGATCTCCGCCAGAGATCATATCCCTAAGCTCGATACCAACCGTGGCGCCCCCAAAATAGGTATACATCACTTATTACGAGTTGTCAATACATGGTATGTAAACAACTACAACTTTATTATTACAACAGTAAAACTGTGAGTTTGAATACAAATATTATCTTCTAGAAAATATCTATACTCAAATAAATCCTCATCACATTTATTGATACATTATTTTACAAAAATGGTGAGGACTACTAAACAATCCTTTCTAAAACCTTCATTCCATACCCGAGACTGTACTTGCTATATTCTCGCCTCCCGAGAAAAATGGAACAAAAAGGAAAAGGGTGAGCTCAACTAGCTTCAAGAGAAAGAATATTATGACTAAGATAATATACAACAAATTATCGTTAGTCTTCAACAGGAAAAAATATAATAGAATACAATAGACAACAAATTTTAAATCAATATTCTCGTGAAATAATAATTCATTAGAAGAGTTAAGTAGAGAATACAAACTACTATCTTCTATGTATGAATTTAAAAGTTCATCGCTCATCTTTTATCCCTGTAACATCAATCAATATACATCTGGAATCAAATATTCATCTTTGCACTACAGGCCAAAGATATTCATCAGTTGGTCATGTTCATTTAAACACCTATTCATCTTTGCACTACGGGCCAAAGATATTCTTCAGAAATCATTCATCTTTGCACTACAGGCCAAAGATATTCTTAAGAAATCATTCATCTTTGCACTACAGGCCAAAGATATTCCATAATATCATCATTTAAGACTGAGGATGATGAAAAATATTTTTTTTTAAAGAAACGAATCCAGTGAAACAAAATGACAAGGATTAAGGATTAAGGATTCGTACTTGGTTTTATCCACGTCCAAAAATACCTCAAAAATAATCATAGTGGTGTAAAATTCAAGAATGATCAAAATATGGATACAATCGAGTTAGTATCCGAATAGATGTTTTGAGACGAAAAGAAGAAATTTTATTTTTAGATGAATAATGTATCAGATATCGTGAATAGTGTCGGTATACGTGAATAGTAACTCAAACACCAAAAGATAGAAATTCCACAAAAACATCTTCACGCTTCATGAATAGTACTCGTGAATAGTAACTTCGTGAATAGTAACTCCTCATGAATAGTAACTCGTGAATAGTAACTCATGAATAGTAACTCGTGAATAGTTACCCCGACATGAAAAAGTTTCAAATTTGATAAAACTTCGGATCAACATTTCAAAGATAATGATATTGAAGAAATAATATCATTTGAGAAGAAAATAATCCTTACCACGAAAGATCAAGATTTAAATGAAAACACCTGATATAGGCTATGACTTGGACTTGCACCAGTATAGCAATACTCAAAGTATACTCAAAATACTCACAAGAATACGCTCGATAATATAGAGAGAAAAACTTGAGTTTAAATGTGTTTTCAATTCTAACCTAAGCACCCTATTTATAGGAAAATGCTTAATAAACACCAAAGCGAAAAATTTAATATAATATTAATATATATAATAAATCTTCTCGCCATCCTACCAGCTGATCTCAAACACCTAACACATGTCCATAAACAACAAAAACGTTTTTCTAAATAACAATAATTAAAACTTCCAAAAATCAATTATTTCGGAGCTTCGGAACTTCAATAATTCATAATAAATAGCCCTTTTATCAGAAAATTCGAATCTCACGAGTTTTTATAGGAAATTCAATTCTCTACAACTTTACAGAAGAAAGTTTTTCCGAATTCCAAACAGAAATTGACCGAAATCCACAAACGGACGATTTTACAAAGTATAAATCAAATTTCGATCGATAAATGGGGTCCATGACATGTTTAACATGTTTTAAACATTTATTGCAACAAAAATACTCTTCCTCCTCGTATACTCATATATCCCCATTCGTTGTAAAATATCACCGTTAATATATTATTAAAATAATATATTTAAATGAATTATTTTATCGAAAAAGATAAAATATTAATTTTCAACAATTGTCATTTTAAAAATTTTCTCCATCTATATCCACATAACATCAATATTTTCCTCATCATATAAATCAATAATTAATTATTCACAAATAATATTACGAATCACAATATTGACAACCGTGCGGTTCAGGAAAGAGGGGCTTTCCAATAAAATTTCTTCTTCTGGCCGCAATTAGGTGACCAAACCTCTCCTTAGATGTAACTTTCTAGACATTGCCAATAATGTTATCTAATAATATTATTCAGATAATATGAATTATTGCTTCGATAATGAAAATACGTGTAATGACAATTATTGAAACAACGTTATATATAAAATATCAACGCAATAATTATTAACTCAATAAAATCTTTGAGCGATTAATTCGTAACCATTATTGAGTAGTGCCTTCACGTAAGAATCAATAATTGGTGCAATACCGTGTACCATCTTGCTCAACAACGCGGCGTATTAGTGTGTTTTAACCACCGGTATTCCAACAAAGATAATACTTGGTAATAACTACGCCAGATTATTTAAAAACAACTTATATTTGTCGTTTTCTTCATCCAATCGCTTTCAGTTATGGGGCCCACACATGGTCATGCTACTGTTCAGCATTTAATATTCCCGACGATGCATTTAATATTCCACGACCAAACGAATATTCCCAAGCGATAATGAATATTTTATAACCACTTGCTTATTTTGAAATATTTGCGTATTTAACCCTTAACTATCCACATTAATCAAATCAACCCTTACTATTTCAAAATAATAAATAAAGGAAATTCCTTTTTATTTAAAAATTTTGGGGTCTTACATATATTCATATGTTGGACACATATATAGTTAATTCCCTCCCAACTAAGTTATCAACCCCCCCCATTTCATTTCATGCCAAACCGTATATATATATATATAATGAATAATTTTCTATCAGTTATTCTGAAAAATGGGTAAATGGGGGTCCAAATAATAAACAAAATTTACATCAAAGACATCATAAAAAAATATTCCTTCAATATTTTAAACCACATTTATCATCATTATTATAATTCACAATATTAATCGACCGTGTCGCTCCTCGTGAAAGAGGGGGTTTCAATAAGGATTTCTCCTATCAAGCCAAATTAGGTGACCAAACCTCTCCTCAGATGAACTTCTAGACATCGTTAATATTGCAAATAATAATATTAATAACTTTGTCGTCTCAATTATTGATTTAATAATATATAAAATAAATACAATAATTGAATCAAATAACGTGAGATACTATGCAACAATTACTATAGCAATAATTGAACAAAACTGAGTGACTTCTCACGTAAGCATCAATAATCAATACCGTGTGCTACTATGCAACCATGCGTATTCCTGTACTTTTAACACTGGGTGTTTCAACCGTTAACGGTAAAACTTCTGCCGTTATTTTCATAAATTTTTTTTGTCCTTTTCTCAATCTGACAATAATTCCGTTGTAGGGTCCACCAATGATTGTGCCGTTGTACGAATATTCCCTGTTAAAACGAATATTATATAACAACTTGCGTACTTTGCAAAATTTATAAATATTACCCACAACTATAATATTATATCAAATTCATTTCATAATATTTAAAAATGATATTTATAGAAAAATCATCTTTATTAAAAAAAAAATTTGGGGTCTTACAACCTCCCCTTCTTATGAAATTTCGCCCTCAAAATTAGGGTACATACCTGGTATGTCAAAGAGGTAAGAATACTTTGATTTCATTTCAGATTATAACTCCCAGGTCATTTCCTCAACATCGTGGTTTTTCCATAAAACTTTGACTTGAGGTATAACCTTGGAGCGTTGAATATGTTCCTTCTTATCCAAGATTTGAACAGGAACCTCTTCATACGTTAAATCTTCGGTTATTTCATTCGGTTCTAACTCAATAATGTGGTTAGGGTCTTCCACATATTTACGTAACATGGATATGTGAAAAACGTTATGAAGACGAGACATACTTGGCAGTAAAGTGAGTCTATAGGCCACAGTTCCTACTCGATCGAGGATTAAAAATGGGCCGATGAATCGAGGATTGAGCTTTCCTCTCTTTCCAAATCTCGTAACTCCTTTCCATGGAGCAACACGTAACAACACATGATCTCCAATATCAAATTCCACGTCCTTTCGATGAAGATCAGCATAACTCTTTTGTCGATCTTGTGAGATTTTTGTACGTTGTCGGATCGTTTGAATCTTTTTCGTAGTCATACGTACCAACTCTGGTCCCAACAACGTTGCTTCAACCACCTCATCCCAGCATACCGGAAAAATAATATTTATAGAAAAATCATCTTTATTAAAAAAATTGGGGTCTTACAGATTGAGTAAGGACTCAATCTTTGTACTTGTTATATGAACTGTAGCATGTATGTTATATATTGAGCATGTTATTATGTGCTATGTGATGCATGAAAACTATTAGATTTTACTGGGCTGTTGAGCTTAACCTTGCAAATAACCACTTTTGTAGATTCAAGAATCAAGGTAAAATTATGTGTTACTTGAAAGACATGAATCAGATGTGATACTTGAAGATTTATACACTTTGGTTGTGTTATTATTATTTGAACCATGTTTAAGGTTCTGAATAATGTATTAATGTTGAATTGTAATATCGTTTTGTGATGTAAACTATTGTAGTATTAAAATGATTCTGAGATATTTAGATGTAAAGGTTGAAGGTTTTGGGAACGAGGATAGTTTGTAATAGAAAATTTTAATTATTCCACAAATTTCAATAGTTGCATTATCGTTTAATGATGTAAAATTAGAGGTTGAATGTATTATTAACGACCGAAGTCGAGAATTAAGTTGTATGAATTTTGGGGTCGTTACAGTTCGTATCAAAGCTGTAGGTTATAAACCTTAGGTAAGAGTACCCTAGGCTATAACCTTAGAGAATAAAGGGGAAGATGATAAAGAAGTTAAGAATCAAAGAGTTATATTTAAATATGGTACAATTGTACTCTTTAATGGTTGATGTATAGTATCTGGGCTAAACGATTCCTTCATAGAGTGGAGGTATATACGAACTAGCAACTCGGAACCTAGTTTGTTAGTTATTTGTGGGAAACCACTCAGTGTACCATATTAAAACTATTAGAGACTCGATGTGTACCAAGTATAGAAATGGATACGTATGATGAAAATGTGGAATTTAAATGAAATGTTGAGAAATGTAAATGAAGTTAGAAATTCTTAAAGGAAGAATCGTTATATAAACAAGAAAATTCAAAGAGGAATCTTGAAGAGATATAAAGAGAAGATATGGGAGTTGCCTAACTCCAATAGCCAAGATAACGAATAATGAAGAATAGACAAAGTCTGGAAGATTAAAAGCATAAACGAAATTATAAATGATGAAAAAGGAAAGAAAGGGGATCGTAAAACAAAACGATCACGAGTTAAGAAAATAATTTTAAGGGAGATAATTATAGAATAAGATCACGATGTGATCAATTTAAGTTATAAAAGAAAGATGGTCTGTAATGTTTGAATAATTATAGCTTGATGCTATGAAGTTAATGTACTATGAAATAGTGCGAGATAACTCACGAGGAGTTATAGATTATGAGGTACGAAAAATTCGTATCAAGCAAAAAACAAGTTATAAGCAAGATAGATTTAGGTGGGGATTTCAATTGAGGACTCATGTGATGGCTGAGTTATACAAACCTTTGTATGGGCGAGGGTTTTGTGCTTGCGCTCAGTTTATCACATTGATAATCATTGGAATGTTGGTGTCGTGCTATCAATGTATATTTGGTGAAAAGGTGATTCTTTTCTCATGTGTATATTTGATAGTTAGAAACTATTAAGATTAGTTAGATATTATTAGGATTAGGTGCGGTTCTTAAAACTAATGTATATGGTAAGTTCGTGACTCACAATAATATGGTATATTTTGAACCCCTCAGCGAATGGACGCCTAAGGTCTGACTAGGATAAGTTCTTAAACTCATATTATTGTGGCAAGTTCCTGAACTTCCAATGTTCGGTAAGTTTGATGAACTATATTGGGTAGAAAATGGTTATAGTATAGAGAGCATTTATGAAGTTGAAGATTGATAGAATGGTTAAGTAATGAAGTAATGGAGTAATGATTGAAGTTGAGGGATGCCTGGATATTTTAAATCGTTATGCTAGACTTTCGAAATTTATTAACTTCGTGCTGATGTTTGCACTTCTATTTTCTTGAAAAACATTGGATCAAATGATGAAACCAATAAGTTTTAAAAACAATACCGTTATTCATATGTCTATACTAATTGCTTCGGCTAGACAAAAAAGATTTAAAATATATCAAAATGTATTTTTATATCATCAATGTGTCATAGAACCTGGTGCAGAGATGAAAAAAAATGATGGAGTCATCAATGCAGTATTACTTAGTGTTGGATGTGATCTAAGGATCGTCAGCCCACTATGGTATGATGTAGTATGGTAAAATCACCAAATGAAGGAATCCTCAAACAGACTGTAAATACAGTGCAGTAGCATGACGTCATAAAAAGATTTTGAGATTTCTTTAAGATATGAGAATATATATATATATATATGTATATGTATATTTCGATTGATGTCCGGATTGTTGTAGAAGTCTATGCTATTTGATTCAGCTAGACGAAATATAAAAGATGATCATAAAATTCAAGTGTTTCTTGAGAAGTTATGCCAAACCAAATTGTTTTGGTGTGGATTCAGATGTTGAAAAGCTGAGAAGAACAACCCTTTTATAGGGGATTATGTGGAAGTGTTTAGATGTTTGTGCACAATACATGGTACGAAGGGCTGATCACCCTACGTACGGGAGTCCCTATAGTCTAATGACTGTTAAGGTTTAAGTTGAAAGAGTACTTATAACCATGGACAGAATGCACAATAAATTGTACGAAGGGCTTAACACCCTAAGTACGGGAGTCCTTATAGTCTAATGACTTTTAAGGTTTAAGTTAAAAGAGTACTTATAACCGTGGACGTAGTTCAAGGTCATATGATCCTCATCATGATTTGGAATCTTTTAAATTCCTGTTATTCATATCGCTTCCCAATTATTGAGCAATTGTGGAAGATTCATATTATTCTGAAAGGTGAAAGTGGAAAGGATGAGAAAATTAAGCAAAACATAATACTTTAAAGAAAGAATTGAAACTCTAGAAAGAAGAGAAATGTGAAACTCTTAGAAGAGGAAGAGGTGGGGAATATGATGATCTTAGAAAGATCCTTAGAGAAAGAATTTGGTTGCAGAACCCAATGAATGAATAAAGTATTAACGTAAAATTTATTTTGATAGATTGAATGAATAAAGATTAATAAATAAAATTTCAAGGACAAAATTCTTAGAAGAAAGGGTGAATGTAATATCCCAAGTGTTTATGATAACGATCCTTAAAAAAGGAAATGAATTGGTTAAAGAATATATAATATTTGATATATGACTGTGTTTAATTGAAGGTTATGTAATAAAACCTAAAAGTTATTGAAGAAATGAATGAAGTATATATATATATGTAAAAAATTTTGCTAAGTTAACGTGTTGAAGTTATTCAACGATAATTGTGAAAGAGATTTTGTGAAAACCTTAGTAAGGTAGGGTTTCGATGATTCCGAGGACGGAATCCTTATAAGGAGGGAATGATGTGACAACCTGAATTTTTATATGTTATTAAAATAGGAATTTAATAATTAAAATTCTTATTATGAGATGTTTTAAGTTTGAGTATGTATATATACATGCTATATATTTTGAAATATGTGATCTAGTGTGAAGAGAAATATATATTCATATATTGAGAAAGTGAGGTTTAATAGTTAATTTAACTATTGAAGAGAGTAAATGAAATTATTACGAAGACAAAATTGACTGAATGTTAGTAGTTAGTTTGATTAAACCTGAAAACTATGTTATGAAATAATATAATTTGATTATTATGCCTTATTGGCAATGGAGTTGTTATGAAGTAAATTTCATAAATATTGAGAGTAATTCACTTAATTAAAATAGTGAATTAATGTAAACATATTTGTTTTAATAAAATGAGAGGGTAATGTGTTACATATAAATGTAATGTGTTAATATATTTTGATTGTGAATTTTGTAAATAGTTAAGATAATTATCGAGTAAAATAAATATTTTAGTTGAGATATTTATTAAATAAAGTAAATATTTGATGGAAATTATTATGGAATAATTTATTCATGTATGATCATATTAAGTAAATTGATGATAAACAATTTTATAATCGGTGCATATTTTATTACGTAATGGAATGATAATGCTCTAATTTAATTAAATAATTAAATTAGAGGATGAATGATTTATTAAATAAATTTATTATGTTGATAAGGAATTTGATAAATTAAATTATTAATAAACCCAATGTAACTTAATATGAAGTTATGAAGATTAGTTTGGTTATGTGTGACAAATGTACCATATAATAGAGGAATATTAAAATAAATTAAAAAGGGATTTTGGGTTCTAGCCAAACATGGCCTAGAGACCTATTTTTTAACTGCTGAGACTTTGGGTCTCTTGGTAACGCTAGTAATTAAAGACTTAAACCTTCACACATTATTTCATTTGACATGTTAGGGTTCACAGAGTGAGAGAGAGAAATAGGAGTTCTCTGTGAAATTAGAAGAGAGCTTTGGAGGATCAAGGAAGAAGAAGGAGATTAATCAAGTAATCTTCACCATATAATCAATCTAGAGAAGATTTAAGAGGTAAGAGAAGAATTCTAAAATTTTTAGTAGCTTTTCTTAAAGTTCTTCACTGTTAGAATTATTTTTGGTAGAATGAAGTGATAAAAATCCTGGTTATTTGTTGTTTGATAATATGTTAGTATTGTCTATAAGAGACATTAGAGCCAACAAATTTGAATTTTTGTAAAATTGGTCTTTTGGGTTTTGTTGTATAAGTTATGGTCTGTTTTAGAGGCTAAATTGATCATGCTCATATGTTTAAGGCTGTTAATTGATGGGTGAATATTGTTCTACTCTGAGAAACAAAAACAACCTAAGTTGAACGAGTCAAAACGGATGTAAAACGAATTCGTAGTGAATGAATTCACTAAATGTGTTTAAAACATGAAAATAGAGTATGAACATGCGTTTTGGGTCAAATTTTAGGTTGGTTATTGTTTTCATAAATTGTTAGAATTCTAGAATGCTGTAGTTCTATGAATTATGAATCCATAGAATCAAAAACGGACTAATTTGGATGTGTATAACTTAAGTTATGAAGATTAGTAGGAGAAAAGGGTCAAAAAACGCAAAACACTGTAATGTCAAGGGCGGTTTAGCCTAGCGGTGTCTTTGCCAGAGTGCGGGCTCACGCCCAAAGATCGCTATATGGCGGAAGCAGCGAAAAAAGGGCGCGATCGTGCCCCATGTGTGTGGCCGATTATGGATCGCTTTGACTAATTTTGGTAAAACGGTAATCACGTTTCATACGAATTCCGATTGAGGTGATTCAAGATGATCCGGAAAGGACGAATAAAAATACAACTTTTATTCTTTAAGTTTTTTAATTTGTGGTTGGGAACAGAGGTCAAAATGGTTATCTTTAGGACTGTTGTGTTTTCGGAGACAATCGGAGGGCGTCGGGCATGCACGCATGCAAGTGTAGTGGTCTTGACGATAAAAGATGTTGTTCTAAGTTATAGAACATGAATATTATGAAGTATAATGATGCTTAACATTAATATATGATGTATTAGATAAGTTGTATACGCATACTAAGCACACACAAGAGAGACAAATTGGGCATGTGACGAATAAATGTCGAAACGCCGTGATAAGTGACAATGAACGTAAAAAGTGTTTTCAATCAAATGAAATGAATATTATAAGATATTGAATAATGTTAATATAAAACCAATAAGTAGTCCTAGCAAGACTTAAATATTTGAATGAACTTCAAATATGAAATACAGTGAGATATAAGTTGAAAGTTAATACAATCAAATTGAACATTGTGTATTTATGATAGGAAGGGTTATGAGACGTACAGTAAAGTTTACATTACAACTACTATGCGTTGCTATGTGACTAATAGTTAATGTGAATGATTATATAATTGTGTAGGGCACGTGAAGTGCAGATATCTGTAAGCTGTTAAACTGTTATTGGTAAATAACGATCAAGGCAAGTCTTTCAGTTCCTATTTGCTATGTGAACTTGATGATTAAATGTTTTAAATCTTTATTGCAAAGGGCATGATGTGTTATATATATGTTAAAAGTATGAAATGTTAAAGTCAATTTATGACTATGTTGATTGATTAAAGCATGTCGATTGAGTAAGGACTCAATATTTATATTTGTTATATGAACTGTAGCATGTATGTTATATGTTGAGCATGTTATTATGTGTTATGTGATGCATGAAAATTGTTAGATTGTCGAGCTCAACCTTGCAAATAACCACTTTTGCAGGTTCAAGATTCAAGGTAAAGTTATGTGTTACTTGAAAGACATGAATTAGATGTGATACTTGAAGATTTATACACTTTGGTTGTGTTATTATTATTTGAACCATGTTTAAGGTTTTGAATAATGTATTAATGTTGAATTGTAATATCGTTTTGCGATGTAAACTATTGTAGTATTAAAATGATTCTGAGATATTTAGATGTAAAGGTTGAAGGTTTTGGGAACGAGGATAGTTTGTAATAGAAAATTTTAATTATTCCACAAATTTCAATAGTTGCATTATCGTTTAATGATGTAAAATTAGAGGTTGAATGTATTATTAATGACCGAAATCGAGAATTAAGTTTTATGAATTTTGGGGTCATTACAGTTTCAAATTCCCAGAACCGAAATTATGGTTTCCAGAACTGGTTTCTAGGATTTCTTATAAATCGTAAGAATTTCCTAACTGAACGTTGACGTTCTTAATATATATTTATGGTTTCCCACTGATATAGTTTATCTGGTCAACCCTTGACCCTTAACCACATACTATACACATATAATACCATATACACAGAACATATTCACGTATACCCTTAATCCTGAATAATTCACTACAAAAATTTTAAATTCACAAAATTCCTTCCTAAAAATATTGAATCCATTCACTAAATTTCTGTCCAGGTTTGTTGTTTAACCTTTAATCCATCATTTAAGATTTAAATAATTTTTTCTAAATTCTCGGGTCATCACAAAGAGAATACGTGAATTATACGTGTAAAATACGATTGGTGTTAATGGACTTAGAGTTTAAGGACTTAGTATGATCCAATTGGGTTTGAATTATATCAAGTCCAAGTAATTAAGTAATCAAGTCCAAGTTAAGGCCCGATGTTAAGTTAATTAAGCCCGATCCAAGAAATCGAACTGCGGATCGAACCGATGGGTCACCGAATGGGTAAAACCCATGGGGCAATCCATGGGGATGACGCACAAGTCCATGTGGCCGGCTACTTGATAACCAAGTAAAGAAATTTACTTGGTGAGGAAGAATTGAATAGTAAGAAGGTGGGAAGAAAGACCATTATGCCCTCCATTTGGTTTGCCTATAAAAGAAAGGCTTAAGTTGGTCATTTGTGGTTTTATAAGAATTTTCAAACTTATATTGAGAGAGAGAAAGAGCTAGAAACAAGTAATCAAGCTACTTTGAAGCATTTCATTAGAAGTTTTAGCAAGAACGTAAAGAACGAAAAGGTAATATTCCGTAAATATTAGTTTTTCCCGTCCTTTTGATTTCTTTGTCATAAGGAATCATAGATTGGTGGAGCATGCCTCTTATGGAGGAATAAGGATTGCTTGTAATGGTTAAAACATTTATAAATCATGTGTAAATAGGAATCATAAGGGTTTACATAAATTTAAACCGTAGAAATTGTTGAACGTTAAATTGGTTGTTGATGGACAAATTAAAAACCATCTTTGATAGGATATGTGCATCTTGCTTGGTTAGGATGTAGATAAAGAATCAATGGAGTTGTTCCATTTGATTTGGAAAATAGAACACGAGTAATGAAGTTATGGCGAATTTTACGGAATTAGACGTTAAACGTCGAAAACGTAGAAATCTTGGATTAGTAGTCAAAAGTTGCTGTGGGACTTGGAAACGTTGGGTTTCAATGTATAAATGTGAGATATGGTATTCAAGGGTTGTGGACTCAAGAATCATCGAATTCCGACTTAGAACGAAGAAAACGAGTATTGAACGCTCAATAATGATAAACGAACGCTTAATAATGAACTTAGAAGTGAATTTTGAGTTAACAGATTCAAAAATGTAAAATTCTTATACGAACACTTAGAGTATGTAATTTATGAGTTGTGGACTTTTGAACGGACCAATTCAGACTTATAAAGAAGAAGTTATGAGCCCGGGAAGTTCATCGAAAAAGTTAACTGTAAAAAATTTATGGGTCTGAGGTCTGGCGCTGCAGCTCCAGACATAACTATATATGTCGCGCCACAACGCCATGTACAGTGTTAGTAGCTACTGAAGAGTGGCGTCGCAGTGCCATTCACAAGTATAAGTTCCGCGCCGTAGCGCCGAGACGAGGGTCTAGCTATCAGAACCGACGCTGCGCAGCAGTGCAAGATGCATATAGGGGCGCGTTACGTGTAGAGACAACGGAATTGTTAGATAAGCTTGGTTTAAACTTCAATGTTTCAAGACCATTATAAGTTAAGTTTATATACTTAATGAGCATACTAAAACCATTACTATGTTAAATATACTAGCGTATATTATGATGAACTTAGTAATTGAACGCGAGTTGTTGGTATGGAAACAAAGAACACTAAGTGTTAATAAGTAAACCGTGAACGGTATTCAACATTGGTACTTCACCAACGATGATCGAGTTTCAGTTAGTAACGTAAGAACATTAACAAGCCGTGATGAAGGGTAGTAAATTGAATTGGCATTATTAATGAAATAAAGTCAACTAAGACATAGAAGAGAAAGAAGCTGGTAATAACAATGTGATGAGATTTTTTGGTAACTAATTACAGTGTGCTATGTGAATATATCATGTAGATACTGTAAAGACTGAGAACTATTGAATAAATTATTCGAAGACGCTTGAAGGAAAGTTTTCTTAACGCTTGTCTAACCTTTGTGTTTGCCAAGTTTTCTGTGATTCATTGTAATGAGTTGCATAAATGATTTTAAAGAAAGGGTCAATGCCAGTTTTAACTAGGCTAGACTATTCGTAAGAGATAGATTGATTTTTATACATGTCTTTCTATATAAAAATGATAACGCTATCCTATGCCAAGTATTGGGCATGGATTCAAAGGTAAGTTTGTCTATGAACAAACAAAAGTATTTTTCATCGTTTATTCGATGGGCACGCGAGTTTGCCAAATCTTAAATGTAAATATGTTTTAACGAATGAATGTTGGATCAACATAGAGTACTATAGGCTGATCACCTAGAAGTGCTTGTAAGAAATGTCGGATGTACAGCCTTAGTGTTGTGATGTCCTTTTCAAGTATGAAAATAGAAAGATAATGTTCACGGTCTTTCGACCGGTTCAAAATTCCTAAACTATTATATACTTTAGAGATTGATGTTATGAATTGTTAAGTACTAATCAATGTTTTGTAGTACTTCATGACTATTTGTTCAGTTATGTTATATAATCACATAATTCATGAATGTGGTATTGATATTATCCTTTGTTAGACTTGTTGAGCTTGTTATGCTCACTTTTTGCGTGAATTATATGATTGTAGTTAAAGCCGAACGTACTGAGAATTCTAAGAGAGATAAAGGCAAGGCTAAGATGGATGGTTAAATATGCTGTAATAGATTAGTATGGTTGTATGTATGATACTTATGAACAACAAATGATGTAATCGGTTTATGAACCTGGGGAAAGATTTTACTATGATTGTAATAAGAAGATAGTTAATACATTTATTGTGTTGTGTTTTCAATGGAATGATTGTATATTTATGAGTACCGTGTAACACCATATGTCGAGTTAGAAGATACCCGTATTTGGGGGCATCACAGGTTGGTATTAAAGCATTAGGTTATAAGACTTAAGGGGGGAAGAACCTTAGGCTAATAGCCTCGTAAGGAAGGTAAAGTCCAAAGAAAGTAAATTTGAGTCGAATGAGTTAATAAGGTATTGAGAAAACTCAGTACCGAAGGACTTAAAAGATGGAAATTAATCCTAAATAAATTAAATATGATTTGTGATTATACTATTGTGTATTATGTACTAATCAACATGTTATGTGTTACTATAGATGTCGAACGATAGCTTGATGTATACATACATACACGTGGTGAGCGAAGAGTCTGTGAACCGAGTGGAGGTAGTACCTATGCCTGTGGTGGAGGTATCATTAGTGGTTCTGGAAGATTCGGATCCAGAGGAGTATATTTCAGAGGGGGATTACTCCGAGGAAACTATGGGAATAGCATCATACCTTGATATGATGATAGACATGGAGGAAGATATGGAGGTAACATCAATTAATACGGTGGTACTTACTCAGGAGTCAACACCTCCAGATGCAATGAGATCATTGTACCTGGCCGTGCTTGATAGGAATGTGCATCTGCACACAGTGGTGCAGACATAGAATGGAGAGATTATCGCCCTATATGAGGCGAAGGAGTCTGCAGAGGCAGATTTTGAGTCAGAGCACGATGAGAAGGTGCTGATGACAGATAAGGCTAGGGATTATAAGGAAGAGGCCGTAGAAGCTTGAAAAGAAACCGTTGAAAAGACGGGAAGATAGCATGATGTCTTACATCCATGACTGTGCTCATAAGGATTTCAAGCTGAAAATTACTTGTTATTCTATTGAGTCAGGGCAGACTCGACATACGATTAGTCGAGATATTGTTTCGATTTTAGCAAATCAGAAACATGAGAATGCCGTAAGGCAGTGTTAGTAGATCATTAGATCTTTTTTGGTATATGTGTAGTGACGTAAAACCCTCTTTTGTATAATTAAAGGGTAGTCTTTTTGTAAATTCCAATTTTTATAGAAGTCAATCACGGGACAGTAATGTAATAGCTTTTGGCTATGGAAGCAAAGTGTAAATAATTTTGAACTATGAAAAGCATATTAATATAATGAAGTTTTTAATTAATGTGCTTATTGTGGTATGAGTTGTTATTTGGGAATGATAACTAAGTAATTAAATAGATAATAATGAAAATTTATTTATTTAATCAGCATAATGCCGCCAAGAAGAAGACAACGTAATCAAGAGGCTAAGTCGCATAACGATAATCAGGGGGGGTCCAAATAACCCTATGCAAGAGTTCGTTAATTTATTAACGGTAGCATTTAATCAAGTTAGGGGTAGAATTCTCGTAGCACCTAGGGTAGCTAGAACAACTACCTTTAAAGAATTCAAAAGTGTGGGTCCTCCGGAGTTCAGAGGAATGACGGACCCATTAGAGGCCAAACGTTGGTGAAAGAGATAGAGAAGGCGTTTGTTATTACAAACGTAGGTGAGGCACAAAAAACTTCTTTTGTGACTTACATGATGAATGGGGAATCCAACTATTGGTGGGAGGCTCACCAAGGTGGGGCTAGAACGGAGGCAGTTACATGGGAACAGTTCAAGAAGGTATTCTTCGAGAACTACTTCCCTAATAGCATGCAAGGGCGAATGGAGATTAAGTTCTTGGAACTTAAACAAGGGGACATGACGGTTCCCCAATATGCAACCAAATTCAATGAATTGGCAAGATTTTCTCCACATCAAGTGGACACGGAAGAGAGAAAGGCTCGTAGGTTTGAGCAGGGCCAAAAACCCTGGCTCTACATTAGGATTTCAGTGTTCCAGAGTTCTTCCTACTGGACCATACTAGAAAAAGCGATTATAGGTTAAGGTGGTAGTGTGACGCCCCCAAATTCGGGTATCTTCCAACCCGACAGATGGTGCTACACGGTGCTCATAACTGTACAACCATTCTATTGAAACAACATCAAAATATGTGAATCAACGACATTCTTATTACATTAATAATATTACATCCCGTTCCCAGGTTCTAAAACCAATACATTCTTGGTTCATCATACTATAATATATACAACTTACTAGTTTATTACAAGGTAAACTAATCATTCATCTTCGTCTTGCCTTTAAACTTGTCGTATCCCTCGGTTTGTTGGTCCTAGCTGCATTCATATGGTTTAAGCAAGAGTGAGCATAACAAGCTCAACAAGTACAACAATTTCTTTTAAACGACATGCTTGAAACATAGGAATCATATATCTTCAGTAACTAAACAATAGTTACGAAGTACTATTGATAATTCAAAATAACACTTCTTTTCCTTCAAAACGTTTTACAACAACAATATTCAGAAAAACACCAATTCTGGCTCAAGACCTTGAGCGTTTCATAATTTCTTTGAAAAGGACAATCCGGCACTAAGTCCGTAAGTCCAACATATCTTACGAGAACTTCTGGGTAATCAGCCCATAGTACTCTATGTTGATCAACACTACATCCATTAAATGTATGTACGTTTAAGTTTTGGCAACCTCGCGTGCCCATCGAATAATCGATGAAAAATACATTTGTTTATTTATACTCAGGCTTACCTTGAATCCGTACTAAACAATTGGCGTAGGATAGCGTTAACAATTCTATATTTGAAAGACTTGTAAATAAATCAATCAACTCTTCAAGATTAGTCTAGCCGAGGTAAAACTGACATCGACCCTTTATTACAACAGTTCATGCATCTCATAGCATGAATCACAGAAAACTTGGCTAACACGAAGGTTAGACAAGCGTTTAAGAAAAACTTGCCTTCAACGTCTCCTATAGTATAATAACTTTTTCTTTCAGTCTTTACGGTCTCTACAACACATAACCACATAACATACCACATTAGGTCATGAATGAACATACATTGTTCCTAATGAATCTTACCCTTCATCTCAATCTAATCATATATTATATCTCTTACTATTGGTTCCGGCTTGCCATTATATTTTACATTATTCTTACCAAATTCTTTTTCTTCTATGTCTTACGTGGATTTACTTTATTAATAGAACTCGTTTCAAGTTAATCATCCTTCCTAATTATAAGACCCCAACTTTTATGAATAAAGATGAATTTTCTATAATTATCATTTTTGAATATTATGGAATGAATTTGATATAATGTTATAGTTGTGGGTAATAGTTATAAATTTTGCAAAGTACGCAAGTTGTTATATAATATTCGATTGGTCGGGGAATATTCGTTTTAACAGGGAATATTCGTACGACGGCACAATCATTGGTGGACCCCACAACGGAATTATTGTCAGATTGAGAAAAATGACAAAAATATTTTTATGAAAATAACGGCGGAAGTTTTATCGTTAACTGTTGAAACATCCGGTGTTAAAAGTACAGGAATACATGTGGTTGCATAGTAGCACACGGTATTGATTATTGATGCTTACGTGAGAAGTCACTCAGTTTTGTTCAATTATTGCTTCAGTAATTATTGCATAGTATCTCACGTTAATTGGTTCAATTATTGTCGATATTTTATATATTATTAAATCAATAATTGAGATGACGAAGTTATTAATATTATTATTTGAAATATTAACGATGTCTAGAAGTTCTGCCAAGGAGAGGTTTGGTCATCTAATCAATTGCGCTACCAATAGAAGAAATCCTTATTGAAAGCCCCTCTTTCCTCGAACGCGACACGGTCGATTAATATTGTGAATTATAATAATGATGATAAATATTGTTAAAAATATTGAGGCAATTTTTATGAAGTAGTTGTTGTAAATTTTGCTTATTATTTGGATTCCCATTTACCCATTTTTTAAAATAATCGGTAGAAAGCTATATATATAATATAGGAGGGGCCCACTATGCGGCCCGCGTTTGAAATTGAAAAGGAAGATGGCTGATGGTTGTTCACGAGTGTTGTAATATTATATATATATTATATTAATTTTGTTATATATATATATATATATACATATATATTTGAAAAGTGGCCTAAGTGGATTCACGGGAGGAATCCCGTGATTATGTTTACAAGCATGTGTTATATATATATATATAATATATATAATATATATAATATAATATCTTTTATTAAAAAGATTTTATTTTATTAGAATATTTTATTAAATCAATATGGACCGTTCGATTAAAAGTAAATCAATCTGGACCGTTCATGAATTAGTTACTATGCAGTCCATTCTTCTATAAATAGAAGCTCATTCCTTCATTATTTCTTACGAATTCACTGAAACTCTAGAGAGATAAACTATAGAGAGAAAGAAGAAAAGTATTCCGCTACTTCACTACTCCTATATCCAGTACTCTTTTTTCTAAAGTAAGGGGTATTATTTCTTTTGTATTCATGAAGAGAACTTCTATTATTCCATTCTTTATTATTCTGTTAGAATAACCTGTATACGCGGGCTACCCTATACTGTTAGGTTTGTAATATTCAAGAACGCAATCAAATTGCATAAAAGTGCGGAAACATGGATAAATCAGAGTTTAAAATTTTATACAAACCATATACCCGGATCACCCTTTATGCACAATTATTAATTAAACGAAGAATAAGAAATTATGAAATCATACCCTTGTAGAAACGAGCTTCCTCAGGTACGAGTTCACCTCCTACTTCTCCGCGATCTCCTTGAATCCACCGGGTTTGGTTCCTTCCTTTGATCAATGTAAGCCACCCAAGTGTATGGCCTCTAGAGGTGATCCACCAAAGAAGAAGAATTTTCAAGAAGAAGGGGTATTGGCTCAAATCCTAGTTTTTCCTATCTGTATAGAAAAAGAACGTACTCTCCAACAAATTGAAATTATGTCGTATGTTGTAAAAGTCAACAACCACACCACCCATAATAAGACTCCTCTTATTTATAGATGTGGGCAACCCACCTTAACAATTAAGGAATTGGGATTTATTTAATTAATTAAATTCTTTTAATTAATTAAGCTCCCTAATCTTATTAGGGATAATTAATTAAACTCCTTTAACTAATTTTTCTTCCTAATCCAATTAGGAATAAATGAGAGTATTTATATTAAATTAATTCCTAAACTCTTTTAGAAATTAAAATAATAATAATTGTAATAATATTAATAAGACTCCTCTTATTAATTTATATTTAATATTTCTAAAATATTAAATAATAAATATTAAGCTATTTAATTTATTCTATCACCATAGATTAAATTAAATATACATAACATATTATTATGATTATGCCATTAACTTCTTAAATAATTATTCTTCCTTTTATGGTGTGACCCTTTAGGTTCTCCATATTAAACCTATTGTGAATAAATCAATTAGAATAATTCTAATCTTATTTAAATAAATAAATTAAACAATTAATTTATTTAAATAAATAATATTTATTCTACAATAGGGATAAGCCTCCCTAGCGATCAACGACTTTCCGTATAATATAGATTTCAACATTAATCATAAAAGAACCTTTGAGTAAATAGTTACCGTATAATTCAATCCTTCCACCATACTGATGTCCCAATTAAATATAAGACATGGAATTCTTTGTCAAAGTCTTATTTTATTTAATTATATGTATTTCGATCCTTAAATGCACAACACCAAATAATGCAAATTAGAAACTCCTTTCTAATTTCATTCGCTTTGCCAAGGACTACCGGGTTGTCATTTATCGAATCACATAGGACATTTCTCTTCTTTTAATAAGTGGTAGATTCTTTATTGATCATACATTATCTCCATGTATAACTTATTATACCCAAGCATACCCTTTGATATACCCTAAGGGTCTTAAGGAATAAGTCAAAGTATAACTCATCATACACAAGATACTATGATGATCTCAAGTCCAAGGATCACTTGTAGACTACTATCACTACTGAGAATTCCTATTGACAGCAAGTAAAACTCCATTAGGTATTCCTTAGCGAGCCACGTTCGATGAACTTATTCTCTAATAAGCACCTACATACTTGCTTTAGTGTCTCCACACAAATGATCATGAGATCAATCATCCTCATCCAATGAGCAAGAACGTATGTACCAATCTATCCCATTCACTAATCCCCAATTTAGTAATCCATTGATTGGGAACTATTTTAGTTTTAAGCTTTCTAAGAATTTAGATCTCATTAGAATGATCATCATCATTATTCTAAAAGCATTGCTTAAAACTATGGGTTTATCACATATTATAAAACAACATCATGTAGATAATTAAAAGCCTTTAATAAATTAATACTTTTTATTAATAAATGAATAAGATTGTTTCAAAGTATATGCTTTATCATCAAATATGATTGGCTTGTGTGCATACTACTTTCATATACTTGGTGAAATTCTTCTGTTATTCCATTCTTTATTATTACATTGGAATATCACATGCAATGCGTTGCTTTTACGGGACTGGTTTCGCTCTTTATTATTCTTGGAACATCCTCGCTTGCAAGTAATTTCACTTTGACACGGTTCCGTTATTTATTATTCTGTTGGAACAACCTGTCTATGCGAAGTACCTCATGCATGGTGATTTCTTTTGTTATTCCATTCTTTATTATACTCAGTTGGTTAAAGTTTAGACTTCTATACTCCATGAAATTAGTGGAATATCCTTGATATTTGCGCTTCATCTAGTATATTTTCATGGAAATATTCTTCTGAGCATTCTTGAATTTTACTTTACAAAGAAGTATCATGTTGACAATTTGGACTTATTAGTTCCTGAATAAATTACTTCTTGAACTTGTTTTATTGAATTCTTATATCATTGTCATCATCCTCATGTTTATATTTTTTTGAAAGTCATCTGTGGCCTATAGTGCATGGATGGACTTGGTATGATTATGACCAGGGATTATTAGGTGTAATCATGACCGTAATGTTACAAATGATGTGGTAAAAGTCCTCATTGGCCCATAGTGCATTGATGGACAGTTGTTGGCATGATCATAACCATTGATGAATACACGAATATCCTTGGCCCGTAGCATGGATAATTTGTGGTCGTGACCCTAATGAATATCCTTGGCCGTAGTGCAGGGATGATGTGAATTATTTATTAAGCTGAGTCTCAGCGATAAAAAGTGATGAAAAACCTTTTTAAATCAGAAAAGATAGTACTTGACTCTTTTAATGGATTGCTTGTTCCGCTGTAGTTAAACTTGATGTCTATTGTATTTTATTAGTTTAACATTGTTGAAGGCTAATGATAATTTATTCTGCATTATCTTAGTCATAATATTTCTTACTGGGCTAGTTGAGCTCACCCTTTCTTTCCCTGTTCTCTTCAGGAAATGAGAACGTAGTCGGGACTAGTCGGGGAATGGAGTGACGGTCCGAGTTGGTGTCTTAGTAGTCCCCACTATTCTGTAAAATAGTGTGATAATAAATGTATTGAGGACTTATTTTGAGTTTGTATACTGTCTAGAAGACAATGATTGTATTAAAACTCACAGCTCATGTTGTATATTTAAGTTTGTATTTGAATTTTGTACCATGTATTTGGTGACTCAAGATGGGTGATGTATACCTATTTTGGGGGCGTCACACTAACGGCTTACTAACATTCTTACGTTAATCGAAACTTGATCGTCGTTTAGTTAAGTACACTTTAATGCATACCGTTTGCGTTTACGTATTACTTAACAACTTTTAGTTGTAACTCTTAACGTTATAGTCCTTATCATTATTGAATACGGTTCACGTTCTTTATACTTTACGTTCGTTGTTTAACTACTCATTAAACAACATTAAATTCCTAAAGTCATCACTATAACAGTGATTAAGGAAAGGTCTTATTATGTTCATTAAGTAATTACATGATCCATACTAGTATTGCAAACCATTGGATTCATAATCAACTTGGTCAACAAATTTCTACAGCCGTCTTAGCACATTACTTTGTTCTCATTACGTTCATCTTCAATTGGTTATCAACCTTTAATCATCATACATTAAGTGTTTAACAATGCCTTATCAATGTTATATTAACACCTTATTTCATTATTAATGAGTTATCTTTCCTTCTATACTTGTAAACATTCTTGTCTGTGAAAACTCTGGGACTGGCGCCGCGACGCCACACTTAGCTCTTCATCTCATGCCACCATGAAGTTAGTAGTATGTCGTGACACTGTTACACGGTATTGCTTTCGCCACCCATTTAGCTTTAGGTTGGCCATGCATTTCAACTCGTGGTCTCAAATTAGTTTGCAAAATTTAAAAATTTTATGAAACTCCCGGACTCATAACTTCTTTGTTATAAGTCCGAATTGGCTCGTTCAAAAGCCTACGGTTCACAAATTACATACTCTACACGTTCATGCAGAATTTTATCTATTTGACTTCGTTTGCTAAAAATTCACCTATTAGTTCATTTTTAACGAAAACGATAAAAGTTCGTGAACGTTCAACTCTCGTTTCTTCGTTCTAAGTCGGAATCCGGTCATTTTTGAGTCCGCAACTCTATAATACCAAATAATACTTGTCTCCATTAAAAATTAATGTTTCCAAGCTCAATATCAAAATTCGACTTCCATTCCGAGATTTTCACGAATTCGACGATTATCGTTCAAACTCGTGAATTCCGCCTTACCTTCATTTCTTATGATTTGTTCATCGTTTCAAATGAATTTAATCCATCATACTTACATCTTGACATACATACTTCATTAACTTATAAACGTGATAAGTTATTACTTGTTCCTTGTGAGTTTATAACTTATAAAAGTATAAACTACTTATGACTTCCTTTCTCATAACTTATTATAGATTAAATCTTTTAACCACCATTCTTGCTTCTTATTATCATACCACCTTATTATTTCAACATAAATAAAGTTCCTACAAGTTTTTCTTTATTTCATAACTTATATGATTACGAATCGCTTATTCATGACTTATACGGCTTATTAAGACTTACGCCCTTTGATTACTCATTCTTATCATTCCTTAGCATACAAGTTCTACCACTACCCATTTCCCTATCAATGGAAGAGAAAGAGAATTATGGTTTAAGTCCTTACCTATGAAGATTACTTGATTAATCCGTGTTCTCCTTCTTGCTTCTTAAATTATGAAGACTACCTTTCTAGCTCTTCTAACTTATTCTCACTTATTCTATCTAACCAATAAGCTCTCAACTTGTTGGTGTTTTTGAACAAGGAATAAATGAAATCCAAAGCTTGATATTTATAGGAGTTGATAGATTAGGGCATAAGGGTCATTAATCCACTCCACCTCCTTAATCTCCTCCTTACTATTCCAAGTTTAAGCACTAAGTTAACTTACTCCCCACAACACTTGGCCATTAAGTCTACTTGGTCCTTAAGCCACTCCACCTCCTTACTATTCATTACATAGCTTATTAAGTAAACTTGGCCACCACACTTAAGCACTTTGCTTGCTTTTCACACATAAACACTTTACTTGATATTACTTAAATTATTCTTTGCTTAACCACTAAGTACTTTACTTGGTCATCACTTTAGGTCATCCATGGGTTGCCCCATGAGTTTTAATCATCCAATAATCCATGGTTCTTACCTTGGGCTTTTAGCTTAACTTATACTTGGGCTTACATTAAACAAACATTAGGCTTATTCATTAATTTACATTGGACTTAACCATTCCTATATTTGATCTTTATCATTAATTTGTATTCGGCTTTATTATTATCCCAATTGGTCATTACAATTTCCTACACAATTCAACAAATCCATTACATATGGCTTAAAGCCTTATAATGTATAATTTACGTATTAATCTCGTATTCCCCTTCGTATACTTATTCATGTATCGCCATACCATCATTCATGCATATTCAGATAATAATACCTCGATCATACTCAGATTCATTACTTCATACAATACCTATGTATTATACGAACATTGCTTTAATTCATCATACACATTTCATTTCCTTCTCGGAAATCACTTTTCCTAATCGTTAGGTTTTAAGTCCGTAGGCGAAAAAATGTGTTTGCCATAACTGAAATATTTTTGGATATTCCATCTCGCTTCGATATTCTATCATTACGTATTTCTCGAAAGTTCAAAAATAATTCCCGAACAGAAATGCTTGAATAGTATTTTTCAGAAAATTTCTCAGAAAGTTTTTATTTTCGTCTTGGAAATTCAAACACTTTAATTATACCACGTAGCCAAAATACTATGACATTCTGATATATCTAGGTCATAGAACGACCTTCAAATAGCTTACTCCCATAATTAATTAATTAAATTCATTTAATCCACATAATCAAAATAAAAATTTAATTCTCAAAAATCCAAATTTTCTGGGGCGTTACACTCTTCCCCCTTATAAGGATTCTGTCCCCTGAATTACGCTAATAATACATACACCATTTGAAGAAACACTTTCCTTTATTTTAATCTCAAGTTCCCACAATGCTTCTTCGACATTGTGGTTCTGTCATTTCACCTTCAACGAAGGTATTATCTTATTTTTCATGACTTGTCACTTCCTATTAATAATTTGAATTGGAAGTTTAAATACTTATTGACACATTACGTTATTAACCTTTCTTTAGCTTTTAACTTAGAATTATTTGGAACTCAAATTCCTCCTTCAAAACAAGATTATACTTGATCTTCTCTTCATCACGCATCCTCTTCTTCATTCGCGTACATTCCTCATTACCTAGTTGTAGTTACTTAACTCGTTCAAGTATCGTGGATTGAGTCTATGCTGTGAATAACATCTCTACCACTTCATTCCACAATTTAACCTCTAACTCCATTTTTGCCATTTCCGTTATTAACTCATTCTGAGTTGTTAACATCGATAGCTTTTCCCTACCCTTCCTACTTAACGCGTCGGCTTCTACGTTAACTTTCCTGGATTGATATAACATATCAACGTCAAAATCTCTTATCCATTCTAATTACCTTCTCTACCTCATATTCAACTCCTTTTGTGTGAAGATATATTTCAGACTCTTAGATTCCGTGTATATCTCACATTTCTCAACGTATAAATACTATCTTCCGATTTTTAATTCTAAAACTACAGCTGCCAATTATAAATCATAAGTAGGATAGACTTTCTCATAATTCATTAACTGGCGTGATGCATACCTAATGACTTTGCCATGCTACATAAGCACACAATCTCGTCATCTATGCAAAACATCGAGATATACTACAAAATTCCCCATATCATCTGATAGAGTCAATACAGGTACCTTACTTAACTTCCCTTTTTAGTTCTTGAAAACTATTTTTCTCACTTCCCATTTCGACAATACCAACCTGTGACACTAATGGTACTTTTAATCATAGCACCTCATAAGGGTACCTATCAATTTACCCCCACTTGCTCAAATACCTCTTACAAAAAAATCTAACTTCCGTACATCAGTCCACCCAATTGACATAACCAGAAACTTGTCATAACTATAACGAGTTCTGAATGTCATCTTAGGTACCTCCTCCTTCTTTCTTACTTTCAACCGACTATACCCCATATTCAAATCTATCTTAGAAAAATTCTTTGCCCTCTTCAACTGATCAAGTAGATCATCGATCCTAGGCCATGGGTATTCATTCTTAATCACTAACTTACTCCTATTACGATAGTTGATACGCAACCGTAATGACTCATCCTTTTCCTTAACATCCTCCTAACTTACTTCATAGTTAGACAACAAGAGCGTCGCGGTACTTTATTACCATAAAATACTACCTTGGGTTACTTAGAAAACCAAAGATTCAAACTTTTATTCTAACAATTTATTAAAGTTCTATGTTTAATCAACCCATTCATACCGAGAATTACTTCAAATTCTCTCAACATTATCGGTGCTTAAATATCAACACTTGCTTACCATTATTATCCATGAAACCATTTCCACGAATATAATTAACAAAAGTTATTTCCCCATTCTATACCGTAATGTTTAAAGATACTTATAATCCCTTTCAGACAGACTCCTAGATGAGTCTTTCCACATGTTTTACACACTTCGATCTTACGCTTAGGATCCCCTTGTCCCACTCCAGTATTCCTGGAGTTAAAATTCTTTCTTTTTGGCTTACTATCACTACCACTGGTACTCTCTGCCTTGGTTCCTCCCTTTCCCTTGCTCTTATTCTCCCTCTCTTTGTGATATGGAGTCAACGCCTCACTACCACCCTCAACTATAATCACCTTTTCCAAAATGGTCCCACAGGAAACACTCTGGAACACAGAAATCCTACTATAGAGCCAGGGTTTTAGGCCATACTCAAACCTACAAGCCTTCCTCTCCTCAGTGTCCACTTGGTGTGGAGCTAACCTTGCCAATTCATTGAATCTGGCCGCGTACAGGGGAACCATCATGTCCCCTAGTTTAAGTTCTAAGAACTAAATCTCCATCCTCCCTTACATGCTTGTAGGGAAATAATTCTCGAAGAAAAACCTTCTTGAACTGTTCCCACGCTACCACATCTATTCTAGCCCCACCCTGGTGAATCTCCCACAAAAAGTTGGCTTCCACTTTCGTCATGTAAGTCGCAAAAGAAGTCTGTTGCGCCTCACCTACGTTTTGTAATAACAAATGCCTTCTCTATTTCTATTACCCATGTCTGGGCTTCTAATGGGTCCATCGTTCCTTTGAACTCCGGCGGACCTATGCTTTTAAATTCTTTAAAGGTAGTCGTTCTGGCTACCCTATGTTCCGCAGCTACTCTACTCTCGGTTTAGTTAAATGCAGCCATTAATAAATTAACGAACTCTTGCATAGGGTTGTTTTGAACCCCTTGGTTTTTATTACGTGATTCCGCTTCCTGATTACGTTGTCTTCTTCTTGACAGCATTTTCTGGTTAAATAGAATTTCATTATTATCTATTTACTTCCTTCGTTATTATTCGTCTCATAACAACTCATACCATAACAAAGCATATTAAATGAAAACTTCATTATATTCATATGCTTCTTCATAGTCAAAACTGTTTACAATTTGCTTCCATAGCCCAAGGCTATTGCATTTCTATCCCGCAACCGAACTTCTCAAAAGTTGGGATTTACAAAGAGACTACCTATTTTATACAAAAGAGGGTTTTACATCACTACACATATATTTATTACTCTAGACTTCTAATAATGCATAATAGCGTCCTCGTGTTTCTCATTCACAATCATCACTATAGTTTCCCGACTAATAGTATGTCGAGTCTACCCCGACTCTACAGAATAACAAGCAACTTTAAGCTTGAAATCCTTATGAACACTCTCATGGATGTAAGACATTCGTGCTATCTTTCGGTCCTTTTCATCCAGTTTCCTACGAAGCTCTACCACCTCGTTCATATAATCCCTAGCCTTATTTATCATAAGCATCTTCTAATCATGCTCGGACTCAAAATCTGGTTCTGCAGACTCATTCGCTACATAAAGAGCACTAATCTCTTCATTCTCGATTACGCATAACCGTACTCGATTGCACATTCTCACAAGCACCTTTGCGCCAGATCTGATGCTCTCATTACATCCGGAGGCAATGACTCTGAGGTAGGTACCACCGTACCCACCGACGTTATCTCCATTACTTCCTCCTCATTGCTCATCATATTAAGATATGATGTTATATCCATATCTCCCTCAAAGTAATCTTCCACAGAAAAGTACTCCACTGCCTCCATCTCTTCTAGAATCACTAATGGTACCTCTGCCACCGGCATAGGTACATGCTCTATTCTGTTCACAGTTTCTTCACTCACCGCGTATATATCTCTATACATCAAGCTATCGATCGACAACCTACAATAACACATATATTGATTAGTACATAACACACAATAGTATAAGCACAAATCACTTTTAATTTATTTAGGGTTACTTTCCATCTTTTAAATCTTTCGGTACTGTGTTTCCTCAATACCTTATTAACTCATTCAACTGAAGTAAAGCTTGAGTTTACTTCCTTCAGACTTTTCTTCCTTAACGAGGTTATTAGCCTAAGGTTCTTCCCCCCTTAAGTTTTATAACCTAATGCTTTGATACCAACTTGTGACGCCCCCAAATTCTGGTATCTTCCAACCCGACAGATGGTGCTACATGGTACTCATAACTGTACAACCATTCCATTGAAACGACATCAAAATGTGTGAATCAAGGACATTCGTATTACAATAATAATATTACATCCTATTCCCAGGTTCTAAAACCAATACATTCTTTGTTCATCATACTATAATTGTGACGCCCCCAAAATAGGTATACATCACCCATTCTGAGTTGTCAATACATGGTACAGAAACAACTACAACTTTATTATTACAACAAGAAAAGCTGTGAGTTTAAATACAAATATTATCTTCTGCACAATATCTATACTCAAATAAATCCTCATCACATTTATTGATACATTATTTTACAAAAATGGTGAGGACTACTAAACAACTCTCTATAGAACCTTCATTCCATACCCCACTACATCGCTATATTCTCTCCTCCTCGAGAAAAATGGAACAAAAAGGAAAAGGGTGAGCTCAACTAGCCCAAAAAAGAATATTATGACTAAGATAATATACAACAAATTACCGTTAGTCTTCAACAGGGAAAAATCTAATAGAATACAATAGACAACAAATTTTAAATCAATATTCATGCTGAAATAATAATTCATTAGAAGAGTTAAGTAGAGAATGCAAACTACTATCTTCTATGTATGAATTTAAAAGTTCATCGCTCTATCTTTTATCCTGTAACATCAATCAATATACATCCGGAATCAAATATTCATCTTTGCACTACAGCCAAAAAAGATATTCATCATTAATTCATGTTCATCTAAACACATGTTCATCTTTGCACTACTACCAAAGATATTCTTCAGAAATCATTCATCTTTGCACTCTACGAGCCAAAGATATTCAATAATATCATCATTTAAGACTCGAGGATGATGAAAAATATTTTAAGAAACGAATCCGGTGAAACAAAATGACAAGGATTAAGGATTAAGGATTCGTACTTTGTTTTATCCATGTTCAAAATACCTCAAAAATAATCATAGTGGTGTAAAATTCAAGAATGATCAAAACATGGATACAATCAAAGCTAGTATCCGAATAGATATTTTGGACAAAAAGAAGAAATTTTATTTTTCTCGAATGAATAGTGCCGATATCGTGAATAGTAACTCTCAGACACCAAAAGATAGAAATTTCCCAAAAAAACATCTTCACGCTTCATGAATAGTACTTTCGTGAATAAGTAACTCGTGAATAGTAACTCATGAATAGTAACTCGTGAATAGTAACTCATGAATAGTAACCCCATATGGAAAAGTTCCAAATTTGATAAAAGTTTAAATTAATATTTCAAAGATAATGATATTGAAGAAATAATATCATTTGAGAAGAAAATAACATCCCTTACCTCGAAAGATTAGTACTTACATTTGGAATACCGTGTATAGTCTTTGAAGGAACTTGCACCGTCTAATAATAATCAAAGTATACTCAAAATACTCACAAGAATACGCTCGATAATATAGAGAGAAAAACTTGATTTAAGTGTGATTTTCAATTCTAACCTAAGCACCCTATTTATAGGAAAATGCTTTAGAACACCAAAGCGAAAAATTTAATAAAATATTAATATATATTATAAATTTCCTCGCCAACCTTCCAAGAACTGAATTCAGCTCATTCAACCCACATGTGTAACACACCATAATGAAAAAAATGTTTTTCTAATTTTAAATATTTTAAACTTCCAAAAATCAATTATTTGAGCTTGAACTTCAATAATTCATAATAAATAGCCCTTTCATCAGAAAATTCAAATCTCGAGTGTTTTTTATAGGAAATTCAATTCTCTACAACTTTGCGAGAAGAAAGTTTTCCAAATTCCAAATAAAAATTGACCGAAATCCACAAACCAGGCGATTTTTGTTTATAATCAAATTTCAAATAATAAATGGGGTCCACCAACATGTTTAACATGTTTTAAACATTTATTGCAACAAAAAATACTCTTCCTCCTCGTATACTCATATATCCCACATTCGTTGTAAAAATATCACCATTATTATATTATTAAAATATAATAATATATTTAAATAAATTATTTTATCGAGAAAAGATAAAATTTCAATTTTCAACAATTGTCACATTAAAATTTTTCTCCATCTATATCCACATAAAATCAATATTTTCCTCATCATATGAATCAATAATTAATTATTCACAAATAATATTATAGAATCACAATATTGACAACCAGGCGCGTTCCTGGAAAGAGGGGCTTTCAATAAGAATTTCTTCTTCTTGGTGGCGCAATTAGGTGACCAAACCTCTCCTTAGACAGAACTTTCTAGACATTGCCAATAATGTTATCTAATAATATTATTCAGATAATATGAATTATTGCTTCGATAATGAAAAATACTGTGTAATGACAATTATTGAAACAACAGCAATATAAAATATCAACGCAAAGAATTATTAACTCAATAAAATATTGAATGTTAATTATTCAGTAGCCATTATTGAGTAGTGCCTTCTTCGTAAGAATCAATAATTGGTGCAATATCGTGGTGCTTCTTGTGTTTTAACCACCGGGTATTTTAACAATGATAATTGATAACAACTACTGCCGATATTTTTAAACCACTTATATTTGTCGTTTCTTCATCCAATCGCTTTCCGTTATGGGGCCCACATGGTCGCTACTGGCGTCATTTAAATATTCCCAAAGCATTTAATATTCCACGACCAAACGAATATTCCCCGAATGACAATGAATATTTTATAACCACTTGCTTATTTTAAGTATTTATGTATTTTACCCCTAACTATCCACATTAATCAAATCAACCCTTACTATTTTAAAATAATAAATAGAGAAATTAAATTTCATTAATAATAAGTTGGGGTCTTACAACCTCCCTCCTTATGAAATTTAGTCCTCGAAATTGACGTCGTGCACAGTGTTTCGAAAAGGTGAGGATACCTCGCTTTCATTTCCGTTTCCAATTCCCGGTCATTTCCTCTATAAGCATGATTCCTCCACAAAACTTTAACTTGTGGTATGACCTTTCTTGGCGTGGGACATGCTCCTTCCTATCCAAAATCTTGACGGTACCTCCTCATACGTTAAGTCTTCTACTATCTCGTCCTGGGTTCTAACTCTATAACGTGGTTCGGTCTTTCACATATTTACTGAAATGCTGGATATGTGAAACACATTATGAACACGAGACATACTCGGAGGTAACGCGAGTCTATAGGCTACATTTCCTACTCGGTCAAGAATTTGAAATGGACCAATAAATCGTGGATTGAGCTTTCCTCTCTTCCCAAATCTTGTAACTCCCTTCCATGGAGCAACTCGCAATAATACATGATCCCCTACACTAAATTCCACGTCTTTTCGATGAAGATCCGCATAACTCTTTTGTCGATCTTGTGCCATTTGTATACGTTGTCGAATCATTTAGATCTTTTCCGTAGTCATACGTACCAACTCGGGTCCCAACAATGTTGCTTCACCCACCTCGTCCCAACATACTGGAGAGCGACACTTTCGTCCATATAATGCTTCAAATGGAGCTACACCTATACTTGCTCGATAAGCTGTTTTGTTGTAGGAGAATTCCACCAATGGTAAATACTTATCCCAACCGCCCTTGAAGTCTAGGACACGAGTCTTAATAGATCTTCCGAGTTTGAATAGTCCTTTCTGATTGTCCGTCCGTTTGAGGATGGTATGCCGAACTGAATCGTAAATCCGTGCCCATAGCTTTTTGCAAGCTAACCCAAAATCTTGAAGTGAATCTTGGGTCACGATCCAAAACTATGGATACAGGCATGCCATGCAACCTCACAATCTCATTCACGTACATACTAGCAAGACGTTCAAGTGAATAAGTCTCCCGTATCGGCAAGAAATGAGCAGACTTGGTTAATCTATCAACAATAACCCAAATAGCATTGATGCCCTGAGAAACCGTAGGAAGACCCATAACGAAATCCATGGTAATGTGTTCCCACTTCCATTTCGGAATCTCAAGTGGTTGCAACGGACCCTTAGGTACTAGATGCTCCGCCTTTACACGTTGACAAGTTAAACACATTGAGATAAACTTTGCAATCTCTCTCTTTATATTGTTCCACCAAAATGTATGTCGAAGATCACGATACATTTTAGTACTTCCAGGATGGATTGCAAATGGTGTATTGTGTGCCTCCATCATAATCTTGTACTTCAAATCAGAGTCGTTAGGAACACAAAGTCTAGAGTGGACTCGAAGTATTCCTTCTTCATCAATTCTCGCCTTAAGAATAGCTCCTTCTTGTACTTTCTTCTTTCATACGCATCATTTCAAGGTGGGTGGCAGCAACCTTAACTTTTTCTATTAAAGTTGGCTCTGTCGTATACTTGACATCATCGCACTCGTTCCTGCATATGATCTTCTACTCAACGCGTCAGCTACCACGTTCGCTTTTCCAGGATGGTATTGAATAGTGTGGTTGTAGTCTTTCAATAGCTCGAGCCAACGTCACTGCCGCATGTTGAGTTCTTTTTGAGTGAAGAAATATTTAAGGCTTTTATGGTCTGAATATATCTCCACTTTCTCCCCATATAGATAGTGCCTCCATATCTTTAGCGCGAAAACGATTGCTGCCAACTCTAGATCATGAGTAGGATAATTCCTCTCATACTCTTTAAGTTGTCGCGAGGCATAGGCTATGACTTTCCCACGTTGCATGAGAACACATCCTAACCCTTTGCCTGAAGCATCACTGTAGATAACAAATCCATCCGAACCAGATGGTATTGTTAGAACAGTCTTAAAATAAGTCTCCTCTTAAGCTCTTGGAAACTCTTCTCGCATTCTTCGCTCCAAACGAATTTTGTATCCTTCCGAGTTAAATTTGGGTTAATGGAGTAGTGATTCGAGAAACCCTTCCACGAATCTCCGATAATAACCAAATAAGCCCAAAAACTACGTGCTTGATCACCGACTTGGTTGCTCCCCAACTTTGTATTGCTTCAATCTTGGCGGATCAACAGATACTCCATGTTTCAACACCACGTGCCCAAGGAATGCTACTTCCTCAAGCCGAACTCGCATTTCTTCAATTTGGCATATAGTTTGTTTTCACGAAGCCTTTGGAGTACCGACTTCAAATGGTGCTCATGATCTTCACGACTTTTGGAATATATAAGGATGTCATCAATAAAGACAACAACAAAGCCGATCCAAATATTCCTTGAATACTCGGTTCATCATATCCATGAAAGCCGCGAGGAGCATTAGTCGATCCGAAAGACATGACTAAGAATTCATAATGCCCGTCATCGAAGTTCTAAAGGCGGTCTTTGGAATATCCTCGATTCTAATCTTGGTGATGATATCCGAATCGCGAGATCGATTTTTGAAAAGAATTGTGCCCCTTGCAATTGGTCAAACAAGTCATCAATACGAGGTAGAGGATACCTATTCTTGATGGTGACATGGTTCAATTCCGATAGTCAATACAAAGTCGCATACTCCCGTCTTTCTTCTTTACAAATAAAACAGAGCACCCCAAAGAGATGTACTAGGGCGAATGAAACCGATGTCCAATAATTCACGTAGTTGGACCTTTAACTCCTCGAAGTTCAATAGGAGCCATTCGATATGGGGTTTTAGAAATGGGCTTTATGCAGGGTTCAAGATCAATAAAGAATTCAACTTCACGTTACGGGGTAGACCGGAAGTTCTTCTTGAAATACGTCGAGAAAGTCAATAACAACAGAATATTATTCAAATTTGGCGTGTCTTTATTCAAATCCATAACATGGGCTAAGAAAGCTTGACATCCGTTTTCAATAAGCGAATAGCTTTATGATTAGATATGACGGTGATTGATTTTAATGGTTTAGTTGCTTGAATTAAATAACAGCAGGTTGGTTAGGAATATGAAAACTAACAACCTTACGAAAACAATCAATTTTGGCATGATGAGTAGTTAACCAATCAATCCCTAAAATCACATCAAAAGCAAGTATCTTTAAAGAGATAAGGTCAATGGTAAGGTGATGGTGCCAACTTGAATCAAACAAGATTTATAAACAGTGGATGTGATGAAAGTTTCTCTAACGGAGTTTCCACAGATAGGGTCAAAGTCTAATTTCTCCTGAGTCAAGTTTAAGCGTTGAGCACATGCGGAGAGATAAATGAATGGGTATACCGACCTCAGATAAGGTATAAACTTAGCAAGAATTTATAAATAGCTTACCCGTGATCACCTCGTTTGGGTTCCTCGCATTATGACCCGATCCACAACAAACGCTCTTCCGGAATCGTTGACTTTGACTTTTCTCGGACGATCTTTTGAGTCACCGTCCCCATTGAACTAGGTTTTGCTCTTGTATCTCTCGGTGATATGTCCTTCCTTTCCACAATTATAGCATACCTTGAACTATTGTGGGCGGTTTGACCGATATGTCCCTCTTTTCCGCATTTGTAACATATATATGCCGGTGGTCGTTTCTCCTCCCTTAGAACTAGTTCTTTGCTTAGACTTTATCGTCTTCACATGGTCATTGTTAAATCTCCTCTTTTAAAATCTCCTCCTCACTCGCTTCTTCTATTTTCATGGCCATGATTACCACCAGAGTGGTTACCATTTTGTCCGTCTGTTTCTTTCTCCGTTTGGTTATCATTATTACATTGATCGTTATCTCTCGATCGATCCTGGTTGTGGTCCCTCAACCGACCGTACTCGTTATCTCGCTCTAATAATTGAGCCTGTTTTACAACATCTCGAATAGAGAGAAAATTTATGAGAAATGAGATCTTCGACGTATGCTGGGTTTCAAACCTCTAAGAAACATCCGCGTCATCGTTCCTCATTCTCCACCAAATGAGGTGCAAACTGGATAACTCTGCAAACTTTGCCTCGTCTTGAGACACCGCTATCGTATTGTTACGCTCCAGCCTAATAAACTCCACTTCCTTCATATGACGAACACTTTCGGAAAAGTATTTGTCATTAAATAGTTTCTGAAACGTCTCCCAAGACATTACGAAGCGTGGCGAATGGAACCTTCATTCTCCGTGCATCCCAAGACATCGAATATCTTGGTAATTTGCTTGACCCATGTTTCCGCCATGATCGGATCGGCTTTCCCTTAAATTTTGGTGGTCCCAACTCTTTGAAGCTGCTTGGTTTGTGACAACCCGTGAATTGCTATAATTTCCTCCTCAGTATTACGAACACGAGTCTCCTCGTGCGATTTTGCATGAACTGCAAAAAGCTTCTAAACATCCCCTCGTTCATCATCAGTTGGTCATGTTCATCTAAACACCTGTTCATCTTTGCACTACGGCCAAAGATATTCTTCAGAAATCATTCATCTTTGCACTACAAAGCCAAAGATATTCAATAATATCATCATTTAAAGACCGAGGATGATGAAAATATTTTTAAAAAACGAATCCGGTGAAACAAAATGACAAGGATTAAGGATTAAGGATTAGTACTTTGTTTTTATCCATGTTCAAAAATACCTCAAAAATAATCATAGTGGTGTAAAATTCAAGAATGATCAAAACATGGATACAATCAAAGCTAGTATCCGAATAGATATTTTGGACAAAAAGAAGAAATTTTATTTTTCGGTGAATAGTCAAGAGTATATCGTGAATAGTGTCGTATATCGTGAATAAGAACTCGACACCAAAAGATAGAAATTTCCCAAAAAACATCTTCACGCTTCATGAATAGTACTTTGAATAGTAACTCGTGAATAAGTAACTCATGAATAGTAACTTTCGTGAATAGTAACTCATGAATAGTAACCCCGACATGGAAAAGTTCCAAATTTGATAAAAGTTTCAACCAATATTTCAAATAATGATATTAAAGAAATAATATCATTTGAGAAGAAAATAACATCCTTACCTCGAAAGATTAGTACTTCTAGTTTGGAATCTGAAGGGTATAGTCTTTGAAGGAACTTGCACCGTCTAACAATACTTAAAGTATACTCAAAATACTCACAAGAATACGCTTCGATAATATAGAGAGAAAACTTGATTTACGGTGTGATTTTCAATTCTAACCTAAGCACCTATTTATAGGAAAATGCTTAGAACACGAAAAGTAGAAAATTTAATAAAATATTAATATATATTATAAATTTCCTACGCCAACCTTCCAAGAACTGAATTCAGCTCATTCAACCCACATGTGTAACACACCATAATGAAAAAAACGTTTTTCTAATTTTAAATATTTTAAACTTTCAAAAGTCAATTATTTCGGAGCTTCGAAACTTCAATAATTCATAATAAATAGCCCTTTCATCAGAAAATTCGAATCTCGCGCGTTTTTATAGGAAATTTAATTCTCTACAACTTTGCAGAAGAAAGTTTTTCCAAATTCCAAATAGAAATTGACCGAAATCCACAAACGGGCGATTTTACAGGCTATAATCAAATTTCAGTCAATAAATGGGGTCCACCGACATGTTTAACATGTTTTAAACATTTATTGCAATAAAAATACTCTTCCTCCTCGTATACTCATATATCCCACATTCGTTGTAAAAATATCACCATTATTATATTATTAAAATATAATAATATATTTAAATAATTATTTTATCGAGAAAAAGATAAAATTTCAATTTTCAACAATTGTCACATTAAAATTTTCTCCATCTATATCCACATAAAATCAATATTTTTCTCATCATATGAATCAATAATTAATTATTCACAAATAATATTATAGAATCACAATATTGACAACCAGAGCGCCTCAGGAAGAGGGCTTTCCAATAAGAATTTCTTCTTCTTCGCGCCGCAATTAAGTGACCAAACCTCTCCTTAGATGCGAGAACTTTCTAGACATTGCCAATAATGTTATCTAATAATATTATTCAGGATAATATGAATTATTGCTTCGATAATGAAAAATATTGTTAATAATGACAATTATTGAAACAACAATGAATATAAAATATCAACGCAAAGAATTATTAACTCGATAAAATCTTTGAGCAGTAATTATTGTAACCATTATTGAGTAGTGCCTTCTTACGTAAAAATCAATAATTGGTGCAATAGTGTGTGCTACTGTGTTTTAACCACCGAGTATTTTAACAGATTATTACTTGGTAACAACTACGCCGTTATTTTTAAACCACTTATATTTGTGCGTTTTCTTCATCCAATCGCTTTCTAGTTATGGGCCCACATGGTCACTTGCGTCGTAAATACGAATATTCCCACAAAGCGATCGAATATTCCACGACCAAACGAATATTCCCCGACAACAATGAATATTTTATAACCACTTGCTTATTTTGAAGTATTTGCGTATTTTACCCCTAACTATCCACATTAATCAAATCAACCCTTACTATTTTAAAATAATAAATAGAGAAAATTAATTTTCATTAATAATAAGTTGGGGTCTTACAATAATATATACAACTTACTAGTTTATTACAAGGTAAACTAATCATTCATCTTCGTCTTGCCTTTAACCTTGTCGTATCCCTCGGTTCGTTTAGTCCTAGCTGCATTCATATGGTTTAAGCAAGAGTGAGCATAACAAGCTCAGCAAGTACAACAATTTCTTTTAAACGATATGCTTGAAACATAGGAATCGTATATCTTCAGTAACTGAACAATAGTTACGAGGTACTATTGATAATTCAAAATATCATTTCTTTTCCTTCAAAACGTTTTACAACAACAATATTCAGTAAAACATCAATTCTGGCTGAAGACCATGTGCGTTTCATAATTTCTTTGAAAAGGACAACCCGACACTAAGTCCGTAAGTCCGGCATATCTTACGAGCACTTCTGGGTGATCAGCCCATAGTACTCTATGTTGATCAACACTACATCCATTAAACGTATGTACGTTTAAGTTTTGGCAACCTCGCGTGCCCATCGAATAATCGATGAAAAATACATTTGTTTATTCATACTCAGGCTTACCTTGAATCCGTACTAAACAATTGGCGTAAGATAGCGTTAACAATTCTATATTTGAAAGACTTGTAAATAAATCAATTAACTCTTCAAGATTAGTCTAGCCGAGGTAAAACTGGCGTCGACCCTTTAGTAAAACAGTTCATGCATCTTATAGCATGAATCACAGAAAACTTGGCTAACACGAAGGTTAGACAAGCGTTTAAGAAAAAATTTCCTTGAATACCTTCGCTACAAATAATAACTTTTCCTTTCAGTCTTTACGGTCTCTACAACACATAACCACATAACATACCACATTAGGTCATGAATGAACATACATGGTTCCTAATGAATCTTTCCCTTCATCTCAATCTAATCATATATTAGATCTGTTACTATTGGTTCTGACTTGCCATTATATTTTACATTATTCTTACCAACTTCTTTCTCTTCGATGTCGTACGTGGATTTACTTCATTAATAGAACTCATTTCGAGTTAATCATCCTTCCTAACGGCTTACTAACATTATTACGTTAATCAAAACTCAATCGTCGTTTAGTTAAGTACACTTTAATGCATACCGTTTGTGTTTACGTATTACTTAATAACTTTTAGTTGTAACTCTTAACGTTATAGTCCTTATCATTATTGAATACGGTTCACGTTCTTTATACTTTACGTTCATCCTTTAACTACTCATTAAACAACATTAAATTCCTAAAGTCTTCACTATAATAGTGATTTAGGAAAGGCCTTATTATGTTCATTAAGTAATTACATGACCCATACTGGTATTGCAAACTATTGGATTCATAATTAACTTGGTTAACAAATTTCTACAGCCGGCTTAGCATATTACGTTGTTCTCATTACATTCATCTTCAATTGGTTATCAACCTTTAATCATCATACATTAAGTGTTTAACAATGCCTTAGCAATGTTATATTAACACCTTATTTCATTACTAATGAGTTATCTTTCCTTCTATACTTGTAAACATTCTTATCATCAAAACTCTGGATCGGGCGCCATGCGTGCCACACTTAGCTCTTCATCTCGCATGCACATGACGCGAAGTTAGAATTATGTCCTAACACCTTTATTGATCTCTTTGCACCACCCATTTGGCTTTGGGTTGGCGCCGTATGCTAACTCTCAGTGTTTCAACTAGTTTGCAAAATTTGAAAATTTTACGAAACTGCTGGACTCATAACTTCTTCGTTATAAGTCTGAATTGGCTCGTTCAAAAGCCTACGGTTCACAAATTACATACTCTACACGTTCATGCAATAATTTTATCTATTTGACTTCGTTTGCTAAAAATTCACATATTAGTTCATTTTTAACGAAAACGATAAACGTTCGTGAATGTTCAACGCTCGTTTCTTCGTTCTAAGCCAGAATCTGGTCATTTTTGAGTTCGCAACTCTATAATGCCAAATAAGACTCGTCTCCATTGAAAACTAATGTTTCCAAGCTCAATATGAAAATTTGACTTCCATTCTGAGATTTTCACGAATTCGACGATTATCATACAAACTCGTGAATTCCGCCTTAACTTCATTTCTTATGATTTGTTCATCGTTTCAAATAGATTTAATCCATCATACTAACATCTTGACATACATACTTCATTAACTTATAAACGTGATAAGTTATTACTTGTTCCTTGTGAGTTTATAACTTATAAAAGTATAAACTACTTATGACTTTCTTTCTCATAACTTATTATAGATTAAATCTTTTAACCATAATTCTTGCTTCTTATTATCATTCCACCTTATTATTTCAACATAAAACAAGTTCCTACAAGTTCTTCTTTATTTCATAACTTATATGATTACGAATCGCTTATTCATGACTAATACGGCTTATTAAGACTTACGCCCTTTGATTACTCATTCTTATCATTCCTTAGCATACAAGTTCTACCACTACCCATTTCCCTATCAATGGAAGAGAAAGAGAATTATGGTTTAAGTCCTTACCTATGAAGATTACTTGATTAATCCTTGTTCTCCTTCTTGCTTCTTAAATTATGAAGACTAGCTTTCTAGCTCTTCTAACTTATTCTCACTTATTCTCTCTAACCAATAAGCTCTCAACTTGCTGGTGTTTTTGAACAAGGAATAAATGAAATCCAAAGCTTGCTATTTATAGGAGTTGATAGATTAGGGCATAAGGGTCATTAATCCACTCCACCTCCTTAATCTCCTCCTTACTATTCCAAGCTTAAGCACTAAGTTAACTTGCTCCCCACAACACTTGGCCATTAAGTCTACTTGGTCATTAAGCCACTCCACCTCCTTACTATTCATTACCTAGCTTATTAAGTAAACTTGGCCACCATAATTAAGCACTTTGCTTGCTTATCACACATAAGCACTTTACTAGATATTACTTAACTTATTCTTGCTTAACCACCAAGTACTTTACTTGGTCATCACTTTGGGTCATCCATGGGTTGCCCAATGAGTTTTAATCATCCAATAATCCATGGTTCTTACCTTGGGCTTTTAGCTTAACTTATACTTGGGCTTGCATTAAACAAACATTAGGCTTTTCATTAATTTACATTGGACTTAACCATTCCTATATTTGGGCTTTAACATTAATTCGTATTGGGATTTATTATTATCCCAATTGGTCATTACAATTTCCTACACAATTCAACAAATCCATTACATATGGCTTAAAGCCTTATAACGTATAATTTACATATTAATCTCGTATTCCCCTTCGTATACTTATTCATGTATGTCATACCATCATTCATGCATATTCGTATAATACCTCGTATCATACTCATATTCATTACTTCATACAATACCTATGTATTATACGAACATTGCTTTAATTCATCATACACATTTCATTTCCTTCTCGGAAATTACTTTTCCTAATCGTTAGGTTTTAAGTCCGCAAGCGAAAATTTGCGTTTTCCATAATTGAAATATTATTGGATATTCCATCTCGCTTCGATATTTTATCATTACGTATTTCTCAGAAGTTCAAAACTAATTCCCGAGCAGAAATGCGTGAATAGTGTTTTTCGGAAAATTTCTTGAAATATTTTTATTTTCGTCTTGGAAATTCAAACACTTTAATTATACCACGTAGCCAAAATACTACGACATTCCGATATATCTAGGTCATAGAACGACCTTCGAATAGCTTACTCCCATAATTAATTAATTAAATTCATTTAATCCACATAATCAAAATAAAAATTTAATTCTCAAAAATCCAAATTTTCTGGGGCATTACAGGTAGTGAGGAGTTGACTCAGTACCACAAGGAAAGAAAGAATAAGAATAAAGGAAAGGGAAAAAATAAGGCAGAAGTTACTAGCGGTAGTGGCAGTATGCCAAATAGGAAAAGCTTTAACCCTTGGAATACTGGGGTGAAACAAGGAGATCCTAAGCGTAGGATGGAGTCATACAAGACATGCGGAAAGACTCATTTGGGAGTCTGTCTAAAGGGAAAATTAGTTTGTTACAACTATGGACAGGAGGGACATTTATCACCCAACTGTCCTAACCCGAAGAAAAATCATGGTTGTTTTATTTATGGATCGTTGGACCACATGGCAAGAAATTTCCCGAAGAAAGGGTTAGAGGGTAATAAGGGTTCTGATAGTGGTAAGTTAGCCATTACTGGACCAACACCATCGGTGGGTAGACCCTCAGCCCGTACTTTTAATATGCCTGTCCAAGATGCGGTTGCATCATCGGATGTAGTAGCAGGTATCATTCCAGTCAATGAAATAAATGCTTATGTGTTATTTGACTCAGGTGCTACTTGTTCTTTTATAGCATGTGGATTTGCTAAACAATTAGTTTTAATCCCTGAAAAGTTAGCAATACCTTTAGACGTTAAGGTAACAAACGAAGAGATAATCCCAATTAAACATATTCATAAGGATTGTTGTGTAAATATTAGAGGTAATAAATTATCGGTAGATTTGGTACCAATAAGGTTAAAAGAATTCGATGTAATTCTTGGTACGGATTGGTTGGTTAACCATAAGGCTATAATAGATTGCCATAGGAAAAGAGTGAACCTTTGGCTTTCTAAGAAAACCAAGGTAGTGTTCTTTGATAGTAAATCACCGAGATGCTCTTGTTGTCTAACGATGACACAAGCTAGGAAGGTGTTGAGAAAGGGGTGTGTAGGTTATCTGTGCCATGTTGTAGATACCCAAAGAGTGGGAGCATCCTTAGACCAGATACCTATAGTTCAAGAGTTCGCGGATGTATTTCCGGAGGAATTACCGGGTATTCCATCGGATAGGGAAGTCAAATTTGTGATTGATCTATTACCAGGTACGACACCAGTTTCAAGGGCACCATATAGGATGGTGCTAGTTGAGATGAAGGAGTTAATGGTTCAATTGCAAGAACTATTAGACAGGAAGTACATTAAACCGAGTGTGTCTCCTTGGGGAGCACCGATGTTATTTGTAAAGAAAAAGGATGGGTCATTACGACTTTGTATCGACTATCAAGAGTTGAACAAATTAACGATTAAGAATAAATACCCATTGCCCAGGATCGATGATCTGTTTGATCAATTGAAAGGGGCAAAGTATTTTTCTAAGATAAATTTGCGTACAGGGTATCATCAGTTAAAAGTAAGGAAGGAGGATGTACCTAAGATTGCATTCAGAACTCATTATGGTCATTACGAGTTCCTGGTTATGTCGTTTGGGTTGACAAATGCGCCAGCCGCCCGCATTTATGGATATGATGAACAGAGTGTTCAAACAGTATTTTGACAAGTTCATCGTAGTGTTCATTGATGATATTCTAGTCTATTCTAAGACGTCAGAAGATCATCTTGACCATTTGAGGATAGTGTTGGAAACACTGCAGAAGGAAAAGCTGTATGCAAAATTCACAAAGTGTGAATTTTTGCTCGAGAGAGTGCAGTTTCTAGGACATGTCATTGTTAAAGATGGAATCGCTATGGATCCAGTAAAGTTAGAAGCAGTTAATGAATGGGAACAACCGAAGTCACCAATTGAGGTTCGAAGTTTTTTAGGGTTAGCGGGATGCTATAGAAGGTTCATGCAGGACTTTTCCAAAATACTAACTCCGTTAGCGAATTTGTCTAGGAAGTCCGTGAAGTATGTGTGGACTGAAAAATGTAAAAATAGTTTTTAGAAACTAAAGAAGAGGTTAAGTGAGGCACCTGTATTGTCCTTGCCAGATGATATAGGAAATTTTGTAGTGTATAGCGATGCTTCGCATATAGGGCTGGGTTGCGTGCTCATGCAGCAAGGGAAGGTCATTGCGTATGCGTCACGTCAATTAAAGGATTATGAGAAGGCCTATCCTACTCCTGACCTAGAATTGGCAGCTGTAGTTTTTGCATTAAAAATATGGAGGCATTATTTATATGGTGAGAAGTGTGAGATATACACGGACCATAAAAGTCTGAAATATATCTTTACATAGATGGAGTTGAATATGAGGCAGAGAAGGTGGTTAGAACTAATAAACGATTACGATTGTGATATTTTATATCATTCAGGGAAAGAAAATGTAGTAGCCGATGCGCTAAGTAGGAAGGGTAGAGAGAAACTGTCAATGTTAACGACTTAGAATCAGTTAGTAATAGAGATGGCGAGAATGGAATTAGAAGTTAAATCATCAGATGAAGCAAAGGAAATGTTATTTTCCATGGAGACTCAACCGACCATAGTGGAACGTGTTAAGGAAGTGAAATTAAGCAACGAGGAATGCGAACATATGAACAAGAGGATATAAGATGAAGAAAAGACTATGTATAACCTCGATAAGGAGGGATTACTTCATTTTGAAGGAAGAATTTGGGTTTCAAATAATTTTGAATTAAAAGATGAGATAATGAGTGAGGCCCATAGTTCGAGGTACTTGATACATCCTGGTAGTACGAAGATGTATCAAGACCTTCGTTAGAACTTTTGGTGGCCAAACATGAAAAGGGAGATAGCACAATATGTTAGTAGGTGTTTAACTTGTCAGAAGGTTAAGGCTGAACACCAACGACCTAGTGGTTTTTTGCAATCATTAGAAATTCCAGAATGGAAATAGGAGCACATCACAATGGACTTTGTGGTGGGACTTCCTGTGACAAGGAAAGGATACAATGCTATTTGGGTGATAGTGGATCTATTGACAAAATCGGCTCACTTTCTACCAATAGGAGTTAAGTATAACCTAGAACAATTAGCTAAGCTGTATGTCAAGGAAATTATTTCAAGACATGGAGTACCTGTTTCGATTGTGTCAGATCGTGATCCACGATTCACATCGAACTTTTGGAGGAGTTTGCAGGAACAAATGGGAACATAATTGAGATTGAGTACGGCGTATCATCCTCAGACGGATGGACAAAGTGAATGAACAATTCAAATGATTGAAGATATGTTAAGATCTTGCGTTATGGATTTCAAAGGGAGTTGGGATGAACATCTACCGTTGGTAGAATTTGCGTACAATAATAGTTTTCACGCTAGTATAGGCATACCGCCTTACGAAGCGTTGTATGAGAGGAAGTGTAGAACTCTGCTATGTTGGGATGAAGTGGGTGAACATCGAATGTTGGGGCCTGAGATGGTACAATAGATGGCGGATATGGTAAAGTTAATACGTACTCGATTGGTAGCGACTCAAGATAGACAAAAGAAGTATGTTGATCCTCATAGAGAGAAGAGGGAATTTGAAGTAGGGTCTTATGTCTTTCTGAAAGTATCACCTTGGAAAGGGAAGATACGTTTTGGGAAGAAAGGGAAGTTAAGTCCAAGGTTTATAGGACCTTTTGAATTTTAAGAAGGGTAGGAGTGGTAGCTTATGAAGTAGCCTTACATCCAGAAATGGAACGTATACACAATGTGTTTCACGTATCTGTGTTGCGTCCCTATAAGCCGGACTATAAACACGTAATAGAGTATGAATCTATTCAGATAGAGAAAGATTTATCGTATGAAGAACTTTCAGTTCAAATTGTTGATAGGAAGGAACAAGTTTTGAGAAATAAGATAATACCTTCGGTGAAGGTTATTTGGAGAAACCACAATGCTGAAGAAGCAACATGGGAACTCAAAAGTAAAATGAAGGAAAATTTTCCTCATTTTTTTATGTAATTATAGCGAGATTCTATGGACAGAATCCTTATAAGGGGGGAGAATATAACGCCCGAGAAAATCGGATTTATATGAGAATTAAATTTTTATTTGATTATGTGAATTAAATGAATTTAATTGATTATTTATGTGAGTAAGCTATGTGAAGGTCGTTCTATAACCTAGAATGTGCGGATGTGGTTAGTATTCTATATATGGGCTAGAATTAATTGTTTTGAATATGTAACGACCCCAAGATTTAAATAATTTAATTCTCAACATCGGTCGTTAACAATACATTCAACCTTTAATTTTACATCATTAAACCATAATACAACCATTGAAATTTGCGAAATAATTAAAATTTTCTATTACAAACTATCCTCGTTCTCAAAACCTTCAACCTTTACATCTAAATATCTCAGAATCATTTTAATACTACAATAGTTTACATCGCAAAACGATATTACAATTCAACATTAATACATTATTCGGAACCTTAAACATGGTTCAAATAATAATAACACAACCAAAGTGTATAAATCTTCAAATATCACATCTGATTCATGTCTTTCAAGTAACACATAACTTCACCTTGAATTTTAAACCTACAAAAGTGGTTATTTGCAAGGTTGAGCTCGACATCCCAGCAAACTCTAAAAGTTTTCATGCATCACATAGCACATAATAACATGCTCAACATATAACATACATGCTACAGTTCATATAACAAGTATAAAGATTGAGTCCTTACTTAATCATCATGCTTTAATCAATCAACATAGTCATAAATTGACTATATCATTTCATACTATCAACATATATATAACACATCATGCTCTTTGCAATAAAGATTTAAAACAGTTAATCATCAAGTTTACATAGCAAATAGGAACTGAAAGACTTGCCTGATTCATAGTTTATGAACTACGACTTAACTACTTAACGCTTATTTGCACTTCGTGTATTCCTACACAGTTAAATAATCATGGATTCACATCCATTAGTCATATATTTCATACATTCTTAATATAATAGGAACGTTACATTGTTTCCTAACTAGGTTTGTAAAACCTTCATTTCACTTTCTCATCATACTCTTAGAATAGCTAGGCATGTATAAGTATACCTTAACCATCCGTACTTGACATCAAATAGGTTGTGATCTATTTTCAAGTTCACATTCAAATTACTTAGCTCCATAATGATTTATTTCAATCAATAAGGCTTAACAACTTTCTTTAACAAGATTTAATGCTATAAGATTTTAAACCATATATTTGTACAAATAAGCCTCTAATAGCATGCTCACATGTATCTATCTCATTTACATGGACATATCATAGTTCATACTTTTAAAACATGCTTAAATAACTTATGTCATGCTTGACTAGTTAAGTGCACATATCATTCATGTTTTAATACTTAGTTTACAAAAGATAATGGAGTTTGTCTTTGAAATCATTTTATCTTTAATGATGTAGTATATTACATATAAGACAACTTTTATAAACTCTTATCATAAGTAACTAAGTCATGATAACGTCTTCTCAAGTTCAAAACCTACCTCATGTAGCATTTATGCACCTTAGTTCTATTATATCAAGTTTCTCTTGAAAACTTTTCCAACACAAGGTCTAACAAGTTTTATCATGAACAAGACACTATAAACACCATATCATGCTCATTTATATTTGAACTCAATCATGTATATAAACCACTAAGTTCAGAACTTATAGAACATAAGTTCCACAAGGTTTTTTTTTTTCAAAATCTTTAAGTTTCTTTTCAAAACACATACTAAGTCATGCTAATGCTTTCTATTATGAGCAAGGAAATTTTATATTTCATGTATTATAACATGCATTTTCATGTTACATCACTTAGAAAAACATATTCCATCGTCGGGAGCACTATACTTGTGTATGTGCTCGATCGACGCCCTCCAATCGCCTCCGAATATGTAATAGTCACAAAGATAACTATTTTGACCCTTCCTAAAGACCTCAAATTAAAACTCTTAATAACAAAAGTTGTAGGTCTATTCGTCCTCGTTCCAGATCATCTTGAATCACCTCAATCAGAGTTCGTATGAAAAGGTTATGGCTGTTTTAGTAAAACATGTCCTGTCAGATTTTTTTTCCAAAATTGGCTAGGCAGACTACCCCCCCTGCTGGGGCGGGGGTTTTTACACTAGGAAGGCCTGTCGGGGGGGTCCCTTCTGATAAATCACGAAGTTTGATCCCGAACACTACAGAAAGCCAAATTAGGCCTACAAACTCCTTTCTAATCATCATAACATGAGTTATACTCATCCAAATGAGTTCATTTTTGATTATATGGGTTTGTAACTCATAAAACTACAACATACCAAATACCCAATAATTAACATAAATATTAACTAACCCAAATATGAATTTAAAGCTCATGTTCATACTAATTTTCATGTTTTGACAATTTAGCGAATTCATTCACTACGAATTTGTTTCTCAACCATTTCAATTCATTCAATCTATCAAAATAGATTTTACGTTAATACTTTATTCATTCATTGGGTTCTATAACGAAATTCTTTCTCTAAGGATCTTTATAAGATCATCATATTCCTCACCTTTTCCTCTTCTAAGAGTTTCACATTTCTCTTCTTTCTGGAGTTTCAATTCTTTCTTGAAATTATTATGTTTCTCTTAATTTTCTCATCCTTTCCACTTCCACCTTTCTGAATAATAAGAATCTTCCACAATTGCTCAATAATTGGGAAGCGATATGAATAACAGGAATTTCAAAGATTCTAAATCATGTTGAGGGTTATAAGACCTTGAACTACGTCCACGGTTATAAGTACTCTTTCAACTTAAACCATAACAGTCATTAGACTATAGGGACTCCCGTACTTAGGGTGTTAAGCCCTTCGTACGAGGTATTGTGCACTCTGTCCATGGTTATAAGTCTCTTTCAACTTAAACCTTAACAGTCATTAAACTATAGGGACTCCCATACTTAGGGTGATCAGCCCTTCGTACCATGTATTGTGCACAAACATCTAAACGCTTCTGCGTAATCCCCTATAAAAGGGCTGTTCATCTCAGCTTCTCAACATCTGAATCCACACCAAAACAATTTGGTTTGGCATAACTTCTCAAGAAACACTTGAATTTTATGATCATCTTTCAATATTCGTCTAGCTGAATCAAATAGCATAGACTTCTACAACAATTTAGACATCAATCGAAATATACATATACATATGTATATATATTCTCATATCTTAAAGAAATCTCAAAAATCTTTTTATGGCGACATGAATATGACGTTGTCATACTACATCTCACCATAGTGGGCTGACGATCATATGATCACATCTAACATCAGGTTCCATTGCATTGATGACTTCATCGTTTATCATATCACCCGATACATATAGTTAAAATATATTTTGAAAATTAAAAAAAAATCATTTTTTTTCTAGCCGAAACAAACAACATAGATACGCGAATAATAGCACTGGTTAAAAAATTCTTTGGTTCACTAGTGTGATCCAGCATTTTTCAAAAATTAAAAGTACAACCATCGGCACGAAGTAAATAAATTTCAAAAATCTAGGAAAGCTAGAAGATTTGGAATATCTAATTTTCTCCATCAATTTCAATCTTTACACTAAATATTCTTGTATTTCAACTTACAGTCCTCCTATATCCCTAGTATAGTTCATCAAACTTACCGCACATTGGAAGTTCAGGAACTTGCCACAATAATATGAGTTTAAGAACTTATCCTAGTCAGACCATATGCGTCCATTCACTGAGGGGTTCAAAACATACCATATTATTATGAGTCACGAACTTACTATATGTTTTAGTTTTAATAACCGCACCTAATCCTAATAATATCTGACTAATCTTAATAGTTTCTAACTATCAAATATACACATGAGAAAAAAAATCACCTTTTCACCCCATATACATTGATAGCGCGACACCGACATTCCAATGATTATCAATGCGATAAACTGAGTGCAAGCACCAAACCCTCGCCCATACAAAGGTTTGTACAACTCAGCCATCACATGAGTCCTCAATTGAAATCCCACCTAACTATATCTTGCTTATAACTTGCTCTTAACTTGCTCAATACGAATTCCTCGTATCACATTATCTATAACTCCTCGTGAGTTTATCTCGTACTATATCACAGTACATTAACTTCATAGCATCAAGCTTTAATTATTCAAATATTACAGACCATCTTTCTTTTATAACTTAAACTGATCACATCGTGATCTTATTCTATAATCATCTCCCTTAAAATTCTTTTCTTAACTCGTGATCGTTTTGTTTTACAATTCTCTTTCTTTCATTTTTCATCATTTATGATTTCGTTTATGCTTATAATCTTCCAGACTTTGTCTATTCATCATTATTCGTTATCTTGGCTATTGGAGTTAGGCAACTCCCATATCTTATCTTTATATCTCTTCAAGATTCTTCTTTGAATTTTCTTGTTTATATAACAATTCTTCCTTTAAGAATTTCTAACTTCATTTACATTCCTCAACATTTCATTTAAGTTCCACATTTTCATCATACATATCCATTTCTATACTTGGTACACATCGAGTCTCTAATAGTTTCAATATGGTATACTGAGTGGTTTCCCACAAACAACCAACAAACTAGGTTCCGAGTTGCTAGTTCGTATATACCTCCGCACTATGAAGGAATCGTTTAGCCCAGATACCATACATCAACTATTAAAGAGTACAATTATACCATACTTAAATATAACTTTTTGATTCTTAACTTCTTTATCATCTTCTCCTTTATTCTCTAAGGTTATAGCCTAGGGTACTCTTACCTAAGGTTTATTGTGACGCCCCCAAAATAGGTCCACACGACCCATTCTGAGTCGCCAGATATCACACTATAAAAATCAAATACAAACTTTATTTATACAACTGTTGAACTGTCGTGCAGAATACGACCACAGTTAAACTGTGAGTTTTAATGTAAATGTATGTAACTCTCATGATGCCACGACCGCAACCTTACAATTGTACTTTACATAAAAGTACAGTCAAAAACTGTTTTAGAAATTAAAATCTTTGGAAAATGCTTAAGGAAACATTTGTACATGGGAGACCATGCGTCTAGGTTATGATAGATATCATATGTCCACAGAATTATCCTTAGTTGACCCAATAGTCCCCAAAGAAAAACAAGAATATTACTATCATCCTCTTTCCAATAGTGAGTCTTCTTTTGACATATAATTATCTACGTTTTCTCCAATTGAGAATTATATTTCAAACAAACTCGAAGATTATATAGGTAGTGCTCGTAGATATACTCAGCAAGTGGATGTGCACAACCCTGTCTTATGATAACACGAGATTGTATGTCATTAGACATCTTGTATGATAGTGTCAAAATACCCTTCCAAAGTTGGCTTCACCTCACCCTATTTGGTTCACCAAAATTAAATATCAAATGACGTATACAATACGACACACTTATCTAAAGTTCTCAACAAAGTTATTTCCATACTATTTAGGGAGAACCTCAACATCTATAGACCACCGTTCTATTCCCGTGTGTTATCCTGCTCAACCAAGAACACTCTTATTACCCGAAACGAATTATGAAGCAAAAGGGTGAGCACAACTAGCTCAGTAAAGAATATCATGACTAAAGATAATTAAATTATCAATAGCCTTCATCAGTAATAAATCAGAGATTTAGAATATATGGTAGATGGTAAAACTTTTCAACCATAGTTGCAGCGGAACGAGCAATCCATTAGAAGAGTCAAATAGACCATCAGGTCTATTATCTTCTCCATGTTAAAAGTCCACCAATAATGTTTTATCCTCAGTAACATCAATCAACAATTCCCCGTCCACAATCATGTGAATAACTTCATAATCGTAATTGTGATTCTAAATTCCTCTTCGCACCTGGACGGAAGATAATTTTCATCACCTATCTTTACCCGAAACATCAAAAATCATGGTTATACCAAATCACAATTCTTTCTCATAATCATACTAATAAATTCATCTCTTGCACTACGGCCAAAGATATTCATTAATAATTCATCTTTGCACTACTGACGAAGACATACAATCAGATATTTAGAAGAGTCAAGTAGAGCATGATATCTACTATCTTTATGAATTAAAAGTGTATAATCAATATTTTATCGGCGAGACTGAGCTTAATAAATAATTCACATCATCGAATCATCCCTGCACTACTGCCAAGGATATTCATTAGTATTATAACCACGAATTATCCAAGCACTACGGGCCAAGGATATTCGTGTTTTCAACAATGGTCATGATTATACCGAATAATTCTTGGTTATAACCATACCAACAACTGTCCATCAATGAACTACAAGCCAATGAGGACTTTTACCACATCATTCTTTACATTACGGTCATGATTATACCGAATAATCCCTGGTCATAATCATACCAAGTCCATCTATGCACGTAAGCCAAAGATGACTTTCATCACAATATAAGCAAGAGGATGATGACAATGATATAAGCAATAATCAAACGAAATCAAGGATAAATATTAAAGACTTTAAATTTATCCAGAGTTTAAAAATATCCAAATTGTCAACATGATACTGCTTCATAGAGTAAAATTCAAGAATAATATTCATGTACCAAAAATAATTTGGACAGAAAAGAAATATATTTTTCGGGTAAATAGTACCCCGTGAATAGTACCCTATGAATAGTACTTCAGGAATAGTACATCGTGAATAGTACCCCGACATAAAAATTACCCCAAATACCCGAGTGAATAATATTTGGGTGAATAGTAACCTATGAATAGTACTCCGACACGAAAAGTGCCCCGAATACCCGAGTGAATAATACTAGAGTGAATAGTAACCCGTGAATAGTAACTCATAAAAGAAAAATATCAAAGAAAATGATATTCCATGACGAGTACAAAAGAAATGATATCTCATTCGAGTATAATAAAATATACGAAACTGCAAATGAATTTTCACCCGCCATGCGGTAATCCATATAGACAGATCATTTCCAAAATTTAATAAAGAATGAATACTAAGGATCATTCACCATGCATGCGGTAATCCACATAGACAGGTTATTCCATTAGAATGATAAAGAATGGAATAACAGAAGAATTCACCATGCATGCGGTAGTCCGCGTAGACAGGTTATTCCAACAAAATAATAAAGAATGGAATAACAGAAGAATTCAACAGTACGTCAATAGATCGCGCGCATATTTATTCCAATGAATAATAAAGAATGGAATAACAGAAGAATTCACCAGACATGCGATAGATCGCACAAACAGGTTATCATAACAGAATAACAAAGAATGGAATAACAAAATAATTCACCAGGCATGCGATAGACCGCACAGACAGGTTATTCCAACAGAATAATAAAGAATGGAATAACAGAAGAATTCACCATGCATGCGGTAGTCCGCGTAGACAGGTTATTCCAACAGAATAATAAAGAATGGAATAACAACCCTTACGAGTATTGAAAGAAAATAACTCTCTTCATGAATACGAAAGAAATAATACCCCTTGCTATAATAATAATATCTCTTACCTTAGAAGAAAACTTGATACTGAAATTGGGAGGTAACAGACTTCCCTTCTTCTTTCTCTCTATAATTTCTCTCTATAATAATTACTCTATAGCTTTAGTGAATTGGTGAAAAATAATGAAGGAATGAGCTTCTATTTATAGGAAAATATAGTTTTGATAATTGCACGTTTTGGGGCTCAAAATATTTCAGTATAATACCTTCCTCTTTTTCTTCATTTTTAATTTAGTTCTGCAAGTATTATCAAACTTGCACCACCTCCCCTAATAGTAAATCATGTGAATCAATAATATAATCATGTGACTCAATAGTATAATCATGTGAAAAAAACTAATTACAGTATAATACCTTCATCTTTTCCTTCATTTTTAATTTAGTCATGCATGTATTATCAATCTTGCACCAACTCCCCTAATAGTAAATCATGTGAATCAATAGTACACACATGTGAACACATAGTTATAAGCATGTGAATTAATAACAATTAATTGCTTATTCATCTGATTAATTACCCGATTGGTTAATATAGCCTCCAGATATCACTTATTATCGAAATAAATGTCGATTTCAACTAACAGTAATAATTCCAACACAATAGAACTATTAATTTCATCATTAATCAACATGAACTTATTCATCATTAATGTTATAACTCACAATATTTAACAACTAGGTCGTTCCCAGGAAAGAGGGGGCTTTCCGATAAGGATTTCTCCCTATTGGCGCGCAATTAGATTGTGAGACCCCAGATTTTTACGAATAAAGATTTAAATTTCTCGAAATAATTTTTTTATTATGGTGTGGATTTGAGATAATGTTATAATTGTGGGTAGTATTTTGCAAAGTATGCAAGTTGTTATATTATATTCAATTTGTCGGAGAATATTCTTTATGTCGGGGAATATTCGTACGACGGCACAATCATTAATGGACCCATAGCGAAATTATTATTTTGATTGAGAAAACGACAAAAATATTTTATAAAAAATAACGGCGGAAGTGTTACTGTTAAAACTGTTGAACTACCCGATAGTAAAAGTATAGTAATACACGTGGTTGCATAGTAGCACGCGATATTGATTATTGATGCTTACGTGAGAAGTCACTCAGTTATACTCAATTATTGCTACAAAGAATTCTTTGTATCATATCTCTCGTATTATTGATTCGATTATTATCACGAAGGTCATCTCGCACAATATGTTATATTATTAAATCAATAATTAAGACGACAAAGTTATTCATATTATTAAATTGTAATATTTACATGTCTAGAAGTTCATCGAGGAGAGGTTTGGTCACCTAATTGCTGGCAATAGGGAGAAATCCTTATTGAAAGCCCCTCTTCCCGGGAACAACTTTGGTTGTTAAATATTGTGAGTTATAATATTAATGATGAATAAGCTCGTGTTGATTAAAGATGAAATTTGATAGTTTCATTGTGTTGGGATTATTTGTGTTAGTAGAAATCGACATCTATTCTGATGATAATTGATGTCTGGAGGTTATATTGTTCAATCGGGTATTCGGGACACTTTTCGTGTCAGAGTACTATTCACGAGTTACTATTCATGAGTTACTATTCACGAGTTACTATTCATGAGTTACTATTCATGAGTTACTATTCACGAGTTACTATTCACGAGTTTCTATTCATGAGTTACTATTCACGAGTTACTATTCACGAGTTACTATTTACTCTAGTATTATGCATTCGGGTATTTGGGTACAATATTATTCCATGAGGAGATGTGCTAATTTTTTAGACTGTTGGTTGAATTTATATTAGTAAATCAATATGGATCGTTGGTTTACAGTTTTAATAGTGAATCAGTGTGGATCGCTGGTTTAAAGTTTTAATAGTGAATCAGTATGGACCGTTGCTTTAAGTTTTAATCTGGACCGTCCGCTTAAAAAGTAAATCAATCTGGACCGCTTCGGTGTTAGTTACTATTCAATCCATTCTTCTATAAATAAAGCTCATTCCTTCATTATTTCTTACAATTCACCCAAACTCTAGAGAGAGAATTATAGAGAAAGAAAGAAGAGTATTCTTCTACTTTACTACTTCTATATCCGATTTCTTTTATGGTAAGGGGTGTTATTCATTCTTATTCATGAAGAGAACTTTTGTTATTCCATTCTTTATTATTACATTGGAATAACTTTTGTAAAAGTGGCATACCCTATACATAACTTTGTATAATGCCGACATACCCTATACTTGGTGAAATCCTTCATTATTCCATTCTTTATTATTCTCATTGAATAACTTTGTATACGTGGAATCCCTATACTTGGTGAAATCCTACATTATTCCATTATTTATTATTACATTGGAATAACTCATATGCACTGATTTACCCTATACTTGGTGGAATGACCTGTATATGCGGTTTACCCAATACTTGGTGATCTTCTTCTGTTATTCCATTATTTATTATTCTATTGGAATAACGTGTATGCGCGGTTTACCCTATACTTGGTGGAATGACCTGTATATGCGGTTTACCCAATACTTGGTGATCTTCTTATATTATTTCATTCTTTATTATTATGTTGGAATAACCTGTTTATGCGAAGTACCGCATACTTGGTGAAATTCTTTTATTATTCCGTTCTTTATTATTACAATTTAATATCTTGCGTCGATGTAAAATTTCACGACTGGTTCCATTATTTATTATTTTGCATTTATTATTCCATTGGGAATAACTTTTATGCATGTGGTCTCTATCGCATGCATGGTGAATCATTCATTATTCCATTCTTTATTATTCTGTTGGAATAACCTGTCTATGTGGATTGCCACATGCATGGTGAACGATCCTTTGTATTCATTCCTTATTAAATTGTGGAAATGATCTATATACGTAGATTACCACATGGTGGGTGAAAATCCATTTGCAGTTTCATATATTCTTTATTATACTCAGTTGGTTAAAGTTTTGACTTCTATACTCCATGAAATTAGTGGAATATTCTTGATATTTGCGCTTCATCCAGTATCTTTTCATGGAAATATTTTTCTGAGCATTCTTGAATTTTTACTTTACAAAGAAGTATCATGTTGACAATTTGGATATTATTAGTTCTGGATAAATTAATTCTTGAACTTGTTTTATTGAATTCCTATAACCCGTGACAACCCGTGTACTTCATTCCCACGTGATTTGGTGTTCACTTAATACAAACATTCATATCTAACTACCCAATCACAATAAAACTGGATAAATAAAATCTTTCCCATTAAAGGGTTACATAATAAAATCTCCTGTGTTGTCTAACCTTTAAATACAATCATTCAAATGCGAATTAAAATTATTACATAACATCATTATTAAGAAGTCTAAGATCATCACAATAAATAAAAGTACAAATCAAAGATCACTTGTACAATTTTCCTTTCTTTGCTAGTTGAAGGTTCATCTACCTTCTCCACTTTAGTCAAGAATGAGTTTATAAATATACAAGAGTGAGCAAAACAATTGCTCATTGGATAAAATAATGAATCAACGGAAGAATAATAATAATAATAACTTCAATGAGTAGGCTCATCAAAACTAGATAGTATTCTAACAATGATAATCAGGAACTGAAATCCAAAGTATGGAATAAACATAACCGAGGGTCATAAGACCATGAACTATGTCCACAGTTGCGAGTAATCTTTCAACTCCAACTTTAACAGTCATAAGACTATAAGGACTCCTCGTACTTAGGGGGATCAGCCCTTCGTACCATGTATTGTGCACAAACATTTAACGCTACGCGTAAGTTATCCCCTAATAATAGGGTTGTTCATCTCAGTATTTAGAGTACAAGTCCGCACCAAAGAGAGTTTGGTTTGGATAAGCTTTCAAGGGTAATTTGAAGTTCAACGATCATCAACTAGAGGACTAGTTGAATTAATACTAATAACATCATATTATAGAATACTCGTAATTGAATCGTCATGGTAAATTAAAATCATGCTTTAGGAATAATCTAATAGCATACAACTTGAATAACTATAACACACCTTGCTTGAACAATATTAAGCCAAGGTTATTTAGAATTGAATACTAAGCATGCATGGCAATATGAACGATAAACTATTCAAATATATTCGGGCATGCTAAACAACAAGTTAAATACAAGAATAACTTGTTCAATATCAAAACAAAGTTTAAAACTTCATTTATTATATTGAAACCATAATTAGTTCAAGCAAGATAAAGGATTAGAAAACTTGCCTTGCTCATGGGCTAAACCGAATCAATTCAAACCACAATATCCTATAAACATATGTCATCATGACATAATTAGCCATTACCACCTTACAAACATAACTAAGTACGCTCATCATTTAAAATTGGATTTTAATCACATAATCAAGTTATAACACAAGTTAATCGTTAATAACATACTTATTCTAGTATAAAAATACTAAAATCAACATTTTACAGTCTACTATCATCATACATAACAATTCTTTTAAATTTTGAGTACAAAATTAACAATCGTCGAGCCATTTTGCTAACTTTCATGACTGCGACGCCACGCTTTATATCTTGTGGTCACTATGATTATTATGGATAGTATGAAATGAAAACAATGCCATAATAAACTACAAGGTCAAGATCATGGCAAGGCATACTGCCAATCATGGCGCTAAAAAATGTATCATTGCTCCTCCATGATGACTAAAACTTCGAGACTTCGAGCAGATAACTTTCGCAACAATATGAAACAAAAGCCAATTTTGGCCTACAAGTTCCTTTCTAACAGTCTAATTAACAAGTAATTCATACAGAAACTTTATATAAACATATTTCAAAGACTCTAAACATGTTTCTACCCATAAAACCACATAAACAACGAATTTAAAACATCCAATTTCACTATTTTTGATAAAAACTTACTTTTTGATAGTTTTAATGAAAAACCACACTGTGATTTTGTTTTTCAACCAAAACAGTTAATCCAAAGCATTTTACCAATGTTTTATACATACTCTATCAAATTCAATGGTCAATTTATCAACTAAACAACTAATTAACTCTCAATTTCTACTTTAAATTAACCCATATTCATTCACATAAACTCTCTATAAAAAGGTTTTCTTCACAAACTACATACATAACAACAATTCATTGATTATAATCATATAAAACTTATGAAAATAACTTTACAACACTAGTTAATCATATGAATACCCATAAAATCAACAATTTACCCTATCACAAGAATTTTACAAAGAAATAGGAGAAGAGAAAACTAGAACTTTAAAACTTAAAAAAAAAAAAAAAGTAGGAGAATACCTTGATTGTAGAAGATGATGGCTATCCCTTTTGATTATCAAACTTCTTTTCCCCAATTCTTTTCTCAAATTCTCTAGCCTTCCTTCCTCTCTTCTTTTCACTCTCACTTTTTTTCTTCTCTTCTTCTTCTTAGTCTTTCTTTTCTTCCTAACTCTATCTAGCATACTAGATATCTAACGTATGATAATAATAATAATAATATTAAATATATAATATAATACTAACTTAACTGACATCAGTTATGTTTATTTGAAAATCAAAAGCCATAAGGCTTGTTTGGCTAACCACTAAAAAAAATAATCAATTAACCCTTATGCCTTGTTTGGTAAAACACAATTAGAATAAAGACTTAATAAGCAATAGGCCTTGTTTGGCAAAACTGAATTAAAACTCTTTTAAGTTATTTTAATAACTCCTTTGTAAAAGGTTATTTGCCACCTTTTTATTAAATTATTACAACACATAAATCAATACCACAAAATTAGAATTACAAATTCAAATAAAAGGATAATAATTCAATTAATCAAAACTTTCCAACTTAATAATTAAATTAAATTAGAATAAAATAATTAATTTCCTTAATTATTTATTTAACAAATAATTAACCAAATCGAATCAAATTTGAACAATTACAAATTCAACCATAAACACATCCATTAAATATTTATCTAATTCAACAAATATTTAATATAACAATTAAAATTTTGAAATGTTACATCATTCCTCCTTACAAGGATTCTTTCTCCCCCGAAATCACAATTCAAACAATTCATTCATCACATTCTCCCTTACTTACAAAGATTTTATCTTTGTCCCTTTAATCAAGACACGATTTAAAAAAATAAATAACTCGTGGTAATCCTTCATTATTTCAAAACTTCGAAGTTCCCACACGAACGCAGCCTCTTCGACATTGTGGTTCCTCCATATTACCTTCACATGTAAGGTATCACTTTATTTCGAGTACTTGTTCTTTCCTCATCGACTATCCGGATAGAACCTCTTCATAGAACAAGTCTTTCTCAAACTACAATGGTTCGTGGTTCAATCACGTGCTTGTAATCGACTTATATGGTCGTAACACCGAAACATGAAAAACATTATGAATGTTTTACAATTCTAGAGGTAGAGCTACCTCGTAAGCCACCTCCCCAACTTTACGCAGCACTTCGAAGGGTCCAATAAACCTCGGGCTTAGTTTTTCCTTTTTACCAAATTGAATTTTTCCCTTCCAAGGTGAAAAGTTTAGGAAAATTTTACTTCCTACGTCGAATTCACGATCTTGTTTGTGTTGATCGGCATATTTGTTTTGTCTATTTTGAGCCACTATCAATCTTATTCTGATAAGTTTGACAACCTCAGCAGTTTGTTGTACCAGTTCTGGTCCTAACAGTTGACGTTCACCGACTTCATCCCAAAGACAAAGGAGTTCTGCACCTTCTACCATATAATGCTTCGTAAGCGGCATGTTTACGTCTTATGGATAACTGTTATTGTAGGAAAATTCCACCAATGATAATTGTTCATCCCAGCTTCCTTTGAAATCCATGACGCATGCTCTCAACATATCTTCCAATGTCTGAATCGTTCGTTCACTTTGACCATCTGTTTGCGGATGATATGCCGTACTCATTCGTAACTGTGTTCCCATACATTCTTGTAGTCTCTTCCAGAAATTTGATGTGAACCTCGGATCTCTGTCAGATACAATTGATACTAGAACTCCATGTCTTGAAACGATCTCCTTAACGTACAGTTTTGCCAACTGATCAAGATTAAATCTAATCTTTATTGGCAAAAAGTGTGCGGATTTTGTCAATCTGTCCACTATCACCCAAATCGCATCGTATCCTTTCTGAGTCGTTGGGAGACCTACCACAAAATCCATTGTGATATGTTCCCATTTCCATTCCGGTATCTCCAACGGTTGAAGTAATCCGCTTGGTCTTTGATGCTCGGCCTTGACTCTCTGACATGTTAAGCACTTTGTAACGCATTTTGCAACGTCTTTTTTTATATTTGGCCACCAAAATGTCATCGTAAATCTTGATACATCTTCGTACTTCCTGGATGAATTGAATATCTCGAGTTATGAGCTTCTGTCAAGATGTCTTCTTTAATATCTGGTACTGCAGGAACCCAGATTCGTCCCTCGAATCTCAGCATTCCATCGGTATCAACCTTGTATTTCACTTCTTTTCCCTCGACCACTCTTTCTCTTATTTTTCTGCATTCCTCATCCTGCAGTTGAGCATTCTTTACTTTGTCCACCAAAGTTTGACTGGCTTCCATCTGGTACAATTTCTCCTCGGATTCTTTTGGAAATTTGATTTCTAACTCTAACCTAACATTGCCGTAATAAGCTCCTCCTTATCAGTTAACAGCATTAACTTCTCTCTGCCTTTCCTACTCAAGGCATCTACAACCACGTTTGCTTTGCCTGGATGATAAAAGATCTCACAATTGTAATCCTTTATCAACTCCATCCATCTCCTTTGACGCATGTTCAAGTCTTTTTGAGTGAAAATGTACTTCAAACTCTTATGGTCTGTGTAAATCTCATATTTCTCTCCATAGAGATAGTGTCTCCATATTTTCAAAGCAAACACAACCGCCGCTAACTCTAAATCATGAGTTGGATACCCTTTTTTTCGTAGTCCTTCAATTGCCTTGATGCATACGCATGATAACTTTTCCATTCTATAAGGACACATCCTAATCCTTTGTGTGAAGCATCACTATACACCACAAAATTTCTCATATTATCTGGTAATGACAACACAGTTCCATACTTTAGCTCTTCTTCAATTCTTGAAAACTTCTCCTCATTTTTCCCATCCAAACAAATTTTACAGTTTTTCTCGTCAAATTTGTCAACGGAGTGGCAATCTTGGAGAAATCTTGGATAAATCGTCTGTAATACCCTGCCAATCCCAAGAAACTTCTTACTTCTGATGGAGTTCTTGGTTGTTCCCAATTTATCACAGCTTTGACCTTTTGATGGATCTACTGAAATTCCATCCTTGTCAATTACGTGCCCAAGAAATTGTACACGTTCTAACCAGAATTCACATTTAGAGAATTTCACGTACAACTTTTCCTTTCTTAGCGTCTCCAGCGTTAGACGTAAGTGTTCCACGTGTTCTTCTTGAGTTCTAGAGTACACCAGAATATCGTCAATAAACACCACCACAAACTTGTCTAAAATGGTTTAAACACCCTATTCATCAAATCCATGAACGCTGCAGGGGCGTTTGTCAAACCAAAAGACATCACCAAAAATTCGTAATGTCCATACCGAGTTCGGAATGCCGTCTTCGGTACATCCTCCTTCCTTACTTTCAGTTGGTGATACCCACTCCTCAAATCTATTTTTGAGAAATATCTAGCACCCTTCAATTGGTCAAATAAATCATCTATTCTCGGCAATGGATATTTATTCTTAATAGTGACTTTGTTTAACCCCCTATAATCAATGCAAAGACGCATTGACCCATCCTTCTTCTTTACGAATAACACCGGTGCTCCCCACGGTGACACACTCAGATGAATGTATTTCTTGTCTAACAACTCCTGTAGTTGTACCATCAGTTCATTCATCTCTACCGGAGCCATTCTGTACGGGGCTTTCGATATCGGAGCGGTTCCTGGCGCTAAGTCGATCACGAACTCGATTTCTCTGTCAGCGCGAAAGTCCTGGCAAATCCTCTGAAACACGTCCACAAATTCCCTAACCACTGGTATTTCTTCCGTTTCACACCCTTCTTCCGAGTATCGACTATGTAAGCTAAATAACCCACACACGGCCTTGACTCAACAACTTCTTGGCCGCATAATCGTCAGACATCTCATTTGTCTAGGCGATTTGCTACCATTGAAAACTACCTTTGATTTGTCATAAGGTTTACATTTCTTTTGGCGATCAATTATTGCTCCACAATTGAACAACCAATCCATTCCCAAAATAACATCAAACTCTCCAAGCCTAATCGAATTAAATCTACCATCAAGATATTTCCTTAATGTTCACCCTACGCTTCTTGTATACGAACCTAATAGAATTACTTCCTTATTCGCAATTTCTATGTTTAAAGGAAATTCAATTCTTCACTAGGCAATCCTAATCTCATAGCAAATTCATCGATATAAAATGAGCAAGTAGCAATCTTAATCAAATAATACATAAGCATCAATATCATTGATTGGGATAATACCGACACCACATCCTTTGATTGCACAACATCTTACATATAACGTATGTCAAGGTTCCGGCTATGGGTTTGTTTGATGTCGTTGGCCCAATAATGGCCCAAGTACCTCCACCGCTACCTCCTCGCTTCCCTGTTTGTTTCTCCAAATTTTCTTCTTAGGGCACTCACGAGCAAGGTGATCCTTGGACCCGTAAGTGTAGCAAACATTCTTCTTGGGTTGATTGCAGTTTGGGGCGATGTGACCCTCCTGGCCACAGTTAAAGTATACACGTTTCCCCATTAAGCATACACCCTTGTGAAACTTCCCGCATGTAGGACATGCTTCAAACTTCTTATTCTGCTGGTTACCTTGTTGATTCCCAGTACCCACATTTCCATTCCACTTTCTTTTCAAGTTATTGTTACCATTTCCATTACCACCACCTCCATTCTTCACCTCCACTTCATTCTTCTTCTTTTTCTGTTCTTGATTGAACTTGGTTACAGCCTCGCCTCCACCTTCGGCGAGAATTGCCTTTTCCATCACGGCTGCAAACGTCTTCAACTGGAATAAGGAAACCCTACTAAACAACCCGGGCTTCAGTCCCTGTTCAAATCTCTTTGCCTTATGTTCATCTGTGCTGACTTGATATGGCGCAAACCTCGCCAACTCGTTGAATTTTGCGGCATACTTCGACACCGTCGTCATTCCCTGCTTCAGTTCTAAAAACTGTACTTCTAATTGGCTTTTCGAACTCTCTGGGAAATAGGTCTCGTAGAAAATCTCCTTGAACCTATCCCAAGTCATAATTCCTGGTCCTTCCCGAGTTTTGTTGGCCTGCCACCGAAAACTAGCCTCTGCTTTCAACCTGAATGTTGCAAAAGCAGTCTTCTGGTTATCCTCTACCCTAGCAACATCAAAAACCTTCTCAATTTCCATGATCTAGGTCTGTGCTTCAACTGGATTCATGGATCCACGGAATTCTGGTAGTCCAACCGCGTTGAAGTCCTTAAATGTAACACCTTGGTTCTGAGGTTGATTCTGCGATTGATTCTCAGAGTACACATCAATAACGCCACCAATTTCTTTGAATGGGGTTAGCTTCAACATTATCGTTGTTGGTTCCTTCCTTGGGTTCTCTCGACGGCGGGGTGGTTGACATCTTGGAGGCATTTTCTGTTAAAAATACACTCATTAGATTATTACTCAACTCTTTTCAGGTAATTTCTACTTAACTTGCCCCCAAAATAATCACCACATAACACATAACACTTTGGATAAAAGAAGATAATAACTTTTATTCATTCTTAATTCTTTGAAAAACATCATATCCATAGCACCACTGCTATTTACATTATTTTCCTGAACTACCAAAGTTTCAGGACATCATCATCATATCACATAGGTTGCATAACACTAGGGATATACATATTATTTATCATAACATAAATCATAAATCAAGTACACTTCCTACGATGTCCTATTAAGATACTGCAAAGCCTTACGACTCTCTTCTTCCATAATTCGAAATATGGTTCGACGATCTAGTATGTACGAGGGTAGCATCTCCAACTGAATGGGGTAACCCATGACCCGATCTTGAGCTCGATTGATCATGATGTTGAACACGTTATCCATTTCCTGCATCTTCATTCTCTTTGCTTGTGCGTCTCCCTCCGCTATTTTGGCCCGTTGATCGATCGCTTTCCTCATACGCGTCTTCTACTTCTTGCCCTTTTTTACGCACTCTTCTCTCAACTTGCTCTTCAACTTTGAAATCTCTGCTCTCATTTGGTCGTTCTCTTCTTCAGTGTGAACCAACTTCTATTCAACATTGTTCAATCGTTCTTCTCAATCCTGGATCTCGTCGTCCTTCTGTGCCATCAAGGTCTATTGTTTAGCTACTATCTCTTGCAATTCCTCGACAGTATCTTGAAGTTCCACATTGTGGTCATGCACCTCATCGTATATACGGCCAGCTATCGAGTTAAGTGGAATCCTTTCCTCCTCATCCTCTTCATCCGTCTGTGGCGGCGCTCGAAGGATCTTCCTCATCCGCCTCTCTATCTCATCATCCTCATCAGGTACTCTCTCCTGCTCAACTACTGTGACCAACAAAACTGTTTCCCGTGGCAGTAATTGTTCCCAAGCTACCTGAATATCTCGAGGCTCCTTCTCCCTAGCTTGACTGGATCCTCCTATATTAGGTATCCTATCAACCAAAGTTTAGGTTTTAATTACTAATCATTACTACTTGACGCTCACGAGCACATAAGTTATAAACACATAAGCACATAAGTATTTTATTACTTCTTCCTTAAAACTCGATAAGAGTTTATCATCACTATCTTTTTGAAGGTTACTTCCTAAGGCTATTCCCCCACCTAAGGTTCATAACCTAAGGCTCTGATACCAACTTGTGATACCCCCAAACCCAGGTACTTCATTCCCACAGGATTGGCGTTCACTTAATCAAACATTCATATCTAACTACCCAATCACAATAAAACTGGATAAATAAAATCTTTCCCATTAAAGGGTTACATAATAAAATCTCCCAGGTTGTCTAACCTTTAAATACAATCATTCAAATGCGAAATTAAAATTATTACATAACATCATTATTAAGAAGTCTAAGATCATCACAATAAATAAAAGTACAAATCAAAGATCACTTGTACAATTTTCCTTTTCTTTTGCTAGTTGAAGGTTCATCTACCTTCTCCACTTTAGTCAAGAATGAGTTTATAAATATGCAAGAGTGAGCAAAACAATTTCTCACTCGGATAAAATAATGAATCAAGAAGAATAACAATAATAATAACTGCCAATGAGTAGGCTCATCAAAACTAGATAGTATTCTAACAATGATAATCAGGAACTGAAATCCAAAGTATGGAATAAACATAACCGAGGGTCATAAGACCATGAACTATGTCCACAGCTGCGAGTAATCTTTCAACTCCAACTTTAACAGTCATAAGACTATAAGGACTCCTCGTACTTAGGGGGATCACCCTTTCGTACCATGTATTATGCATTAAACATTTAACGCTACGCTGTAAGTTATCCCCTAATAATAGGGTTGTTCATCTCATTATTTAGAGTACAAGTCCGCACTCAAAGAGAGTTTGGTTTGGATAAGCTTTCAAGGGTAATTTGAAGTTCAATGATCATCAACTAGAGGACTAGTTGAATTAATACTAATAACATCATATTATAGAATACTCGTAATTGAATAAATCATGGTAAATTAAAATCATGCTTTAGGAATAATCTAATAGCATACAACTTGAATAACTATAACACACCTTGCTTGAACAATATTAAGCCAAGGTTATTTAGAATTGAATACTAAGCATGCATGGCAATATGAACGATAAACTATTCAAATATATTCGGGCATGCTAAACAACAAGTTAAATACAAGAATAACTTGTTCAATATCAAAAACAAAGTTTAGAAACCTTGCATTATTATATTGGAAACCATAACTAGTTCAAGCAAGATAAAGGATTAAAAAACTTGCCTTGCTCGTGGGCTAAACCGAACAATTCAAACCACAATATCCTATAAACATATGTCATCATGACATAATTAGCCATTACCACCTTACAAACATAACTAAGTACGTTCATCATGTAAAAATTAGATTTTTAATCACATAATCAAGTTATAACACAAGTTAATCGTTAATAACATACTTATTCATAGTATAAAAATACTAAAATCAATATTTTACACCCTACTATCATCACATAACAATTCTTTTAAATTTTGAGTACAAAAATTAACACTTTGTCGCTTATTTTCGCTAACTTCATAAGCACACCACATATTACATGCTTTATATCGGTCGCTACACATACATGGCATATGAGTATGAATAAAAAAATTAAGCTACTGGTTACATGTGCTCAGAAATCAATAAATCAGCCATACAGATTTCGATGTAGCTGACCGACGAATTTTCTTTAATGAAAGATAAGAAAAAGCCAATTTTGGCCTACAAGTCGCTTTTCTAATAGTCTAATTAACATGTAATTCATACAAAGACTTCATATAAACATAATTCAAGAACTCCTAAACATGTTTCTACCCATAAAACCACATAAACAACAAATTTAAAACATCCAATTTCAACTGCTTTTGATAAAAATTACTTTTTGATAGTTTTAATGAAAAATCAATAGTGATTTTTGTTTTTCAACCAAAACAGCTTAATCCAAAGCATTTTATCAATGTTTTATACATACTCTATCAAATTAAATAGTCAATTTATCAACTAAACAACTAATTAACTCTCAATTTCTACTTTAAATTAACCCATATTCATTCACATAAACTCTCTCAAAAAAGTTTTCTTCACAAACTACATAAATAACAACAATTCATTGATTATAATCATATAAAACTTATGAAAATAACTTTATAACACTAGTTAATCATATGAATACCCATAAAAATAATAATTAACCCTATCACAAGAATTTTATAGAGAAATAGGAGAAGAGAAAACTAGAACTTTAAAACTTAAAAAAAAGGGTAGGAGAATACCTTGATTGTAGAAGATGATGGCTATCCCTTTTGATTATCAAACTTCTTTTCCCCAATTCTTTTCTCAAATTCTCTAGCATTTCTTCTTCTTTTCTTTTCTCTCTCTTTTTCTTCTTCTTCTTCTTCTTCTTCTCTAGAGTCTTTCTTTTCTTCCTAACTCTATCTAGCGTACTAGATATCTAACGATATGATAATAATAATAATATTAAATATATAATATAATACTAACTTAACTCGACATCGCTTATGTTTATTTGAAAATCAAAAGCCATAAGGCTTGTTTGGCTAACAACTAAAAAAAAAAATAATCAATTAACCCTTATGCCTTGTTTGGTAAAACACAATTAGAATAAAGACTTTAATAAGCAATAGGCCTTGTTTGGCAAAACCAATTAAAACTCCTTTAAGTTATTTTAATTACTCCTTTGTAAAAGGTTATTTGCCACCTTTTATTAAATTATTGTTAACACATAAATCAATACCACAAAATTAGAATTACAAATTCAAATAAAAGGATAATAATTCAATTAATCAAAACTTTCCAACTTAATAATTAAATTAAATTAGAATAAAATAATTAATTTCCCTAATTATTTATTTAACAAATAATTAACCAAATTGAATCAAATTTGAACAATTACAAATTCAACCATAAACAAATCCATTAAATATTTATCTAATTCAACAAATATTTAATATAACAATTAAAATTTTGGAATGTTACAGACTTCTCACGTAAGCATCAATAATCAATATCATGTGCTACTATGCAACCACGCGTATTACTATACTTTTACTATCGGGTAGTTCAACATTTTAACGGTGAAGCTTTTGCCGTTATTTTTATAAAAAGATAATTCAGTCATTTTCTAACTACGACAATAGTTCTGTTGTGGGGTCCATCAATGATTATGTCGTCGTACGAATATTCCCTATGAAAATGAATATTCCCCGACCAATCGAATATTCCCCGACACAACGAATAACAACTTGCTTACTTTGTAAAATTTTCAAATATCATCCTTAACTTTAACCCTTTCTCAATTTAACCAATTACTAAATAAAATAATAATTATAAGAAAATTGAATACTTTTATTTCATAATTTCGGGATCTCACATTTATAACCTACAGCTTTGATACCAACTGTAATGACCCCAAAATTTAAATAATTTAATTCTCGACATCGGTCGTTAACAATACATTCAACTTCTAATTTTACATCATTAAACGATAAAACAACCATTGAAATTTGCGAAATATTTAAAATTTTCTATTACAAACTATCTTCGTTCCCAAAACCTTCAACCTTTATATCTAAATATCTCAGAATCATTTTAATACTACAATAGTTTACATCGCAAAACGATATTACAATTCAACATTAATACATTATTCGAAACCTTAAACATGGTTCAAATAATAATAACACAACCAAAGTGTATAAATCTTCAAGTATGACATCTGATTCATGTCTTTCAAGTAACACATAACTTCACCTTGACTTTTGAACCTGCAAAAGTGGTTATTTGCAAGGTTGAGCTCGACATCCCAGCAAACTCTAAAAGTTTTCATGCATCACATAGCACATAATAACATGCTCAACATATAACATACATGCTACAGTTCATATAACAAGTATAAAGATTGAGTCCTTACTCAATCATCATGCTTTAATCAATCAACATAGTCATAAATTGACTTTAACATTTCATACTTTCAACATATATATAACACATCATGCTCTTTGCAATAAAGATTTAAAACAGTTAATCATCAAGTTTACATAGCAAATAGGAACTGAAAGACTTGCCTGATTCGTAGTTTATGAACTACGACTTAACTACTTCACGCTTATTTGCACTTCGTGTATTCCTACACAGTTAAATAATCATGGATTCACATCCATTAGTCATATATTTCATACATTCTTAATATAATAGGAACGTTACATTGTTTCCTAACTAGGTTTGTAAAACCTTCATTTCACTTGCTCATCATACTTTTAGAATAGCTAGGCATGTATAAGTATACCTTAACCATCCGTACTTGACGTCAAATAGGTTGTGATCTATTTTCAAGTTCACATTCAAATTACTTAGCTCCATAATGATTTATTTCAATCAATAAGGCTTAACAACTTTCTTTAACAAGATTTAATGTTATAAGCTTTTAAACCATATATTTGTACTAATAAGCCTCTAATAGCATGCTCACATATATCTATCTCATTTACATGGACATAGCATAGTTCATACTTTTAAAACATGCTTAAATAACTTATGTCATGCTTGACTAGTTGAGTGCACATATCATTCATGTTTTAATACTTAGTTTACAAAAGATAATGGAGTTTGTCTTTGAAATCATTTTATCATTAATGATGTAGTATATCACATATAAGACAACTTTTATAAACTCTTATCATAAGTAACTAATGATAACGTGTTCTCAAGTTCAAAACCTACCTCATGTACCATTTATGCACCTTAGTTCTATTATATCAAGTTTCTCTTGAAAACTTTTCTAACACAAGGTCTAACAAGTTTTATCATGAACAAGACACTATAAACACCATATCATGCTCATTTATATTTGAACTCAATCATGTATATAAACCACTAAGTTCAGAACTTATAGAACATAAGTTCCACAAGGTTTTTTTTTCAAAATCTTTAAGTTTGTTTTCAAAACACATACTAAGTCATGCCAATGCTTTCTATTATGAGCAAGGAAATTTTATATTTCATGTATTATATCATGCATTTTCATGTTACATCACTTAGAAAAACATATTCCATCTTCGGGAGCACTATACTTGTGTATGTGCTCGATCGACGCCCTCCAATCGCCTATGAATATGTAATAGTTACAAAGATAACTATTTTGACCCTTCCTAAAGACCTCAAATTAAAACTCTTAATAACAAAAGTTGTAGGTCTATTCTTCCTCGTTCCGGATCATCTTGAATCACCTCAATCAGAGTTCGTATGAAAAGGTTATGGCTGTTTTAGTAAAACATGTTATGTTAGATTTATTTTTTCCAAAATTGGCTAAAGGGACTACCTCCCCGCCGCCTGAGGCAGGGGTTTTTACACTAGGGGGCCCATCGGGACGGGGGTCCCTTCTGCTAAATCGTGAATTTTGATCCCGAACACTACAGAAAGCCAAATTAGGCCTACAAACTCCTTTCTAATCATCATAACATTAGTTATACTCATCCAAATGAGTTCATTTTTGATTCTATGGGTTTGTAACTCATAAAACTACAACATACCAAATACCCAACAATTAACATAAACATTAACTAACCCAAATATGAATTTAAAGCTCATGTACATACTAATTTTCATGTTTTTACAATTTAACGAATTCGTTCACTACGAATTTGTTTCTCAACCATTTCGATTCATTAAACTTTCGTTGTTTTCGTTTCTTCACATACTAACATAATCCAACATCAATTTTCAGATTATAACATATATTAGACATAAAATTTTGTACTTTTCTGAAGCCATTTTCATACATAACCATTGTTATTTCAATATCTTCCTACAAACCAATTTCTTGTAACCTAATCATCAAATAGCACTCACAAATGATGATTAATAGATTATAAACCACATACATACATGTATAACTCCCATGTGATAAGCAATTTACAGAAGATGTTCATAAGAATTCAAACTATAAACATTAGAAGTAAAGTATACCTTCAAACCCAAGTTGTAGGCTTAGCAAGAGATGGTGAACTCTCCTTCCTCTTGGAAAAATCAAAGAAAACTCTCTCTCTCAAAATCTTTGTATTTCCTCTCTTCCTCACCAAGCTCAGTACTAGCCTTAGGAAAAAGAATGCGTAATATATAACTGACTCCCTCTCCCCCCAACGTACGTCAGGTGAAGAAAATAAAAAGGCATCAGTTACAATAAACCAAAAGCCATAAGGCTGCGTTTGGTTACACATATTTTCTCCCATACTAGATTATTTTAATAATATTATATAGTTTTTATTTTCTACATGTGTAACCAATTTACATAACTTACAATGATAATTATAATAATTATAATTTTTATTATAAGTCTTCTAATGATTAATAAATAATCATATATCTAATTTAATTAATAAATTAGACTTAAACGTCGCTTTATTTAATTTACTTATTTTCTTTAATACTAAATAACTCATTTAATTTAATTAATTCATTAAATTAGATCTTGAAGAATAAAATTTACCTTTGCTTTAACTTAATTATCATACACACGTAACTAAATTATTATACCACAATTTCATAAATTATTTATTTTTCTCAATAAATAAATTATTTAAATTATTTATTTAATTTAATAAATATTTAAGATTAATTAAAAATTCATTTAATTCCTTTAATAGTTAACTCAACTATTAAACCCCACTTTCCCAATATATGAATATATATTTTTCTTCACACAAGATCACATATTGCAAAATATATTGCACGTATATATACATACTCAAACTCAAAACATCTCATAATAAGAATTTTAATTATTAAATTCTTATTTTAATAACTTATAAAAATTCGGGTTGTCACAGAATTTCCAAGACGAAAATAAAAGTTTTCCGAGAAATTCCCGTAAAAACACTATTCATCCATTTCTGCTCGGGAATTAAGTTTGAAATTCCGAGAAACGCGTAATGATAGAATATGAAGACGAGATGGAATATCTAATAATATTTCATGTATGAAAATGAAGTTTTTGCCTGCGGACTTAAAACCTAAGGGTTGGGAAAAATGATTTTCGAGAAGGAAATGAGATACGTATAATGAATTACGATGATTATGCGTAAGATATACGAGTGTGATATTATTTAGTATACGAGTACAGTATGAAGATTTAATATGACGTACAATACGAATAACGTATGAGTATTATACGAAGAGAATATATGACGCCCCCAAATTCGGGTCCTCTGACCCCGGTTCGGTCATCACAATAAAATACTAACATCCACCTCTAAAAAACATACGATAACTAAAATGCAAAATATAATAAATGTATGTCGTTCGTTCAAAAGGTGTTACTAGTCCCAAGATACGATAACCTTAATATCATTCTACAAACGTACCCTAAAATAAACATTAGGGTTCATATTACATAATAGTAATTTAAACTAAGCAATAAGATAAATTCTGCTTCTCGCAATTATCCTACATCTTCCCTTTACCCTTGTCCTTTCCTGAGGTCTCGGGCTTAGCTGCAATATAATTCATGATATAGCAAGGATGAGAAACAAATTTGCCCAACAAGTTTAAATACAACAATAACGATATATCACGATGAATGGAAAATGTCTGGCAATGGGTTCAACAGTATAATATCTGAAGGATTCAACAATATGAATATCATAAGCAAAAATAATGATTGCTTTTAGAATAACTGCTAGTCAAGTAGACTTTGAACTATAACACTCCAATGGAATCAATAGCTAATTGACCCTTTAATTCTCGGCTACGTATAAGTACTTGAGGGATCGACCTCACGTGACTTTATGTGTATATGCATAACATTTAAATCTGCTCTGTTGTACCTTATATTAGATACCTGGGGTACTCCCCTATCATAAGAGGGGTGTTTTTTCAGTCTAATAATCCTTACCATCAATTGGGTTGGATAGTTTTTATAAAACTTCATATATTTATCTGACCAAACAAAGGTTCAGACTCTATGTGACACAGTTCAAGAATTATTGAACTTTAACGACGTACAAGTCTTAGACTGTACGAACTCAAGTGCACTAAGTGCGAATATCAATAATATCGATGTGTGATAATTGTAAAGTAATTAAACCACTTAATAGCATGCTTGGAAATAAGATTTCAAGCTTAAATGAATAACTTTCAATTCAACAATATCCTGCTCAATGCAATATGAGAAGGATAGGAAAACTTTCACAAACTCAAAGTTGTGTATGTTTGGAAACTTGCAACATAATAAATTCAGATACTTGCTCAATATAATTTAGGGTAAGTTTAGGGAAACTTGCTTAACAAAAGAAGGGTTCAAGGAACTTGCATAAACATATACCTGTTTGCACAAAATAAAGGTAGTGCGTAAGGTTTAGATACTTGGCCTGTTTGCTCAGCTATAATGTAATACTAGCTTTAAAATACTTGCGTTGAAACAACCTAATATTATCAATTCGATCATTTCAATTAGTATGTATAAACTTGTACGAGTCTACACTTAAAGAATCAAATCATCACATAGCATGCTTCTCAACACATTACATGGCACATTGGTCATATATTACAAGATAAAGAGATCATGTAAGCATGCCTTAAATTTCAGAACCAAAAGCAGAAACTTAGCAAGAATGCAGATTCTGGCCAGTGCTGCTACTGGTAAAGGCTTAGGGATGGCGCAAATTTGTCTTTGTCCTTCGCTGCACTCAAGGTCGAGCTCCCGCTTCTCCGAATTCAAATTCACTCTAACATACCAATTACACATATATTTTAACATACGTACATGCTAGTGTTTCACACATAACACATGACCATACTTGAATTCATTACTTCAAGTTTAACTTACAAATTATATGTCATTAAAACATAAAAGGTCATGTAATTATTATGCTTTGTAACTTGGTTATACACTACTCAGTAGTCATGCTTGTATATAGATAACACATGTATACATTACTCACATAGCTCATATTCTAGAAATTTCCTTTTTTTTATGACTATGCATGAATAAGTGAAAACCATACATTAACCAAATGATGTTCATGTCAATATGTTTATAGGCATAATGAATCCTAATACACATGCTTGAATGGTCATAACATACTTTACTCATTACTTGATGACATTGGCTTCCTCATTCTAACTTTCTTTGAATTTAACACTAAGCCAACATAGCATATACAAGGCATCTTAACATATAACTCTCATGCATTTATAACATGTATTCAAGCCACATGCATGTTCAAATGGTCAGATCTTATAAGATAAAGGTCTTGGTCAAGTTTACTTTGAAAAGCCTTAAGTTTCTTAGCTTCGAAATAGTCAAATCTTTTAATCATAAATGCTAGTGTGTTCAATCACTTTAGTCTTACATTGCATGTCAATATAAACCATATTATCATGTTCATAAAGTCAAAATACTCACATGATGTGTTCGTGACAAAGTTCACTTTTGAAATCATAAACCTCATTTCAAGCCCACAAGTATTGCATCCATCATTGCTATACTTGTTCATACTGCATGCATGTGCCTACGTGTGTATGTTTAAACAGTTTATAAGCTTGCTCTACCATATACTAACAAGTTACCATGAATCAGAAACAAAACAGGACATCTCAAATGTCTAATGCAGTGTCAAGGCATTGCTACTCACCCTAATACAATTAGAGTAGCGGATTGTGCCATGTCTGAGACAAAGCTAAGTTCGGGTTATGGCATGTTATTTAAGGCCACCACTAAGTATGAAAATAGGGCAATTGCTTGTAGGTACTCCACATCAAAGATAGTAAGCGCAGACTCTTTTGCGAGTTCAAAGAACCCATCATGCAAAAATCCTTACAACATTGCTTCTAACATAACCCTACTCACTTATAAGCATATATAACACTAAGAAACATAACCCAAATCAACTAACAACCAATTCATGCTTAATTCAAAGAATCTTAACAAAAATCAACTAAGAACATAAATTGGGATTTTCATACCTCTTGAGTTAATTGAGTGCAATACTCTCACTCCTTACAAGCTCTTAACAACTAATTCTCAACAATTGTAATAAGGAAGGTGAAGGTCTTATTTATAGAAGATTGATTATCTAGACAATGTCATTACCTCACAAATCAATCCATTGGCTTTCAAGAATGCACAAAGGTTAAGAGAGAGTTGGTAATCTCAATCATGAATCCCACTCCCCATCTACTAATTGATCCAGATTGGTTAATTTGAGATGAAACTAGGCTAGGCTTGTTTACTTGTTCACGTATAAGAAAGAAATGGGACTCTTAGTATGGGACAATAGAAATCCTCAGCATTTTGCAAACAATGAAATGCAACATTTGGCTTATACCATATATACACATAATATAAACTTTGGTTATCAAATGGGTCTACACAATTCATTTCATATAGCATAGGGAATAATAATTTAAAAGGGCATACAATGTATTTCCCAATTACAAGGTATCTAGTAGTGCACATATATATAATTCATGTATATTTTCAATTACCATGACTGTTATTATTATAATAACTTAATGAAATAATTATTAATTTAGTAATTGATATTATTATATGTCAATAGGGTATACATGAATGTTTACCCACACACTCCACATCATATAACAATATTATTATGCAACTCACATGAATACAAATAACTCTTACTATATAGTCTATATATATATATAATATATAGACATATTAATGTGCCACCTTGTACTATATATAAATATACAATTAACTACCACATAATAAAGGTTTACTATATTGCATGCTTTGCACAAATAAATCAAGTAAACATATAATCAATTTATAAACTATTAATCTATTACACATTAATTATTATTTATTCATAATAATTATTACTTAACACATTATCAATTAATTACTCATAATTGAAATTAACCAATATGTTCAACTCTTGCAACCATATTCAAATAAATTGAATAATTAATAATTAATAACCTTATCAATTCCTTGATATCAAACTCTTAGGGTTAGTCCACTAATTTAAATAAACTATTAGTGACTCCCTTTAAATCATTTCATAAATTCACATAACCACTTAAGGTTTAAATATACTCGCAAAACTAACTCATTAAAAATTAAATCACATATTTAATTAATAAGGAGTCTAAAATTTGGGTTGTCACAAAATTTCCAAGACGAAAATAAAAGTTTTCCGAGAAATTATCGTAAAAACATTATTCATCCATTTCTGCTCGGGAATTAAGTTTGAAATTCTGAGAAACGCGTAATGATAGAATATGAAGACGAGATGGAATATCTAATAATATTTCATTTATGGAAAATGAAGTTTTTGCCTGCGGACTTAAAACCTAAGGGTTGGGAAAAATGATTTCCGAGAAGGAAATGAGATACGTATAATGAATTACGATGATTATGCGTACGATATATGAGTGTGATATTATTTAGTATACAAGGACAATATGAAGATTTAATATAACGTACAATACGAATAGCGTACGAGTATTATACGAAGAGAATACGTGAATTATACGTGTAGAATACAATTGGTGTTAATGGACTTAAAGTTTAAGGACTTAGTATGATCCCATTGGGTTTGGATTATATCAAGTCCAAGTAATTAAGTAATCAAGTCCAAGTTAAGGCCCGATGTTAAGTTTAATTAAGCCCGATCCAAGAAACCAAACCGCGGATCGAACCGATGGGTAAAACCCATGGGGAAACCCATGGGGATGACCCATAAGGCCATGTGGTCGGCTATTTGATGACCAAGTAAAGCAATTTACTTGGTGAGGAAGAATTGAATAGTAAGGAGGTGAGAAGAAAGACCATTATGCCCTCTATTTGGTTTGTCTATAAAAGAAAGGCTTAAGTTGGTCATTTGTGATTTTACAAGAATTGTCCAACTTATATTGGGAGAGAGAAAGAGCTAGAAACAAGTAATCAAGCTACTTTGAAGCATTTCATTAGAAGTTTTAGCAAGAACGAAAAGGTAATATTCCGTAAATATTAGTTTTTCCCATCCTTTTGATTTCTTTATCATAATGAATCATAGATTGGTGGAGCATGCCTCTTATGGAGGAATAAGGATAGCTTGTAATGGTTAAAACATTTATAAGTCATGTGTAAATAGGAATCGTAAGGGTTTACTTAAATTTAAACCGTAGAAATTATTGAACGTTAAATTAGTTGTTGATGGACAAAATGAAAACCATCATTGATAGGATATGTGCATCTTGCTTGGTTAGGATGTAGATAAAGAATCAATGGAGTTGTTCCATTTTATTTGGCAAATAGAACACGAGTAACGAAGTTATGGCAAATTTTACGGAATTAGACGTTAAACGTCGAAAACGTAGAAATCCCTGATTAGTAGTCAAAAGTTGCCATGGGACTTGGAAACGTTGGTTTTTAATGTCAACACGTGAGATATGGTATTCAAGAGTTGTGGACTCAAGAATCGTTGAATTCTGACTTAGATTGAAGAAAACGAGTATTGAACGCTCAATAACGATAAATGAACGCTTAATAATGAAGTTAGAAGTTAATTTTGAGTTAACCGATTTGGAAATGTAAAATTCTTATATGAACACTTAGAGTATGTAATTTACGAGTTGTGGAATTTTGAACGGACCAATTCTGACTTATAACGAAAAAGTTATGAGCCTGGGAAGTTCGTCGAAAAAGTTAACTGCCAAAAATTTCTGGGTCTGAGGTCTGGCACCACAGCGCCAGACAGAGCTATATACGTCGTGCCCCAGCGCCATGTACACTGTTATTAGCTAAGGAAGAGTAGCCATGACAACCGGACGAGGGTCAGCTTATCAGAACCGCATCTGCAGTCACTGGGTCGAGTAAGCAGCTTCTGTTGGCGAGATAGGGGAATTGTTAGATAAGCTTGGTTTAAACATTAATGTTTCAAGACCATTATAAGTTAAGTTTATATACTTAATGAGCATACTAAAACCATTCCTATGTTAAATATACTAGCATATATTATGATGAACTTAGGAATTGAACGCGAGTTATTGGTATGGAAACAAAGAACACTAAGTGTTAATAAGTAAACCGTGAATGGTATTCAACATTGGTACTTCACCAACGATGATCAAGTTTCGGTTAGTAACATAAGAACGTTAACAAGCTGTGGTGAATGGTAGTAAGTTGAATTGACATTATTAATGAAATAAAGTCAACTAAGACATAGAAGAGAAAGAAGCTGGTAATAACAATGTGATGAGATTGTTTGGTAACTAATTACAGTGTGCTATGTGAATATATCATGTAGATACTGTAAAGACTGAGAACTGTTGAATAAATTATTCGAAGACGCTTGAAGGCAAGTTTTCTTAATGCTTGTCTAACCTTTGTGTTTGCTAAGTTTTTTGAGATTCATTGTAATGAGTTGCATGAATGATTTTAAAGAAAGGGTCAATGCCAGTTTTAACTCGGCTAGACTATTCGTAAGAGATAGATTGATTTGTATACATGTCTTTCTATATAAAAATGATAACGCTATCCTATGCCAAGTGTTGGGTATGGATTCAAAGGTAAGTTTGTTTATGAGCAAACAAAAGTATTTTTCATCGTTTATTCGATGGGCATGCGAGTTTGCCAAATCTTAAACGTAAATACGTTTAACGGATGAATGCTGATTAACATAGAGTACTATAGGCTGATCACCTAGAAGTGCTCGTAAGAAATGTCGGATGTACAACCTTAGTGCTGTGATGTCCTTTTCAAGTATGAAAACAGAAAGATAATGTTCGTGGTCTTTTGACCGGTTCAGAATTCCTAAACTATTATATACTTTAGGGATTAATGTTATGTATTGTTAAGTAGTAATCAATGTTTTGTATTACTTCGTGACTATTTATTCAGTTATGAAATATAATCATATAATTCACGAATGTAGTATTGATATTCTCCTTTGTTAGACTTGTTGAGCTTGTTATGCTCACTTCTTGTGTGAATTATAAGATAGCAGTTAAAGCCAAACGTACTGAGAATTCTAAGAGAGATAAAGGTAAGGATAAGATGGATGGTTAAATATCTTGTAATAGATTAGTATGGTTGTATGTATTATACTTATGAACAACAAATGATGTAATCGATTTATGAACCTGGGGAAAGATTTTACTATGATTATAATAAGAAGATAGTTAATACATTCATTGTGTTGTATTTTCAATGGAATGATTGTATATTTATGAGTACTGTGTAGCACCATATGTCGGGTTGGATGTGACGCCCCCAAATTCGGGTCCCTTTGAACCTCAAATCTGGTCCGCCACGATACTACTATCGTCAAACTATTATATCTTTTATTCACAACTTAATGAATATAACTTCACTTATTACAATTTAGAATATAAATTCTTTCCATTTCCAGGATCTATGTATAACGAACCCAAACTATTACAAGTTTCAAATCTTGGTCATTTATTATTCTTGTTTTACATCACATTCGATGTTATACAAATATGCGAAATAATTTAAACTTTTTCAATCTCCTTTGAGAAATAAATATTTTATTGATATCTTAACTCGAATCAATTACAAACCCTTGAATCAAATTATTCTATGATTCACTTTATTCAATTTCTTTATAAATATTTACATTTCAATTCGAATTTCTCTATGTATCACATAATACAACTTTACGACGCAACATGTATTACTCATTATAAACTACTATCATGTACATCTACTAGAACCTAAACATGGTTCAAGAGTATATATTTAAACATATAAACCAATCTCCTTCAATTACTGCTGAACTCTATCAATCAAGAAACACGTAATCTTTACGTGAATCCTTAACCTGCAAAAGTGGTTATTTGCAAGGGTGAGCTCGACAGCCCATCAATTCTAACAGTTTTCATGCAACACATAGCATATAATAGCATATTCAGTTCATGCATTCATAATCAATTAATATTTACTACGCATGTTACTTCACATATAACAGGCATAGAGATTTAACAACATAAGCATATCATCAAAGATCAACTTTCACATTTCATACATATCTCATATGCATTTCATATATATATATATGTATCAACATTTGCATAGCATAATATAGCTCAACTAACAGTTATCAAATTCATATAACAGATAGGGACTGAAAGACTTGCATGATTCGTAGTTTAACAACTACGACTTAACTGTTTAAAGCTTATCCGCACTTCGTGTATTCCTACACAATTATATAATCATGGATTTACATCCATTAGTCACATAATTCATGCATTCTCAATGTAATAACAATGTTACATTGTTTCCAAACTAGGTTTATAAAACCTACACTTCACTTTCTCATCATACGCTTAGAATAGCTTGGTATGTCTAGGTATACCTTAACCACTCGTATATGACATCAATATTCATATATAGCTACCACACACTTGACTCACTAGGTGTTCGACACATTTAAAACTCATAGGTAAGTTCAAACGTATGCATAAACGTCTAACTTAGTTGTAACTTCATACCACATCACCTATTCTATATTCTCTTAGCACACATCAGATGGTAATACATCACAAATTCAAACAACGTGTCATTGTATTATATCTTGAAAACATTCCTTTGAACTTAACATTTAAAAGTTATGATTAACATTCATTTTTATCACATAGCATGCTTTCTAACACATTACATAGCATAGTGGTCACATATTGCAATTTAAAGTAATCATACAAGCATGCTTCAAACATCATATCAAAAATAGAACTTATTCAAAATCTGCATGGGCGCAATTTCCATACCTGTCCAAAACTTAGGGATGGCGCAATGCTACTGGCCCCCTGCTGTATCAAGACTGTGCTTTGCACTTCCTGTTTGCAGTCCATACTTTAGTACACTTAGACACTTACACTTAACATGCATACACGCTAGAGGTCTTTACATACTTGCATGACCACTTCAAGTTCAACCTTATATGTTAGAGACTTTAGTTTAGGATTTCCATGAATCAAAACCAAATAGTGTTATGAAATCACTAGATGTACTAATTAGCCTTATGTTCTCATAAAGAGGTCACATAATCTTTACTACACATGCTCGTACATATTCACATCTTTTACTTATAACTATCATCGTTTAACACTTTAAAACATACTTTAACCTCATGCTTGGTTCGTTTCCATTATGTTTAACATATACAACTTATGTTTAAATACAAAATGAAACATAACATGGCATCTCGAGCCTTTAAAATCTAAATACTCATATAATGCAACCTAAGTTCCAAAAACATGCTCGAGGTTTCCCTTGAAATCATTTTTCATGAATGATGTAATATAGCACATATAAATCATATCTAGGGATATTATAGACATAACATGACTTATAAATCCTTTAGAATCTAGATATCCATGTTATGTAACTAGATTTTGAAAATATGTTCAAGTTTGTTTTTAAAACCATCGTAGACTTGAACAATGCCATTCAATACATACAAGGCAACTTCAAAGTTCTAAACATACATAGTCAAGTCATGTTATTATGTTTGCAAGGTCAGAATGTATATCGAATAGCCTTCATGGACTTTAGTTCTACCATGCCAAGTTTTTCTTGAAAACTTCTTTCACACAAGGTCTAATGAGTTTGATTATACAAAGGAACCATGCACACTAAGCATGCTTATTTATGTATAAAATCAGTCATATGTATAACATACTAAGCTCAAAACTTGTAAAACACGAGTTTCAACAAAATTCATTTTCAAAACTTTAAAGCCCTTGATAAGGATCTTATACCAAATCATGTTAGTCTTAGTAAAACATGCTCAATTAGGGTAGCATACTTGTATATACATATCACATATGATTGCATGCTAGTTTAAGTCGTAGTACTTTACTAACACTAATCAGACTTTAAAACAAAAAACAAAAACCAAACTCAAAGGCAGCTGTGCCTCAGTGTTATTCCAGCGTAGTTGCGCCATGTTTGGTTCGAGCCAAGAAGAGTCTGCTTCGGCAGAACTCCAGCCCAACCACAAAATTATTCACCAATTCGATTCTAAACATGCATATAATAGTTTAAACATACTTATATGGTCATATAACAACTATATGACCAATACCCAACCTTATTAACATCCAACTTCACAAAATCAAGAAATTGAAATTCAAGACTTAAGAACTCTGTTTTGGCAGAGGATGAAATGGAAAGCATAAGAAAGGAATTATACCTTTGTAATGTGAAAGAACTTGTTCCTAATGAACTCCCAATTCCACACTAGCAATTCTCAAAAATTTGAAGCTCTCCACTCTCAAATATAACTTAACAAGAAATCTCAGCAACAATGAAAGTGAAAGAAATGCTCAATTTATAGAATTTTTACTGACCATGTCAATCCATTAACCATGAAATTAACCCAAAGGTTAGAAGAAAAATCTATTGGATTGAGAGAGTTTGGTGAAAAGGATTCACCAACTCCTCCTCCCCCATTTCTCAGTTCATGATTATAGCTATAGTAGCCTTCAATTGCCAACTAATTCATACGTAATATAGAGTTAGGCCACTGTTCACGTACTATTGTGCCACTCAATTTGGGACAAGAGAGAAATCTTAGCATTTGGTTTATTTAGGCTTGGTTTGGTTCCAAAATGAAATCTTAGTGTACAATTTTTACCATATTAAGAATTTACAGATAAATTTTATACTCCCATCATATAATCCACGTACCTTACATACATGTAATAAAATATTGCAGTCATATATTATTATCTAGGTAGTCTCATAATTATCTTTACCACTCACATAACCATATTATAACGTTATTTAATATAAAGGTTTATTCAAACATTTAATCTCCTACCCAGTTCCTAGAATGCACAGATATTTAATTATTTTTGTATTAACACTACACATGATTTCACTGTACCTCTTGGTACCTTATATCATTTGTCTCAACTAAATGTCACACCTCATGTATTCTTAAGCCGTAGGTATTATATGATACTACTGATCACATTTTCCATATTACCCCTAGTAATATTATTTAATGATTATATCCACATTAATATTTTAATTGGGCTAAATATCATTTAGTTGGGTACTTTCAACCCACACAATAATTAATATTAATCATTTATCTTTCCAATATCAACCCTTTTTATATATTACAAAACTATGTAATATATTAAAATATCAAATGTTAATTAACATATTTATTTCATCCTCTTATGCTAAACACATATGTTAACTCACCATCTTATACAAGTGAACTAATCCTTTCAATCAATTTAATATCATGTCACTACCACACAAGGCTTTATAGTATAATATTCTATAATATTACTTAATTAACAAATATTTATTCCGGGTTAATTAACTAACTCTTACTCAAATCATGTTTTGCTAACTTGATCCGTTCATGGTCAACTAAATCACCATTTATGACCTTTATATAAGTTATTAGTATACATGGCTTGTAAATCACATTTCACAAACTGACTCAGAGTTTTCTACAGATCGGCGCAGCTGCACCATACCAAAACTAGAGGCAGACAAGTTTTGCCTTAGCAGAAATGAAACCTTACGCTTCTAATTACTTTACACAACATTCTTAAGCGTTAACTCATCTAACATCAATCCTGTGACAACCCGAAAAATTAGATTGTCCAGAATTTAAGAGTTAAAGAATTAGTTATTAATAAAATGAATTTTATTAATACTATTCTGTGCTATGTGTTTATTAATCGTTCTATAACCTAGAATGATTATTAATCGAGAGGATTCTGGCTACGAGCTAGACTGAACGAGTGGGAATTTTCAAGACGAAAATAAAAATTTCTGGGAACAAAATATTTCCGGGGAAAAGAAGAAATAGGCACTATTCACCCGATGAAACCTAAGGGTTAGGGTTTGAATAACCTAAGCCTTTCCGAGAGTTTGGTATGTCGAAATGACATTCCGTCGAAAGATTTGACGATATTATATCGTGAAATGTTAAGTAAGCCGATAAAAGTTTTTCTCAAAAAACGTGCAAAAATAGGATAAAATAAAAACGACGAAAAGTATTGTTATGTACTTTTCACCCATTTAGCTACGTTAGGGTAAAACATGAAGGAAAACGCTTAATGACGAAAAGTGTTTTTTGGTTTTTCGGAAATCCGAAGAATACGTAATATTCAATCGATAAAGGAAAGACAAAATATCCAAAAATATTTAGATTCCGAGAATCGCAGTTTTTAAAACTGCTTTACCCAAAACCGAAAAAAGGCGGAACTCATTTAAACTTAAGGGCTAAGCAAACTTGAGGTTTAAGTTAACTTAGTCCTTAAGTAATGAATAGTAAGGAGGTGGAAGTAAGGAGGTGTGAATAGTGACTTTAGGGGTAAAATGACTATTTTACCCCTAACCTTGGTTTTCTATAAAAGGAAGCTTAGGTTTCATTTGTTTGATTGAAAACTTCAACCAACACTTGAGAGAGAAAGAGAGAGACTTCGGATGGGGGAAAAGAAGGAGAAGGAGGAAAAGCTCGCTCGTGAGCAAACTTTGTCCGACGGAGGAAGATTAAAGAAGAAAGGTAATCCGAAACCTAGTCTTCTATAATTTTTCTTTAAGTTTTTATGTTCAAAAACATAGATTAATGAGAATAATGAGTAAAGGATGTTAGAAATGATTTCATATGGTTGAAATCATAAGAAAAGAAGAAATAAGAAATTATAAGTTTAGTAAATAAATTTCTTAAGGAAGTGTAAGATTCATAAGGATTTTGAGCGATCCGAATGAATATTATGAGTGAGTAGGTTAAATAAGTAAGGAATGATATTCTATAACATCAAATTCCAAGAAAAAGTGAAATTGTAATCCAAAATATCGATTAAAATGAAGAACGAACGAAGAACACGTGAAGAACACGAAGAACGTTGTTGATAGACAAATTTAAAACTATCGTAGTATAATTGTTGTTGATGGAAAAGTTTAAAACCATCATGCATAAGTTAGATGCTTATTGCTTGGTTAGGAACGTTAGAAACGTTCATGAACAACAGATTAAAATTAAGCTATAACGAAGTTATGGGGAAATTTTCGTAAAAGAAGAACGAGAAATTTGAAAGTTAGTAAACGAACCCGAATGTGTAGGGTTTCATAAGAATGTAAGAGAACGTAGAAAACTTGAGTCGTGGACTCAAGAATGAATGAATTCTGAGTTCGGATGACCGAATTGCGGACGAACGAATGAAGAGCGTTAAAAACGTAAAATGAACGAAGGGCGATGATTAAGCTAATCGTAAGGCACGTTAACGGATTCAGAACAAAGTTTTGTCCAGGGGTAATTGAAGTACTTTAGATAACGAATAAAATGGCTTTGGAACGATCTCGTTTCGAGTTATAACGAAGAAGTTATGAGATATCGAAGTACGTCTCAGAACGACCAAAGACTTAGAAATTTTTTTGGGAAGAAGGTCTTGGCGCCGCGATGCCAGTCATGCCTAGAATGGTGGCGCTGCAGTGCTAGGCTGGAGGGTCATGTACTGCTAACTCGCGCCGCGGTGCGAGAATTAGCGTTGAAGGTGGCGCCGTGGCGCCAGTGCAGAGTAACGCCAGAAATGAGATTTTAACTGCTCAATTTCTGGGGGATGTGCAAGAAAGAAATAAGAACATAATGTTCAACTAATGTAACACTTAATCAAGTGTATTAAACCTTTGATGAAGGTCGAATGAAAAGATTAAACGAGATTAAAAGAATGTAATTGCGGGTTACGGAATCGGAATCCGGGGATCGTAGTCGCAATAAACGAACGTGAGGGATTGCTATGATTGTGATTCCTTAGACGTTGAGTGACAAAAGTAATGAATAACATTTTGGTGGTATGTCATGAGAGATGAAGGTAAAGCGTATAAACGCTGTGAATGCAATGCTGTTGTGATGAACGATCAGTCTTAGTATACAATGATCTGTATGGCTTCGACATTAAGAAAGAATAATGAACATGGGGTTCATGGGAATGATAACGATCGAAAAATGATTAAAGCCTTGAGTAAAGTTTGAATGAGAGATTAAGAGACAAGCAACGTGAATGTTGAATACGTAAATGATTCTCATAAATCCTATTCGCGTTGGACGAACGTTCTAAGCATACCCTGGTTGTATGACTTAGACGTTGACAAAAGTAGTAAGTAAGATATGATTTATCAAGAAAGCCGTAGTGAACGGTAGTAAGGTTAATGAAAGCCAAACATAAGTCGGATAATAATGTTTGAATAAAATGTAAGCGTTGAACACTTTAACCGATGTGAAGGTTGAGTGTACGCAAATATTAAACGGGTAAAACCTACACTCCGTGTATGGTTGACCGTAGGATAATGAAGACCAATGATTAAACCTATGAAAGGTAAAGAAGCTTAATTAAAGACAAGTACGTATAACGTAAAGAAGCCGAGTTAATGTGTATAACTTGGATGACGTTCCGAGTCGAATGTACCGGACGTTGTAAGATAAGAATAAGGTAATGTAAAATGCTTAACGCTATAAATGCGTAAAGTAAATATTGAATGATTGTTCTGAGCATACAAAAGACTGTATGACTTAGACAATGATGAATGAATCCTGAGGTATGACATTTAATTGTCAAAAAGCATACGAAAAAAGAAATTAATTTATCGAACATTATAGTTTAATAGTTCGGATAAGTTAGGATGAATTTAGGTTATAGTACAATCGTAACCTTTGATGGTTGACATATGGGAGCTGAGCTAAACAATTCCTTCAGAGAGCGAAGGTATATACGAAACTGGCAACCGATCTAACTCACTGTGATGACAGTGTAGATGAGACGGGAACTTGTTTATTGGTTGTTTGTGGGAAACCACTCAGTGTACCATATGGAATACTAGTAGAGACACGATGTGTGCTGAGTCCTAGGAGAGTTATAAGAGGAAGATAAGAATGTAAATCATCAAAGATGATGAATGTTTTAAGTAAGACATCTCCGTATGTCATAAAGCCGTTAACTGGTAAAGTAAGTTGGTCGCGTAAACTTAGTTTATAAGAACGTGAACCTTAAGAAGTGAAGTTAAGTAGACCAATGTGTAAGTCAAGTATATGACTAATTGGTACATGTGTTATTTCCTTATGTGCTACATGGGAATTGGAATGAGCATTTCAGCGTAAACTATAAGCTGTAGCTGTGCGTAAGGCAAGTTTCCTAACTTCATTCATATTTTAAATGAATGCTAGTTTCTAAAACTTCTCAGATGTTGAACTTGAGAAGTTCTGTCTATGTGCAAATGTGTGATATTTGTACAAGGTGGTAGAATATATGAGGCCTTGTGCCACAATGTGAACACTTCGGTGTTTCTATGATATGAACTGTTTTGTGATTGAACTGTTCAATATGAGCATGTTCTGTTTATACATGAACCTTTATTGTTAAGTCTGGGCTATTGATTCTAGCCAGATGGAATGTGTATGAAAGAGAGTAGAGAATGAAAGTATTTCAAAGTGAATGTGACTAATGTTTTAAAATGATAGGAATTAAGATTATTCCTATTATTCAAGCTGCTTCATAACCTTTGTTCGGTTATTGAAGTCTGAAAAGAATGTTTAAATTCTTGAAGTTGTTTATTCAACTGCTATGACTTGCTGGGCAATTGAATGCTCACACTTGCTTTAAATAAAAACATTTTCAGCAAACGATGTTAGAAAGAACTTAAGGATCCCGGAAAGATCAAGATGATCGGTATCCAGAAGAAGTATAATTCATTACATAAATGAGCGTGATGATCAAGCGAAGACTTGTAATAGAGAATGATAGAATTAAACTATAGAATAGTTTAACGAACTGTTATGTATCCTTGGTGGCGGATAAAATTCACTCTTGTAAGATGAAAGGAATAATGTAATTATCATTATTTGTAATGAGAAAGGTTATAAGGTTTTAGAACCAGGGAATTTAGAATGTATGTTATTATATTTAACCATATAATGATGTATGTTCGGAAGAAGATGGGATCATGACGGGCGGAATCCGGATGTTAAAATAGACCGGATTTTGGGGCGTTACAAGTTGGTATCAAAGCTGATAGGTTATAAATCTTAGGTATGAGTACCTAAGACTATAATCGTAAAGAGAAGGATAAGAAGATCACCACGTGATCATAGTAAATCATAGTAACAGATGAGCTGTTAAACGATGCATGATTTATAGCTAATGCTATGAATGAATGGTACTACGAAGTAGTATGAAAAGAATAACTCGGATTGAGTTGTAAAGACTAGCATACGAATTAAAGAAATTTCGTATTTAGTAAAGAGAAAGTTAGAAGTTGTAAGATTTCAATTGAGGACTCATGTGATAGCTGAGTTGTATGAATCTTTGTATGGGCAGAGGTTTGTGCTTGGTGTAACAACCACTCGGTTTATTACAATGATAATCATTGGAATTGGTCGCGCTGTCAAGATGTATGTGACGAGAAGGTGAATCTTTTCTCATGTATGTACTTAATAGGTAGAGAATGATAAAGTAGGTGCGAGTTCTTGAAACTCATACTTATGGTAGGTTCGTGACTCATAATTATATGGTATATTTTTGAACTTCTCGTGATAATGGACGCCTATGGTCCATGCGGGATAGTTCTTAAACTCATATTATTGTGGAAAGTTCCCGAACTCATAATGTGATAAGTTGATGGATCATATTTAAGGTATAGGAATGTTTAGACCGAAATGAGTTATTTTCAGTAGACTTAGCATTGAAGGTGCTAGAGAAGATTAAGTATTGTCATAAGTAAGACAATGAAGGAAGAAGGAGGATAAGATATTCCAAGTCATCTAGTTATGCTAGATTTCGAAGTTTCTTAAAATCGTGCTGAAGTGCGCGTTTTGGAAAATGAAAGAATTGGTTCAATTTTTTTGAACCAATGGATTTTAAAAGAACTATTGTTGATATGTCTATGCTAGTTGACTCGACTAGACAGAAATTGATTTAAAATATCAAAATGAATTTTATATCATCAGTGCATTTGATGCAAAGATGGTAAAAGGATGGAGAAAATTTATGAGAAATGAGATATTGATGTATGCCAGGTTTCAAACCTCTTAGAAACATCCGCGTCATACGTTCCTCATTCTCCACCAAATGAGGTGCAAACCTGGATAACTCTACAAACTTCGCCTCATACTGGGACACCGTCATGTTGTTTTGTTATAGTCTAATAAACTCCACTTCCTTCATATGACGAATACTTTCAGGAAAGTACCGCTATTGAAACAGCTTTGGAAATGTCTCCCAAGACATGCCGAAAAGTACCGGATGGGTACGCTTCACAGATTCCCACCAGTAATCTACCTCATTTCAGAACATAAAGGTGGCGAATGGAACCTTCTGTTCCTCTGTGCATACCAAGACATCAAATATATTGGTAATTTGCTTGACCCACGTTTTTGCCTTAATCGGATTCGGCTTTTCCCAGAATTCTGGTGGTCCCAACTCTTTGAACTGCTTGGCTATGACAAACCGTGCGTTGTTATCATTTCCACCTGTATTTTGTACACGAGTCTCTCTCGTCTGATTTTGCATGAATTGCAAAAAGCTTCTAAACATCCCGTCGTTCATCGTCTGCTCAGTGGTGTTGTTTACAAAAGGAACATTGCCGGCCTGCTGCACATTCTCCTCATTGGTGAGTAAAAGTGTCTCCACGGTCTCATTTACTCCATTGTTAACATTCTCAGTCGCCATTCTCAAATACTGCCATAAAACAAGGGTTAATTAAAGAAATCAACATATCACATAATATCCCTATATACTGACCAACCAACAAATAAGCTTAGGTAGGACACACTAGCGAAGGATTTACTCGTCTCTCCCCTCCTAGTTCTATTCCCCGATCTCCGCCAGAGATCATATCCCTAAGCTCTGATACCAACTGTGACACCCCCAAAATAGGTATACAACACCCATTCTTAGTCGCCGGATACATGGTACAGAAACAACTACAAATTTATTAATACAATTGCCGTGCAAAATACGACAACACATAAACTATGAGTTTAAATATAAATATTGTCATCTAGACAATATCCACACTCAAATAAGTCCTCATTACAATTATTGATACACTATTTTATAAAATAGTGAGGACTACTAAGACAACTTCTAGAACCATCATTCCACACCCCGACTAGTACTCGCTACATTCTCGCCTCCTGAGAAGAAAAATGGAACAAAAAAGAAAAAGGTGAGCTCAACTAGCCCAGTAAAGAATATTATAACTAAGATAATATAGAACAAATTATTGTTAGTCTTCAACAGGGAAAAATCTGATAGAATACAATAGACTACAAGTTTTAAATCAATATTCGCAGCGGAAATAATAATTCATAGAAGAGTTACGTAAAGAATGAAATCTATTATTATCTATGAATTTAAAAGTCCATCATTAATATTTTATCCTTGTAACATCAATCAATATACATCTTAAGTCAAATATTCATCTTTGCACTACAGGCCAAAGATATTCATCAGTTGGTCATGTTCATCTTAACACCGGTTCATCTTTGCACTACGGGCCAAAGATATTCATCAGAAATTCATTCATCTTTGTATTAAAAGCCAAAGATATTCAGTAATATCATCATTTAGGACTGAGGATGATGAAAAATATTTTAAAGAAAATGAATCTAGTGAAACAAAATAACAAATATTAAGGATTCGTACTTTAAAAAATCTGAGTTCAAAAATACTTCATAAATAATTATATTGGAGTAAAATTCAAGAATGATCAAAACATGGATACAATTAAAGCTAGTATCCATAATAGATATTTTGGACAAAAAACAAAAATTTAATTTTTTTTGTGAATAGTGTCGTATACGTGAATAGCGCCGCATACGTGAATAGTAACCCCGACACTAAAAGACAAGAATTTCACAAGAAAATTCTTACCAATACTCCGGCATAATGATATTAGAAGAAATATTATCATTTTTTTTAAAAGGTAACATCCCTTACCTCGAAAAGACAATACTTCTGACTAGAATCTTTGGATATATAGTGTTGAAGGAACTTCAGATCAGATAAATGCGACACTCAAAGTCTCAAAATACTCACAAGAATACGCTCGATAATATAGAGAGAGAAAGAGAGAGAGAACTTGTTTCTGGTGTGATTTTCAATTCTAACTTAAGCACCCTATTTATAGAAAAATGCTTAGAATACCAAAGCAGAAAATTTAATAAAATATTAATATATTTATATAAATTTCCTTAGCCCACTTTTTTTTGGTCAAAAACACCAGCCACCAACCCACCAAAATCACAAAAAACGTTTTTGTTAATAAAATTATTTAAAACACCAAAAATCAATTCAGGCCCAATATACCGGAAATTCAATAATTCACAATAAATAGCCCTTTTATCAGAAAAATTCGAGTCTTATGTCCATTCCATAGGAAATTCAATTCTCTAAAACTTTATAAGTTTAAGTTTTTCAAATTCAAATGAGATTGAATCAAATCCATATACGGACGATTTTACAAACTATAATCAAATTTCAAATAAGAAATGGGGTCCACAAACATGAAAAAATATGTTTTAAATATTTTAGTAACAAAATATTCTTTCTTCTCATTTATTCATATATCCCACATTCATTGTAAAAATATCACCATTATTATATTATTAAAATATAATAATATATTTAAATGAATTATTTTATCGAAAAAGATAAAACATCAATTTTCAACAATTGTCACATTAAAAATTTTCTCCATCTATATCCACATAAAATGAATATTTTCCTTATCATAACAATCAATAATTAATTATTCATAAATAATATAACAGAATCACAATACTGACAACCAAGCAGTTCCCTGGAAAGAGGGGGCTTTCTAATAAGAATTTTTCCTTACTAGCGCACAATTAGATGACCAAACCTCTCCTTAGACAGAACTTTCTAGACATTGCCAAGAAAGTTATCTAATAATATTATTCAAATAATATGAATTATTGATTTGATAAAGAAAAATACTGTGCAGTGACAATTATTAAAACAACAATAATATAAAATATCAACGTAGCAATTATTGAATTAATAAAATAAAATATCGAACAGTAATTATTGTAACAATTATTGAGTAGTGTCTTCTTACGTAAGAATCAATAATTGGTGCAATACCGTAAAGCATCGTGTGTTTTAACCACCGGTATTCCAACAAAGATAATTGTAATAACTACGCCGCTTTTTATAAACAACTTATACTTGTCGCTTTCTTAATCCAATCGCTTTAGTTATGGGGCCCACACAAGGTTGCGGCCGTCGCATTTAATATTCCCCACAATAAGAATATTCCACGACCAAACGAATATTCCCTAACAACAATGAATATTTTATAACCACTTGCTTATTTGAAATATTTATGATTTTACCCATAACTAACCACATTAATCAAATCAACCCTTACTATTTCAAAATAATCAATAGAGGAAATTCAATTTTATTTATAATAAGTTGGGGTCTTACAACCTTCCCTCCTTATGAAATTTCATCCTCAAAATTGACATGCGTACCTGGTGTTTCAAAAAGGTGAGGATACCTCGCTTTCATTTCCGTTTCCAACTCCCAGGTCATTTCCTCAATATCATGGTTTCTCCACAAAACTTTAACTTGTGGTATGACCTTTGTGCGTAGGACATGCTCCTTCCTATCCAAGATCTTAATAGGTACCTCCTCGTACGTTAAATCTTCGGCTATTTCGTCTGGTTCTAACTCAATAACGTGGTTTGGGTCTTTCACATATTTACGAAGCATAGATATGTGAAAAATATTATGAACACGAGACATACTTGGAGGTAACGCGAGTCTATAGGCCACATTTTCTACTCGGTCAAGAATCTGAAATGGACCAATAAATCGTGGATTGAGCTTTCCTCTTTTCCCGAATCTTGTAACTCCCTTCCATGGAGCAACACGCAACAATACATGATCCCCAATACTAAATTCCATGTCCTTTCGATGAAGATCTGCATACCTCTTTTGTCGATCCTGTCCTATTTGTATACTTTGTCAAATCATTTGGATCTTTTCTGTAGTAATACGTACCAACTCTGGTCCCAATAATGTTGCTTCACCCACCTCATCCCAACATACTGGAGAGCGACACTTCAATCCATATAATGCTTAGAATTGACCCACACCTATACTTGTCTGATAACTATTGTTGTAGGAGAATTCCATCAATGGTAAATACTTATCCCAAACTTCCTTTGAAGTTTAGGACACAGAGTCTTAATAGATCTTCAAGAGTTTGAATAGTCCTCTCTGATTGTCCGTCCGTTTGAGGATGGTATGCCGAACTGAATCATAAATCCGTGCTCATAGCTTTTTGCAAGCTAACCCAAAATCTTGAAGTGAATCTTGGGTCACGATCCAAAACTATGGATACTGGCATGACATGCAATCTCACAATCTCATTTACATACATACGAAAGCAGACGCTTCGAGGGATAAGTCTCCGTGTCGACAAGAAATGAGCGTACTTGGTTAATCTATCAACAATAACCCAAATAGTATTTATGCCTTGAGAAACCGTGGGAAGACCCGTAATCTAAATCCATGGTAATATGTTCCCACTTCCATTTCGTAATCAAGCGGTTCTGAATGGACCCTTAGGCGCTTGATGCTTCGCTTTACACGCCGATGAAGTTAAACACCTCGAAATAAACTTTGCAAATCTCTCTCTTCATATTGTTCCACCAGAATGTATATTGAAGATCACGATACATTTTGGTACATCCAGGATGGATTGCAAATGGTGTATTGTGTGCCTCCATCATGATCTTGTACTTCAAATCAGATTCATTAGGAACACAAAGTCTGGAGTTGACTCAAAGTATTCCTTCTTCATCGATTCTTGCCTCTGGGATAACACCTTCTTGTACTTTCTTCTTCATACACATCAGCTCCGGGTCTGTGGCTTGAGCAACTTTAACTTTATCGATTAAAGCTGGTTCTATGCGTATACTTGACATCATCGCATGGGTCCCCGGAGTCTTAAATTCTATTTTCATCTTTTGTAAATCACACAAAATGGGCCTTTGCATTGACAACATCGCACTCATTCCCGCATATGATCTTCTACTCAACGTGTCAGCTACCACGTTAGCTTTTCCAGGATTGTATTGAATGGTGTGGTCGTAGTCTTTCAACAGCTCGAGCCAACGTCGTTGTCGCATGTTGAGTTCCTTTTGGGTGAAGAAATATTTGAGGCTTCTATGGTCTGAATATATCTTCACTTTCTCCCCATATAGATAGTGCCTCCAGATCTTTAGCGCGAAAACGACTGCTACCAACTCTAGATCATGAGTAGGATAATTCCTGTGATAACCCGGGATTTCGAATATTCAAAATTTTACAAATAATTTTTTTTTAATATTGACTGTTAATATTGTAATGAGAATCCGTGAGACAAGTTTCGGGAAATGGTCAAATTAAGTATTGATTGAGAAAATAGAGTAGAGTTGTGCTTAACAGCTTTAGAAACCCTAACCCTAATTTCTAGAAAGGGGTTCGATAGAAAATTCAATTAAAATAATTGTATCGATGGGAACGTGTTTGTACTATATAGGAATGTTGACCAATGATTGACTGGATAAGGTTTAAAATTAATAAACCCTATTAAGAGATTAGAAACCCTAATTTCAGGATTAGAAACCCTAACGTGCTGTTAGAAAACCTAATCAATAGCCGGAAAACCCTAATTTCAAAATCGGGAATCGTAAACCCTAAATTAGGAAGCCCTAATCCTAATTGGCAAGCCAAAGTGTTTATTAAACTTAAATATGATTAGAAAACCCTAATTATATTTTAGTATTTTAATTTTCTATTTTATAAACCCTAATTATAATTTGGAAATTTTAGTTTTCTAAATTAAACCCTAATTTTGAAAATCCTAAAAGTTAAATTTTTAAAACCTATGGGTTAGGACCTTAAGGTTAAACCCTAAGGGTCAAACCCTAAGGGTTTGGACAAAAGACAAGTATGCCATTAAATGTATTTTTCAAAAGACCAAAATACCCTTTTTATATATTAAATGAGCTAACTTGTAAAATTGGCTAAAACCTTTAGTTGTTCACCAAACCTTGACTTGCTATATGACTTAAATCTCAAAGATTTCAAATTTCTCCTTTTCACACTTGTGCTAACAAGTTCATTGCATCAAGAGATTATAAATAATTTGGAGAGAGAAAGTTCACCAAATATGCACAATTGCTATCCAACTCTCTCTCCCTCCCAAACCTCCGAATTTGCTAAGTAAATCAGTCACTAGATAACCTCCTCGAACACCAAGAACAGATTTGGAGAGCTAAGATCAAAGCTTGAACTAGAAAGGTATAAACCCTAGACCACTTTTGATCTTGTATGCTAAGATAGAGTTAGTGTTTTTGTGTTTATAATTGTGTTAAAGGTTGTTTTTAGTTGATCTATGATGATCCATGATGGATCCATAGCATCAAATGGCTTTAAAAAGGTGTTTTACAAAATCTGTTCTTGAGCTCTAAAAGTGTCTGACAAGAAAATGTCAGACGCCATTGATCTCTGTCTGTTAATGGGTTTTAATGTTTTATGTATTGGATGTATAATTTGTTATGTGTTCTTTAGACTACAAAAGGAATCAGTGTCATTGGTTGGCTAGATTGCAAGTTATTAACGGTCAAAGTCGGTTGAACGAACCATGAAAGTATATTCTAAGCGACCCGAAAAGGTAGAAAGTCCGTCTGACAAGATTTTTAACCTTCTTGATCTGTCAGGTTTTTAATGTTATGTTTTTGTTGTTGTAACCATGTTGTAGCTTGTTAGTTGGACTATAGATCCATGACTCTAGATGTCTTAAACAACAAACAGATTCATTGTGTTATGTAGTTGTTTATTGACTTGAGTACAACATGTATGAATCAAGGACCAACTTAATTGATGAACAGAACACCTAAATAATTGGGCTAGAAAGGGGCACCATGAACTGCCTGAGTTTCTGGGTTTGCCCAGAAAACCCAAGCATGGTCTGACAGAAACTTTGAGCAGCCAGATCTTCTTGTTATATTTTTATTTGACTAATACGTTGGTTGCTAGTAGTAGTATTGTATAAATTATAATAATTAATTAAAAATTATTATAAGTCATGTAAAAATAATATGACTGATATTTAAATTATCTAAACGAATATTGAACTACAAAATAGAGTTTCAAACTCGATAATTACTCGATAAAGCTGTCGGTACACCGAAATGTTTCAGAAATTGATCTGGACTGAGATAGGTTGACTTGATAAGTATCTGTTTGTATCCCAATGACTGTTAAACATGTGTGACAATGTTATTAAGTTATGTACTAACTACAAATAGCAGTACTATATGTTATAGTATGTTATTCTAATTGAAAGAACAATCTTATGAATGATAGGTCATTGTATAAAAGATAAAATTAAGTTGTGTAACTGTAAGCAGCAAACCGGGCAAGTATCATACCTTTGCATTTACTTTATGCAATGGACATGAGTAAGAAAGTTTCAGAATTATATTATCGTTATGCCAGATTATTAACTCTATTATTATTGATTATGTATCCAAACATTTATATTCATACAAGTTCTTAAATTATCTAATCATTGTTTATCAATGCAGTATTCACTACAAGAAATCACACATTTTATGACGAAATTTTTTGCCACGCACAAAATTTTGTCACAATTTATTAATTAATAATTACGAAATTCATAATCATCACTAAAATTTTTGCTTTTGTGATGACTTTTACTTTTGTTACTATTAATCATTTATATCGTCACTAATTTACACATTTGATGACGATTAACAAAATTTCGTCACAAGTTATTTTGGATGTAGAATTTCGTACCAAAATTTTGGAGGAAAACCTTTTAGTGACATTTTGTAATAATTGATGACAATATTTATTGTCACAAAATATTTCTTTCAATGACAACATAATAGTTTGTCATTAATTATTTATAAAATTTAGTGACAATGTGCTTTCGTCACTAATGTTCACATTTAGTGACGCCAAATACAAATTCGTCACAATTTTATTTGGAGACAAAATTTTGGAGGGAAATTTTAGAGGGAAATTTTTTAATGACGAAAAAATAATAATTTATGACAATTTGTATTGTCATAAATACCAATTTTATATGACGAGATAATAGTGCGTCACTACTTAGATGCGTAGATAAGTGACAAAAATCGTTTGTCATAAATTCTTATATTTAGTGACAAAGTACGTAATATCGTCACAATTTTATTTGGAGACAAAAATTTTCTGAAAAAAATTGGAGGGAAATTTTTTAAAGACAAAAAATATTAATTTATTACAATTTGTATTATCATAAATACCAATTTTATATGACGAGATAATAGTGCGTCACTAATTAGCTGTGTGAATAAGTGACAAAAAGGGTTTATCACAAATTGTTATATTTAGTGACAAAGTATGTAATATCGTCACAATTTGATTTGGGGGCAATTTTTTTTTAAGAACTTTTGGAGGTAAATTTTGTAAAGACGAAAAATTAATAATTTATGACCATTTTTATTGTCACAAATACCAATTTTATATGACGAGATACTAGTTCGTTACTAATTAGATGAGTGGATAAGTGACAACACTGGTTCGTCATAAATTCTTATATTTAGTGACAAAATATGCAATATCGTCACATTTTTATAAGGAAGCAAAATTTTCTTGTATCTAAGCGATGTCACCGATCTTCCTTTCATCATTGGCAACCTCCATTTAGTCAAGAACCTCCATTATCAATTTTCAATAATCTCAATTTGAAGGTAGAAATTATTTGACATTTTAGGTATGTTTCTAGATTTTGATTTGAATTAATTAGTAGTTGTTCTAAATGAACAACTATGATTTTTAAATGATTTCATGTCATTTTTGGTGTAATGGTTGTTATTGTTGTTAATGATCTTGTACAATTTTAATAATCTAAATCACTATTTGGTTTAAATCTTGTACAATTTTGATCTCGTAAATTATATTTTGTAAGGAATTTATTTTATTTAGTGAAAGATGACTTCTCTCAAAATAAACATTTTGCAATGAATAAATTTATTTTAACGAGTGGAGAGTTTCCTTCAATAATTACCTGTTGTGAATGTTTTTTGAATTTATTTAGAAAAAAATTCCTTTGCGAAGTATTTGATTCTGCGAGGAAGTATTTAAAACCAATCTCATCGTCCTTCAATAGGGATTATACATTTACTGAGGCAGTATATATCAGTCTCTTCACGCACTACTACAAAACAGTAAATAGATAACGCGAAAAAAACGTTGTGATTTCAGTCAGAAAAACGTCGTGGTTAAGGGTGTCATCTATTTGACACCCTTACACAACGTTTTTAAAACGTTGTAGTTAAGCACATTACACAACGTTTTTTAAGAAAAAAACGTTGTAGATTTGTTTTTCATAAATTAGTAGATGCTTAAAAACGTTATAGAAGGTATGATTCCACAGAAAACGTTATAGTTTAATATATCAGACAACGTTTTTAACCAATTTATACAACGTTTAGAAGGTGTCATTTATTTATACAAATATACAACATTTTAAAATGTTGTAGATAAAAAAAAAAAAAAAAATGTGTTTTTGGCTCACCTATATTACCAACGATCTCGCATATGCTAATGCCGTGATATATAGCTAAAAGGTCTAAATTCTCATTTAAATTTAAAGCCAAAATGTATCAACCATTCAAAATACATTCCAATAATACCATTCGTTTACAGTTTCAAATTACTACATCCACAAAATATATACCAAACTATCCATATATGCATCTCAAATTCACTAGTAATACGAGCTAAAACTAACCAGTGAACTACAGATCTTTAACCCCTATAAGGCACATCTTACTGTTTAACAAGTTACTGCTGCCACTCTGTTTGGATTACTAAAATAGACTGGCTCTGATTCCAGGTATACAGCAACACATAAAACTGCAATTTCCAGAAGAATTGAATCTTAGCCAAGAGACTTGATCTCCACTCACAAACATTTACCAAGGAGAAATATCTATATACATATTAGTATAATTAAGTAAAGCTAAGGGAAAATATAGGAAAGCCAACAATGTATAATATGAAAAAGTGATTGAAACTTCAAACGTCAGATAGCTCATATTAAATGAAAGCGGGAAGTTGGTTCACCTGCCAGATTTTCAGCCAACAAGGCACTCACTGGACCACTGGACATGGAGAAGGTTGACTCGAAGACACCACAGCATCCTGTAGCCTGGACATTAATAAGAGTTAATGCTAAAGAGAACATCCAGAGAAGTGTTAAAGTGAATTAAGCATTCTACATGATATTGAGAAACTGATAGAAACAACTAAGTAAACTGATAGAAGTTTCCATGTCTCCAGCACTATCTGCAACTGATGTCATATCCTCCGTTCACAGGCTGCAGTCACAAAAATGGTAAACATTGAATTCTGAGTTTGTCGACATATTTTATAACAGAAAAAGAAAATGAAACTTGGAGAGCAAAATGGAGTACCATGGCTGCAACTTGGCTAATGAGGACCATTTACCTTGCACAGAAGCCCGATTCGTTCCATTTCCTGTATTAGCGCTATCTCATGATCAATAAAAGAAATTTCGATTCCTCTACTTACATGCTCAAAAAGAAAAATAAGAAAATTATGTATGCACAACATTCTCCTCATATTTATAATTTTATAGTGACATGTCATAATTGATTATTCCAGAAACATAAGACCAAACTCCCATCTTCAATCTCATTTTTTTTGCAAGTCTAAAACTTTTATTCTTCTAGCTTAAAATGCAAAAGAAAAAATAGGAGCCGAGAACATAAATGTAACCTTTCCTCCAATGCGAAAAAGTTCAGAAAGATCGTGAAATTCCCCATGAATGTCTCCACATATGGTCACATGGCTTTTAACAGGCTGCAGGTAAGGAAACAGAAATCAATGAACCATTAGGATATGGTTAAACTTGTTAATGAGGCAAGACAAGAAAACAGCAGAAAATTATTTGTGTAATTATCGTACCAATTTCATGCGATCACCAGTCTACCGAGCTCAGAAAATATGATGCAAATAAGAAGTTTTAATTCAAAGGTAAACTTTAAGTCTATCAAGAACACGCAACTATTGTATTCCTTAAAAATGAAATGATGGGGGTAATAGGAAACGGGCTTAAAATCTTCAACTTAATACAAAAATCCAGAGCAACCGTAGCAAGAAGAAAAATTAAAAGATTCTCAGATACAGAAATTGCACCATCATAAGCATGTGACAATAAGCTACCAGCATTCAACTCTAGAGGAGGTCCAGCACCAAGAATAGCTAGGCCTGCATACAAATTAAGTTTGTGAACCACAAAAATATTATTAAGTTGTTGACCAAAGAGATATTGTCATCAATTAAATTTCCAAAGGCTTAATTAATCTGATGTTTCAGCATAAAAATAATATGAATGTACCTTTACACTACTAGAAAATCGACCTATAGCGACGGTCGGCAACCGTCGCTATAGGCCTAAAGACCGGCGACAGAGTTCACAAATGTGGCTACATGAGTTTGTAAACTTGAAGTAGATGCTAAGAAAAATTTGATACAAGGTAATAAGAACCAGATCCATTTCTTGAAGATGGAGTAGAGGTCAAAAACAACCAATAACTTATTTGGGAGATGACATGCTGTCACGTGAGAACAGAAATAGGATCTCAAGAAGCTGTTGAAATCCTGCAGTATTATACTTGTATTGTTCTTAATAGAGCTTCTTTAGGGAAAACAATCATAATAATAGATATCTCAAGAAGTTGTTTAAATCCTGGGGCAGTATCACATTCATGCATCTAAAATTTCTTTAGGAAAATAAATCATAAAAAAGCATGGGCAATATTTGCTGGATGATGCTATTATGAAGGAGTCAGACCATGAACATAGATGATGCTATTATGTAATGAGCAATAGTTTACAATATTTCCAAAGAAAAATGACAAGACATTAACTGCCACAGAAGTAATATTATTATTCTTCTATCTCTTTTCTTTAATTTTTTGGGTGCAAATAAGATTATCATTCTTATATTTAAAAGAAATTTGTTATTAACAATTACAAAAATCTGCAACTACCTTGGCAAGAGAGAACAGCGAAACCAAGCTATATGTGTGAGCAATTCCTTCATAGTTTTTGGGTTCATTCACAGGGGAAATGGACTGAGCCCAAATTGATGAAATCATGAAAGGAGGAGGATAATTTGGTGGCTGCTCAGCCTTAGAGAGATGCCCTCCTGAGATTAAGGAAAAAGAGTTTAAAAAAAATTACACAACTTGATGAACTATAGAGAAGTAGTTTGTATGTAGAGAAGGGGCATCATTTGTTGTGAAGACTTGAACCTCATATCTCAACTAAAACTTAAGGTATGATTCACCTAGTAAAAGGAGAAGAATATATTACTAGTGATCATAACTAGGACAGGGATAGAAGAATACACTCAATGATTTGCACCACCTGGATAATAAGCAGGCTAAACACCAAGTATGGTCTGGTCTGGTCTTCGTGGTCTAAACATACCATACATTATTCACAAAGCATAAAGTCTAAACATAAAGCAGAGCATACCATACATTATTACTTATTGAAACTGTAAAAAATGATACATAAACATAATATTCACAAGTTTTACACACTTCAAATTGTTACTTCCTAAAACTGTACAAATTGATACATAACAGAATATTAACAAATTATACACACTTCAAACTACATGAACTTGCATTTTAAGTTCAATTTATACACACAATACAACAACAAATCCTTCTTTATGCAGTTGGGTAATTTATTAAGCATTTTAAACATGGTTTACAAATCAATTTTCTAGGCAAGCATTTTAAATGTATCTTCATGTCAATTTTAGGAAGAAAGTAAGTCAAAAGTGTCAAAGTAAAAAACTAGACACGAGTTATCGTATTCACCATAAATACTTCTTTTGATTTCAGATCAAAGTAAAAACTAGACACGAGTTATCGTATTCATAGAACTATAACACAAGGTTCAGTGTTACTAGACCTACTTTCTAACTCGAGATTTAATTTAAGAATAAACAATCTTGTCTTCCAAAAGATTTACAAAAGTACGAGTTACATTTACACTCAGGAAGACAACAAAATAAATAAATATAGATTTCAGAAGGGCCACAAGTCTCCCCAGAGAGAAAATTGATAGAGAAAAATGAAAAACCTGATTGAATTTGGTTTGGATCGAAGGCATGACAGAGGGAGGAGAACTCCTTAAGAGCTTCATTGGAGACGAGCATCTTCGCCATTCCCAAGGTGAAAAGGAGCAACAGATTTTTCCAAGGGCTTGATGGGCTCCGAATTTGATCTTCATAATCGAGATATTGATACCTAGCCTCATATTTTTTCCATCGTCTGGCCTCCTGTTCAGGTAACAATCAAAATCCATGAAATGATTATACGAGTTTTATATACCTTTGAAGTCGGATTGAGAGGCTGAATTCGCGTACAACGAGCCCGTACGTTGCCATCGGATTGTGAAGGAATCATCGCCAGTGAAACCGAAGGCAGAGTCAGCAGGGTTAGAGCGCTTCTAGGGTTTAACTGGTCCCCAGCCGTCGGTGTTGAAGGGAACGGCGCCGATTTCAAAGCCTACCATGTTGTTTTCCGATCTGATTGAGGTGAGAAAGTGAAAATGAGTTAGAGATAGGGGAGGGTAGGACTGAGCAAAAAAACCGAAGCGAACCGAATTTTTTTAACCGAAATTTCTTAATAATTCGGTTATTATTTGTAATTCGGTTATATCCGAATTCTTATTCGGTATTGGGTTCCGATTATTAAAATCATCATATTCGGTTACCCGAATAACCAAACATATTTATTAAAAAAAAAAAAATTTAATATTTGTATGATGGGCCTGATATAAATAAGTCAAATAAACTTATAAATTTGGATGGGCCAATTCCTAATTTCATGGCCCATCTTGGGGAAAAATAGATCTACAATACTATTTCGGGTCCTTAACAATAATATACAACAATTATAAAATAATTACAAAAATAAAACACACAAAACATAATTACAAAAATAAAACAACACAATAATAAAGTTACCAAATATGTCCTATCTAACAATAACCGCTCCTAAAATCAAGCAACCGAACAACATTCAACTTTGATATCGAAAAAGGCCAAATCTTCTGTCGATGATTGCTGTTATACTCACATCTGAGATCGCGTCAAAAATATCAACCGGAGAAGACGAAATTGTATACAAAATCAACATCTACTTCAAGATCGATGAACTATAAACAATCACAACAACTCGATCGCGACAAACATCTAAGATCTAAGATCTTCTATTACGATTGCCAAATCTTCTATTACGATTGCTTTCCACTCACCTCCGATATCGCGACAAACATCTAAGATCGAAGAAGACGCGAAATAGTATACAAAATCATCATTTACTTGAAGAGCGAAGAACCAAAAACAATCACAAAGAATATCGATACAATTACGAAAGCACCGAGGTATGTGTGTTTTCATTTCAGATGCATATAGTTACCGTGGTTACTACTATTGTTCATATAGTTACCGAGTCACACTTAAAATGGTTACTTATGATGTTTTGGTTACTTTGTAACATTATATTGCATATTGATTTCTTGGTTACTATATGATGATATGTTGTCACTATCGCCTAATAATATGTTGGTTACTTTGCAACATCATACTATATCTTGATTTATTAGTTACTATCTAATGCTTCATAGTTTACTATGTAACAATATACCGTATACGCCTAATAATTATATGTATATAGTTTCCTATGTATGAACATTTATATGCATATGTTTACTAACTAATGCTTTGAGTTGAGTTCTTGATTAACATTATATTGGTTATTCTTGAATAATACTTATTTAGATATTATATACAAATAAAAATGGATACTTATTAATTACGATCCAGTTCTTGAATTAATCTAATTATGCTTATAATTATATTTTTATATTAATAGTCACTTGTTAACCACATTGCTTACATTCTTACAACAATTAGCATTTAAATGCCCACAAACCCATTATCTTTGGTTGTTTTTAATATAACAAGTAAATTGAAAATGTTTTTATCCTATGGTTACTAAATAAACATGTGTAGGTTATTGCCTACATTAAATTTTATTCTTGTATAATGTTGATATTATTAATGTGCAATATTTGATTAATTTATATTGGTTTGTTTTATTATAATGGAAATTAATTGGCTACATTGGTTACCTTCATACAATCATTATAATTTAATTGCTAACAAAAATATTAAACTTGTTGTTTCAATTGTAGAATGATAGTACAAATGTATTTCATTTTATGGTTATTCTTGACATTATATAGTTTGATTCTTGATTAACATTGATTTTGTTACTACGCAATGCATATTTTGTTTTCGGACAATGGAAATGATTCTGTTTTGCTTTATTTCAATTCAGACATGGATGATAGTAACCAAAGACACCAACTTTGAGTTAATGGCATACTAGTTCCCTCAACTTGTTAGTTTCGTGAGAAATGCAAAACATGATATGCATCACATTACGGATAGACACAAACACAACAACATTATCTATCAAATCTCACATCAAAAACGACATTCCACCAATCTGTATATCAGATGAAGCAACATTGAGATTCTTTATTGAAGTCGAAGAAAAATCGATGAACAAGGAAAATTCCCAATCGATTATAGATATTGGAAAGGAAGCGCCCAGACGTTAAATCTTCAAGAACTTGACAAATATAGAAGAATCATTGTTCACAATGTAACGCCAATCGATCAACACAAGGCAATTCAAAGACTAGTTACAAATGAAACACAAGATTCCCCAAATCGAACGCAATATAATTGATCGACTTGCAATGAAAATTATGGAACAACAACAAGATGTATAACATGACAAATCATACATGAAAGAACGATATGATGATGTAATAACAGATCCGAATGAACGTGGCGTAAAATTACATCAAACCTACAAAGACAAAAAAATCCTATCACAATCAATGAGGTCGCATTCAATCAAGAAAATAGACAACACAAAGTTCAACGAATGTGTCATGAGACTTTGTGCTAAGTGTGCTTAGATGATGAAAATTGCAAATGAAAGATGAGAGCATCAAGTATTCAAAAACCGGTCTGTTCAAGGTGAGGGAATTCAATGACATTCACACGTGTTCACCAACGTATTCTTTGAGAGACCACGAGACGGGCAAATAGTGAGTTGGTCGTGAATGCATAATGCGTAAATTAACAAATTTGAAGAAAATATACACACCAACCGATATTGTCGAGGACATGATGATGAATATAATGTGTCTATCTCTTTACCAAAAAGCATGGAGATCGAAGGAGAAAGCGTTAGAAAAGGTAAGAGGAAATCCACACGACTACTCATTGATCCCATCATGGTTACATTACATCTTGCGAAAAACAAATCGAGGTAACAATTTAAAATACATTATTATTTTTCATAATTAGTTGATTACTCAATTCAACGATTTGGTTGCTATAATGTGCATTGCTTACCTACCTCATATTTATAATTTTAAATGAGTTCTACCGATTTTTATATTAATGTTTACTCAAAGAAATACATTAGTTCTCGTGTAATGCAAATCATTTATTACCGCTTAATGATATCTTGTTATTGTATATCAATATGTTGTTTATCGTATAATCTCATCTTTATTCTCGAAAACATTATACTATCTAATGTCAGTCTTGGTACATGTAAGACAATATGTTGGTTCTTGTCTAATGCTTATCTTGGTTACTATCTCACTGTGACTCTTGGTTATCAGATAGAAAAATGTTGTTTCTTCAGTATAATGTTGTCTTGTTCTTTGAAAAACATTATACTATCTAATGTTGTATTGAGTTCTCAGAAGCAAATATGTTGGTTACTTTGTAATCGCTTATTACCGCTTAATGATATCTTGATTCTCGTATATATCAATATGTTTCTTTATCGTGATAATCTTTGTCTTTATTCTTGAAAACATTATACTATCTAATCTTTTTCTTGGTACATGTAAGACAATATGTTGGTTACTGTCTAATGCTATCTTGGTTACTATCTGCTTAACTCTTGGTTCTTGTATAGAAAATCTCATTTCTTGATAATGTTGTCTTGATTCTTGAAAACATTATACTATCTAATCTTGTATTAGTTCTCAGAAACAAATATGTTGGTTACTTTGTAACATTATACTGTCTAATGTTTTATTGATTACTGACTAATGTTGTATTAGTTACTGTGTAACAGTATATTGGTTACTGATTGTGTAACAATATATTGGTTGCTGATTGGTTACTGTATAACAATATATTCCTTACTGTTTTGGTTACTGCCTAATGTTTGGATAATTGGTTGCTGACGAATGTTGACTTGGATACTGACATTAAATACATTGGTTACTGTCTACTCTTGTCTTGTTTACTGTATAAAATTATATTGTCCAATGCTGTCTTGGTTACTGTATGACAATAATTTGGTTACTGTCTAATGCTGTCTTGGTTACTTTGTAGCATTATACTACTTATAATTCTATTGATAATGTTGATGTTTCATAACAGGTTCCGTCACAGCTCTTGAGTTAGAAACAAATGCTCGTTTCAAATATTTGTTCTTTGCCATTGGAGCATCCATTCAAGCATGGCATCATTGCTTTCCAATTATTGTAATCGATGGCACATTCATACAATCAACTTACGGAGGGACAATATCGATAAGAAGCAGCAATAAGATGCAAACCAAAACATTGTTCCGATTGCTTTTGCGATGGTTGACAATGAAAATGAATTATCTTGGAGATGGTTTTTCATGAATTTAAGAACCGCTTGTGGAGTAAGGGAAGGCCAATGCATTGTTTCGAGATAGACGTGAAGCAATAATACAAGGATCAATTATGTGTTTCGGATGTCATGCATGCTTCCTCGCATATACCATATACTTAAAATATAAAAATAGATTCAAAAAGAGAGGAGAAGAACTTAAACAAGCTTACAACGGGGCATGTAGAGCATACAACATTGAACAATTCAACAAACACATGGCTGAACTTGATGCAATTGATCCTCGAATAAGGACATATTTGGAGGAAGAGGTCAAGTTGGAAAAGTGCACCAGGCTCCATGGGACTGTAAGCAGATACTCAACAATGACTTCAAACACCGCCGAATCTATTAACAACGCAATTAATATGATTAGGGATCTTCCAGTTGCATCAATGATTGAATGCCTACGTTGCTTGGTTCAAAGATGGTATTTCACAAACAAACAAGCAGCCCTATCAACATTCACAACACTTTCCACAACAGCTGAAGAAAGATTGCAATCTAATATCATTAAATCAAGGAAACTTAAGGTAACAAATACAAATTATAATTTATTACATTAATTTTTATATTGTATTTGTTACTGACTAATGCTTTCTTGATTACTGCATAATATTACTAATTAATGTTGAATTGTTTACTGACTAATGCTGACTTAGTTACTCTGTTAAACTTTAATGTTTACTGACTAATACTGACTTGTTTACTGATTAATGATAACTTGGTTGCTATGTAATATTATATTGGTTACTAACCAATACCTAATTGCTTATTGCAAAACATTATAATGGTTACTTGACACTTTGATTTGGTTACTGTGTATCATTGTACTGGTTACTTATTAATACTGCTTTCTTACTGCATAATATTACAAATTAATATTGAATTGTTTCTTTGTCTAATCTTGATTTGGTTTCTTGTGCTACACTATAATATTTACTAACTAATAATAACTTGTGTACTGGCTAATGGTAACTTGGTTACTATGAAATATTATATTGGTTGTCAATTAATACTTAATTGCTTAATACATATCATTACAATGGTTACCGACTACTGTTGAGTTGGTTACTATGTATCATTATATTAGTTACTAAGTGATACTTGTTTGGTTACTCTTAATAATTAAAATGTTACTGCTAAGTTGGTTATTAATAGTATCATTATATTGTTACTAATCGATGCTTATTTGGTTACTCTATAATTATAATGTTACTCTTTGCTAAGTTGGTTAATGCTTAGTTACTTGTTTTGTAATTATAACATTGAGTTGTTTGATTTAATATGTATTCTTTTTTTGAGATAATGAAAATGATTCCAAATTGTACTTTATTCTAACAAAAGTTAATTTGTGATGTAGGTTGAGACATCAAACTTGGTGATTTTTACTGTTTACGATGTCGTCAAACAATATATTGTGGACATCGACCAAAGAACATGCACATGTGGAAAATTTCAGTACCATGAGATGCCATGTCCGCATGCTGCTGCTGTTATGAGCAAGCGAAACTTGAGCTGTTATGATTTTTGCTCAAAAAAATACTATAAAACAACTTTGGTCGACACATATTCAGCTTCAATCATGCCATAGATGACAAAAGAAAAGCTGGGATGTACGGAAAGAGTAAGAAATATGGTTGTAAAACCACCGAACACAAGAAGACCAAATTTGGAAGACCAAAAGTAGGGAGGTACAAACACGGATCTGAAATCAAAATTCAAAACAAATGCAAAGAAAGCGAAGAGAAAGGACACAACAGAAAACTGCGCAATAATCCCCGGTTTTAAGACCAAAAAACCACGATATAATGCATTTACATTAAGAGTGTAGATACATGTATATATAATTGTTTACTATCATTAACCATAAACCACATAGATGGTAACATTTTTGATTTTGTACAATATCAAACATTTTTATTGATTAAAGCATTTGATTTCTGAATTCATTATGAGTTACCAATAGAATTGGGAGCCCACAAAAGTACAATCATTTATTTGACAATTATTCCAAATATAAATTGTAAATTATTTGGTTACTAACATAAAGTCAAATGGTTACTCTTATATAACAATTTGGATACCAACTGAACATCTCAAAAATATATTTAATTTAATATGATAGTTATACAAATGACAATCATATATAAAATGAAATCTCTTAATTAAAATTAATGTGTTTCCATCATGATGATACACTAAAAAAAACACATACATTTAACAATTCATAACATTAAATGATACAAATTTATAAATCGCTTTGATACAAAACTAAAACAAATATTGTTAACATATATTTATGTTAATGAGATATATAATGATTTTATCAAATTTTATTACAATTTGTTTACTTGTATAAACATAATATGGTGACCATAAGAGTAAACTATTTGGTTACTTATTTGTTATAACAATAAACAAAATATAACAAATAGGTAACCAAATATTTAGATAACAATCACCAAAACAATTTTTTTGTTAATCGATGTATAATCTCACCTATACATTTAACAATAATTATATGTCCCAAACATTTAACAACATTTATATGTCTCTAAACAATATTGTACATCTCACATTTACTATCAAAACATTAGCTGGTTACCCTTTTATATATATTTGGTTACCAACTGTACATTTCAATATAATGTAGCAAACACAGCCTAAAACGAATCAAATACCAACAACACACAAAATTAATTCCAAAAAATGATATTATAATAACATATGAAATCCCATCTATATAAGATTCAGTAATCATCCTTAATGAACCATACAAAATTGCTGTGTATATTAAAAAAATAAAAATACAAAACACAATTCATACTGACAACACAACAATATCTGAACTAATCAAAATCTGGAACAAATCTTCCTGGAAATTCTCTGTCAGTCTCATATCCCTCCAATTGTTTGTTCCTTCCATGCATATATAGGTTTGTGCATAACTTCTTCCGATATTGCGCAATGGGGAATGGAATAGGGATTTCATCAATCTTCTGATGAATGACATGCTCGGCAAAACAAATTGTAAACAACCCATGATCAACGTACAAATGCACAAAAGATAACCAAAATCAATACTAGAAACAACCTATATATAACACATCAGTTTATACAGTAACCAAACATTTACAACATAGTAACCAAACAAATTATATGACAGTAACCAAAATAATTAAATATAATAATTCAAAAATTGAAAACAATGTAACCCTTACCCATCCACTTGTTCAGGAACCGACTCTGCAAATTCTAACTCAATTATGTCATCTTCCTGCTTATTGCGATACGGTTCGCTGCTAAAGTCAATGTCACTCCTATCCTCCAAAATCGAATCTTACTGATAAAAGTGGGAAGAATAAATATATAAGGTTCACAAACATCCATGATTTTTGTTTGCATGGATTTTCTTTTGGGCTGCAGAGAATTATAAACAGTTAGACGTCTACGATGCACATCAAACGTTAACAAAAACCAATGGTCCGGTGATGACATATGTATGGGGAACAAAACATAGTCAACATTTTTCCATGGTGTGTTTACATCCATAAACAGTCCATGAATGTACTCAGCGACATCACCCTGCCCAGACAACACACGCTTATCTGCATTTTTATTTGTATACTCTTCAAAAAGAGAGGTCATCTTGGAATGGAACCAACAATCCGTAGTCGTTGCCCTTATATGCACAGTATCAGAATGTCTGGCCAATTTACGGAAGTAATATAATGCAACATTGATATGCTGAACAAAAAAAAATATTAATAGTGTTGAAAAATATCATTATGTAATCAATGTAACCAACACTGTTAACGCTAGTTAATTAAACATCTAAATAATGTAACCGTAACTATAAAAACATAATTTAAAAAAAACATAAACATGTATGATCTTAAACTGACACACACACATATATATATATATATATATATATATATATGTGATAATAACAAACAATTATATAATAGTAATCAAACAGTTTGTAATATAATAACCAAACAAAGTAATATGATAGTAACAAAAAAGCAGTTTATATGACATCAACAAAAATGCAGGTTATATAATAGTAACCAACAATTTTTGTCATAATAACCAAAACATGTTTATATATCAAAATATCGGTTTATATGATGGTAACAAAAACATATATTGAGCATACATGATAGTAACCAAATAATTATATAATAGTAACCAAACAATTGTAACATAGTAACCAAAACAAAAATATAATATAACAAAACAGTTATATGACAGTAACAAAACAGTTATATGACAGTAACCAACCACTTATATCATAACAACCAAAACATGTTTATATAGTAACATATCAATTTATATGTTGGCAACCAAAACATATATAAAACATATATATATAGTAACCAGACAATTATATAATAGTAAACAAATAGTCGTATACTAGTAACCAAACAGTAATATAATAATAACAAAACATATATATGACATTAACCAACCACTCATATCATAGCAACCAAAACATGCTTAAATATTAACATATCATTTTATATGATGGTAACCAACATATATATAAAATATTTATGATAGTAACCAAACAATTATATAATAGTAACCAAATAGTTGTATGATAGTAACAAAAAAAGTAATATAATAGTAACAAAAAGTCATATAGCGATAATAAAATGATATATAACAAAGAATCAACAATTATTAAAGCTATTTACATAAACAAATAAATAATGTAACCATAAATATAGAAAATAATTTTAAAAAAAAAGAACTCACATCATCGCTACAACCATTGCCCGAGTCTTTAATTTATAAAACCACATTTTAGATGAAATTGGGATAGACCCAAATAATCTGGCGCGAGTTCGATAATGTCATTCTTCCCGGAAATTTGTCCGTCCTTGATATAAAAACATATTAGAATACACGTTGACATTAACAATCACCATGTTAATATACACACTACCCAAAAAAAATTTATTTGTTTCATAAAAAAAACTATAACATTGTTAACGATAAAAAACAAACCTTTTCACATTGTTAAGTCCTATTTTAAACCAATTTATTCAAACAACGCCTCTTCAATTTGGGCGGCATATTCATGCAAACCTTGGGAATCTGCGAAATAACAACAACTCTTTGACTAGCACCGAGTCGTTAGGCGATAACCCAGTAGGCCCAATGTTCCACAGATATGGAGGATAGAGAACATCACTCTTTAAATGTTCACGCACAGTCAGTGCTTATTTGACTCTATTGACACTCTTCTCGATTCATCACACTTTGGACTATATCACGGGTAGTCAAAACCATCTCATCCAATCTGATTTGCTTTCCGCCTCAAACTTTTTCCCCTTTTACAAATGTGAGAAAATGTAAAGAAAACAATTATATTTTCACATAAAAATCATTTGTTGTATTGGTTCTTTCGTCTAATCTTTGTAATGGTTACTATGAAACATTATACTTATTACTAACTAATTATGTATAGGTAATATTATCTTTGTCTAATGCTATATTAGTTCTTTATCTAATGCATTATTGGTTACTATAAAACATTATAGTTATTACTAACTAATGCTCTTTTAGTTACTATGATACATTATAATGGTTACTATATATTTATGAGTTGATATCTTTGAGTAAAATTGAAACAATAACCAAAACCTTAAGCATGTAATGGTAAAACAGTAACCAAAACCTAAAGCATGTAAAAAAAAAAAAAAGTAGGCATGTCGTAATAACACTAACCTCAGCAGCAACATAAACAACAATTTCTTTCCCCGTACATTGGCTTAAAATGTCAAAAGTTGGCATGTCAACATCATTCTTATGATGTCATTAAAAATACAAAACAATCAATTGATCTTTAAAAAATGAAAAAAAGACATCTAACACAAAAACAAAACAAACAAAAAAAAAGTCTAACCTTGACAATTTCTTGAACAACATTACTTATTATTTCATGATGTTCTTGAACCATACCATCAAGTTCAACTTCATTACCATAATCGATTCATTACCATCCTTCTTCTTAACAAAATCGACACATCACCAACATCCTCAACAACATCTTCAACAAAATGACGAACTTCAACCATAACATCCTCAACAACATCCTCAATGACACGACGGTTTCAACCATAACATCCATAACATCCTCAACAACATGACGGTCTTCAAGCATAACATCATCACCTTCATTTCCAACTTCATTTACAAATTCATCCTTCTTCTCATCATCTTTCAAACCATCATCACCAACCCCATCAGCTTTCAAACCATCATCACTGACCTCACGGCATCTTTGATCAACAACATCATCAGCTTCATCAGAATCATCGGCTTCATCATCATCATCAGCATCACCACCCTCATCAGAATCAGAATCAGAATCAGAATCATCATCAAAATCACTATCAACTTCTTTAACCCCACCATCTTTGAACCCGCGTAACTCATCTCTAATAATTAACCTAAAGTCTCTGCATATCTGAACGTGTAAAATCTGCATCTCATCCTTAATATCAGCCCACAATTTTATAACGTCTTTCTTAATTTCGAAACTTTTTTTCTCAATGGCCCGTAATAGTATATCATTGCATCTTTAATGACCGATATATCAAATCCATGTTGTCATCCTTCACCTTTTTTCGCGACATCCTTCCCATTGAAAAAGTGAAACCCCCCAAATCAAGTCGTTCATTCTCCTCGGATCATTGTGGAATCAAACTTTTTACCCTCAACTGAAAAACAATAAGTACACTTCAGTATAACATCTGACAAACATTATAAAATTACAATAACAAAAAGATAAAATAAATAATCATAAAACATAATCAGTAAACAAAAACATATATACTGGTAACCAAATATATGTAAATCAGTAACCAACTAAATGTATAAAGGTAACCAAATTTATATGTTCTAGTAACCAACAACATTTTATTGTTAACATACACATAATATAATCGATAACTTTCAATTAGTATATAAAGGTAACTAACTACTATGTTAATAGTAAACTTCACAAAAATAATCAGTAACCAAATCATTAACTAAAGGTAACCAATTGCATTCTTAGTAATACACTGCATACCTGTCCAGAACAAAATACCAGATCATTCAACTTGTCATTTGAAGGGGGCTTCACTAGCTCCTTCCATCTACATAAACGGACATCAAACGGATGCTCGTTGTTGCATATACTATAAAGCTTTGAAAGTTGAAATGGTTTCAAACATAAATACTTGAAATACATATGGAAGACCATTCAACTTATACAATTTAATATAATGGTCTTTGTAGAAATTATATGTTGAACCACCACTCCTTCCTTTCTTTATATGCCCTTGAAGCATTTGACAAAGAGTACTTTGTCATTTCAAATCTGCAACTTTCCCCAAGGAAAACTAACAACATCGCCGTAACATAAAAATTGACCATTGCCCCATCAACAAAATTTTGAAAGCTGTTGAAAGAATAAAATTAAACACCAAAAAAATCAATGACATCCTAATAGCCTCATCATCGTCATAAAAAACTACCTTCCTAATATCCTACCTATACTACTACGAGTAACAACTTACGCCCCAAAATATTTTTCAATAATCGATTTTGCGTACCTTTATATGCACTTATATCATCATTGCCTTGCCATCTCAACCCGTAAATCGAGACAAAACTCAAAATTCAAAACCTAACCCTTTTCTCCCCAAACAAAAACCACATCTCACCATCATCCCTTTGGTGAACCTCCCTTACAAGAGCATGGTGAATAATCTGTGAATACATTTGATGCTTACCAAACTCCAAAAAATTTCCAAAACATGTTGCCCTAAACTTCTCCAGCTGACTTTCATTCAATTTCTTGGCAATAATTATGGGGACATCCATGTCACACCAATATATTACTTTTCCAGTGAATTTTCGGTTGCATTCCTCATAGTAAAGATCCCATAACTGTAAATACACAAAACCATAATTGAACAGATATTAGTAACCAATATAACAAAATTTATACAAAAAATAGTGTTATACACTAAATTCAGTAAACCAAATACATACTAACAAGTAACCAAATAATTCTATGATGGTACCCAAACCATCTTTTAATGGTAACCAATACATAAACAACCTATACACTAAACTCAATTTATTAAAACATGTATACTAGGAAAAAACATATTAAGCATAAAAAATACAAAATAGTAACAAAACTGTAATATGACATTAACCAAAATCTAATATAACAGTAACCAAACTATAAAATGACAGTAACCACAAGCATACTAATAAGTAACCAAATACATAAAAATAAGTAACCAAATAATTATTATTTTACAGTAACCAAATACACACTAATAAAAATTCACAGTAACCAATTACATACTAATAAGTAACCAACCCATAAAATTAACACAGTAATATAATATCACAGTAACCAAATACATACTAATAAGTAACCAACCCATAACAGTAACACATTAATATAATATCACAGTAAACCAAATACATACTAACAAGTAACCAAATAATTCTATGATGGTACCCAAACCATCTTTTAATGCTAACCAATACATAAACAACCTATACACTAAACTCAATTTATTAAAACATGTATACTTTAGGCAAAAACATATTAAGCATAAAAATACAAAATAGTAACAAAATTGTAATATAGCGGTTACAAAATATGATATAACAGTAACCAAACTATAAAATCACAATAACCACAAACATACTAATAAGTAACCAAAACATTAAAAGTTTATAGTAGCCAAATACATACTAATAAAAATTCACAGTAACCAAATACATACTAATAAGTAACCAACCCATAACAGTAACACATTAATATAATATCACAGTAAACCAAATACATACTAACAAGTAACCAAATAATTCTATGATGGTACCCAAACCATCTTTTAATGGTAACCAATACATAAACAACCTATACACTAAACTCGATTTATTAAAACATGTATACTTTAGGCAAAAACATATTAAGCATAAAAAATACAAAATAGTAAAAAATTGTAATATAGCATAACAAAATATGATATAACAATAACTAAACTATAAAATCACAATAACCACAAACATACTAATAATAAGTAACCAAAACATTAAAAGTTTACGAGCCGAAATACATACTAATAATAATTCACATAAACCAAATACATACTAATAAGTAACTTGACCCATAAAAGTAACACAAAGAATAAAAATTTTGATAACCAAATATATACTAATAAGTAACAAACCCATAAAAGTAACACGGTAATATAATATCACAGTAACCAAATACATACAAATAAGTAACCAAATAATTCTATGATGGTACTCAAACCATCTTTTAATGGTAACCAATACATAAACAACCTATACACTAAACTCGATTTATTAAAACATGTATACCGGGCAAAAACATATTAAGCATAAAAATACAAAATAGTAACAAAAAACGTAATATATAATGATAACCAAAATCGATATAACAAAGAACTAAACTATAAAATGACGGTAACCACAAGCATACTAATAAGTAACCAAAACATTAAAAAGTTTACGATGAACTAAATACATAAAAAAAAGTAACCAAATAATTATTATTTTACATTAACCAAATACATACTAATAAAAATTCACAGTAACCAAATACATACTAATAAGTAACCAACCCATAAAAGTAACACAATAATATAATAATATCACAGTAACCAAATACATACTAATAAGTAACCAATCCATAAAAGTAACACAGTAATATAATTCACAATAACCAAATATATACTAATAAGTAACCAAATAATTCTATGATGGTAACCATAAGTAAATTAAAAATAACACACCTTTAAATTTCTCTGTGTTGGAATTATATTCTGGATAAGCACTTGACCTTTGGCCTTAACTATAGGAACGTCAAGCTCAGAATCTAACTGCACTTGAGAATGCTTGATATCACTGTGTATCACCAGCCTATTTTCATTCTTACTCGATTTTCGACATGCATCCTTTTCCTTCCCTTCCTATCCACGTAAAACTTCTTCTCGTCATTGCCGGACTCACACTCGGATATTCTCTTCCTCTTCCCATCTTTCTTCTTTGTATCGACCATTTTATACGAGCATAAAAATAACACAAAAACCCACACCGAATGAAAGAGAACACGAACACGAGCGAAATCTATGAGCGAAATGGCTATGAACACGAAAAAAAACACGAGCGAAATGGCGCGGCAGCGAGCGAATCTAAACACGAACGCAGAATCGAACCACGAATCGAAAACGAAATGGCTATGAACTTCGATAACAAACAATGAAGAATACTGAAACACGAATGAAAGAGAAAGAAGCGGAAAAAACGGAATGCCGAGAAAAGAGGTTTGAAATGTAAAATGGAATTATCTGAAACGAAGAGTCCTACACAGACAATATTAGGCGGTTATCACGCATTTTAAAAAAACATGCCCCATTAAAATTATTAATCCCTTTAATTAAGGACTCATAATTAATATAATATTGTAAATAAAATTAAAAAAGTGTAATATTTTTGTAATTATGTTTTGTGTGTTTTATTTTTGTAATTATTTTTAAAAATGTACTAATATATGTAATTAATCCTACTATTTCAGTTCCATGCCCAATTCTCAATTCCATGGCCATAGATCCATAATTTTTGGGGAAAAAAATGCAGATCTCATTTCCCTAATTCAATTCAGTTGCTCTCTACGAATCTACTCCAGTGTTCTTCGAGATCCCAAATGACTCCCCCTTCTCGATCTCTCATCTCTCCTTCGGCACCTTCGCCCCTTCATTCTCTTCCTCGATTCCTACCGCTTTCTCATTCCACTGAATACAAGCACTGAACCCTCATATTTCGGTTCTCTCCGATTCAACCAGAACTCTACGTCGCCGTAGTCGTCCGGGTTTCAGGTGGCGCCCATCACGGCTCGCCATGGTGGTGGGTTTGATTGGTGGTAGACGGGGAGATAGGAGGAGAGAGAAAGAGAGAAACTGTAGCGAAAGAGATGATAGAGGTATGGGGTTTCTTGCCTCTTGGTCTTAGAAATGATATTCTCAAAGGAGTGGGTTTTCAGTTAAAAAGTAAAAACAAAATAGAGTACAACACCTTTGTACTTCGGTTTCTGTGCCAATAGCAATTATACTCTGGCAATAGTAATGTTGTGGTGTTTTCTGTTCCAAGTAGTTCACATTTGTTGCTTTTGTGGAATCATTTTTGGGTGTTATTTTTATTGTAGAAATTGGTTAATAATCAAAATACCGAATTTACAATTCGCAATTGATATTCGATTATTCGGTTATTATCAAAATTCAGTTATTAGTTCGGATATTGAAAATAGGAATATTTCGGTATTCGGTTATAACCGAATAGACTATTCGGTTCGGTTATAACCGAATGATCAGTCCTAGGGAAGGGGGTAGAGATTGGGATTTGGGAGAGCAAAGAACTGCTTCAGATGGATCCGTTTAGCATGGAGTTTATTTTTTGGTAAGTTCGTCAATTGACTAATAAAATACCGACACACATAGAGTCTCGCATGCGTGTTAGTATTCTATTGGCCAATTGACCAACTTACCTAAAAATAAACTTCATGCTAACCACTTTTCCTTTAGATGTTGGAAGCGATATTGGAAGGCTAGGAGAGAAAAAGACTATACGTCTTTTAATTTTAAGTGTTCAAGTTTCGTATTTTTTTAATAGACAACGTTTTTTAAAAAAAATGTTATGTATTTAAAACAAAAAAAATGCCCTTTTAAATAGATAATGTTTTTGTATATATATTTACAACATTTTTTTTAAAAACGTTGTGGAAAAAAAATACCACAACGTTTTTATAAAAAAACATTGTGGTTTAAGTGTTGTCTATTTAGTACTTTGTAGTAGTGACGTTTTGTGATCTAAGGCAAATATCTGTAAAAATATTTCTTACCCCGACAATAGTTGCTTTAACTATCGTCCACTAGTATTACTAGCAAAATGTTTAAAAAAAGTGGGTCGGCCTTCGTTGACTTTGGAGACTTGGGGATATAATCGTATCATTTGTTTGTTTAGCCTGTCCGCTGGTATTACTAGCTTACGTCGTATCCTCATTTTTAAATTTAGCCATCGATCGAAGGAATGACGCTTTGGGATGCTTATTTGTCCATTTTTGATTCATAGCAAATACATGATATGGATCATTCTCCATAAATATATATTTATATATTAATCCACTACAAGAAACTATGAATGTAGTGAAGCAAAATTTGTGAAAGAATTCATTCATTCACTTGACGAGTATTCTAGTGAGGGAACAATGAAGGAACAAAAATTAGTGACAATATAGATATTCTAAAAGAAATATTCTTCACATTTTTTTTCTTTGAAGAATTGAGATGGTACGATGAAAATTTGCAAAGAAAAATAGTATTAATGAAAGAATTATTAATTGTTATATATTATTGTTGAGAGATTTTTAAGAGAGATAAAATTGGCCACTATTTTGTTAAAATAAGTTTTTAGAATTAATTATAGTGAATATAAATTATATTATTATATATAAATACATTAAATTTTTTTTAATAGTAAATTTAATTTTAATAAAACTTTTGAGTGGCTTATAATATTAATTATTTTTTTAATAAACTATAAAGTAAATAACATTACGTTAAATTTTAAAATTTCATGCATTGATCATAACATAATGCAATTTTTTGTGAAATAGAGCACAAATGCAAAAAAAAAATACTCATATATTTTACAAAAAGACTTAAGTTTGAGTTTATTATTTAATTTATAATATACTACAAATCAAATTGTAATGTAATTATATTTTAATAGAAATTTTAGTTTTACTACTAATGTACTGATCTCAAAGCTAGCATTGCTCATCTACGGCACTCAAATAGCAAAGCTCCACACGGTTTGAAATTCGTATTTATCTCTCTGAAATTTCAGGTTTGAAAGTGTGACGACTAATGATAGTGCCAGATCCATTGTCCTTTCGTTGAGAAAAAAATCCAAATCAGCGTCCTCGACTTTATTTCTACAATTAGAAGGTATGAATAATGTTAGATTCAATCAAATGTATAATTCGTTCAATTTTCCTAGTTTTGATACTTTCATGAGATGGGTCGATTTGGGTTTTGATTTTTCTAGGTTAAATTCAGTTTATAGACAATTTTATGATGATTCTGTTTGATTAATTATATGTTATGTTATGTTTGGAATTTTATGTTATGAGATGGGTCGATTTGGGTTTTTATTTTGTTGAGAAATATAGATCGGGCCTTCTTAAGCAAAAATTTGAACAGTTGATTGGTAATCATATAGTTGGTCCGCAAGAGGTAGAAGTTGTTATGGGAAGGAGATTGCAGGTTTATATGCTAAAAATTTCCTTTCAGATTCGCCTTTGTAGCTATGCTTTAATGAGGTATGTTTAAAGCCATTTCCTTTGCTTACCACTTTTCTCTCAAACATTTTTCCTGGTCAGGTTCCTCTAGGTGCTAATGGATGTGCATACTTTCCTTTTGAGGAGCTCTGTGACAAACCTCTTGGAGCTGCAGACTTATTTGGATTGTTTAGTAAGTCGTATTAAGATTGTATGGGTTCCCCATTAAGCATGAAAGCTGTATTAGCTGATACCAAGTAGTTGCATGATGCTTAATATAGTTGAGTTTTTATTTTTTTTTAAAAATCAATTTCAGGGATTGAAATTCCATAGACCTTTAACTAGTTTTTACCTAAATGTGAGCAAGACCCTTCTCTAAAAACAGTACATTACGGTGAACTGTTTAGATTTATTTTATTTTTTTTTGCTAGTTGAACTGTTAAGATTTGTAATTCCCTTTCTTTTTGACTTGTATAGGCTGTTGGCTATTGGCGTTAGTTTATATTTGATGATTCCAATTAGTTTATATTTGATGTTTCCAATTAGCTATTTGATGATTCCAATTAGCTATTTGGCTATTGGACAATTTAGAGAGCTGTATATGTCTATTTCACTTTTGGACTTTTTTGGCTGTTCCAAACCCTTGTCACTATAATCTTAACAAACTCTTTTGCAAAAAGAAGAAATTTGAGGTAATTATGGAACTCTGTAAAATTTACATAATTTATAAATTGTGGAAATCAATGGAGTATCTGAATTGGGAGGGAAAGAGTACTTTTTATCTCCTTATTGTCTTCTGCTATTTGTTGTAGTGAATCATATCTGTAATAACTGTGTTTAAGATCCTTATATGGCGTCTACTCTTATAAAGAAGATAACTTGGGTCATTTTAAAATTTTACTAACAACTTTTAGCAGTGTCTTAGAACATAATCTTTTTAGGCGCATTACATATATTAATCAATTTGAAATTTTCATTTGTCTGCATACCGAGTCCATTGTAGATTGGGCATACCCCATGTGACTTGGAATTTGTACTTCTTAAATTAAGAATTACAATTTCTCTGCTGAGGCCCATGTAGCATGGAGGGGCAGTATAGGCAAGGCATCTCTACGGGGGCGGGATTGTACATTTGATTTTACAGTAATGAATTTTTCTGTACTGTACATTTAATAATTAAATCTGGCTTTGTTCGTTTGTTTGTTGTTGTTGCAGGAAGTGCCACACCATCTGGTTGACATATTGCACCCGTCTGAAGGTATATTGTTTGCTTGAACAGAATGTAGGTTTTTTTTTACTGTGCTTTAGATTGTCAGAATTCTATTTTTTTTCACATGTCACTTTGATATATTTTGTCAATCTATTGAGACACAATGGAGAACCATGCTTCACTGATATTGGAACGTATGTGCACAATCAGATTATTCTGTTGGGCAGTTTTTTGAGGAAGCAAGGCAAGCTACAAGAGACATTCTTAACAGTGGCTGTGTTCCAATAGTCTCTGGCGGAACTGGATTGTACTTGAGATGGTAAGTCTCCTTGTTTGATGTTTCTTTATTGTAAATATGCATATTGTAGAACTTTACTTTCATAAAATTTAACAGTTCTTGTTAATTGAACGTGTAATATGACTAAAATCTACTGATATATGCTTTCTTCTCTATGTAATTGTGTTCAAAGAAGCTTTCTCTATTGATTAGAAGTTCATCCTAAATTCCATAATAGATTCAAAAGTTTATATATACGTTATTGTGAAGCCCACTTCTTTACATATACTACAGAATGTGGCAATGTGTATGGCAAGGTTCAGAGAATGGGAGCTATGATTGTAGGCACATCTTAAAGGATCATACTGCTGAGGTAACCAAGTTTCACTTTCTTATTCATATAGAATTAGATTTATGGGTTGCGAGTTGGTATACATGACACACTCTTTCGAAAAGTGCCCATGCTTAGAAGTTCATTTAGTACTAAGGCTATTTGTGCTTATACATTGCGTCAGTCATGTCATCAACAATTCATGCATTGGCTTTAACCGTCCCCTCCCCCCACCCTTTGAGAATTTACGAGTGTGCACACTCAATATATCACAGGTGTGGCCCAACAGAATGCTACAGGACTTGTTCAGTTTACTGCCAGAAAACATGCACTCATAATTTTTGTAATTCATGCCATGAAACTTTCAAATGGGTAGCCATGTAGTGACCCTACTCTAATTTTTTATGATTCTCAAAATAAGCCACAATGATACTGGAGTTTGCTTTTCAACTGCATTGCACGTGTGTAATATTGTTATTTAACCAAACAATAATAACAGTTTCTATCATGTGAGAACTTGGTTTCATAAACAATGTTCTTTATGTTAAATCCTTTTCATTTATTTTGCTTGTGAATAAATAAAAGTAACATTTTTTATTGCTTGCAGAGATTATCAATCAAGGGAATTCACCTGCAAAACACTGCAGGAGACTCGTATTGTTCATGGAGAATTCACCTGGACTTGGGGTATATGCTTATTAGTCAGAACGATTTTGTGTTGATCCCCACCTAAACTAACAAGTCTTGTATACATTTTTATGTATCCCCATCTAAACCAACAACTACTTTGTTACAGCTTCTCTTGATTGTACTTGGTACTTTTATGAACTCTCTTCTGGTTTATGCCTCGCACAGGTTTCCATCTCGCTCTCTCCACCTTCCCTCCTTCTCACGCTCACTATCACTCGCTCATTCTACACACAAATCCATATGTGTGTGCACCTGCAGGCACCTTTACAAAGTGTCTGAATGCCTCTGGCAAGTGTCACTGCATAACTTTTGAACTTGGAGGTATTCTGCAGGTTGCTGATGTGTCGGGATCCGAAGGTTATACATCTACATCCTTTCATCCTGATGGTCTCATCCTTGGAACAGGCACCTCTGGGGTCTCTTGTTAAGATTTGGGATGTGAAAAGCCAAGTATGATACTATTGTAGTTCTACCCTTAATTTGTTTTTTCTTTTTCTTTTTCCTGTGCAAGTCTTATTAATATCTTGTTTGTCTGCAGGCAAATGTTGCAAGATTTGATGGTCATGTCGGGGCAGTAACTGCCACAACTTTTTCAAAAAATGGTTACTTTCTAGCGGTATGTGTTGTTTAACTGAGAAATGCAAATTATGTTAGCTGATTAAACATGTAATTGACTCTTTTTTCCCCTCAACTTGTCAGGCTGCTGCTCAAGATGGTGTTAAGCTTTGGGATCTACGCAAATTGAGGAATTTTAGGACCTTCACACCATATGATGAAACTACACCAACACAATCTGGTATATATTTGCATGCACAATGAATTACAATGAATTTCTTCTTTTCTTGTTTCTTCATCACCTACTACTTATTATTTTGTGTGTGCATACACATTGTATTATTATTATGTTTTTTTGGGGGGGTAGGGGTGGGGGTGGGGGTGGGGGTGGGGGATGCAATAGTGCTTTCTGTTTCTTATATATTATTTTCAATCCTGAGCTTATAGGCGAAGAATTTATTAACTATCCATCCAGAAGCCAAAGTACCTGTGAAGAGTGTCACCATTCGCAGGATCCCAAGGTATCTTATGTTGAGTGGAAGCTGTTGTTGTTGTGCATTTGAAAGAAAAACATTATATTTCTTCAACATATCTAAGTTGAGGTCTTGATTCTTACTTGCAACAAGTGATATAAGTTAGACTATGTCTCCGTAAGTTTTGTTTCAGGATCATTGTTGTTGCTCTACCATAATTTGTGTATAATATCTCAAGTAGTATGATATTGTTATTTGTAATTCTGATTGGTTGCAGCAATTTTTCTAATTTTTAGAAAGCGAAAACGGGGAAAATCATATAATTCTTGTTTTACAAAAGACTAGGAAGCATGAGTTTGGCTTGGCCAAGATAATTATGTCTTTTGGAAACTTCTCTTCATAGTTTTTTGCCTCTTCATTTTAACTGATGTCTCTGTCTGCCAGAAAATCAGATTGGACATATGGAAATGGAATACTACAGCGAAATACGGAATCATGTAATTAGCTATTCATCTAAACAATATATATGATCTAAACAATATATACCAATATTTAGGCATTTCCTGATGATCTGAAGACGAAGCTCAGTATAGATGATGATATTGTTTTGATCCCTAAAGAAGCTTTATCCCGAGCCTCTGCTGATCAGAGAAGCAGATATCTCAGTCGGTGTGTTTGATCCATCCATCTTGGTTTTAAATTTGTTCTTTTTGTCTGAAACCATACACTGGATGGAGCTGCCGTGATTAGTCAATTAACTTTTCACAATATTTATTTTGGCGTATAATTATTTAAATTGCATATCCATTTTAAGATCTTGGAAGCGGAGTGCATATATGTAATCTGCTACATAAATTGGGACTAAAGATAAAGTATTTGCAGATTCAAGGTTATCACTTTCAATTGATTTTTTTGGGGGTGTATTTTCAGGGGTGGTATGTCACACTCATACTCAACACAACGCGACAAGAACCTGTCTAGGTCGACAAAACTTGCTGTTAATAATAGGAGATTCGATGGAAGAACCCCAGACTCACCAGGAACACTTCCTAAGCAGGTGACTTCATCGATGTCCCAAAAAATTTATTTACAACGGCTGTGTATGTTTGAACTTTTAACTTGAAGCACATGCTCTCTAATTGTAGTTTTTATGGCAACATTCTGGTTTGGCCTATATATATGGGTGCATGTTACTTATAGTTGACTTCCTAAGCAGGTGACTTGCCTAACTATAGCTACTGAAGATTTGAGGAATGAGGAATTAAATTGAACATTTAAATAAGAAAAGAAACACTGCTAGTAGATATTGCTACTGAATGATATATTATTTTGTTAAATTTGATAAGAGAGTTGAACTTCTTGTAATATGTCAATTTGCTTCATTAGTGAAAAAAATTTATTAACACGTTACCTTTTTTTGGGTTTAGTGATCTTTTCTCACTATGCTATTCTTTCATTGCTTAACTTATGAAGAAATATAAAACTTAGTATATTTTTATTGTAAAAGATGTGGGTTATGTTACGTGATAATAACAAGGCTTTTCTACTGGGCTCTTGGTTGATGGCCATGTGCAGGCATGGAGTATTAAAACTATTTTGATACTTTAATCTTTGTAAGCATGGTAGTGAGTAAACACATGATAAATTAAGAATCTGTTATAAACAGAGTTATTCAAAGCATTATTTGATGTCCTTATTGATATGTTTTTATACCAGTTATATTTTTGTAAAATGCTGTGGCAAGGACTACATTTCAGTTCCAAAAAAAAGAGAAGCTAAAAATTAACGCACAAGATCGGGATGAGAAATAGACCTGATTTTGGGGGCGTTACAGGTTGTATTTATGGTTTATGTTCATATGAACTCAATACATGATCAATGTATTAAGCAGAAGTTGCCCATGCTAGATAACATGCTTTAAAGTTTTCGCTGTAACATGCACTGAAGCAGTGTTTTTTTTTTTAACTTTTTATATGGACATGACTTTGATGAATTTGGTTTTGTTGGTTCATTTATTTTATTATATTGTTCGAAGTTAACTGTTTGGTGAATTTGAGCTTAAGATCATCAGTTGCTTGATTGCATTTGCCTAATAATATTATTGTTCCATATTTATGGGCCTAAAAAGATAGCATAAGTTTTTTAGTAATGTTATAGCTATATTGCTGGAAAATTCACAATTTATTATTTAAACATTTCTTTCTTTATATACATTTTTTTTTAATTTCACAACTATTTGACTGATTTATGTCTATATGTTTTTTTGATTTGCAGATAGAATTTTTTCTGGAAGGTCAATAACCACAAGGATGAAGGTTTTAATTAAGCATTTTCTTAAGATATAGATTTTAGAATTTTAGCCTTTTGGATTATATAATTTGGTTTTTTGGTACTTAGATTATTTAAGCAACTGTTTATTGCTTAGCTAGTTGGGTATTTTGTTGAATCAATGAATCTACTATTTTTTTATAAGATAATTACTTTTTATTTTGAATGCTTATTGCTTTTTGTCTCTTATATTATATACAGTGTGTAAAGTTGATTTAAAAACTCACTAAATGTATTATATTTTTTTTATTAAAAATTGTTAATGTAACAATACATTTTGAATGTCAAACAACTTAATATGACCACCACATTATCATGATTTATAATCATTTATTGGCAAATAATAGTTGGTCAATGAAAATTAAAATTTAATGACGAATAATATTAACTATTTAGAATTAATAGTATTGTCATTATATATATTCATTTAGTTATTCATTTAGTTATGACAATTGATATTGTCACTAATATTAATATTAATTATTTGGTAACAAATTATGCCGTCGCTATTATATATCATTTAGTGATGCCTTTTAATTTTGTAACTATTAATAGCTCTTTATGTAACTAGCTTTATCGTCACCATAAGTATTCAAATAGTGACAAACAAATGTGTCATAGAAATTAACTCTTTGATGACAAACTATATCGTCACTGTTATATATTCATTTAGTCACAACAACTAATTTTGTCACTATTAGTAATTTTTTTTTGTGACGAGATGTATCGTCACCATAAGTATTCAATTAGTGACATTGAAAAATGTGTCCCAAAAAATAACTCTTTGGTGACAAATTATTTTGTAATATTATTTAAAATATGAAATGACGACGACATAATTGTCATGTTAAATATATTATTATGTGACGAATTATTCTGTCGTCATTTATTTTCTTATTTTTGGTGACGATAAATACAATAACATGACGAAAGAATAATCATAAATATGATAATATTGTCGTCATTAAAATTAGATGATTTAAATTGAGTAACATATTTTCGTCACTAAAACAATATCATTTAATGACGAAAAACGATTTTTGTCATTTAATGCACTAAGTTTTGATGACTAAACATAATATAGAGTGACGAAAGTTTTATTCAAATAGTGACGCCATGAACGTCACTAAAAGTAATTAATTATAGTGACAATGATGTAAATCGTCACCATAAGTTAAAACATTTAGTGACGACATCAAATATACCTAATACCACACTCATACGGTGACGGTCTCTGTGACGATTAACAATCGTCATCAAATATTTTAGTTACGAAAAATGAATTTTATGTGACAAATTTTAGCGTCATTTTTTGTAAGATTTCTTGTAGTGATTATTGTACAATCCTGATATTTATTCTGTTCGTTAATTTCTAAGCATGGTTATACAAGTGACCTCACTTGGATAATTATTGTATTTAATAACATGTTGATACATACTTATTAGTTTCCAGTATGTATAGGTTAATTAAAAATTCGTCTAAGCTATTTGACTCAGCTAGACACAGATTTAAAAATATCGTTGAACATGATAGAACCTTATTGATATCCAACTGAATTGTTTTGGTTCGAATTCAGACTAAGTATGAACATCCCGAATCTGGGGAACTTTTGTGTGCCTAATGTGGATATGCTGGATGAAAATATCATTCGAACATGTAGTATTGATCAATACATAGCATAACGAGCTGATCACCCCCGTGCCTGTAAGTTATGACGGTTTACAGATGAAGTTCTGTTTAACCTTTTCAAAAATAGAAAACAATGTTCATAGTCTGTCGACTGATCTCCATTTATAGTCAGTATGTAGTTTCAAAAATTTAAAATCGAATTGATATGTTGTTTATTGTTGCTTCAGCTTACTTCACAACTGTTGATTCGTTGTGGAAGTGTCATTCACATAAAACATTTACTTCTTTCAGCTAACGTTTATTGTTTGCTATTACTTGTTGGGCACTCAAATTGTGACGCCCCCAAAATAGGTCCATTCCATCCAACCCATTCTGAGTCGCCAAATACATGGTACAGAAATAACTAAAACTTTATTTTTACAACATATAAACTGTGAGTTTAAATACAGATATTGCCATCTAGACAATATCCACATGCAAATAAATCTCCATCATAATTATTGATACATTATTTTACAAAATGGTGAGGACTACTAAACAACTCTCTACTAGAACCTTCATTCCATACCCCGACTAGTACTGCGCTACATTCTCGCCTCCCGAGAAGAAAAATGGAACAAAAAGGAAAAGGGTGAGCTCAACTAGCCCAAGAAAAGAATATTATGACTAAGATAATATACAACAAATTATCGTTAGTCTCCAACAGGAAAAATCTAATAGAATACAATAGACAACCGCTTTTAAATCATCAACTGCAATCGAAACAACAATTCATTAGAAGAGTTAAGTAGAGAATGCAAACTACTATCTTCTATATATGAATTTAAAAGTTCATCGTCGATATTTTATCCTCAGTAACATCAATCAATATATATATCCTGAATCAAATATTCATCTTTGCACTACAAAAGCCAAAGATATTCATCGATTAATCATGTTCATCTAAACACTGCTCATCTTTGCACTACGGGCCAAAGATATTCTTCAGAAATCATTCATCTTTGCACTACAGGCCAAAGATATTCCATAATATCATCATTTAAGACTGAAGATGATGAAAAATATTTTAAAGAAAACGAATCCAGTGAAACAAAAGAACAAGTATTAAGGATTCGTATTTCAGCTATTTCATGTCCAAAAATACCTCATAAATAATCATAGTGGTGTAAAATTAAAGAATGATCAAAACATGGATACAATCAAAACTAGTATCCAGAATAGATATTTTGGACAAAAAGAAGAAATTTCATTTTTCGGTGAATAGTGCCGTATTCGTGAATAGTGTCAGATATCGTGAATAGTCTTGAGTATCACGTGAATAGTAACTCCGACACCAAAAGATAGAAATTTCACAAAAAAACATCTTCACGCTTCGTGAATAGTACTCGTGAATAGTAACTCGTGAATAGTAACTCGTGAATAGTAACCCCGACATGAAAAAGTTCCAAATTTGATAAAAATTTCCAACCAATATTTCGGCATAATGATATTGAAGAAATAATATCATTTTTGAATAAAATAACATCCCTTACCTCGAAAAGACAAGATTTCTAGTTGAAACACCTGATATAAAGCTATGACTTGAACTTGCACCGTATAGCAATACTCAAAGTATACTCAAAATACTCACAAGAATACGCTTCGATAATATAGAGAGAAAACTTCAGCTTAAAAGTGATTTTCAATTCTAACCTAAGCACCCTATTTATAGGAAAATGCTTAGAACACCAAAATAGAAAATTTAATATAATAATATTATTATTATTATTTCTACAACTTCCTACGTACGAAGAATCTGAATTAAGCTATTAAAACACATGCAAGACCCACACTCAAATCACCAAAAACGTTTTTCATATTAAAAATATTTTAAACTTCCAAAAATTAATTATTTCGGAGCTTCGGAACTTCAATAATTCATAAAAAATTATCCTTTTTGTCAGAAAATTCAAATCTTGCGATTTTTTATAGGAAATTCAATTCTCTACAACTTTGCAGAAGAAAGATTTTCCAAATTCCAAACAGAAATTGACCGAAATTCATAAACGGGCGATTTTACAGGCTATAATCAAATTTCGGTCAATAATTGTGTCCACCAACACACAAAATATGTGTTAAACATTTAATGCCACAAAAATACTCTTCCTTCTCATATACTCATATATCCCACATTTATTATAAAAATATCACCGTTAATATATTATTAAAATAATATATTTAAATGAATTATTTTATCAGAAAAAGATAAAATATTAATTTTCAACAATTGTCACATTAAAAATTTTCTCCATCTATATCCACATAAAATCAATATTTTCCTCATCATATAAATCAATAATTAATTATTCACAAATAATATTACGAGAATCACAATCTTGCAACCAGTGCCGCTCCTCGTGAAAGAGGGGCTTTCCAATAAGGATCTCTCCTTCTTGGCGCCGCAATTAGGTGACAAAACCTCTCCTTAGATGTAACTTTCTAGACATTGCCAATAATGTTATCCAATAATTTTATTCAGATAATATGAATTATTGTCTCAGATAATGGAAAATACCGTAGTGACAATTATTAAAATAACAAGAATATATAAAAAAATCAACGCAAAGAATTATTGAATCAATAAAATAAAATATTTGAATAAGAAGAATTACCGTGTAATAATTATTGAGTAGTGCCTTCTTACGTAAGAATCAATAATTGGTGCAATACCGTGTGCTACTGTTCAACAACGCGTATTAGTGTGTTTTAACCACCGGGTATTCCAACAGTATTAACGGTAACAACTACGCCATTATTTAAACAACTTATATTTGTCATTTTTTTCATCCAATCGCTTTCCGTTATGGGGCCCACAAAAGATCTGCTACTGTCGTGCGAATATTCCCCGACGCATTTAATATTCCACGACCAAACGAATATTCCCCGACAATAACGAATATTTTATAACCACTTGCTTATTCGAAATATTTGCGTATTTTACCCATAACTATCCACATTAATCAAATCAACCCTTACTATTTCAAAATAATAAATAGAGGAAAATAAATTTCATTTATTAATAATTTGGGGTCTTACAACCTCTGCTCCTTATGAAATTTCGTCCTCGAAATTGGCGTGACGTACTGTGTTTCAAAAGATGAGAATACCTCGCTTTCATTTCTGTTTCCAACTCCCAGGTCATTTCCTTAATAGCATGGTTTCTCCACAAAACTTTAACTTGTTGTATAACCTCTGTACATAGGACATGTTCTTTCCTATCCAAGATCTTGACAGGTACCTCCTCGTACGTTAAGTCTTCTATTATCTCGTCTGGTTCTAACTCAATGACGTGGTTGGTCATCCACATATTTACGTAACATCGATACGTGAAAACGCGTTATGAACACGCGTCATACTTGGCGGTAAAAAGCGAGTCTATAGGCCACGGCCCTATTCAATCGAGAATTTCAAATGGATTAATAAATTGAAGGTTTGAGCTTTCCTCACCTCACCGATTCTCGCTTTTGAAATAACAACTTCTTGCCTCCTTCTTCAAATTCATCATTTCCGTTGTGTAGCTTGAACAACTTTAACTTTATCAATTAAAGTCGATTATACTCAGATATCATCACGTGGGTACCTAGAGTTTTCATCTCCATCTCTATTATTTATAAATTATACTGAAATTAGTGTTTGACAATATCGTATCTCGTATTTGTATACGATCTTCTACTCAACACGCCGCCTACCACGCTCGCTTTTCGGGATGGCATGGTCGTAACACGTGTCTTTGAAATGAGTCTCCTCTTGAGTTCTTCAAGCTCTTCCCACATTTCTTGCTCCATTCGAATTTTGTATCTCTACGAGTCAATTTGCGTTAATGGAATAGCGATTCGAGAATATCCTTCAACGAATCTCCGATAATAACCAACTAAGCCTCAGAAAGCTACGTATTTCGATTACTGAATTTAGGTTGTTCTCAATCGTGACTCATATCCCAACCTTGATAAGACGTTACAATGACACCTATCGCTTTACTATCGCATCGAATATGGTGTCCCCTACGAGAGTCCGGCTTTGCATTCCCACAAAGGAAGTCACCGGATAAAGGCTCGGTACCAAATTCTATAGTTGAATTTTAACTCTCAAGTTCAATAAGAACCATTCGATATGAGATTTTAGAAATGAGTTTTGTCTGGGGTTCAAAGTCGATACAAAATTTAATATCGAAGCTTTGGGAGTAAGCGAAGAAATTCTTCAGAATTACGTCGGGAAAATCAATAACAACAGAATATTATTCAAATCGACGTGTCTTTATTCAAATCCATAACATGGACTAAGAAAACTTGACATCCGTAATAAGCGAATGACTTCATGGCTTGATATGAAAATGTTTGACTACAATGGTTTGATTGCTTGAATTGAATAACAAAGTTGCTTAGGAATATGAAAACTAACAACCTTACGAAAGTAATCAATTTCGGCATGATGAGTAGTTAACCTTAAAATCACATCAAAAGCAAATATCTCTATAGAAATAAGGTTAACGAGTAATGTGATAGTGCCAACTCAATCAAGCAAGATTTCTAAACAACGGATGTAATGAAAGTTTCTCCTAACGGAGTCTCCATAAATAGGTCAAAGTTTAATTTCTCTGTAGTCAAGTTCAAACGTTGATCGCAAGCAAGAGAGATAAAAGAATGGGTAGAACTGGTATCTAGTAAGGTAAAAACTTTGTAAGAATTTATAATTAACTAACCCGTGCTAACTTCGTTCGGGTTCCTCGCATTTTGACCGGTCACGACAAACGCTCTTCCATGAACCGTTAACTTTGACTTTTCTGGGACATCCTTTTGAGTCACCATTCCCGCTGGACTGGGTTTCGATATCGTATAATCTCGAGCGATATGTCCTTCTTTTCCACAATTATAGCATACCTTAAACTGTTGTGGGCGCTTTGGTGATATGTCCCTCTTTCCGCATTTTTGTAACATATCTGACCGGTGGTCTTTCTCCTCCTTGGAACCAGCCACATCACCGACATCTTCACATGGTCGTTGTTGAATCTCCTCTTTTAAAATCTCTTCCCGACTCGCTTCTTCTATTTTCATGGCCACGATTACCACCAGAGTGGTTACCGCTTTGTCTAGTATTCTTCTTTCTCCGCCGGTTATCGTTATTCGATGACTTCTATCTTCTAGATGATCTTGGTTATGGTCCCTCGGTTGAACGAACTCGTTATCTCGCTCTAACAACCGAGCCTCGCTGACAACATCCGAATAGAGAGAAAATTTATGAGAAATGAGATATCGACGTATCTTGGGTTTCAAACCTCTCGTAAACATTCGCGTCATCGTTCTTCATTCTCCACCAAATGAGGTGCAAACTGGATAACTCCGCGAACTTCGCCTCGTCGACACCGCCATGTTATTCTCGCTCCATCTAATAAACTCCACTTCCTTCATATGATGAATACTTTCGGGGGAAGTACTTGTCATTGAACTGCTCAAACGCCTCCGGCATGACATGAGTGAAAATGTTGTATGGGTACGCTTCACAAATTCCCACCAAGAATCGCTTCGCCACGGAACATAAAGGTGGCGAATGGAACCTTCTGTTCCTCCGTGCATCCCAAGACATCGAATATCTTGGTAATTTGCTTGACCCATGTTTCCGCCATGATCGGATCTGGCTTTCCCTTAAATTCTGGTGGTCCCAACTCTTTGAACTGTTTGGCTGTGACAACCCGTGAATTGTTATCATTTCCTCCTGTATTTTGAACACGAGTCTCCTTCGTCTGATTTTGCATGAACTGCAAAAAGCTTCTAAACATCCCCTCGTTCATCATCTGCTCAGTGGTGTTGTTCACCGGAGGTACATTGTCAGCCTGTTGCATGTTCTCCTCGTTGGTAAGTACAGGCATCTCCACGGTCTCATTTACTCCATCATAATATTCTCGATTCGACATTCTCAAATACCGTCATAAAACAAGGGTTAATTAAGGAAATCAATATATCACATAATATCCCTATATACTAACCAACTAACAAATAAGCTTAGGTAGGACACACTAGCGAAGGATTTACTCGCTCTCCCTCCTAGTTCTATTCCCCCGATCTCCGCCAGAGATCATATCCCTAAGCTCGATATACAACCGTGACGCCCCCAAAATAGGTCTATTCCATCCAACCCATTCTGAGTCGCCAAATACATGGTACAGAAATAACTACAACTTTATTTTTACAACATATAAACTGTGAGTTTAAATACAGATATTGTCATCTAGACAATATCCACACGCAAATAAATCCCCATCATAATTATTGATACATTATTTTACAAAAATGGTGAGGACTACTAAACAACTCTCTCTAGAACCTTCATTACATACCCCGACTAGTACTCGCTACATTCTCGCCTCCTGAGAAGAAAAATGGAACAAAAGGAAAAGGGTGAGCTCAACTAGCCCAAAAAGAATATTATGACTAAGATAATATACAACAAATTATCGTTAGTCTCCAACAGGAAAAAATCTAATAGAATACAATAGACAACCAGCTTTTTAAATCATCAATCGCAATGAAACAACAATTCATTAGAAGAGTTAAGTAGAAATGCAAACTTCTATCTTCTATATATGAATTTAAAAGTTCATCGTCGATATTTTATCCTCAGAACATCAATCAATATATATATCTCGAATCAAATATTCATCTTTGCACTACAGGCCAAAGATATTCATCATTAATCATGTTCATCTAAACACTGCTCATCTTTGCACTACGGGCCAAAGATATTCTTTAGAAATCATTCATCTTTGCACTACAGGCCAAAGATATTCCATAATATCATCATTTAAGACCGAAGATGATGAAAAATATTTTAAAGAAAACGAATCCAGTGAAACAAAAGAACAAGTATTAAGGATTCGTATTTCAGCTATTTCATGTCCAAAAATACCTCATAAATAATCATAGTGGTGTAAAATTAAAGAATGATCAAAACATGGATACAATCAAAACTAGTATCCAGAATAGATATTTTGGACAAAAAGAAGAAATTTCATTTTTCGGTGAATAGTGCCGTATTCGTGAATAGTCTTAGTATCGTGAATAATCTTAGTATCGTGAATAGTAACTCCGACACCAAAAGATAGAAATTTCACAAAAAACATCTTCACGCTTCGTGAATAGTAACTCGTGAATAGTAACTCGTGAATAGTAATCCCGACATGAAAAAGTTCCAAATTTGATAAAAATTTCCAACCAATATTTCGGCATAATGATATTGAAGAAATAATATCATTTTCGAATAAAATAACATCCCTTACCTCGAAAGACAGTACTTCTAGTTGAAACACCGGATATAGGCTATGACTTGAACTTGCACCGTATAGCAATACTCAAAGTATACTCAAAATACTCACAAGAATACGCCGATAATATAGAGAGAGAAAACTTCAGCTAAATGTGATTTTTAATTCTAACCTAAGCACCCTATTTATAGGAAAATGCTTAGAACACCAAAAGTAGAAAATTTAATATAATAATATTATTATCATTTCTACAACTTCCTACGTCTGAAGAATCTGAATTAAGCTATTAAAACACATGCAAGACCCACACTCAAATCACCAAAAACGTTTTTCATATTAAAAATATTTTAAACTTCCAAAATTAATTATTTTGACTTTCTAACTTCAATAATTCATAAAAATTATCCTTTTGTCAGAAAATTCAAATCTCGCTGATTTTTATAGGAAATTCAATTCTCTACAACTTTGCGTAAGAAAGATTTTCCAAATTCCAAATGTAAATTGACCAAAAATTCATAAGCAAGCGATTTTACAAAGCTATAATCAAATTTCATTAATAATTGTGGTCCACCAACACACAAAATATGTGTTAAACATTTAATGCCACAAAAATACTCTTCCTTCTCATATACTCATATATCCCACATTTATTATAAAATATCACCGTTAATATATTATTAAAATAATATATTTAAATGAATTATTTTATCGGAAAAAGATAAAATATTAATTTTCAACAATTGTCACATTAAAATTTTCTCCATCTATATCCACATAAAATCAATATTTTCCTCATCATATAAATCAATAATTAATTATTCACAAATAATATTACAGAATCACAAAGATCTTGTGACAAAATTCCTCAGAAAGAGGGGCTTTCCAATAAGGATCTCTCCTCTACTTGGCGCAATTGATTAGGTGACCAAACCTCTCCTTAGATGTAACTTTCTAGACATTGCCAATAATGTTATCCAATAATTTTATTCAGATAATATGAATTATTGCTCTCGATAATGGAAAATACCGTAGTAGTGACAATTATTGAAATAACAAAGAATATATAAAAAAATCAACGCAGCAATTATTGAATCAATAAAATAAAATACCGAATAAGAATTAATTCATGTAACAATTATTGAGTAGTGCCTTCTTACGTAAGAATCAATAATTGGTGCAATACCGCAGCTTCTTGTTCAACAACGCGTATTAGTGTGTTTTAACCACCGGGTATTCCAACAGTATTAACGGTAACAACTACGCCGTTATTTAAACAACTTATATTTGTCATTTTCTTCATCCAATCGCTTTCCGTTATGGGGCCCACAAAAGATCACAGCTACATTCGTATTTAATATTCCCCGACAATCTTTAATATTCCACGACCAAACGAATATTCCCCGACAATAACGAATATTTTATAACCACTTGCTTATTCGAAATATTTGCGTATTTTACCCATAATTATCCACATTAATCAAATCAACCCTTACTATTTCAAAATAATAAATAGAGGAAAATAAATTTTAATAATTTGGGGTCTTACACAAATTCTCATTCTTTCTTAATTTTAAATGTTTTCTGTTAAGTGTGATCAACCAGAAGGCTCTGCCAAGAACAAAGGAAAAGGAAAAGGAAAGGTTGCATAATAAGTTCTACGTTATTCTACGTAATATTTAGACTTTATTAAGACAATAATATTTATTATCTATTATGGAATGGAATGTATTAAAGGTTGTGTACTTGGGATTTAGACAACTCTGATATGTAAATTAAGTTTGATATTTATGTTATTATTATTATTATTATTATTATTATTATTATTATTATTATTATTCTGCTCATAGAAATGATATCGTGAAGCACGGAGTTCGGGTTTCAAATATCCGAATTTAGGGGCGTCACACAAGTTGCTTCATAACCTTTGTTCGGTTATTGAAGTCTTAAAGGAATGTTTAAATTCTTGATTTTTTTATTCAACTGTTATGACTTGCTGAGCAATTGAATGTTAACACTTGCTTTAAATAAAAACATTTTCAGCGAACGATGTTAGAAAGAACTTAAGGATCCCATAAAGATCAAGCTGATCGGTATCCAGACGAAGTGCAATTAAGTATATGAATGTGAGTGAAGATCAAGCCAAGACTTGTAATGTAGAATAATGTAATTAAACTATAGAATAGTTTAGTGAACTGTTATGTATCCTTGGTGGTGGATGAAAGTCACTCTTGTAAGAGATAAAGAACAATGTAATTATAATTATTTGTAATGAACAATGTATAAGGTATTAGAACCTGGGATTTGAGAATGTATGTTGTTATATTTAGCTATATAATGATGTATGTTTGGAAGAAGATGGGACCATGATGTACGTAATCTGGGTGTAAAAATAGACCGAATTTTGGGGTGTTACAGAGTGGTATCAGAGCTGATAGGTTATAAACCTTAGGTATGAGTACCTAAGGCTATAAACGTAAGGAGAAGGATAAGAAGATCGTTGAGTTAAACGATTAAGGAAGAAGATCACCACGTGATCATATTGAATCGTAATAACGAATATTTTGTAAAATGATGGATGATTTATAGCTAATGCTATAAATGAATGGTACTACGAAGTAGTATGGAAAGAAGAACTTAGATTAAGTTGTAAATGATAACATACGAATTTAAGAAAAACTGTATTAAGTAAAGAGAAATTTAAAAGTTGTAAGATTTCAATTGAGGACTCATGTGATAGCTGAGTTGTATGAACCTTTGTTATGGGCAGAGGTTTGTGCTTTGGTTTAACAACATCTTAGCTTATTACAGTGATAATCATTGGAGTAATTGGTCGCGCTATCAATATGTATATGATGAGAAGGTGAATCTTTTTCTCATGTATATGTGTGATAGGTAGAGAATGCTAAGATTAGGTGCGAGTTCTTAAAACTCATACTTATGGTAAGTTCGTAACTCATAATCATATGGTATGTTTTTGAACTCATTAGTGAATGGACGCCTATGGTCTGACTGGGATAAGTTCTTAAACTCATATTATTGTGGAAAGTTCTTGAACTCATAATGTGTGGTAAGTTGACGGACTATACTAAGGTATAGGAATGTTTAGACTGAAAATAAGTTATTCTCAGTAGACTTAGCATTGAAGATGCTAGAGAAGATTATATATTTTCGCAAGTAAGACAATGAAGGAAGATAAAGAAATAGGATATTCCAAGTCATCTAGCTATGCTAGATTTCGAAGTTTATTGAAATCGTGCCTATGTGTGCGCATTTTGAAAATGAAAGAATTGGTTCAACTTTTGGAACCAATGGATTTTAAAAGAACTATTCTTGGTATGTCTATGCTAATTGTTTCGGCTAGACAGAAATTGATTTGAAATATCAAAATGAATTTTATATCATCAGTGCATTTAATGCAAGGATGGTAAAAGGATGGAGTTATTAATGCAATTGAACCTGGTGTTGGATGTGATCTTATGATCAATAGCCCGCTACGGTATGATGTATAATGATGAAGTCATAAACTGACGAAGTCCTCAACGTACTGTGAAAAGTACAGTATCATGACGTCATAAAATGTTTTGATGTATTGAAATAGAATTTAAAGAAGTAGTTGATGTCAATTGATTTGACTAGACGAATGTTTCAATTTGATGTCCAGTTTATTGGTATTGTGACGCCCCCAAAAATAGGTATACATCACCCATCTTGGGTCGCCACTTACATGGTACAGAATTTAAATACAACTTATTAACATAACTGTCGTGTACAATACGACATAAATCGTGAGTTTAAATACAAATATCGCTCACTAGATATTATACAAACTCAAAAAAAAGTCCTCATTACAATTATTATCACACTATTTCACGAGAATAGTGAGGACTACTAATGCTATCTTCGTGACCATCACTCGCTTCCTCGACTCGTCCCCAAATTATATTCTCATTTCACAAGAGAACAAAGAAAGAAAGGGTGAGCTCAACTAGCCCAAGAAGAAATATTATGACTAAGATAATGCGTAATAAATTATCAATAGTCTTCAACAATGTTAAACCGATAAAATACAATAGACAACCAGGTTTAATCTGCAATGAATAAGCAATCCATTAAAAGAGTCAAGTAGAAAATAAAGTCTACTATCTTTTAGGTTTTAAAAGGTTTTTCATCATCTGTTATAGCCGAGACTCAAATTTTAATAAATATTCCACATCATCGAATCACCCCTCACACTATGGCGAGGATATTTTTTAGTATCACGACCACAATTATTCATGCACTACATGTGCCAAGAATATTTGTGTATTCATTAATGGTCATGATCATGCCAACAATCGTCCACCAATGCACTACTACCAATCGAGGATTTTTATCACATCATTTGTAACATTACGGTCGCCATGATTACACCGAATAGTCTCTGTTCATAATCATACCAAGTCCATCTATGCACTACAGGCCCCATGATGACTTTCAACATAATATAAACATGAGGATGATGACAATGATATAAGAATTCAATAAAACAAGTTCAAGAATTATTTTATCCGTGAATTATTAACGTCCAAATTATCAACATGATCTTTGTTTTGTAGAGTAAAATTCAAGAATGATCGTAAGTATATTTCTATGAAAAGATATCGGATGAAACGCAAATATCAAGGATATTCCACTAATTTCATGGAGTATAGAAGTCAAAGTTTTAACCAACTGGGTATAATAAAGAATAGCATAACAAAAGAAATCACCATGCATGCGATAGACCGCACAGGCAGGTTATTCCAACAGAATAATAAATAACGGAACCAGGTCCGGCGTAAAACGCATGCATGTGGGATGTTCCAATGAATAATAAAGAATGGAACCAGTCCATGAAAAACACACGCACAAGATGTTCCAACAGAATAATAATAAAGACGGAACCAGGTTAGGTGTAAAACACACGATGTGATGTTCCAATGTAATAATAATAAAGACGGAAACCAGTCCTGTAAAAACACATGCATGTGATGTTCCAACAGAATAATAATAAAGAGGCGGAACCAGTCCTGTGTAAAACACACGCATGTGATGTTCCAACGTAATAATAGAAGAATGTCACCAAGTATAGGGTAAACCACGTATATAGGTTATTCTAACGTAATAATAAGCAATGGAATAACAACAGCTTCTCTTCATGAATAAGAAAGAATAACACCCCTTACTTTTGGTAGGAGATTGAATATTTATGAAGCGATTGTAGTAACAAAATTCTCTTCTTCTTTCTCTCTTATTCTCTATATACTTTCTCTCTCTCTATAGCTTGATTGAATTCGTGAAAATAATGAAGCCCTAGGCCTCTATTTATAGAAAATTTCTAGCTTAGCACCGCTGCCAGTGTGAAAAGGCAAGTGGCTCGACGACTAATGATGTGAAAAGAAAAGTGGTTTGGACGCTTTGAATGTGAAACGACAAGTGGTTCGGCGCTTTGTAATGTGAAACGATAAGTGGTTCGGCGTCTGGTAAAGGTAATTACTATTAACGAAGGTAAATACTATTGACGAAGGTAAATACTATTCACAAGGGTAATTACTATCGACGAAGGTAATTACTTATTGATGAAGGTAAATACTATTTCACAAGGGTAATTACTATCGACGAAGGTAATTACTATCGATTTAAGGTAAATACTATTGTGAAGAGACTCTTAGATGATGACATATGAGCCCCCATAAAATAATCAAACTTACCACAAATCATTTTATTTTTCATCAACACATATTTAATCTTTCAACAATTATTAATCATTTATAACTTGTCGTTTCAATTATTGATTTAATACTATAACATATTATACAGATGATACTGTGACAATAATTGAATCAATAATATAAGAGATATGATGCAGCAATTACTGTAGCAATAATTGAGCATAGCTGAGTGACTTCTCCCGTAAGCATCAATAATCAATACCGTGTGCTACTATGCAACCACGCCAGACATCGTATTTTACCACCACCGTAGTTCAACAGCTTTAACGGTAACACCTCCGCCATTATTTTTATAAAATATTTTTGTCGCTTTCTCAATCCGACAATAATTACATTAGGGGTCCACTAATGATTGAGTAGTTATGCGAATATTCCCTAACAAAAAGAATATTCCCCAACCAAACGAATATTTTATAACAACTTGCATACTTTGCAAAATTTATAAATATTACCCGCAACTATAACATTATATCAAATTTATTCCATAATATTCAAAAATAATATTTATAGAAAAATTCATCTTTATTTATAAAAGTCGGGTCTTACAACCTCCCTTCTTATGAAATTTTGCCATCGAAATTAGGGTACGCACTGGTATGTCAAGAGGTAAGGATACCTTGATTTCATTTCGATTCTAACTCCCAAGTCATTTCCTCAACATCGTGGTTCCTCCACAAAACTTTGACTTGAGGTATAACCTTGAGCGTAGAATATGTTCCTTCTTATCCAAAATTTGAACAGAACCTCTTCATACGTCAAATCTTCCGCTATTTCGTCCGGTTCTAACTCAATAATTTGGTTCGGTCTTTCACATATTTACGTAACATAGATATGTGAAAACGTTATGAACACGAGACATACTTGGCGGTAAAGCGAGTCTATAAGCCACAGCCCTACTCGATTGAGGATTAAAATGGACCGATGAATCGAGGGTTAAGTTTTCCTCTCTTTCCAAATCTTGTAACTCCTTTCCATGGAGCAACTCTTAACAACACATGATCTCCTATATCGAATTCCACGTCCTTTCGATGAAGATCAAAGATAACTCTTTTCATCGATTTTGTGAGGTTTTTATACGTTGTCGGATCGTTTGAATCTTTTTCGTAGTCATACGTACCAACTCCGGTCCCAACAACGTGGCTTCACCCACCTCATCCCAAAGATACCGAGAACGACACTTTCTTCCATACAACGCTCGAATGGAGCCATGCCAATACTTGCTTGATAACCTGTTGTTGTAGGAAAACTCCACCAATGGTAAGAACTTGTCCCAACTCCCTTGAAATCAAGGACACAGAGTCTTAATAGATCTTCAAGAGTTTGAATAGTCCTCTCCGATTCGTCCGTCTGTCTCGAGGATGATATGCCGAGCTAAATCGTAAGTCTGTGCCCATAGCTTTTTGCAAACTAACCCAAAATCGTGAAGTGAATCTTGGGTCTTCTTACAATCTCGTTTATGTACATACGAGCAAGACGTTCAAGTGTATAAGTTTCTCGTATCGGTAAGAAATGAGCAGACTTGGTCAATCTATCAACAATGACCCAAATCGCATCAATGCCTTGAGAAACCTTAGGAAGACCGGTAACGAAATCCATGGTAATGTGCTCCCACTTCCATTCTGGAATTTCAAGTGGTTGCAATGGACCTTTTGGTACTTGATGCTCCGCTTTAACTCGTTGACAAGTTAGACACCTTGAGATAAACAACGCTATCTCTCTCTTTATATTGCTCCACCAAAATGTATGACGAATATCATGATACATTTTGGTACTCCCAGGATGGATTGCAAATGGTGTGTTGTGCGCCTCCATCATGATATTATACTTTAAATCAGGGTCGTTAGGAACACAAAGTCCGGAGTTGACTCGAAGTATTCCTTCTTCATCGATTCTTGCTTTCGCGTAGCACCTTCTTGCACTTTCTTCCTCATACGCATCAGCTCCAGGTCTGTAGCTTGAGCAGCTTTAACTTTATCGATTAAAGTCGGTTTTACTCGTATACTTGCTATCATCACATGCGTCCCTGGAGTCTTTAACTCTATCTCCATCCTTTGCAAGTCACACAAAATGGGCCTTTGCGTTGACAATATCGCACTTTTCGTACTTGCATATGATTTCCTACTCAATCGTCACCTACTACGTTCGCTTTCCAGGATGGTATTGGATGGTATGATCATAATCTTTCAATGAGCTTCAAGCCAACGTCGTTGTCGCATGTTGAGTTCCTTTTGAGTGAAGAAATATTTGAGGCTTTTATGATCCGTAAAGATCTCCACTTTCTCCCCATACAAGTAATGCCTCCAAATTTTAAGTGCAAAGATAATAAATGCTAACTCTAGATCATGAGTAGGATAATTCCTCTCATATTCTTTGAGTTGTCGCGAGGCATAGGCTATAACTTTTCCATGTTGCATAAGAACACATCCCAACCCTTTGCTCTCAAGCATCATCAGTAGATGACAAATCCCTCCGAGCCGGATGGTATTGTCGAGCAGTCTTTGAAATAAGTCTCCTCTTGAGTTCTTGAAAACTCTTCTCACATTCTTCGCTCAATCGAACTTTGTATCTTTTCGAGTCACCGAGTCAATGGAGTAGCGATTCGAGAAAATCCTTCCACGAATCTCCGATAATAACCAAATAAACCGAGAAAGCTACGTACTTTCTATTATCGATTTAGGTTGTTCCCGACTTTGAATAGCTTCAATCTTTCTTTGGGTCAATAGATATTCCATGACTTGATACCACGTGCCCAAGGAATGCTACTTCTTCAAGCCGAACTCACATTTCTTCAACTTGGCATAAAGCTTATATTCAAGAAGCTTTTGGAGTGTCGACCTCAAGTGTTGCTTTCATGATCTTCACGGCTTTTGGAATAAATAAGGATGTTATTAATAAAGACGACCACAAAGTGATCTAAATATTCCTTGAATACTTTGGTTCATCATATCCATGAAGGCGGCGGGAGCATTAGTCAATCCAAAGGACATGACTAGGAATTCATAATGCCCGCATCGGAGTTCGGAAGCCGCCTTTGGAATGTCACGGATTCTAATCTTCAATTGGTGATATCTCGAACGAAGATCAATCTTTGAAAAGAATTTGGCTCCTTGCAACCGGGTCAAACAGTCATCAATACGTGGCAATGGATACCTATTTTTGATGGTGACATGATTCAACTCCCGATAATCAATACAAAGTCGCATACTCCCATCTTTCTTCTTCACGAATAGAAACAGAGCACCCCAAGAGAGAAGTACTAGGACGAATAAAGCCAATGTCTAACAATTCCTGCAATTGGGTCTTTAACTCCTGAAGTTCAATAGAGCCATTCGATATGGGGCTTTGGAAATAGGTTTTGTACCGTTCAAGGTCGATACAAAATTTAATTTCACGCCTCGGTAGGCCGAAGTTCTTCTGGAATACGTCAGAAATTTATTAACAATAGAAATATCGCTCAAAAGCGGCGTATTTTTGTTTAAATCTATGACATGAGCTAAGAAAGCTTGACATCCGCTTTTCAATAAACGAATAGCTTTATGGTTTGGAGATGACCGTGATTGATTTTAATGGTTTGGTCGTTTGAATTCGCATAATAGGTTGATTAGGAATATGAAAGCTAGCAACCTTACGAAAAACAATCAATTTTTGCATGATAAGTAGTTAACCAATCAATCCCTAGAATCACGTCAAATACAAGTATTTTTAATGAAATAAGATCGACGGGTGTAATGCGAGAGTACCGATTTGAACCAAACAAGACTTATAAACAAAGGGATGTAATGAAGGTTTCTCCCAACGGAGTTTCCATAGATAAGTCAAAGTCTAATTTCTCGAGTCAAATTTAATCGATGAGCGCAAGTAGGAGAAATAAAAGAATGGGTAGAACCGGGATCAAATAAAGTATAGACTTCATTAGAGTTTATGATAAGCTTACCCGTGATGACCTCATTCGATTCCTTGCTCTTTGGGAGGTCACAACAAACGCTCTCCCTTACACTCTGGGTTTGAATTTTCTCGGATGGCCTTTGGTGCCTCCATCCTAGCTGAATTTGTCTTGATGGCGACAAAATCGAGCTAAGTGACCTTCTCTTCCACAATTATAACATGCTTTGGACGGCATGACGCAGCTTTGACCGATGTGTCCCTCTCCTCCGCATTTGAAGCATATGATAGGTGGTCTTTCTCCTTCCTTAACAATGGGTCTTTGTCTTGACGCCTTTCCATCATTGTTGAATCTCCGTTTCTTGAAATGTCCATTCTTATTGTTTTGGCCCGATTACCACCGGCGGTTACCATATCCGCCCGTTGATTCCCTCCACGCTTGTTGTCACCGCTCGATGACTACTCTCGCACCGGTATTATAATTTTTAAAAGTGCTCTCTTTTAGTTCGGTTGACTCATTATCGCGTTCCACTAATCGAGCCCTATTTACAACATCCTGAATACAAACACAATTTATGAGAAATAAGATGTTGACGTATCTCCGCTTCAAACCTCTTAAAAACATTCGCGCCATTCTCTCTTCATTATCCACCAGTGGGGACGAAACCGTGATAACTCCGCAAATTTTGCCTCGTATTGCGACACGGTTATATTGTTTTGTTCCAACTTGATAAACTCCACCTCCTTCATGTGGCGAATACTTTCGAAAAGTATTTGTCGTTGAATGCAACTCTGGAACTTCTCCCAAGATATCTTCATCTGGAAGTTTGAGTACGTTTCTGGATTCCCACCAAAGAATCGCCTCTCCAAGCAACATAAAAAGGCGTAAAGGGAACCTTTTGCTCCTCGGAGCATCCCAAGACATCAAATATCTTGGTAATCTGCTTTATCCATGCTTCCGCCAGAAGTGGTTTTGGCTCTCCCTTAAACTCCGGTGGTCCCAGCTCCTTGAATTGTTTAGCGGTGACCGCCTTTAGAGTTTTCCGTGTTTCCTCCTACGCTTTTGGGCGAAGTCGCTCTCGCTTTCTTTGTTGCATAAATTGCATAAAGCCTCTGAACATTTGATCATTCATCATTTGGTCAGTGTTGTTGTTTGCATGAGGATTGTCGCCTTCCTGATGCACATTATCCTGATTATGGATATGTGTCGAATCAACGATCGCCTGCGCTCCATTGCTATTCTCAACATTCTCAGATGTCATTTTCAGATACTGCCACAAAACAAAAGGTTAATTGACATGTAACAAATTATCCCTATCTTCTGACTAACCAATAAAATAGCACATAAACTTAGGTAGGTCATACTAGCGAAGGTATTCCCCGTCTCTCCCCTCCTAGTACTATTCTCATATCTTAGCCAGGGATCATATCCATAAGCTCTGATACCAACTGTGACGCCCCCAAAATTAGGTATACATCACCCATCTTGGGTCGCCACTTACATGGTACAGAATTTAAATACAACTTATTAACATAACTGTCGTGTACAATACGACATAAACTGTGAGTTTAAATACAAATATTGTCTACTAGATATTATACAAACTCAAAAAAAGTCCTCATTACAATTATTATCACACTATTTCACAGAATAGTGAGGACTACTAATGCTATCTTCAGGACCATCACTCGCTTCCCCGACTCGTCCCCAAATATATTCTCATTTCACTGAAGAGAACGGTGAAAGAAAGAAAGGATGAGCTCAACTAGCCCAAGAAGAAATATTATGACTAAGATAATGCGTAATAAATTATCAATAGTCTTCAACAATGTTAAACCGATAAAATACAATAGACAACCAGGTTTAATCTGCAGCGGAATAATAAGCAATCCATTAAAAGAGTCAAGTAGAAAATAAAGTCTACTATCTTTTAGGTTTTAAAAGGTTTTTCATCATCATTATAGCCGAGACTCAACTTTTAATAAATATTCCACATCATCGAATCACCCCTCGCACTACTGCCAAGGATATTTTTTAGTATCACGACCACAATTATTCATGCACTACGTGCCAAGAATATTTGTGTATTCATTAATGGTCATGATCATGCCAACAATCATTCCACCAATGCACTACTACCATCGAGGATTTTTATCACATCATTTGTAACATTACGGTCCATGATTACAATCGAATAGTCTCTCGGTCATAATCATACCAAGTCCATCTATGCACTACGAGCCACGATGACTTTCAACATAATATAAACATGAGGATGATGACAATGATATAAGAATTCAATAAAACAAGTTCAAGAATTATTTTATCCGGAATTATTAACGCCTAAATTATCAACATGATCTTCGTTTTGTAGAGTAAAATTCAAGAATGATCAAGTATATTTCCATGAAAAGATCTTTGGATGAAACGCAAATATCAAGGATATTCCACTAATTTCATGGAGTATAAAGTCAAAGTTTTAACCAACCGGGTATAATAAAGAATAGAATAACAAAAGAAATCACCATGCATGCGATAGACCGCGACAGCGAGTTATTCCAACAGAATAATAAATAACGGAACCAGTCCCAAGGTAAAACGCATGCAGACGGGATGTTCCAACAGAATAATAAAGAATGGAACCAGGTCCTACGTAAAACACACGCATGTGGATGTTCCAATGTAATAATAATAAAGATTTTAACCGTCCTCCTGTAAAACACACGCATGTGATGTTCAACAAATGTAATAATAAAGAGCGGAACCAGTCCGGTGTAAAACACACGCATGTGATGTTCCAATGTAATAATAGAAGAATGTCACCAAGTATAGGGTAAACCACGATACAAAGTTATTCCAACGTAATAATAAGCAATGGAATAACAACAGTTCTTCATGAATAAGAAAGAATAACACCCCTTACTTTTGGTAGGAGATTGAATCTGCGCAAAGAAGGTGTAGTAACAAAATACTCTTCTTCTTTCTCTCTTATTCTCTCTATACTTTCTCTCTATAGCTTGAATGAATTAAGTGAAAATAATGAAGCCCTAGGCCTCTATTTATAGAAGATTTCTAGCTTAGCACCTCTCCGTGTGAAAAGGCAAGTGGCTCGACGACTAATGATGTGAAAAGAAAAGTGGTTTGGCGCTTTTGTAATGTGAAACGACAAGTGGTTCGGCACGCTGTAATGTGAAACGACAAGTGGTTCGACGTCTGGTAAAGGTAATTACTATTAACGAAGGTAAATACTATTGATGAAAGGTAAATACTATTCACAAGGGTAATTACTATTGACGAAGGTAATTACTATTGATGAAGGTAAATACTATTCACAAGGGTAATTACTATTGGCGACGAAGGTAATTACTATTGACGAAGGTAAATACTATCGATTTAAGAGACTCTTAGATGATGACATATGAGCCCCCATAAAATAATCAAACTTACCACAAATCATTTTATTTTTCATCAACACATATTTAATCTTTCAACAATTATTAATCATTTATAACTTGTCGTCTCAATTATTGATTTAATACTATAACATATTATACGATGATAATCTTTGACAATAATTGAATCAATAATATAAGAGATATGATGCAAAGAATCTTCAGTAGCAATAATTGAGCATAGTTGAGTGACTTCTCCGTAAGCATCAATAATCAATACCGTAGTGCTACTATGCAACCACGCCAGACATTCTTTATTTCTTTACCAATAGGGTAGTTCAACGCTTTTAACGTGTAACACCTCCGCCGTTATTTTTATAAAATATTTTTGTCGTTTTCTCAATCCGGCAATAATTACATTAGTAGGGTCCACCAATGATTGAGTAGTTGTATGCGAATATTCCTAACAAAAGAATATTCCCACCCAAACGAATATTTTATAACAACTTGCATACTTTGCAAAATTTATAAATATTACCCACAACTATAACATTATATCAAATTTATTCCATAATATTCAAAAATAATATTTATAGAAAAATTCATCTTTATTTATAAAAGCAGGGGTCTTACAGGTATGGTCTAAGCTATTTGATTTGGCTAAGACAAATGGTATGTCATGTAATAAGAAAATAGAGCTTTTTTTGAAGAGTTATGCCGAACCAAATTATTTTGGTGCGGAATCTAATGATTAAGTCTGAGGTGAACATACCCCGAAATGAGGTTATACGATGGGTTGATCACCTAAGTATAAAAGAGGTAGTTTTCTTTCTTGGTGATTATAAACTAACCGTGATAGAAGGGTTTACGAAGAAATGCTGTTAAACATAGTAAGAGTTCATAGTCGATTTGACCCCCTCAGCAAAAGTATGAAATGTTTTAAAGGAATCTTTATATTCCTATTTATTCCTTCTACTTCATAACTCTTGATAAGTTATGATGCTTAGGGAATGTGTGAAAGATAAGAACTTCTTTGAAGAGAAGTTGAGAAGAAGAGTAAGCTAAAATTTTGAGGACGAAATTCTGTGAAGAAGGGGTGAATGTGATGACCCGAGAGATTCAAAATATAGTTAGACGTGAGGTTTAACTAATGACAATTATGTCAAAAGATTATCCTTATAAAAAAGATGAATTAAGATTAAACCTTTGCTAAAGGTTGTAGGAATAAAGCACCCGGGTATGGGTGTGGTTTTAAGAAATTTCGAAGACGAAATTTTTTTAAGGAGGGAAGAATGTGACAACCCGAAAAATCGGATTGTCCAGAATTTAAGTTTAAATAATTAATTATTAATAAAATAAATTTTTATTAATAATATTATGTTCTATGTGTTTATTAATATGTTCTAGAACCTAAGATGATTATAAAACGGGAGGATTCTGGCTACGAGCTAGACTAAACGAGTAAGAATTTTCAAGACAAAAATAATAAATTTTCGGGAATAAAATATTTTTGAGGAAAAAGACGAAATATGCACTATTCACTCGACAAAATCCTAAGGGTCAGTGTTTGAATAACCTAAGCCTTTTCGGGAGTTCGGTATATCAAAATGATATTCCGTTTAAAGATTTGACGATAATATATCGTAAAAAGTTAAGTAAGCCGATAAAAGTTTTTTCTTAAAAAACGTGCAAAAATCGGACGAAATAAAAACGACGAAAAGTACTGTTATATATGTACTTTTTATTCGTTTAGCTACGTTAGGGGAAAACGTGAAGGAAAACGTTTATCATCAAAAAGTGTTTTTCAGTTTTTTGGAGTTCCAAAGAATGCATTAAAGTTAATCTGTAGAGGAAAGACGAAATATCCAAAAATATTTGGATTCCAAGAATCGCAATTTTCAAACCGTCGGACGAATTTCGCAAGATGGAAGCACGAAGCTTCCAAGAGAAGCTTCATGAATAGTAAGGGGGTGTGAATAGTAAGGAGGTGGGAATAGTAACTTTAGGGGTGAAATGACTATTTTGCCCCTAGCCTAGGTTTTCTATATAAGAGAAGCTTAAGCTCATTTATTGGTTAATGAAAAATTCACCAACACTTGAGAGAGAGAGAGAGAGAGAGAGAGAGAGAGAGAGAGAGAGAGAGAGAGTTCAGATGAAGAGGAGAAGGAAGAGGAAAAGCTAGCCATAGTGCAAACATTTTTCAACGGAAGAAGATTAAAGAAGAAAGGTAATCTAAAACCAAGTTTAATATAAAATTTTCTTCAAGTTTTCTATGTTAGAAACATAGCTTAATAAGAATAGAAGTAAAAGATGTTAAGAATGATTTTCATATGGTTGAAATCATGAGAAAACGAAGACAATAAGAACTAGAAGTTTAGTTTATAAATTTCTTAAGGAATTATGAGTTTCGTAATGAATTTGAGCGATCCGAATGACTCATATGAATGATTCGGTGAAATAAATAAGGAATGGTGTTTCATAACACAAAATTCTAAGAAAAAGTGAAATCTTAATCAAAATATCGATTAAAAATGAAGAACGAATGAAGAACACATGAAGAACACGAAGAACGTTGTTGATGGACAAATTTAAAACCATCGTAGTATAATTTTTTGTTGATGGACAAGTTTAAAACCATTGCGTATAAGTTAGTTGCTTATTGATTGGTTAGGAACAATAGAAACATTCATGAAGAACAGAGTAAACTTAGCTATAACGAAGTTATGGAGAAACTTGTGTAAAAGACGAATAAGAAGTAGAAAGTATGTAAATGAACCTGAATGTGTAAGGGTTTTATAAGAATGTAAGAAAACATAGAAAACATGAGTCGTGGACTCAAGAGCGAACAAGTTCTGAGTTCGGATGACCGAATTACGAACGAACGAACGAAGAACGTTAATAACGTAAAACGATCAATAGATGGAATTTAAGCCAATTGAATGGAATGTTAACAGATTTAGAATAAATTTTTGTCTGAAGGAAGTTTAATTTCGTAAGATAAGGAAGAGAATGGCTTTGGAACGACCTTATTTCGAGTTATAATGAATAAGTTATGAGATTGTAAAGTAAGCGTCTCAAACAAGTTCAAGACTTGGAAAAATTTTCAAAGTTCTAGGCCTAGAGCCGCAGCGCCAGATAAGCCTTGGGAGGCGGCACCGCAGCGCCTACCTAGGCAATCATGTACTGCTTAGTGGTGCTACAGTACGAAAAGAAAGAAAGGGACCGTAAGCCAAGAAGACTTGCAAGGTGTGCAAAAAAGCAGGAGAAAGAGCTTTTAACGGCTTGGGGAAAGTGTAAGGGAAGATAAAGAACATATACTTCACCTAATGTAACACTTAATCAAGTGACTTAAACCTTTAGTAAAGGTTGAACAGAAAGATTGAACGGGATTAAAAGATAAAGATTGTAAACATAAATTACGGAACCGATATCCGGGGACCATAGTCATGATAAAACGAACATGGGGGATTGCTGTGATTGTGATTCCTTAGACGTTGAGTGACGAGGGTAATGGATAACATTTTGATGTTATGTTGTATTAATGAGAGATAAGTGTAAAGCGTATAGATGTTGTGAATGTAACGCTGTTGTGATGAATGATTGGTCTTAGCATACAACAAATAGTATGGCTTCGACATTAAGAAAGAATAATGAACGTGGGATTCATGTAAGGGATAACGAATGAAAGTGATTAAAACCTTGGGGAAAGGTTAAATGAGAGATTAAGAGACGAGCAACGTGAACGCTAAATACGTAAACGATTCTCGTGAATCATATTTGCGTCAGGTGAAGTTCTAAGTATACATTGGTTGTATGACTTAGACGTTGACAAAGGTAGTAAGTAAGTTATGATTTATCACGAAAGTTGTAATGAACGGTATCAAGATTAATGGGAGTCCGAATGTGAGTCGGATAGAGAATGTTAGAATGAAATGTAAGCGTTAAACACTTTAGCCGACGTAAGGGTTGGGTGTACGCGTATATTAAACGGGATGAACCTATACACCGTGTATGGTTTGACTGTAAGATAATGAAGAATGATGATTAAACCTGTTAAAGGTGATGAACTGAATTAAAAACAATGACGTATTTGTTAAGAAGCCAAGTTAGTAATAATAACTTGAATGACGTTCCGAGTCGAATGGACGGGACATTGTAAGATAAGAATAAGGTAACGTAAAATGTTCAACGCTAGGAATGCATAGAATTAATATTTAATAATCATTCGGAGTATACAAAAGACTGTATGAATTAGACGATAAAGAATGAGTCCTGTGGTATGGCATTTAGTTGCCAGAAAGCCATAAGGAATGAGAAGTTGACTTAACGAACATTATAATTTTAATGGTTTAGATAAGTTAAGATAAGTTTAGGTTGTGGTACAATCGTAATCTTTAATGGTTGACATATGGGATCTGGGCTAAACAATTCCTTCAAAGAGCGGAGGTATATACAAAATTGGCAACCGATCTAACTCAATGTGAAAGACAGTGTAGATGAGATGGGAGCTTGTTTATTGGTTGTTTGTGGGAAACCACTCAGAGTACTATATGGACTACTACCAGAGACACGATGTGTGCTGAGTCTTAAAGGAGTTATAAGAAGAAATATAAGAATGTAAATCATCAAAGATAAAGATCGTATGAGTTAAGACATCTCCGTATGTCATGAAGCCGTAAACCGATAGTAAAGGAAGTTAGTCGCGTAAACTTAGATTACAAGAACGCGAACCCTAAGAAATAAAGTGAAGTAAACCAATATGTAAAGTCAAGTATATGACTAATTGGTGTATGTGCTATTTCCTTATATGCTATATAGGAATTGGAATAAGCAGATCAACGTAAACTATAAGATGAAGTTGTGCGTAAGGCAAGTTTCCTAACTTCATTCATATTCTAAATGAAGGTTAATTTCTTAAACTTTTTCAGATGTTGAACTTGAGAAGTTTTGTCTATATGCAAATGTGTGATATTTATACAAGGTGGTAGAATGTATGAGGCCTTGTGCCACAATTTTAACACTTTGGTGTTTCTATGAGATGGATTGTTCTATGATTGAACTGTTTAATATGAGAATGTTCTATTTATACATGAACCGTTATTGTTAAGTCTGTGCTAATGATTCTCTCCAGACATGATGTGTATGAAAAAGGGTAGAGGAATGAAAGTATTTCAAAGTGAATGTGATTAATGTTTTAAAATAATAGGAATCAGAATTATTCCTATTATTCAAGCTGCTTCATAACCTTTTTTTGGTTATTGAAGTCTTAAAGGAATGTTTAAATTCTTGATGTTTTTTTAACTGCTATGACTTGCTGAGAAATTGAATGCTCACACTTGCTTTAAATAAAAACATTTTCAGTGAACGATGTTATAAAGAACTTAAGGATCCCATAAAGATTAAGTTTATCGGTATCCAGACGAAGTGCCATTCAGTATATGAATGAGCCTGAAGATCAAGCCAAGACTTGTAATGTACAATAATGTAATTAAACTATAGAATAGTTTAATAAACTGTTGTGTATCCTTGGTGGCGGATGAAAGTCACTCTTGTAAGAGATAAAGAATAATGTAATTATCATTATTTGTAATGAACAAGGTTATAAGGTATTAGAACGTTGGATTTGAGAATGTATGTTTTTAAATTTAGCTATATAATGATTTATGTTTTGAAGAAGATGGGACCGTGACGTACGGAATCTGGGTGTGAAAATAGACCAGATTTCAGGGCGTTCCAAAACATCAGCATGAAGTTAATAAATTTTAAAAATCTAGAAAAGCTAGAAGATTTAGAAAATCCATGTTTCTCTATCAACTTCAATATTGACTCTATTATTTCATTCTATCAATCTCTAACACCATCAATGCTTACTACACCAAATTTTCTTAATTCTTACTTCAAAAGTTTTCTATACCCAATATAGTTCTTCAAACTTACCACATTTTGGAAGTTCACGAACTTGCAACAATCATATGAGTTTAAGAACTTATCCTAGTCAGATCATAGGCATCCATTCGCTAAGGAGTTCAAAACATACCATATGATTATGAATTACGAACTTACCATATGCATGAGTTTGAAGAACTCGCGCATAATCTTAATATTCTCTATCTTAATCTTAATAGTCTCTATATATCAAATATGATATGAGAAAAGAATCACCTTCTCACCATAATCATATCGATAGTGCGACAACGACATTCAATTGATTATCATTGTGAGGAACCGAGTGTGAGCACAATGCCTCCGCCCATACAAAGGTTTGTACAACTCAGGTCTCACATGAGTCCTCAACTGAAATCCCACTTAACTCTATCTCACACTTAACTCTCTCTTTGCTCGATACGAATTTTTCATATCTCATCATATACAACTCCTCATGAGTTCATCTCATACCGTTTCATAGTACCTTCTCTTATAACATCAAGCTATAGCCATTTTGTCGTTACAGACTATTTATCATTTCATATCTCAATATGATCACATCGTGATCATCGGTTTTCCTTAGGGTTCTTTCCCATTATTAACTATACTCCATTCGAGTTCATTCTTATTATCTTTGTCATCTTTATATTATATACATCATCTTAACATTTTTATTACCAGAGTTAGGAAACACCTGAATTCTCATTCTCTAGATATTTCAAGATTCTTCTTTGAATCTTCGCTTATATATATTTTAATCTTTATCTTTCTCGCGTTCTTTGTTTAATTCCGTATATCTCGCGTTCTTCGTTTAATTACTATAAAGGACATTCACCTTCTAAAGTTATCACTGTATATATACTATATAGGAATTGTTTTATCATGTATATTAAGTGTATACATGTCCCATTATTGGTTTACAATAGATTGGGATTAAAAAACTAAATTACCCAACTTTTCTTTACTATCGCGACGCTCGCGGCGCTAGCCTTCATACATTTATTGGCCATGCTGCTACTAACTAACAAATGATGTTTATGCTTTCGATCTCGGCATACGCAAATACGAGATCCCTTTATACTAGTGATCTTTGCTTGCGCCACTCTTCATAGAGCTAAGTCTCCCTAACTCTGGCTGCCATGAGTTTTAAAGCTTGGGGGGGTGTTGCGGCGCCCACCTTGAGCCCTTGATTTTTTTTTCAAATTTTCAATACGATTCTTCCCGGACTCATAACTTAGTCGTTTTAAGTCGGATTTGGCTCTTTCAAAAACCGTTTTCTTACACGTTTCATATACTACGATTTCATCCAGACAAGTAGTTTTTAAATCCATTAACGATGAATTCACTATTAAAGTTTTAATAATCGTTCGTTAAACGCTCGTGAGCGTTCATAGCTCATTTTCTTTGTTCTAAGTCAGAATTTGACCGTTCTTGAATCCACGACTATTGAATACATTATACAACACTATGCCATCGAAAACTAAGGCTTTCGAACTAAACGACAAGTTTTGACTACTAATTCGGAATTATACGATTTCAACGTTTAACGTCTAATTTTGTAAATTTCATCATAATTTCGTTAGTCATGTTTTATATGCCAAATCAAATGGAACCAATCCATTGATTCATTGTCTATATCCTAACCAAGCAATAGGCACATACCCTATAAATGATGGTTTTCAATTTGTCCATTAACAACCAAGTCAAAACTTAATGATTTTTCTTCTGTTAAACTTACATAAACTCTTATGATTCCTACTTATACATGGCTTGTAAATGGTTAATTCACTAATAGCCATCCGTATTACTCTGGAAGAGACATGCTCCACCAATTCATGATTCTCTACGAAAAATTAATTTAAACGAATTGAAGACTAAGGTTTTATGAATTATTACATTAACGTTCTTCGCGTTCTTGCTTAAAACTTGTATGATTTGCTTCAAGCTCACTTGATTACTTGTTAACTCATTTTTCTCTCTCTCAATATGGTGGTCAAATGTTATAAACAACCAAATGAACCAAGCTAGCTTCTTTATATAAGAAATCCAAATGGAGGGCAAAATGGTCAAATGGAAACCTCCTTATTATTCACACCTCTATTGAAAACTTAACCACCAAGTAAAGTTACTTTACTTGGCCACCAATTCACCGGCCCACATGACCTTGTGGGTCCCCTCATGGGTTACCCCATGGATTTTACCCATCCGGTGACCCATCGGTTCGATCCGCGGTTCGACTTCTTGGATTAGGCTTGATTTAACCTAACATTTGGCCTTGACAATAATCAATCTTGGGCTTTATTTCATAAAACATTGGGCTTGACATAATCTAAGTCCAATTAGATTCTAGAAAGTCCATAAACTCAAAGTCCAATAAGAACTAATCATATTTTACGCGTATAACTCACGTATTCTCTTCGTATAGTATTCGTACAATACTCATATTATACGTCATAATAATCTTCATACTATATTCGTATACTAACTAGTATCATACTCATATATCATACGTATAATAACATTAATGATTTATACGCATTCATTTCCTTCTCGAAAATCACTTTTCCTAACCCTTAGGTTTTAAGTCCGCAAGCGAAAACTTCGTTTACCATAACTGAAATATTATTGGATATTCCATCTCGACTTAGAATTCTATCATTATGCGTTTCTCAAAATTTCAAACTTAAATCCCGAGCAGAAACGGATGAATAGTGTTTTTACGGTAATTTCTTGGAAAACTTTTATTTTCGTCTTGAAAATTCAAAATAATTAATTCTAGCACATAGACAGAATCCTAACCACATCCGCACATTCTAGGTCATAGAACGACCTTCATATCGCTTACTCACATAAATAATCAATTAAATTTATTTAAGTCACATAATCAAATAAAAAATTAATTCATATAAAAATCCAAATTTCTCGGGCGTTACATTTCCCCCCCCCTTATAAGGATTTTGTCCCCAGAATCTAGCTACAATTACAAAAACAAATGAGGAAAATTTTCCTTCATTTTACTCTCAAGTTCCCACATTGTTTCTTCGGCATTGTGGTTCCTCCAAATCACCTTCACCAAAGGTATTATCTTATTTTTCAGGACTTGTTCCTTCCTATCAACAATCTGAACTGGAAGTTCTTTATACGTTAAGTATGTTTCTAACTAAATAGATTTATACTCTATTACGTGTTTGTAGTCTGGTTTATAAGGACGCAACACTGACATGTGAAACACATTATGTATACATTCCATCTCTGGAGGTACAGCTACTTAATAAGCTACCTCTCCTACCCTTCTTAAAATTTCATAAGGTCTTATAAACCTTGGACTTAACTTCCCTTTCTTTCTAAAATGTATCTTCCATTTCCAAGGCGATACCTTCAGAAAGACATACGAACCTACTTCAAACTCCATCTTCTCACAGTAAGGATCTACATACTTCTTTTGTCTATCTTGAGCCGCTACCAATCGAGTACATATCAACTTTACCATGTATGTCGTCTGTTGTACCATCTCAGGTCCCAACATCCAATGTCATGCCCTGAAATCCGGTCTATCTTCACACCCGGATTCTGTGCGTCACGAGTACACTTCTTTCCAAACATACATCATTATATAGTAAAATATAACAACATACATTCTAAATTCTCAAGTTCTAATACCTTATAACCTCGTCATTACAAATAATGATACTTACATTATTCTTTACATCTTACAAGAGTGACATTCATCATCCACCAAGGAAACATAACATTTCATTAAACTAATCTATAGTTCAATTAACTAGTCTTCATTACAAGTCTTCGCTTGATCTTCACGCTCATTTATCTAATGAAGAGCACTTCTTCTAGATACCGATCAACTTGATCTTTACGAGATCCTTAAGTTCTTCTACTCGTATGCTAAAAATGTTTTTCATCTAAAGCAAGTGTGAGCATTCAATTGCCCAGCAAGTCATAGTAGTTGAAAAAACAACTTCAAGAATTCAAACATTCCTTTAGAACTTTGATAACTGAACAAAGGTTATGAAGCAGCCTAAATAATAGGAATAATCTCAATTTCGATCATTTTAAAACATTAGTCACATTAACTTTGAAATTCTTTCATTCTTCTACTCTTTTTCATACACATCCTGTCTGGATAGAATCATTAGCACAGACTTAACAATAACGGTTCATGTATAAACAGAACATTCTATATTGAACAGTTCAACTACATAACAGTTCATCACATGGAAACACTGAAGTGTTCAAATTGTGGCACAAGGCCTCATACGTTCTACCACCTTGTACAAATATCGCACATTCTCACATAGACAGAACTTCTCAAGTTCAACATCTGAGAAGTTTAAGAAACTAGCATTCATTTAAAATATGAATAAAGTTAGGAAATTTGCCTTACACAAAGCTACAACTTAATGTTTATACTGAACTGCTCATTCCACTTCCTATATAGCATATAAGGAAATAACACATACACCAGTTAGTCATATACTTGACTTATGCATTGGTTTAAGATTAACTTTACTTCTTAGGGTTCGCGTTCTTTCAATCTAAGTTTACGCGACAACTTCTTTTACCGCTTTACGGCTTCATGACATACGGAGATGTCATAACTCATACGATCATCATCTTTGATGATTTGCATTCTTATCTTCTTCTTATAACTCCTCTAGGACTCAACACACATTGTGTCTCTGCTAGTAGTCCATATTGTACTCTGAGTGGATTCCCACAAATAACCAACAAATAAGTTCCCGTCTCATCTACACTGTCTTTCACAGTGAGTCATATCGGTTGTCAGTTTCATATATACCTTTGCTCTCTTAAGGAATTGTTTATCCCAGCTCCCATATGTCGACCATAAAATATTACGATTGCACCACAACCTAAACTTATCTTAACTTATCCGAACCATTAAACTATAATGTTCGTTAAGTTAATTTCTTATTCCTTATGGCTTTCTGGCAATTAAATGCCATACCTCAGGATTCATTCTTTATCGTCTAAGTCATACAGTCTTTTGTATACTCAGAACGGTCATTCCATATTCAATCTATGCATTCATAGCGTTACACATTTTACGTTACTTATTCTTATCTTACAACGTCCGGTTGATTTGATTCAAGACGTCATCCAAGTTAATTATTAACTTGGTTTCTTTACGTTATACGTCATTGTCTTTAATTTAATTCTTCACCGTTCACAGGTTTAATTATTGGTCTTCATTATCCTACGATCAAACCATACACGGGGTGTAGGTTCTGCCCGTTTAATATTCGTATATACTCAAACTTCACGTTGGTTAAAGTGTTTAATGATTACATTTCATTCTAATATTCTCCATCCGACCCACATTAGGCTTTCATTAATCTTATTACCGTTCTTTACGGCTTTCTTGATAATTCATATCTTACTTACTTCTTTCGTTATTCATTACATGAACCCTATGTTCATTACTCATTCTTAATGTCGAAGTCATATAATTCGTTGTATGCTAAGACCGATCGTTCATCGCAACAGCATTGCGTTCATCTTCTTTATCTTTTAATCTCGATCAATCTTTCTATTCAACCTTTACTAAAGGTTTAAGTCACTTGATTAAATGTTACTTTAGGTGAACAATATGTTCTTTATCTTCCTTACATTTCCCACAAGAGTTGAGCAATTAAAAACACTTCTCTAGGCTTGGCTCTGCACTGGCACTACGACACTGCCTTCCCTTTTCTTTCTCGCGCTGCAACGCCACTTAGTAGTAGCTAATTGTCTCGGCCATTTGCCATTGCATTGCCTCTCAAGGTATGGTCATGTGGCCAGGTGCCAAAGCCTCAATCATTGAAAATTTTTATAAGTCTTTTACATACTTGAGATGCTCATTTTACAATCTCATAACTTCTTTGTTATAACTCAAAACGAGGTTGTCCCAAAGCCATTCTCTTCCTTATCTTATGTACTTCAATTCCCCTTGGATAGAAATTCATTCTGAATCCATTAACTTACCATTCAATCGGCTTAATCTTCATCCTTCGTTTGTTTTACGTTATTAACATTCTTCGTTCGTTCATCCGAACTCAGAACTCGTTCGTTCTTGAGTCCACGACTTACATTTTCTATGTTCTCTTACATTCTTATGAAACCCTACACATTCGGGTTCATTTACTAACTTTCTAATTCTCGTTTGTCATTTACGAATTTTTTATCATAACTTCGTTATAACTAAGTATTAATCCATTCTTCATGAACGTTTCTATCATTCCTAACCAAGCAATAAGCATCTAACTTATACACGATGGTTTTAAACTTGCCCATTAACAACAAGTTATAACTACAATGGTTTTAAATTTGTCCATCAACAAAGTTCTTCGTGTTCTTCCCGTTCTTCATTTTTAATCAATATTTTGATTACGATTTTACTTTTTCTTGGAATTCAGTGTTATAAAACACTATTCCTTACTTATTTCATCGAATCATTCATATGATTCATTTGGATCACTCAAATTCATTACGAAACTCATACTTCCTTAATAAATTTATAAACTAAACTTCTAATTCTTATTTCTTCATTTTCTCATGATTTGAACCATATGAAAATCATTCTTAACATCTTTTACTTTTATTCTCATTAAGTTATGTTTTGAACATATAAAACTTAAAAAAAATTTATATAGAAGTTAGGTTTCGGATTACCTTTCTCCTTTAATCTCCTCCTAGTGGACAAAGTTTGCACACGAGCAAGCTTTTCCTCCTCCTTTTCCTTCCCATCCAAACTCTCCCTCTCTCTCTCAAGTGTTGGTGATTTCAAAATCACTAACAAATGAATTAAGGCTTCATTTTATAGATTTTTAAAGCTATGGGCAAAATAGTCATTTCTTCCCTAAATTACTATTCCCACCTCCTTACTCCACCTCCTTACTATTCACGAAGCTTCTCCTGGAAGTTTCGTGCTTCTGTCTTACGGAATTCGTCCGACAGTTCGAAAAGCTGCGATTCTCGGAATTCAAATATTTTTGGATATTTCGTCTTTCCTTTACCGATTAAGTTTTACGTATTCTTCGGATCTCCGAAAAACTGAAAATCAGTTTTTGAAATTAAGCATTTTCCTTCACATTTTTCCCTAACGTAGTTAAACGAATGAAAAGTACCCAATAATACTTTTCGTCATTTTTATTTCATCTGATTTCTGCACGTTTTTTGAGAAAATTTTTTATTGGTTTACCTAACTTTTCACGATATATTATCGTCAAATCTTTCGACGAAATGTCATTTCGACCTACCGAACTCTCAAAAAGGCTTAGGTTATTCAAACCCTAACCCTTAGGGTTTCGTCGAGTGAATAGTGCCTATTTCGTCTTTTTCCTCGAAATTTTTTTTATTCCCGGAAAAATTTTATTTTCGTCTTGAAAATTCGTACTCGTTCAGTCTAGCTCGTAGCCAGAATTGTAACATCCCTATATTTTCTATATAAATAAATAAGAAATTTTGCGTATAAATTTATTTATTTTAAAGGTGGGAATATGTGCAAGGTAAAGTATATGTATTTATGTGATAAATAAAAATTTATTTATTACATGAAAAATTTTAAACAAATAATTTTCTTAGAATTATTGACCATTATAAATTATATTTTTATAATTAATTTTGTAGTAAAAACATTTTTATTATTTATTTTCAAGAAAATATGAGTATATATTATTTAAATAATATATGAAAGGATTATTGGAATTATTATAATAATTATTTTATTATATGAATTTTAGTTCACATTATTAAGTTAATTATTTTAACTTAATTAATAATGATATATATGCAAGATAAATCAGATATGGAATCCAAACCCTAATTTTGAATTTTGACTAAAGAATGAGAATAATAATATAATATTATTTTTATTTCAGTGCTATAAATATGTATTATATGTGTGGACCGATAATGGTTAGTCAATTATTATGTATCATGACCAAACCCTCTAGCATTATTTTGTTAAACCCTATTTTTGAAATTCAAATAGGAGTTCAAAACTGTGTAGTGATTGTGTTATATGATTTATGTCGCGTAATATAGAATTTAAAGTTAATTAGGAAAACCCTAATTATGCTTAGGAAACCCTAATTAATATTTAGAAACCCTAATTTCTAAAATTAAAAACCCTAATTAGTAATTAGAAACCCTAATTAATAAACTAGAACCTTAATTGCTAAATTATTAAGCTTAATGATAATTAGGGAAAATTCTATTTATTACTTAGAAAATCATAATTATAAATTTTTAACCCTAATTATCATACTAGGAACCCTAAATGCTAAAATGAAAACCCTAATTGCTAATTTAGTCATCTTAATACTAATTAGTAAATTCTTAAACTAATTTTCAAGTCTATATAATTAGTAAACCTAATCTAATTAGGGAATCGTAATTTGTATTTTTAGAAACTTTAAATTTCATTTTTTTTTCTAATTAGAAATCCTATAAATCTTTGTGCTAAACCTTAGGGTTAAACCCTAAGGGTTTGTCAAGTTTACTTTGTTGCCATTAAAATCATAAGGCAACTGACCAAATTGCCCTTATTGCATTATTGATGCTAACTTGTACATTTTGCCCTATTGGAGTTGGTGAACCACCTTAAACCTAGCCAGGTGCTACTAAGTTCAGTAACTCAGCCTTTACATAATCCAAATACATTGTATGCAAGTTATATATATAGCATTAGAGAGAGAAAAGTATTCATTTCTTGCTCATTTGTGCTCATACACTTCACCAAGAACCCCTCTCTCTACCTACGAAATATTGTAGTATATCAGTTCCAAAACCAAGCCCCACGAATTCCATTAACAGATCAGTAGCCTAGAATCAAGATTTGTTCATATAAAGGTATAATCCCTAAACAAAATTTGATCCTTGATCCTCTTTTAAAAGTTATGTTTTAGTGTTAAAATATGTTCTATATAGTGTATATTGATCATCTGGGTTGATAGATGTTAGATCCATAACATCTATAGGCTCAGATTTGATGTTTTTGCAAATCTGGAAAAAGTTGAAAAAGTGGTTTGACAATGAATGTCAGACCTCATAGCTCTTTGTCTGTTATGTGTTTTTGTTGTTTAAAGGTTTGATCTTGTAGTATGCTATGAGATCTGTATTTTGGAACTTAAATCAAGGTCAGAGCTTGAAACGATTGAAAGTTATGGGTGGTCAAACCCCGTTGATCAACCATGACTTTAAATTTTCTGGGTAACCCAGATTTGCCCAGAAGCTTCTGACAACTTATTTGCAGCCTCGGATCTTGCAGGTGTTGTGTGTTATGAGTTTATTGTTGCAAACATGTTGTAGTATGTTAGTTTAACTTTAGATCCATGCTTTTAGTGCCTCTAGATATCAAATATACTAGATTTGGTGGCTGGTCAAAGAAGGTCAGACGTTCATGAAATCAGTTTTCTGGGTAACCTAGAAAACGATGAAGCATGACCAATTAACGAACATTTTCATATTCCAGATAGATCTAAGGCTTCTGTGATGTTGTTATGGTGATGTTTTGTAATATATTTGTACCTTGTATTGTTGGCTACACACATGACTCATTAATTAGATCACAAAAATGTTAGAAGAACAGTAAGGTGTGGAAGCCCAAAGTAGGCCTCACGAACTATTCTTCATTTCTGGGTAACCCAAAAAATGATGAACACCTCTGACAACTTGTTCAAGGCCCCAGATCTCACTTGTGTTATGCTTGTTGGCCATGTTTGTTGTTGAATCATGTAGTATTGTACTAGTACTACAAAATCTGAGTCATAGTTTGCCTAGAAACGCTTTGTGTTAAGAATTAATCTTGGTCAAAGTTGCTCACTCATTTACGGACATGAATGTTCTGGGTTTGATGAAGAACATGAAGAACACCTATAGCGACGGTTTTGTCGCTATAGGTAGTCTTTAGCGACACTTTATTTCTAAAATTAATTATTTTATTAAATAAATAGAGAAAATTAGTTTTTAATTATTAAAAATACAAAATAAATTACTAAAAATTATTTTAAAGCCTAAAAATTAGTTTTTAATAATTTTGAAAATATTTCATTAATATTTAATATTTTTGGAATATTAATGGTATTTAATATATTTAATTATAATATTAAATAAATTGTTTAAAAATGATTTTAATACTTGAAAAATCATTTAATTTTTTTATGTTATAAGAAAATATTTTAAGTTATTTTAATGACTTTTAATATTTTGTGATGAATTTAATTAATCAATTAATATTAATGATAATTAATTTATTTAATAAATATATTAAATAAATTGTGAAAAATAGGATTAATGATTTAAAAATTATATAAAAAATTATTTAAGTATTATAAAAGTATTTTGAGTTATAAAATATAACTTTTAATATTTAAAGGTAAATTTCATTAATAAATTAATGTTAATGATATTAGATTTATTTATCAATTACATTAAATAAATAATTTAAAAATGATTTTATTTATTTAAAAATCATTTAAAATGGATATAAATGAATTAAAAATATTTTAAGTTATAATAAATGACTTTTAATATTTTGATAAATAATGCATTAATATTTAAATATTAATGGTAATTATTTAAAATGATTTTAATTCTTTTAAAAATTATTTAAGGGTAATATTAATACTTTAAAAATATTTTGAGTTATTATAAATAACTTTAATATTTTGGCAATGTTTTCATTAATAGTTTAATATTAATTAAATATTAATGATAATAGAATTATTTAATATTTAATCATTTAATAATGATTCCGGTGTTTGAAAAATCATGTTAAATTGTAATAATTGTTTAATAATTATTATAAGTCATTTAAAAATAATTTGACCGATGTTTAAGTTATATTGAACTTCGGTATAGAGTTTTAAACTCGACAACTACCCGATAAAATTGTCGGTACACCGACATGTTTCAGAAATTGATCTGGACTTAGATAACTTGACTAGATAAGTGTTTGTTTGTGATCCAATAACTACTAAACATATGTGACAATGTGATTAGGTTATGTGTTGACTGCAAATAGCAGTACTATATGATATGATATGTTATTCTAATCAACAAAATGATCTTATTAATGATAGGTTGCTATATAAAAGATAAAACTAAGTTGCGTATTGTAAGCAGCAGATCAGACAAGTATCCTACCTTTGCATTTACTTTATGCAATGGACATGAGTAAGAAAGCTTCATAATTATATTATCGTTGAGCCAGATTATTAACTCTATTGTTGTCGATTATGTATTCAATCATTTGTATTCATAAAAGTTCTTAAATTATCCAATCATTGTTTATCAACATAGGGTTTTCCTAATTAGCATTAATATTTATAATAAATATCATTAATTACATAACACAATTACTAGACATAATTTAAAGTCTCATTTGACTTCAAAACTAGGGTTTATCAGTAATATTAGGGTTTTGTCATGTTACATTAAAACTGTTCCACACATTAACCTTACACACATAACATACATATTTATAAAGATCAAAATATACTTAATATAATATTATTATTCTCATTCATTGCTTAAAATCCAAAATTAGGGTTTGGATTTCATATCCGATTTATCTTTCATATATAACATTATTAATTAAGTTAAATAATTAACTTAATTACTCTCAAATAAATTCATATAATAAAATAGTTATTATCATAATTTATAATCATTTCATATATTATTTAAATAATATATAATCATATTTTCATGAAAATAAATAATAAAAATATTTTTACTACAAAATTAATTTATTATAAATATAATTTATAATGATCAATAATTTAAATTAAATTATTTAAAATAATTAATGTAATAATTAAATTTTATTTATCACATATATACATATACACATTACCTAACACATATCTCCACCTTATAAATAAATAAAAAGTGTACGCAAAATTTCTTATTTATTTATATAGAAAATACCGGGTTATTACATTCAACCTCCCTTATAAGGATTCCGTCCCCTGAATCACAGCTTTAAAACTTATACATACAAGAGTACATATCCTACACATTCATTTCAAGTAGATCTCGATCAGATTCGATCGAACCGATCTTTAACTATTCATCATAAAGCTTGCCTATCTTATTAAACGGAAAATTGATTTCTAATAGAACTCAAATTCCTCCTTCAATATTTCTTTATAAAATAATTTACTATATATAAGAAAACCATACATAAGAAAATAAAAGTTATACGAATAATACCTAGAGTCCCATCCCCAGCTGCCACGGTATCTTGAACTGCCATATTGAAGGTCCTTGCAGTTGATTTGGTTGGCTTACTTAGTGGAGTCGGACCAGTTATTGCTAGCATCCCACTACTTTCCCCTGTATTGACATTTCCCCCATTTGATCTTCTTTTCGGACATTCCCTCACCTTATGTTTTGTTGACCCACAAATAAAACAACCATTATTCATCCTTGAATTAGGACAGTTGGGAGAAATATGTCACTCCTGCTCACACTTAAAACACACTGACTTTCCCTTCAAACACTCTCCTGAATGGTTCTTCCCAAAGTTTCCACATTACATAATCTAATTCTTCACACCTTGTTGCTTGACCTGGATATTCCCAAAATTGCTCCCCTTTCTCTTTCCACTTCCACTCCTGCTCCCACTATTAGTTTCTACCTTCACAGCTCCCTCGACCTTGCCCTTGTTCCTTCTCTCTTTGTTGTAGAGGCTCATAGCCTCACTCCCTTCTTCGGCTATGATAGCCTTTTCCATGAGTGCTACAAATGTAGAGATCTGCAACACCGCCACCTTGTTGTAGAGCCAGGGTTTTCAGCCAAGCTTAAACCTTCTTGCCTTCCTAGCCTCCGTATCAACTTTATGCGGAGCGAACCTAGCTAATTCATTAAATTTTGCGGCATACTCTGCAATTGACATGTCCCCTTGCTTCAACTCCAGAAATTTCACCTCCATCCTAGCCTATATACTAGACGAAAAATAATTCTCAAAGAAAAGTGTCTTGAATCTAGCCCATGTAACTACACCTTCTCCAGAAAGTTCTCTATGTTTCTCCCTTTCTCTATTATTAAAATAGGAAATAATAATTAAAATTCTTATTATGAGATGTTTTGAGTTTGAGTATGTATATATATACGTGCTATATATTTTGAAATGTGTGATCTGGTGTGAAGAGAAATATATATTCATATATTGGGAAAGTGAGGTTTAATAGTTATGTTAACTGACGCAGACTATTGGTCTTTTTACCTGACGTACGTGGGTTATATCACGTATTCTCCTAATAAGCTAAGAACAGAGAAAGGGAGAAACACAGAGAACTTTTAGAGGGAATCAAAGGAAGAATTTCTAAACTTTGTTAACATCATCTTGCTAGTAGGAGATTCAAGGTATAATCCATTCTTAAATTTTCAAGTTTTAATTTTGTAATCTTATTCTCTATAATTGTTTTTTTTTGTTAGATTAGGGTTTGAGGTGTTGGTCATGTACATGTGTAATCTGATAATTGTTATATAGAAGTTGTAGTGAGTAATCAAATTCATGGAAAAGTGGTTTGTAGAAGAAAATTAAGATAACAGTGTTTATGTATGAAAAATGGCTTAAGAAAGTATAAAATTTCATGTTTAATATGTGTTATAATTTGTAAATTGATGTTGGATTATGTTAGTATGTGACGAAATGAAAACAACATAGTTTAAGTTATGTCAATTGATTAAGAATCGAAGTCGTGGCGATCGAATTCGCTAAATGTGTTTAAAACATGAAAATAGTGTATGAACATGTGTTTTGGGTCAAATTTTAGGTTGGTTAATGTTTTTATAAATTTTTAGAATTCTAGTATGTTGTAGTTCTATGAATTATGAATCCGTAGAATCAAAAATGGACTAATTTGGATGTGTATAACTCAAGTTATGAAGATTAGTAGGAGAAAAAGGGTCAAAATCATGAAGAACGGTAGCTTGAGTCCGTTTTTTCGCTAACTAGAGGCAACGTGACTGCGTGTGCCCTAAGTCATTTGAGGCACAGCTGCGCTGTAGGGCGCAGTTGCACTGTGCCCAAGGCTTAATTGGGTGCAGCTGCCCCCAAAGTATGTCAGGTGTGACTGCTTTGACCTGTTTTAGTAAATTTGGCATAACCTTTTCATACGAACTCCGATTGAGGTGATTCAAGATGATCCAGAATGACGACGAATAGGCCTACAACTTGTATTCTTTAAGGGTTTCAATTTGAGGTTGGGAACAGTAGTCAAAATGGTCATCTTTGTGACTGATGCGTATTCAGAGGCAATCGGAGGGCGTCGGACATGCACATGCACAAGTATAGTTATGTCGACGATAATAGATGTTGTTTTAAGTTATAGAACATGAATATTATGAAGTATAGTGATGCCTAACATTAATAAATAATATATTAGATAAGTTGAATACACATACTAAGAACACACAAGAGTGACAAATTGGGCGAGTGACGAATAAACGTCGAAACGCCGTGATAAGTGATAATGAACGTAAAAAATATTTTAAATCAAATGAAATAAATATTATAAGATATTGAATAGGGTTAATATAAAACCAATAAGTAGTCCTAACAAGACTTAAACACTTGAATGAACTTCGATTATAAAATATAGTGAGATATAAGTTGAAAGTTAACACAATCAAATTGAACATTGTGTATCTATGATAGGAAGGGTTATGAGGGTAGAGTAAAGTGTACATTACAACTATTATGCATTGCTATGTGACTAATAGTTGGTGTGCATGATTATATAATTGTGCAGGGCACGTGAAGTGCGGATAACTGTAAGTTGTTAAACTGTTATTGGTAAACAACGATCAAGGAAAGTCTTTCAGTTCCTATTTGTTATGTGAATTTTATTGTTTTAAATCTTTGTTGCAAAGAGCATGATGTGTTATATATATGTTGAATGTGTGAAATGTTAAAGTCAACTTATGACTACGTTGCTTGAGTAAAGCATGCTAATTGAGTAAGGAACTCAATCTTTATACTTGTTATATGAACTGTAATATGTATGTTATGTTAGTCCAATGTTTCTGAGATATATGTTGAGCATGTTATTATGTGATACATGATGCATGAAACTGTTAGATTTTGTTGGGCTGTTGAGCTCAACCTTGCAAATAACCATTTTTGCAGGTTAAAGATCGAAGGTAACACTATGTGCTACTTGAATGACGTGGATCAGAAATAATAAACGAAGATTAATATTTTAGCTAAAGTTGTTATTTCTTAATAACATGATTAAGATTCATGAGATGTACTAAATGTTTTATGATGTATAGTTTTATGTTGAGTTGTAAAGCTAAAGTTAGAGTTATCTGATATGTAAAGGTTATCTAATTGAAACGTAAAATTTTATATAATAACTGTGATGAAGTGAATCATGGATTATATATGATTCAAAGACATGTAGATGATAAAGGTTTTGATTAAGGGAATTAAAGTAAGAAAACATAAAAGTTTAAATTATTCCGCATTATATAAAGTTTAACATAGAATAATGATGTAAAATCAGAAGGTAGATGTGTTATTAATGATCGAAGTTGAGAATTATATTGTATAAATTTTGGGGTCGTTACAGTTGGTATCAAAGCCGTAGGTTATAAACCTTAGGTAGGAGTACCTTAGGCTATAACCTTAGAGAAGAGAGGTGAAGATAATGAAAGAATGATCTCAAATAGAGTTTGAACAATAAGAAGTAATTTAAAAAATTTATATAGAAGGGATTAAAACATGCGTGAAAGGATTCAAAGAAGAATCTCGTAGAGTTATAAGGAATATGAATGTGGGGTTACCCAACTCCAATAATAAGAATGAAAGGTGATAAAAAATAGACAATGTCTATAAGAAGAGAATGATAAAGAAGTTAAGAAAAAAATTATATTTAAGTATGGTATAATTGTACTCTTTAATAGTTGATGTGTGGTATCTGAGCTAAACAATTCCTTCATAGAGCGGAGGTATATACAAACTAGCAACTCAGAACCTAGTTTGTTGGTTGTTTGTGGGAAACCACTCAGCGTACCATATTGAAACTGTTAGAGACTCAATGTGTACCAAGTATAGAAATGGATACGTATGGTGAAAATGTGGAACTTAAATGAAATGTTAAGCAATTTAAATGAAGTTAGAAATTCTTAAAGGAAGAATTGTTTTATAAACAAGAAAATTCAAAGAAGAATCTTGAAGTGATAAAAAAAATGGGAGTTGCCTAACTCCAATACTTAAGATAACAAAGAATGGTGTAATGATGAAAAAGGAAAGAAAGGGGATCGTAAAACAAAACGATCACGAGTTAAAAAAAGACTTTTAAGGGAGATGATCATAGAATAAGATCACGACGTGATCTATTTAAGTTATAAAGGAAAGATGGTCTATAATGTTTGAATAATTATAGCTTGATGCTATGAAGATGATGTACTATGAAATAGTACGAGATAACTCACGAGGAGTTATAGATGATGTGATACGAGGAATTCGTATCGAGCAAAGAGCAAGGTATAAGCAAGATGGAGCTAGGTGGGATTTTAATTGAGGACTCATGTGATGGTTGAGTTGTACAAACCTTTGTATGGGCGAGGCTTTTGTGCTTGCACTCAGTTTATCACATTGATAATCATTGGAATGTCGATGTCGCGCTATCAATGTATGTGTGGTGAAAAGGTGATTCTTTTCTCATGTGTATGTTTGATAGTTAGAAACTATTAAGATTAGTAAGATATTATTAAGATAAGGTGCAGTTCTTAAAACTAATGCATATGGTAAGTTCGTGACTCACAATAATATGGTATGTTTTGAACCCCTCAGCGAATGGACGATTATGGTCTAACTAGGATAAGTTCTTAAACTCATATTATTGTGGCAAGTTCCTGAATTTCCAATGTGTGGTAAGTTTGATGAACTATGCTGGGGTATAGATAAGTTATGAATGAAGAATTGAGAATTATGGGAATAGATAGAATTATTAAGCAATGGATCAGTATAGAAAGTGGAGACATAGGTTTTCCAAATCTTCTAGCTATGCTAGATTTTTAAAATTTATTGACTTTCGTGCCAATGGTTATACTTTTGATTTTTGAAAAATGTTGGGTCACACTAGTGAACCAAAGAATTTTTTGTAAACAATGCTATTACTCGCATATCTATGTTGTTGTTTCGGCTAGATAAAAAAAATGATTTTTAAATTTTCAAAATATATTTTAACTATATGTATCGGGTGATATGATAAACGATGGAGTCATTAATGCAATAGAACCTGATGTTGGATGTGATCATACGATCGTCAGCCCACTATGGTGAGATGTAGTATGACAACGTCATAATCATGACGCCATAAAAAGATTTTTGAGATTTCCTTAAGATATGAGAATATATATGTATATGTATATTTCAATTAATGTCCGAATTTTTGTAGAAGTCTATGCTATTTGATTCAGCTAGACGAATATTGAAAGATGTTCATAAAATTCAAGAGTTTCTTGAGAAGTTATACCAAACCAAATTGTTTTGGTGCGGATTCAAATGTTGAAAAGCTGAGGTGAACAACCTTATAAAAGGGGACATGTTATCGGAGACAATGGTTCTGAAAGTAACGCATATAGTCGTTACGATGTTAAGATGTAATCGTTGTGCATGGCGTAGGGTACGATAAGTGATCACCTGTAGAGTACTTGCGAGAGAGTTTTTTTCAATGTGATTGCTAAACATTCTGTTAAAGATGGTTTATGGTGGTGATGCACCGTTAAACCTGAATAAGAGTTCAAGGTCCGTATAGTCTTGCGACTATTAAAGGTTCAAGTTGAGATACTTGATAACCTAGGGACATAGTTCAAGGTCTTATGACCCCTCAGCACGATTTGGAATCTTTTAAAATTCCTGAGTTATTCATACTACTTCCCAATTATTGAGCAATTGTGGAAGATTCTTTCTATTCTAAAAGGCAAATGTGGTAATGATGATATTCCTTAGAAAGAAGTAAGTCGTAGAATGCGACACTGAACGATGGATATGTTGAATAGGTGAGAAAAGAAATTTTTAAATGAGAAGGAGATGAGTTATAGAAGAATAATGTAAAACTTTTAATAGAAAAGTTTAATAATTGTAGAAAGATCTTTGTGGAAAGAAGTTGTTTTAGAACCCAATGAATGAATAAAATATTAACATAAAATCTATTTTGATAGATTGAATGAAAGAAGATTAATAAATAAAATTTCGAGGACGAAATTCTTAGAAGAATGGGTGAATGTAATATCCCGAGTGTTTATGATAACAATCCTTAGAAAAGGAAATGAATGGGTTAAAGAATATATAATACTCAAATATAATTGAGTCTAAGTAAAGGTTATGAAATAAAACTTACAAGAATTTATTATGAATAATGGTGGGAGTAGGAAATATAAAACATATATTAAGGTAATGTGTTGAAGTTATTCAACGATAAATTTTGAAAAGAGATTTGGTGAAAACCGAGTAAGGGAGGATTCATTGATTCCGAGGACGGAATCCTTATAAGGGGGGAAAGATGTGACAACCTGAATTTTTATAAGTTATTAAAATAGGAATTTAATAATTAAAATTCTTATTATGAGATGTTTTGAGTTTGAGTATGTATATATATATATGTGCTATATATTTTGAAATGTGTGATCTGGTGTGAAGAGAAATATATATATTCATATACTGGGAAAGTGAGGTTTAATAGTTAATTTAACTATTGAAGAAATTAAATGAATTTTGTAATTAATTTTAAATATTTATTGAATTAAATAAATATTTTATTAATTAATTTATTGAGATAAATAAATAGTTGATAAAATTATGGTGCAATAATTTAGTTAAGTGTTATATTAACTAAATTAATGAATGGTAGTTTTATTGTTTAAAGATTTAATTTAATAAAATAATTAAATTAAATAAATTCCTTAATATTTAAGGAAATAAAATTAATTTAATTTAATAATTAAATTAGATATATAATAATTTATTAGGCATAAGTATGATTATAATGAAAATTATAATTATAATGGTAATTGTAAGATATTAAAATTAATTAAGTGTGTGACAAATGAAACTATATAGTATAAAAATAAACTAGAAACCTAACCTAAGTGTAGCCAAACAAGGCCTTGTGGTCTTTGGCTTATTTAACTAACGTAGACTGTTAGTCTTTTTACCTGACGTACGTGGATTATATCACGTATTCTCCTAATAAGCTAAGAACAGAGAAAGGGAGAAACACAGAGAACTTTTAGAGGGAATCAAAAGAAGAATTTCTAGACTTTGTTAACATCATCTTGCTAGTAGGAGATTCAAGGTATAATCCATTCTTAAATTTTCAAGTTTTAGTTTTGTAATCTTATTCTCTATAATTAATTTTTTTTTGTTGGGTTAGGGTTTGAGGCGTTGATTATGTACATGTGTAATCTGATAATTGTTATATAGAAGTTGTATTGAGTAATCAAATTCATGGAAAAGTGATTTGTAGAAGAAAATTATGATAACAATGTTTATGTATGAAAAATGGCTTAAGAAAGTATAAAATTTCAAGTTTAATATGTGTTATAATCTGTAAATTGATATTGGATTAAGTTAGTATGTGAAGAAACGAAAACAACATAGTTTAAATCGTGTCAATTGATTAAGAAACGAAGTCGTGGCGATCGAATTCGCTAAATGTGTTTAAAACATAAAAATAGTGTATGAACATGTGTTTTGGGTCAAATTTTAGGTTGTTTAATGTTTTTATAAATTGTTAGAATTCTAGTATGTTGTAGTTCTATGAATTACGAATCCATAGAATCGAAAACGAACTAATTTGGATGTGTATAACTCAAGTTATGAAGATTAGTAGGAGAAAAAGGGTCAAAATCACGAAGAACGGTAGCTTGAGTCCTGTTTACTACTAAGTAGCAATGCTGCTTATGCCCTAAGTCATTTGGGGCATACATTTAAGCATGCAATGCGCTCAAGGCTTAATTAGCAAGAAGCCCCCCAAAGTATGTCAGGTGTGACTACTTTGACTTGTTTTAGTAAAATAGGCATAACATTTTCATATGAACTTCGATTAAGGTGATTCAAGATGATCCGGAACGAGGGCGAATAGACCTACAAATTTTATTCTTTAAGGGTTTCAATTTGAGGTCGGGAACAGTAGTCAAAAAAGTCATCTTTGTGACTGATGCGTATTCGAAGGCAATCGGAGGGCGTCGGACATGCACATACACAAGTATAGTGATGTCGACGATAATAGATGTTGTTCTAAGTTATAGAACATGAATATTATGAAATATAATGATGCTTAACATTAATAAATAATATATTAGATAAGTTGAATACGCATACTAAGCACACACAAGAGAGACAAATTGGGCGGGTGACGAATAAACGTCAAAACGTCGTGATAAGTGATAATGAACGTAAAAAATATTTTAAATCAAATGAAATAAATATTATAAGATATTGAATAGGGTTAATATAAAACCAATAAGTAGTCCTAACAAGACTTAAACACTTGAATGAACTTCGATTATAAAATATAGTGAGATATAAGTTGAAAGTTAACACAATCAAATTGAACATTGTGTATCTATGATAGGAAGGGTTATGAGGGTAGAGTAAAGTGTACATTACAACTATTATGCATTGCTATGTGACTAATAGTTGGTGTGCATGATTATATAATTGTGCAGGGCACGTGAAGTGCGGATAACTGTAAGTTGTTAAACTGTTATTGGTAAACAACGATCAAGGAAAGTCTTTCAGTTCCTATTTGTTATGTGAATTTTATTGTTTTAAATCTTTGTTGCAAAGAGCATGATGTGTTATATATATGTTGAATGTGTGAAATGTTAAAGTCAACTTATGACTACGTTGCTTGAGTAAAGCATGCTAATTGAGTAAGAACTCAATCTTTATACTTGTTATATGAACTGTAATATGTATGTTATGTTAGTCCAATGTTTCTGAGATATATGTTGAGCATGTTATTATGTAATACGTGATGCATGAAAACTATTAGATTTTGTTGGGCTGTCGAGCTCAACCTTGAAAATAATCATTTTTGCAGGTTAAGGATCGAAGGTAACACTATGTGCTACTTGAATGACGCGGATCAGAAATAATACACGAAGATTAATATTTTAGCTAAAGTTGTTATTTCTTAATAGCATGATTAAGATTCATGAGATGTACTAAATGTTTTATGATGTATAGTTTTATGTTGAGTTGTAAAGCTAAAGTTAGAGTTATCTGATATGTAATGGTTATCGAATTGAAATGTAAATTTTTATATAATAACTGTGATGAAGTGAATCATGGATTATATATGATTCAAAGACATGTAGATGATAAAGGTTTTGATTCAGTAAATTAAAGTAAGAAAACATAAAAGTTTAAATTATTTCGCATTATATAAAGTTTAACATCGAATAATGATGTAAAATCAGAAGGTAGATATGTTATTAACGACCGAAGTTGAGAATTATATTGTATAAATTTTGAGGTCGTTACATTTCCCCCAAAATCAGAATGAAATTTTGGGGTCGTTACATTTATATTGTATAAATTATATTTTTATCGAAATATTTATACAATATAATTCTCAAATAATTGATGTTTGGAGGTTATATTGACCAATCGAGTAATTAATCGGATAAATGAGAAATTAATTGCTATTAATTCACATGCTTATAACTATTTGTTCACATGTCTGTACTATTGATTCACATGCATGTACTATTAGGGGAGGTGGTGCAAGATTGATAATACTTGCATGACTAAATTAAAAATAGAGGTATAGATGAAGGTATTATACTATAATTATTTTTTTCACATGTATAGAACTATTGAGTCTCATGCTTATATTATGATGAAAGTCATCTTTGGCTTACGTGCATAGATGGAATGTTGATTGGTATGATTATGACCAGGGATCATTCGGTATAATCATGACCCGTAATGTTACAAATGATGTGGTAAAAGTCCTCATTGGCCCGTAGTGTATTGATGGACAATTGTTGGTATGATTATGACCAGGGATTATTCAGTATAATCATGACCATTGGTGATTACATGAATATCCTTGGCTCATAGTGTAAGGATGATTCGATGATGTGGTTTATTTATTAAGCTGAGTCTCAGTGATAAATTTGATGAAAAACTTTTTAAATCATAGAAGATAGTAGATATCATGCTCTACTTGACTCTTCTAATGGATTGTTTGTTCCGCTGCAATTTTTGATCTAAACCTTGTTGTCTATTATATTCTATCAGTTGTTATACTGTTGAAGGCTGAGGATAATTTATTCTGCATTATCTTAGTCATAATATTTCTTACTGGGCTAGTTGAGCTCACCCTTTTCTTTCGTTGTTCTCTTCAGGAAATGAGAATATAGATGGGACGAGTCGGGGAATAGAGTGATGGTCCAGGATAAGTGGCTTTAGTAGTCCTCACTATTCTGTGAAATAGTGTGATAATAATTGTAATGAAGAATTCATTGAGTGTGGATATTGCCTTGAAGACAATATTCGTTTTAAAAACTCAGCTATGTTTTGTCGTATTTTTACATGACAGTTGTATTAAAGAAGTTTGTATTTGATTTTTGTACCATGTATTTGGCGACTCAAGATGGGTGATGTATACCTATTTTGGGGGCGTCACAATAGTAATCAATAAAGTTAATCTGAAAGATTTAAATGTTTTCTTTGGACGACACTTCTACAACGAAGAAACAGTTGTGAAGTAAGTTGAACCAATAATAACAACATATCAATTCTATATAAAATTTTTGAAACTACGTACTGACTATAACTGGAGATCATTCGACAGACTATGAACATTGTTTTCTATTTTCAAAAAGGTCAAACAAAACTTCATCTGTAAACCGTCATAACTTATAGACACGGGGGGTGATCAGCCTGTTATGCCCTGTATTGATCAATACTACATGCAAGAACGATATTATCATTCATCTTATCCGCCTTTGGCACACAAAAGTTTTCCCATGTACGGGAAGTTCATAATTAGTCTTGAATCTGAATTAAAATAATTTAGCTAAGTAACAATAATGTTCTATCCTGGTCAATGATATTTTTAAATCTGTGTCTAGCTTAGTTAAATAGCTTAGACAGTTTTTAAATAACATCTACATACCTGAAAACTAGTAGGCATGCATCAACATGTGATTAAATACAAACATTATCCAAGTGAGGGCACTTGTATAATCTAACTTAACTATCTATAAATAGAGTATATATTGATCATACATTACTATTGTACTGGTAAACAAATAGAGTTAGACAACTAGCATGAATACTAATGTTGAAATACATGATCAATAACAGTAGAGTTTAAAAAACTTATATAACAAGAGTATAATTCGATAACTTACTTACAAGGGATTATTGCATAAGTAGATACAAAGAGTAAGGATACTTGTCTGGTCTGCTGCTTACACAACTTAGTTTTATCTGTCAGGAATAAGCATATGAATGATATTCCTATTTATATATGATTTGATTATGATATATATATGAATGAATATGCAAGTATGCTTGAATTAAGAAAAGATGTAAAGTCCTTTGATAGAAAATAGAAACATATGTACAAGGACTTAGAATGAATTGATCAAATGTGTTAGGTTGATCCTACATAAGCAAAACAGCTTTGTGAAGTCTTTAAAAAGAAATAATGTATAAGAACTATAAATATAGAAAGATCAAGCTTGTTAGGTTGATCTTATGATGTAATAGATAGGCTTGTCTGATCGTCGAGCACTGCACCAGAAATCGTAGTCTGCCAGAAAAGTCAAGGAAAACTGGAGAGTTGTCGAGCCAAAATCATAGTCTGCAAGACAGTAGATCTCGGAGTTCATAGAATGCCTAGAGAGACGAGGAAGGATCGTAGTGTGTCGAGAAGAACTTCCTCAGAGTCGTAGTCTGTTGAGGAAGTCATGTGCAGAATCATAGAGACAGCCTGGCTATGAGCCGACCGAGCATCTGCCGAAGCCAAGTCAAGAATTGTAGACTACACTCGGAGTCGTAGAGTCTATTGATGTCGAAGCCAAGTCAAGAATCGTAGACTACACTCAGATTCCTAGAGTCTACTAATCGTATTAGAGGCAGAGATCGTAGTCGAGCAAGATCAGATGAAGAAAACAAGCACAATGACAGAAATCGTAGAATATCAAGATCTGATCTCGGAGTCGTAGTGTCTGCACAGTCGAAGAAGAATCGTAGAGTGTAGAACTGAGACTTCAACAGATGTGCTCACAACGCCAAGGCAGAATCGTAGAGCAAACACGATTCTCAAAAATTGAGCACTCCCAGAATATCCAAAGGAACAAAGCCTCTGGTTGGTACTGCAATGATACATCCCACTTAAAAGAAACCAGAGAGCACTCAACGAATGGTATGTAAGCTAACAGAAGATTTAAGCACCAACTCAATTAACTTCCAGATTGAGTTGTGAAGCCATTCGAGATGAATTCTTCCACAAGTTAATCAGAAGAAGACTTTATTAACTGATTAAGGAAAGTCAGCAAGTGTAGTAGCTATCAAGTAATTAGAAGACGACGACTTTGAAAGTAACCAGGATCGTAGTGTTTGCCAAACCAAGAAGGAACTGATGGAGTGTACACAAAGATATTGGTCAGCCTCTGAAGAATAAGTCTAAAGTGATTAAGCATTGGGTCAGTCCATTGATGATAAGTGAACGAGAGATCACAAGGAGAAAGCGAGCTGGACAGGCCACAAATCTGAAGTTTCTTGCTATTCAGAAGGGGCCAGAACAAAGAGTCAAGCCATCAGTATCTGAGAGCAGTTGAAGCAAATAGAAGTGTTGAAGCAATGTACAAGAAAAGCAAGAGATGTTCTACATTAAAGATCCAATCAACACTCTTCAAAATCATAGTGTTGACTATACCTGTCAACTAGACAATACGATCAAGTCCAAGAAGATATGCATCAGAATCGTAGAGTTCGGTCGTCTAAAGGTTGTAGCATTGGCAACGGTTCAATCTGAAGATTGATGGTCGAACAGAGCTTATTGAAGAGCATCGATGCAAAAGGACAACCTCTGATCGAGAAATCGGAAGGAGGAAATAAAGTTGACTACCTGCCAGAGACATCAAAGTAACATCTCTGACAAGGTAGGTGAAACAGTACACTGCAATGTCAGAAAGTCAGAAAAGCGGATGTCATGTCACATCTGCAGTCTATACCAAATAACTCGAGATCTGCGAAGCAATTCAAAAAGCTTTTAACGGCTACTTTCCAACGGGAAGATTGGGAAGGAGTATAAATCAAAAGAGCTTCAAAGATCAAGAGCTGCTGATGAATGAGAAGTAGAAAATTGTTGAGTTGTTGAAATGCTATCGTTGACTCTACGAGTTCCACCAGAGATCAACAAGAACAAGTCTCAGTGACAGTGAGACTACATAGGTGGAGGTGAAGCAACCTTGAAGAAGGACTTAAACAAATTAGAGCTTCACTCAACAAAGATGAGAATGCCACTGAAGATGGCAACTAAGCTGAGAGTGGAGAAGGACAAGAAGATAGCATTCAGAAAAGTTGTGACAACCCGAGAATTTCAATATTTATAAAATCTTAAAATATTGAATTTAGATTAAATAATAAACCTAGACAAAAAATAAGTGAATGGATTTGAGATTTTCGAGAAGGAATTTTATGGATTTGAAAATTTTTATGGTGAATTATTCAGGATTAAGGGTATAAGTGTATATGTTATGTGTATATGGTTTTATATGTGTAAAGTATGTGGTTAAGGGTCAAGGGATGACTAGATAAGCTATATCAGTGGTAAACCCTAATATTATATTAAGAACGTCAACGTTTAGTTAAAAAATTCTTACGATTTATAAGAAACCCTAAAAACTGATTTTGGAAACCCTAATTTCAGTTTCGGGAATTCGAAACCCTCATTTATGAGTTGAAAACCCTAATTTGGGAACTTAAATGCTATGTATAAGGCGTCTGGGTATTAATTACAAATCTAATTAGGGATGACCCTAATGATTAATTAGAATTCTAATAATTAGAAACCCTAATTATTAGAAACCTTAATTTGTACATTTAAAACCCTAATTGGTAATTAGGTAATTTTAATTTTTATTAAGGAAATATTAATCCTAATTAGCAAGATTGAATTATGATTTGGAAATTTTAGTATAATTAGAAAATCCTAATTATAATTTAGAAATATTAATTTTCTTGTTTGAAAACCGAAATTTGGAAATCTTAGAAATTAAATTTTAAAATTTTAAGGGTTAAACCCTAAACCCTAAGGGTTAAACCCTAAACCCTAAGGGTTAGGGCAAATAACATGTATGCCTTTAAAATTAAATACGAAATGATCGAAATACCCTTTTCTTAAAAATTAAGTAAAAGATATGGCAAATCTTGTGAGTCATCAAGCCTAAGGTTTAGCCCATGTGCCATAAAATATTTCCAAGATCAGATGGTTGCCACCTTGCACATTTGGATACATTGAACCAAAGAAATCAAAAGATTAAAAAATAAGAAAAAGTTACTTTCCTTAGCATTCTATCCAACCCTTTCTCTCTCTAGAAAATTCGAAGTCTAGAGTGAGAGAGAGTGAGGAACAAAACCATTATTAGCTCTTAGCTTTCCAAGAATTACAACAAGGATCAGATTCAAGGAATCTAAGCCTAAAAGGTATAAAAATCCTAAACTTGAAAATCTTTGTATTTGATGTTAGATGTTGTAAGTTGTTGGTTAAAGTTGTGTATTAGGGTGTCTTTGAGTGATCTAGGTTGTTAGATCTTAGATCTATAACATCTAGAGGCACGAAAATCATGTTTTTAGAAACTGACTTTGAACCCTAAAATGTTGTCTGACAACCATATGTCAGAGCTCGTAGATCAGTGTTTGTTAAGTGTTATGTGTGTTTTATGTTATGGATCTGTAGTATGCCATGTGGTCTTTGTTCTGCAACTTGAATCAGGGTTGGATCGTGTCTAGATTTCATGTTATGATTAGTCAAACAATGTTGAACGATCATGAAAGTGAGCTTCTGGGCAACCCAGAACTCAGATTATTGTCTGACAGTGATATTGCAGGCCTTGATCTTGCTTGTGTGTTATGTTTTAGGTCATGTTATTGATTTAATGTTAGACTAGTGTATGAACTACAAATGCATGCTATTAGATCACCTAGATTAACAGTAGAATCGAAGATATTTGTGGTCAAACCACCGTTGACCATCACGCCGGATGAAGCTTATGGACAACTTAGAAATCTTTAAAGGCAGTTTCTTGGCACCACTTTGACCGGCCAAGATCTTGTAAGTTTGATGTTGATACTTTGATATGATGATGTAGTGTTGTTCCTTGACATCCATAATACACAAATGAACCAATAAAACTTAAAAGTTAAGCCTGGAAAGCGTTGATGCAAGGGCTCAAAGTAGACACCATGTACTATTCTTCATTTCTGGAAAACCCAGAAATGAAGAACAGCCTCTGACAAGAATTTTGAGGGTCAATATCTCTCTGATCTATTGTACCTTGGCCATTATCTTAGTTTTTAGTTGTAGTATTACACTTGTACTACAATACTAACACATCAGGCTGCCTAGAAACCTTGTGATCAAAGATCTAGAACCGGTCAAACCTCATACCTTAGTCACTGACATGAGTTTCTGGGTTTGGCAAGGAACAACTCAAGAAACCTATATGATTTACGCTCACTGCTATAGAATACTTTTAATGACAGTTTAATTAGAAAAAAATATTTATTTTATTTATTAATTAGAAAAAAATGGGTTTTAATTATTAAAAATACTAAATAAATTTCTAAAAATTATTTTAAAGCCTGAAAATTACTTTTTAATTATTCTGACTATATTTCATAAATATTTAATATTTTTGGAATAATAATGGTATTTAATTTATTTAATTATAATATTAAATAAATTATTTAAAAATAATTTTAATACATGAAAATCATTAAAAATTATATTATGGTATAAGAAAATATTCTAAGTTATTTTAGTGACTTTCAATATTTTGTAGGAATTTCATTAGTTAATTAATATTAATGATAATTAATTTATTTATTAACTATATTAAATAAATTGTGGAAAAATAGAATTAATGATTTAAAAATCATATAAAATTATTTAAGTGTTATAAAAATATTTTAAGTTATAAAATATAACTTTTGATATTTTGTCATGAAAAACATTAATAATTATTATTAATGGAAATTATCGGATAATGAATTTAATTGTTTAAAATCATATAAATGTGATTTTAAGGTATTAAAAATACTTTGATATATTATAAATATATTATAATATCATGACATGTATTTCATTAATATTTGATATTAAATAAGTATTAATGATAAAGGAATTATGTGGTATTTAATTCATATAAATACGAATTTAATGATTGAAAAATCATGATATATGATAATAATTATTTGAAAATTATTACGAGCTTATGAAAAATATTTTGACTGATAAGAAAATTATCTAAGATAATTGTTAAGTGTTAGGCAGAGTTTAATTGAACTTAAACTCGATATTTATCCGACTAAGCAGTTGGGATGTCAGAATTGTGCCAAACTCGACTCAGACTGTAAAAGTTTAACTTGAGGTTAGGTTTTATGTGTTGTATAAACGGATAGGGTTATGTGTTAATGTGTTTAGGTTATTTTTAAATATTGTAATGATATTATTCTAACTTAGAAATAAATATTATTAATATTAGGTCTTCAGATAAAGCTTATTAAATTGCATAGTGGTAATCAACGGTTCAAGTAAGTTTTTCTTAACTCGACCTCGAGTTGTATTATTCAATTATACTTGTGGTTAATCATTTCTGATTGCCATGTCTAAGAATTTTTAAATCGCACTATGTGCATACTGCATGTATTCATCAGGTATGAAAGGCTGATCACCTTTATTACCATTCGGTCCAGATATATATATGTTCATGTGCAATGTTTGTTCAGCTATGTAAAATTTATTCATGCTAGTTCGCAATTATATTGTAGAACTGTAGCCAGCTTTTGTTCAATTCATTTAATCATGATATACCCTTAATTTATTGAACTTAAACTTGCTGGGCTAACGTATTGCTCACCCTTGCTATATCATGATAAACATTGTAGATTAAGACGCATACGTCGGATACAGGAAAGGATAAAGCCAAGTTCAGCTTGGGATAATATGTGCAGCTAAAATATAATAGTATAGTATGAGAATAATGCTATATGTTAGACAAGTTATGAATTGTGTATAAGTTAAGGTTACTCGACCTTGGGGAATAGTGTGTAAAGTTTATTATATAAACAATTTATGTTTATATCTTTCGCTAAGTGAAAGAATGATTGTATCAGATCCGCGGTGATTCGGGGCTCTCACAAAAGTGGAAGAGGACAAAGTGTAGGGATTCGGTAGAGAAATGCACAGCGGAATATGAAACTTTATAAAGCAATTTCTGAAACCCAACACAGGATCCATGCGAAACAAATTTAATTCAGTGGTTTAGAATTTATACCGATAATAGAAAACTCTGAAATCGCTTCGAATCTCCAACGTAATCCGAAAGAACTACACCTCTACGGTATCCACACGAACGCCCGTGAATTATCGCACGATTCTCTAATAAAGGGAGCTGCGCTACTAGCCACCAAAAGGAATGGATTTTCTATTTTTTTCTAGTATCTCTCTAAGAGCGGCTAGGGTTTTGTTTTTGATTAACTTTCCAAAGACACTGATATATCATATATATAGCAATAAATCAGAATTAATCAAAACCCTAATCTAATTAAAATAAAATCTGAATATATATATATATATATATTATATCTTAATTAAGTCTTACTTAATAAATATATATACATATACAAATCATCCTTTTAATTTAAATTCGTGATTTAAATACTATCAATCATATTGATATATTTAAATCCTTACAATTTAAATTAATTCCCTTTCAAAAATGTTCTATGTGTGTGACCCTATAGGTTATTATTACGTTGGCAATAATTTTAAAATCATATTATAAAATTATAAACAGTGAGTGACATCTAGTAATACAGCACTGGTACCCAAGTAATAATAAGATCGATGATTCGATGCAACCTTTTCATGACCAATGTTTCAATGTAATTTAATCCTTTTAACCTTAATATCCTAGATTAAATTCGAGTTATGGAATGTATCATACTCTTCATAATTTAATTTGAGTTTTCTTGATTAATGAGTAGACTATATGAAACAAATCACTATTTGAGCATGACTGTGACGCCCCCAAAATAGGTATACATCACCCATTCTGAGTTGTCAATACATGGTACAGAAACAACTACAACTTTATTATTACAACAGTAAAACTGTAAGTTTGAATACAAATATTATCTTCTAGACAATATCTATACTCAAATAAATCCTCATCACATTTATTGATACATTAATTTACAAAATGGTGAGGACTACTAAACAACTCTCTCTAAAACCTTCATTCCATACCCCGACTGCACTCGCTATATTCTCGCCTCCCGAGAAGAAAAATGGAACAAAAAGGAAAAGGGTGAGCTCAACTAGCCCAAGAAAGAATATTATGACTAAGATAATATCCAACAAATTACCGTTAGTCTTCAACAGGGGAAAAATCTAATAGAATACAATAGACAACAAGTTTTAAATCAATATTCAAGCGTGAAATAATAATTCATTAGAAGAGTTAAGTAGAGAATGCAAACTACTATCTTCTATATATGAATTTAAAAGTTCATCGTCTATCTTTTATCCCCAGTAACATCAATCAATATACATCCGAATCAAATATTCATCTTTTGCACTACAAAAGCCAAAGATATTCATCGATTAATCATGTTCATCTAAACACTGCTCATCTTTTGCACTACTACTTACCAAAGATATTCTTCGAAATCATTCATCTTTGCACTACGGCCAAAGATATTCAATAATATCATCATTTAAGACCGAGGATGATGAAAATATTTTTAAAGAAACGAATCCAATTGAAACAAAATGACAAGGATTAAGGATTAAGGATTCGTACTTTGTTTTATCCATGTTCAAAAATAACTCAAAAATAATCATAGTGGTGTAAAATTCAAGAATGATCAAAACATGGATACAATCAAAGCTAGTATCCAGAATAGATATTTTGGACAAAAAGAAGAAATTTTATTTTTCTATGAATAGTGCCGTATACGTGAATAGTGTCGTATACGTGAATAGTAACTCCGACACCAAAAGATAGAAATTTCCCAAAAAAACATCTTCACGCTTCATGAATAGTACTCGTGAATAGTAACTCGTGAATAGTAACTCATGAATAGTAACTCGTGAATAGTAACTCATGAATAGTAACTCATGAATAGTAACCCCGACATGAAAAAGTTCCAAATTTGATAAAAGTTTCAACCAATATTTCAAGGATAATGATATTGAAGAAATAATATCATTTGAGAAGAAAATAACATCCCTTACCTCGAAAGATTAGTACTTCTAATTTGGACTCACCGGGTATTGTCTTTGAAGGAACTTGCACTGATCCTAACAATACTCAAAGTATACTCAAAATACTCACAAGAATACGCCGATAATATAGAGAGAAAAACTTCAGCTTCGTGTGATTTTCAATTCTAACCTAAGCACCTATTTATAGGAAAATGCTTAGAACACCAAAGCGTAAAATTTAATAAAATATTAATATATATTATAAATTTCCTCGCCAACCTTCCAAGAACTGAATTCAGCTCATTCAACCCACATGTGTAACACACCATAATGAAAAAACGTTTTTCTAATTTTAAATATTTTAAACTTCCAAAATCAATTATTTGAGACTTGAACTTCAATAATTCATAATAAATAGCCCTTTCATCAGAAAATTCAATCTCGTGAGTTTTTATAGGAAATTCAATTCTCTACAACTTTGCGTAAGAAAGTTTTTCCAAATTCCAAATAGAAATTGACCAAAATCCACAAACGGGCGATTTTACAAGCTATAATCAAATTTCAGTCAATAAATGGGGTCCACCGACATGTTTAACATGTTTTAAACATTTATTGCAACAAAAATACTCTTTCTCCTCGTATACTCATATATCCCACATTCGTTGTAAAAATATCACCATTATTATATTATTAAAATATAATAATATATTTAAATGAATTATTTTATCAGAAAAAGATAAAATTTCAATTTTCAACAATTGTCACATTACAATTTTTCTCCATCTATATCCACATAAAATCAATATTTTCCTCATCACATGAATCAATAATTAATTATTCACAAATAATATTACAGAATCACAATATTGACAACCAGGCAGTTCCCAGGAAAGAGGGGGCTTTCCAATAAGAATTTCTTCTTCTTCGCGCCAATTTAGGTGACCAAACCTCTCCTTAGACAGAACTTTCTAGACATTGCCAATAATGTTATCTAATAATATTATTCGAGATAATATGAATTATTGCTTGATAATGAAAAATCTTGTATAATGACAATTATTGAAACAACAAAGAATATAAAAATATCAACGCGTTAATTATTAACTCAATAAAATCTTTGAATAATAATTATCATAACCATTATTGAGTAGTGCCTTCTTCACGTAAGAATCAATAATTGGTGCAATACCGTGGTACTTCGTGTGTTTTAACCACCGGTATTTTAACAATTATTACTTGGTAATAATTACGCTGCTATTTTTAAACCACTTATATTTGTCGTTTTCTTCATCCAATCGCTTTTTCCATGGGGCCCACACATGGTCAAGCGCTACTGTCAATATTTAATATTCCCCGATCACGAATATTCCACGACCAAACGAATATTCCCCGACAACAATGAATATTTTATAACAACTTGCTTATTTTGAAGTATTTATGTATTTTACCCTAACTATCCACATTAATCAAATCAACCCTTACTATTTTAAAATAATAAATAGAGAAAATTAAATTTCATTAATAATAAGTTGGGGTCTTACAACCTCCCTCCTTATGAAATTTCGTCCTCGAAATTGGCGTCGTACACGGTGTTTCAAAAGGTGAGGATACCTCGCTTTCATTTCCGCTTTCCAATTCCCGTGTCATTTCCTCTATAGCATGATTCCTCCACAAAACTTTAACTTGTGGTATGACCTTTCTTGCGCGTAGGACATGCTCCTTCCTATCCAAAATCTTGACAATTACCTCCTCATACGTTAAGTCTTGGCTATCTCGTCCGGTTCTAACTCTATAACGTGGTTTGGGTCTTTCACATATTTACTGAAGTACGAGATATGTGAAACACATTATGAACACGAGACATACTCGGAGGTAACGCGCGAGTCTATAGGCTACATTTCCTACTTTCGGTCCAAGAATTTGAAATGGACCAATAAATCGTGGATTGAGCTTTCCTCTCTTCCCAAATCTTGTAACTCCCTTCCATGGAGCAACTCGCAATAATACATGATCCCCTACACTAAATTCCACGCCCTTTCGATGAAGATCCGCATAACTCTTTTGTCGATCTTGTCTTGCCGTTTGTATCGTTGTCGAATCATTTGGATCTTTTCCGTAGTCATACGCATTCAACTCGGGTCCCAACAAAGATTGCTTCACCCACCTCGTCCCAACATACTTTGGAGAGCGACACTTTCGTCCATATAATGCTTCAAATGGAGCTACACCTATACTTGCACGATAACTGTTGTTGTAGGAGAATTTCACTAATGGTAAATACTTATCCCAACCGCCCTTGAAGTCTAGGACACGAGTCTTAATAGATCTTCAAGAGTTTGAATAGTCCTTTCGATTGTCCGTCTGTTTGAGGATGGTATGCGAATCAATCAGAACTCCGTGCCCATAGCTTTTTGCAAGCTAACCCAAAATCTTGAAGTGAATCTTGGGTCACGATCCAAAACTATGGATACAGTGCATGCCATGCAACCTCACAATCTCATTCACGTCATATACTAGCAAGACGTTCAAGTGAATAAGTCTCCGTGTCGGCAAGAAATGAGCGGACTTGGTTAATCTATCAACAATAACCCAAATAGCATTGATGCCTGAAAAACCGTAGGGAAGACCCGTAACGAAATCCATGGTAATGTGTTCCCACTTCCATTTCGAATCTCAAGTGGTTGCAACGGACCCTTAGGTACTAGATGCTCCGCCTTTACACGTTGACAAGTTAAACACATTGAGATAAACTTTGCAATCTCTCTCTTCATATTGTTCCACCAAAATGTATGTCAAGATCACGATACATTTTAGTACTTCCAGGATGGATTGCAAATGGTGTATTGTGTGCCTCCATCATAATCTTGTACTTCAAATCGAGTCGTTAGGAACACAAAGTCTAGAGTGGACTCAAGTATTCCTTCTTCATCAATTCTCGCCCTAATAGCTCCTTCTTGTACTTTCTTCTTCATACGCATCATTTCCTGCCTGGGGTGGCTTGAAGCAACCTTAACTTTTTCTATTAAAGTTGGCTCTGTCGTATACTTGACATCATCGCACTCGTTCCTGCATATGATCTTCTACTCAACGCGTCGCCTACCACGTTAAACTTTTCCGGGATGGTATTGAATAGTGTGGTCGTAGTCTTTCAATAGCTCGAGCCAACGTCACGCCGCGTGTTGAGTTCTTTTTTTTGAGTGAAGAAATATTTAAGGCTTTTATGGTCTGAATATATCTCCACTTTCTCCCCATATAGATAGTGCCTCCATATCTTTAGTGCGAAACGATCGGCCGCTAACTCTAGATCATGAGTAGGATAATTCCTCTCATACTCTTTAAGTTGTCATGCGAGGCATAGGCTATGACTTTCCCACGTTGCATGAGAACACATCCTAACCCTTTGCTCGAAGCATCATTTGTAGATAACAAATCCATCCGAACCGGATGGTATTGTTAGAAACAGTCTTAAATAAGTCTCCTCTTAAGCTCTTGGAAACTCTTCTCACATTCTTCGCTCCAAACGAATTTTGTATCCTTCCGAGTTAGTTTGGGTTAATGGAGTAGCGATTCGAGAAAACCCTTCCACGAATCTCCGATAATAACCAATTAAGCTAAAAAACTACGATTTCTTCATCACCGACTTGGTTGCTCCCAACTTTGTATTGCTTCAATCTTCACCGGATCAACAGATACTCCATGTTTCGACACCACGTGCCCAAGGAATGCTACTTCCTCAAGCCGAACTCGCATTTCTTCAATTTGGCATATAGTTTGTTTTCACGAAGCCTTTGGAGTACCAACTTCAAATGGTGCTCATGATCTTCACGACTTTTGAAATATATAAGGATGTCATCAATAAAGACAACAACAAACCGATCCAAATATTCCTTGAATACTCGATTCATCATATCCATGAAAGTCGCGAGAGCATTAGTCATCCGAAAGACATGACTAAGAATTCATAATGCCCGTCATCGAGTTCTAAAGGCGTGTTTTGGAATATCCTCGCCTAAATCTTCACCGATGATATCCGAGCGAAGATCGATTTTGAAAAGAATTGTGCCCCTTGCAACTGGTCAAACAAGTCATCAATACGAGGTAGAGGATACCTACCTATTCTTGATGGTGACATGGTTCAATTCCCGATAGTCAATACAAAGTCGCATACTCCCGTCTTTCTTCTTTACAAATAAAACAGGAGCACCCCAAGGAGATGTACTAGGACGAATGAAACCGATGTCCAATAATTCCTGTAGTTGGACCTTTAACTCCTGAAGTTCAATAGGAGCCATTCGATATGGGGTTTTAGAAATGGGCTTTGTACCAGGTTCAAGATCAATAAAGAATTCAACTTCACGTTACGGGGTGAGGCCGGAAGTTCTTGAAATACGTCGGAAAGTCAATAACAACAGGAATATTATTCAAATTTGACGTGTCTTTATTCAAATCCATAACATGGGCTAAGAAAGCTTGACATCCATTTTTCAATAAACGAATAGCTTTATGATTAGATATGATAGTGATTGATTTTAATGGTTTAGTTGCTTGAATTAAATACAACAAAGTTGGTTAGAATATGAAAACTAACAACCTTACGAAAACAATCAATATTGGCATGATGAGTAGTTAACCAATCAATCCCTAAAATCACATCAAAAGCAAGTATCTTTAAAGAGATAAGGTCAATGGTAAGGTGATGGTGCCAACTTGAATCAAACAAGATTTATAAACGGTGGATGTGATGAAAGTTTCTCCTAACGGAGTTTCCACAGATAGGTCAAAGTCTAATTTCTCCTAATCAAGTTTAAACGTTGAGCACATGCAGAGAGATAAATGAATGGGTAGCACCGGTATCAAGTAAGGTATAAACTTCGCAGAATTTATAAATAGCTTACCCGTGATCACCTCGTTTGGGTTCCTCGCATTATGACCAATCACAACAAACACTCTTCCTAATCGTTGACTTTGACTTTTCTCGGGACGATCTTTTGAGTCACCGTCCCTCACCTGAACTAGGTTTCGCTTCTTCGTCATAATCTCGAGTGATATGTCCTTCCTTTCCATAATTATAGCATACCTTGAATCTGTTGTGGGCGCTTTGATGATATGTCCCTCTTTTCGCATTTGTAACATATGACCGGGTGGTCGTTCTCCTCCTTAGAACCGGTTGTTGTTGCAGACCGCCGTCTTCACATGGTCATTGTTAAATCTCCTCTTTTAAAATCTCCTCCCCGACTCGCTTCTTCTATTTTCATGGCCATGATTACCACCAGAGTGGTTACCATTTTGTCCGTCTGCTTTCTTTCTCCATTTGGTTATCATTATTACATTGACCGCTATCTCGATCGATCCTGATTGTGGTCCCTTAGTTGACCGTACTCGTTATCTCGCTCTAATAATTGAGCCTGCATTTACAACATCCGAATAGAGAGAAAATTTATGAGAAATGAGATCTTGACGTATCTTAGGGTTTCAAACCTCTAAGAAACATCCGCGTCATATATGCGTTCCTCATTCTCCACCAAATGAGGTGCAAACTCGATAACTCGCAAACTTTGCCTCGCATTTGGAGACACCGCCATGTTGTTCTCGCTCCAGCCTAATAAACTCCACTTCCTTCATATGACGAACACTTTCGTGAAAGTATTTGTCATTAAATAGTTCTCAAACGTCTCCCAAGACATGCCGAAAAGTGCGGATGGGTACGCTTCACGCACTCCCACCAATGATCTCGCCACGCCACTTTAACATAAAGGTGGCGAATGGAACCTTCTGTTCTCCGCATCCCAAGACATCGAATATCTTGGTAATTTGCTTGACCCATGTTTCTTCCATGATCGGATCTCGCTTTCCTTAAATTCGGTGGTCCCAACTCTTTGAACCGCTTGCATCGTGACAACCCGTGAATTGCTATCATTTCCTCCTCAGTATTACGAACACGAGTCTCCTCGTCTGCGATTTTGCATGAACGCAAAATGCTTCTAAACATCCCTCGCTTCATCATCTCGCTTTCGGTGGTGTTGTTCACAGGAGGAACATTGCCACTGTTGTACGCTCTCCTCGTTGGTGAGTACAGAGCGTCTCCACGGTCTCATTTCCATTATTAATATTCTCGGTCGACATTCTCAAATCTTAATCATAAAACAAGGGTTAATTAAGGAAATCAATATATCACATAACATCCTTATATCTTGACCAACTAAAAAAATAAGCTTAGGTAGGACACACTAGCGAAGGATTTACTCGCTCTCCCTCCTAGTTCTATTCCCCAGATCTCCGCCAGAGATCATATCCCTAAGCTATGATACCAACCGTGACGCCCCCAAAATAGGTATACATCACCCATTCCGAGTTGTCAATACATGGTGCGTAAACAACTACAACTTTATTATTACAACAAGAAAAGCAGTAAGTTTGAATACAAATATTATCTTCTGACAATATCTATACTCAAATAAATCCTCATCACATTTATTGATACATTAATTTACAAAATGGTGAGGACTACTAAACAACTCTCTCTAAAACCTTCATTCCATACCCACACTAAGTATCGCTATATTCTCGCCTCCTAGGAAGAAAAATGGAACAAAAAGGAAAAGGGTGAGCTCAACTAGCCCAAGAAAAGAATATTATGACTAAGATAATATACAACAAATTACCGTTAGTCTTCAACAGGAAAAAATCTAATAGTATACAATAGACAACAAATTTTAAATCAATATTCGCATTGAAATAATAATTCATTAGAAGAGTTAAGTAGAGAATGCAAACTACTATCTTCTATGTATGAATTTAAAAGTTCATCGCTCATCTTTTATCCTTGTAACATCAATCAATATACATCCGAATCAAATATTCATCTTTGCACTACAGCCAAAGATATTCATCGATTAATCATGTTCATCTAAACACTGCTCATCTTTGCACTACTACCAAAGATATTCTTCAGAAATCATTCATCTTTGCACTACGAGCCAAAGATATTCAATAATATCATCATTTAAGACCGAGGATGATGAAAATATTTTTAAAGAAACGAATCCAAAGAAACAAAATGACAAGGATTAAGGATTAAGGATTAGTACTTTGTTTTATCCATGTTCAAAAATACCTCAAAAATAATCATAGTGGTGTAAAAATCAAGAATGATCAAAACATGGATACAATCAAAGCTAGTATCCAGAATAGATATTTTGGACAAAAAGAAGAAATTTTATTTTTCGGTGAATAGTGCCGTATACGTGAATAGTAACTCCCACACCAAAAGATAGAAATTTCCCAAAAAAACATCTTCACGCTTCATGAATAGTACTCATGAATAGTAACTCGTGAATAGTAACTTATGAATAGTAACTCGTGAATAGTAACTCATGAATAGTAACCCCGACATGGAAAAGTTCCAAATTTGATAAAAAGTTTCAACCAATATTTCAAAGATAATGATATTGAAGAAATAATATCATTTGAGAAGAAAATAAAGATCCTTACCTCGAAAGATTAGTACTTCTAGTTGGAATACCGGGTATTGTCTTTGAAGGAACTTGCACCGTCTAACAATACTCAAAGTATACTCAAAATACTCACAAGAATACGCTCGATAATATAGAGAAAAAAAACTTCAGTTTCTGGTGTGATTTTCAATTCTAACCTAAGCACCCTATTTATAGGAAAATGCTTAGAACACTAAAGCAGAAAATTTAATAAAATATTAATATATATTATAAACTTCCTACGCCAACCTTCCAAGAACTGAATTCAGCTCATTCAACCCACATGTGTAACACACCATAATGAAAAAAATGTTTTTCTAATTTTAAATATTTTAAACTTCCAAAAATCAATTATTTCGGAGCTTCGGAACTTCAATAATTCATAATAAATAGCCCTTTCATCAGAAAATTTGAATCTCGCGAGGTTTTATAGGAAATTCAATTCTCTACAACTTTGCAGAAGAAAGTTTTTCCAAATTCCAAATAGAAATTGACCGAAATCCACAAACGGACGATTTTACAAGCTATAATCAAATTTCACCAATAAATGGGGTCCAATCGACATGTTTAACATGTTTTAAACATTTATTGCAACAAAAATACTCTTCCTCCTCGTATACTCATATATCCCACATTCATTGTAAAAATATCACCATTATTATATTATTAAAATATAATAATATATTTAAATGAATTATTTTATCGTAAAAAGATAAAATTTCAATTTTCAACAATTGTCACATTACAATTTTTCTCCATCTATATCCACATAAAATCAATATTTTTCTCATCACATGAATCAATAATTAATTATTCACAAATAATATTACAGTAATCACAATATTGACAACCGTGCGGTTCCCACGAAAGAGGGGCTTTCAATAAGAATTTCTTCTTCTCTGGCGCCGCAATTAGGTGACCAAACCTCTCCTTAGACGAACTTTCTAGACATTGTCAATAATGTTATCTAATAATATTATTCGGATAATATGAATTATTGCTTCGATAATGAAAAATAATCGTGTATAATGACAATTATTGAACAACAAAGAATATAAAATATCAACGCAAACAATTATTAACTCAATAAAATATCGAATAAAGAATTATCGTAACCATTATTGAGTAGTGCCTTCTTACGTAAGAATCAATAATTGGTGCAATACTGGTAATGCTACTTGTGTTTTAACCAATCGGTATTTTAACAAAGATAATCTGTAACAACTACTGCTATTATTTTAAACCACTTATATTTGTCTTTTCTTCATCCAATCGCTTTCTTATGGGGCCCACACATGGGTTGGGCACTGGTCATCGCATTTAATATTCCCCACAAAGCATCTAATATTCCACACGACCAAACGAATATTCCCTAAACAACAATAAATATTTTATAACCACTTGCTTATTTTGAAGTATTTGCGTGATTTTACCCCTAACTATCCACATTAATCAAATCAACCCTTACTATTTTAAAATAATAAATAGAAAATTAAATTTCATTAATAATAAGTTGGGGTCTTACAATGACCATGCATTTCATAGTCCTACTCAATCAAGAGGCCTATGGATATCATCCCTAATATATAGGAGGGTTAAATTCCATCTAGATCACTCATATTCCTCACACGATTTATGATGTACCCAATAATCACCTTTATAGTCCACCCTATTAAAGGTGACATTTGATGATATCAAAGTACATAAATTCTCGTGTAGTAATATAGTGATTTCAGGTCAGAGGACCATTACATCATTGTCACTATGAGAATTGCTAATGACACTTCGCATAATGCTCCACATAGAATTCTCATGGTGGGTTTGTCCAGTACATTGTTCTCTAACATGTACCTATGCATTGACTTAATATCTTATAAATGTATGACCAATGAGATTTGGTTATCAGTCAATCCACATACTAGTCTCAATGCATCATTGTAGTCCCATCAATAATGATACTTGACTAGGGACATTTAAGAACAATGATACTAATTGTAATTATATAATCTTATGTTCAAGTCACATACTTGAAACTATATAATTTGTATCACTATTCTTAGGAAATTTATTATGTTAACAATTATATTACGCAGTAAATAAAACCATAATAAAATCATTTATTTATTCAATCAAATTTAATATCAAAATGTTAAGCAATTATATCAAATAATTGGCCTCTAGGGCACAAACTCTAACAGTCTCCCACTTGCACTAGAGCCAATCACTCATGTATCTAATACCCATGGAACTAGTGTGACCTTCGTGCTTCTGCTGTGACAAAGCCTTGGTTAGTGGATCTGCAACATTATCATCAGTTGGCACTCTTCATATATGTACATCTCCTCTATCAATGATTTCACGGATGAGATGCTACCGTCTAAGTATATGCTTGGATCGTTGGTGAGATCAGGGTTCCTTAGCCTGTACAATGGCTCTATTGCTATCACAGTATAGCTTAACCGGATCAACAATGGTTGGAACAACACCTAGTTTAGTGATGAACTTTTTAATCAATGCATCCTCCTTGGCCACACTAGAAGCGAAGAATATACTCACCTTTTCATTGTAGAATCCACTCATCGCCTCTTACTTGAACTCTTCCATTAACAAAAGAAGACCATTAAGAAAAATCACACAACCCCGACCGAGACTTATAGTCATCATTGTCGGTCTGAAACTAACATCATGTAACCCTTTACCGCCAGTTCGTCTTCATCTCCATATACCAAGAATGAATCCTTAGTCCTTTTTAGGTACTTGAGGATATTCTTGATCGTCAGTCGATGACCTTCACCTGGATTCAACTGGTATCTGCTCGTCATGCTCAAAGCATACGAGACATCCGGACGAGTACATATCATTGCATACATGATAGATCCAATCTTAAGCATAAGGGATCTTTCTCATATGCTCCTCATCATCTTGTGATTAAGGACATTCTACTTAGAGATCTTTACACCATGAGCCATGGGTAAGTGTCCTCTTTTTGCCTCTTGCATGCTGAACCGTTTCAGCACTTTATCAATATATGTACTCTGACTTAGGCCAAGCATTTTCCTCGATCCATCTCGATAGATCTTGATACCTAAAATGTACGCTGCATCGCCTAAATCTTTCATGGAGAAAAATTTTCCTAACCATGTTTTTACAGCTTGTAATGAAGGAATGTCATTCCCAATAATTAATATGTCGTCAACATATAATATCAAGAATACAATATGACTCCCACTAACCTTCTTATATATACAAGGTTCATCTTCATTTTTAATAAAGCCAAACTCTTTGACTGCTTCATCAAATCGAAGATTCCAACTCCGAGAGACTTGCTTCAATCCATAAATGGATCGCTACAGCTTACATACCTTTCTAGCATCCTTTGGATTGGCAAATCCCTCAGGTTGTGTCATGTACACATCCTCAAGGAGATTTTCGTTAAGGAAAACAGTTTTGACATCCATCTACCAGATTTCGTAATCGTAAAAGGCTGCAATAGCAAGTAAGATCCTGATGGATTTAACCATTGCCACTGGAGAGAAGGTTTCATCATTGTCAACACCTTGAACTTGTTTGAACCTTTTTCTACCAGTCGACCTTTTTAGGTTTGTACATTACCATCCATGCTTATACGCTTTCTTCTTGAAAACCCACTTGCACCGATTGGTTTTACCCTTCGTGGATCAACCAAAGTCCATACTTGGTTAGTATACATGGAGTCCATTTCAGATCTCATGGCTTCAAGCCATCTCTCAGAATCTGGTCCATTCATAGCTTCTTGGTAGGAAGCAGGCTCATCCTAATCTATGAGCATCACATCGCCGTTTTGAGTCACAAGATATCCATAATATCTCTCGGGCTCTTGGCGTGTCCTACCATATCTACGAATTCCTTGTGTAATTTGAGCAGGTTCACTTTCCACAACATCTTGTGGTTCCTGCTCACGTTCTAACTCAGGTTCAATGATATTCTGTGGTTCTCGAATTTCTTTGAGTTCTACTTTCCTCCCACTGTTTCCTTTAGAGACAAATTCTCTTTCTAGAAAAATACCAGTTCGAGTAACAAACACTTTGTTCTTAGAAGGTTTGTAGAAATAATACCCTTTTGTTTCCTTTGGGTATCCCACAAAATTACATTTGTCAGATTTGGGTCCAAGCTTGTCAGAATCCAGACGTTTTACAAATGCCTCGCAACCCCAAATCTTCATGAACGACATACTAGGACGTTTCCCAATCCACATCTCATATGGTGTCTTCTGAACCGTTTTTGTAGAAACACGGTTAAGTGTGAATGCAACTGTCTCTAGGGCATGACCCCAGAAGCTTATTGGAAGATCTGTATGACTCGTCATTGATCGTACCATGTCCAATAAGGTGTGATTCCTCCTCTCAGATACACCATTCCATTGTGGTGTTCCAGGTGGAGTGAGCTGTGATATAATACCACACTCCTTTAGAAGGTCATCAAAGTCTTGGCTTAAGTATTCACCTCCTCGATCGGATCGAAGGGCTTTTATGCTTTTGCCAAATTGGTTTTGAACTTCATTCTTGAATTCCTTGAACTTTTTAAAGGATTCAGATTTGTGTCTCATTAGATACACATATCCATATCTACTAAAGTCATCAGTAAATGTAATGAAGTAATAAAACCTACCTCTTGCTAACGAACTCATGGGTCCACATACATCACTATATATGTAAGACCCCAGCTTTTATAAATAAAGATGAATTTTTTTTTCTATAAATATTATTTTTGAATATTATGGAATAAATTTGATATAATGTTATAGTTGTGGGTAATATTTATAAATTTTGCAAAGTATGCAAGTTGTTATAAAATATTCGTTTGGTCTGGGAATATTCTTTTGTTAGGGAATATTCGTGATAATGGCTCAATCATCAGTGGACCCTCATAATGTAATTATTGTTTGATCGATTGAGAAACGCACAAAAATATTTTATAAAAATAACTACGAGGTGTTACCGTTAAAACCGTTGAATTACCCGGTGGTAAAAGTACAAAGAATACGCCATGGTTGCATAAGAAGACACTCAGATTGATTATTGATGCTTACGTGAGAAGTCACTCAATTATGCTCAATTATCGCTACAAGAATTGGCGATCATATCTCTTATATTATCGATTCAATTATTGTCACAAAGATCATCCAGATAATATGTTATAGATTAAATCAATAATTGAGACGACAAGTTATAAATGATTAATAATTGTTGAAAGATTAAATATGTGTTGATGAAAAAAAAATGATTTGTGGTTAAGTTTGATTATTTTATGGGGGCCTCATATGTCATCATCTAAGAGTCTCTTCATCAATAGTAATTACCTTCACAATAGTGATTACCCTTGTGAATAGTATTTACCTTCATCAATAGTAATTACCTTTGTGAATAGTATTTACCTTCACAATAGTAATTACCTTCACAATAGTAATTACCTCAGTGAATAGTATTTACCTTCACAATAGTATTTACCTTTGTTAATAGTAATTACCTTTACCAGACGCCGAACCACTTGTCGCTTCACATTACAAAAGCCAAACCACTTTTCCATCATTAATCCGCCAAACCACTTGCCTTTTCACACTAAGAAAAGCTAAGCTAGAAATCTTCTATAAATAGAGGCCTAGGGCTTCATTATTTTTCACTTAATTCATTCAAGCTATAGAGAGAAAGTATAGAGAGAATAAGAGAGAAGAAGAAGAGTATTTTGTTACTACACCGTCGTAAAAGATTCAATCTCCTACCAAATGTAAGGGGTGTTATTCTTTCTTATTCATGAAGAGAACTGCTTGTTATTCCATTGCTTATTATTCTGCTGGAATAACCTCGTATAAGTGGTTTACCCTATACTTGGTGACATTCTTCTATTATTCTCATTGGAACATCCTGCTCAGTGTTTTTACACCCGGACCGGTTCCGCCTTTTATTATTATTATTCATTGGAACATCCTGTCTCTGTGTGTTTACACCGACCGGGTTCCGCTTTTTTATTATTCTCTCGCTGGAACATCCTCGCTCACAGTGTTTTACACCGACCTCGGTTCCGCTTTTTATTATTCTCGCTGAATATCCTATCTGTGTTTTTACACCGATCCGGGTTCCATCTTTATTATTCTCGTTGAACATCCTGCTTGCAGTGAATTTCACCGACCGGTTCCGTTATTTATTATTCTCGCTGAATAACTCGCCTGTGCGCGGCTCATCGCATGCACGGTGATTTCTTTTGTTATTCCATTCTTTATTATACCCAAATAAGTTAAAACTTTGACTTCTATACTCCATGAAATTAGTGGAATATCCTCGATATTTCATGTTTCATCCAAAGATCTTTTCATGAAAATATTCTTCCGATCATTCTTGAATTTTACTCTACAAAACAAAGATTATATTGATAATTTGACGTTAATAATTCCTCGGATAAAATAATTCTTGAACTTTTTTTATTCAATTCTTATATCATTGTCATCATCCTCATGTTTATATTTTTTTAAGTCATCTCGTGGGCTCAGAGTGCATAGATGGACTTGGTATGATTATGACCAGAGACTATTCTATGTAATCATGACCGTAATGTTACAAATGATGTGGTAAAAATCCTCAAAGGGTCAGAAGTGCATCGATGGACAAATTGTTGGCATGATCATGACCATTAATGAATACACAAATATTCTCGGCCGTAATGAATGAATAATTGTGGTCGTGATACTAAAGAATATCCTCGGTCAGAAAAGTGTGGGTGATTCGATGATGTGAATATTTATTAAAGTCGAGTCTCAAAATATAACAAAGATGATGAAAACCTTTAAAACCTAAAAGATAGTAGACTTTATTTTCTACTCAACTTTTTTAATGGATCATTATTCATCAGCAGCTTAAACCGGTTTGTCTATTGTATTTTATCGCTTTAACATTGTTGAAGACTATTGATAATTTATTCTCGCATTATCTTAGTCATAATATTTCTTATCGGGCTAGTTGAGCTCACCCTTTCTTTCACCGTTTTCTTCAGAAATGAGAATATAGCCGGGACGAGCCTGGGAAACGAGTGATGGTCCTCAAGATAAGATTAGTAGTCCTCACTATTCTCGTGAAATAAAGGTGATAATAATTGTAATGAGGACTTTTTTCGAGTTTGTATAATATCTAGTAGATTTATATTTGTATTTAAACTCACGCTTTATGTCGATTGCATACACTACGCTTATGTTAATAAGTTGTATTTAAATTCCGCACTATGTAAGTGGCGACCCAAAGATGGGTGATGTATACCTAATTTTGGGGGCGCCACAGTTGGTATCGTAGCTTAGGATACGATCCTCGCTAAGATGTGAGAATAGTACTAGAGAGGGAGAGACGGGAATACCTTCGCTAGTATGACCTACCTAAGTTTATGTGCTATTTTATTGGTCAGGTCGTAAGATAGGATAATTTGTTACACGTCAATTAACCTTTTGTTTTGTGGCAAGATTCTAAAAATGACATCCGAGAATGTTGAGAATAGCAATGGAGCGCAGCGATCGCCGATTCACCACATATCAATAATCGTGATAATGTGCATCGTGAAGGCGATAATCCTCATGCAAACAACAACACCGACCAAATGATGAATGATCAAATGTTCAGAGGCTTTATGCAATTTATGCAACAAAGAAAGTAGAGCGACTCTCGCCCAAAACGTAGGTGGAAACACGAAAACTCTCTGCCACCACCGCTAAACAATTCAAGGAGCCGGGACCACCGGAGTTTAAGGAGAGCCAAAACCACTTCAAGCTAAGCATGGATAAAGCAGATTACCAAGATATTTGATGTCTTAGATGCTCCGAGGAGCAAAGGTTCCTTTCGCACGCTTTTTATATCATGCGCGAGAGGCGGACATCGTGGGAATTCCAGAAACGACTCAACCTCATTGTCATCAAGATATCTTGGGAGAAGTTCCAGAGTCGTTCAACGACAAATACTTTCCCGAAAGTATTCGCCACATGAAGGAGGTGGAGTTTATCAAGTCGAACAAAACAATACGACCGTGTCGCAATACGAGGCAAAATTTATGAGTTATCACTTGCCATGGCCCCACTTGGTGGATAATGAAGAGAGAATGGCGCAATGTTTTTAAGAGGTTTGAAGTCGAGATACGCCAACATCTTATTTCTCATAAACCGTGTTTGTATTCAGATGTTGTAAATAGGGCTCGCTTAGTGGAACGCGATAATGAGTCAACACAACTAAAGAGAGAGCAAATTTAAGAAAAATTATAATACTAAATGAGAGTAGTCATCGCTATGACAACAAGCGTGAGGGAATCAACAAAGCCGATATGGTAACCACTTCTGCGGTAATCGTACAAAACAATAAGAATGGACATTTCAAGAAACGGAGATTCAACAATGGTGGAAAGACGCCAAGACCAAAGACCCATTGTTAAGGAAGGAGAAAGACCACCTATCATATGCTTCAAATGCGAGAGAGGGACACATCACCAAACTGCGGCCATGCCATCCAAAGCATGTTATAATTGTGGAAGAGAAGGTCACTTAGCTCGATTTTGTCATTTACATCAAGACAAATTCAACTAGGATGGAGGCACCAAAGGCCATCCCGTAAAATTCAAACCCAGAAGGCAAGGGAGAGCGTTTGTTGTGACCTCCCAAAGAGCAAGGAACCGAATGAGGTCATCACGTAAGCTTATCATAAACTCTAATGAAGTCTATACTTTATTTGATACCTGGTTTCTACCCATTCTTTATTTCTCCTACTTGCGCCATCGATTAAATTTGACTCGAGAAATTAGACTTCGACTTATCTCGTGGAAACTCCGCTGGGAGAAACCTTCATTACATCCAATCGCTTATAAGTCTTGTTTGGTTCAAATCGACTTCACATTACCCGTCGATCTTATTTCATTAAAAATACTTGCATTTGACGTGATTCTAGGGATCGATTGGTTAACTACTTATCATGCAAAATTGATTGTTTTCGTAAGGTTGTTAGCTTTCATATTCCTAATCAACCTATTATGCTAATTCAAACGACCAAACCATTAAAATCAATCACGGCTATCTCAAGCCATAAAGCTATTCGCTTATCAAAAACGGATGTCAAGCTTTCTTAGCTCATGTCACGATTTAAATAAAATACGCCGCTTTTAAACGATATTCCTATTGTTAATAAATTTCCGACGATTCCCCAAGAACTTCCCCGCCTACCCCAGAGCGCGAAAAATGAATTTTGTATCGACCTTCGAACCCAGTACAAAACCTATTTCCAAAGCCCCATATCGAATGGCTCCTATCAACTTCGTGAGTTAAAGACCCAACCGCAGGAATTGTTAGACATCGGCTTTATTCGCCCTAGTACTTCTCCTCGGGGTGCTCCTGCTCTATTCGTGAAGAAGAAAGATGGGAGTATGCGACTTTGTATTGATTATCTGGAGTCAATCATGTCACCATCAAAAATAGGTATCCATTGCCACGATTGATGACCTGCTTCGATCAACCAGCAAGGAGCCAAATTCTTTTCAAAGATCGATCTTCGCTCCGATATCACCAATTGAAGATTGAAATCACCGACATTCCAAAGACGGCTTTAACTCCCCAGACGGCATTATGAATTCCTAGTCATGTCCTTTGATCGACTAATGCCCCGCCGCCTTCATGGATATGATGAACCGAGTATTCAAGGAATATTTAGATCACTTTGTGGTCGCCTTTATCATGACATCCTTATTTATTCCAAAAGCCGTGAAGATCATGAGCAACACTTGAGGTCGACACTCCAAAAGCTTCGTGAATATAAGCTTTATGCCAAGTCAAGAAATGCGAGTTCGGCTCAAGAAGTAGCATTCCTCGGGCACGTGGTATCAAGTCATGGAATATCCGCTGACCCAAAGAAAGATCAAGCTATTCAAAGTCGGGAACAACCTAAATCAAGGATCAAGCACGAGCTTTCTGCTTAGCCGGTTATTATCTGAGATTCGTGGAAGGATTTTCTCTAATCGCTACTCCATCGACTCAAATTGACTTTGAAAAGATACAAAGTTCTATTGAGCGAAGAATGTGAGAAGAGTTTTCAAGAACTCAAGAGGAGACTTATTTCAAAGACTGCTCGACAATACCATCTCGCCTTGAGGGATTTGTCATCTACAAAGGATGCTTCGCAAAGGGTTGGGATGTGTTCTCATGCAACATGGAAAAGTTATAGCCTATGCCTCATGACAACTCAAAGAATATGAGAGGAATTATCCTACTCATGATCTAGAGTCAAGCAAATGTTGTCTTCAGACTTAAAATTTGGAGGCATTACTTGATGGGGAGAAAGTGGAGATCTTTACGATCATAAAAGCCTCAAATATTTCTTCACTCAAAAGGAACTCAACATGCGACAACGACGCTGGCTTGAACTGCTGAAAGATTATGATCATACCATCCAATACCATCCTCGAAAAGCTTAACGTGGTAGCCGACGATCGAGTAGAAAATCATATGCAAGCACGAAAAGTGCGATATTGTCAACGCAAAGGCCCATTTTGTGACTTGCAAAGGATGGAGATAGAGTTAAAGACTCTGTGGACGCATGTGATGATAGCGAGTATACGAAAGTAGAACCGACTTTTAATCGATAAAGTTAAAGTCGCCAAGCTACGCACTGAGCCGATGCGTATGAGGAAGAAAGTGCAAGAAGGTGCTACGCCCGAAGCAAGAATCGATGAAGAAGGAATACTTCGAGTCAACTCCAGCACTTTGTGTTCCTAACGACCCCGATTTAAAGTATAATATCATGATGGAGGCGCATAACACACCATTTGCAATCCATCTCGGGAGTACCAAAATGTATCATGATATTCGCCATACATTTTGGTGGAGCAATATGAAGAGAGAGATAGCGCTGCTTATCTCAAGGTGTCTAACTTGTCAACGAAGTTAAAGCGAGCATCAAGTACCAAAAGGTCCATCAGAACCACTTGAAATTCCGTAATGGAAGTGGGAGCACATTACCATGGATTTCATTACACGGCCTTCCTAAGGTTTCTCAAGGCATCGATGCGATTTGGGTCATTGTTGATAGATCGACCAAGTCTCGCTTCATTTCTTACCGATACGAGAAACTTATACACTTGAACGCCTTTGCTCAGATGTACATAAACGAGATTGTAAGATCGCATGGTATGCCTAAGATCCATAGTTTCCGATCGAGACCCAAGATTCACTTCACGATTTTGGGTTAGTTTGCAAAAGCTATGGGCACAGACTTCACGATTTAGCTCTCAGATATCATCCTCGCATTTTACGGACAATGGAGAGGACTATTCAAACTCTCAAGATCTATTAAGACTCGTGTCCTTGATTTCAAGGGAGTTGGGACAAGTTCTTACCATCGGTGGAGTTTTCCTACAACAACAGCTTATCAAGCAAGTATCGCATGGCTCCATTCAAGCGCCAGATGGAAGAAAGTGTCGCTTCCAAAAGATGCCGGGATGAGGTGGGTGAAGCAACGTTGTTGGGACCGAGTTGGTACGTATGACTACTTTAAAAGATTCAAACGATCCGACAACGATAAAAACCTCACAAAATCGATAAAAGAGTTATGCCGATCTTCATCGAAAGGACGGGAATTCGATATATAGATCATGTGTTGTTAAGAGTCGCTCCATGGAAAGGAGTTACAAGATTTGGAAAGAGAGGAAAACTTAACCCTCGATTCATCTGGCCCATTTTTAATCCTCGATCGAGTAGGAACTGCGGCTTATAGACTCGCTTTTACCGCCAAATATGTCTCGTGTTCATAACGCTTTTCACATATCTATGTTACGTAAATATGTGAAAGACCCGAACCATATTATCGAAGTTAGAACCGCATTTAAATAGCGGAAGATTTGACGTATGAAGAGGTTCCTGCTCAAATTTTGATAAGAAGGAACATATTCTACGCCCCAAGGTTATACCTCAAGTCAAAGTTTTCATGGAGGAACCACGATGTCGAGGAAATGACTGGGAGTTAGAATCAAATGAAATCAAGGTATCCTTACCTCTTCGACATACTGTGTACGCACTTCTAATTTCGAGGGCTAAATTTCATAAGAAGGGAGGTTGTAAGACCCCAAAATTTTATAAATAAAGATGAATTTTTTTTTATATAAATATTATTTTTGAATATTATGGAATAAATTTGATATAATGTTATAATTGTGGTAATATTTATAAATTTTGCAAAGTATGCAAGTTGTTATAAAATATTCGTTTGGCCTGGGAATATTCTTTTTTGTTAGGGAATATTCGCATAACGGCTCAATCATCAGGACCCTACAATGTAATTATTGCTTGATCGAGAAAACGACAAAAATATTTTATAAAAAATAACTACGAGGTGTTACCGTTAAAACTGCTGAACTACCCTTGGTAAAAGTACAAGAATACGCTGTGGTCATATAAGAAGACACACTGCAGATTGATTATCGATGCTTACGTGAGAAGTCACTCACCTACGCTCAATTATCACTACAAAGAATTGCCGATCATATCTCTTATATTATTGATTCAATTATTGTCACAAAGATCATCCGTCAGATAATATGTTATAAGATTAAATCAATAATTGAGACGACAAGTTATAAATGATTAATAATTGTTGAAAGATTAAATATGTGTCGATGAAAAAAAAAATGATTTGTGGTAAGTTTGATTATTTTATGGGGGGCTTATATGTCATCATCTAAGAGTCTCTTCATCAATAAGTAATTCCTTCGCAATAATAGTAATTACCTTCATGAATAGTATTTACCTTCACAATAGTAATTACCTTCACAATAGTAATTACCTTCACAATAGTAATTACCTTCATGAATAGTATTTACCTTCACAATAATTACCATATAGTAATTACCTTCACAATAGTAATTACCTTTAAATAGTATTTACCTTCGCTAATAGTACTTACCTTTCACATTACAAAGCGCCGAACCACTTACGCTTCACATTACAAAGCCAAACCACTTTTCGCTTCACATTACAAAGGCCAAACGCCAAGCCACTTCACTTTTTTCACACTAAGAAAGCTAAGCTAGAAATCTTCTATAAATAGAGGCCTAGGGCTTCATTATTTTTCACTTAATTCATTCAAGCTTATAGAGAGAGAAAGTATAGAGAGAATAAGAGAGAAAGAAGAAGAGTATTTTGTTACTACACCGCCAAGCAGATTCAATCTCCTACCAAATGTAAGGGTGTTATTCTTTCTTATTCATGAAGAGAACTGCTTGTTATTCCATCGCTTATTATTCTCGCTGAATAACTCAGATAAGCTGTTTACCCTATACTTGGTGACATTCTTCTATTATTCTCTGAAACATCCTCGCTCAGTATGTTTTTTACATCGACCGGTTCCGCTTTTTTATTATTCTCGTTGAACATCCTCGTCATGTTGTTTTACACCGACCGGTTCCGCTTTTTTTATTATTCTCGCTGAACATCCTGTCTCAGGTGTTTTACACCGACCGGGTTCCGCTTTTTTATTATTCTCGCTGAATATCCTATCTCAGTTTTTTTACACCGATCCGGTTCCATCTTTATTATTCTCGTTGAACATCCTCGCTTGCGTGTGAATTTCACCGACCGTTCCGTTATTTATTATTCTCGCTGAATAACTCGCCTCAAGGCCTATCGCATGCACGGTGATTTCTTTTGTTATTCCATTCTTTATTATACCCAAATGGTTAAAACTTTGACTTCTATACTCCATGAAATTAGTGGAATATCCTCGATATTTCAAGCTTTCATCCAAAGATCTTTCATGAAAATATTCTTCCGATCATTCTTGAATTTTACTCTACAAAACAAAGATCATATGATAATTTGACGTTAATAATTCCTCGGATAAAATAATTCTTGAACTTGTTTTATCAATTCTTATATCATTGTCATCATCCTCATGTTTATATTTTTTTTTTAAAGTCATCTGTGGCCCAGAAGTGTATGGGGATGGACTTGGTATGATTACACTCAGAGACTATTCTTGTAATCACGACCGTAATGTTACAAATGATGTGGTAAAAATCCTCAAAGGGTCAGAGTGCATCGATGGACGCTTGTTGGCATGATCATGACCATTAATGAATACACAAATATTCTCGCCCGTAGTAGTATGAATAATTGTGGTCGTGATACTAAAGAATATCCTCGTCCGAAAAGTGTAAGGGTGATTCGATGATGTGAATATTTATTAAAGTCGAGTCTCAAATATAAATAAAGGATGAAAACCTTTAAAACCTAAAAGATAGTAGATTTTATTTTCTACTCGACTTTTTAATGGATCGCTTATTCCGCCGCAGCTAAACCGGTTGTCTATTGTATTTTATCGCTTAATATCATTGAAGACTATCGATAATTTATTCTCGCATTATCTTAGTCATAATATTTCTTATCGGGCTAGTTGAGCTCACCCTTTCTTTCACCGTTTTCTTCGTGAAATGAGAATATAGCCGGGACGAGCCTGGGAAACGAGTGATGGTCCTCAAGATAAGATTAGTAGTCCTCACTATTCTCGTGAAATAAAGTGATAATAATTGTAATGAGGACTTTTTTTTCGAGTTTGTATAATATCTAGTAGATTTATATTTGTATTTAAACTCACGCTTATGTCGATTGCATACCTACGCTTATGTTAATAAGTTATATTTAAATTTCATACTACGTAAGTGGCGCACCCAAGATGGGTGATGTATACCTAATTTTGGGGGCGCCACATGCTTGGTATCGTAGCTTAGGATACGATCCTCGCTAAGATGTGAGAATAGTACTAGAGGGGGAGAGACGGGGAATACCTTCGCTAGTATGACCTACCTAAGTTTATGTGCTATTTTATTGGTCAGTCGTAAGATAGGGATAATTTGTTACACGTCAATTAACCTTTTGTTTTGTGGCAAGATTCTCGAAATGACATCCGAGAATGTTGAGAATAAGAATGGAGCGCAGCGCGATCGCCGATTCACCACATATCAATAATCGTGATAATGTGCATCGTGAGGCGATAATCCTCATGCAAACAACAACACCGACCAAAAATGATGAATGATCAAATGTTCGTGAGGCTTTATGCAATTTATGCAACAAAGAAAGTAGAACGACTCCTCGCCCAAAACGTAGGTGGAAACACGAAAACTCTCTGCCATCACCGCTAAACAATTCAAGGAGCCGACCACCGGAGTTTAAGGGAGAGCCAAAACCACTTCTCGCTAAGCATGGATAAAGCAGATTACCAAGATATTTGATGTCTTGGGATGCTCCGAGGAGCAAAAGGTTCCTTTCACGCTTTTATATCATGCGAGAGAGGCGACATCGGTGGGAATTCCAGAAACGACTCAACCTCATCAGATCAAGATATCTTGGGAGAAGTTCCAGAGTCGTTCAACGACAAATACTTTCCCGAAAGTATTCGCCATACGAAAGGAGGTGGAGTTTATCAAGTCGAACAAAACAATATGACCGTGTCGCAATACGAGGCAAAATTTATGAGTTATCACTTGCCATATTCCACACTGTGGATAATGAAGAGAGAATGGCGCGAATGTTTTTAAGAGGTTTGAAGTCGAGATACGCCAACATCTTATTTCTCATAAACCGTGTTTGTATTCGATGTTGTAAATAGGGCTCGCTTAGTGGAACGCGATAATGAGTCAACACAACTAAAAGAGAGCAAATTTAAAAAATTATAATACCAAATGAGAGTAGTCATCGGGCTTGGACAACAAGCGTGAGGGAATCAATGTGCCGAGATGGTAACCACTTCGTGGTAATCGTACAAAACAAATAAGAATGGACATTTCAAGAAACTGAGATTCAACAATGGTGGAAAGACGCCAAAGACCAAAGACCCATTGTTAAGGAAGGAGAAAGACCACCTATCATATGCTTCAAATGCGGAGGAGAGGGACACATCACCCAAATCTGCGCCATGCCATTCCAAAGCATGTTATAATTGTGGAAGAGAAGGTCACTTAGCTCGATTTTGTCATTTATCAAGACAAATTCACTAGGATGGAGGCACCAAAGGCCATCCTGTAAAATTCAAAACCTAGAAGTGCAAGGAGAGAGCGCTTGTCAGACCTCCCAAAGAGCAAGGAACCCGAATGAGGTCATCACGTAAGCTTATCATAAACTCTAATGAAGTCTATACTTTATTTGATACCGGCTCTACCCATTCTTTTATTTCTCCTACTTGCGCCATCGATTAAATTCGACCGAGAAATTAGACTTTCGACTTATCTGTGGAAACTCCGCTGGGAGAAACCTTCATTACATCCACTCGCTTATAAGTCTTGTTTGGTTCAAATCAACTTCTCACATTATTACCGTCGATCTTATTTCATTAAAAATACTTGCATTTGACGTGATTCTAGGATTGATCGGTTAACTACTTATCATGCAAAAATTGATTGTTTTCGTAAGGTCATTAGCTTTCATATTCCTAATCAACCTATTATGCTAATTCAAACGACCAAACCATTAAAATCAATCACGCTTATCTCAAGCCATAAAGCTATTCGCTTATCGAAAAACTGGATGTCAAGCTTTCTTAGCTCATGTCACGATTTAAATAAAAATACGCCGCTTTTAAACGATATTCCTATTGTTAATAAATTTCCGACGATTCTCAAGAACTTCCCCGCCTACCCCTCAGCGTGAAATTGAATTTTGTATCGACCTTGAACCCGGTACAAAACCTATTTCCAAAGCCCCATATCGAATGGCTCCTATCAACTTCGTGAGTTAAAGACCCAACCGCAGGAATTGTTAGACATCGGCTTTATTCGCCCCAAGTACTTCTCCTCGGGGTGCTCCTGCTCTATTCGTGAAGAAGAAAGATGGGAGTATGCGCGACTTTGTATTGATTATCTGGAGTCAATCATGTCACCATCAAAAATAGGTATCCATCGCCACGATCGATGACCTGCTTGACCAACAGAAGGAGCCAAATTCTTTTCAAAGATCGATCTTCGCTCCGATATCACCAATTGAAGATTAAACCACGACATTCCAAAGACGGCGCCGTAACTCCTGCAGACGGCATTATGAATTCCTAGTCATGTCCTTTGATCGACTAATGCTCCCGCCGCCTTTCATGGATATGATGAACCGAGTATTCAAGGAATATTTAGATCACTTTGTGGTCGCCTTTATCGATGACATCCTTATTTATTCCAAAAGCCGTGAAGATCATGAGCAACACTTGAGGTCGACACTCCAAAAGCTTCGTGAATATAAGCTTTATGCCAAGTCAAGAAATGCGAGTTCGCTTGAAGAAGTAGCATTCCTCGGGCACGCGGTATCAAGTCATGGAATATCCGCTGACCCAAAGAAAGATCAAGCTATTCAAAGTCGGGAACAACCTAAATCAAAGATCAAGTACGAGCTTTCTTGCTTAGTCGGGTTATTATCGGAGATTCGTGGAAGGATTTTCTCGAATCGCTACTCCATCGACTCAAATTGACTTTTAAAGATACAAAGTTCGCTTGAGCGAAGAATGTGAGAAGAGTTTTCAAGAACTCAAGAGGAGACTTATTTCAAGACCTGCTCGACAATACCATCCGCCTTGAGGGATTTGTCATCTACAAAGATGCTTCGCAAAGGGTTGGGATGTGTTCTCATGCAATATGAAAAGTTATAGCCTATGCCTCATGACAACTCAAAGAATATGAGAGGAATTATCCTACTCATGATCTAGAGTCATAAATGTTGTTTTCAGACTTAAAATTTGGAGGCATTACTCAGATGGGGAGAAAGTGGAGATCTTTACTTGATCATAAAAGCCTCAAATATTTCTTCACTCAAAAGGAACTCAACACGCGACAACGACGCTGGCTTGAACTGCTGAAAGATTATGATCATACCATCCAATACCATCCTCGAAAAGCGAACGTGGTAGCCGACGATCGAAAGTAGAAAATCATATACGCAAGTACGAAAAGCGATATTGTCAACGCAAAGGCCCATTTTGTGTGACTTGCAAAGGATGGAGATAGAGTTAAAGACACCTGTGGACGACGTGATGATAGCGAGTATACGAAAGTAGAACCGACTTTAATCGATAAAGTTAAAGTCGCTTCAAGCTACGCACTGAGCCGATGCGTATGAGGAAGAAAGTGCAAGAAGGTGCTATGCCGGAAGCAAGAATCGATGAAGAAGGAATACTTCGAGTCAACTCTGCACTTTGTGTTCCTAACGACCTCGATTTAAAGTATAATATCATGATGGAGGCGACAACACACCATTTGCAATCCATCTCGGGAGTACCAAAATGTATCATGATATTCGCCATACATTTTGGTGGAGCAATATGAAGAGAGAGATAGCGCTGCTTATCTCAAGGTGTCTAACTTGTCAACGAAGTTAAAGCGAGCATCAAGTACCAAAAGGTCCATCAGAACCACTTGAAATTCCGTAATGGAAGTGGGAGCACATTACCATGGATTTCATTACACGGCCTTCCTAAGGTTTCTCAAGGCATCATGCGATTTGGGTCATTGTTGATAGATCACCAAGTCCGCTTTCATTTCTTTACCGATACGAGAAACTTATACACTTGAACGCCTTGCTCAGATGTACATAAACGAGATTGTAAGACCGCATGGTATGCCGAGCAGATCCATAGTTTCAAGATCGATCGAGACCCAAGATTCACTTCACGATTTTGGGTTAGTTTGCAAAAAGCTATGGGCACAGACTTTCACGATTTAGCTCTAAGATATCATCCTCGCATTTGACGGAAGACCCCAAATTTTTATAAATAAAGATGAATTTTTCTATAAATATTATTTTTGAATATTATGGAATAAATTTGATATAATGTTATAGTCAGGTAATATTTATAAATTTTGCAAAGTATGCAAGTTGTTATAAAATATTCGCTTGGCCTGGGAATATTCTTTTGTTAGTGGAATATTCGCATAACGGCTCAATCATCAGGTGGACCCCACAATGTAATTATTGCTTGATCGAGAAAAAACGACAAAAATATTTTATAAAAAATAACTACGAGGTGTTACCGTTAAAACCGCTGAACTACCCTAAGTGGTAAAAGTACAAGAATACGCTGGGTCGCATAAGAAGACACTAAGATTGATTATCGATGCTTACGCGAGAAGTCACTCACCTACGCTCAATTATCAATTACAAAAGAATGTCGATCATATCTCTTATATTATCGATTCAATTATCACACAAGATCATCCGTCAGATAATATGTTATAAGATTAAATCAATAATCGAGACGACAAGTTATAAATGATTAATAATTGTTGAAAGATTAAATATGTGTTGATGAAAAAAAAATGATTTGTGGTAAGTTTGATTATTTTATGGGGGGCCTATATGTCATCATCTAAGAGTCTCTTCATAAATAGTATTTACCTTCACAATAGTAATTACCTCATCAATAGTACCTTCACAATAGTAATTACCTTCACAATAGTAATTACCTTCATAGTAATTACCTTCAATAAGTATTTACCTTCACAATAGTAATTACCTTCAAATAGTAATTACCTTCAGGATAGTAATTACCTTCACAATAGTAATTACCTTCACCATAGTAATTACCTTTACAATAGTAATTACCGCTTTAATACACCAACCACTTGTCGCTTCACATTACAAAAGGCCGAACCACTTGTCGCTTCACATTACAAAAGGCCAAACCCACTTTTTTTTTTCACATCATCAAGTCGCAAGCCACTCGCACTTTTTTCACACTCAAGTAAAGCTAAGCTAGAAATCTTCTATAAATAGAGGCCTAGGGCTTCATTATTTTTTTCACTTAATTCATTCAAGCTTATAGAGAGAGAAAGTATAGAGAGAAAGAGAGAAAGAAGAAGAAGAGTATTTTGTTACTACACCGTCATAGTATTCAATCTCCTACCAAAAGTAAGGGGTGTTATTCTTTCTTATTCATGAAGAGAACTCGTTGTTATTCCATCGCTTATTATTCTCGCTGGAATAACTCAGATACGCTGGTTTACCCTATACTTGGTGACATTCTTCTATTATTCTCGCTGAACATCCTCGCTCTGTGTTTTTACACCCGACCGGGTTCGCCTTTTTTATTATTATTCTGCTTGAACATCCTCGCTCAGGTGTTTTACACACCGGATTCGGTTCCGCTTTTTATTATTCTTCGTGAACATCCTCGCTCAGTGTTTTTACACCGACCCGGTTCCGCTTTTTATTATTCTTCGCTGAATATCCTATCTGTGTGTTTTTTACACCGATCCGGTTCCATCTTTTATTATTCTTCGTTTGAACATCCTCGCTTCATGCACATCCGCTCGAATTTCACCCCGACCGTTCCGTTATTTATTATTCTCGCTGAATAACTCGCCTCTGCGGCCTATCGCATGCACGGTGATTTCTTTTGTTATTCCATTCTTTATTATACCCAAATAAGTTAAAACTTCACTTCTATACTCCATGAAATTAGTGGAATATCCTCGATATTTCAAGCTTCATCCAAAGATCTTTTCATGGAAATATTCTTCCGATCATTCTTGAATTTTACTCTACAAAACAAAGATTATATCGATAATTGACGTTAATAATTCCCGGATAAAATAATTTTGAACTTGTTTTATCAATTTTATATCATTGTCATCATCCTCATGTTTATATTTTTAAAGTCATCTCGTGGCCTCAGAAGTGCATATGATGGACTTGGTATGATTACGACCAGAGACTATTCTTGTAATCACGACCGTAATGTTACAAATGATGTGGTAAAAATCCTCAAAGGGTCAGAGTATCGATGGACAAATTGTTGGTACGATCATGACTTATTAATGAATACACAAATATTCTCGCCCGTAGTGCATGAATAATTGTGGTCGTGATACTAAAGAATATCCTCGGGTCAGAAAAGTGTAAGTGATTCGATGATGTGAATATTTATTAAAGTCGAGTCTCAAATATAATAAAGTTGATGAAAAACTTTAAAACCCTAAAAGATAGTAGATTTTATTTTTCTACTCACTTTTTAATGGATCAGATATTCCGCCACCGCAGCTTAAACCGGTTGTTTATTGATTTTATCGCTTAACATTGTCAAGACTATCGATAATTTATTCTCGCATTATCTTAGTCATAATATTTCATCGGGCTAGTTGAGCTCACCCTTTTCTTTCACCGCTCTTCTTCGAAATGAGAATATAGCCGGGACGAGCCTGGGAAACGAAAGTGATGGTCCCAAGATAAGATTAGTAGTCCTCACTATTCTCGTGAAATAAAGGTGATAATAATTGTAATGAGGACTTTTTTTTTGAGTTCAGATAATATCTAGTAGATTTATATTTGTATTTAAACTCACGCTTATGTCGATTGCATACCTACGCTTATGTTAAGAAGTTGTATTTAAATTTCACACGTAAGTGGCGCACCCAAGACGGGTGATGTATACCTAATTTTGGGGGCGCCACAACAGGTATCGTAGCTAGGATACGATCCCCTGCTAAGATGTGAGAATAGTACTAGAGGGGAGAGACGGGAATACCTTCGCTAGTAGATGACCTACCTAAGTTTACGTGCTATTTTATCGGTCGGTCGTAAGATAGGATAATTTGTTACACGTCAATTAACCTTTTGTTTTGTGGCAAGATTCTCAAAATGACATCCGAGAATGTTGAGAATAAGAATGGAGCGCAGCGCATCGCCGATTCACCACATATCAATAATCGTGATAATGTGCATCGTGAAGGCGATAATCCTCATGCAAACAACAACACCGACTAAATGATGAATGATCAAATGTTCGTGAGGCTTTATGCAATTTATGCAACAAAGAAAGCGAGAGCGACTCCTCGCCCAAAACGTAGGTGGAAACACTTGAAACTCTCTCAAGCCACCGCTAAACAATTCAAGGAGCCGACCACCGAGTTTAAGGGAGAGCCAAAACCACTTCGCTAAGCATGGATAAAGCAGATTACCAAGATATTTGATGTCTCGATGCTCCGAGGAGCAAAAGGTTCCTTTGCGCTTTTTATGTCATGCGCGAGAGGCGACATCGGTGGGAATCCAGAAACGACTCAACCTCATTGATCAAGATATCTTGGGAGAAGTTCCAGAGTCGTTCAACGACAAATACTTTCCCGAAAGTATTCGCCATACGAAGGAGGTGGAGTTTATCAAGTCGAACAAAACAATACGACCGTGTCGCAATACGAGGCAAAATTTATGAGTTATCACTTGGCCATATTCCCACTTGTGGATAATGAAGAGAGAATGGCGCTAATGTTTTTAAGAGGTTTGAAGTCGAGATACGCCAACATCTTATTTCTCATAAACCGTGGTTTGTATTCGGATGTTGTAAATAGGGCTCGCTTAGTGGAACGCGATAACGAGTCAACGCAACTAAAAGAGAGCAAATTTAAAAAATTATAATACCAAATGAGAGTAGTCATCGGCTTGACAACAAGCGTGAGGGAATCAACAAAGCCGATATGGTAACCACTTCGTGGTAATCATCGCCAAAACAATAAGAATGGACATTTCAAGAAAAGGAGATTCAACAATGATGGAAAGACGCCAAGACCAAAGACCCATTGTTAAGGAAGGAGAAAGACCACCTATCATATGCTTCAAATGCGAGGAGAGGGACACATCACCCAAACCAAGCCATGCCATTCAAAGCATGTTATAATTGTGGAAGAGAAGGTCACTTAGCTCGATTTTTGCGCTTATCAAGACAAATTCAAATAGGATGGAGGCACCAAAGGCCATCCCGTAAAATTCAAAACCTAGAAGGTAAGGGAGAGCGCTTTGTCAGACTCCCAAAGAGCAAGGAACCAAATGAGGTCATCACGTAAGCTTATCATAAACTCTAATGAAGTCTATACTTTATTTGATACCGGCTTACCCATTCTTTTATTTCTCCTACTTGCGCCATCGATTAAATTCGACCGAGAAATTAGACTTCGACTTATCTCGTGGAAACTCCGCTGGGAGAAACCTTCATTACATCCACTCGCTTATAAGTCTTGTTTGGTTCAAATCGCACTTCACATTACCCGTCGATCTTATTTCATTAAAAATACTTGATTTGACGTGATTCTAGTGGATCGATCGTTAACTACTTATCATGCAAAATCGATTGTTTTCGTAAGGTCATTAGCTTTCATATTCCTAATCAACCTATTATGCTAATTCAAACGACCAAACCATTAAAATCAATCACTACCATCTCAAGCCATAAAGCTATTCGCTTATCAAAAAACTGATGTCAAGCTTTCTTAGCTCATGTCACGATTTAAATAAAAATACGCCGCTTTTAAACGATATTTCTATTGTTAATAAATTTCCGACGATTCTCAAGAACTTCCCCGCCTACCCCAGTAGCGTGAAATCAATTTTGTATCGACTTTCAACCCTAGACAAAAAACCTATTTCCAAAGCCCCATATCGAATGGCTCCTATCAAACTTCGTGAGTTAAAGACCCAACCGCAGGAATTGTTAGACATCGCTTTATTCGCCCCCTAGTACTTCTCCTCGGGGTGCTCCTGCTCTATTCGTGAAGAAGAAAGATGGGAGTATGCGATTTTGTATTGATTATCTGGAGTCAATCATGTCACCATCAAAAATAGGTATCCATCGCCACGTATTGATGACCTGCTTCACCAACTTGTAAGAGCCAAATTCTTTTCAAAGATCGATCTTCGCTCCTGATATCACCAATCAAGATTGTAACCACCGACATTCCAAAGACGGCCGTAACTCCCCAGACGGCATTATGAATTCCTAGTCATGTCCTTTGATCGACTAATGCTCCCGCCGCTTTCATGGATATGATGAACCGAGTATTCAAGGAATATTTAGATCACTTTGTGGTCGCCTTTATCGATGACATCCTTATTTATTCCAAAAGCCGTGAAGATCATGAGCAAACACTTGAGGTCGACACTCCAAAAGCTTCGTGAATATAAGCTTTATGCCAAGTCAAGAAATGCGAGTTCGTCAAGAAGTAGCATTCCTCGGGCACGTGGTATCAAGTCATGGAATATCCGCTGACCCAAAGAAAGATCAAGCTATTCAAAGTCGGGAACAACCTAAATCAAAGGATCAAGTACGAGCTTTCTTGCTTAGCCGGTTATTATCTGAGATTCGTGGAAGGATTTTCTCGAATCGCTACTCCATCGACTCAAATTGACTTTTGAAAGATACAAAGTTCTATTGAGCGAAGAATGTGAGAAGAGTTTTCAAGAACTCAAGAGGAGACTTATTTCAAAGACTGCTCGACAATACCATCCGCCTTGAGGGATTTGTCATCTACAAAGTGATGCTTCGCAAAAAGGGTCGGGATGTGTTCTCATGCAACATGGAAAAGTTATAGCCTATGCCTCATGACAACTCAAAGAATATGAGAGGAATTATCCTACTCATGATCTAGAGTCAAGTAAATGTTGTGTTTTGCACTTAAAATTTGGAGGCATTACTTGATGGGGAGAAAGTGGAGATCTTTACTTGATCATAAAAGCCTCAAATATTTCTTCACTCAAAAGGAACTCAACACGCGACAAACGACGCTGGGCTTGAACTGCTGAAAGATTATGATCATACCATCCAATACCATCCTCGAAAAGCGAACGTGGTAGCCGACGATATCGAGTAGTAAAATCATATGCAAGCACGAAAAGCGATATTGTCAACGCAAAGGCCCATTTTGTGACTTGCAAAGGATGGAGATAGAGTTAAAGACCTGTGGACGATGTGATGATGATAGCGAGTATACGAAGTAGAACCGACTTTTAATCGATAAAGTTAAAGTCGCCAAGCTACGCACTGAGCCGATGCGATGAGGAAGAAAGTGCAAGAAGGTGCTACGCCGCCAAGCAAGAATCGATGAAGAAGGAATACTTCGAGTCAACTCTGCACTTTGTGTTCCTAACGACCCCGATTTAAAGTATAATATCATGATGGAGGCGCACAACACACCATTTGCAATCCATCTCGGGAGTACCAAAATGTATCATGATATTCGCCATACATTTTGGTGGAGCAATACGAAGAGAGAGATAGCGCTGCTTATCTCAAGGTGTCTAACTTGTCAACGAAGTTAAAGCGAGCATCAAGTACCAAAAGGTCCATCAGAACCACTTGAAATTCCGTAATGGAAGTGGGAGCACATTACCATGGATTTCAAGCACGGCCTTCCTAAGGTTTCTCAAGGCATCGATGCGATTTGGGTCATTGTTGATAGATCGACCAAGTCCGCTTCATTTCTTACCGATACGAGAAACTTATACACTTGAACGCCTTGCTCAGATGTACATAAACGAGATTGTAAGATCGCATGGTATGCCTAAGATCCATAGTTTCCGATCGAGACCCAAGATTCACTTCACGATTTTGGGTTAGTTTGCAAAAAGCTATGGGCACAGACTTCACGATTTAGCTCTCTAAGATATCATCCTCGCATTTGACGGACAATGGAGAGGACTATTCAAACTCTCAAGATCTATTAAGACTCGTGGTCCTTGATTTCAAGGAGTCGGGACAAGTTCTTACCATCGTGGAGTTTTCCTACAACAACAACAGCTTATCAAGCAAGTATCGCATGGCTCCATTCAAGCGCCAGATGGAAGAAAGTGTCGCTTCCAAAGATGTCTGGGACGAGGTGGGTGAAGCAACGCTGTTGGGACCGAGTTGGTACGTATGACTACTTTTAAAAGATTCAAACGATCCGACAACGATAAAAAACCTCACAAAATCGATAAAAGAGTTATGCCGATCTTCATCGAAAGGACGGGAATTCGATATAGAGATCATGTTGTTAAGAGTCGCTCCATGGAAAGGAGTTACAAGATTTGGAAAGAGAGGAAAACTTAACCCTCGATTCATCTATCCCATTTTTAATCCTCGATCGAGTAGGAACTGCGGCCTATAGACTCGCTTTTACCGCCAAATACGTCTCGTGTTCATAACGCTTTTCACATATCTATGTTACGTAAATATGTGAAAGACCCGAACCATATTATCGAAGTTAGAACCGACGAAATAGCTGGAAGATTTGACGATGAAGAGGTTCCCTGCTCAAATTTTGATAAGAAGGAACATATTCTACGCCCAAGGTTATACCTCAAGTCAAAGTTTTGGAGGAACCACGATGTCGAGGAAATGACTGGGAGTTAGAATCAAATGAAATCAAGGTATCCTTACCTCTTCGACATACCGTGTATCGCACTTCTAATTTCGAGGGCTAAATTTCATAAGAAGGGAGGTCAGAAGACCCCAAATTTTTATAAATAAAGATGAATTTTTCTATAAATATTATTTTTGAATATTATGGAATAAATTTGATATAATGTTATAGTCAGGGTAATATTTATAAATTTTGCAAAGTATGCAAGTTGTTATAAAATATTCGCTTGGCCTGGGAATATTCTTTTTTGTTAGGAATATTCGCATAAACGGCTCAATCATCAGGACCCCACAATGTAATTATTGGCTTGATCGAGAAAACGACAAAAATATTTTATAAAAATAACTACGAGGTGTTACCGTTAAAACCGCTGAACTACCCTATGGTAAAAGTACAAGAATACGCTGTGTCGTCAGAAGAAGAGACACTCAGATTGATTATCGATGCTTACGTGAGAAGTCACTCACCTATGCTCAATTATCGCTACAAGAATTGTCGTGATCATATCTCTTATATTATCGATTCAATTATTGTCACAAGATCATCCGTATAATATGTTATAAGATTAAATCAATAATCGACGACAAGTTATAAATGATTAATAATTGTTGAAAGATTAAATATGTGTCGATGAAAAAAAAAATGATTTGTGGTAAGTTTGATTATTTTACGGGGGCCTATATGTCATCATCTAAGAGTCTCTTCATCAAGTAGATTATTTTACCTTCAGATATATGTCATTATCTAAGAGTCTCTTCAATTACCTAATTACCTTACCTTCAATAATTACCCTTCACCAATAGTAATTACCTTCACAATAAGAATTACCTTCACATAAGTAATTACCTTCATGAATAGTAATTACCTTCACAATAGTATTTACCTTTTACTAACCTTTTACCAAACCACTTACCACTCTTTACATTACACGTCAACCACTTTGTCGCTTCACATTACAAAAGGCCGAACCACTTGTCGCTTCACATTACAAAGGCCAAACCACTTTTCTTTTCACATCATTAAATACGCCGTGCCACTCGCTTTTCACACTAAGAAAAGCTAAGCTAGAAATCTTCTATAAATAGAGGCCTAGGGCTTCATTATTTTTCACTTAATTCATTCAAGCTTATAGAGAGAGAAAGTATAGAGAGAATAAGAGAGAAAGAAGAAGAGTATTTTGTTACTACACCGCAAGTAAAGATTCAATCTCCTACCAAAAGTAAGGGTGTTATTCTTTCTTATTCATGAAGAGAAACTGTTATTCCATCGCTTATTATTCTCGCTGAATAACCTCAGATATACGCGGTTTACCCTATACTTGGTGACATTCTTCTATTATTCTCGTTGAACATCCTCGTCTGTGTTTTTACACCCGACCGGGTTCCGCTTTTTATTATTATTCTCGTCTGAACATCCTCGCTCAGTGTGTTTTTACACCGACCGGGTTCCGCTTTTTATTATTCTTCGCTGAACATCCTGCGTCAGGTTTTTACACCGACCGGTTCCGCTTTTATTATTCTCGCTGAATATCCTATCTCGTGTTTTTACACCGATCCGGGTTCCATCTTTTATTATTCTCGTTGAACATCCTCGCTTGCGGTGAATTTCACCGACCGACCGTTCCGTTATTTTTATTATTCGCTGAATAACCTCGTCTGCGCGGCTATCGCATTTACGGTGATTTCTTTTGTTATTCCATTCTTTATTATACCCAAATAAGTTAAAACTTTGACTTCTATACTCCATGAAATTAGTGGAATATCCTCGATATTTCATGCTTTCATCCAAAGATCTTTTCATGGAAATATTCTTCCGATCATTCTTGAATTTTACTCTACAAAACAAGATCATGTCGATAATTTGACGTTAATAATTCCCCGGATAAAATAATTTTGAACTTGTTTTATCAATTCTTATATCATTGTCATCATCCTCATGTTTATATTTTTTTGAAAGTCATCTCGTGGCCTCAGAAGTGCATGATGATGGACTTGGTATGATTACGACTTTGCAGACTATTCTTGTAATAATCACGAATCGTAATGTTACAAATGATGTGGTAAAAATCCTCAAAGGGTCAGAGTGCATCGATGGACAAATTGTTGGCACGATCATGACTATTAATGAATACACAAATATTCTCGCCCCGTAGTGCATGAATAATTGTGGTCGCGATACTAAAGAATATCCTCGTCAGAGTGTGGGTGATTCGATGATGTGAATATTTATTAAAGTCGAGTCTCAAATATAACAAAGATGATGAAAACCTTTAAAACCTAAAAGATAGTAGATTTTATTTTCTACTCGACTTTTTAATGGATCAGATATTCACCGCAGCTTAAACCGGTCATTTTATTATATTTTATCGCTTAACATTGTCAAGACTATTGATAATTTATTCTCGCATTATCTTAGTCATAATATTTCATTTCCGGGCTAGTTGAGCTCACCCTTTCTTTCACCGTTTCTTCGTGAAATGAGAATATAGCCGGGACGAGCCTGGGAAACGAGTGATGGTCCTCAAGATAAGATTAGTAGTCCTCACTATTCTCGTGAAATAAAGGTGATAATAATTGTAATGAGGACTCTTTTTTGAGTTTGATATAATATCTAGTAGATTTATATTTCAGATTTAAACTCACGCTTTATGTCGATTGCATACCTATTATTTATAAGTCAGATTTAAATTTACTACGATGTGGCGCACCCAAGATATGTATACCTAATTTTGGGGGCGCCATAGCTATATCGTAGCTAGGATACGATCCTGCTATAGTACTAGAGGGGAAGACGGGAATACCTTCGCTAGAAAACCTACCTAAGTTTACGTACATCGGTCAATCGTAGATAGTAAATTTGTTACACGTCACCCAAGACGGGTGATGTATACCTAATTTTGGGGCAACCTCATTGATCAAGATATCTTCGGGAGAAGTTCCAGAGTCGTTCAACGACAAATACTTTCCCGAAAGTATTCGCCATACGAAGGAGGTGGAGTTTATCAAGTCGAACAAAACAATACGACCGTGTCGCAATACGAGGCAAAATTTATGAGTTATCACTTGGCCATAGGCCCCACTCTGGTGGATAATGAAGAGAGAATGGCGCTAATGTTTTTAAGAGGTTTGAAGTCGAGATACGCCAACATCTTATTTCTCATAAACCGTGGTTTGTATTCGATGTTGTAAATAGGGCTCAAGAGTGAACGCGATAACGAGTCAACACAACTAAAAGAGAGCAAATTTCTAAGAAATTATAATACCAAATGAGAGTAGTCATCAAGCTGGGACAACAAGCGTGAGGGAATCAATGTGCCGATATGGTAACCACTTTGGTGGTAATCGTACAAAAAAACAATAAGAATGGACATTTCAAGAAACTGAGATTCAACAATGATGGAAAGACGCCAAGACCAAAGACCCATTGTTAAGGAAGGAGAAAGACCACCTATCATATGCTTCAAATGCGAGGAGAGGGACACATCACCCAAATCACTACCATGCCATTCCAAAAGCATGTTATAATTGTGGAAGAGAAGGTCACTTAGCTCGATTTTTGCTTATCAAGACAAATTCAACTAGGATGGAGGCACCAAAGGCCATCCCGTAAAATTCAAACCCAGAGTGGCAAGGGAGAGCGCTTTGTCAGACCTCCCAAAGAGCAAGGAACCCGAATGAGGTCATCACGTGTAAGCTTATCATAAACTCTAATGAAGTCTATACTTTATTTGATACCGCTTCTACCCATTCTTTTATTTCTCCTACTTGCGCCATCGATTAAATTCGACTCCTGAGAAATTAGACTTTCGACTTATCTCGTGGAAACTCCGCTGGGAGAAACCTTCATTACATCCAATCGCTTATAAGTCTTGTTTGGTTCAAATCTGCACTTCACATTACCCGTCGATCTTATTTCATTAAAAATACTTGATTTGACGTGATTCTAGTGGATCGATCGTTAACTACTTATCATGCAAAAATCGATTGTTTTCGTAAGGTCATTAGCTTTCATATTCCTAATCAACCTATTATGCTAATTCAAACGACCAAACCATTAAAATCAATCACGGCTATCTCAAGCCATAAAGCTATTCGCTTATCGAAAAACTGATGTCAAGCTTTCTTAGCTCATGTCACGATTTAAATAAAATACGCCGCTTTTAAACGATATTTCTATTGTTAATAAATTTCCGACGATTCCCCAAGAACTTCCCCGCCTACCCCAGAAAGCGTGAAATTGAATTTTGTATCGACTCAACCCCTGAGACAAAACCTATTTCCAAAGCCCCATATCGAATGGCTCCTATCAACTTCGTGAGTTAAAGACCCAACCGCAGGAATTGTTAGACATCGGGCTTTATTCGCCCCTAGTACTTCTCCTCGGGGTGCTCCTGCTCTATTCGTGAAGAAGAAAGATGGGAGTATGCGACTTTGTATTGATTATCTGGAGTCAATCATGTCACCATCAAAAATAGTATCCATCGCCACGTATTGATGACCTGTTTCGACCAAATTGTAAGGAGCCAAATTCTTTTCAAAGATCGATCTTCGCTCCGGATATCACCAATCAAGATTAGAACCACCGACATTCCAAAGACGGCTTTAAAACTCCTAGACGGCATTATGAATTCCTAGTCATGTCCTTTGATCGACTAATGCCCCGCCGCTTTCATGGGATATGATGAACCGAGTATTCAAGGAATATTTAGATCACTTTGTGGTCGCCTTTATCGATGACATCCTTATTTATTCCAAAAGCCGTGAAGATCATGAGCAACACTTGAGGTCGACACTCCAAAAGCTTCGTGAATATAAGCTTTATGCCAAGTCAAGAAATGCGAGTTCGTCAAGAAGTAGCATTCCTCGGGCACGTGGTATCAAGTCATGGAATATCCGCTGACCCAAAGAAAGATCAAGCTATTCAAAGTCGGGAACAACCTAAATCAAAGCTGATCAAGTACGAGCTTTCTTGCTTAATCGGTTATTATCTGAGATTCGTGGAAGGATTTTCTAATCGCTACTCCATCGACTCAAATTTACTTTTAAAAGATACAAAGTTCTATTGAGCGAAGAATGTGAGAAGAGTTTTCAAGAACTCAAGAGGAGACTTATTTCAAAGACTGCTCGACAATACCATCCGCCTTGAGGGATTTGTCATCTACAAAGGATGCTTCGCAAAGGGTCGGATGTGTTCTCATGCAACATGGAAAAGTTATAGCCTATGCCTCATGACAACTCAAAGAATATGAGAGGAATTATCCTACTCATGATCTAGAGTCATAAAATGTTGTCTTTTGCACTTAAAATTTGGAGGCATTACTTGATGGGGGGAGAAAGTGAGATCTTTACTTGATCATAAAAGCCTCAAATATTTCTTCACTCAAAAGGAACTCAACACGCGACAACGACGCTGGCTTGAATCTGCTGAAAGATTATGATCATACCATCCAATACCATCCCGAAAAGCGAACGTGGTAGCCGACGATCGAGTAAAATCATATGCAAGCACGAAAAGCGATATTGTCAACGCAAAGGCCCATTTTGTGACTTGCAAAGGATGGAGATAGAGTTAAAGACTCCAGTGACGATGTGATGATAGCGAGTATACGAGTAGAACCGACTTTAATCGATAAAGTTAAAGTCGCCAAGCTACGCACTGAGCCGATGCGATGAGGAAGAAAGTGCAAGAAGGTGCTACGCCTAAGCAAGAATCGATGAAGAAGGAATACTTCGAGTCAACTCTGCACTTTGTGTTCCTAACGACCCGATTTAAAGTATAATATCATGATGGAGGCGCACAACACACCATTTGCAATCCATCTCGGGAGTACCAAATGTATCATGATATTCGCCATACATTTTGGTGGAGCAATACGAAGAGAGAGATAGCGCTGCTTATCTCAAGGTGTCTAACTTGTCAACGAAGTTAAAGCGAGCATCAAGTACCAAAAGGTCCATCAGAACCACTTGAAATTCCGTAATGGAAGTGGGAGCACATTACCATGGATTTCAAGCACGGCCTTCCTAAGGTTTCTCAAGGCATCGATGCGATTTGGGTCATTGTTGATAGATCGACCAAGTCCGCTTCATTTCTTACCGATACGAGAAACTTATACACTTGAACGCCTTGTCAGATGCACATAAACGAGATTGTAAGATCGCATGGTATGCCAGATCCATAGTTTCCGATCGAGACCCAAGATTCACTTCACGATTTTGGGTTAGTTTGCAAAAAGCTATGGGCACAGACTTCACGATTTAGCTCTCAAGATATCATCCTCGCATTTGACGGACAATGGAGAGGACTATTCAAACTCTCAAGATCTATTAAGACTCGTGGTCCTTGATTTCAAGGAGTCGGGACAAGTTCTTACCATCGTGGAGTTTTCCTACAACAACAATGCTTATCGCTAGTATCGCATGGCTCCATTCAAGCGCTTGTCAGATGGAAGAAAGTGTCGCTTCCAAGATGTCGGGATGAGGTGGGTGAAGCAACGTTGTTGGGACCGAGTTGGTACGTATGACTACTTTAAAAGATTCAAACGATCCGACAACGATAAAAACCTCACAAAATCGATAAAAGAGTTATGCCGATCTTCATCGAAAGGACGGGAATTCGATATAGAGATCATGTGTTGTTAAGAGTCGCTTCCATGGAAAGGAGTTACAAGATTTGGAAAGAGAGGAAAACTTAACCCTCGATTCATCTATTCCATTTTTAATCCTCGATCGAGTAGGAACTGCGGCCTATAGACTCGCTTTTACCGCCAAATACGTCTCTCGTTCATAACGCTTTTCACATATCTATGTTACGTAAATATGTGAAAGACCCGAACCATATTATCGAAGTTAGAACCGATTTAAATAGCGGAAGATTTGACGATGAAGAGGTTCCTGCTCAAATTTTGATAAGAAGGAACATATTCTACGCCCCAAGGTTATACCTCAAGTCAAAGTTTTGTGGAGGAACCACGATGTTGAGGAAATGACTGGGAGTTAGAATCAAATGAAATCAAGGTATCCTTACCTCTTCGACATACCAGTATCGCACTCTAATTTCGAGGGCTAAATTTCATAAGAAGGGAGGTCAGAAGACCCCAACTTTTATAAATAAAGATGAATTTTTCTATAAATATTATTTTTGATATTATGGAATAAATTTGATATAATGTTATAGTTGTGGGTAATATTTATAAATTTTGCAAAGTATGCAAGTTGTTATAAAATATTCGCTTTGGCTCTGGAATATTCTTTTTTGTTAGGGAATATTCGCATAACGGCTCAATCATCAGGGACCCATTAATGTATTATCATTTGATCGAGAAAACGATAAAAATATTTTTATAAAAATAACTACGAGGTGTTACCGTTAAAACCGCTGAACTACCCTATGGTAAAAGTACAAGAATACGCTGTGGTCAGATAAGAAGACACTACTGTATTGATTATCGATGCTTACGTGAGAAGTCACTCACCTATACTCAATTATCACATGAAAGAATTGTCGATCATATCTCTTATATTATCGATTCAATTATTGTCACAAGATCATCTCAGATAATATGTTATAAGATTAAATCAATAATCGAGACGACAAGTTATAAATGATTAATAATTGTTGAAAGATTAAATATGTGTCGATGAAAATAAAAATTTGTGGTAAGTAATATTTATTCAATGGTAAGTTTGATTATTTTACGGGGGCTCATATGTCATCATCTAAGAGTCTCTTCACAATAGTAATTACCTTCATAATAAGATTTATTACCTTCATAAATAGTAATTACCTTCACAATAGTAAATTACCTTCGCAATAGTATTTACCTTTTCGCAATAAGTATTTACCTTCACCAATAGTAATTACCTTCAGTAATAATACCCTCAGAATAGTATATTTACCTTCGCCAATAGTATTTACCTTCAAAGCTAATAGTAATTACCTTTACCAGACGCCGAACCACTTGTCGCTTCACACACAAAAGGCCGAACCACTTGTCGCTTCACATTACAAAAGGCCAAACCACTTTTCTTTTCACATCATTACTGCTTCACTCTCCACTTCACACTAAGAAAAGCTAAGCTAGAAATCTTCTATAAATAGAGGCCTAGGGCTTCATTATTTTTTCACTTAATTCATTCAAGCTTATAGAGAGAGAAAGTATAGAGAGAATAAGAGAGAAAGAAGAAGAGTATTTTGTTACTACACCATCAAGCAAAGATTCAATCTCCTACCAAAAGTAAGGGGTGTTATTCTTTCTTATTCATGAAGAGAACTGCTGTTATTCCATCGCTTATTATTCTCGCTGAATAACTCAGATAATGCTGGTTTACCCTATACTTGGTGACATTCTTCTATTATTCTCGCTGAACATCCTCGTCTGTATGTTTTACACTTCTCCGGTTCCGCTTTTTTATTATTATTCTGCTGAACATCCTCGCTCTGTGTGTTTTACAATTCCGACCGGTTCCGCTTTTATTATTATTCTCGTTGAACATCCTCGCTCGTGTGTTTTTTACACCGACCGTTCCGCCTTTTTATTATTCTCGCTGAATATCCTATCCGTCGCAGTTTTTTTACACCGGATCGGTTCCATCTTTTATTATTATTCTGCTGAACATCCTCGCTTGCAGAATTTCACCCGACCGGTTCCGTTATTTATTATTCTCGCTGAATAACCTCCGTCTGTAAGCGGCTATCGCATGCACGGTGATTTCTTTTGTTATTCCATTCTTTATTATACCCAAATAAGTTAAAACTTTGACTTCTATACTCCATGAAATTAGTGGAATATCCTCGATATTCATGCTTTCATCCAAAGATCTTTTCATGGAAATATTCTTCCGATCATTCTTGAATTTTACTCTACAAAACAAGATTATGTCGATAATTGACGTTAATAATTCTCGGATAAAATAATTTTTGAACTTGTTTTATCAATTCTTATATCATTGTCATCATCCTCATGTTTATATTTTTTAAAGTCATCTCGGGCCCAGAGAGTATGATGGACTTGGTATGATTACGACTCAGACTATTCTATGTAATCACGACCGTAATGTTACAAATGATGTGGTAAAAATCCTCAAAGGGTCAGTAGAGTGCATCGATGGACAAATTGTTGGCACGATCATGACCATTAATGAATACACAAATATTCTCGCCCGTAGTGCATGAATAATTGTGGTCGTGATACTAAAGAATATCCTCGTCAGAAAAGTGTAAGTGATTCGATGATGTGAATATTTATTAAAGTCGAGTCTCAAATTTATAACAAAGGATGAAAAACCTTTAAAACCTAAAAGATAGTAGATTTTATTTTCTACTCGACTTTTTTAATGGATCGCTTATTCCGTCAGCAGCTTAAACCGGATGTTCATTATATTTTATCGCTTAACATCATTGAAGACTATTGATAATTTATTCGCATTATCTTAGTCATAATATTTTTATCGGGCTAGTTGAGCTCACCCTTTCTTTCATCGTTTTCTTCAATGAAATGAGAATATAGCCGGACGGACGCTATGGTCCTCAAGATAAGATTAGTAGTCCTCACTATTCTCGTGAAATAGTGTGATAATAATTGTAATGAGGACTTTTTTCGAGTTCAGATAATATCTAGTAGATTTATATTTCAGATTCAAACTCACAGCTTACGTCGATTGATACTATGCTTATATTAATAAGTTGATTTTAAATTCGCACTACGTAAGTCACGCACCCAAGACGGGTGATGTATACCTAATTTTGGGGCGCCATAGATAGCTAAGTCCCAAATCACTATTCCGATGCTCATCGTAGTGTGATAATAATTTTCGTAATGAACTACCCTAATATCCATAAAAGTCAAAATCAATATGAATAATATCTATATACCTTTAATCAATTATAAGCTTTCATTTATACTTAAGAAATTTATTCTACCCCCTGTGATATAATCATCTGATTAAATATCATTCCGCATATTCATATTATAATAATGATTTCTAAATCAAAATATAAAGATAAATGCATGACCACATATAATGAATGCCATCAAATTAAGTGAAATGAACAATATATCACCCATTGAAAATGTGACGCCCCAAAATAGTATACATCACCCATTCTCGAAATTGTCAATATACATGGTACGTAAACAACTACAACTTTATTATTACAACAAGAAAACTGTGAGTTTAAATACAAATATTATCTTCTGACAATATCTATACTCAAATAAATCCTCATCACATTTATCGATACATTATTTTACAAAATGGTGAGGACTACTAAACAATCCTTTCTAAAACCTTCATTCCATACCCCACTGCATCTCGCTATATTCTCGCCTCGAGAAGAAAAATGGAACAAAAAGGGAAAAGGGTGAGCTCAACTAGCCCAAGAAAGAATATTACGACTAAGATAATATACAACAAATTATCGTTAGTCTTCAACAGGAAAAATCTAATAGAATACAATAGACAACAAATTTTAAATCAATATTCGCAATGAAATAATAATTCATTAGAAGAGTTAAGTAGAGAATGCAAACTACTATCTTCTATGATGAATTTAAAAGTTCATCGCTCATCTTTTATCCCCGTAACATCAATCAATATACATCCGAATCAAATATTCATCTTTGCACTACAAGCCCAAAGATATTCATCACCGGTCATGCCAAAGATATTCATCACCGGGTCATGTTCATCTAAACACTGCTCATCTTTGCACTACAAACCAAAGATATTCTTCAGAAATCATTCATCTTTGCACTACAGCCAAAGATATTCAATAATATCATCATTTAAGACCGAGGATGATGAAAATATTTTTAAAGAAACGAATCCAAAGGAAACAAAATGACAAGGATTAAGGATTAAGGATTCAGATTTTGTTTTATCCATGTTCAAAAATACCTCAAAAATAATCATAAAGGTGTAAAATTCAAGAATGATCAAAACATGGATACAATCAAAGCTAGTATCCGTAATAGATATTTTGGACAAAAAAGAAGAAATTTTATTTTTCGGTGAATAAGGTCAGATACGAATAAGGTCAGATACGAATAAGGCCAGATACGTGAATAAGAATCTCCCACACCAAAAGATATGAAATTCCACAAAAAAACATCTTCACGCTTCACTTAATAAGACTCGTGAATAAGAATCGTGAATAAGAATCTCAAATAAGAACTCGTGAATAAGAACTCATGAATAAGAATCTCAAGAAGAACTCCATATGAAAAAGTTCCAAATTTGATAAAAAGTTCCAACTAATATTTCAAAGATAATGATATCAAGAAATAATATCATTCGAGAAAAAAAATAACATCCCTTACCTCGAAAGATTAAAGATTTCTAAATTAATACCGTATAAGGTCAAGGAAACTTCGCACCGCCTAACAATACTCAAAGTATACTCACAAAATACTCACAAGAATACGAGAGAGAATATAGAGAGAAAAACTTCAGCTTCGTGTGATTTTTCAATTCTAACCCAAGACCCTATTTATAGAAAATGCTAGAACACCAAAGCAGTAAAATTTAATATAATATTAATATATTTTTTAATTTTCCTTTAGCCCACCTTAGACAACTCTCATCTCAGCCCATTTGAATCACATGTGAGGCCAACTTAATTGCAAAAAAACGTTTTTCTCAAAATAAATAACTAAAACTCCCAAAAAATCAATTATTTTGAACTTCTAACTTCAATAATTCATAATAAATAGCCCTTTCATCAAAAAAATTCAATCTCGCGAGTTTTTATAGGAAATTCAATTCTACAACTTTGCAGAAGAAAGTTTTTCCAAATTCCAAATAGAAATTGACCAAATCCACAAACCAAGCATTTTACAAAGCTATAATCAAATTTCACCAATAAATGGGGGTCCACCAACACACATGTTAACATGTTTTAAAACATTTATTGCAACAAAAATACTCTTCCTCCTCGTATATACTCATATATCCCACATTCATTGTAAAAATATCACCATTATTATATTATTAAAATATAATAATATATTTAAATGAATTATTTTATCGTAAAAAGATAAAATTTTAATTTTCAACAATTGTCACATTAAAATTTTTCTCCATCTATATCCACATAAAATCAATATTTTCTCATCATATGAATCAATAATTAATTATTCACAAATAATATTACGTAATCACAATATCGACAACCGTGCAGCCTCCTGTGAAAGAGGGGCTTTCCAATAAGAATTTCTTCTTATCGGGCGCCGCAATTAGTGTGACCAAACCTCTCCTGTATGTAACTTTCTAGACATCGCCAATAATGTTATCTAATAATATTATTCAGATAATATGAATTATTGCTTCGATAATGAAAAATATCGTAATGACAATTATCAAAAACAACAATAATATAAAATATCAACGCAAAGAATTATTAACTCAATAAAATATCGAATAAAGAATTATCATCGAACCATTATCGAGTAAAGGCCTTCACGTAAGAATCAATAATTGGTGCAATACCGCAAAGCTACCGTGTTTTAACCACCGGTATTTTAACAAAGATAATCTGTGAATAACCACGCCGCTATTTTTAAACAACTTATATTTGTCGCTTTCTTCATCCAATCGCTCACATGGGCCCACACACGGTCAAGGCTACTGGGCCGCAGCATTTAATATTCCCCGACAAGCATTTAATATTCCACCACCAAACTAATATTCCCCGACAAATAATGAATATTTTATAACCACTGCTTATTTTGAAATATTTATGATTTTACCCCTAACTATCCACATTAATCAAATCAACCCTTACTATTTCAAAATAATAAATAGAGAAAATTAAATTTCATTAATAATAAGTTTCAGGTCTTACAACCTCCCTCCTTATGAAATTTCGTCCTCGAAATCGACGACGCACTCGGTGTTTCAAAAGGTGAGGATACCTCGCTTTCATTTCCGCTTCCAATTCCCGTGTCATTTCCTCTATAAAGATGATTCCTCCACAAAACTTTAACTTGTGGTACGACCTTTCATGGTAGGGACATGCTCCTTCCTATCCAAGATCTTGACAGTACCTCCTCATACGCTAAGTCTTCTACTATCTCGTCCTGGCTTCTAACTCTATAACGTGGTTCGGTCTTTCACATATTTACGGTACGATATGTGAAAAACACATTACGAACACGAGACATACTCGAGGTAACGCGAGTCTATAGCTACATTTCCTACTCTGGCCAAGAATTTGAAATGGACCAATAAATCGTGGATCGAGCTTTCCTCTTTCCCAAATCTTGTAACTCCTTCCACGGAGCAACTCGCAACAATACACGATCCCCTACACTAAATTCCACGCCCTTTCGATGAAGATCCGCATAACTCTTTTGTCGATCTTGTGCCGCTTGTATACGCTGTCGAATCATTCGATCTTTTCCGTAGTCATACGCATCAAACTCCTGTCCCAACAAAGTCGCTTCACCCACCTCATCCCAACATATCGAGAGAACGACACTTTCGCCCATATAATGCTTCAAATGGAGCCACACCTATACTTGCTCGATAACTGCTTGTTGTAGGAGAATTCCACCAATGGTAAATACTTATCCCAACTACCTTTTGAAGTCTAGGACACAGTAGTCTTAATAAATCTTCAAGAGTTTGAATAGTCCTTTCTCGATCATCCGTCCGCTTGAGGATGGTATGCCGAACTCAATCAAACTGCGCTCCATAGCTTTTTGCAAGCTAACCCAAAATCTTGAAGTGAATCTTCGGGTCACGATCCAAACTATGGATACAGTGCATGCCATGCAACCTCACAATCTCATTCACGCATATACTAGCAAGACGCTCAAGGAATAAGTCTCCGTGACGGCAAGAAATGAGCAGACTGGTTAATCTATCAACAATAACCCAAATAAAGATTGATGCCTCGAGAAACCGTAGAAGACCCGTGAATTAAATCCATGGTAATGTGTTCCCACTTCCATTTCTAATCTCAAGTGGTTGCAACGGACCCTTAGGTACTAGATGCTCCGCCTTTACACGCCGACAAGTTAAACACATCGAGATAAACTTTGCAATCTCTCTCTTCATATTGTTCCACCAAAATGTATGTCAAGATCACGATACATTTTAGTACTTCCAGATGGATTGCAAATGGTGTATCAGGTGCCTCCATCATAATCTTGTACTTCAAATCGTAGTCGTTAGAACACAAAGTCTAGAGTGGACTCAAGTATTCCTTCTTCATCAATTCTCGCCCTAATAGCTCCTTCTTGTACTTTTTTCTTCTTACATACGATCACCTCCTGCCTATGGGGCTCGAAAGAACCTTAACTTTTTCTATTAAAGTCGGGTTCTACGCGATACTTGACATCATCGCACTCGCTCCTCGTGATATGATCTTCTACTCAACGCGCTACCTACCACGCTCGCTTTTTCCGTGATGGTATCAATAGGTGGTCGTAGTCTTCAATAGCTCGAGCCAACGTCAGCCGCCGATGTCGAGTTCTTTTTTTGAGTGAAGAAATATTTAAGGCTTTTTACGGTCCTAATATATCTCCACTTTCTCCCCATATAGATATAGTGCCCCATATCTTTAACTGAAAACGATCGGGCCGCTAACTCTAGATCACGAGTAGGATAATTCCTCTCATACTCTTTTAAGTTGTCGCGAGGCATAGGCTATGACTTTCCCACGCTGCATGAGAACACATCCTAACCCTTTGCCTCAAGCATCGTCAGAGATAACAAATCCATCCGAACCAGATGGTATTGTTAGAACAAAATAAATAAGTCTCCTCTAAGCTCTTGAAACTCTTCTCGATTCTTCACTCCAAACGAATTTTGTATCCTTCCGAAGTTAGTCGAAGAATGGAGTAGCGATTCGAGAAAACCCTTCCACTAATCTCCGATAATAACCAAATTTAAGCCCAAAAAGCTACGCATTTCACTCACCACCGACTCGTTGCTGTTCTAACTTCAGATTGCTTCAATCTTCACGGATCAACAGATACTCCATGTTTCGACACCACGCGCCCAAGGAATGCTACTTCCTCGCCGTAACTCGTGATTTCTTCAATTTGGCATATAGTTTGTTTTCACGGCCTTCGAGTACCAAATTTCAAATGGTGCTCATGATCTTCACGACTTTTGAATATATATAGGATGTCATCAATAAAGACAACAACAAATCGATCCAAATATTCCTCAATACTTTGGCTCATCATATCCATGAAAGTCGCAGGAGCATTAGTCAATCCGAAAGATACGACTAAGAATTCATAATGCCCATACCGAAGTTCTAAAGGCGCCTTTGAATATCCTCGCCTAATCTTCAAATTGATGATATCCGTAATCTAAGATCGATTTTTGAAAAGAATCAGTGCCCTCAGAATCGGTCAAACAAGTCATCAATACGAGGTAGAGGATACCTATTCTCGATGGTGACATGGTTCAATTCCCGATAGTCAATACAAAGTCGCATACTCCCGCTTTCTTCTTTTTACAAATAAAACAGAGCACCCCAAGGAGATGTACTAGATTTAATGAAACCGATGTCCAACAATTCCTCAGAGTTGACCTTTAACTCCCGTTCAATAGAGCCATTCGATATGGGTTTTAGAAATGGGCTTGTACCAGTTCAAGATCAATAAAGAATTCAACTTCACGCTCGGGGTAGACCGGAAGTTCTTCTGAAATACGCCAGAAAGTCAATAACAACAGAATATTATTCAAATTCGACGTGTCTTTATTCAAATCCATAACATGGGCTAAGAAAGCTTGACATCCGCTTTTTCAATAAACTAATAGCTTTTATGATTAGATATGACAAAGATTGATTTTAATGGTTTAGTTGCTTGAATTGCATAACAGTCAAGTTAGAATATGAAAACTAACAACCTTACGAAAACAATCAATTTTGGTACGATGAGTAGTTAACCAATCAATCCCTAAAATCACATCAAAAGCAAGTATCTTTAAAGAGATAAGGTCAATGTGTAAGGTAATGGTGCCAACTCGAATCAAACAAGATTTATAAACAAAGTGGATGCGATGAAAGTTTCTCCTAACTGAGTTTCCACAGATAGTCAAAGTCTAATTTCTCCTGAGTCAAGTTTAAACGCTGAGCACACGCAGAGAGATAAATGAATGGGTAAAGACCCCAGATCAAGTAAGGTATAAACTTCGCAAGAATTTATAAATAGCTTACCCGTGATCACCTCGCTTGGTTCCTCGTGACATGACCAAATACAACAAACGCCTTCCCTAATCGCTGACTTCGACTTTTCTCGGGATACTTTTTCGAGTCACCGCCCCTCACCGAACTAGGTTTCGCTATCGCATAATCTCGAGCGATATATGTCCTTCCTTTCCACAATTATAGCATACCTTGAACTGCTTGCGGGGCGCTTTGACCGATATGTCCTCTTTTCCGTGATTTAGAAGATACGACCGGTGGTCGCTTCTCCCCTTAGAACCAAATTGTCACAAGACCGCTGCCTTCATATGGTCGCTGTTAAATCTCCTTTTAAAATCTCCTCCCCGACTCGCTTCTTCTATTTTCACGGCTATGATTACCACCGAGTGGTTACCATTTTGTCCGCTCTGCTTTTCTCCGCAGGTTATCATTATTCTGCTGATCGCTATCTCCGGCACGATCCTCGTCAGGGTCCTCAACGACCGTACTCAAGTATCTCGCCTAATAATCGAGC